>CM038225.1:19810644-21156894 GCA_021442155.1 Cymbidium sinense
ATTATTATTATAATATTTTTTTTTTTTTTGTGATGATGTTAGCCAACCAAGATGAGTATTTTTCTTTTAATGTATGGCCATCATTGACTAGCTTTAATTCTAGCAACATCTTTTTTTTAAGTCTAACTGCATACGTCAAGGGACTTTGTTTATTGAAATAGTATCAAGTTTAATCTTGAGCTTATAAACCATTATATTTGGAGATAAAGAAAATATTTCATTTCAATTCTAGATGAAATAGTTCTTAGTCTCTAAGAAAAGCTTTATTAAGTCATCAATATCCAACTCATGAAGAGTTAGATTATCAAGTGTAGATCAATTTATATATCTAAACTTATTTTCTTCTATTTTCTTTAGCTTGTGAATCATGGATTAAAGTTTCTCTTCAAATTCTAGGGGCTTGAAGGCTATTTTGGTCTTTAGACATATCTCAATAATACTCATTTGAGTGCCTTTAAAGAACAGTTAGGACCCTTACTATTAAGCAATTCTCATCTTGCAATGGTTCTACATTACTAAACCTTAAGCCAACTTTTGGTTTATTTAATTCTTCATAGCTTTTTTTTTTGTTTATGGCTCATATTTGCAGGCCACTTGTAAGAAATCAGTTCTTACTTGATTGAATTCTTAATAGACAAATAGATACTTAAAAAGATAAATCCATTATCTTTTGATATTTTTATCTTTGAGGTTAACACCTATTATTAAATTTGAAAGTGCAAAATTGATTTGTTTTATTCTTTAAGTTAGGGGCTACTTTTGACTTCTAAGTCTACCATCTTATTTTGATATAGAGGAGTTAGAGTTAAAGTGCCCACATATATAGGAATATTAGACTTCACCTTTTAACTCTTGGATATAGTCCTTTCATCCTTTTTATTTTCCTTCATTCATTCATTCTTTCATTTTTTTTTGTCAACATTTCAACTTTTTGTAAGTCGTTACATTTTATATTTTTCCTAGGTACAACATTTGCTAGAACACTAGATGCATTCGACTCTTTGTCTTAATACAATATTTAGTACAGCATTGTAAATACACAATTCTTTTCTTGCTTTAGTAAGACATTTCTTGATTCTTTGAGTGAATACAAGAATTGATAAGGCACTAAGCAAATTTCAAACTTTCTTTTGCTTCTTTTTGTAGTGCTTTAATTTTACAAGACTAATAAAAGAAAATGACATTCTCGAAGTCTCTAATCTCATGAATACTGAATAAATGTGAATATTCTTTTACGATGATGATTATTGTCTTCTTCTTCTTTTTTTCCTATTTGGTTTGAATAGGACCGTCCAAGAACATTAAAGATGTTCCTGAATTTTTAATATTTCACTTCAATGTTTGAATTATTAATCTCAATCAACATTATGATTGAGATTATGTTTTTCAAGATTAAATTTTCTTGAGTTTAAAACTCTCTTTTCTTTTCTTGATTGAATCCACACGGCACCATATCATCCAAATTAGGTCAGAATTAGGCTTGTGTATATTCATTTTCATGTATGTTTACAATTGATGTCGAGCGATGCACCTGGATCAACAAGCATTCTCGATATTTTGTAAGATTTTCTACATTGACTATTATATGAGATTATACTCGGCTATTTCTAGTAGTAGATTTTCATCATAGAAGATAACCCTAAAACTTCTTATAATGGAATGGCATGTGAAAAATTTGCCAATTAAGGCAAATTACAAACTTGAGTAATACATTAATTGATGATTTATTTCATTTCATTGATTTTTTTTGTTTAGCATTATGAAGTTCAATTTTGAAAGAAACTTTCATAATGGGCAAGAACACCATAATCAAAAATTTCAAAGTAAATAAATTTTTGTTATTTACTTTTGAGGTGACTTGTTTGCTATTTCATTTTAGTGTTATCTTTGGCGGTAAGGCTCTATTATTTTGAATTTAATTTTCTTCAATACAAAGGGAGGGAGGGTAGGGTCAACTTTATCCTCAATACATCTTAGTGTTCTTCTATTAACCCATCGGAGCTGGATTATATATTTTTCACCCTAAAGGATAGAAGCGTCACTTTTAGGACCCAATCTATATAATTATCTTGAGATCATGAGATTTGAAAATTATTATAGAAGGATCAAAGTCTTTATTGATTTTGACTTTAAAATTTATCCTTAAAATTTATTAAAGCTGTTTATGAAATATCAATCATCCAATGAAAGAAAATTCCCATTAAGAAAATTGATTTAAATTTACAAGATTAAATTTCATTTATTTCAACTTTATCATGAGAATTAGAATTCTCTTTTACTACCCTTTCTTTGTCTCATTGATTGGGAGCAAAAGTGAAATTTAGTTACATCATATTTATTCATAATGTATGCTTATCATCCCCTATTGACTCTCTCCCAAACCCTTGATGATTCAAGGTTTCTAGAAGATCTAAAGGGTTTATCTCCAAGTCACTGCCTATAACTAGTTAATTATCCCAAATAATTGGTTTCCAAGTTTCTGGTGGATGTTGAGAGATAATTCAATTAAGAATAAAGCTGAATTTTATTTATGTATATGTACATTAACTTAACTAGAAGACTCTTTTAGTTTCTTTGGTCGACCTCTGCCTATGGTCAAAAGGCATTCTTTTGGGATCATACTTATCCCAATTTTATAATGTTCTTTTGAGTTAATTCTTTTTATAATGAAACTCAAGCTTGAATCATATTGGAAAGGGGGCAATAGGTAAAACTATACCCACTTCCTTCAATTTCATGGGCTTTCTCAAGATTTAAGAAAACTCATTCATTTCAATATGCATTCTCAGGTATTTTCTATCTTTGAATATATTAAAATAAAAGAGTATCATTTTAGGGACCTTGTCCTAACTTTCTTTTACTTTTGTACAAAGCCAAAATAAAATCAAGGATAAAAAGGACTTTGTAATTTTCTTTATCAAAATTTAAAATTTCTTTCCTAGATAATTTCAACATTTTTGAAAATGATATTTTTTTCACTATGAAAGAACATCAAATCCGTTATGACTAGAATTAAGTCTAATAGAAATGAATTTTTTGATTTGTTTGAAGTTTTCTAAAAAAATTTAAGGGGTGGTTATATGACCTGGTCGTTTAATTGTGATAAATGAAGAGTTCTAGAACCTAAGTTAAGATTGTTAGATGAGCTCTACCAAGAATGAAATGAAGAGGCATCCAACGAAAGAATGGCAGCCTTTACCCATGAGTGACACAAGTACATTGCCGATATATAGAAATAAGAGCATATTTCTAAATATGGGGAGAGGAACTATTCCCCTGTGGAGTCATTAGAAAATATCTCTATGGGAAAATTTTTTTGACACCATATAGATTTTAAGAATTTTTATTTTAGATGATCAAATACATCATTAAGGAATTGACATATTATCTGAGAAGATAAACATGTTATCCTATAATGGATTTAAACACTTAAACAAGAACTCTTATGGCTAATGTATTTTTCTAATATTCCAGAGATTATTTCCTTGAACTACATGAAAATAGTAGAACAAGATTTATTTTATATTGGGATCATAGTTCCCTATAAGTGCAAGCCCTTATAGTTAATTATATCTTAGGAATGATGATATGTACCCCAGAATACTCTCGATTAAAGAAATAGATTCTTATTTTTTTGGATTTCAAAATTGATTTCAAAGGATGAATAAATTAGAATTTCAAAAGGGAACACTTTAATAGGGGAAAAGTTATTTTTTGAGGCCAATTGGGAAAAAGTGAGAAATGCCTATAGATATTGGGATACCTAGTAGGAATTTTAACCATACTACCATTGGGCTTAATATTTTTTAGATTAAATTTATTAAAGTTTGTATTTATATTTTATTAAAAATTTGGGCTTATATTATAATAGCATAAGACTGTGAGATTGTCTAGGGCTAAAACTTATTCCTAAAAGGATTTTAAGTTTCTAAGTCTGCAAGTGCTTCTGGCATAAGTCAGAAGCACAATCTAATATAATGTTTTGCAATTATTAATTCCTTTTAGTCAATAGAGGAAATGAACCTATCCCTGACTTTTCTAAACTTATCATCCGCTTGGAAGGGCTGCCAAGTAACACCAACTAGATTGATTTTAAATTCATGATGTTAAGTTTCATGCATGCAAGATGGTGGGCAATTATATTTTAGAAAAGAATCTAAGAACTTAGACTCACTCCCTAAACCTAAAGATCATGTTAGGTATGATATGTACCTAACTAATGCAACATATTTCATCTTTGATATTTTTTAACTCATAATTTATTTAAGGCCTTGGGTTATGCAGTTTTTGTCTAAATGACATGTAATTAGAAGTGGTCATGGGCTAAATCAAGAAGAGAAGCCAGACTTCCTTGGGAAGGTGGTCATTCTCAAAAGTCAGATGCCCCTTATGTGCAATGGGTGAAGTGCCCAATTCACAAAGTTAGAATAATATGCTAATCGGTTTGCAAAAGCTAATTATTTCTAGTTGCTTTTAAGTTATCCCGAGGTCTTTAATTTATGTGAGAAGTTTTGATTTTTTTTAAGTTATTTAGATTTAGGTTGGGTAGAACATATATTTTCTTAGGATCTTAACGGCCAAGCATTCATCATAGAAAATATAGCACAAAAAGAAACCTAGAAAAGTATGTTGATTTTATTGTGCACCCAAAGTAAATGAAGCCAAATTTAAATTAAAGCATGTCATTCTGGCAAGTACTATTGTATAACCTAAAAGAAAGAGAAAAATGGACAGTCGAACTCTGCCCTTATGCATCCCGTCTATAACTACAAGTCTAGATTTATTAGGTTCTTTTCTCTAAGATCGTCTCCTTCTTCAGGGACCTCTTTTAAGCTACATAGGGTAACTCTACACCCATCTACTCGTAGGTTCAGCTTCTGCCATTCCTAGACCTCATAGATCCTAACTTAATTCTAAGCTTAAATTACATTTAAAATTCCAAAAAAAAATCCTAAGCCTACAAAATAAACATTAAGAAATGCAAATAGCATACCAACACTTATATTTGCAAATATGCGCTTAGAATTAGTTGCTTGCCAAGCCCATCTATCCTATTGAGCTATGCTTAGGGACTAATTTAGCAATTGCAAGAAAATGGCAATTTTATAATTTATTATGACAATCCTTTCAGCACATCCCCATGTAGAAGAAAACATTAATTCTAAAAAATGACATACCATATAATCTAATAAAAAACAATCCTAGACATCCAGTCTAAAATAGTATACCATAAAATAATAAAATATCACATAAGATCATAGAACATCACACCTAACCTAAATTTATGGTCGATGACCAAATAATCTAGTGTGTAATGGAAATGGGCTTGTGTGGTAAGACTGTCTTGGGCTTTTAAGTTTAAGTTTTGGTTTCATTTTATTAAATTTATTTATATTATCATTGGATGGTTTCAATTTAAACTGTTTAATAATTTACAATTTGATTTTCATTTTTAGGTTCATTCATATTAAAATGAAATTTAAGTTTTCATGAATGAATAATATAATAAGTTCCACTTTAGGTATCGTTACAGTTAAGTATCGTTGTTTATATTACCAAGCTAAATTTAAATTAAAATAATAGGCCTTTATAGTTGGGTATCATTGTATACCCTGAAAGAAAGAGAAAAATGGGCAGTCGAGCTTTGCCCTTATATAGCTTAGCCTAGAACTACAAGTCTAGATCAATGGGGGTCTTCTCTCCAAGATCATCTCCTTCTTTAAGGACCTCATTTAAACTTTATAGGGGACCTCTGGACCCATCTACTAGAAGGGTTAGCTCCTACTATTTTTAGACTCCATAGATGCTAACTAAATTCTAAGTTTAAATTACATTTAGAATCCCAAAAAAAGTTCCTAAGCCTTTCAAAATAAACATTAAGAAATGCAAATAATATACCAATAATTATATTTGCTAACATATGAGCTTAGGATTAGTTACTTGCCAAGTCCACATATCTTATTAGATAATGTTCAAGGATTTAGCTCTTACAAGCAAACGATAATTTTATAATTTATTACAACAGTCCCTTTAGCAGCCCCTATAAAAGATAACATTAGTTCTAAAAATCTAGTCTAACGGACAAACAATCCTAGACATCCAATCTAAAATAATACACTAATAAAATAATAAAATACCACAACATATAAAAAATATCACAGATCAACCTAACCTAAATCTAGGGTCGGTGATCTAATAATCTAGTGTGTGAAAGAAATGGGCTTGTGTGTTAAAATTGCACTAGGCTTTTAAGTTCAAGTTTTGTTTAATTTTTGAAGTTTTTATATAGCATTGGATGGTTTCAAGTTAAATGGTTTAATAATTTACAATTTCAATTCCATTTTTAAGATTCATTTCATATTAAAATGAATTTTAAGTTTTCAAGAATGAAGAATATAATAAGTTCCACTTTGTATGGATCCCATTCTATTAAACATCCTAAATCCTAATAGAATGAAGTCTTCACTCCAAGGTGAGGATTTATTCAAAGAGGTTTAACTAAGATTTTAGTTAACTTAATTAATATCTTTTGGATTCATTTGAATTTGATTTAATTTGATTAATGTTTTAATTTTATTTTGGAATTAAGATTTGTTCTTCTTTCATTCCTTTTAATTTTGTTAAATACTTCTTGATTTGGTTTATAAGTTTTCAATTTATAGTTTTGATTATAATTTAATATGTTTTTTAAATCTTAATTAGAAATTTAATGTTCATGTTATTAAGGTTTAATTTGAATTAGTTTTTATTTTAAATTTAATTCATTCCTTATTTTAGTTTATGTTTTATAACCTAAGTACATATTTAATAAATTTGATTTGGTACATTTTATTCATTTAATTTGTTTTGTTTATTTATTTGACTTAGACTAATTATGTTTATTCATTACATTAATGTTTATATTATTTTTGTTTGACTTGATTTAGTTTTCATTTTGATTCATTTATATGATATGATTATTTTGTTTATTTTACTAGGATTTTATGTATTGTTATTATTATTATTATGAATTTTGTTTGTATTATATATATATATATATATATATATATATATATATATATATATATATATATATATATATATATATATATATATATATATATATAATTCAATTCCTTTTTTATTTTAATTTTTGGATTGATCTTATTTATTGATTAATGATCAGTTTATGTTTATCTTATATTTATTAGATTAATTTCTTAATTCAACTCTTAGTTTGATTTCATTATTTAATTAATTGATTATATTTTAATTTCATATTGTTTGATTTATATATTTTCAATATATCATTTAAGTTTACTTGATTTTAATTATATTCACACATTCATGTTATTAATGTTATGTTAATGGATTTAAATTGACTTAATTGAATTCAACTTATGATTTCATTCATGGTTTAGGTTGGTTTATAACATGTTAAAGTTTAATCTCTTGAAGTGAAATTTTTACAATCTTAACCTAGACCATTCCAATTATTTTGGTTATGTAAGTGTAATTAATTTATTTAATCACCTTTATTTATGCTTTAGGATTATGTGACTTACTAACTTATACAAATTTAGGGAATTTTTATACAAATTATTTTACATTTAAGTATGTATTTTAGAGCTTAATTAGTTTTCATTTTAATTAATTAATTAGTTTAATATGAATTTCCTAAAATGATTATTTAAGGTTTTATTATATTTTATCTTCTCAATTATTTCATTAAGCTCTAAGTACATAGATAATTAAATTTCTTAACTTCAAGGGGTGAGAAATTTTTTTTAAAAGTGTTCTAGTGTGAATTGAAATGTTTCAAGTTGATTTTATGACTTTTTATAATTTTTTGATTTAATATTTCATGTAAATTGACCAAGAGATTTGAAATTTAATAACTTCTAATCTAGAGATCAATTTGCCTTGTAATTTTTATGGCAAGTGGTGTTCTATAACAATTTGATTTTCCTAAAGTTTCATTTTGATGAGATGTGTATTTTAAGATTAATTAATACTTTGGTTATTTTACTAAAATCTAAATTAAGCCTAAATTATGTAAAATTAATTGGGATAAAATTGATCGAATAGATTATCCCATAATTTCTTATAGTGATAAAATTGATCCTTGTGGCTAGATTGGGTTGATGAAAGAAATGGATGATGGAGATTATATCTCCTTTAATACTATGAAAGTCGCTAACTATCCATTGATTCAAAATTTTTTTTGGTGATCCAGCTGATGAGATCTCTCGATTTCAATTGCAAAACCATCAGTGAATCAAATAGAATGCATCTATACAATTTGATCTCCCTTGATATGAAATTCATTTTAAAAATACCAAGATCAAAATCTAAATAGGTCAATTTGATGGCGTACCTCATCGGTGGCGATCTCTGGCTGTGAGGATGATTCATAAACCTCCTAAATGATGCATCGAGCCTTTGAGAGGAAGGTTTTGGACTGCCTCCTCACAAATCACTCTATGGAATAAGGTTCATACATTTTTTTGGTGGCTATAATCATTCTCAGGCTTGCTGACAGTGTGGACATTGGGAGAAAGGTGCGCTCATCTTCATTTAGTTTAAGAAAGGTGATGGGATGCTTAAATTGATTCTGAGAATAGCTCCCTTTTATTTTTCCATGAGAAGTAGAGAACTTTAAGCCATGGAGAGCTTACCTTGGTTGGCCAAGATGATTGGCACCCTTAGAGACTAGTTCCAAGGGTTGGTCAGTTATCAGACCAGTTCAGGGTAGTGAAGATGAAGTGAAGAGGAGGAATCAAAGAGGCATCATGGATTTGGGAGAATTTTATTTGCATACTCCACTTCATTTCTCCATGTGATGTTTTCCTCTTATGTATGTACATAAGCCTTCCTAATTTACTTAACTTTAGCTGTCAATTACCCTAAGCTCATCTTAGAAAGAGTTTAGCAACATTCCAAGGTGATTAGTCCAAGTTTGAATTCAAATGCTTTTAATTATGCCATTAATGTTTTTTTTTCTTTTAGCAAGATCTAGCTTATTACATTTCATGAGATTTAGGATTTGTTATTTTCTTATTTTAACATTTAACCCATTAAAGTTTAAGTTTATTTAGTTATATTCAATTAAGTCAAATAATTTACTTGGTTTAACCATAATGTATTAGTCTCTTAATTGTGTTAATCCAAGTATTTGGGATGAGTTGGATCAATTAGTTTTAGATTTAAAACCCATTTTGGCCCAATTTGGGCTTAAATTGGTTAAGATTGGGCTAATTAAGTCAAATAACCATATTAGCTAATTTAATCCCAATAATTGGTCAAATTATTTGCCAAATGATTTTCAAAATGAGTTTGGATTAATTCCAATTTATCTTGAATTTGAATCCAAGGAGATCCATTTAGGCTTATTTAGATCAAATTATCTAATTATCCTAATTAAGGTTTTAGTAAATTTATATTAGTTTAATGTTTAACCATGTTTATTTTGTTATTTGGATCATTTGAAATGATTTTATTTGGTCAAATTTTGATGGATTGACCTTTGACTTGGTGGGACCTTGTTGACCTCATTTTTAGGATGAGCTCTCAACTCCTCCATCTTAGGCATAGGACACCTCTTAGATATTAAGAGATCCTTAGTCTTAAGACACATCTAGTGATTAGGTGGACACTTAACCTAGCCTAGAGACTTAGAAATGTCAGCCATAGAATAGGTCATGCCTTAGGGGTGTTAGGAAAATTTGCCTACCCTTAGCTTGAACCATTCCTCACATGCCTTCATTCAAGTCAAATTCCAAATCAATCATAATTGATTTTCTAAAACTCCAAATCAATCTTATTTGATTTTCTCCAAACTCAAATGAATATCACATGATTGAAATCCATGATTGAAACCCATGATTGAAATTCCAAGTTCAAAATATTTTTAAGTCCTTAATTTCCTCTTAAGGACTTAGCCTAAATCATATTCAAATCGATTCAAATTCATGAAATTTTCTCATAACTCATTTATATTCTCATTTATATTCACATATATAAATGAAATATAAATTCAAATCAATCAAATTAAATCCATAATTCAAATCCAAAATTCCAAATATTTCTTAAGTCCTTTAATTCCCTCTTAAGGACTTAGCTCACATCAACTTCAAATCACTTCAAATTCCTGAAATTTTCTCATAACCCATTTATATTCTCATTTATATTCACATATACAAATGAAATATAAATTCAAACAACCAAAAAAAATTCCAAAAATCAAACTCAAACTCATTCAAAATCCAACCTAAGCCTTTCAAGTCAAAATCTTGAACTTAGCCAAATCAATTTCAAATCAAGCCAAACCCTTGATTTTTCTTCTTGATTCAATCAATCCTTCAATCATCAAATATAAACACAAACTTCAATCACTTAACCAAAACACAATTCAAAAATCAAGCCAAAATCCATTTCATGTTCACCCTTTGAACTTGAAATTGTCAAATGAATCAAAACCCATTTGACTTCAATCCACTTACAAATGGATTTATATTTCAATCTTAAGTCCATATAGAAATTCAATCAAACTCAAATCAAGCTTTGACCAAGCCATTTGACCCACCTAGGCTCACTTGACCCAAAGTGACCTAATGTACCCTTTATGAGCAAAATTCTAATCCCAACCAAATTGGATTGAACTATGCCCATCTAAGCCTCTCATCATGGTCAACAATCATCATGAGATGATCAATCAATCAAATTGGGTCAAAAAAGTCAACACTTAGCCAAAATGAAACCTAACATAGCCAAAATCCATCATAGGATAATTTGATTGAAACCATTGATCTAAGTTCATTCATGACCAATATTTGAATTTGACCAAGTCAACATTTGAGCCAAACCTAGCTCAATTGGCCAATTAACCCAAGTTGACCCAACTTGATCTAAAAGTCAAAATATGTCAAAACTTGATCTAAGCTAAATTGATTGAAACCAATGGGTCAAGTTCATTCTAAATCACTTGTTAAACTTGATCAAAGCCTCAATTGGCCAATTAGACCTAACGTAGCCCAATTGACCTTGAAGCCAACTTGACCTAAAGGGTCACATTGAGCCAAATTCAAACTTAACCAAAATTGATTGGAAACAAAGATATCAATCCCTTTCATATGACCAGCCAAACCTAAATCTACCCATGATCTAGCTCAAATAGGTCAAATGGGTCAAATTGATCAACTTGACCCATTTGACCTAAATGAAATCATATGAACCAAATTCAAACCTAAACCAAATTGAATCAAACCAAAGCCACCAAAATATTTCAAATGGTCATATGAACTTGACCCAACCCTTGTTTGACCCAATTTGACCATTTTGTCAACTTGACCCAAGTTGACCCATTTTAACCTAAATGGGTCAACATGAGCCAGACCATACCAAATGAACTCCAAACCCAATGTAACTTGGCCAAACCTATTTTCTCAACATACCAAACATACCCAAATTCAAAAATTCAACCAAATGATTATTTTAACCCCTAGGCCATAGAGTAAATTTTGGCCAATTCCACTTGGAATTTGGTTAAATCCTCTTCATACCCACTTGACACTCTCCTAAGTGGATCAAGTGAACTCTAGGGAGGGTGGTGCACCCAACCCAATGGGTTTGGGTCAGCCAAACCCAACCCAATGGCAAAACCAACCATGTGCATGAAAATGGCCACGTGGCAAACCTTCTCCCACTCAATTGAAGCACATGGGGAGTTCACCATTCCACTCTGTGGCCAAAACCAAACTCAAGGACATTCCTAATAGCCTAACAAACCCACTCCTTATGGGAAATTGGATCAAAATGGCAAAGGGAAGCTAGGTTTCTGATTGCCAAAGGGGGAGATATACTCCCCCTAATTCATTTGAATTTTCACTTCCCCTTTGTCGATTGAAGCATAAGAACTTAGAGCAAACTTTAGAGAGTCTTCCCAAGCTTCCTAGAGGATTTGAAATCTCCATTCTTGATTTTCATCACTTGAAAATAGGGGAGCTTGATTGAAATTCCAATTTTCTCTACACCCAACCTCAGCCTAATTCCTTTTGCAAGCACTCTAAGGGAGCTTAGTCGAGCTCACATAAGTTCTTTCCCAAGCTCCAAAGGTAAAGGAAGGGTGCCCTAGATCAAAGCTAGCTCAAATGCAAGTGGAGCTGGTCCATAGAAGCCTCCACTCAATTTTAAGAGCTCAAACTTTCAGCAAAGCTTCATCTCAACCAGATGAAGCTTCTCCATGGGAATTGAGCACCGGTGATCACCTCCGGCAAGGTTAGCCAATTTCTGAGCTTAAATTCAATATGGTTTGGAGCTTTGTGAAATAATGTTTATGGCATAGGATTTTTGGCTATTAGATGTGATCTAGGATGCATGATGAAGGTGTGGCCAAATTCTAGCCCAACCTAAGTTCAATCAAGCTCGGATCATGGCCTAGAAGACGGACGGATCCCCTTTCCCATAAGGAATTATAGGGATGGATCTCTGGCCATCCATCTGCACATTTTGGATGGATGATCAAGATTAAAATGCATAATATTCTTATTTTGCTCCCTTTGATCCGCAGCTTTAATCTCAGCCATGCAATCCTTGATCGAACGGCTGAGGAGAAAGCGCATAGTGCCACTGCTACACGGCGTTACGAAGTGATGGATTAAATACCCAATCCGGCTGCAACACGTGTAAAGTGCATGCCATGTCAGCGGCATGCGTGGTGCCAATGGATTAATAATTTAATTAAGCTTTATTTAATTCCTAATTAATCACCTAAACTTCTAAAATTCATATCTCAACATACAAAAATAAAAAAATATGAAATAAATTGCATTAAAAAGATAAATGAACATAGAATATTCTAAAATTGATTTTGAATAGTTCTTTTCTCTGAATTTAGGTTTTATTGGGAATATTAATTTGCTAATTACTCTTTAATTAATTTGTTGATTAATCCTAAATTTATTGGGTGTAATTAGAGGGATGACTTCTACCTTCCCTAATTTTCTTGAGATTTATTGGTGGCTTAATTAGCGAAATTGCTAGTTCATTCCTTAATCACTCTCTTAATGTAATTAAGCTTAATTAAGGGTATGATTAGTCGTTTAACCCTCTGATTGATTCAATTAAGTTTTGATTAAGTAAATGTGAGATTTAGGGAATAATTTTGGGATACTCTCCTTAACTCATATGTGTGAGGAGTGTTTTGAAATTACTTAAGTTAAACCCTTAGCTTAATTCATTGATCATGAGCCAAAAATTAACATTTTTTCTTGTGCATTCTGATTTAAATTCCTTGTGTGGTTTTATGTCATCTCATTGGCTCATAATTATTTGATTAACTATGCTTGGGTGTGTAAGGGGTAATTAACATGCTTAACTCATACCTTAACCTAATCAAAATATAAAATGAATTTAATCACCTAAAAATTGAAAAAAAAATATCAAACACATGTGGGAATGGGTTAGGAACAACAAACTCCCCTCACATTTTTCAAATTAAATCAAACTCAAGATCAAATAAAAATTACATTAAACAAACTTTGATTTGCATTAAGCTTTCTTATTTCATAAGATTATCTTTAGGAATTAATTAAGGTGAATGTGTTTACATATTTTCATTACTTTAGTTCTTTCCCAACATGCTAAATATGTGTGTCATATGATTTCATGCACTCATGCTTTTCAAAAATCAAATTTAAAATGAAATATTTCTTTTGTGTCAAATTGCATGTTTTGGCTAAAGTAAGAATATGAGTGGCTATTATCATTATTAAATCCAAATTATTTTCAAAATATATGAATCAACTATCAAAATTGAAAATGTGTTACTTATATCTTACTTATAAGCTTGCATGTGAGTACAATATAAGGATGTGCTTAGTGTAGTTTTCCTTCTCCTCTCTTCTGGTATAGTTTTGAATAGGATTTGGCAAAGGGTATAGTTCATTTGAAAAGAACACAATACTTGCCTAATTCTATTTCCTATTCATTCCTATGCTATGACTTAAGAAGGAAACCTACACTTACGTATATAAATTCCATAAATAAATCAAAATAAAATAATTACAAACTTTTGCATCTTTCTTTTCCATTCATTTCTTTTGTACACATGCTTGTATTTAAGGAAAGTGGTATATTAATCTAGACAACCCCGGGGTTGTGAGGCTTTAAGTAGCCCCAAGTAGGTCTTGTACCTTACACCCCTGGTGCTAATAATGGCGTCGTACTCACTTATGCCTTTTATACATTCATATGTCCATGTGAAAATTGGATAAGAAACTCCTTTGCTACTTAATAAAAATTATGCATCATAAACATTCAATAAGAAACTCCTTTGCTACTGAATGGTAGGGCAATTTTAGTCTAACCATTATCTTCTATAAGGGATTGTGCTTAAAGGGTGTTGTAATAAATAAAAAGTATAAATGCTTTTATTGTGCAGGTGCTTATACCCCTAAGCATAATCCAATAGGCCAAATGGACTCAGTCACCCATGTGTGGGGTGTTACGTTCAGTATACATGCTTGGGATTTGTATGGTTTATTTTAGCTAATCTCTATTTTGCGGGTGTTAGTTTGATTTTTATTTTTTCCATTTTCATGTAATTTATGTAATTAGGATTTTAGAATGATTGTTATAGGGATTAGGATGAGCATTCATCATAAGATCTCACCTTATGTACCATGTGAGGCCTTTATAGCATCCACCTTCCAACCATCCAAAAGAAGAAATCAAAGAAGAAAGAAGAAAATAAGAATGAAGAAATGAAGCTTGAAGACCCCCATAATAATGAAATCCTTGATCCAGATTTGATTTTGTGTAAGTTGTAAGTAGAGCTTTTTCTAAACTATTTATTTGTATGGTGGAGCTGACAAATGGCCTCTTATTCTTTAATTAAATTGATTGATAATTTGTTTAGCTTGCATTAAGATGACATCTTTTCCTAGCTTGCTTGATTAGATGATTAGGCTTTTGAAAATAATTCTTCAAATTTAACAATTCAAAATTAAAAATAAAGAACTCATAATCTCACTTAAAGCTTAGGCTTAAAATCAAGATAAAAGAATTAGCAACCCCTTAGCTGGATGAGTATTTCTTTTATAACATCATGCACAAATGCATATTATTTTCACTCTTGATTGGAGGGCTTCCACCTTTGCCCAGAAAACTTTGACCTTTGAGAGCCATGGTGGAAACACACCTCCTCCCCTTCTTGATTTTGGCCAATAATCTTACTCATGCATTCATATGAATCCTATAAGGTCAAATGATTGTCAAAAATGAAAATAAAAATGTAATATAATTTGCATTAGATTTAGGTCATTTGAAGCATACCCTTACATGATCTAATCTCTTTAGAGAGTGAGTTTAAGGACTTAATCTCTTTCTAAATAAATAACAGCCTAGCTATCTTGCATAAAGCATATGACTTGCCTACATGAATTTGAAATTGTAGGAGGAGTTAGTTGGCGGCCACCCCCAAGCGGTTGCAAGTCTAATCAATTAGGTGGTTTGTCCTCTCTTGTGGAGGCTAACCAAATATCTATTTTTGTCTTAGATTTAAGTTGTGCTTTTGGCCCATGCTAAAGCTCCCTAGATTTAGGTTCTGAGGTTACTTCTCCCCTTTATGGGCCATAAGCATAAATCCTCACCTCTTAGGCATTTCCATAATCTTGTGTTGTGGAAGCATAAGCCCTAAATTTCTATTGAAAAATTCAACTCAAATAAATTAAATCAATTTGAAAAATGTATAGCCCAAATATAGGATAGTTTGAGATGCTCGCTAGGTTTCCTAGCATCATCAGCATCTCCTATTTATCTTCATTTTGCTTTGATAATAACTCTCTCTTTGATCAATCCCATTTGATCTTCAAAAATGAACTAATCGATTGATAATTCTAGCCTATTGAAATCTTTAGAGATAATGATCATTTACCTTAATCGAGAGTATTTCTAAGGAATCCCCATTCCTTAGGATGTGATTAACTATGGGGCTTGCCTTTTTAATGAAATTTAAACTTTTTTTTTCATGTAAAGTAGAGGAAGAATCTTTGGTACACCTCAAAGACTCAACATCCTTAGGAGTCCTTATTTTGGTAATTAGGTCCATTGTATGGTGGTGATTTCTATCTTTTGAGATAGTACACCTCTTCTTAATGTCATACCCGATCACCTTAATAAGTATATCTATAGATTTGCGTGGCGTCCGACTAAGGCATTATATTTCTATTTTGATTTATCTTCTTTCCAAAAAAGGAGGATAAATGAAGGCAGGAATATAAAATTTTCCACTACAAACCCACATAAGTCAAACTTATCATCATCAATTTGACACTTTTCACCATTTTGAATGTATACATATATGGTTGAAGGTATTATTTCATATTCATGAATCCATGGCCTAATAAGGGTGCTTTGTAGGAAACATTAGCTTTGATTACATGGAATCTAGCTTAGGTATAAAGCTTCCCAAAACATATAGATAGAACATGGGATACTAAATTTTATTATCTTTGTTCATTGAATCCTTGTAATAGTATACTGTTATCAAAGTAATGAACATCCAATACTAATGTTCAAAGCATTTTAGCTATTAAGATGTTGACTGAAGCACCTATGTCAATTAGTATTCTTTTATACGGGTAAAATTGCTTTCTACTGTAACATAAAAGGGTTAATTATGTTTGGTCATCCCTAACAATAGGTCATCATTACTAAATGTGATGTTCACTGAATTCTAAGTTAAGGCTTCTATCTTTATTCTCAATTTTGTCGAGCTTTAATTCACGTATGTCTTTAGACAACATGAGATCATCATAGATACATAGCAAAGTTGGTAGCTTGCATAAATATACCTGAACATTATATTCCACTCCCATTTTGATGGTCTCTTAAGGTTTAATCGGTGGTGGAGGTAAGACATCTTTATTAATTTAAATATCTTTGTCTTTGTCATTGGCTTTTCTCAGTGGTTGTGGAGAAATTTGTCTACCACTCCTTAATTAGATCTAAGTTACTTCTTCTATAAATCTTTTTTATTAGAGAAAGTTTTTGAATTTTGTGCCTCTTCAAAATTTTTAGAGCTTTCAAAACTATTGCTTAGTTTAGGACATAGCTCCTTTAAGCCAAATTTTACCTTCCTTTTGATAGAATTTTCTTTGGGAAAGCATAGCTCTTCCTCATTGTTAGTTGATGTTGCAATCATAAAACATGCATCTCTTTGGGGTTGACAATTATTTTTTATCAAAATGTTCACTCATATTTTTAACTCAACATATTTCCTTAAAATCTTCTCTCCAGTATTTTTTTTGTCATGTTATAAGTAGACCATATATTTCTCTAACTTAACTAGCCTACTAGGGTGATTGTTCATACTCCTTGAAAGAGTTGATCATCTTTTGTATTTTAAACTTTAGCTTTTGGGGTTTCTTCTTTTTCTTGATTTATAAGATTTTGACAAAAAAAAGATTGATTGATTTTAGCTAAAATCTTTGTATTATATAAAAATTGCCCCTATAGGAAAAGAGTATTCTTGAATCAATTTCAAGTTCTAAAGCATTTCCCCAATGAATACTTTATATAGGTAGAAGGATATTGATCATTCGTTTTCTTTTTTTTTTAAATGAAGAGTTTTGCCTTTTATCATTATTTATATTCTATGTTTCTCTTTGGGGTGACACTTTGTGTTGTTCATCATTTACACTTTGACATGAGGTTTGAGATGACAACTCTTTCTGCTTGCATTAGTTTAGTGTTTGCCTCACTAGCTCAACATATTTGACTTTTGTATCTTAGATTGGGAGAACATTCACCCTTCCTTTTTTAAGATGTATCAATACTATATCAGATAGAATAGGTTACCCATTTTGATAGCTCATCTATACTTAATCTTTAAAGATAAAATTATCCACAATTGGCTGAATTACAACCTTTGCATCTACCCCATCAAAAACACTTTTGTAACACTCTTGTCCTTTCTTCTCTTTTCTAAGGTGAGATCTATGATTATCACTTTCTTGGTTGTATCTGAATCTCTTGATGAAAATTATTTCTAGACCAATAATAATTTTTATTAAGTCATTAGATAACTCAACAAACTATTCAAAGGTTGTGTTAGTAAGATTGTTAATGAATTGTCATAGTAGTAATGCATCATTTACTCCAATTTTTCCACAAGTAGCTTTGAATTAGGCTATATGTTGTCATGGGTATTTCGTGTTTGAAAAGGTGTTGAATTTCAACACAATGTACCTTTTAGGGCATCAAGTATTTATAAAGTCATTAGGTAAGTCAACATACTATTCAAAGGCTATATTAGTAAGACTGCTAATGAATTATCATAATAGTAATACATTATTTCCTACAGTGTTTTCATAAGTAGCTTTGAATTGAGCTATATGTTGTGAGTTTTTATGCATGAAAAGGTGTTGAATTTCAACATAATGTACCCTTTAGGGTATCTCTCTTGATCATATTTAGCCAGGTAGGATAAGCCTTTTCCAACTAAGGCAATTATCACTTTGACTTTTTGACTGACAAGATCTTCTACTTGGGATTTGGCAATGACATCAGTCTTTTAGTGAGTACTTTGTGTAACTTCTCCTAGAGGGTCTTGTCTTTGTGTTGAAGTTGTTGGCAAGTTAGGTGAAGTATTCTGCATGTCCCCAGCTTTAACTGATGGATTGATAACCTCTATAGTATTTTTTGGTGGCCCTTGTTGCATTATAGTTGCTATTAAGTTAAGCTGACTAAATAACTCTTTCATTAGCCCATTCATCTCATTGAGATGATTGTTGAGTTAACTGATTTTTTGTCTCTCTTTTGGAGTTGAGAACACATTTGTCATTATAATCTTATTACAACATCAGTTACTTCTTTAGTTTGTTCGATTTCCAGTTGATTTTCGCCTTGGCACTTATGGCTTAAACCCTCTTTATGTTGTTCCTCATTTTGATGATCAAGTATCACATTCTTATTTCACATATATGTATAAACAAATTGAATAGGTAACTTAGGAGTTTGATAGACCATGCGAATAACTTCAACCTTCATGTGATCGATGTATTCATTATTTTGGAAGTTGTGAGCTTATTGCTCTTCGTTAATAAAAAATTCATCATCTTCCTAAAATAGTTGATTTTATGCATCATCAACCATAGGATGCCTATTCTTAGGTCGATGTTTCCAATTCATTATAGGAGACCCGGCCTTTTCTTCATCTAATTTAGCTTGCTCACATTGGATTTCATTTTTTTATGATTTGGGACTCTTTAAGCACCCAAGTTGATCAAGACATCCTAGTGGTGGATCTCTGAGGAGATATCCTAGATATCACACTTTGGTGCTCACCAAATAAATTAAAATGGGGTGGATTGATATCGCTTCTTTTGTGATGGTTTACAAGACCTTTCGACTACTGGTCACTTTGTACCCTTATATTGAAGGGCTCGTTGTCGATGTTCACCGATCACTAAACCCCTATGTGTTGAAATTTGCTTAAAATGGACTTGATATTTCCAATATTTATGCCTCTTTTAGGATAGGGATTTATTGGATTGGTGACCCTACTCACCAAGTTCTTAATTCTTTTCTAAAGGTTTCTATTTTTAACATCCTTCAAAACTTTATAAATTTTAGAGGAGACTTTCTCTTTCTTTGTCACTCTTATGAAATGGGCTATATATGTTTATCCTAAAAGATTTCTTTATAGTTCCTTCAAAATTATTTCTTTTTACTAATTTGAGTAGCTTAAAATTAGTGTTGGTGTGTATGTTTTCTACCATCAATGGTTCATATTATAGTTCAGCTTGTACATGTAATCTGGTAGCTCTGGAATAAGCGTTATACTTTCTTCTAGCTCTTCTAAACATTTTGGTACCCGAGGAAGATGCTTCATGAGTGTGATTGCCTAGAACAAATGCAGTATCATGTGGAATGGTAGGCTCCTCTAATGGATTATTAAGTGGATTGACAATGATAGATTTTAATTTACCTCAGTAGCCATGTTCTCCTTAGCAGACATTGCCTGAACTATCTTTGACAATTTGTAAAAAATAGAGCTCCTTTTAGGAGTCGAGTCCTTTCATTGATTGGGTAAAGCTTTAGCATTCAGCTGCCTAGGCTCATTGAGAATAATTACATTCAGTCTTTTTCTTTGGCATGATAGCTTATTGAATATTTTTGACATTTCAATGTCATCAATGATGGGTTTTCTAACTTGCATATCATTAGTTATAGGTTCATCAAGTACAAACTATATGCCTTAAGAAATTATTCTGAATTGGAGAGTAACTCTAGAAAAACCAATGTTGATCATAACTTGAGAGTTTCTAATAGCTTATCCCTCTTCTAACTTAACGTTCGCATTTGTCATGTTTTCCATTGAAATTTTCACACATGATCATAAATTTAAAGTTAGGTTCTACTCAATTTCAAGAACCCAAACTTTTAAAAAGAAAAATTGCTCAAAAAAAATTTAATATATGCTATTGACACCACATTCATTTTATTTGTTTAGTCAAAAATTATAGGAAAAATATTTTAATTTTTGACCTAAGATGGAGACAGAATTAATCACCAGCGTAGTTGTTAAAAAATTGATCTCTCAAGAAAAATACCTTTGAAAATCTCTGAAATCTTATAACATGCTTAGTGAGTTTATTCTTCATGAGGCTGATTAATTTATACTCAACTAGATTTCACCTAAACTTATGTTAGGGTTTATTTGAATCTAGGTTCTACTTCCTATAAACACAAGCATCCATAGTTAATTGCCCCTTTTACCATAGTAGGAGAGCACTCTCGATTAAGGTTGGAAATATGTATATAGTATAATGGTAATGAGTGTGTGTGTGGATGATTGTTTGATTAGATTGTTTTGTCATCTCAAGGCTGTTGTTATTCCAATCAACCAATATTAGAGAGCTATCAGTTGTATTGTTCAGGGAGTATGATTAATAGTCATGGGTAGCCCCATCTTAGATACCTTGAGTAGACTAGAGTCATAGAGGGGTTTTATTATTATGAGTGCAAATATTTATTGAACTTAATTTATAAGTGTATATAATAATTCAACATTATAAAGTCAACATTGTAGATGTACATAAGGCTTACATCCATTGGAATGTCATATTTTAAAGAAGGTCGCATTGTGAATGAGTGATAGATTGGGCTTACATCCATTGAAATGCTAGATTTTAGGTTGGTGTTTGTATTGCAAATAAGTGATTGGGCTTACATCCATTGGAATGCTTGTTTTATGAAAGTTCACATGGAAAATAAATGATTGGGCTTACATCCATTGAAATGCCATAATTGTGTTTGATTAAAGTCTACATTACAAACAAATATAGGACTTACATCCATTAGAATGTCATGGTAAGGATGGATAAAGTTTATGAATATGTGCTAAACTTATATCCCTTTAGAATGTCATATTGAGTTAGATTATGTTTGAATGGAAAGCATAGATTGTACTTACATCTATTATAATGCCACATTTTAGGGGAGTTCACATGGCGAATGAGTGATTGGACTTACATCACTTTGGAATGCCATTATTTTTAAGGCAGTTCGCATGGAAAACAAGTGATTAGGCTTACATCTATTAGAATGTTAGCCTTATATATGAAGTTCACCTTACAAATTATGACTTAGCTTATATCCATTGGAATGCCAATGATTTGAATTAGATTTAATTTATGAATCTATGCTAGACTTACAACCCATTAAAATGCCAATGATTTATATTGGATTCAATTTATTACTCCATGATGGACTTACATCCCTTTGGAATGCCAAAGGTTTATGGAAGTTCGCATGGTGAATAAGTTACTAGGCTTACATCCATTGGAATGCTAGGTTTAAATGTTTTTTATTATTAATATTTGATTTACAAACATGAATTGAACTTATATTCATTGAAATGACATTCATGTATAATTGAAGCCTGTCTTATAGACAAGCATATGACTTACATCCATTGGAATGCCATTGCTTATTTAATCTAACCTCAATTTCATTTTTGAGATTAATCTTTAATTCAATCTTTATTTATGTTTGAGGTGAATCTTTTGATTCAATATTAAGATATGTCTTTGGCTTGTTCTCTTTTATGTATGAGATAAATTTATGGCTTAATGTTTGAGGTGCAGTGTTGATTTAAAGTTTAAGGTGAACCTTTAAGTTAATCTTTAAGGTATGCCTTAGATTTAAATTTGAGATAAATACTTAATTTAAATCTCCTTTGATCAATGTTATTGAGATTGATTAAAATATACCCAAATTGCATAATTGTTTTTTACATTTGAGTGAAATCAATAGTTCATGACTCCGGCTCCCTCACACTAGAATGGGGAGTTATCGACAGTAGCTTCATCTTCTCACACAATAAGAGGAGTCGGCAGCTAGGGCTTTGATAAGTGGTTCTCGATCTCCTCTCTCTCTCTCTCTCTCTCTCTCTCTCTCTCTCTCTCTCTTCCTCCCTCATTCGAGTTCGTGTGTATGTCATCCCCATCCCAATCTCCTTTCTCCTCTTTTTATATCCAAATGGGGTTTCAATTGTTCATGCTCCCTTCTCCGTGTAGTTGCGTTGATGTGGATGACAAGAATAGTTAGGGTTTCAAAAAATTTCTCCTTTTTTATTGATTTTTGATTGTGAATAAGACCAATTAAAAAACTTAACTAAAAGGGTAGATGAGATCACTTTGCAAAATAAAGAGAAATTTACTATACTAGAAGACCTTCTCATGGACATCACCACACAAGTTCAAACCTTGAGTATTATGCTTCAAATCCCACTAACTATTCTACATCTGGATGACTTAGAACTTGTAGAAGGAAAAAATATGGAACTTTCTAGAGATAATTATTCTATGAAAAAGGTCAAATATAAGGAACATGCTTAAACAATACCATCTTAGGGTCCATAAAATATTACATGAACCTATGAAGTAAGTTAAGATAAAAGCCCCAACGTATGATGGTTTTCATGACACCAATAAATTTTTAGATTGGTTAATCCATATGGATAATTTCTTTGATTAGTATCATATGGATGATTATCAATGAACTATATTTACTAAAATTAAATTAGTAGGTCAAGTGAAATTTTTTTGGAATAACATCTTAGCTAAAGAAAAGAGATTCGATAGAAATCTCATGGCATGTGTAGAAATGAAAAAAATTCTAAGAGCTAAATTATATCCTCAGAATCATGATAAAAGGGTTCACGAACAATCGACCACTCATAAACAAGGCAATATGTTAGTAGTGGAATATATGAATACAATTGAGGACTTAATAACTAAAACTCAATGAACTGATCAAGAGTGGCAAATAGCTAATAAATTTGTAATTGGTTGAAGAGGAAATACTAGGAATGAGGTAGAACTTCACTATCCTCAGACTTTAAGAGACACCTTTGACTATACTCTAGTCCTAGAAAAACATAAAAGGTTGCATCCACATCTAAGATGAAAGTTTAAACATCTTCTAAATATCCACCCACATTTCAATCTTAAAATTTTATTAATAGATCTAACCCTTCTATATTGAACAAATCATCTAAAATAGCCCCCATTTAATTCACTTCTAAAAATGTGAGAGAGATAGTTTATTTTAAAAGTTATAAGAAGGGTTATATACAAAATCAACATAGAGCAAAAATCATGTTCCTAGATGAATTAGAAGATTTTGGAAATAAAGATGGCATTAAAGAGATAGATGATGATACACCACTATCAGATGAAGAAGTGGATCCAAATATAGATAATCCAATGTTAGTTATGAGGTGTATGACTACTTCTAGGGAAGAAGAAGACCATAGAAAGAGGGAGATATTCTGAATGTATATCTTATGTAAGGAAATGAGGTGTAAACTAGTAATAAATGGAGAGAGCTATGAATATTGTATCAACCTATGCAATCACTAGATACAATCTTAAAATTGAACCTTACATAGAACCATTCCATGTCAGTGGGGTAAATAACACTTGTCTATCTATCACTAGCAGATGTCTTATTTTAATTAAGATATGTCGCTATGTTGATCAAATTTGGTGTGATGTTCTTTTAATAGAAATAACTCATATTTTATTAGGAAGACCATTTGGTTTATGATATGAATATAATCTATTATGATCATAAAAATACTTATGTATTCAAATATAATGAAAAAATAATCAAATTATTCCCTGTAAAGCTTAATGAAAAGAGGTCAATTACACCCCCTCATAAATTCTTCTTACACCTCTGTGCAAACTCAATTCTGATCTACAACTCAAACATAAAAAAGAGAAAAATGCAAAACTATGATTGATATTGATATCCCCATCTAATGATAAGGATGATACTTCTAATATACTTGGTAATACATATAAATCTCCTAAAATTCAAATCATAATCTAGGGTTTAAATGTTTAGTTGGAGAGTTCAATGATCTTACTTCTCTATTTATCTTGGATCTTCAGGAAATCTATTGATGTTAAGGATCACCATAGACCTACTGTGGTCCTAGATCTATTATCTAAATTTATTGATTTGATGCTCGATGGCTTATTTAATGAACTACCATCATTAAAGAATATATGGTATGCTATAGACCTAATTCCTGGTTCATAAATACTAAATTCACCCCATTATAAAATGAATCCAATTAAGCATGCCAAGTTAAAATGACAAGTAGATGAACTTCTAAAGTAGGGTTTATAAAAAAAATGTCTTAGTCCTTATGTTGTACCTACTCTTTTAACTCCTAAGAAAGATAGAACTTGGAAGAAGTGTATTGATAGTAGAGCAATAAAAAAGATTACAATAAAATACAAGTTTTGTATACCTAGGTTGGATGGCATACTAATTCTTATTTCAAGTTCACATTTATTCTTTTGAATTAATTTGAGAATATACTTGGTGGAATACAACATTCAAAATTCTCAATTATCTTTATGAATGGTTAGTCATGCCATTTGGTCTTTTAAATGCACTTAGTACATTCATGAGACTAATGAAAACTGTACTAAAACCTTTTATTTATCAATTTCTTTTAGTTTATTTCAATGATATTTTTATTTATAACCTAGATGACAAGTCACATCTATATCACTTTAAGAATGGACTTGAAAAAATTAAGAGTAGCTAAATTATATGCAAACTTTAAGAAATACTTTTTCTATCAAAGTGAAGTCATTTTCATAGGTTTCATTGTATATGCGATGGATTAAAAGCCAACTCATCAAAAATTAAGTCTATTATATATTGAACAACTCCAAAGTCTTTTACATATGTTAGAATCTTCTAAGGATTAGCAACTTTTCATAGGTAGTTTGTAATAAATTTTAGCATTATTGTAGCCCCTATCACTAACATCTTAAAAAAAGATAAGTTTACATGGACCATAGATGTTGAAAGGGCCATGAAATAAATTAAAACTCAAATGACTTCTTCACTTGTCTTAAGGCTTCTTGACTTCAATAAAGTATTTGAAGTTGCATGTGATGCCTCATGTATTGGAATTAGTGAAATATTATGTCAAGAAAAGCATCCAATTGCTTTCTTTAGTGAGAAACTAAATGATATTAGACAAAAATATTCTACATATGATTGAGAATTTTATACAATTATTCAAACTATTAAGCACTCGAGGCATTATTTGTTACATAAAGAGGTTTTTCTGAATACATATCATCAAGCTCTAAAGTTTAGTAACTCCCAAAAGAAACTAAATTATAAATATACTAAGTGGGTAGAATACCTTCAAGACTTTTTCTTTGTGCTTAAACATAAACCTAAAATAAAATTAAATTAGCAGATGCTCTATCTAGAGAATCTATAATAATTTCATCCATTTGAATTTAAAATTCCTAAATTTAAGACTTTAAAAGAAGGTTATTAAATTTTCCCTGATTTTCATATGATATACTTAGAGCATGAATCCAAACATTTAACTTTTGATAGCTCTTTTATCATTTTAGACCGGTGTTACATATTGAACATAAACCTCTGTTTTACAAGTCATCTCTACAAAAAGATGTTGAACATATTGTAGACTAGTGTTACTATTATCATTAGGTTAAAACTGTCAAACAGAAAGCAAGTCATTACACATCATTACAAATTCTTTCTATACCATGGAAAGATCTATTCCATATATTTCACATTAGGTTTAGTTAGAATGCCTTGTGGACATGATAATATATTTATTATTGTAGATAAATTTTGTAAGATGACACATTTCATACTTTGTTTATCTCACATGACAAGATTATTCTTTAAAGAAATTATCAGGTTACATGAAATCCCATCCACTATAATTTTTTATAGAGATATTAAATTTGTATCTTATTTTTAGAAAACTTTATGGAAACTTATGGCCAACACAACTAAAATTCTTCTATGTATTTCATCCATAAATTGATGGATAGATGGAAGCAATCAATAGAACATTAAAAAATTTACTAAGATGTTTAGTTGAGAAAAACTTAGGAAATTAGGATTTAATATTACCTATATATGAATTTGTGTACAATAATTTCATTTTCAGATCAACCTACAAATCGCCTTTCAAGATAGTTTATGGATATAACTCTAAAATGCCTATTGACCTAGCTAACACCCCTACTCACATATTTTTTTTGATTTAGTATATACATTTTCATGTGATTTTCATAGCCTTCATGAAGACATAAAAAATAATTAGAAATACAAAATGCTAAGTACACTAAATAAAAAAATAAAAATAAAAATTTTATGAAATATGAGATATATGATTATATAGTGGTTCATATTCATCCTGAGAGATTCCCTTCCATAAAATATAAAAAGTTACAAGTGAGAGTATGTGGGATATTTAAAAGTATTAGGAAATTTGGTACTCATTCCTGTGGTGTTTATTTTCGGATGGGTAGTGTGGACACCACGCAGATCATACGAGATACTTATTGAATTGATTGAGTGCGACATTGAGGTATGATGTACTATCTTGAAAGATAGAAATATCACCCTACAATGGACATAATAACCTAATAAGGACTCCTAAGTCATTATGGTCTTCATATGTACCAGAGATTCTTCCCCTACCTTACATAGAAAAGTAAAGTAAGGTTTATTTAATGTCAGGTTCTTAAGTTTCCTATGGAGGGAAGCCTCTATAGTTAATTGCATCCTAAAAAATGAGATTTATTAAGAAAACTCTTGATTAAAGTAGTCTATTACTATCTCCAAAGATTTCGAGGTTAAGACTATCAATGAATTGTCTATTTTGGAAAATCAAATGAGATTGTTCAATTAGAAAAACTTATTTTGAAATACAAATGGGAATAAGTAGGAAATGCTCATTATACTAGAAAGCCTAGTGAGTATTTCAACTTATCTTATGGTGAGGCTTTATATTTTTGAATGTGAGAGGATTTATTTTGAGTTTAAATTTTATTAGATTGTTGGGCCTTGTAATCCACCAACACAAGATTATAAAATTCATAAGAGGTGAGGATTTATGATCGTAGCAAAGAAAATAAGCAACCTTGGATCTTAAATCTAGGGAGCTTTAGCACAAACCAAAACATGACCTAAATCTAAGCAAAGGGGACATAATGATTTATTTCCCCAAGAGGAGATAGACAAGTCCGACTCTTCTGGACTTACAACTGCTTGGGGTGGCCACCAGCTAATATTTTTTATGATTCAAAATCATGAAGGCCAGCCTTATGTAATTGCAAGATGGTTAGGCTTGTTATTTGATTTGAAAAGAAACTAAAGTCTTAAACCCACTCCCTAAGAGACTAGAGCATGAGTGGTAATGAGCATATGACTTACTCTAAAATGCAAAAATCTTTTCAAATTTTATAATATTTTGACACATTCATTTGGACAAAGGCTTTGGGATCTCTTATGCATAAATGGATTATGAAATTTGATTGTTTGTCAAATCAAAAGAGAAAGAGAGTGAATATTTAACATAAGGAGTTTCTTTCATAGGTCAAGTGGTCCCTAAAGTGTAAGAGTGGAGACCCTCATTTTTACAAGAGTGATTCAATATGATATGTATGATGTGAAACATACAGCATACAGTTAATGGGTTTTTAAATCTTTTAATTATCTTGATTATATCCTAAGCTTTTTAATGAGGTTATGAATTATTTAAAATTTAATTATGAGTTATTAGTCGGGGTAGAAGAATTAATTTTTTACTAAGAGCCTACTGCATTCAGGCCACAAATTGAAATCATCAATCATAAAAAACTATGAAAAAAGATATAATTCTCATACGCAAGCCAAACACAATATCACCCATTTTATAAACTACCATAAAAGAATAAGAGGCCGGTGCGGCCGGGTACCGCCGTACACCCCGAAAAAGAGAAAATTGGGTAGTCGAGCTCTACCACTATACATCCTGGAGTATAAAAGAATAATTATAATTGAAATTGAATACATGCTATGGGAGTCTTCATTCTCTATTTCTTATTTCTTCTTTCTTCCTTCTTTTGATTTGATTTTCTCCGAGGCATCCCAGGACTAAGCCTTCTAGCCACTGCTCATCCTAATCACCATAACACTAATCCTAGTTTCTATTACAAAGTTACACTTTTGGAAATATTAAATCTAACTACACTTGTAAAATAAAGATTAGCTAAACATACATACATTCCGAAAAAGTTATATTTCATAATTTGGACTTAGCACCCTGCACATGGGTAACCAAGCTCATCTGTCATAATGTGGATTATGCTTAGGGGTATAAGCAACCTGCAAAGAGAATATTTATATTTATTTTAAACAACCCCTTAAGCACAATCTCTTATAGAATTAAGATTAGGCTAAAAGCAATCTAACATCAAGTCTACGAGTCATACACTTCAACATTTAGTCTAGAATATTACATCATAAAACAAAACATACATCACGAATACATCATCCTAACTTAAAACTAGAAGTGGTGACTCAACATTCTAATGTGTGTGCTTAAGCTTAGTGTGATATGTTTTAACTAAGCTTTAGAATTATAATTTATTAAGTTAAAAATATTTAATTTAACATGAGTAGTTTCATTTTAGTTGTTTAGAGGTTTGCAAAATTTAATTTCTATTTTATGTTTTATTTCATTTGATTTTCACTTAGCGTCTAAATGTTATAAAGAGAAGAAGAAGGCTTACCCTTCTTCATCCCTACCTTAAATCACTTTCTAAGATACATTATTATGACTTAATTTTTTTTAGTGAATGGCTTATTAAATATTTTTTATTGATCCTAAATTTGGGTTTAACCTTTAAAGAATCATATTCAATGTGAAAGGTATCTTAAGATTAACATAATTGAATTACTATCACATGGAATATGCTAAGCTATTCTTTTCCATCACCTATAACATGCATAGGATTTAACACTTAGCATACCTATAGATATAATACATTTTGGTAGACTTAAATGACCATGAATGCATACATACTTGGTGAAAAAGGGGGATTTTCATTCATTAATCAAATATACATACATATGTATAAACGATGTGAGAAAATACATGCCATTGTTAACCAGGGAAGTGAGATAATAAAATGACCTCCTTGGGGCTACTTAAAGCCTCATATTTAAATACATATGAATGTACATACAACTACAATGATGTAAATCATGCAAGAGATTATATTTTGTTTAATTGAATTAGTTATACATGTATATTAAAGCTTTATCCAAATTTTAAATACAAAAAATACATAGAATGAAATTAAATAAGTATGTGTCATTGTTAACCAATGAAGTGAGATAATCAAATGACCTCCTTGGGGCTACTTAAAGCCTCATATTCTTGAGATCTCCAGACTATATACTTATTTTCATTCAAACATATGTAGATTTATATACATTAACATAAGAAGAAAGCTTTACATTCATATGTTATACATTTTGGTGACTTAAGTAATTATGAATGCATGTATTTTCAATGAAAAGAGGATTTTTATTCCTTAATCACATACACATACACATATATAAAAGATATAAGTAAGTACATGTCGTTGTTAACCAGGGAAGTGAGATAATCAAAAGGCCTCCTTGAGGCTACTTAAAGCCTTGCATTCCTAGGATGTTCAGACTATATACTTACAATCTTAAATACATATAAATATATACATAATTAGAGGAATGAAAATCATGCAAAGATTGTATTTTATTTAATTGAATTATTTATGCATATGAGCTAAAGCTTTATCCAAATTCTAATACCCAAAATACATATGAATGAAATTAAATAAGTACATGTATTTATTAACTAAGGAAGTGAGATAATCAAATGACCTCCTTGGGGCTACTTAAAGCCTCGTATTCCCGGGATGTCCAAACTATATACTTATCATCATTCAAACATATGCAAATCTATATATGAATTTAAGAAAGAGAGCTTCACATTCACATGAATAAGCTATAAGCACATGCAAGTCCTATATGCATTCATAACTATTATCATTCCAAACATTCTTATCAATTTAAAACTTTGGAAAATAAATTTGGATTTATTAGTTATAATAGCCATACATATAATAAATTTACGCCAACACATGCAAGCATACATAAATAAATTTCATTTGAATTTGAAAACTTGAATGCATGGGATCACATGGCATAAAACATCTAAAGTGATTGAAAAGGAATTGCTAAACATAACCATGTGATTCATTCAACTACATTAATTCCTATGGACAATCACAATAAATAGAATTATTTAAAGGAAACCAATGCTTTGATACTCTTTGATTTTAGATTTTGATTAAGTTCAAAGAGGAGAGATTACTTATTATTTTAATTCCATTCCCATGTTGGTGATCTTAATTTGATTAAAGAAAGATAATTAGATGGATTTTATGAATTAATTAAGTTCGATCATTAATCAAATCACTTAATTACCCTTTCTTATGCTTCTTTAATTTGATTAATCCCTTAATCATGAGCCCCAAACAATATGAACATGGATGAAAATAAAATTGCAATGCACTTAAAAGCCCTAATACAAATGGCTCATAATTAAGGATTGATTAAGTTAAAGAATCTAATTGAGTATTTTTATGATTTTCTTATACTTATAGGTTAATCATAATTTTCTTAAGGGTCTTTATGTTGTTGAATGCATAAAGAGGAACCCTTAATTCAATTATTAATTATTTGATGTGGTTAGCACTTTAATTTCATTTGATTTGATCATTTAATTATTTGATTAAGCACTTAATTAGACCTTGCCTTAATTAACTCTCTTTAATGAGATGGATTTGGGAAAGTAATTACAAAAAAGGTCTTAATCACTTTCCTTCATCACCTACAGTTAATTAGTGATTAATATAGCCAAATTAATTAATTTTTTATTATTTATAGTTTTAATTAATCATTACATTGATTAAAGGGGTAAATAAGATTTAAATTACCAATTCCCTTAATTACTTAGGCAATAAATTCCAAGAAAATCATATGAGGTAGAAGTCATCCCATTAAATCAATACACCAAGTTTGGGATTAATTGCCCAAATAATTATAGCTTAATTAAGCTAATTAAGTAAACATTCAAAATCTAATTAAGTCTTAATTACTGTTCGAAATCAAATGAACATATTTTTAATTAAATCTCCTCTATTTTACCTTTGCAATGAGTACTTATTTATATTTTTTGGATTTTCTATAATTAGTTATGAATTTATGAAGTTTTAGTTATTAAAATGAATTTTTAAGCCTAATTACCCCCTAATCCCATCGACGCCATGTGGACCTCTGACATGGCAGCGCTTTCCACATGGCACCGGGCATTTAAACTTATCGACGCGACTGGTAGCGATGCGCCGTATCATCTCCGTCGTCCGATCTAAGATGATGGGGATCAAACCCATAGTTCCTAAGGAAATTAAATCAGATTTAATCTAGCAAATAATCATGACTAACCATTCTAATCACACGGAACAGACAATGGATGATCCATCATGTCCGAGCAATGGAAGATGGACACCATCCACTTTCCTCCACTCAATCTGAGCTCATCAGAGCTCGTGAGACATCAGAATCGATTCCAGATGTTCACAAAGTGGATCTAATGGTGGATTTTGCATGAAATTTTAATGTTATTCAAATAGGCCAAACAAAAATTAAAAATACGATAGTTTCTCAAAATTTATGTCACCGGAGCTCAGGACCAACAGTTAACCGACCGAGGTAGCTTCGTCTTGAAAAGATAAAACCCTGCTGAGTAGATGGTGGTTTGACTCAACCCTGGAAACTCTGAGGACCAATCGTCATCGAAATACTCATCAAAGTTAGGCTTGGAGTGGTCTCCGGTGCTCAAATCGCTCGAAAGAAGATTCGTTTCACGTCGAGCTTGGTGAACGTGTGGAAAGAGTTAATTTGAGATTGATTGAGATTTGGTGGAGTTGGACAGAGCTAAGCCATGTCCTATTTTGGGCACACTTGGTTTCATCATCACCAGTAGTGGGGATGGCCTTAGAAGCTTGAGAAATTCTTGGGGGAGTTCGGCTCAATGTGCCAAAGCTCTAAGGATAAGTAATGTGTGGATTCGATTAAGAATGAGGGGAGTTTACCCCTCCTCCTCCAACTGGATGGATCTTCTCTCTCTATCATTGTAGGTGTCCTACCACCACAAAAGTGTCAGGCGGGCCAAGGGAGGGAGAAGGAGGTTGTCCTTGGGTTGCCAAGTATTCCAATGAGGAGGTTTGGGTTAACTCACCTCCACTTGGCTCATGGTTGACCCAAACAGCTTTAGGTCAGGTGAGCTAGGGGTCCTTGAGTCCATTTGGAGATTAGGATGGCAACCAAGGGGATGAGAGTGTTTGACCATCCAAAATTGGGTTTTGTCTCATGTGGGAGGCTTTACCCATTGGGTAATGGGTCAATTCAAGTTCAATTTGGATTGGGTTGGATTTGGGCTGACCAAAGGTGAACCAAGGATGGGTCATGCTAAGTTTCAATAGGTTTGGGCTTGGTTTGAATGGGTTGGCTCAATTTGACTCATGTGGGCTAGGTTGGGTCAAGTTAACCAATTAGTCAAATTGGGTCAAACCAAGGCTTGGGTCAAGTTAAAATTAGTATTTGGAATGTTTTGGTTTAATTAGGTTTGGCTTAATTTGTCTTGGATTTAATTTTGACCCATTTAGATTTATATGGGTCAAATGAACTAAGTTTACCAATTTTTCCAAAATGGCCAAATTTGCTTGGGTTAGGCATTAACTTATGTTCAATTGATCGTCTGAAGATGATTGTAGGCTTTAATTTCAATCAATTTGGATTTAGGAATGAATTAGGCTAATTGGACCCTTTAGGTCAATTTGGGATAAATTGGTCAATTGGATTCAATCAAGCCTTTTATGAAGTTCAATAATCAATTTGGAATGAAATTGAGTTGGTTGTAATTAATTTTTTAGATTTTGATTTGACCCTTGGGTCAAATTGGGTCAACTTGGGTTAAGAGGCCAATTGGGTTTGGTTTAGCTCAATTGATGGTCAAGTCCTATTCAAGGATTAGTTTTAGGCTGGTATGAATCATTGGTTTCAATTGATTTGGAATAGGATGAGATTTGATTTATTTGGCTCATGTAGGCTAAAGGGTTAACTTAGTTTGACCAAATTGATTATAATTGACAAATCAAGAATGATCAACAATCACTATAAGTGATTTTTGATGATTTGGTTCAATCTAATTTGGGTTGGATTAAAGATTAGCTCAAATGGGTCCTTTAAGTCACTTTAGGTCAACTAACCTAAGTGGGTCAATTGACTTGATTTGATTAAATTGATTGCATTTAGCTATCCAAGATGATCAATAATCATCATTGAGAAGATTTGAAGGGTTGATCCAATCCACTTAGGGTTGGATTGGAGTTTGGTTCAATTTGGTCAAATTAGTCACTTTGGGTCAAGTGGACCAATCGAGCTAATTGAGTTGGATTAGGTTCGATTTGAATTGAATTGAGTTTTATAATTGATTTGGAATTGGTTAATAACTTTGATTGCAATTAGTTTTGGTATAATTGGATTTTGGCTCATTTAGACCCTTTAGGTGAAATGGGTTAGGTTAGGTTGATTGAATTGATTGGTTTGATTGTACTTTTGGAAGAGTGTGGAATGATGATTGAAGGATTGATTGATTTATGAGAAAATCAATTGAGTTGGGATTGATTGAAGAAATTTTGAATAAGTCCATAGGATTGAATTATGGGCTTAGGTTTAGTTTTGGCTTGGAGTTTGGATATGAGATTGGATTCAATAGTATTGGTTTGATTTGAGGTTTAATTTTGGCCAAGGAGGTAGGCATGGGCTTAGTTTAGGCTATAGGCTAGGTGGGTTTTCCTAAGTCCTAAGCATAGCATAACCTAAGACTAATCCTCCTAAAGTCTCTAGGTTTAAGTTAAGTGTTCACTTAGTCACTAGGGAGTGTCTTATGACTATGGAGCTCTTAGTGTCTAGGAGATTCCTAGGTCTAAGATGAGAAGATTGAATCCTCACTCCAAAAGTGAGGTCATCAATGCCTATGTTATTGAATTGTTCCTCACATATTTATTAGCCCTATTTTCAATGAAGAAGATCTAATATTTTTTAAAAGAGTTACCCAACCTCCAAACTTGTAGAATGATAAATTTATATGAGGGTATAAAAATTATTTGCAAGTATCTATCCAGGCAATATTCTTTGAAGTGGAGAACAACATCACAACAGATGATAGCATCATTCAAAGATTTTTAATTAGGTGGAAAGACAAATCGTTAAGTGAGAATACATGGATGACCTTAGAAAACTAGAGCATTGGCCCCAAACTTCTTGAATACTTTTAGAATCTTAACTCTTTGAAGAAGAGTCCTTTGAGGTTTGAGGGAGTTTATATAGTATATCATAAGGTCACAAGCCAAAGCTTGAATTTTGAAAAATTTTATTAGACTTCATGTGTTGTGATATTTTATGTCCCATGTATTGTATTATGTAGTAGTGGATGTATTTGATCATATTTAAGTGTTGTATAAGAGTTGTGATTTAAAGCATGTGAGATCTTATATTAAATTGCATAGGTGTCATTTTGGCACCTAGGTGCTACATTAAATAGTATTTAGTGGTTGGGGACAGAGAAATCAACACCTTGGCGCAGCAAAATGTCAGGTTTTGAAATTTAATTTTGGTAGTTTTTCTCCCGAGGGAAACATCCATCGGAGTATTTCACTTATATAAATACTTATTTTGACCAAATGGAAGATTGGATTTATTTTTGTGTGAAAACTTGAGCAAACAATTCTTTGGTTAAAGCCTGGTGGTCGGCCTTTCGAAGGATTCAATGATCCTTTTCTACCATTGTACTTGGGCGAGTAAGACCTCCTCACATATATTCCACTTTGGTGAGTGGAAGAATGTGAAGCACTTCTTCTTCCTCCATCCAGTGTAGCATTTTCTCCACGACTACTCCATCATAGATAGAAGGTCCAAATACTTGTCACACTAGTTTTGGCTCAAGAATACTAAAGTCGAACAAGCAACCCTCGAGTCAAACTTACTCTACAAAATTTATGGTGTAAGACTAACACCCCGTGAGGTCGGCAACTAAACTCAAAGAACACCAACTCTCTTAATTGGCAACTTAAGTCTAATACTCTATGTGGTTGGCAACTATAGAGTAAGACCAACACCTCATATGGTCGGTAACTAAACTCAAAATAGATTAACTCTCTAGTTGGCAACATAAAGCCAACACTCCATGCAGTTGATAACTATAGTGTAAGACTAACACCCTGTGAGGTCATCAACTAAATTTAAAAAGATCAACTATCATAGTTAGTAACTTAAAAACTAACACTCCGTGAGGTTAATGACTATAATGTAAGATGAACACTCAATGAGGTTAACAACTAAACTAAAAAAAAGACTAACTCTCATAGTTGGTAATTTATGACCAACACTTCATGTGGTTGATGACTATAGTGTAAGATCAACACCCTATAAGGTTGGTAACTAAACTCAAAAAGATTAACTCTCCTTATTGACAACTTAAAGATCAACACTCCATGCAGTTGGTGACTATAATGTAAGATTGAAATCCTATGAGGTTGGCAACTAAACTCAAAGAAGGACCAACTCTCCTAGTTGGCGATGAAGGAAAAATTAGTAAGTAAAGGTTAAGTCTTTTAGTTGATGACTAAAGCTATAATGTGACCTCCCATGAAATCACACAATTAATAAAGGGGGTATACTTAACTCGCTATGCTAAACGTGACCACATATGGGAATGTTCTCTTAATTAATTAGGGACTTAAAATATTCCAAGTTTTAAGTAGAATTATTCAAACATCGATAAGAAGATATCATTCTAGTGAGTACATGTAGACTCGCTATATTTATACAACCACCCAAAGAAGGTTCTTCAATTAATCAGTGATTTAAAATATTCTAAGTCTAGAGTAGAGTTATTCAAACATCCATCAGTGAGTATTACTCCAACAATATAAGCAGACTCGCTATATTTATGTGACTACCCATGAGAGGTTCTCTCAATTAATCGGTGACTTAAAATATTCTAAGTCATGAGCAGAGTTATTCAAACATCAATAAATGAGTATCACTCCATCAAGTATATGTAAATTCTCTATATTTATGTGACTATCTAAAAGAGGTTCTCTCAATTGATCAGTGACAAAAAAATATTCAAGTCATGAGCAGAGTTATGTATGCACTAACAAGTGAGCATCAAGTAAAAAAAGCAAATATAATTAAGTTCAATTATGATTTTCATTTCATATAGTAAAATATTTACAGTAAAGTGAGTAAGGCATATACATTCTACTCGCTTAAAAAAAGTTACATATAAAGAAAAATGAAGGAAGAAAGGATGTATCAATTCGTGCTACCCTCATCATCATTAACATTTTAGTCCAAGAGTGTAAGCATGTTAAGGAAATCCAAAAACTTGGCATCCAAATAGCCATGTCTCACCAGCTTAGTGATTATAAGTTGGCACCATCTTTGAACTTCTATTGTAGTAGCTCGTGATACTTATCAGAATCAAGAAACCCCAATAAACTCAGCTTCTTTCTTTTGAAACCCTTGTATATAAGAGAGTTCTTCCTCCAACTCTCTTTTTGCCTTGACAATGAAAGTAAGCTCCAAAGTAGCCTTCTCTTTCTCCTCCTCTTTGCAAGCTGCCTTAGCAAAGGTTATTTTGTTTAGCATTAAGGGATGTCAAATTTTTTTTCATACTTGCCAGCTTGACCTTATTGGTCCCTTTTTCTTCTTAAAGAACTTTGGCTGACTCTCCAAGTCAACTATCATGCCATTGTCTAGGCAGTCATAATAGCACATGGAAACTGAGCATTGGGAACATCATTCAAAAGACAACCAAATTCTTTGGAGAAGATGAGGAGACTGAGGAGTCGAGTTCATTGGCTTCAAGAGTAGGCTTGTATAAATTTGGAGTGAAGTTGCTCTTAATCCTCCTCAAACTCAATGCTTTATTAGTGACTACAAAGAGTTGATTTCACAACCCTCTTTTAGACTTCTTTGGAGTTATACTCTGCCCTACTTCGGTGACCTCAGTGGGAGCTGCACTTAGCTCCCCTTTATCTTCCTCCTCCCCAACCTCAAGAAAGGTTGGGTCCTTGGCCCCTCGCATGTCAATCTCATGCTCACCTTTCTTGAGGAATTAAAGCACACTAGGGCTAAGCTAAGGGGGTATCAGAGTAACCTCTCTTGTGAGTAAATAAAAAGAGAAAAATTTGAGAAAGTGAGTCATGAAAGAAAAAAGTGAATAGTGAGTATATACAGAGGACTACTCTCTGAGGGTAATAGTAACCTTGCCAAAGCAAAGGTAAAGAGAAACACTTAGGGTGCAACCCTACTTCCTTCTCATTTCATCCTCCTCTTGTGCACATGGCTTACTAAGCTTGGTTGCCTTGCTCACTAGATAGGGAAGAAGGATGGTCGACACTAGTCAAGGTGTTGTGCTCTTTAAAAATAGAAATTGTGAGTGCTGCTTCTACACTTTATTTTACAAAATAGAAATTTTTGGTGAAGCCACCAAAAATTGGACAGTCCCAATTGGTGACCCCTCACCATAAATGCTCGTTGAAAGAGGTTTATACTCCATTGAATGCCCTTTTCACATAATAACAAGATGAAGGTGGTGATACTCACCACCAAGTTGGGGATAAACTGGGCAAGCACCACTCAATAAAACCCAAGAATTTCCACCCACTCGCAAAGAAGAGGAAGCTTAAGCCCATTTTTGAAGTGAGTGAGTGGGATGCACAACTCGTGCATCCTAATTGAGTTGAAGTGCTCACTATTTTTTGACACTTGCATGGTGATGTTAGGGTTAATATTGTAATAGCCATAAAGCACAGAGGTCGTGGTAGAATAGTACAATTCCAGGATCTCCTTAATCTTAGCCTGATGAAAAATCGAAACAACATTCTTCAGCCAATTCATACTAACTTGTGACAGGAGTGAGAACAAGATATACTTACTAGAAAATTTTATTTTCTTATTACTAAGAACTAATAAGGTCTCAACGCCACTAAAAAAGAATTTACAGGCACAGTAAGAAAGATGTGGTAACATGAATGTCACATCAAGCATTAAGTGAAAAATTGATTACTTAAATCTTGTGAATATCTCAAGCGATAGAAGCTACTAGAAAAATAATTAATGTCCAATAGTGGTAAAAAAATTAAATAGTGCTAGTGAGCAAAGAAAATACAAAATATTTATCATTTTTATTTGTACAAAATGGGTAAAGAGTACAACACACTTTTTGCAACCCACATACATTATTTTTTTTAGTAATTTAATTACAGGGTCTAAATGCTAGTCTTCGGTGAGTCCAACTTTCTCACACATATAATCAAATAAGAAATTCGCTAAAAAAACAAGAGAAGGAAAGTACTTTGAGACTTCACCAAGTTCTAAAGTAATGTTATCTTAGTTCTCATGGTCACAAACTTGTGCTGATACTTCACCTCCAAGGATTGCTGCGACTCTAGCTCTAATTGTAATCATAGCTTGCATATGTCTTTCTGGGATGAGTCTTGGCTTCTCTCAAGAGGGAAACCTCCCTTAGTAGAGTGGTGAACTCAGATAAGTCAATAAATACCAGCTGCTCTTTCTTCATATCATCCCTTGGCCACTGAGTAGACTCGCCCTTCGTAGACTCATCATTATCTCTAGAAGCAAGAGAAGGGAAATTGGTCATCATCTCTCTGATGTTAGTTGAGGTGAAGCTGGTCATTACGATGGGAGCTTCGATGCTGCTTCTTATTGGTATGAACTCTCCGCTAAGTCCACGAGTAGTGTCACCAACTCAGTTTGCAACAAAATTGATGTCATTGTTAGTCAACAAGAAATAAATTCATTAAAAATTGAAAAAGGGATTTTGATGAGTGGATTTTCTATATGTTCAACCCTTGGGAATGGAAGCCATATATCAAATAAGTTGAATTTCTCTTTACTCGGATTATAGCCCAACAAATCGCCATGGAAAGGTGAAGTGATTTTACATGGTTACCTAAATTATTACAGGAACTAATTTGAAGGGTTGACGAATGCCCCTAACCATCCTCCATCTAAGCTTGAATGCTAGACATGCTTAACAACGATCAAAGAAGAAATTCATAAGTGACAAAAGAACTCATAATATGTAATAAAATGTGAATCTCACCTCAAAAGGCACTCCTCTGCAATCAATTTTACAGTAGCTTGTCCAATCATTCGGTTAACCAACACCTTCCTACATTGAATCAAGGATTCATCATCTCCTCCCTCATCCTCCCCATGGACACTCACGGGTCGCATCGAAATAGGACTAGCCATAATTAACCACTCTTCAATAGGACGAGTACTTGATCCTTCTCACGAGATAGTGGAGGTAGCTAAAGCAAAAGTCATTATAGTGGGAGGAGCTGGGGTGCTCACCACCACAGGAATGGCATCAACCTCTTCTAACTTCTTGGATTTCCTGGTCTTCTTTCAAAAACTTGCCCATAGTCATACGATCGATGTCACCGCGAGGCCTTTTGGCATCTGTAGTAGTTATGTTTTCTTTGTTTTGCAGACTTGACCCTTATAAAAATTGGAAAATCTATATGAGCAAGTAACTGAAGAAACATTGAACGTGTTAAATATTAATAGGAGGACCCATTTATAACCTTCAATATATTGAAAAATCAGATTCGGTCAAAAGGTAATGTAACCTTTCCTAATAGCATAAATTTTTTCAGATCATTAAATTTTTATAGCTAATAATTATATTCATTCTTCTATCTTTTTTGTGAGGTACCTCTATAATGAGTAAAAGAACTTAGGAGCTAAATATCTATCCAAAGTAACGGGTAGGCCTAAAAGACCTGATGAGTATATTTACCAAGAAAAGCACACTCTCCATAAAGGCGCTCGACAACAAAGACTACTAGAATAAGTATACTCATTAGAAAATGTGTTCGATAAAAGAAGATCAACCTGAACCAATGAGTTGAAGACTTAGAGAATAATGACCAAAAGTATAAAGCATGTATCAACTCATCGACAGTGGACGAATACTCAAAGAAATAAGGCAACTACTCATCAATCCATTCTCTCATACTTGCACGATGATGGGAAACTCACTCCTACTATTCGTCAATTTTGTACTCGCTCACATGTATACCTGCCACCAGCCTAGGTGGGCATCCACTTGTACTCGATTTGACTTAGATGTATTTTATATATATAGTCACCCCTTGTGTTATCAAAATGAAACTCTTCTCTTACAGGAGGACATTTTTTTCTCTCACTTTAGGCCCCTTAGTCTTTATACTATAATTTTAAGGAATAAAAAACACTATTTCTCTAGTATTTCATTACTTTTCATGTCTTCATGCTTACAATATTTCTGTCTAACTCAATTTCTGAGATATCTCGAAAAGTTCCCCTCCATCCATGGATAAATTTGGATTCAACAGTCACATTCTCTTAATTGAGGATTCACCTTATTGTGTTGCTATTTAAACTTTAACTTGCTTCTATACCATGGATATAATTTAAAATCAAATAAAGATGTTTAAGGGGGTATAATAGATGGAACAACAATTAGAACTAAAATAATAGGAAATTCAATTATATTAGGTGTAGACTAAGTCAAAGATTGAAAAATTGGAATCAACTAAGGTATAGACTGAGTATCATTTGTAGCATCATAGAGGGTATAGCAAAAAAATGTTGAAAACAAATCTGTGCTATCCAAGTGACTATAATAGTTTCCATTTTTCCACTTAAAGTTTTTTTTAAAATAATAATAATTTTTTTTATCATGTTCTAGAGTAAACACATCTTATTCTTTCTCAGAACTAGATAGTTCACATTGTTTTTCTTTTTGAATGTATTCCAAGAATGCTTTCTGGGAGGATTAACCATTTTAGCTGGGTAGTCTTTCTCATTTTTCAATTATCATAACATGTGTTATATGAAACTTCTCATCATTGTCTATAAGAACATCATCATCACCCCATTCATTAGGATTTAGTAAACATAAATTTATCATGATCAATGGGGGATTGAGTTAATAATGCTTTTTTTAAGGCAAGATAAGTAATGAATCAACAATAAGTTTTTTTAAGAGTCAACCAAGTTTGATGGCTATTTAGAAGGTTTCGGGGGGAATATATATCATTAGATTTTCAATTATAAGTTGGATAAAAAGTAATGAGCCTTTTCAAATGAATCCCTTTGAGTACCATCATGTTCTGAGCAAGGATCTAAAGGGAGAGGAAATTTATTTTATATATAAAAAATTTTAATAGGTTGCTTAAATAAAATATAAGAAAAATAGGCCAAAATATTTTTATCTTTCTTATTGGATGTAGGTGATTCAGGAGTAAACTTTACAAGCATAAAAAACACTGAGTCATTATAACAAGTATGATAATGACACTAATAGGAATTATAAGAGACAACTTTTTAGAAGGCCTTGAGATATTTTTAGGCCCATCACTAAGATGTTTCTTAGGTAAATGGTAATAAGAGAAATTTTGAAGAACTTGACAATTGGTAAAAATAATTTGGATGACTAAATATTATTTGACAATATGATCTTTATTAGTCATTGCATTAGCCACCTCTCAAATTTTCTTGATCAAAATCAAAGAAGCATCTTTGGTTATACAAATAATAAGACATGTAGGACAGATAACTTTTAGAACAAAGTCAACATTAGTATTTTCTTTAGTGAGAACTTCAAATTTATTAAGCATAATAGGGATACTAGAAAGAGTTGAAGAAGTAGCTTTGGGTTACTATTGCTTTAGTAAAGATATATATTCTTAATACACCAAGCTCTCTTACTCGAATAAAGATCTCTAGGCTACAAGAGAAGAAGGATATAATGAGCGTCATGAGTAACAATTGGAGTCTTATAAGGACCTTTAAGTCATCCTGAAAAGAGGGAAATTATAAGAATATACCAAGAAACCTTGTGAGCACAAAAAAGGGTATACTACTTTTATGGACATTAGAGATTTGTCTCTTCTCAAGATAATGGACTAAAGAAGTGTGTAAGGTGCTGCAATATGCTCAACTCTTTTTTTTTTCTCTAAAGAGGTCACATGACAATCTCTGTAGGAGTATATCACTAATAGTGACTATTGCACGAAATCACTAAAATTGTAAGTACAAGTTTTAACATAAAAATCCACTCGAGATAATATGATTTTTGCCCTGTTGGAAGATTCAATCGTGATGTTCCTATTTGACGTCTATAAAGGAACCATCTAGTTAGAAATTACAAAAAAATAATAAAAGGAGTAGTAAATCCTTTAAATAATATATATAATTAATGTGACACCCTTGTACTTATGTGTGATTATATGAATTGAAATATCTCAAAAAATGGTAGAGTAATATCTTCGTTACTAATAACAAGTAATTACTGCTATGACTACCAAGCTAAAAACTCAAAAAATAAGTAGGAAAGTGCATAAATATAAATTAAAATTCATACATAATTCCAAATATGGAAAGAGAGATAGGCCCCCACCATGAATGCTTGTCTATTTTGGTGTGGGAAAATATTAATGCGATGATACATATTGCATATAAAATATTTCACAGGAGAAAATAAGAAGAAGATCATGGTAAGGCTACCTCTTTTTATCTAATCTCATGATAAATATTTATTTGAAGACATATCATTGAGTTAATAGAAAGGATTAAGATAATGTATGCTACTATATCTCCAAAATGGACTAGACACCTATTGGTTAATTATGTTTAAGGACACCTAAGAGAAACTCTCAGTAAATAAAAAAAAATGTTTTATTTTATCGAGCATGTCAAAGATTCACAAAAACTTAAAATAATACACACACACATAATAAATAAATTATATATTAATAAATAATAACTAATGTATATATTACAAAATAATAATGATATAATAAAAATAGATGAATAATTGTTAAACAAAAATACATAATTAAAATTTTAATTTTATGCATGTTAAAAATATTTTCAAATGACTTCAAATAAGCTTGAATGGAGGATGCGGTGGGGGTGGGGGTTGGTGGGGAATGATATATTAAGCAAAAATTTGAAATCCAACATGAAACTCATGATAATATATGTGTTAGAATTTTTTATAATTTAATTTGAGATCCTCCAAACTTTAAATTTAATAAATTTACAATTGAATTAAATGTATTAATGATATGAATCCATTAGCACCAAGAGTGAATTAATTCAAATCTAAATGAGTTGAATCAAGCTTAAGAAGTATAATGTGAAGATTTAAAGTATTAACTAAAGGGTCAAGTGATATTCAATGCATGCTTATGGTCAAATCAAATGGCTTAACAAGATGAATCAAATTAACATGCTTAAGATCAAGTATTTTTATGACACTTAAATGTTGAGAGAATCGACATGAACTATCCGGTGGAGTGTTTCAAGATTCTAATTAAATTTATCAAATTGCCCCTACTTAGAATATGATAAATAGACCATTATTCTTACCTTAATGAGAAGAGCTAAGAGCTAAATTTAAACTTGTGAAGAAAACTTTGAGCTAATTGACCCCCTATATCCATCACCGAACTACCACTAAAGACTGTTGTAGTATGTTTATTCTCTCCAATCTTTTATTGCTTGAATTATATACTTTGTAATCCTACATTCAGTAATTAAGGATAAAATTGAAATCTCGTAATTTCAATTATATAGTAATCTATATTGGCTATGAAGGACCTCATGATTTTTTCTCTTTATGGATTTTTTCATGTGAAAAGTTTTGTTGTCTCTATCTGTATGCATATTAGACATTTTCGTTGAGCTAAGATCTAATTTTTCTATCGTTAATAATCTTCCGACACACAAACTCAGAGGCAGACACTAGTATTGTTGACCATTTAGACTATTAGCATATAAAGCTACATAATGTATGAGCACATGCCTTAGGGGATGTTTGGTAGCCAAATTTATACAAATTCTTGTTGAATTTATCTTGAATCTTGCCAAGTAGTAGAAACAACCAAAAATCCTATGCATTTTAAAATCTCGTTTTACCTTCTTTTTCACCTAAATCCCATATTTATTAATTTCAATGTTCTATGCATTTGAGTGATTTAGCTAGAAGTGCATGAAAGGGTAGTAGAATGATGGGGGGTTACTTCACAAGTAAACTCCTGCCGTGATTACTTCGCTTTTTTTTTTTTTTTTTTGTTGACGCCCTTAGATAAGCTTGAATGGAGAGAAAGACAATGAATTTTGTTGATACCTAACGTCGAAGGCTTCGGGTTTGATTTCAGGGATTTGAATTTGTGTGGGAGAGGAAAATGAAGGATTTTGTGATAATGAGGGTTGAGCATTCATTAAAATTTAATTTGTAACACTAATATATATTTAATAAACTATGAATAATAATTAATTGAAATATTATATTATGATTTAATATACTTTTTTAAAAGTATTAATTAATATCATTAATAATAAAAGATAAATTAAATATAAATATAGAAAAATTATATTAGCTTTACTATTAGTAAAAAATATTAAAAATACTAATTATTAAAAGATATTATTTGTAAATGTTCACATAAATTAACATTAATTAAAAATGATAATTTAATTAATTTAATATCATTTGTGATTATAATTTAATTATATAATAATTTAATGTTTAATTTAATTTTAAGTACTTAATTGATTACTAATTAATAATTAATTAATATATTATAAATTTAATTATACTTGATATAGAATTGATAATTAACTAATCCATGATTAGTCAATGGAAATTAAATTACTGATTAAGCTTTATAAAAGTTAATTAATGATTGATATAACTAAAAAGAATAAAAAAATAAATTAAATTAATCTTAATAATTATATTATTAATATAAAATATAAAATCATATTAAAATGACGAATTAATCTTAAAATAAATTATTAAATGGTTTTATAAAATTTAATTAAATTTATATCTCTTATGATAAATAATTTTTAAAATTTAATCATATAAAAATTCAATAAATCTGGATTTACAGGAAATCCGACTTATATCGTACTTACAGCTCCCCTTAATTTCTCTCTGACAATTGAACCGATGATATCCCGACTCCAGCTCACTATCTTCTCCGCTTCGTCTTTCTCCTTTCGCCGCCGCCTCTCCGTCTATTCAACCACCACCGTTCCCTCTTCCTTAGATTCGCACTTCTGTCCTTCTCTAAAAACTCAAACTCCTCTCTTCCTACGCCCACTCTCCCACTCTACCTCACTTTCCTCCCTCATCTCCTTCCGCCAATGGGCCGAATCCCTAGCCCGATCTTCCGCACCCAAACTATCTGTCGACGGTGGCCCGTCCGCATCCGAACTCCTCCGTGAGGTCTCCTGGCTTCTAAATGACGCTACATTTCAGGCTGGCGATTCCCAGCTGCTCAGAACAGACCTTGAAGATCTCTACCGTTTATGGATGCAGCGAATTGAGGAGCGGCGACCGTTTCAGTACATTGTTGGGTGCGAGCATTGGCGTGATTTGGTCCTGGCGGTGAGAGAAGGGGTATTGATTCCTCGGCCGGAGACGGAGGAGCTTGTCGATTTGATGGCGGGGGTGGAAGGATTCAAAGATGGGTTATGGGCGGATTTGGGAACGGGGAGTGGTGCCATTGCAATAGGGATTGGGAGGATGCTTGGGGAGAATGGAAGGGTTGTGGCGACAGATTTGAGTGAGGCGGCAGTGGAGATGGCGCGATTTAATGTGGGGAGATATAAATTGGAGGTTAGTGATTCCTATGTGGATATATTCTTTGAAAATCTTTTATTTATTCGCTATATGTTCTGGAGGGATGAATTTTTGGTAGTGGATATCAAATCTTTGTAGGCACAAATATCAATTTGCAGATATACGTATATATATGTTTGTGCATTTGCATGCGTGTATTTATGCTTTGAAGGAGTGTTTTCCAATCGTGATTTATTTTTGTGGTTGAGGATATCTGGAAAGAGTACTTTAGAGGCTATTTGTTTTTAGTCTTTCAACGATGTGGCTGTTTTGAGGTAAAAGAAACGTTGACCATTTGTTTTGGTGTAATATTTTTTTCTTTAATCGTACAGTGGATCACTTTGTTGTTATCTTCTTCACACAAGCCCTACACGATAAACATTGCCAATGTTATTGCATTGAATAAATGTGTTCAATTTAGTGTTTTCATTTCATGTAAGACAGGGCTCAAAGATAACAAGTGCCACTTGCTAGTAGGATGTAACAGTATGACTCGTATCTATATTGTGTTATTACTGACTTCTAAACTTGAGGTTATCAGTCTCCAGCCTCTGGTTTAAAGATTGCATAATGCTTATTATTATCATTTAAAATCTCAATTAGAAAATGGTGTTGAAGCTATTAAAGTCATCTATGCCTTCTCTACAATCTATAATATGAACCGTGGTTCCTATTTTTCGTATTTAGTGTTCTGCATTTAGTTTGAAACTAAGTGAATTTCTTGATGCAAATTTTATATAATCGATTGAGTTTTTGAATTTGATAAGCTTACCACTTAAATGTTTTGACTTTTGTATCGTGCATCTAGGACAAAGTGGAGATAAGACAGGGATATTGGTTTGAACCTCTGCAGGATCTCCAAGGAAAGCTAAGTGGATTGGTTAGCAACCCACCATACATACCAAGCAGTCATATTCCTGGATTACAAGCAGAAGTTGGTAAACATGAACCTAGTGTAGCATTAGATGGGGGGGAGAATGGCATGGATCATCTTCTTCATCTTTGTGAAGGGTTGATCTCAGCTCTAAAACCCGGTGGCTTCTTTGCTTTTGAGGTAATAATTGTGTTCACAATAGCATCTTTCTATGCTTATGTAGTTATTTGTGGGATTTGTTTTCCCTTTCTTGCTTAGAAACAGATTAGATGATCTAATCTGTATTCACTGTGTTATTTAGTTTTTTCTTACATAAGAAGGAAACCTGATAGGATTTTATTTGATTCTAATCTTCTTATTCATAAGAATGTCAAGTTTTAAGTGACTTCTTTGTCTTTGAGTGTAGCCATTTATAAGTTGAATTATGCATCAGTACATTCGCTTATTTTGAACATTAGTGAATGCAGGTTGCATCAAATGCGAACAAGGATTGCCTCTATACATAGCATGAATGCAATCAACATGTATAAGAAATGCAATTTTTCATGTTGAGTAGCAGCTCTTTTGGAAATGAAATTGCTGCAATTGACCTCAATGCCTCACCCAACTGCAAAGGTTTTCGTTAAGTTTTATAGATTAAGTGATCATATTATGCAGGGTGTAGTTAGTGGCAAAATTAACTGCACTATTTTTTTATTAACAAGGTGTTAAAAGGTAAGAGAAAGAGCTTCCATTGCTGATCTCTATGTATCTTTTACTGTTCTTTTGCTTTTACTCGCTTTTTGGATGTAATTAGATAGGGGATTTACTCTCTAGGCTGATTGTAGCTCTTCGAGCGGTAGTTTTAGAATTTATCCCCTTTTAAGGACCTTGTAACCTTCTTTTTATGGCAATAAAATTCCCCCCTATATGGAGTTTCCTATAAAAAAAAAAAAAGGGTAAGAGAAAGAGCTAGGAGAGGTAGAAAACCTGAAATATGAAATGATCTGAATAGGACAGTGGCCATAGATGGATGGATCAACGATCTCGTGGCTAGATGGTGTGGCTGGAGTGAGAAAACTGTGGCTGGATTGCAGGGACAATGGCTGTACTGCAGTTTGGTGGCAGGAATTTGACTTGATAGCAATGTGAAAGGACTCCAAGGGATAGAAATTGGTTTCACCACCTTTTCTCAATCTAGAAACAGCCATACCACTTGATGGAGAAGAGATAACAGCCCTCAAATTGGGGGAAAATAGAGAAAACAATTCTCTATATTTCAACACAATACAAGTAAAAAGTAAAACTACTTAATACAAGTCTTAAGCATCTATTTATATCCTTAGCACCTAACCCTAACCCTAATTATAAAGTAAATGAGCAAAAATCATTAAACTGACCACGTCTAGGAAGGCTAAACAAGGGTTGCATGGATGGAACTTATGTCGGTCTAGCAATTACAGGTGTTTGACTCACGACTCCCCTATGACACACCACGTCATTCTCCTCAGTTAGGTGGATCTTCGCCTTTATCACTAGAAGCATTTGAATCTTCAAAGCATGATGATAAGTCAACAACATTGAATGTTTGTTGTAATCACCGAACAACTCATTATCTTTAGGGCAGAGCTTCCCAAAATAAAATGCAGGAAACCTTTTTTTTTTTTTTAATTCAAACTACATCAGATCGTCTTTTTTGAAAACCATAGCTTTTCTAGACTTTTTAGCCTGTTTATGATACATTATATTTTGTTTAGCAATTTCTTTCCAACTTATTCATGTAAACTTTGGGTCTATTTGACTTTAGGCTCTTCATCAGCATTAGGTTTGATGGTTGGAAATATATGTATAAACTCCACAAGTGTGAGAGGATTTTGCCCATAAATAACCCCAAAAAGATTGTGATTGATGGACCGACTAGTGAATTGATTGTAGGCAAATTTAATTTGTGGAAGAATCAAGTTCTACTGTTAAGTTATGCCCAAAACACCTAAGAATATTTCACAAACTTCGATTCATCACTTTTGTTTGTTTGTTTGTTTAAAGATGAGTTGCTATAGTTGAAGTGGAGCTTTGTATCTAGCATATTCCATAGAGTCCTCTAGAAATGGCTTGGAGTGATGGTTTTGGGCATGTTATGAAGATGAACTCTATTTGAAATATAGATCAATAATATGCGAGGCATCTATCAAGGGGTGCACACCCCAGCTAGTTTAAACTAAAAAATCAAACCGAACTGATGTTATTTGGTTGGTTTAGTTCAGTTTGCAAACTCGATTTTTAGTTGTAAATGCTAAGGGGCCGTTTGGGATCACTTTTGTTTTTTATTTTTATTTTTTGTATTTCATTTTTTTATTTTGTTTTGCTCAAAAATAGAACATGCTTGATTATACTTGTTTTTTTAAAAATAATCAAAACATCTAAAAGATGTTTTGAGTGTTTTTGAAAACAACGTTATTTATTTTTAAAAATAAAAAATAAAATCACATAAAAAATACTCTAAACAAACATGTTTTCAAAAATAACATAAAAACAAAAACAAAAAATAAAAAACAAAATTGATCTCAAACAACCCCTAAGTTATTTAGTTCTCAGTTTTCGGTTCAGTTTAGGTTAAGCTGAATAAATCGATTAAACCAAAATAGTTAAGAAATCAAATATAACTATGTAATTTTGATTGCAAATGCTAAGCTATTTGTATAAATAAATAGATTTTTATTTGTCTAAGAAATTTTTAATGTATCACATTTAGTAGATTGTATTTCAATTAATTAGTTCATAAAAAAATGAAAAATTTTATTTTAATATGTTATTCAATTTAATAAAAAATTGAATCAAATAAATCGAATTATAGTTCGGTTGTGTTTTATACATTATTTGGACGATTTGGTTATTTTAAGGTATTTTGTTTGGTTTATTTGGTTTAACAAAAAAGTTGATTGAATCGATCAAATACACACCTCTACATCCATCATCTCATCTTGTGACAATATATAGTGTTTCATTTTGGAGAAATGATCAATCACCACTATAACAAAATCTTTGTTTTATTGTGTTTGTGGTAAACCCATAATGAAATCTATGCCCATATCCATCCATGATAGCTTTGAAATAGAAAGTAGTATATAGACTTGTGTTCTACCGGTCTTGGCCCCTTGAGCTATCTGACATGTCTCTACACGTCCTTTGTCAGTCTAGGCTTCTTCTCTTTTACTGAAAACAAAGTCTTATATCCACTAAAGTCTTATATCTTCTTGATCCATTCTATCTCGGTCATCTTACTTGCATGAATTGTGTCACCTTTTCATTTTTTGCTTGCAATTTTGCATATGGAACAACTACCTATTATGGGTAGCACACCAAAGAGTTTACTAGTTGTTAACAGCTAGAAATAGTTTACAAAGACATTATTCTTCAAAGGTTTCTAGTGGTCTTAGGTTAATTACCTTCTTATATTTTCTTTTTATTGGTTATGTCTCTTCTATAATTTTTGTATCTCTTCTTCTACATGTTGGAATAAGAAAAAAAAAATACAGTATTTTATTTTTATATTTTCCAATAGGATGTCATAACCATACTCCTTTATTTTTTATAATCTCTTGAAATTTTAATTTTTTTTATCCTTTCTCTAATGATTTTTTTTTTGTTTTAACCATGATGGTTAAATACAAAGTCGCCTTGAAAAGAAGATACTCCTATAGTATTTCTTCTGCCATAAATCAAAATTTCATGGCAACATTAGTTTGTATGAAACCTCCTAGTTGTCGATTATCCAACTTAAATCGAAGCCTTCTGCTAAAAAAATCATTATCAGTGCAATTGCTCACAAAGGTACGAATCTAATTGTTTTAATGTCCAATACAAATCAAAGCCTTCATAGTTTTTAATTATATATGGCAAGGATGCCTCCTTGTCTTAAGCACTTCATTGATATTTGAAAAGGACTATCTAGTCATAATTTTTGATAAATCAACATTACATGTAATTAGCATTGGGCTATCAACATTGCTAACTCTATATTTCTTAACATAATTCTCTTGGCAAAATTACCAAGGATGTATTACTAGTTTTCTTCCTACTTATTGTGAATTCTAAATGGTGGCTTGGGGAGGATAATTAGCTAGACAAAAGGAAATATTAGTCCCTATTTTCCAAAATATATAGAGAATCTTGAAACACAAAAATAAATGTCAAGTATATTTTTCTCTTACAAAAGCATAAATTTGTTGTGGCACTTTTATCTTGGTCATCTAAATTTCATATATAGATAAAATAATTGCTCTTTTTAGTAACACAATCCACTGTGAGACTTGCCAATTATCTGAATATACTTGATTTTGTTATCTTAGTCTCCTTATAGAGTCCCACAACTCTTTGTAACGATTCATAGTGACATCTGGAGCCCATCCTGAATGAGCAATATCTTAGGTAGTAGGTGATTTATATTATTTGTTGATGAGCAATATCTTGTCTTAAGCACTTCATTGATATTTGAAAAGGACTATCTAGTCATAATTTTTGATAAATCAACATTACATGTAATTAGCATTAGTTATCAACATTGCTAACTCTATATTTCTTAACATAATTCTCTTGGCAAAATTACCAAGGATGTACTACTAGTTTTCTTCCTACTTATTGTGAATTCTAAATGGTGGCTTGGGTAGGATAAGTAGCTAGATAAAAGGAAATATTAGTCCTTATTTCCCAAATTATATAGAGATTCTTGAAACACAAAAATAAATGTTAAGTATATTTTTCTTTTACAAAAGCATAAATTTGTTGTGGCACTTTTATCTTGGTCATCTAAATTTCATATATAGATAAAATAATTGCTCTTTTTAGTAACACAAATTTAGAGTCATTCCATTGTGAAACTTACCAATTATCAGAAAATACTTGATTTTGTTATCATAGTCTCCTTATAGAGTCCCACAACTCTTTGTAACGATTCATAGTGACATCTGAAGCCCATCCTGAATGAGCAATATCTTAGGTAGAAGGCGATTTATATTATTTGTTGATGAGCAATATCTTGTCTTAAGCACTTCATTGATATTTGAAAAGGACTATCTAGTCATAATTTTTGATAAATCAACATTACATGTCATTAGCATTGGGCTATCAACATTGCTAACTCTATATTTCTTAACATAATTCTCTTGGCAAAATTACCAAGGATGTACTACTAGTTTTCTTTCCTACTTATTGTGAATTCTAAATGGTGGCTTGGGAGGATAATTAGCTAGACAAAAGGAAATATTAGTCCCTATTTCCCAAATTATATAGAGAATCTTGAAACACAAAAATAAATGTTAAGTATATTTTTCTCTTACAAAAGCATAAATTTGTTATGACACTTTTATCTTGGTCATCTAAATTTTATATATAAATAAAATAATTGTACTTTTTAGTAACATGAATTTAGAGTCATTCCTGTGAGACTTGCCAATTATCTGAATATACTTGATTTTGTTATCTTAGTCTCCTTATAGAGTCCCACAACTCTTTGTAACGATTCATAGTGACATCTGGAGCCCATCCTAAATGAGCAATATCTTAGGTAGTAGGTGATTTGTATTATTTGTTGATGACCACATTAGATAGTCTAACATCAATTCTATAATTTTTTATATATAAAATTTTTTTTGTTAAAGACCTAATTCCAAATCTAATTTCAAATCCTTTGAATTGATAATGAAAAAGACTATTTTCATTAAGTTCTTGGAGAATATCTTCTCCAATAAGAAATTATAAACTAAAGTTCTTGGAGCCATGCTCCTCAATAAATGGGATAGCAATAAGTAGAAACATTATGTTGGTTGCTCGACCGCTTATGATCATGAGCAATATCTCAAAATATTATTGTGAAGGTTTTTTTCATTGCTGCTTTTCTTATTAATCATATGTCATCATGAATTCTAAAATTCAAGACTCCTTGCAAATTCTCATTCATGCTTATCTTAGAAGTATATTTATCTCCATCATTCATATTAAAGTATTGGACTACTCTGCCTTTGTATATATTCCTATTCGAAGAAGTATATTAGACCAAAAAGTTATAAAATGTTTTTTTATTTGCTACTCTCCTCACCAACAATGATATTAATATTATTCTTTCAGTACTAAAAAAATTACACTATCGTAGATGTAATATCCTTCAAAAATCAAATTTTCTTCCACAAAACTCATTTGTAGAGAGAATGTTAATGTTAACTCTCTTCGTGAATATGAATTTTGTGATAATATCAGTCCTACTTTATTGATATCTCAACAACACCTCTTCCAACCTACATGAATCTCAACATTTCGAAGATCACAAATAATAAGCAAGGTGCAAAGGTATTATGATATTATCTATTTTAGATGACATAAAAAATTCAATCAAGAAAGTTGAACTAAGCATTTATTCTGAATCAAACCTAATGTATGACTTGAGTCTTGGCGTCGATTCACAAGGACAAGGTAATATTTATTCTGGTGATAAACTTAACATGTCTATCACCACTCTTAAGAAAACTTCAATCATTATATCTCTTATGACAAATTATCTCCAAATTTTATGCCTTTTTTTTGAAATCCTTCTGGCTTGAAAAATTCTTTTGTATTGAAGACACTTTAAAAAAAATCCTAAATGGCGAAATGCAATTCATGAAGAAATTTGGACTCTTGAAAGAAATTGTACTAGAAGCTCTCAAATCATTTCAAATGGAAGAAATGTTAGATGCAAGTGGATCTATAATGAGAAACACAAATTAGATAGAAGTTTTGATCGATACAAAGCAAAACTTATGGCAAAAGATTTCACTCAAACTTATGGTATTGATTATCGAGAAACCCTTACCCCAATTGCTAAGATAAACACTATTAGAGTTATTTTCTCTCTTGTTTGGTGTTTGCTTAGCCTCTCCACTAAGTAGATGTGAAAATTGCTTTTTTATATAGGGCTTTAGGTGATGAAGTCTATATTATAATTCCTTATAGATTTTAGAATATCAATAACATGAAACAAGTTTGCAGACTAAAAAAATCTTTATATGGATTGAAACAATCACCAACAACTTAGTTTGACATATTCATTTAGTTATAAAATGGCATGGCTACTCTCAAGGGTAATGTGATCACATTTTATTCATAAAAAAATCACTTGAAGTTAAAATCTTTATCTTAATTGTTTATATTGATGGTATCATCTTAATATGAGGTCGTAAAAAATGGATAAATAAGTTAAAAGTTATCTTAGCTAAAGAATTTGAAATAAAGTATCTTGATTCATAAAAATATATTTTAAGAATGGAAATAGCTTGATCAAGGAAGAGAATATTTTTCTCTTAATAGAAATATGTCCTGAACCTAGTAAATGAAACATAGATTCTTGGATGCAAGCTTGCAAACATGTCGAAGGATTATTTAAACAAAATTGGGATAAAGATTTATCTTCTATTAACAATGGGAGGTACTAGCAATTATTAGGTAAACTCATCCACTATCCCATACTACACCTGGTATTTAGTATCCTTTGAGTGTTGTTAGTCAATTTATGAATATGCAAAAGTCCACCTTGTTGTGTATAGAATACTAATATATCTAAAAAATACATTAAAAAATGGCTATTGTCAAGAAAGGGATTGATGCAATTATAGAATTCTTCATTGATGTTAATTGGACATGATCTAAATTTCATCATAAATCCACATTTGCTTATTACTCACTTTTGTGAGATAATTTAGTTACATGGAGAAGCAAAAACAATCTATTGTTGCTAAAAGCATTGATGTAGGATTTAGAGCTATAGTCAATGAAATTTATAAGAGGGATTTACATACATATGTCACAATTCTTATGTATTTACATATCTAACACCTAAACGTTAATTTTTACATATATAACACCTTAATCTTCAACATTACATCAAAAATACTATTATCATTTACTTTTTAGAAGTGAAATGCACCTTTTTAAGCATAAAAAAAGTGTTAGATAAGTAAATATCTAACTTTAGGTGTTAGATATGTAGGTGTTAGATATGTAAATACATAAGAATTATGTGGTATGTATGTAAATCTCCCAATTTATAAATATAGTGGCTTATATGCTAATGAGATGTGAAAATCAAGCTACTATTTGTATTGCTGAGAAACTTGTCCATCATGATAGGACTAAAGTATGTTGAGATTGATAGATATTCCATAAAGGAGCAAAATTGGATGGAAAAATTATCCAAATTAGTTACACTCGAACAAAACAATAAATTATTGGCATTTTTATTAACACTCTTTATCAATTACAATTTGATGATCTTATTTTCAAGTTTGGAGTGATCAACATATATTCTTAGCTTGAGTGAGAGTGTAGAATTCTCAAGATAGCACATATAAATTTGCATTCAATTCCATTGCACCACCTTGGCAATTTATAGCTCCTACTCTAATGCCACCTTGGCAATATAGCAACTGCAAACACCTCCATTGGATGTATGTGCTTCCAACCATGTGATTAGCCACCTTGGAAATCAGCTACTATTTTGTCTTTTATATGTAGCTCACCAACCACTATTTTTTATGCAAAATAAAATTTTAAATTCTGTATTGCTGAATTAATTATAATTAATTAGGTTATCTTTTTATTTTTTTGCAGGTATCTCTTCTACCCATTGGAATATGAAAAAATTTCAATATTCTTCTTTAGTGTTTTTTACACTAATGGTCATGCTATTTGGAGGGGACATAATTGAAAAAAAATTCACCACTCAAAAAAATTGTAATTTATATATTATTAAGTTATATGAGTGCACTTAATATAGTAAATTAGCTATTTTACATGATATTGTTAATAGACATATTATATTTATAATTTATTATGTATTATATAGATAATCAACAAATATATTAGAAGTTAGAAACTAATTTATATGTTTGCAAAAATATTTTGTATAAATATGATTCCTTGTAATAAATACCAAAATTATAGAGTCAACTTTTTTTTAAAGTTTGGCTTCTCAATTATCCATATAAACTTTATCGATACTATTATAAGCCCCATTATATCTATAATTTTTATAGGAGAGGGTAGATCTTTGTTATTTGGAATATTTAGCAATAATTTCCAAATATTACAATAAGACTCTTGTAAAACTTCTAAAGAATTTTATAGATTTTTCTATCCATTAGCAACCATTAACTCATGCGTTGAGCTCGTTAGAATAGGCAACTCCTTGGGTTGAGAATTGGCAAACAACTGCGAAGGTTGAATTATTAAAGAGGCACATTAACACTCTGGTGCACACAAGTAAGGAACACAAGCCAACAAAGATGAGCCAAGCTAATTAGACTAGCCCATGTAGATGTAGCCTAACTTCTCCCATTTTTAGCCCAATTAATATAAGATTCAGTACCATGCATCATATACTTGCATATAAAGGCTAGGTGACTCAACCATGATCAGATTAAGTCGGTCTAAGATGAGTTGGGATGTGTATTATTGTGAAACAATATTTTTAGATAGTGATAAAGACAATTTAAAAAAAAACTTGAAGCAAATTCAAAGTTAAAAAAACATATTTATTTATGATGTATCAATGTTTTGGTCTTTAATATTAAAATAAAAGGTTTATACACGCACACTCACTTTGGTTTTTTATTCTTTATGTAACTTTTTATTCGATCTATGAGTCCCAAGTTAAGCCCTAATCAAGTATTCAACTTGTTCTATTAGGTAGGCCAACATTGTCAATTCCTCATTCTTTCTGTTTGCTACTTACCATAGACGTGCTTGGGCATTTAAAGCCACAAAACTCTAATTGTGTTAGTAGATTGTCCATATCATTTATTTAATCTACTCTTATTTCTTTTTAAGACCCATACCATACAATTATCAAGCATATTGAAGTTCATTTAAAAAATGAAATTGAATTAGCTTTAAAAAACAAGTACGAAAGTTTCAAGAATTGATGAGAAACTTATTGAGGTTTGATTAGTTATTTGAGACAAAATTAAAAAATTTAATTAGGTGATTCACGAATAAGACAATGATGAAATTAATGTCAACATATTATGAAGAAAAAATGATATAGTTAAAGGTTATGTGATTTGAGGAATAAAACTAAAAAAATGCAACCCTCAACAGGACAAATGGAGGTTGTGAATTCAAAAAAGTAATCACTCATAGATAAGGCTGATAATTATCATGATAATTTATTAGAGATTGCAATTATATGGTTAAGGAAATGAAATTCGAAATACATAAGACTAAAAGGACTTGAAATGGTTGAAGAAAAATATTTTAATACCAATTTTTAAAATAATGGGATGTCCAAAGTTGTAATAACTAAAGAATTGTAAGTTTATTTGCCATGTGATGAAACAATGGGGGAAGTGATGGAAGGAAGGATGAGAAAATTTTATTTATATCATAGAATCAATTTGATTTATGTTAAAGAGAATGAAGAATGTTTTTGAGATGATTTATTTCTAAAGGAAATTAATGAAGAGTTAAGAATGATATAATCTTCATAGGTGTATATATGAGTACCACAAGATTTAATTTGGTGAACATGATATAAAAAATATTCATTAGTATGTGAATTTATGAAACACCATAATTACAATCAAGATGGGTTATTTTGTTTGGATATGATTGTTAGGTGGCAAAAAAAGTTGAATACTTTGTTCATGTTGATGAATTACACACTCAAGTAATCATGAACAAATCTTTTGTTAAGTTGTGAGGAAGGCCATATTAAGACATTCAATTTGAAAAACATGATTTGGTTTTTTAGATGTTTAGTTAGAGCTTATGAGATTCACATTACTTATGTAATATAAAGGTGCCCATGTATGTTGTGTCCAAATTGATCCACCAATATTGTATGAAGTCTGACCAAATTGGTTGATGTTCTCCATTTAATGTTACAAGATGACAATGTAGAAGATATACAACAATAATAGATGATGGTTTGATATGAAAATATTATGAATATAATGGTTAAATAGTAAGTGAAAAATGAAAAAGATGAGATGATGGATTAAAGATAAAGAAAACAAGAAGAGTCTAAACAGTGGTAAACGACTCCTCCAGTTCTCCTTTCAACTTCTCCCTTGGAAGAAAAGGACTTTCACATCTATGAAAATAACTTTTATTTTATCATCAATTATCATAAGATGAGTAACATCATCATATGAAATCTTATTTATACAGTAGGCTTTTAATTTCAAACTATCAAACTCAATAACAAATGCCTAAATGACCATGACAAAATTTAAAATGACCAAGAAATTGAAATGACGATATTGAAAACATTATGTTAAAAATAAAAATGACCATAAAGTTAAGCATCCCCACATTTTCTGTTGTTGCAAAGCTCTTTATTTGAAAGAGCAGGTTTGGTGTACTTCCAACGAATGAAGCATAATTCATTGGCCTTGTATTATTGAATTCTTGATAGATGATGCTTCCAATGAATTATAGGATAAGGTTATTTAGAGGAATTATCAACGAGCTCAACTAACTTTGGGTCTACCTTTTGAAAATATAAAATCCATTGTTATGAACATCATATCAAAGCTGTTGAGGCTTAAAAATGACTAAATTTTGTGATAAATTCTCTTCATTGAATTTAGGATTGTTAATTATGTTAGTTGACAGATGCACATACTCATTAGGTCCTAGCTCTAAAATAGATGTTCCTTCACTATAATTTAAAGAAAAAATAACGTGTCTTATAGGCATAGCATCATCAATATATATGGAATTGTTTCTTAAAGTAAGCAAATAAGAAGTAAATGTATAATGAGTAGTGCTATTGAATATATCATGAATGTTGTTATGATGAAAAACTTCAAAGATTTCTAAGTGATAATATAATCTGATTATATATGTTCATATTATCACACTTGCAAACTATATATGGTTTTCACTCAACTAAGGTAGACATATCATGTTGGAAGACAATCTCTTCTAGTAAAGAATATTGGGCTTAACTAGATCATGATTGTGCTAGGACTCATGCTTTAACCAACCAACCAATCGAAACATCTTCATGAATATGTGCATCTAACTTAGCCTAATTTCCTATGAGCTAGAAACTCAAGAAATTGAGAAACGTTATCAAAATCAGTATCAAGCTAAAAATTTCCTGCACTTGAATAGATTTCAATTTGTTAAATCTCAAGATCAAATTATGAGTGGCTTAAGTAGAACAAGCACCTTCAACATATGTTAATTTCTTAGAAATAGACTTATGTGTTCCAACGTAGGTTCAGATTCAATGTTAACTTCAAAGTTAGATTTTATTTAAGGCTAATGCTCATATTTTGTTCAAGTTTTGGTGTAAGGATCGTGTCTAGGTTCTATTGCAAACTTAGATTTATATTCATATTCAAGGTAAGATGTTGAGTCATTCTACGTTGTAATCGCTTTGATTTGAAATATCATCATATGTTATGAATTATAATATCCTCAATACATCTGGGAATGACCTAATAATGTTTGTGTTTCACTACAAAAAGGATATTAGTACATTATGGATTATAGATATTGGATTTTTTATGTAGGGGTACTTGGTAATAATGGAGTGTGATGTGAGATTCAAATTTATGTTGAATCTTTTGGAATTGGTAGGATAGAGCCTTTAATATAATTCTGGAATCAGTAGCCTTACTCCAAAGGAATTTGATGGCGAATTAGGGGTATTCACCCAATTATGTTTAATCGAACCTAAGATGACTGATTTTAGATTTGAACTTGGTTATCTTAAAATTTTTAAAGAAAGAGGCTTGAATATGATTGGAATGGACTAAAGAATACCTTCACTTGGTTATCTTAAATTTTCTAGAGTTTCCTACAATTTTTTTAAGGAATTTATGATAGTGTAAAGTGGAATGAAATCAATTAGCTTTTCTAGAGAGTGGCTGACAGCTTTACATAGAATTTTAACTTTAGGAAAGTAAATTTAGGAGGTGATCAAAGGCTATAAACTCTAAATTTTGATGAAATGTATAGGGTAATTTTAGAACAAATGTCATTTTTTGATGGAATTAAAGGTAGTTAATAGCTCAAAAGAACAAGAGTAGGTCTTTTTTAAGCACTCCTTAACTGAGAGTCTATAATGGTTTGGAACTTAGTTTTTCTTTGGTGGGTGAGGAGTGGAGTAATAGGAGATGATAGAGGAAGATAACATAAGAGTTCTACCACAGTTGAATAATAAAAGATTGCAAAATAAATAAAATCTTACTTGCCAAAATAAAGTCTCCTTTAAGTCACCAAACCATCCACTTGTGAGGAATTTAGCCATCAAGCCTTTTCATTTGAGTTAGCATATCAAATGTTTTTGGAAAAATATCAACTTAAACTTCATTTTACTATTGAAAGCGTTCTTAAATGTTTACGAGTTTTAAATTTGAAACTAGGGGGGAAGAAGGAGAAGGGAGGGGTTGGCCATATAATTATCCAAATTACTTGACCGTCCCATTCAGAAGCCTCATTTGCATTTCAATGCTTCTTGGCCAACCAAAAATAAAGGAATATGAATTATTTTCATTTAAATAATTATATTCCTTAAGTTTTGAATGGGTCTCCCAATAGGAATTTTAAATTTCTTAAATTCATGGATATGAACTTTGAAATTTAAAATTCTTCCTACAACACTAGTTCACACAAAATATGCTACAATAACATTATCTTTTACAATATGGTCACATAAATAAAAATGCTAATAAAATAATTCATAAATCTAAGTCTTTAACTTACTCCTAGTCATTTGACCTCCATGATATGCTTTAGCTTTTTTGGCTCATGCTTTTGTAGTAAGGCCACTTTCTCTTTCTTTGGCATCTTGTGCCACATCAAAGTGGTTGAGTAGGAGTATACTTGAGATACTTTAAGATTTTATTGTGGCCCTTATCTAATGTCTTGGGATGATTTCATTTATTGTTGGATGTCTTGCCTTTTGCTTAAGGATCAACAATCAACCTAAATATGATTGGGAATGATGCTTCAAGTGAAGGAAACATGGTGATTAACTTGCTAAACCTATCCTAGTCCCCAAACACAATCTTGTTCCTTATCTAAAGATTTTGTAATACCCTTCCTTCTTAACTTGTGTATTAGATGTTGGGGCATTTTCTAATTGGGTTTGACTCTAATTTTGAAAAAAAATGCATTAAATTTAATTTTTAATGTGTTAGATGCATGTCACTTCTGTATTAATGTCCAACATAGGTGCCTATGGTAAGACTTGTTGAAGTCTCAATGCTTCATAGTTGCCTATCTTGATGTATTTTTTTTTAATTTAATTTTAGACATGCTATGTTTCTCAAGCAATTGCTCTTGTAAAGCTGAAGATACAGATTGGAGGTTATGCAAAAGGTACGAGTGTATGGTGCTTGTCATTAATTGATGACAATATAGTAATTTCATGAATTATTAGAATTCTCTTACACCTTTTCTTTGTTTAGTTTGGCTTAGTCATACACTTACTCAAACAGCTTGGTTTGATTTGAAAAAATTGACTAGGATTTGTATGCATCTTTTCTCATATTTGATTAATATGATTCAGTTCGATTTGTGCTTCCACAAAGCTGAAATGTTTAATAAGCTAAGCAATAATTCAGAATTTAAAATTGAATTAGTTATTCTTTAAATTATAAGGGTGATGCTAAGGGTAAACCAATATAGTTGAAACTTGACAATCACATTAAATTTCATATTAATATTGACGGGTTTGATAAAATCTATCAAAATGATATACTTTAGGAATATTTTTGGTTGTATGATATTAGAATAGTGATGGTTAAGATTATACAAGAATCTACCTTAGTGGTCATAGTTGAAATTCTAAGTTCTAATTATATGCTATGAAAGATATGATATATCGACATGCTAAAGATGCATCTTACAAATTGTAACCAATATATTTTGATATGGTTATGTTTGTTAAGCAGCTAAGATGCATACAAAAGTCAAATAGTTAAGCTATCAATGGCATTTTAAAAGTCGTAAGTAAATAGTAATTTAATTATGTTCTAATCATTTCATGTGATTGGTAGCACAATGTGAATGTTTTTTTAATGGTGGATATTTTTGTTAGTGAAATCAAGAGCACGCTCTGAAGTGTGTTGTTTGCCAAAGTGAAATGAAGAAAATATAAGATGCCTCGCTTTATAGTCACGTGGCGACCGTGCGTGAAGTGCGTCCTCGCATTGCACAGGGTAGAGAAAAAGGTAGCCGGATTGGATTTTTAGTGGATCGATTGATTTCACAATAAATAATAATTTAGGGCATATAATATTTCTGGTATCGATTCAAGTGACTAGTGACACCAAACTATCGAAGAAGGGCAATATCATCATTTCAACTTTGACCTTGTCAATGCAATGGCTCTAGTTTGACCCTGCCTTGTCTCGCGCATGATCCCATTGTCTCACTCGTCTCAACTTGACCCCATTGAAATAAAAAATATATTTTAACTTTCTTTTCTATAATTGTTGTAATTACTAAATTAAAGCTGAGAGACTAAGAAGTGAAATTTTTTTCTTGTTTTACATGTTTTCATAGTTTTGTCTCTCCAAATATTAATGCCATAAATGTGAAGCATTGCTATGGAACTAGGTCTTGTATTTATTTTGTTAAAATCAACTCGACACATGCAGCTACCTTTAGCAACAATCAATGTTGAAACTCAAAATGTAATCTTCTATAGTGGGGAATGGATTACTAATGACTTTTTAGGGTTGTTCCTTTTATAAATCTAACGATCCTTTTTTCACCATGAATTTCTTATATTTTTAAAAAGTTATTTCATGTGTCTTCATTATGTTTTCTTCCAATCACTTAACCCTAATTGTTTGAGACATGCCTTTTTAATTCATACAAAAATTCACCTATAGCATCCATTTATTAAGTTTCTACAATAAGCTGTTATGTGAATACCAAGTTCACAATCATTAAAAGTGCAAATATGTGTTAAGATGAATAACTTAGAAGTTTAACTAATAATTTATTTTTTAGTTGTATTGGTTTGTTTTATCATTTGTATTTAAGAGTTTGTATTTATATGTCTAGGATGCTACCCATCAGAAAAGTTTGACTTTTTAAAACAATCCTAAAAGGAAACTAGACCAACTCTCTTCTATTGGGGCTGGCATTTCCTGTAGCTGTTATTCGAGGGCTTCATGCATTTCTTTGTGCTTGTGATAATTTTTTTGTACAACTTTTATTGGTGTAATGTTTTTATTGTTTTTTGTGCTTGTGGTTCTTTGACATTGTCGTATTTCTATTGCTTCTATTCAGTGATTACTTATTGTATTTTTTATTATTTTTGCATATTTATTTTTTGTTATTCACCTATGGTGGTTTCAACTATTGAGTCTTAAATGAATTTTTAAATTTTCTTTGTAGTACTTTTTGGCATCTTTTTTAGAGAGCTGATTAAATGAAATTTTGTATTAGACTTTATGATTATTATTATTATAAATACAGGTCAAATTAAATTTGATTTATAGTACTATTTATTTGAAATTTTTGTGGTGGTTGGTGACTTACTATTTTATTATCCTTTTATAAGTAATGTTTGAATTTTTTTTCTGTTGTCAGGATAACTAAACTAAATGCATTGCTTAGTTATTTTAATGCATTTACTGTGTCTTCATGATCATTTGCTGTATTTTTTATTATTTTTGTTTCTATATTTTTCAGGACATAGTAATTGCACTATCATAATAACTTGTAATGTAATGCTAATAGATTTTCCTTTATTTTTTTTCTTCATTTAAATTTTGATAGTCTATTCATTTAATTTCTTATGCATGGCCGATTCAAGCATGTGGAGGAAAGATCCAACTTGGAAGTACATGAAGTTGAAATTAGAGTCAAGCACTCCTTATCATATATGCATTTATTATGATAAATGAGACCAATGGAGGTATATCTTGAGCAAATAAGCATCTTATTGGTTCTTATAAAAAGTAATGTTATCAAATATAAGAATGTACTGTCAAATGTAAGAGATGATCTACTTGCTTATTAAGGAGTAAAAACATTTAAATGAAGTTAGTATATAGAAAATATTGAGAGGGTGGTTGATATTACTGCAGAACCAGAAATTCAACCGCCAGTGCATTGTGGTCAGAGAGCACTTAAATGAAGTTCTAGATTAAGCCTTACTAATTTATCTAAAATGAAAGGGTTGATGGATCATTTTCTATTTAATGAATCAGAAAAAGAAGTTGCAAGAAGGAAATAATTGATACAAATAGGAATCAATAAAAATGTAGATAAAAGGATTAGAGATAGAACTATACAATACATAGTTAGATGGTTCTATTAAGCAATAATCCCTTTCAATGTAGTGAAACTAGATAATTTTGATCATATGATATAGGCAATTGCATAATATGGATCTGGTCTTCGTCCACCATTATATAATGAGTTAGGAGTTTCACTATTTAAAAAAGAATGACAAACAACTATGAAAGATGTAGAAGATCATAAGAAAATTTGGGAAAAGAAGGGGCACCCTTTTATGTTTAATGAGTGAATTGATCATAGAGGTCAATCTATAATTAATTTTTTAGTTAATTCACCATCAAACATTGTATTCTTATAATCATTAGGTTCATATAAATATGCAAAAATTGTATTGAAGCTCTTTAAATTGTTAGATGCACAAATAGAAAAGATTAGAGAAGAGAATGTGGTTTAAGTTATAAATAACCACTCCAATTATATTATTGTAGGTTAGCAATTTATAGTACTCATTACTCAATTAACCATTTTTTGCACATTCCATTTTTTTGGATTATAAATATCAAATTATCAATGCATCTTTTGTTTATGTCGATCAAATGCTTATGGAAAAAATGATGCATGTCTTGGATACCATGCACAACTCACTATATTGATTTAATGTTAGAAGATATTGGGAAGATAGCTTAAGAGATTTGGTTTCTAAAAAATATGATGTAAAAGAATCGATGTATTTAGATTATTTTAGGTTGTTTGGTTGAAAATTCTACAGTTTATTTTTTTTTTTGGTAAAATAAAGAGTAAATAAAGAGTTTGTTGGTTTACAAACTTTTTAATGTTATTTTAAAGACTAAAAAGATGCCAGATGAGTGGAGAAAGAGTTTGTTGGTTCCTATATTTAAAAATAAAGGCGATGCACAAGAGTGTGCAAATTATAGAGGAATTAAGTTAATGTGTCATACATTAAAATTATGGGAGAGTAATTGAGCATAGGTTACGATGTGATATAAAAGTTTCTTACAATCAGTTTGGTTTCATGCGAGGTCGATCTACTATGGATGCTATACATTTGTTAAGTGGTTTGATGGAGAAGCATAGAGAAAGTAAGGAGGATCTACATATGATATTTATTGATTTAGAGAAAGCTTATGATAAAGTTTCAAGAGATGTTCTTTGGAGAGTTCTAGAACAAAAATGAGTTAATATTGGTTATATTCAAGTCATTAAGGATATGTATACTAGAATTGTTACTTGTGTCCAAACACAAGGAGGATTGACAAAATATTTTCATATTTCAGTTGGATTACATCAAGGATCAGCTTTAAGCCCTTATCTTTTTTACTTTAGTTATGGATGTTCTTACTAGGCATTTACAGGAAGATGTACCTTGGTGTATGCTTTTTGCTGATGACATTCTTCTTGTTGATAAGACTAGAGAGGGAGTCGAAGAGAACTTGAATTATTAGGTCAACTTTAGAGTCTAAAGGTTTTCGTTTAAGTAGATCTAAAACTGGATATATGGAGTGTAATTTTAGTTTTAGAAGTTCTAGTGATAGTGTTGTGATATTAGGTGAACAAGTCATTAATAAGATTGAGGATTATATTTAGGCTCTATTGTTCAAAATGATGGTGAAATAGATGGAGATGTTATTAGTAATTCAAGTTGGATGGTTGAAGTGGAGGAATACCTCTATTGTGTGATAGAAAAGTTCCACTTAAACTTAAGGAAAAATTTTATAAGATGGTGATAAGACTTGCAATGACTTATGGTGCGTAATGCCAATAAAAGAGAAGCATAAGTCTAAGTTAAGTGTTAGAGATGAGGATGCTTAGGTGGATGAGTGGCTTTACTCTTAGAGATAAAATGTAAAATGAGTATTTGGAAAAAGTTGGAGTAACTCCAAGTGATAAGATTAGAGAGAGTCACCTAGATGGTTTGGCCACATAAAGCGCCGCCATCCCATGAAGAGAGTAGATGCATTAGATTTGCCTTATGTTAAGAAAAGGTAGACCTAAAAGACTTGGTTAAGATGTATAAAAATGACCTTAGTATACTTGAATTAAATGAGAATTTGACTCATAATAGGATACAATGGAGATGAAGGATTCATGTAGCCGACCCCACTTAGTGGGATTAAGGCTTATTGTTGTTGTTATTGGTAAAATAAATGTAATGTAAAATATTTTGAATGTTTCACGGCATGACGAAGGGCGACAATGATGGTGAGATTGACGGCGTGACGCGGCGGCCACGTGAAAGACCTACTGATGAAGCGATGAAGGGCGTATGACCGAAGACTTTACATTGGCCATTGTATTTGGAATTTGCCATATTTGGGCGAATTCCAAATACACCGAAATTTAATCTTTTGATGAATTTTAAATGCATTACATCACTTTGAAATTTTACTTTGCATAGTGCCAAATGTAAAAAAAGCTGAAATCCCTGCATTTACTTTATTTTATTTTCCATTCCAACCAAAAACCCCTAAGTAAGAAATACTATCAAAAAAGCTTTGGAGTTAGCTGGCTATATATATAATCATGAGCTTATTCTTAACATGATAAGGAAATATATTAGTCGTGCAAAAATGGTGAGATTGGAAAGTACTTATTTTGCAATTTCATTTCTCATCCTTGTAATATACATAAGCAAAAAGAAAATTTAAGGCTTATGTTTTTTTTTTTTTCATTTTTCAAGATTGGAACATGTCTAAATTTAGTATTAATAATAAAGAGAAGAAGGCTAAGGAGATTATTCTCAAAACTAGATTTTGGAATGACTTATCTTACACTTTGAAAGTTACAAGCTCAATTGTGAAGATAGACTAGTAGATGGTGACAAGCAGCTTGCAATGGGCTATATTTTTAATGCTATAGATATAATCAAAGATGCAATTAGTAATGTATTTGGAGGAGATAAAAAAAATTTTGAGCAAATCTCTGTATCATTAACAATAGATGGAGGTGTCAATTTCAATAACCATTACATCAAGCTAGATATTATTTTAATCTAGAGTTTTCCTTACAAGAATATGCTAAGATACAATCAGATGATCAATTGATAAAAGATTTATATGCAGTTATTAGCAGGTTAGCGAGAGATTCAAATGAAATAATGGTTATAGATCAAGAAGTTTCAATCTATAATTATGTTGATGACTTATTCGCAACTAAGTACGTCATTTGCAATAGAAATGAGAAATCTGTAGGAAGTAAAGTTTTTACATAATTTTTATTCTTTAATTAATTAATATTTTTTCTTAATGTTATATTTTAATTGTAATACTATGGAGTGGTTGGAGATGTAGGTGCATCTACTCCAACTATTAAAATTGACTATCAAGATTTAGGATGGACTTGTAGTGCTTCTCGGTGTGAGAGGAATTGGAATATTTTGAACAGGTTAATAATTTGTAAATTATAAGCATATCATATGTTTCATGAATTTATTAAGATATTTTTTTTGTAAATTCATATAAAAAAGGAATTGATTAGATCAAAAACACTTAATTAGTTTTTATCAAATATGATTAAACTTTAAAGAGAAGATTCAATTTGAGGAACATTATTAATCAATTTATTTGTATTCAATTAATGAAAGTTGTGAGTGGTTGATTGAGAGATGGAGGATGCTATTGAGCAAGAGCTTGGTGATGAAGATCTCATTTGTAGGCAAATAGAAGGAGGCTTCAAGAGAAGTTGATTGAAGGTGGCCTGTAAGATTCAGTAGGTCTAAGCAAAAAGGGATCATCTATAATGAGGATCAATTCATCTTGTACTATATCAACTCCTATTATGCAAGAAAGAGATCATGAAATTGATTCACAGGAGAAAGAAGAGGAGGAAGAAGAAAAAGAAGAAAATGAATTTAAAGAGAAATTATACTTGAAGGAGAAAAGATTTTGTGAATGAAAGAGAAAATTACTAAATTTCTTTATCTCGTTTTATGAAACTTGAGACTTTATTAGTTTATTTATGCTTTAGAATTTAGCCATTGTTATGAGTTATAAGTTTTTTTTGTGTGTAATATTTAGGGATATTCATTACTTCATTATATTTATGTTTTATTCTATATCATATTTTATATTTACATATGCTAATTGTTAATAAAATGCATCCGTATAATTATTGTTTTATATAATTATCTTATATAAGTTATGAGCACTTTGTTAATTAAAGTGCTAGTTTGCCTTGCACTTTGTGTTTTGAAGCAAAAAATAAATATCTGTGCATCGCATTGTACTTTGCGCTTTGAATACATTGATTTCTAAAATACTCATTCAGTTTATAAAAAATCGATAATAATTTGAGTGAAAGTATGTTCAATTTATCTTCTTAAGCTTATTTTATAAACTAGTTATAAAATTTATCAATCAACATTTTTAATCAAAAACCTTTTAGTTCATCTACTTTAATCATAGAGCTCTAGTACTTTGACTTGCAATTGGTATTTTTTGAGTCTGAAAATTGATTTCCCTTAATGAGAAAAAATGGCCAACAATAGGAAAAGTGATTTCTTGCAAATGAAAGAGGTTGGTTAGTTTAGTAAGAAGATGATCTATTGATTCTTGCCTGAATTTTGTTTTCCATTTTATTCATTCATTTTTTCCCCATTTCTATGGAAAGTGGCATCCATATCATAAGGAGATAAAACTCGATACATGTGCTAACAAGTAAGAGTTAGGGATACGATAGTTATATATTTAACAAGTTCACATGAAATGTGGTGAATAGCCAATTTTCTGTGTAAGTATGGTTAAGTCCCTTTTAAGGTTGTATGGATTTTGATTGAGTTGTGTGTGGTGTGTAAGATATTTGTTTGCATATTTATTTTGGCTTATGGGTGGTTTAAGGTTGTTTGGAGGGTTGTTTAGATTTCCAAGGAAATGTTTTGGATTCATATTTAAGTAGGGTTATTTAAGTTGAGGTGTAGGGATTTGTGTGTTTAAAATCCAAGGGAAGTTTGTCTGAAGTTGGTTCAGAGGTTTGTTAGAGAGGAAAGAGAGAATAAGCTTGTGGATGGGAATAAAGTGAGGGAAGTGTAACATGCAAAGTGTAAGGTGTTACGAGTGATATTAATTTCCTAGGAAAAGTTGCTCTATGGAGGATGATATGGACATTAGTAAATGAAATAAAGAAGAAGATAAATAACTTATGTGTAGTACCTTAATCCTTATTTATATTTGAAAGCTTAAGGATAAAATACCATACATTCTTTAATTGTAGAAAAATCTAGCTATTTTATTAAATTCAATATAGGACACTAGTGTGGATGCATGCTTCACTTTGGCCCGAATAAACTCTCCAAAATGTTGGGGCAACCATCGTGGTGGAGGTGGAACTTATTCATAACTCTATAATCAATAGGAGAAGATGCAAGTTGCTCAAGGCATACATTTGGAGGTTTTGGTGTCAATTACTGAAAATTATCCATTCAAACTTTGTTATAGTAGTTGGTCGTGGTGGTAGTGCAAACTCAATAGTAGGAGGACTAAAGAATTAGAATATGTGCGAGCAATCGGGAACAAACCTTAATCTTAAATGGATGTATTACTGATAGTTGTGGATCCTCCTTTCGTGGCATTTGAAGTGGCCTCAAAATAATTGAGTCTATATAGAATTAGTTTCACATATATACACATTGTTAATTACTATGGTAAATTCTGTCTCATACAATCATAGTTATTTGATTGATTTCAGATTGATTTGTGACATAATCACTTAGTACTTGCTATATTTTGAAACAACAGAAATAATTGAAAGGATTTACTGGGTTGAGAGTTTTATAAATTCATGACTTTGCTTTTTGCTGTTTGGTTGAAAAAAATGTAATGTAAAGTAATGTTTTGACTACCGTGACGGCCACCGTGGTGGCGAACCGGCGTAAGCGCAGCGCCGCCACATAACTTTACATTGGCTGGTATATTTGGAATTTGCCCAAATCGGGCGAATTCCAAATACACCGAAAATGGCCTTTTTAATGTATTTGGAATACATTACATTACATTGAAAATTTACTTCTAACCAAACACCCAAAAAGTTAAAATGCGTGCATTTGGAATGCAGTGCACCCCAAATGCACGCAACTAAATAGCCCCTTATATGAAGATATCACCTTCAAAACCAAAGACATCACATTAATAGTCTTCAATTGGTTTTGTCCAATCTTCCTAAGGATTCATATGATCATTTGGTTTTGATGCTTTTGTTGCTCTTAGCATTTAACACTTGGTAGTGCTTAGTTCATTTGTCTATTACTTGCAGTGATGAAGACTTGCATAAGATTTAGAACAACATACAAATGCTTGTAAGAGGCTAATGATATTGATATTGCGGGTATGAATGAGATTGAGAGATCAATACTCGTTATATTCAGAGTATTGATCTTTGAATCAAGGGTATTATGAAGATCACACTAATCAATTGATCATAATGCTCAACTCTAAGAGATTGAATAAATTGAGGTTTTTTAACATACTGATAAAATATATTGATCAAAGAGAATACAACAATAACAACAGCAATAACAAGCCTTTATTCCACTAAGTGGGGTCGGCTACATGAATTTTTTGTCTCCATTGTATCCTATTATATGTCAAGGAGAATGATCAACATAATTATTTTCATAATCTACATAATGCGCTTTATCTTTCACAATTAATTTTCTCACTTGAGCCTAGTCACAAGCTTCTGTAGAAATTATAGGTCTTCTCGGTCATTAACACCACATCCACCATGATAAATACTTGGACCTTCAATGTTTCTAGGATATATGCCCTTTAAAAGTCAAATTACTATATCTTGTTGATGAAATTCTTCAGCATATATTTTTTAAAGATAATAATGAGAAGCATTTGATTCAACACATATGATAAAAGACCTTTGTTGGTTATGAGCTTGCAGGAAGAATAGTATTGATGGATGGTCGTTGAGAATTGCAGTGTCGCGAGGGGCAGGTTGGACATGCATGAGGCTGATCTTTTTAGTAGGGAAGCTGTTAGGGGAATGTTGTGAAATAGTGACAAGATTGTAGGCAAGGGCTAGAGCACTACATGGAAATGAATAGGATTTTTGGCTTTGATATCAAATGAAAGAAACAAGAGAGAAGTAAATAAGTACTAAAAGAAAGGGGTGTGACGAGAGAGGAGAAGAGATAATTAGAGTCCATTGGTAAATAAGATAAGAGAAGAGTAGGAAGATAGTAAGAAGTCAATATTGTATGTAATAATCAAGTTCCTTAGTACATGACCATGACCCTTGATATAGACTTAGGCTCTTGTGTGCGTGTGACTTACAATACTTGTAATACGTTAACTATTAAGAAAATGAGTCAAGTGTCTTTGTTTTAAATGAAATGTTTAAAACATATAAAATATGATAACATTTAATGGAAAATAATATAATATTGAATCTTAATCACCTTATTTATTCCATAACCTTTGTCTAAAATAACAATAAAAAGTAGAGAAAATGATGCTCCAGTAAGGAGAAGATATAGTATTAATGTTGAAGGCATCGGAAGGAAAGAGGTTGAATAAGGGTAACATAACAAGATTTGAATTAATACTTCATTAATCAGAGTTAACATTATCTGCAGCATTGATGCTTGTGTTGCCTCACCCACTCATATATATATATATATATATATATATAATGTCTTCTACCCTATAACAAGGGAGAAGATGCACTTTATTAGCTTTTTTTGTTAAAAAAATTGTAAAACATTACAAAACTGGCAACAAATTGAAGGATATGCTTTATTTCACATTTCTTAATCTGATAAGAGAATACCTTGCTTTCAAATCATGATTCAAATATCACATGAGCAAATATAGTTGGACATATATGCCTTTTTTGTTTTTTTGTTTTTGCTTTTAGAATGGTGATAAACTATATCATAGATATCATCTTGCTCAACCTGAAGGCAAATGATTATTTTGCGCAAAGTAAATCCCAATAGTACAAAACTCCATCAATCATTTATGATTTTTCTTTCTTATTTTTTGGGAGATGTTCTTTTTTTTCCCTCACAATTTAATCCATTTTTTTTTGTCAGACAAATGGTGATAAACAATCTGAGTACATTGTAGATTTCATGAGCTCACGGTGGAGCAGTGCCTTCCATGATACGAGAATAGTGGCAGATTTTACTGGAATCAGACGATTTGTGATGGGATTTTGTCGATAAGTAAACTTGTAAGTTTTGGCAAACCATTGCTGAAACTGGAGTTCTTCCAGTTCACCGTCCCAAGGTTAGAGATGACTTTTCTCCAATGCATTCTGCCCCATTAACCCTGGCATTTTTTAGGTCTTTCAGTGTTCCAATTTCTATACCTCCTGGGTGATTAAATACGTAAGACCAAAAATTCATCTAGTCGCAAGGCTGGCGTGGTTCTGCATCATGTTACTATTAAGGAGTTGTAGGTGGGTTGCATCCAGTGAAGCTGTTTAATTTACATTGCCAGTTTCATCGAGTTCAAAAAATTGCTAATGATCAGAGATGGAGCTGAGATATTCCTATGCCACTTGTTAACACTATTTTTTTTAAGAGGAAACTATGAGAAGTTTTAATCTTCATTGCTCAAGAAGCACAAAGGGAGGCTTGAATAAGTATTCTAGTCTCTAGATGAAGTTGAACATAGAGGACATTGTAGCTTGTGATTCTAGATACTGTATATTGCCAATGGGCACCACAATTACGAAGAGGCTCTGAAACTCTAAAGCATACTTCTATTTCTTTCAAATGACGATGGGCATTACATTACCCTGCTCTCTCTTATTGATGTATTTTTTTCGTCTTAGAAAAAAAAAATGCTACTTCTTACTTGTTCAGATAATTGTTACATCATATTGTTAGCTTAATTATACATGGCAAACAGTATGACTATTATCATGAGATTGATGACAATACTGGACTTTGAACTCAAATTCTATTGATAGCTTGATCAGTCTATTATTTATCTGATTTCACTATGCATGTTGAACAGTTTTCAATCAGTATTTCCTTTTCATTCATTTAATGAAAGTTTGTATTGCTGTCACTTACTCTTGACTCCTTTTCTTTGCAGAATAAGAGCTGTAAAGTTGGGTAGGATCTCTATGGATTGATATAGTCTGTTTTGGATGTAGAACTGTGTTGTTGCTAACCATCAATTGTGTCACGAGCTTCACCACTTTGACACCTTTTATGGCATAAAATTTCTTATGATAGGTGGCCCATGACGCTTTTATATGACATCATGATAATCTTGTGATTGCACAAATCTCAAGGCTGATGTCGATTTTATGATTTAACAAATAGTCTTTTATAAAGAAATAATCCTATGCATCATTATAATATAAGATTTTCAGCACTCATATGGACTAATGAGAAATAGCTTTGCACCGACGGTGCTTTATGAGAGGGCTGTTCTGGTGTGCTCTTTCTTTGATTGCTTTATCTCTATTTATCCTGTCGCATTAGGAACTTTTTTCTTTCCTTTTTTATGTTTCTTGAATGAAATTAAACGGATCAGAGGATATTGAGAGGCGGTAGAGTTGATAATATTCACATGAGAGGAGGTGAGGGGAATGGAATATGTGGGTATTTATTTTTGCTGATTCTGCTGGAGAGCTTAAAACTTTAGCATGACTGCCTTTTCTTTAGGCTATCTTTGGTTTGAGTGTTTGTGAAGTAACAACGTGAAAGAGAAAAGTAAATGTATATGAAATTCAATTGTAACTTGTTTAATCTAATTGGTATAAGGGATTGTTAATAAATATTGATTGAAAGACAAATTGATTAGGTCATGCGACAGACGTTAATAGAACGAACGATGATAATGATATTTGGGATGTAATTGCATTGCAATATCAAAGAAACACAAACATATTAGCATAGTACACGAGAGCAACAAGGTCAGTAGCCATAGAATTAATTATCCCATGGCTGGAAATTGAGGTATCAGCCATTATGTTAATGCTCAATGCATAAACAAATGGATGGAAGTTGAATAATGGTGCTAGTAGAATTCAGGTTAATGGGTTGTCTCAAGCTTGGTATAGTGTCTTACACAATTAGCAAAGCATCACATCAATATTGCAACCTTAGAATTCTACCTACAGAGAGTACGGGTGTGCATTTGATTTGTTTGGATGGTTTGGATGATGAATTTTAAAAATTAATTGATTTTGGATTCTTAAAAAATTGGATCAAACAGACCAACCAGAATATAAAATCAAACAAATTAAATAGCAATTTAGTTTGATTATTTTAGTTTAGTTTTGAATAAATTGAAGTTTATTATATTTAAAAATTATTTGTAAAATTTATATTCATTATGTATTTTTTTTATATAATAAATAAGTAATATATATATATATATATATATATATATATATATATATATATATATATATATATATATATATAAAATTAAAAAAAGTAATTAATTATTTTCATGCATTAAAAATATTTAAATTTTGGGGGATTTACATACATACCACGCAATTCTTATGCATTTATATATTTCACATCCTAAATTTTAATTTTTACTTAAATACCACCTAAATCTTTATTATTATATCAAAAATATCACCCTTATTACTTTTATTGTGAAAAAAAACTTTAGAAAAAAAGTTTAAATGTGAAAATGTAAATGCATAAGAAGTGTGTGTAAATTTTTAAATTTATGATTAATAAAAATTGGTCAAGTAATGAATAAATTTTGTTTATTTGATTTCATCTAAAATTTTATTTAACAAATCGATCCAAAAATTAAAAATCAAAGTTTTCATTAATTAAAATTAAAATCGAAATTACTAAATTTAAAATCGAATTAAATTACTTAAAATTTTTGGTTCAGTTTGATTTTTTTGATTAAAATCAAATAATGCACACTCCTAGTAGAGAGACACTTTGCACTTGCTAGTGATTGTGCTTGAAGGTGAATAAGAATTGAAATTGATTCATTATAGTTTCCCCTTTGGTATGAAGCTAGGAGCCCTTCTCCCTACGAAATTGAGAGTTGAAATTTTTTTTACCTTCCTCTGTAATAGTATTTATAAACATGAGGGTGAAGGAAAGTTAAGATGTTTATAGGGATGGATGTTTGATGGAGGAGGCACTACATCTTTGAGATTTATTTTGAATAAAAAATACCCCATATTGAAGGATATTTTGTTTTTCCTATTGATTGAAGGATTGAGAAGTGGTGCATTTTATTTGTATCATTTTTGTCAGCCCATTCTACCTTTGGGGGTGAGCCATGAATGGGAACATTAAGCTTTGACTTTCATGTAGCTAGTGCCTAGAATTAAGCTGTATAATGTCTTTAAGAATGGTGTGGGGTTTGATATGAGTTGGTTCATTAAATATTGATTGGTTATACTTAATTTTATGGATTTAGAAGAGATCTCTTGGTTGAGATTTTGGAACGATTGTCGTTCCATATTACTCTTTTTATATGGACATTATAGAAGCATCAATCTTGCAATCAATTTCTAAATAGTTGAGATTGAATAAATCATAGATTTTTATATTGACACATCAATTTATCTATTTATTGGGTTGCTTATAAGGAGCTCAAAAGTATATTTGAATGTTATAGCACAAATAAGGGGATAAGTTAATGAGTTTTTATTTAAAATAAGTTTAGTATGAAGCTAAATTCTTTTTATCAATTATGAAGATCATATCTATCTATATATATATATATATATATATATATATATATATATATATATATATATATATATATATATATATATATATATAATAATAATAATAATAATAATAATAATAATAATAATAATAATAATAATAATAATAATAATAATAAAAATAAAGTGACACATAGTTAAGCCAAAATTCAAGTGTTATTGAATAATATGATTTTTATAAATAGTTCATCTTTTTTTTTTTCTCTAGAGATTTTCTCAAATCATTAATCATAAGCAGCCAATTATTCAAAGCATAACAAGTTACTAATAGAAAATTACTATAAGGAAAAGATTGGAAAATAAATGTTTAAAACAATATAATGTAAAATAATTTATCATGTTTTGGTCACAATGAGCATATCTCCACATCTCAAGGTCTTCTCTAAATATTTGTTTTTTTTTTTTTGTTATCATAAGATGGATAAGTCTATCTCTTTCACTGACAATGGAGAAAATTTTTACAAATTCTAATGAGATACAAGAAGTCATATACTTTTAGTAGAACCTGCTAGGTAATAAAGATCATTAAAAGATTTTTTTTCTAAGATCTTAGATCTATCTTAAGAATAATCAAATAAGCTTCTTAAAATCAAGTGTGCAAATAGGAGTATCATAAGGTGTTGAAGGAAGAGGATGATCATTATATGAAGATCACTTTTTCTTCTACTTAGAAACTCTCACTATAGAGTTTTTCAAGTGGTATTTCTTTTAGATTTTTATTTAGGATTCATATCTCTTTTTATATCAATAGCCTTTGTTATACATTTTTTAATACTAACTCTATTTCTAAATTTAAATTAGTTTAGAAATTTGGAATGTAGATACTCGTATAAGTAAATTATTGAAATTAATAGATATTATGATTTATAAGAAGATAAATATCTTATGTATTCAAGAAACTAAATGGGTAGAAAGAAGGCAGGCCAAGGAGATTGTTAGTTTTAATTTTTAATTTTGGTATTTAGGTAGGAGTCATAATAATAATGTTGTAGGTATAATTATAGATAAGAGTTTGAATTAAACATTGTGAAAATAAATAGGATTGGAGATATATTATAACATTAAATATTATTGTTGATACTAAGATGATCGTTCAGAAAAAATACTTTTGTAAATTTCCTCCATCTTTATTAGGATGTTCAGGGGAGTTTGTTCTTCATGAGGTAGATTGATATATATATATTCAACCAGATTTTTTTAACATTATGTTAGAGTTTATTTAGATCTGGGTTCTACTTTCTATGAATGTAAGCATTTATAGTTAATTATCCCTCTTACTATAGTAATAGAACACTTCGATTAAGATTAGAAATAAACACATCTATGATATGAATTGGTATCTAGTGGTGCGGTGTAGATAACTGTTTAAAAGGGAAAAAAAAAGAAAGTAGTCTTGATCAAGATCCCATGGTTCTGACATCCTAGGGCTGCCGTCATTCCAATATACCAATAGGGCTATTAGCTGTAATGCCTAGGGAGTTTGATTAGCATCCATGGGTTGCCCCGTCTCAAATATCCCGAGTAGACGAGAGGTGTTGTGTAGATATTTAGTGAATTAAGGGTAAACTTAATTTACAAGTTTATCTAATAATTCAATGAAGTGTGCTTTGCAAACATATGTATGGCTTACATCCATTGGAATGACGTAATGGTAGTTATAGAGAAGTTCATGTGGCGAACAAAAAAGATTGGACTTACATCCCTTTAGAATGTCACATAGAGTTTAAAAGTTCACACAACAAACAAAGAGGTTGGACTTACATTCCTTTGGAATGTCATATAGAGTTTAGGAGTTAGATGTTCGCATGATGAACATATAGATTGGGCTTACATCCTTTTGGAATGCCATGTAGAGTTTAGAAGTTCACATGGCGAACATATAGATCGGGCTTACATCCCTTGAGAATGCCATAATCATAGGGGAGTTTGCATGGTGAACAAATGACTGGACTTACATCCATTAGAAAGCCATAAATTGGGGAGTTTAGATGTTCGCATAGTAAACAAACAGATTGAGCTTACCTCCCTTTTGGAGTGCCAGATAGGTTTTAGATGTTCGCATGAAGAACATAAAGTTGTTTGATTTTTTATTCATAGGAGATAGCGCTTCGACACTGTAGAAATAGCAACACAGCTCTAGATGATTGGTGCTTCAACATCTCTCTAGGCGGTCGGCGCTGCGACACCTCAGCATTAATAGACATAAAAATATGTCTCAAATCAAAGTGGGGAGAGCTTTAGCACTATGAACCTAGCACTGCGGCGTTGAGGCGCCATAAAGAATAATAGATAGTAGGTTGATTATTTGACTAGGGCCAATGCGTTGTCAAAGTAGCAATGCAGCGCAAGTCAAAAAGCTGTTCAAACGGTCGACAGGCTGGCATGCACATTTATTAGAGAAGGACAAAACTTTTGACCAGAACTGAGATGATCCATTAATGTTTGACGTGCCTTTCAGATCCGATCAATTATAAATTAATGATAATAAATATTATAAATAATATTTTTAACCAGCATAGTAACCGTTTTGACTGACACGTAGGCATTGCATGTGGAGCGCCATGGAATTGATCCCGTATTTTAGAAATTAAGAGGCCAGTGCCTCGGTACTATCAAAGTAGTGCCATGGCACTAGGTCTCCCCTAGGCTGGAAAAATTTTCATTATAAAGCTTTTTTTCTTTTAAGAGTTCTTGCTTAGCTTTTGCTTAGCTCTATGTCAACAAATATGTCACTTAAGGTTGTCTAAAAGAGTAAGAGGATGACGTACTCGAGTGACACTAACAGATTTGTCAATGTGGACATGAAGGGGAGGTACCAATATTCTCATCAGCAAGCAACTCATTCTAGAGAGGAGCTTCCAAAATCCACATAGGAGCGTGGAGAGGGTCATCAATGAGCGGGGTTATGAGCATCTCACCTATGACAATGAAGCTTGCATCATCCCTATGGTGCAGGAGTTCTTCGCCAACATGAAGGATAACTATGATAACAAAGTTTTTGTACGTGAAAATGGGTATGTTTTGACGGAACTTACATTAATGCATATTACAACTTGCAAAAGTTTACATATTATTTGCATCTAAAAATGATGATAAAAATTAAATAAATTGGACATCTCGGCTTGGGGCGCCGCCTTACAGAAGTTAGAAGTTCAAATCACCCCCGACGATTAAATGACACTTAAATGACATATAATTGATGTTAGCTGAGGTCCCATGATGATGATCTTCTTATTAAGAAAAGCCACCGCTCCTACCCGCAATAACCTAGGGTGAGGGGAATTATAGAGTGTAAAATTGCCCTAAATAAGGATAATTTCACAATGAAAAGGGAGAGCAGCCCTTATCTTGCTTCTTCTTCCTTCCTCACTCACTCTAACCCTCTTTATTGTTCTCGCTCTTTTTCATCTGCACTCTCAATAGCGTGCTTCCTACTAATACAAGAGCAATCTTCTCATGCAAGAAACAAGATCGAGACTTACTTTCGTCGATTCCAAATTAAAAACTTTTGGAAATTCTTTCTTTATATTATTTTCTTTCTGAAAAGTAAGCCTAATAAGATTTCCACCATCGATTTTAGATCTAGTGAGAAATAAAAAGGTTCATCTCCATTGATCTTAGATTCAGAGTAAAAAATAAAGCCCTAGACCCAAAAAATTTTAAAATCTTCAAATTTAAACACCTCTATCATTGAACTTTGTTCCGATGTGAGAAGAAAAACCTTGCCTCCGTCGATCATAGATCTGAAAAAAGAGAGAAGAGTGCATTTGCATTAAATAAGTAAGAATTTAGCATTGCTAAGGTGTTATGCCGTTGAATTTGCACAAAAAATTATCAAATTATGCAAGAATTTAGTTCAGAAATGATATTCATGCTTAGTTGCATCGTGATGCTGAGATGTCGTGGTCTCGAGAATGGAACTCAGTGCTCCGTCCCATAGCATCGAGGTGCCAGATATTTTGGTTCCATGACACTAATCTCTCAGGTTTATGTACACTTCTTGCATCACCACAATGTTAATATTTTGGGTTCCTTATGTTTAAAGTAGCGCCGAACCACCATTTTTTCAGTGTTGAGGCGCCATACCTTCTATCATCGAACTTGGTTTTGGTGTGAAATGAAATCTTCCCTCCATTGACCTTGGATCGAAGGCGTAATAAAAATGTAAAAAAAATCTAGCACCTAAAATAAAATGTTATGTTACCGAAATTTTGAAATCTCTTCAAAATTATTAGATTTTAAGCACTTATGAGATGCGCTTAGGCACTGTGGGTCCAACACTGAGGTGCTGTGCTCTCAGGTTGTTTGAGAAAAGTCTTATCACTGTTCTTTAGGCACCGTAGCGCTGAATTAATTTCATGATTTTGAAACACTTTGAATACTGACTTTGATAAATTCTAAACCCAAGCCTTGTTTACCTATCATTGTAGCACCGCATATCGAGCACTGCAACGTTGATCCCTTGGGTAAAAATGATAAAAAGTGGCTATCTAAGAAGTGCCACAACGCTGATCCATTGGGTAGAAATGACAAAAATGACTATCTTAGGAGGGCCACATCGCCGCATATTGAGTGCCACAGCACTGGTCCCATGGGTAAAATGATAATAAATGGCTATCTTATGAGCACCACTGTGCCACATGTCAAGTGACATAGTGTTAGGCTCTCAGATAGTATGACAAAGATTTTTATCTTATGAGCACACAACGTTGCATATAGAGCTTTATAGTGCTAAACTCTCAAGTTTCAGGCTTTTGTCTTGCAGGCTAATAGTGCCTAGGCACTTCATTTTCAGCACCGAGGCGCTACTACTATAATATTATTTGAAGTTAGGAAAATTTCATTATTTTAAATCTTGGAGCTTTCAAATGCCAAATAGAAAAAATATATACATATCCAATGCCAAATAAAAAAACACATACATAGAAATACACAAAATAATTGAAATAAAAATATCTTTTTAATGCCAAAAATTTATTACAAGAATTAAAAAAATAAAGAAAAGAAGAAAATTCTAAAATAAAAGAAAAATGGGGAAACTATTAGTCATATTCATCACCATATTCTTCTTCTTCTTCGAACGTCGGCAGGGTGCTCACATAAGAAGGATATTATGGCGTTGTAGGAAAAGAGGCCTGACCGGGACCCGTAAAGACACAATTTTAAAAAATATGCATTAAGGCTGAATTAAGTTGAGCTATCTAAGAAAAATTCTTTTACTGCTGATTAGTGTGATAATCAAATTTTATTTTTAAGGCCTCTTGCCTATGGCCGCACTCACCAACCTGTTTCCTCAAATTCAAGGCTACTCCAATTTCTTGGAGTTTCTCGTTTAAGGTTTTAGAAGATTGGGAATGAGGTTGTGAGGCATGGGGAGCATGTGAGCTTTCCCCCATCTCAAACCCCAAACCAAATCCCTCAATTATCTTCTTTGTTTGAGGAGCCTTCTGAATAAAAACTTCTTCATCAGGCTCCTTTAATGCTTCCGTCGCAGTACATAAATCATAAATAAGAAAGGGATGATAGTATCTTATAGTAGTACTGCCCCTAAGCATATTATAAATATAATTATAAATAATTTTCCCTATATCAATTGCAAAGCCCTTTTGAATATCAAAATTCAAAACAACCATATCCCTAGTCACCTCACTAATATTACCAGTGGGTATCAGCTTGATAGAAATAAATTAGTGCTAAGCCTTAGATTCTGCCGTTAGGCCGGCGGCATGAAAGTTGATAATCATTTCCTTTCATTGTTTCCACTAAATAATTGCATTTCATCTAGTGAAAAACCAAGGATGTAATCAAAATCATGATGATTATTATAATAGAAAAGATATTGATCGTACACTATAATTTAAAAACTGTAGTATGCATTAATGGTGGCACTATCAAAACTTATTAGTTTCACCCGCACAAAAAATCTAATGCCTTGGTGATCCTTCACATTGTCGAAGAACTCCAACACCACAAGAATGATGCAGGGGCTACTTTTGTAGGCCAGCTTCTCTCAGCCTTGCTCGATGTTGATCTTCTCCATGCTTCCACTCGAATTATGAAAACTCCTCTTCAGAATGAGGTGCTTGTGGATGAGGGCATGTTGATACCTCTCCTCTGCTTCCACACTAACAAACCTGTTAGCGTCACTTGAAGTTGCCCTCCTCTTGCTATCGAGCCTATTGAGCGACATGATTGTATTCTTAGTGTGAGAGAAAGCTAAGGGAAAGAAAACTCTAAGAATGCCTATTCCAAGGAAACAATAGAATGAAAATCTAAAGCCAAAGGGGGCATATTTATAAACCACACCTAGTGTTAGCGCCTCAATGTTGATCTCTTAGGTGCTAGAACAAGGAACCTCCGACGCTACAATAGCAGCACTGAGGTGCTATCTTCTCAGGTTCTGAAATAAGAAACTAGTTCCACAACTCTCGCATATAGCATCTAGGCGTCGGTTAGTTGGTCAAAATTATAATTGTGATGGTCAAAAAGGGCACTTATTATCATTAATTTCGTAACCAATTGAAATTGAAAAGTGCATCAAAAATTGATATGGCGTCGTAGCACCATAGTACTGATCAAAAATTTTATCCCATTTGATAAATGCACATGCCAATATGTCAGTCAGTTTGAATGATTTTTTGACTGGTGCCACGATGCTTACATAATTAGCACTGATGCGCTGGTCAATTTGTCAACCTACTTTCAAACATCATTTATATCACCTATAGCATCATGATGCTAATTTCCCAGCATCGAGGCACCATCTTATTAATGCCCATACACCATAATCTACAACGCTAAGGCACTACCCTCATAGCACTTAGGCACCGTACTTCCACTGCTGAGGCGCCATCTCCCAAAAGTCTCCTATTTGTTTGCCATATGAACAACTTATAACGCGTTCATCATATCAACATTGTAAATATGATATTCTAAAGAGATGTAAATCTAGTCTAATGGAATTTTAATAATAAATGTAAGTCTGATCTATCTGTTCACCATGTTAACATAATTCTGGAATTCAAAGGGATATAAATCTAGTCATCTATCTGTTTGCCATGGAAACAACCCCAAATCCTATAATTCATTCACCCTGTGAACTCCTATAATCCTAGCATTCTAAAGGGATGTAAGCCCAATCTTTATATATTCGTCATGCAAATACACCTATAACATGTTCGTCATGCGAACAACCCCTACACTAAACCTCTTCTCTACTTAGGATATCTGAGATGAGGCAACCCATAAATGCTAATTAGACTCCTTGGACATTATGGCTAGCCCTCTGATATTGGTAAACTAGAATATTATAGCCCTTGGATGATGGAACCATGGGATCTTGATCGGGAGTATTCTCCTATTTGGCTTAGACAATCATCTATGCCATGCCACATGCACCACTAGACATCAATTCATATAAGAGATATGTTTATATCCAACCTTAATTGAGAGTGCTCTCTTACTGTGATAATAGAGGTAATTGACTATGAAGGCTTGCATTCATAGAAAGTAGATCTTAGATCTAATTAAACACTAATATAATGTTAGGAAAAATCTGGTTGAATATATATCAATATGCCTTATGAGAAAACATACTCCTACCTATCTCAATAAAAATGGTAGTTGCCTCAAAGTTGTTTTTTTGTTTTTTTTGAGAGAACAGATTTCTAACGACTCCACTAGGGACTACTTTTGTCTCCATCTTTGGTTGAAAAAAATTAAAATATACGGTGTCATCGTAGACTTAAATATTGAGTTATAATCTTTCAAAATTTTAAGATCTATGACCAGGTTTGAAACCTCCAATGACAAATATTATAGACTTGATGACTGTCAAGGTAGGACAGGGGTCTACTGTTAGATTCCCATTAGGTTGTAATCAATGTTGGTTCCACTAGAGCTACTCTCAAGTTTGGAATAATTTTTGAGGCTGTCCAATTTCTACATGCTAGACCTATAACTAAGCCTCTCATCAAAGATGTTGGAATGCCAAAGGCATTCAACAACGGAAGGAGCCCAAATGTGATCATTCTCAATGAACCCAAGCCTAAAGCCCTAATCTCTAAGAAAGGTTCCGTCTTTGATAGGCTATCAAAGGAAACTCTGACTACCCCTACTAAGGATAAGGTGGTTGTTAAGCCCAAATTGAAGTTCATCATCATCAACCCACTTAGCAGTGCTTCAGGGGAGCTTACTGTCCCACAATAAGTCACTTTTACTCTAGGAAATAATGACCATGAAGTATATTTCTCATAACCAAAATGTCTAGGAGAGCTCAAAGAAAATACAATACTGATCGTAGAGCTGCCAGACTGGGTGTTAATTTTGAACACCAGTATTGTCCACTGATGAAAGCAAACATACCCTCCAATAACAACTTCAATTTGCTCTGATGGGTCAAGGGAAATATCTCTAGAGTAGCTATAAAGAAGTCATTCTCGGACAAACATACATGTTTTAGTCTACATAATCAACCACGGAAGGAAGAGACCATCTCCACCAAAATTTATAAAGTTCTGAAAGCTATTAAAAACAAAAACCTTCAAAGAAGAATAAGGAAGTTGGTGAGCCAAGTCACCAACCTGACAAATTCCTACTCTAAGAGAGGTGAGAATATTGAAAAATAGTGTGCCCACTAGAGTAGAACTCAAGGTCTACAGGTATTATATTCGATGAACACTGATAATGAGTCCTTAGATATAAAGATATTAAGTGGCCAGTTGTTGGAAGGTCCCAAAATCATTACATATATATATATATATATATATAATTTATCCTGTGAACATCAAGGTGTGACATCTAGGATACATTCCTAGAGATCCATCATTGGAAAGTTTCGATTGATTTGGGTAGTTAAAAAAATCTCAACTCACCAACGGAAAGACAACTCAATATGGGTTAGCTCCACCAGATGACAATTGAACTAAATATCCTATAATTAATTGGAAATAGCAGTCTGAAAAGAGTCATCCAGTTGATAATGAAGCATATAATTAACTCCTTAAGGAAGATGATGATTTTCCAATCAATGAAGGAAACTAACTCTTGACTTCTAAAATGATGAAGATATAGACTGGATGGAAGTCAAAGTTGTTCACATGGTCGATACACATTTACAAAATATAAACATGATATCTGATCAACAAATTAAAGAAGAATATCAAGAGAACTCAAGCCATCAACAACTCTGAGGTGAAGCTCTAGTAGAAGTTGAGGTAATTGAAGAGCTAACCGATGTTGTAATGATAAATGGGTTCTCTGCTCCAAAAAAGAGACCAAGAAATCAGTTAGCTCAACAACCACCTCAATGAAATGAGTGGGTTGATGAAAGAGCTGTTTGGTCAACTTAACCTTATAGCAACTGCAACACAGCAAGTGCCTCCGAGAAATACTTTAGAGATAGTGAACCCAACAACTGAAATTGGAGGCATACAAAATGCTACACCTAACTTGCCAACAACTTCAACACAAAGGTAAGAAGGCCTAAGAGAAGCTACACCAAATGCTCATCAAAAGACTAACATTATCACCAAATCTCAAGTAGATCTCATCAACTAGAAAGTCAAACCAGTTATAGCTTTAGAAGCTGCTGAACAGCTAGTTAGAAAAGGCCAACCATACCTGACTAAATATGATCAAGTATAATATCCTAAAGAATATGCTGTGCTGAAATTCAACACTTTTTCAGGCACAATAAATGCATGACAATATCTAGCTCAATTTAAAGCCATATTTGAAAACACTGGAGGGAATTGTGCTTACTGTTATGATAATTCATTAACAGTCTTACTAACACGACTTTCAAATGGTATTTTGAATTACCTAATGACTCAAAAAAGACCTTCAGCAAGCTAGAAACACTTCGTTTAGAGATTTATAGGAGCAACCAAGCAAGTAATGATAGCAGATCTCACCTTGGAAAAGAGAAACAAGGATGAAAGTATTACAAAATACATTACAAGATGAAGAAATTTAAGCATGAAATGTGATCAACAGCTCACAGAAAAGCATGCTATAAAACTCTTTATGGGAAACATTGATGATCAAATGGCTCCATATCTAGTTATGACTATGATTAACAGATTCCAAGAATTATTAGATTGTGTAGCCAAGTTCGAATGACTCCCCAAGTAGAAAGGACTTAGTGCCAACTACAATAATAATCCCATTGGAAAATAAAAAATGACCAAAATCACATGATGCGAAGAAAAATGATGTGAAAATAACATTCACATTCATGGTTAGCAAAAAGGGAAATAGAGGTGCATCAATCTCACGACCAGCAGCAAAGCCAACTGAGGATAAGAAAAAGGGGTCAACCCTCCAAGAGAAGATGTTTAGGTAGGACTCCTTCAAAAGAGAATGTACTGCTAAGATTTTTAGACACGCTCTGAAATTGGGTTACAATTGCCAGAGCCAGGACAGCTAGACGAAGTAGACAAAGTTGATGATCCCAACCATTGTCCATTCTATAGACTCATAAGTCACCCAATTGAAGATTATTTTGACTTCAAAGATTGGGTAGAAAAGAGATATCAAAATGGGAAACTCACCTTTTTAGACATTGTGCTGGTATATCCTAAGAAGAAAAAGGTGAATGTTGTTACAATATGCCTAATCCAGAATATAAAGATAAAAAAACTGAGCTAGTTAAGACTCAAAATATAAATGAGGATAAGGGCAAAGCCCACAAACAAAAGAAGAAGAAGAAGAAGAAGAAGAAGAAGAAGAAGAAGAAGAAGAAGAAAGTGTGGTTGGGAGACCTTCATCTCAGAAAAGAATAAAAGGATGATTAACATTCTTTTAGCCATAGAAGGTATATGGTGGAACAATTCTTTAGAACCTGAAATAGATCCAAAAAGATTTTTCCTTAATTGGAGGAAAATTTTATATAATACAACGAAGCAGAAAAAAACAATCATTCTCCTTCAAAGAACCACAATCAAAGAAAAAGGGGGAAATCTAGGAAGCCAAAGTCTGAAATACAAAAAAAAATGATTGTCTTTAGAAGAATATGAACAACTTTTTCAAAGTCCAGTTAAGCTAGAGAATACATGGCCCATTTGTAGCTTGACATGAAAAATACTGAAGAAGTTCCAATAGAAATGTGTTGAGTCATAAATATGATTGCAGTTGCAATTGACTCTAAGGAAGAGCTATGCTTTCCTAGAGAAAGTCAGGCTCAAAGAAATTATGTCCTATACTAGGCAGTAACTCTGAGTATACCAAAAACTTCGAAAGCTTGGATGAAATACAAAATTTAGAGACTTCTTTTAATAGATGAGATTAGACAAAAAAAGTAACTCAAGCCTAATTAAGGAGTGAAAAATGAATCTCTTCACCTCAACAATGGAAAGTTAGTGATAAAGGAAAAGAAATTCAAATTAATAAAAATATCTTACCACCATCACCGACTAAATCTCAAAAGTCTATCAAAATAAAAGTAGACTATAATGTTTTATCACATTTATGCAAAGTCCCTGCTTTACTAAGTATATATGATGCTCTCATGTTATCCAAAGATATACATGAGATATTAGTCAAAGCCTTGCAAAACCATGAACAATATGAAGCATTCTTCACTAAAGAAAAGTTGAAAGAGGATTTAACATGTCAGAAATCAGTAATAATCACATTTAGCAATAATGACCTATTATTAGGGACGACCAAATATAATCTGCCCCTTTATGCTATAGCTGAAAGCAACTCTATCCGAATAAAAATGATATGGATTGATCCAGATGCTTCGATCAATCTCTTAATAGTTAAAACACTTTGAGCACCAGCCTTGGATGCTCACTATCTAGATAAAAAAATAATATTCCTACAAGAATTCAATGAAAAAGGACATCAAACCTTAGGGTCTCTTGTTCTACCCATATGCTTCTAAAAACTATACATAGAAGCTAAATTTCATGTGATCAAAGCCCAAGTTGCTCACAAAGCGCTCTTTGGTAGGTCATGGATTTATGAATATAGCATAGTGCCTTCAACTCTCCATTAATGTATGAAGTATATTCAAAATGGTGAAGAACATTGAATTGATAGAGACATGAATCCATTCTTGATACATGAAATCAAGATCTACGATGATACCAAGTACTTCATGCCTAAGAAAGTAGAGGAAGTCAATTCCCAAAAGCAAGTGGCTCTAGCTATTAAGCTAATGCTGAATAGTGATAATTCAAAGGGAAAAATACTAATGAATCAAAGCAACCCATGGTAATTCCCCACTTTGGCAGCGATACTAAGGATGATGAAGAGAAGTTAGTACTTTATCAACTTAAGAAAGCATCAGCTAACCAAAATAAAGAAGAACGTAGTATTAATAAAATGATAAAATAATTAGAGGAAACTTATGTTTCTCTAAAAAAGGTACCCGAATCCAAAATTTCTAACAAAGCTATGAAAATAACTATAGTGCCAAAGGCAAATATAAAAGCCTTAACAACTTAAAGAGGTGAGGAGATAGAACAACTGAAAATTTTATGCATCCCTCTTAAAAAAGAAGCTATAATGAATGCGTGATTTTTTTAAAAAATACAAAATAACTAATCGAAAATACTAGGTAAATATTGTTAGAAGAGGATGATTTTGAGGAAGAAGATATTTCAATAATGATTCTTCAATACTTCTAACCAACTTAAAAAAAATTGGTTAAAAATAATATTCAGCCTATACGAACAAGTGTTCAAGCTCGATTCTTTAGGAGACTCTAGCAAGGAGATAACACCCAAAATTTCATAGGATATGGAAAGTTCACCACATGGGGATTATGATATATTTTTTCAACAACTCCTCCAATGAGTTCATGCTATGTCATATTAGATAAAGAAAAAGATCCTATGGAAACTACTAATGAATGAAGGGATGTTTCACATAAAAATAAGAATGTATCTGGAGATGAATTAATAGTTGACCTCAAAGAGGCCCCAAAGAAATTTGAAGAAAGCAATCAAGTCACTGCTGATGAACTCCAAGAAATTAACCTGGGTACTAAAGAGGAGCCTAGGCCAACCTTTGTTAGTGCTAAGCTCACAATCAAAAGATTGGATGAATTAAAAGGTTAAATTGGCCAAATTGGGTTTTAAACCCTATATAAATGGAATTAATTAATCTAATGCATATTAAATTGCTTGGATTAACATAATTGAAAGATAAATGTATTGTAATTGAGCCAAACACATCATTTGACTAAATTCAAGTCAACCCAACCCACTTAAACAATAATAAGTTTAATATGGAATTAACCCGTGGATAATTACAAATTCCATAAAATCCATTAATTGAAAGCATCATAAAGGTTCAAATTGATGTAATTGAAGCATTAATCTAGTGCTAATCCACCAAATGGAATGAGCTAGGTTAACTTACATCAAAATTCCCTTAATGGCATAATTGAACTCAAATTTAAACCCAACCCCTTGGAATGCATCTAAACCGATCCTAAAATGAATTTAGGATGATTGGAAGCCAAAATCAAGTGGATTACTTAAGTCTAAATGCATCCAAAGAAAGGTTGCATGGAGGCAAAGAGAGCTTCCCCAATCCACTCCACATCTTTGTCATTCTATCCTAATACCTTTGAACAGGCATTAAGCCATTAACTATCCTTAGAGCTAACCTCTAAGGACAGCAATCAACCAAGCCCTCTAAGGAGGAGGAGAAGGCCATAAGAAACTCTTGACCTCTAATGGCAAGTGAAGAGAGGGAGGTCCTCAGGAAAAATTGAGCATTTAATCACATTCCTTGAGTAAAACAAAGTCCATCACACCCATACCCCGATCCCATCATCATCGGGAAGCCGAAGAATGATCAGGTTCGCAAAATCTACCTGTACGTTGATCCATGAGGAGGAAACTCATTTCTTTTTTTGACAGCTTCGTTGCATTATTCAAAAGCTATTAGACTCAACCCTGTCGCTAGAGATTGGTGGAATCAAGGTACGCCATTAAAGCTATCCCTCAAACTTTCGGTTTTGGTCCTTTTTGAAATGAATTTTATCTCAAGGGAGATCAAACCATATAGATTCTTTTGTTTTAGTTCACTAATCATTTTGGAAGTGATATCGAGCAATTTCAACAGTTGGATCTCCGAAAATCACCTCAATTTGATGAACATCTATCGGCCCTCGCTGTCATCAAAAGAGGTGGAATCTCCACCGTCTATTCCTTTTATTAGGAACAAATAGCTAAGATTTAGTTGGATCATATGATTTAATCTCATAAAGAAATCATGGGAGAAGTCTTGACTATTTGATCGAAGATCAAACGGTCGGGACCAATCCAACGTGCATTACTGTTTTAACATGGGATCCACGTGGATAAATGATGCGGTGCTATGGCTGATCCACGTGGATCCGACGTGGTTAAAGAAGAAAATTGGTATTTCTAAATTAAATAATTATAGAAAAAATGAGTAAAAGTTAAAAAAATCATAATGAATTAAATACTAAGCCAAAAATTTCAAATAAAAGCTCTATGGACTCCTCTTAGTGAGAAGCATCCATTAAAATCCAAAGCCCCAAGTTTTGTGGGGGTATTTTGGCATTAATTTAATTTTGAAAAAAAAATCAAACCTAAATTAATCCTACACGAATTATCAAAATGATTTGAAATTTTGGGAAATTAAAATTAGGGTTAAGATACACAATTGGTGAATTTTTTATAATTTATTGAATAATAAATCTAAATATACGAAAATTTTAATTCTAAACCTAATTTTAATAAAAATGAATTAAGTATGAATAAGAAATTATAAAAAACATGAAAATAATCCAAAACATTATAACACACCATAATGAACTTAAATACATCATTGAAACCACAAAAACCTAATTAATCATAAAATGACCTAATTTGACATTTAATTGAATTAATTAACTTGAACTTAAATAAATCATAATAAATCAACTAAAACTTCAAAAAAATATAAATAAATCCTTCTTGGATGCATCTTCGAGAGGGGAATATAAGAAAAATAAAGCCACTAAATAATCCTCATTAAATTATGCTTAATTTAAATTTTAATGAAATAATTAAACTTTAATTAATCCTAAATTACATATCTACTTTAAGGTGAAATTTTAGGAAATTTAGATTGGCAAGGAACCCCACTTACTATAAAATGTTCAAACCCAATTGACCTCTAGATTAGGAATTATTGAATTTCCAAGTCTCTAGGTCAATTTAAATGAAATAATAAATAAAAAATCACAAAAATTACAAAATCCATAATATAAACTTAAAACATCATAATTAACATTAGAAAAATTAAAGAAAAATATCCAAGCAATTTGAAAGTAAAGAAACTTAATTAAACATAAGTTAAGGATTAAGAATAATTGAAAATATGAAAATTAGTTACACTCCAAAATTAATAATCAATTAAACCATGATAAACCCAATAATAAACTGAAATATAAAATTCATTAATCTCTAAACTTTATAATCTATCAACATATGAATACATTAAGGCCATTTAGATTAAGGGATAAAGTGGCTATAAATGTAAATGCGAACAAACTTAATAAGGTTAAGTTTGATTGAACTTAAAATGACATAAGAGTTAAAGTAACCTAAGGTAAGTTTAGTACACATAACAAAATAACCCTTCCTTAAACTTCATAGATCATAGTTAATAAGGATAATGACATTTTACCAAATGATAAGAAGAACATTTTTAAATAATATAATTAGCATTCCCTTTAACTTTATTGAAATGAATTGAACTATTCCATAATATTTGAAATCATAACTTGGAATCAACTATCTTAATCTAAGTTCATTAATAAGCATTAGAAAAATTAATGAAATAAATAAATTGAAATAAGAGAGATAAAAAATAATGATTTGAATGATCAATTCAAGATGATGAAAATTATACAAATGTGTTATAAAATTGAAACATAGTAAATTATATAATATTAAACTTAAGATTGAATATATGTTTACTTAAGTTAACAAATATCAACAAAATGAACAAATGAAATTAACTTGGAAAATAAACATGATATATACATCCAAATGAAATAAGAAAATCAAATCATCCTAAAATTAAATGAAAAAAATAAAAAAAATAAAATGAAAACAACTTAATGAAACGAAATATAAAACATAAAGGTTTAGCCTAAACTAAAAATAACAATACAAATGAACAAAATGGAAAAGAGTGAAACATGTTAACTTAAATATGTTTGGTTGACATAATGAACACACATTAAATAAAAATAAATATCGAATATGAACATTAACAAAAGGAATGAAAAATAAATCAAATACAAAAGAAATTAAAAGTAGAATCAAATTTCAAAAGAATTAAAATTATAAACTTAATTCAAATCAAATCATCTAAATGAATCTATAAAGAATTAATTAAGATACTTAGGATCTTAGTTAGACCTTTAGAATGATCTTCATCTTAAGATGAATGTTTCATTTTATTAGGATTTAGGATGTTGCATAGAATGAGTTTAACCCAAACTAGAATCTATTTTATTCTTAAAATTTGAAAACTTAACCTTCACTTTAACATATAAATGAATTTAAAAATGAAAATGAAATAATAAAAATTATTAAATCATTTAAAGTGAAACCACCCGTGGTAAATTAAACCAATTTGAAAACTAAAAGAAGTTAAAAGAATACAAATTATAATTTCATAATTAGCAACAAATGACATATAGTCTGGACACTCGAGATCATAGGGCTACTGGTTCAAAGGAGGTCTTCATACTTCGAATCTCTGGTATAATAACAATACATACCTATGAAGCTAAATTATGAAAATTAAAAGACTAAAAAATCAAATTAAATTAAAAATTAGAAACTTAAATTATAACTTAAAACTAAAAAGGCCTTGTAGAGTCTTATCACACAAACCCATTTCCTTCACACACTAGATTATTCGGTCACAGACCCCAAACTTTGGTTAGGCCGATTTATGATATTCTTTGATGATGTGATGTGAAATGCCTTTTTATTATTTTATGGTGTATTATTTTATACTAGATGACTAGGATTTATTATCGTAGTTTGGATTGTAGGATGTTATTTTTAGAATTAATATTGTCTTGTACAGGCGGCCTGTGCTAAAAGGGATAGTTGTAAATTAAATAATAAAATTATTATTTGCTTGCAAGTACTGAATAGTCCCTTAGCATAACCCAATAGGACAGGTGGGCTTGGAAAGCAGTTAATGCTAATCAAATATGTTTGTATAATATAACTGTTGTGTGCTGTTTGTATTTTTCTAACATCTATTTTGTAGAGCTTAGGATTTATTTTTGAATTTGAAATTTAAATTTGAGATTAGAATTAAGTTAGGATTTATAAGGTCTAGGATTAGCAGGAGCTGACCTTACTAGAAAATGGGTAAAGAGGTCCCCTATGAAACCCAATGGATGTCCATAGAAAAAGGAGATGATCTTGGAAAGAAGACCCATAAATCTAAACTTTAGTTATAGGCCGGGCTATATAAGGACAAAGCTCGACTGCCCATTTTCTATTTCTTCTAGGGTGTACAGTGGTACCCAGCCGCATTAGCCCATTCTTTAATTTTAAATTGACTTGATTTATTTTTGATGCACAATAGAATCAACCTACTTATCTAGGTTTCTTTCTATGTTGTGCTTTCTGTGATGGATGCATGGATGATTAAGCTCCTAGGAAAATTAAATTTTCTACCCAATCTAAATCTAATCAATTTAAACAAAAATAAAGAAATTTAAAACTTCATATTAACTAAAGCCCTATCAATAATAAAAAAATCAACTAGAAACAACTAGCTTTTGCAAACCATGCTAACATAGTATTCTAACTTCGTGATTTGGTCACTTCATCCATTGCACATAAAGGGCATCTGACTTTTGAGAATGATTGCCTTCTTGGGGAAGTATGCCTTCTCTTATTGATTTGACTCATAACCACTTATAATTTCATATCATTTAAGCATAAAATGCATACCCCAAAGCCTTAAATGAATCATGAGTCAAAATATTTAAAAGCTAGAAAATGTGCATTAATTAAATGCATTTAATATCCTACATGATCTTAGAGATTAGGGAGTGAGTCTAGGTTCTTAGATTCTTTCTCAAAATATAACAATCTAGCCATCTTGCATACATGAGATTTGGTGTTGTGAATTTAAAATGCGCTTAGGTGGTATTAGTTGGCAACCCTTCCGGGAAAGTTATAAGTTCAAAAGAGTTAGGATAGGTTTGTTCCCTCAAGTGAGAGAAATACCTAATAATTCCCTAAAAGGGAAACTAGATTAAGCATTTGACTTGTGTTAGAAGCACTTATAAAATTAGGTTCTAATGCATCATGTTGGAGTAATTCTTCAACCTTAGTCATTTTAACAGTTTTGTACTGTTAGAATCTAAGTCCTAGATTTCTAATAAAATGTCAACTCAAAATTCTATTTAAATCCCAAAATTTAAAGCTTAATGATAGAATAGTTAAAATGTCTACTGGACATCTCAATATCAACAAACATTTTTTACTTAATGCCAATTAGCTTCTAAACATAAGTCTTTCACTTTGCAATGTTCCCAATTGAAATTTCAAAATATCATTTCCTTTGGAAACAAACTTAAAAATTGAAAGAATTAATAGCTTATTTCTTTAATAGAGAATATTCTTAGAAAGAGATTCTTCATTCTTAATATGTAATTAATTATAAGGGATTACCCTTATAGGGAATCATGAACCCAGTTAAAATAAACCCTGCTCTACTTCCCATATAGTTCTGGGTAAACTCTCTAGTATATTAAAGACCCATTAGCCTTAGGAGTCTTTTATTAAATGGTCGAATCAATTAAAGGATAACATGTTTATCTATCGAGATAACATGTTTACTCTTTGATGACGTATTTGATCATCCAAACAAAAATTTCTTAAATTCTATGTGGTGTCATAAAAGTTTTTTATAGATATTTTCTGGCGACTCCGCTGGGCAGTGGTTCCCATCTCCATCTTTAGAAATAAATTATTATTTCTATATATTGGAAATGTAGCTGTGTTTTCACACGTCAAGATGACCTTTTCTTCTCATTGAATATTTAGAGATATTCAACATCTACTAAACAAAATAGAGATTATAGAACTATCCCACTTGCTGAAATCAAGTGAGATGGTTCTATAACTCCTGTATTTTCAAAAAAATATTTTTTGAAATGAAAAATCCTAGCCATAACAAAATTGGCTAAAGATTTCTAATGGGTCAAAATATTTTCTTTTGACTACATTATGATTATTGTTACTTATGACTCATTTAATATATATATATATATATATATATATATATATATATATATATATATATATATATATATATATATATATTAATTTTACAAACAGATAATGGTTGGATAACTAATTTTCACAGCTATGTCTAGGATTAGCTCTTTTGTGGACAATAGAAGGTTGGCTAATGGCTCTGTTATCAAGTTTGGAGTCAGATTTGAGAACTTAAACATCACAACTAATGGAGTGACATTATCTCTTGTTGGTGAGGCAATTGCTAAAAATAAACAACCTATTCTGGAATTCTCCAATGCACCTTATCCTGCCTTGTTGAAGGCAGAAAAGTTACTACCTAAGTCATTGAGAAGGTCCAGATGTGTCCTACTCATATGAAAATCAAGTTGCCCACTCCAAAGGCATTTTCTACTCCTTTCCTTTATAGTACCTTTAAGATAGGGTCCGCTTCTAAGCCCCCAGAGATGACCAAAAGTTAGAAAAAAATATGGGTAGAAAACTTAGGAGGTACCCCTCTAGGAAAAGAAATAGAAAGAAATGTTAGACATAGAACTAGCTATGGCGAGGGATAGATATACCCTCCCTGATACTTCCCCGCTCTCAGGAGGAAGCAGATATCACTCTCTTTTTGCAGTCCAGGGAGAGGAGGATGTATCTAGGATAGTGAGTTCTCCACTTCACCCCTTTATTCATGAAAATAAGAAAGGCTTTAAAATGCTGAACAAAGAAACACATGGTATGCTAGGCCAGATTCTCCATAGAATCCTTTGGCCCTCCTCTTACATTAAGGATGATTTACTAAGGACTATGAAGGATCAAGCATAAAAAAGCCTAGAAAAAGAAATCTTAAAAAGACCCGCCACTTCCCAGTACAAAGGGAAAGGGGAAGACGACCATTCCTGTTAGAAGAAAAGCTTCATAACCTATGCCTATTATACTAGAGTGATATCATCACCCAAAAAAATCATTGACTTGGCACAGAGATCAATTAGTTAATTTAGGAAAAAATAGAATCTTCCCTAAGAAAGAAAATAAGAGAGTCTATGTTAAAAAACTCCATTGGCCCATGAGCCTAGAGTTCCTTCACCACCTTCACCATCATCAGAGAGAGTACTTATCACTAGGTCTATTTTAGATAGGCCTTCATCATCTTCACCTAGGTCTCGAGCTGAAGGGTCATCATCATCTCATATTTCTAGTAGGAGAATGGAGTCTCTTCATTCATCTCCTTACATCAAATAGATCACAGATGAGCGACATCTTAGACTGGGAGCCACTCTTGATATAGAGGAAGTCCCTATTATCCAAGATGTTCCAAAGGGTGAAGCATCTGAAGTAAAACCCATGGATTTGATAGATGAGTATGTTGTCATCCTCGATAGCAGTGGTGTTCCATTTCATCTAATAGAGGAAAAAATGAAGAACATTGTGAACGAGGATGTTAAAAATGAAAAATTAAAAAACATAGATGATGAGTCACAAGAAAATCCTTTAACTGATCCCACTTAGCAATTGATCCTTCAACTACAAAGAAGGATGATCAGATTTTATGATGGAGAAGAGGATGGAGGAGATAGTTTCTACCAAGCAATCACTTCAAAGCATGATTCCCTCCTCTTCACATCCTCATCTTGTTGAACAACCTGAGACAATACGCTCCACTAAAGATACAAAGTTTAGTTTAGAGGAGTATCATAAAGAGTAAAAACTTGTGGATAATATACCCTCTACAACTGACCTAAAGTCCTTGGTGGAGCAATAAGTTAAGGAAGCTTTAGCATAGTCCTGAGGTACAACCATAGTTTTGAAGGGTATACCATACCCTGAAGAATATGATTCCATTTCATACCCTAAAAGATTCATAGCTCCATCTTTTAAAGTATTTGATGGGACTAGGAATTCCGAACGGTATCTAGCTTACTTTCGTGCAAGCTGTTGAAATGCCAATGGGAGTGATCCTATGTTATTTAGATATTTTGATAGTAGTTTGATTGGAGTTGGTTTTGATTGGTATGCAGAAATACTAAATGTTTCAATGCACACTTTCACTGAACTAAAAAGTATGTTTGTGAAAAGATTCACAGGCACCCAACACCACACCACTGTGGGAGACTTAGTGGTAGAAAAAAAAAGCTTGGCAAATTTGTAGTGGATTATATTTTGAGATGGAGAATCCTCAGTCTCAAGTACAAGCCCCAGTTGCAGGAGCAGCACACTATTGAGAATCTCCTTTGAAATATCTATGGTCTTGTGACCTTCTTGCTGAAAGGCTTAATGATCAAACCTTTTGAAAAAATTTTAAATAAAGTCTCTAACCTGCAAGAAGAGGCTTTTAGGATGACCTTCTTAAAAGAACACTCTTCCATAGAGAAGTCAAAACTTAGGAAGCTATTAGAAAAGAAAGCACTCAATGTCTTTATAGAAGATAAAGGGAAGACACCTATTCAGATACAGGTAGAGCGACCTTTGTCCTTTAGGCCACCATAGAAGCAAGTATCACCCACCCCCAAGAAGATTCCAACCAGCCCTTTTAGTGAAAGAATAAATTAGACTTATTCTTTCAAAAGAGAGGTGGTGAGGAAGATTTTCAAGAATCTAAAAAAGATGCTAGATTTTAAACTACCCGACTCGAAGAGGCCAGAGGAAGTTTGTAAGGTGAATGACCCTAGCTATTGTCCATACTACTAAATGTTAGGGCACACTATTGAAGACTACTTCACCTTTAAAGACTAGCTCGAGAGGAATTACAAATAGAGGCTAGTGATCATTCCAAAAGATTACATTATGGACCCTTGATAATGGTCCATTAAGGTGATCACAGGTGATGTTACTTCTTCTAGCATTCCTCCTTCAGATGAATGGGATATAACTTTATCCTATTCTTCTAAGTATTTAATGAAAATTTTTAAAAATATAATGCATAATCTAATGATGATCTATAGGAAGATCCTCCAGATTTATCCACCAGAGTCTAGAGATTCAGTTCCACCTTGACCCTATTCAACATCTTCAACTACTCAGATGAGTGGGAGAGTGGTGAGGGAGGAGATTTGATGACATCATTTTTGGATAAGGTTAACATAATTTCTTAAATTAGTAATTAGGACACCTAATTCTAGATTAAGAGCCTCTTAATTAAGTGCTTAGGACACTACACCTAGTGATCTAGTACATCTTCCTTCGGTTTGATCTACCTGATGGGTTTAGGTAGACTCAACATAAATTCCAAACTTGAATTAAATAAAAATAAATATAAATAAACAAAAAATTAATTTGTATTAAATTAAATGAAAGAAATCCAAATCCAAATCAAGGTCAAAATGGTCAACCTTTTTAAAATAGCTTTAACTTATGTGGGTCCCACCAAGTCAAAGGTCAACCTACCAAAATTTTATCAAATGAAATCATTCCAATGACACAAATGATAAAATAAAAATTTTTAACCATGAATCTAAAGAAATTTAAATTAATTTAGACCTTACTTAGGTTAAATAGATCACTTAATCTAAATGAGTCATACTGGGTTCAAACTTAAATCAAATTGAAATCAACTCAATTTTATTGATCAAAATCATTTGAAAATGATAATAAAACATAATTTAACCAATCATTTGGTCCAATTTGACCAAATTGGTCTTTGATCTAAATGAACCCAGGCTTAACCCATTAAGCCTAATTTGGGTTAAATGGGTTTAATTGAAATAAAATTAAAATCAAATAAAATTAATCACTCTAAATCATCTCACACAAGTGATCAAGCATGATTGGAGTCCAAAAAAAATTTAATTAAGCCAAATGGGTCACCCAATTAGAATCAAGCTTAACCCATTTAAGCCTAAATGGGTTAAAGTGAAATAAAATCTAAAAATAATTCAAAAGTTAAAGGAATTAATCAAATTAAAATATAATAAATCATCAATTTAATATAATTGAACCCAAAATTAAATGAATTAAATCAAAATAAAAAAAGTTAAAATACTTTAATTCCAAAAGGCATGAATTGGGTTCAAACCTCCAATTCAACTGAAATGGATTTGGATTGAACCTCAAACTCAATTTAGGTTTGATTTGGGTAGCCAAACACTAGCCTAAGGGTTATGGTGGTGATACCAAAAGCCATAAGTGAAGTCAAAGAGAGATGAGTTGGATTATACTAAGTAAAGATGCCTTTGTGATTCCTCCTGCCATCATCCAAACTCCCTTGGATTTTATTCAATCTTTGACCACCTCTTGGAAGATGATTCCAAGGTTTGGATTTCTCCATGAGGGATAACAAGAGGGAGCAAGAGAAAAATCCATGAAGGAATCCCTCGGTTAAGGAAGGAAAGGGGGGAGGAAATGACTTCCTCCCCTCAAACTTCTCATCCAAACACATTCACAAGGCCAAGAGGGACTAAACCCACCCTTTGGCCAAGCCCCTCATTGCTAGTGGTTGGATTCTGGCCACCTAAAGCTCACCATTCATGGCTCTCAGCTATGTATGAGGAGAGATGCCCTCTCCTCTCCATTTTTTCATCCCAAAACATTCACAAGGTGAAGAGAATGAAAAAAAGGAGCATTTCCCCGACCTCTCGCCATTAGCAAGCTAGAATGCAGTCAAAGCCAGTAGTCAACCTCTTGACCTCCAATGGCAAAAGGAGAGGGAGAGAATTTCATGGCCAATTGGCCTCCACAACATGTTCTAGAGGTCGAGGTGGCCTCAAACGAATCTTCATCGAGTATCATTTCTGTCGGCGATCCGGAGGAAGACCAAACCCAACGTGAAATGGCCAATCCTTGGTCTCCATGGCATTTGGCAGGGAGGCAAGCCACCAAATCACGTCCACTACTTTGTCCCATCATGATGAAGGTGCTCGGAGAATGGCGACTGTTGGGGATCACCACTGATGAGGTATGCCTCATAATCGACCATTTTATCAAAATTCTTTGGTCCTTTTTGAAGGGAATTTGATCCCCAAGAGGATCAAACTATATAGATTGATTGCAAATCGATCCTTAATCATTTGCATTACCATCATATCCATCTCTTTGAGACATGAATCCTTGCTTTTAATAGAATGATCTATCTATTTTAATGGGTCAAGATATAGCCATGGATTTTATGGATAAATCTCGTGTGGCCACCACTTTTGATGTGGTATCTACGTGGCCGACACTTTTGGCATGGTATCTGCGTGGCCAAATTGTGTCACATTGGCACCACCATTTAAAATAAGTTTTTCACATTTTAAATTATTAAAAAATACCCAAAAATTTTAAAAAATCATATAAAGTAAAATATAAATCTAAAAAAATTATAAATGAGGGCTTTATGGATTCATCTTAATGAGTAGAATATATTAAACCCAAAATCTCCAATTAATTTTTTGAGTAATTTTAGATTAATTTGGCTTTAATATAATTAATTAAACTCAAATTAATCACAAACCATTACTCCAATTGAAATGAAACTTTAGGGAATTGAAATTGAGATTAAAATGCACATTAGGAAAACTTTTCATGATTTATCTCAAAGTAAATAAAAAGATATTAAATTTCAACTCTAAACTTCAATTTTAATAAAATAAATTAATATTAGATAAGATAAATCATGAAACTTGATAAAATCACTTTAAATTAACATAACAAACCCTAATGAACTTATAAAAATCAATGAAACTCACTGAAACTTAAATAAATCACAAAATGGCTTAATTTGCTATTTAATTGAATTAATTAATTCAATTAATGAAACTAAACTTAAGAAAATCATAATAACTCAATCAAGTTTTTAAAAATTATGAATGAACTCTTATGGATGCATTTTACAGAGAAAAATTTAGGAAAAATGAAACCCTTAAATGATTCTTCCTAAATTAAGCTTGATTTAACTTTTAATGAAATAATTAAAACTTTAACTACACCCTAATTAATGCATCTAATTAAGATGAAACTTTGGAAATATGAAATTGAAAAGGAACTCCATTTTCCATAAAAATTTCAGACCCAATTGACCTTTGGATTGGGAATTATTGAATTTTCAAATCTCTAGGTTAATATAAATCAAATAATAATTGAAAATTTCACAAAATTACAAAATTCATAAAAATAACTTGAAACATCTTCATCAATATGAGAATACTTAGGGTTAATTCTTCAATATTCTAAATTAAAGAATATGATCACTTACATACTTAAGGTTTAATGAAAATAATAATGAATATCAAGTTTAATTAAATTATAAGGCTAATAAATTCATAATCAATTCATAATCAACCAATTAATGAAAATAATAATGAATATGATCACTTACATACTTAAGGTTTAATGAAAATAATAATGAATATCAAGTTTAATTAAATTATAAGGCTAATAAATTCATAATCAATTCATAATCAACCAATTAATGAAATCTTAATCCATAATCAATGCAAGTTAAGATTGGATTAAAACACTAACTTAATTATGTTAGGTTAACATAATTCAAATTAAATAAACATGAATTCAATAAAAATAAACATAATTCAAACTAAATATTAATGAAACAAATGTTAAACAAATTCAATACAATAAAATAAATTAAAATTGAAAATAAAATTAAATCAAAGAAATGAAATGAAGAATTAAATTCCAAAGATGAAATTGAAACATTAATCCAAATTGAATTCTAACCCAAATCATATATTAATCAAAGAGAAGTTAATTAAGTTACTTAAAGATATTAATTAGGACTTTAGGATGAATCTTCATCTTAGGTTGAAGACTTCATGCTATTAGGATTTAAGATGTTGAATATAATGGATTCCACCCAAAGTGAAATATAGTTTACTCTTCATTCTTGAAAATATTAACTTCACTTTAACATAAAAAAATGAATGAATTTGGAAATAAAAATAAAATCATAAATCATTAAATCATTTAAATTGAAACCATCCAAAGGAAAAAAATAAACAAACTTTAAAACCCAAATCAAAACCTAAACTAAATAGGCCTAGCAAAGTCTTGCCACACAAGCCTATTTTTCTTACACACTATATCATTAGGTCATGGACCCTAGACTTAAGTTAGGTTAATCTGTGATATCCTGTGATACTCTGTGTTGTGATGTGATGTATGTTTTTATGGTGTACTATTTTTGATTGCATGTCTAGGATTATTTTTTTGTTAGACTAGATGGTAAGACGTTCCTTTTAGAACTAAGGTTGTCTTTTGTAGGGGAGCTATGCTAAAAAAGGATTGCTATCATAAACAAATTATAAATGTTATTTTCTTGTAGGTAGGCTTAAGTCCTTAAGCATAGCCCAATAGGATAGGTGGGCTTGGCAAACAACTAATGCTAAGCTCATATGTTTGTAAAATATAACCGTTGTATGCTGTTTGTATATTTTTAACATCTGTTTTATCGGGCTTAGAATTTATTTTTGAAATTGAAATGAAAATTTGAGCTTAAAATTAGGTTAGGATCTATGGGGTTTAGGATTAGTAGGAGCTGACTCTACCACAGATGGTTCTAGCAGTACCCTATGAAGCCCAATGAAGGTCCCTGAAGAAGGAGATGATCCTGAAAAGAAAATCCATAAATCTAAATTATAGTTCTAGGCCAGCCTGTGTAAGGGCAGAGCTTGACTGCCCATTTTTTCTTTCTTCTAGGGTGCACAGTGGTACCTGACCACATTAGCCTTTCTTTAATTTAAAATTGGCTTGATTCATTTTGGGTAGGCAATAGAATTAAACTGCTTTTCTAGGTTTCTTTCTGTGCTCTATTTTCTATGATGGATGCTTGGATGATTAGGCTCTTAGGAAAAACTAAATTTTTTACTCAACTTAGATATAATCAACTTAAACACAAAAATAAAGATACTATAAACCTCATATAAATTAAAGCTAGGGAAAACCTAAAATCAACTAAAAATAATTAGCATTTGAGAATCATGCTATCATCTTACTCCCAACTCTTGAATTGGGCTCTTCACCCATTTCATATAAGGGGCGTCTAACATTTGAGGATGACTGCCTTCTTAGGGAAGTCAATCTTCTCTAATTAATTTGGCCCATAACCACTTCTAATTGCATGGCATTTAGGAATAAAATGCTTACCCTAAAGCCTTAAACAATCACGAGTAAAAATATTTAAAAGTTGAAAAATGTGTATTAGTTAGGTGCATTTCATACCCTACATGATCATAGAGATTAGGGAATGAGTCTAGGTTTTTAGATTCTTTCCCAAAATATAACAACCTAGCCATTTTGCATACATGATACTTGGCATCATGGATTTAAAATGTGCTTAGGTGGTGTTAGTTAGCAACCCTTCAAGGTAGGTTATAAGTCTAGAAGAGTCAGGGATATGTTTGTTCCTTCAAGTGAGAGGAATGGCTGATAAATTTAAAAAAGGAAAAATCAAAACTGACACTAGGTCGAGCATCTGACTTGTGTCGGAAGCACTTATAGACTTAGGTTTTGAAGCACCCTCCTCGGAGTAATGCTTCAATCCTAAATATTTATGTAGTCTTGTGCTGCTAGAATCTAAGTCCTAGATTTCTAAGAAAATATCAACTCAAAATCAATTAAATTCCAAAATTTACATCCCAATGATAAGATAGTTGGAATGCCTATTGAGCATCCTAGTATCAATAGGCATTTCCTACTTAATCTCATTTGGCTTTTAAAAATAAGTATTTTCACTTTGGATCATTCCCAAATGAAATTCCAAAATATTATTCATTGGAAATTAACTTAAAAATACATAGAAATAATAACTTATTTCTTTACTCGAAAGTATTCTTAGGAGGAGGTCCTTCATTCCTAAGATGTAATTAACTATAGGGACTTTCTCTTAAAAGGAACCATGAACCCAATTTAAAGTAAACCTTACCCTACTTTCCATGTAGTTTAGGGGAAAGCTCTCTGGTACATAAAAAACTCATTAGGCTTAAGAGTCTTTTATTAAATGATCAAATCCATTAATGGATAATATGTTTATCTCTTGAGATAATATGTTTACTCCTTAATGATGCATTTGATTATCAAAATAAGAATGTCCAAAATTCTATGTGGTCTCATAAATTTTCTCCATAAATAGCTTTTGTACATGATATAGTTTTGTATAGCAATATTGGAAAGGCTAGGCCTTACACTCCTTCATTATGCACTCATTTAAAAATATGAATAAAAAGTTTGTCTCAAAAGGTATTTCTTATATTTGTGCTATATTTGATGAATGTACTATTAAATTGTTGAAAAAGAAAATGATCAAAAAGAAATTTCTCATAATGATGTGTTTTGTGAACTAGGATTATACATTGATTATTCTATGGAAGATTGTCAATGCAATCCTATTAGCATAGAGCTAGAATTGTTAGACTTTGATCAATTTTTAGAAAATGATATAATGGATGAAGACCAGGTTGATACAACCCCAAGAGATGTCAATGAAGTGAATCTCTATAGTGGGAAAGTTTTTTGACCACATTTACCTCCTCCTCTTAAAGATAAATAAAAATAAATTGTTGATCAAGATTCTGAATCTTTACAACAATAACTAGTAGTCAAACCAATTGCTATAACATCTTACCCCATCTTAGGAAGCTTCCTGCTAAACTAAGTATCTATGATGCCCTTGTTCTATCAAAAGAAATAAGGGAATTATTAATACATGCATTACTCGACCCAGAGATATGCCTTACCCAACTAGCAGCAACTTCCTTAGATAAGATTTACTACTTTAAGGAGATCCGTAGAGTTACCTTCTTTAATGAGGATCTACATTTAGGAACCACTGATCACAACAAGCCCTTTTACTTTTCTATCAAAGTAGAGAATGTTAGATTGACAAGAGTTCTGATTGATCCTGACGCTACAGTCAAAATCATGAACTCCAAAATATTATCTTTCTTGAAAATTGATACTAAAAGACTTAGCTTAGAGAAGATGTTTTTGAGTGAATTTCATGAGATTGGGGAGAATGTTTTAGGCTCAATCACTCTATTATAAGAAATAGAGGGATTGAAGACTAAAGCCAAATTCTACATTATTGACTCAGAGGCATCCTTTAATGCCCTTTTAGGTAGACCCTAGATTCATGAATATAGAATGGTTTTTTCATCACTCTGCCAGTGCATTAAATTTAGTAGGGATGGAGTGGAGTACACAATAAAAGGAAATATACAACTATTCTCTATCCATGAAATTGAATTATATGAAGATGCAGCTTACTGCATGCCTAAGAAGCCAATGCATGATTATGTTAAATCCAACATTATTGATTCATCAAATAAAACAATGAATAGAAATAAAGAAAAGAAAGAAAAGGAGGAAGACTAAAAAAAGAAAAAAAAGAATCTCCAATGATACAAATTGATTTGAAATTCAGTTCTAATGAAGATTTTAATAAAAAGATGCCTCAGTACAGTTTGAGATTACACTAGAATCAGATAGTGATGAAGACAAAATACGGGCATTAAAAGATGATCCAAATTATTCTACATTTAAAAAATTGAAGAAATATGTGGACACTTTGACTTTAACTGCTCTTGTTCAAAATATAGTATCTCAATTAGAAGTCAAAGTGCCCCCTAACCTATCAGGAGAGGTGGGGAAGTTGTCTAAATTCTATTCTATAGCCAGACCTTCAAGCTCAAAAGTATATGTAAAGCTTAGAGATCTATTATCAAATGATATAATAAAGCTTCATTTTGGTTAGTATTCTGATTATGTTAGAAATTCTATGAAGCATGGTTTAATTACAAATACTTAGCTCAAAGATACAAGTCAACACATGGAGAGCTTGTGGAATACTAAAAATAAAAATCTAAATTCTGAAGCTAGCATTGGGGTTGGTATCATTGGACTTTTAGGTGATATGAAATATTGATTACTGATAAGCAATCATCTAGAATCCGATCAATTATCTAAAATTCCTTCTAACTCTTTAGAGGAATTATGCCTTAAAACAACAAGTGAATCTGATGATTACTTACTTCAAAATGCTCCGCCTGAGTTTGAAGAAGCAATAAAGTCCACTATTGATGAGTTAAAGGAAATTAACCTGGAGACTGCTGAAGACTTGGAACTAACTTTTATTAGTTCATTACTAGGTCCAGAGGATTTTGAAGAGTTGATCACTTTAATCTTTGAATATAAAGGTTACTTTACATAGAGTTATGATGAGATGCTAGGTTTTTCTCTAGATATTGCAGTGCATAAACTAGAGATTAAACCTAGTGTAATTCTAATAAAGTAAGCTCCTAAAAGAATGCACCTAGAAATTGAACAACTAGTGATTGTTGAAGTTAAAAAATTGATTGAAGCTGACTTTATATGAGAAGAGTAATACCTTGATTGGCTAGGAAAAATAGTCCTCGTAAAGAAAGAGAATGGTCAAATATACATTTGTGTGGACTTTAGAGATTTGAATCATGCTTATCCAAAGGTTGAGGTCCCATTGCCAATACCGAAACTTATGGTGGATATAGCCTCATCACATGAGATCTTTTCATTCATTAATGGATCATCTTAGTATAACCAGATTAAGATGCCTCCAAAAGATGAAATGCATGCAACATTCAAAACTCTTATAGGGATATTCTATTACACGGCCATGCCATTCGGTCTCAAAAATGCTAAGGCTACATATCAAAGAGCCATGACTTAAACATTCGATGACTTAATTCACAATCAAGTAGAATGTTACATCGATGATCTTATCATCAAAAGTAAAAATAAAAAAAAGAATAAAATCATCTATATGATTTGCTGATCATTTTCAATTGGTTGCGCCACTATAACTTGAAAATGAACCTGTTAAAGTTTTCTTTTGTAGTGACTTTGGAAAATTTTTTAGGATTTGTAGTGAAGCATCATGGGTTAGAGATCAATCCAGAAAAGATAAAAGGTGTCATAAAAATTCCTCCACATAGGAGTCTTACACTGTTAAGATCTTTATAGGGAAGGCTTGCATATTTAAAGAAGTTCATATTGAACTTATCAAGAAGATTTCAACTATTTGTGGCATTAATAAAGAAAGATTCCAAATTTATTTGGAATGAAAAATGCCAAAATGCATTTAAAAGCTTAAAACAATACTTGATGAATCCTCCTATTTTGGCTACTCCAATTCCAGGAAATCCATTAATCTTATATACTGAAACTTTAGATGAGTCACTTGGGGCTTTAGCCCAAGTTAATGAAGAAGGGGAAGAAAATTCTATCGATTATCTAAGTCATAGATTAATCCTAGCGAAGATGAATTATCTACCTATTGAAAAGCATTATTTGACATTAGTTTTTGCCGCTCAGAAATGAAGACACTACATGCTTTCTCTTAAATTAAATTTGATTTTAAAAGTGAATCCTTTGCATTATCTTATTACCCGCTCATTTTTGTCTAGACATCTAGCACATTGGTCTATGATTTTATTGCAATTTGAGATTACCATTATTCCCTTACGTGTTGTAAAAGGTCAAGTCATAGCTGACTTCTTAGAAACACATCCTATACCCAAGAGTTCCCCTTTAAATGATGATCTTTAGATGAGCAGATCATGACATTAGAAGTTGAACTTAATGCCATTTGGGAGTTATATTTTGATGGTGCAGTATCATCAAAGAAAAATAAAGAATTAAATTTGTTTATCTCAGGGAAGGTAGGGATTGGATTAATATATATAACCCCAGATAAAGGAATGATGCGATATTTCTATCATCTGGACAAGTCTTTCACAAACAATGAAGCTAAATATGAGGCTCTTATAACTGAATTAGAGCTAGCAATCCTTATGGATATCAAAAATATAAAATTTTTGGGGAATCCTAATTAATTTTTAATCAAGTGAACAAAATTTATAAGGTTTTGTATCCAAATCTCTTTAATTATTATCAATACATGATGAAACTACTTGAGAAAATTTCATATGTAACTTTGTATAGAATATCTCATAGAGATAATTCTATAGTAGATGCTTTGGATAAATTTACTAAAGAAATCATATGCCCAAAAAAAGAATCTATTTCTATAGAGGTTCAAAATCAACAAGTTTTATCTCCTATAGATTTAGATTATAAGAATAGAAAAGTAGAAATGCTAAGGATAGCCACCCTTGCTAAAGGTCGAGAGGAATGCAACTGAAGGTAGCCATTCATCGACTATTTAAGTAAGGGGAGGCTTCTAGAAGACAAGTCATTAGTAAATCAAATTAAGATCTACCATTGATATCTGATACTCATAAACTATGGCATTATATGCTATCACATAAAATAACTTTGATATTTAAAGTCAACTCCCGTAAATTCTTGATAGCTAGACTTACCCTAACTGGTCGCTTTAGCTAAATGAGCAGTCCTATTACTTCAATTTGATATAACATATGTCTCATAGAAGGCTATAAAAGGGCAAGCTCTTGCCGACTTCCTAGCCGCTCATCCTTTATTGATAAACTCTCCACTCAACGATGAATTTCCTAATGAAAAAAATCTTCAAAGTGGAAAAATCTCCACAATCATCAGAATGGGAACTCTATTTTGATGGAGCTTCATCAATAAAACTAGCTAAATTGCCCGGTTTACCTACAGTACATGTCAAAATTGACTTAATAATTGTGAGACTGCAAGGCGATATTCTCTAATATTCATATAGTATAATGGAACCTCGAACCAATAATGAGATCAAATATGAAGCATTAATTATAGATCTAGAGCTAGCAGTTAACATAAAAATTAAGAATCTTCAAGTTTACAGGAATTGTCAACTAATAATTTGACAAATAGTTAGGATGTTTAAGATAAACAAGCTTGAATTAGTGCTTTATCATAAGCACATCTTGCAGCATCTAAAACAAAACCTTGAAGTAACAATTATAAGGGTGTCACATTGATGTATTAGTTAAATTAACTAAGAGAATGACAGACCCTTAGGGAGAACCAATTATAATAATAGTCCAAAGCAGATTAACATTAGTACCAACCCTCCTACAAGCCTTTAAAGCTAAAGAAAATTAAGAGATTTCAATGATAACAGAAGAAGATGACTAGTGAGAACCATTTATCACCTACCTTAAAGGCGGCGAATCACTAATGTATGAATCAAAGGCTCATCAAATTTTCCAAAGAGCACTATGATATGCCCTTATAAATGACAAATTATATTGGCGCTTATTTGAGCAAATGTGGTTGCGAGGCCTAGGACTAGTTGAAGCAAAAATGGTGATAGCTAAAGTCCATGAAGGGTTGTCTGATGCACACAAATCTAGTCTTAAAATAAAAATTAAAATCGAACAAATGGGATACTATTGGCTCAGTATAGTTCAAGAATATATTAAACATGCCAAAAGTTGTCATCACTGTCAAATATATGCAGACATGTTGCATCGACCACTTGATCACTTAAATCAAGTAGTTGGATCTTTGCCATTTAAAAGTTGGGGAACTGATATAATAGGCCCAATATATCCTTCATCATATGAGGGACATTATTTCATTTTAGCCACTACTGATTACTTCTCCAAATGGGTAGAAGCAATTCCATTAAAAGAAGTTAAAGCAGATAATGTAGTGAAATTTTTTTGAGACCATATTATTTATTGATTTAGAGTACCTTGAAGAATTATATCTGATAATGACACTGCCTTCAGGAATACCAAAATCTATCATTTCATTGAAAATTACAAGATAGATTGGCAATATTCTTCAATATATAATTGAAGAGAACAAAATATTGATTAAACTTCTCAAGAAAATTCTCTTAAAAAATAAGAAGGGAATAACATGATCAATTAATTGAGGCTTTATGGTAATACCATATCACATATAAAACTACTACAAAAGCAATACCATACTCCCTAGTCTTCAGATCAAAAGTAATACTGCCTCTCAAAGTAGAGCTACCTTCACTCAGTGTAGTAGTACAAAATGAACTTACAATAGAGGAAAGTGTCCAAATATGACTTAAAGAGCTTGGAGCTCTAGATTAAATTTGATTACAAGCCAAATAAAATCTAAAAATATATAAAGCAAGGATGACTCATGCTCATAACCGTATGGCTTGCTCAGAAGCTTTAAAGCAGGTGAACTAGTACTGGTAAGTAGAAGGCCTATCATTCCACATTAATGAATCGATAGAAAATTGACCCAACTTGAGAAGAGCTATATATTATTGAAAAAAAATATGAAGAGGGAGCTTATCAGCTTATTGATGTAAAAGGTATAAGACCTATGCCTCCTATAAATGGATAATATCTCAAGAGATATTATATATAACCAGTAAAGATGACATACTTTACAAATGCAAGAGTCAAAATCAATTCAAAATCAATCAACTGAAAATATACTCTTCACTTAAGTATGAGAATAATATTCTCTTGTTAAAGGAAAACTTTCCTTATTAACATGGGGAAATTTTATAAGCTTTGAATGCTAAATTTTTTTTCCATCAAAGATAAACTCTCTTCAATCAAAAGCTATCTTAAGTCAAGATCCATCATTTTTTGATCTAAATTTAAAATCCATCATCAAGATCTAAATAAAATCCATCATGCCCAAGATCTAAAAATCCATCATGAATCAATCTAAAAAATTTTTTTTTTTCTTTTTTCTCTTTTTTTTCATCATTCTCAAAGGGGCTAGATCTATACTTAAACTTAAATCCAACAAATCCATATGGACATGATTTAAGTCTAAATATAACCAATATACCCAAGGGGCTAGTCTAACTATAAATATGGATGTAATATGTTTAACTTGAACTCTATGCAACTAAATAAGACTAATTAAAAACTTACAAGCATAGCACATTTACAAATTTAGATATTACTACTTTTATAACATTTATGAAATTTATATGCTTCGCTTATCTAGATTTGTTAAATATTGGCTATAATATTTACCTAAAAAGGCCAGATGATATGACTCATATGGAGCCCACTAAGGACTAGATATGGGACACTATTGAAGCCCATGATCCACATTATATAATTAGATTACATGATCGACTATTATGGCATCAGGATATGTTGACAGGTAGGGATATTTTTGAGAATTCATTTGCTTGATCATCACACATTCTACCTATTGACTCAAAGCTTCAATCAAGTCATGATCATGATGATTGGGTGATCAATCTAAAGCTGAGACATAGTCACAATGTTCTTTTAGGGAGGATCATAGATCATCTTAGCTTTAAGGATCAAGATATACTTCAGTTAGTCATAGAAATTGCACCTTCTGCAAGCACAATCAAACTTTTGGGTTATCACATATTACACTATGAGGCAGAAGATTTAGAAAATTAGTATTTGGCACACCCTTGTCAGCTATCAGTTTCTATCTATACTAAGCACACCATCACTTATAGATGCATGGTGACATGGTCAGAAGAGCTAATATATATCACATAGTATATGCATCACTTTATTACTATAGCCGCCTTCCATTTGCTTATATCTGGAGCATAGCAGAACATTGGGATAGGATCACCAATACTTGCTATATTTGTTCGCATGAGATGACGATTATTTTGTCTGACATGCAGGACAATATGTCTCCTTATTATAGGCATTCTCTATGAGGAGTGTGCACCTCTATATCATGAGCTCTTTCAACATTAGTCAGTTGGTCAACGTAAGAGTGGCAGTCATGTATATTCCTTAGATATCCATTGTGCTCTAGGTCATTACTACAGAATATTCAGAAAGTGGAGAACATGTCATAGGCTATGGGGCACAATTACTCTAGACACATAGTCTAAGAGATTCCTTGATTCAGCAGAATGTTCACCTCATTTCACTCAATTGGAGGATCCATTTGATATGGGATTTCATTCAGTGCCAAATTTGAGGCAGAAAGAAGAGTCAATTTTTGACAAATCTTTGCATGGGATGTTGACGAGGAGCTATCTTTAGTGGCTTTCATTACCACTTGGCTATGCTATATCATATTTCCAGTTCATAGATACTTTTCCATCCTTCCACTCTTTTGATGGCAAGCTTGCTTGCTTGTGGTGAGAGGATAGCACTAGCACCATCATCATTAACTTACCTATACCATATATTAGGTTGAGTGAGTGTGATGATTCACTCACGATTCTATGACGTAGATGTTCCTTGGCACTACTTACATGAATGGATTTATGCACATATATCAAGAGCTTTCCATTGTCCTGAAACACCATCCTATTTCAGAGAGCAGTATTTTTCTATGATCATGCAGTTTAGTAAGGCTACAGTCGCCTTAAATAGAGATCATATCTGGATCTTTATGTTTGCTCCATCACGCATGACAGATCACTTTTAGATCATTCATAGGTCATTCTTTTATAGTCTGCCTGCTTAGAGCTTGGGTTAGAGATTCATAAATTCTCTCACTAATAGAGGGACACCATTACTAATATCAAGGCCAGGATATAGATGCATAACAAAATACCTCATTAGATTGAGACTTGCTTGCCTTTATTACCAGCATCATGAGTCCATGATATTGGAGGGATACAATCCTAACAGGGTGGCCAAGCAATAGAGCTTCACTCAGGCTGCACTCGTATATGGACTACGACAGATATTAGGTATAATAGATACTCATTCCCTCGGGATGCTTTCATTGCCTATTTGTTTAGCATCAATATTTATAATATGGGCTTTCTTGCTTCACCTAGAGTCTGGTTCAAGTTTTTATGTAGCTTCACAAGAAACTTACACAAGAGTTAGTCACTTATGATTACGTTGGATTCTCCAAACATACTCTTCCTTCTTAGAGCTAGGCTTTCATATATACAATCATAGATTGGGGAGAGATACACCAGTACAACACTTGCATTCCACCCCTCCCCCCCGGCAACACGTGACTCATACTCCCAAGAGAATATCAGATGAGCTAGGTAGAAATAGGAAGCGATGATGAAAGGCTTCATTAGCTCAAAAGAGAGATAATAGAGATATTCACAGCCCCATGATAGCTAGTCATGATATGAGAGTAGTATGGCTAGATGACTCTACTCATATTCCTGTCCCATCATAAGTAGTTGAGCTACCCATAGAACAGATGGACAGTGATGTCACACTAGTATTATCAATATACACTAATGTTGCATCACTATTGTCTATTCAGCCTATCAGGAATGATCATATGGATATTAAAGAAGACCCACATATAGAGAAATATGACACTCTAATGACTAGCCATGAGCCACTCTTGTCAGATTCGACTTGGGTGATAGTGACTGCCACTAAGGATGATTTATCAGATGTTGATTCATGTGTAGAGAGTCATCATATTCCTATCTTGAAAGATATATATCATAGGCTATTTAGTCTAGAGATCTCATGCTTTGTCTCCAGAATATTCCCTCGGCCCTCATATTCATTATATTTCCCATGTTATATAGTGATGGCATTACATCACCTACTTCTAAGTGTTGATCTGAAAGTTTTGCTTAATGTTTTTAGCTTCTGCATGGAGGTGAACTTATTATTAGATTATGCTACTACTTTGGGTCTTGAAGCAAGAGAGCAACAATGTTGGGATCCCTATGCAGAGATGTCAAGTTTGGGATATTCTCATTATACAATACTTATCAAGAGGTCTTATCAGAAATGATCACTACTATAGAAACCTCACTCAACAATACTTCACATAAAGTCTCTCTAGTTTACTAAGACCTCAAGCACAGTCTTAGAGCTTTGAGATCCTACCAGAGAGAGTTATCTTGAGCACAGATTGAGCTCCTCGACATATCTGTTAAATTTAGGAAATTATAGATGAGGAAACAATATCTGTTAGACTTTTTTCATGTACTTCAAGGGAAGAATCTCTAATATATTAAGAAGCCCATTGGCCTTAAGCATACTTGTTAAAGTCATTAAATCTATTATAGGATAACATGTTTATCTTCTGAGATAATATGTTGATTCTTTAATGACAAATTTAATTTCCTAAATAAGAAATTTCTAAAATCTATGTGATTGCACAAATTATTCCCACAACCATAGTAGATTGCCTTTCCTTAGCTTTATGGAGATGCTGAATGGAAACTTCCCGATCATGGACTAATGAAGAAAGAATATGCTCAAGTTCAGTCACCTGAGCATCTATTTCTGAGTAGTCTTTCTCTATGGCCTTGATAGCCTATCTGACCATAGATCTCCTTATAACAAAGTTTATTTTATACTGGGATCATAGTTACCTATAAGGGAAAGCCCTTATAGTTAATTACATCTTAAGAATGAGGAGCTCTACTTAAGAACACTCTTGATCAAAGAAATAGGCTTTTATTCTTATAGATTTTAGAGATGGTTCAAAAAGATAGCTAAATTGAAATTTTAAAAGGGAACCATCAAAGGGGGGAAGAGTTATTTTTGAAGCCAATTAGTATAAAGTAGGAAATGCTTATAGATACTGGGATACCTAGTAGACATTTCAACTATCTTACAATTTGGTTTTATATCTTATGATAAAAATTTGTTGATATTTGAATTGATATTTTTATTAGAAATTTAGGGCTTATATTCTAGCATCACATGATTATAGAAATTCCTAGGATTGAAGACTTATTCATAGAAGGATGCTTCAGAAACTAAGTCTACAAATGCTTTTGACACAAGTTAGAGGTTCAACCTAGTTTGACTTTTAGGAAAAATTGGCTCTTCTCTCACTTGAGAAAAGGAACCTATCCTTGACCCTTCTAGATTTATAACTCATCTGGAAGGGTTGCTAGCTAATAACACCAAAGAGAATTTATAAATCCATGATGTCAATCATTATATTATGTAAGATGGCTTGGCTATTGCACTTTAAGAAAGAATCTAGGAACCTAAACTCACTCCCTAGTCTCTAGGATCATGTTAGGTATGATAAGCACCTAACTAATGTAATATATTTTATTTGTTATGTCTTAACTCATAATTCATTTAAGACTTTTCGGGTATGCAATTTATGCCTATAATGAGATGTAGTTAGCAGTGGCCATGGGCCAAATCAAAGTAAGAAAGCGTGGTCCCCAAAGAAGGTGGTCATCTTCAAAGGTTAGATACCTCTTATGTACAATGGGTGAAGCACCTAATTTTAAGAGTTAGAATTATATGCTAGCATGATTCACAAAAGCTAATTATTTCTAGTTGCTTTTAAGTTGTTCCTAAGGCTTTAATTTATATATGAAGTTATGAATTTCTTTATTTTTATTTAAGTTATTTAAATTTAAGTGGGTAGAAAATTTAATTTTCTTAAGAGCCTAACATCAAGGAATTTCCACAGAAAATACAACACAAATAGAAACCTAGAAAAGTAGGTTGATTTTACTGCACACCCAAAATAAATCACACCAAAATTAATCTAAAAGAATAGGCCAGTGCGACTGAGAATCGCTGTACAACCTGGAAGAAAGAGAAAATAGGAAGCCGGGCTCTGCTTTCATACAACCTGACCTAGAACTAAAAGTTTATATCTATGGCTCTTTCTCCATGATCATCTCCTTCTCTAGGGACCTCTATGGACCTCATAAGGGACCACCAGCTAGTAGATTTAGCTCATACTATTCCTAGACCCCATAGATCCTAACTTAATTTTAAGCTCAAATTCATTTAAAATTTTAAAATAAATTCTTAATCCCTGTAAATAGATGTTAGGAAATACAAATAGCATTCGAGCAGTTATATGTGCAAACATATGGGCTTAGCTTTAGTTTCTTGGCATGCCCACCTATTTTATTAAGCTATGCTTAAGGACTAAAACATTCCTGTAAGAAAACAATATTTATTTATTTTTATTAGAGCAGTCCTTTTTTGCACAGTGCCCTGCCTAAAATAGTGTTAGCCTAAAAAGAACGTCCTAGCATATAGACTAACGGGAAAACAATCCTAGCCATCCAATCTAAAATAGTACACCACAAAATAAAAACATTTCACATCACATCATGGAGTATCATATAACATCGACCTAACCTTAAAGTCTAGGGTTGATGATCTAATAATCTAGTGTGTGAAGAAAAATGGGCTTGTATAGTATGACTTTACTAAGTATTTTAAGTTCAAGTTTAAATTTTAGTTTCCAAAATTTAATTTAATTTGATTTTAAGATTTTTACTTTTCATAATTTCACTTCATAGGTACATGTCATTATTTAAGCAAAGGTTTGAGGCATCAAGACCTCCTTCGGACTAGTAGCCCTACAACTTCAGGTGTCCAGACTATATACCATATGTTTGTTAATTATAAATTTTTTTATTTTTTAAATCTTAAAATTGATTTAATTTATCATGGGTGGTTTCAATTTAAATAATTTAATTGATTCATGAGTTCATTTCCATTTTAAATTTTCTTTCATGTTAAAGTGGAGTTTAAGTTTCCAAGTATGAAGAATAAAAATATTACATTATGGGTGGAACCCATTTTATTCAACATCCTAAGTCCTAGTAAAATGAGATTTTCATTCTAAGATGAAGATTCATCCTAAGGGGCCTAACTAAGATCTTAAGTATCTTACTTAATTTTTTTGCGTTTATTCGAGTAGTTCATTTTTTAAGTTAAATTTGATTTATGTTTCACCTCCCTATGTTAATAATGTTAAGGTTTAAAGCCTTCAGTTAAGGTTTAAAGTATTTCCTTCATTCTGAATTAAGAGTTTAATCATATATTATGATTAAATTTAATGTTCATTTAGTTCGATTCACTTTTAAATGTTTTGATTCATTTAATATTTTAAAGTATAGAATTCATGTAATTTGGAGATTTCTTTCATATTGTAGTTCTTTTCTTTGGATTTATTTCAATTATTTAGTTTTATATATTTGAATTATTTGGCATATTTGATTTTGGGTTAATCTTATTTTATAATATTTATGTTTATGTTTATGTTTATTAATACTTATTAACTTGATTGAACTAACTTATTTAAGTTAATATCTTAATTCAAACTTGTCTTTGATTTCATTATGTAAATTATTTATTATATTTCAATTTTATGATTTATTCATTTATGTATTCTTAATTTATTTTTTAGGTTTATTTGATTTAATTAATTCATTTAGACATTTCATTAGATTATGTTGGTGAATTCTAGTAGGTTAACTTAATTAATTTCAAGTGTTGATTTCATTCATTAATGTTTATATATGAAGTTATTAAGTTGATTTAATTAGTTTCAATCAATCTTTGGAAATACTTGATTTTGTTAATTAAGAAGTTCATTATCTTATGTTTTGTAATTTCTTATTCAAATTAAGTTTAATGTTACATTAAGTGTTAAGATTTTATAATTTGGTTTAATTTATTAATATAAAATTTTGTTTACTAATCATAACCTAAGGAATGAACTACTTTTGGGTTTTTAACGTAAAATTAATTCATTTCATGTTATTAGGGTTTAAGATTATTTGATTAATTTGATTAATTTCTTTTTCATTTACATATATAGAACTATGTTGTTTATTAACTTAAATGAATTCTATATTTAACTATGAAATTCAAAGATTAATTAATTTTGCATTTCAATTGATTAGTTGGTTCCTTATAAATTTGATAAATTATTGATTTAGGGTTTAAATAGATTTCATATTCTTTAAATGTTTCATTTAGCCTTAAGTTTATGATTAATTAAATCCTTTAACTTTAGAGGTTTTATTTAAATGTTTTGATATTACTAATGATGTTTTAAATTAATTGTGTAAATTTTTATAATTTTCATGATTTTTTTATTTATTATTTCAATTATATTGACCTAAGGATTGGAAATTCATTAACTTAAGATCCAAAGGTTAATTGGCCTGGAAATTTTTATGGCAAGTGGGATTCTTTGCCAATTTAAATTCTTTTAGATTTTAATTAATTCAATAAAATTTAAATTAAGGCTAAAATAAAAGGAACTAATTAGAGATTTTATTTTTCTTAAATTTCTCTCTAGAAGATGCATACTTAGAGGGTTTATTTGAATTTTTTGGAATTTTAGTTGATTTATTATGATTTTCCTAAGTTCAGATTGATTAATTCGATTAATTAATTAAATTAATTTGGTTATTTCATGATTTATTAGATTAGAGAGTTTTAATGAAGTGTTTAGGTTCATTATGGTTGATGGTGATGATTTGAATTATTTTGAAAGAATTTCATGCTTTGTTTAATTTAAAATTAATTTATTTCATTAAAATTAGAGTTTAAGGTTGGAAATTCCATATCTTTTTATTAATTTTGTAATAAATTATGAAAAAAAAATTATCTAGTATGTGCCCCAACCCTAATTTCATTTCCCCAAAGTTTCAAATCATTTGGAGTAGTGGTTTGAGATTAATTTAATTTTGATTATTTTTATTTGAACTCAAATTAACTCAAAATTACCAATACAAATTAGAGATTTTGAGTTTAATGGATTCATCTCACTAAGAGGAATCCATAAAACCTTTATTTAGATTTTTTTGATGAGTATTTTATTTTTTATAATTTTTTGAAATTTTTGGTAATTTTTTGAATTTCCTGTTTTTAATTGTCGGTGCCACATGATGTCGACATGGCGTTGTTTTACGCATGGTGGTTCCAATTCGGCCACATGGGATCCACATGAATCTCACATTATTTTGGTGGTGTACGAAGTTTGATCCGGGCCGTTGCATCGAAGATTAGATGACTCATATCGTCCAGCTATGTCCTATAGGATATTAATCAAATTGTGCAACTAGATCAGGACCATACAGTCCTAAAGGAAGGAATGGATGGTATAGATTATATCTCATTTAATGACAATGGAAACCAAACATCATCCATCGATTCAAGGTGATTTTCGGTGATCTAGTTAATGAAATTAGTCAATTTTAATTGCAAATTCATCAAGGACTCGAATAGAATTCATTTATACAGCTTGATCTCACTTCAAATCAAGTTATTTTGAAAGGACCAATGTTGAATGAAAAATGGGTTGGTTTGATTACATACATCATTTGCGGTGATCTCCGGCAGTGGGGATGATTCAAAAATCTTTGTGTAAGCTCAACGAACCTCTGGAAAGAAGGAATTGGATTGCCTCCTTGTGAATTGGCATATGGACCAAGCTTCAAACATTTTTGGTGGCTTTAGTCATTCTCTGGCTTGCTGGTGGTGTGGGGATTGGGGGAAAAGTGCACTCATCTTCATTTTACTTAGGTAAGGTGATAGGAAGCTTAGATAAACTTGAGAATCATTCTCTTCTTCTTTATTGTTGTTGGTCGAAAGCTTTATGCCATAGAGAGCTCACCATGGCCAACCAAGGCAATTTCCGCCTTTGGAGGCTAGGTCCAAGGAGTGGTAAGTTAACTGAGGTTAGATCAAGACCATGAAGATGAAGTGAGGAGAAGGAATCAAAGAGGCATCTTGGATTGGGGAGGGTTTTGTTTGCATGCTCCACCTCATTTCTCCATGTGATGTTCTCCTCTTATGGATGGTTTTTTGCCTCTTTATTACACCTAACCTTAGCTGGCAATCATCCATAGCTCAACTTAGGATGAGTTTAGATGACTTGAAATGTGATTAGTAAAAGCTTTAAGTTTTCATTCTCACCTTTAATGCATTTGGGTTTAAATCAATTCAAAGTGAATCAAATGCATTTCTTTTGATTAATTGATTTTAAATGTAAGTATCAATCATTATTGATTGTCGAATGGATGATTTATGAATTAATTGATCCATACCACATGAAGGTTTGATGTCATTTAGGCTAGTTTGACCCATTTTACTTGAATGGGTCAAATTTGATTTCCTAACCTATTAGGACATTTTAGGATTTTGGTTTAAACTAAATTATGTTCAATTGGTCATTTATGATGTTTTAGATTTATTGATTCCTTTGGATTTTAAATTAATTTTGATTTCAACTTGACCCATTTAGACTTAAATTGGTTAAGTTGAGTTCAATTGAGTCAAATGACCAAGTTGACTCAATTAAGTTATATTTGGACTCCAATCATGTTTAATCACATGTGTGAGATGATTTGGAGTGATTAATTTTATTTGATTTGAAATTAATTTCAATTTTAACCCAATTGACCCAAATTGGGCTTAATGGATTAGGTTGGATTCATTTGGGTCAAATGACCAATTAATCAAATTTGACCCAATGATTGGTTGGATTGTGTTTAATAATCATTTCCAAATGATTTTGAACAATCAATTTGAATTGATTTCAATTTAATGTGGATTTAACTCAAAAAGGCTCATTTAATCCCATTTAGATCAAATGGTCTAATTAGTTTAATTAATGCTTTAATGAATTTATATTTATTTAATTCATGTTTAAATTTGTTTATTTTATCATTTAACTTATTTAGAATGATTTTATTTGGTCATATTTTGGTGTATTGACCTTTTACTTAGTGGGAATCACATAAGTCAAACTTATGTTAAAAGGGTTGACCAAATTTGACCTTCATTTGGATTTGACTCCATTTATGTTCATTATATGATTTCATAGTTTCATTTTATTTTAATTTGGATTTATTTTGATTTAATTTGGATTTCATTTGGATTCAATTAATTTTAAGTTTAATTAGAATAATTAGATTAATTTCCCAAATTAGCTTAATTTAAGCTTAGATGGATTCAAAATTAGGTGGATTGTGTTTGGTTTACTTCTTTGTTTATGTTTGAGATTTAGGTTGAGTCAACTTAAACCCATTAGTTTAGACCAAACCTTAGAAATATGCACTAGCTTACTAAGGTGTAGTTTCCTAAGTGGTTAATTAGGAAGCTTCTAATCTAGGATTAGGTGTCTTAATTACTAATTTTAAAAATGATGTTAACCTCATCCAAAAATGAGGTCAGCATTAGCCTATAAGCCTTATACAGCCTCCTATCTATATTAGAGAAATTCAAGCTAAACATTTGTACCTGCAAACTATTTTATGTCACTATTATATATGATCAATAAAAAACAATTAAGGATTTTCAAAGATTATTTTTTTCTCTCTTATCATTATATTGCTACATATAATCATAAATAAATAATTAAATAAAAAATTAATGAATGCATCATGTCCAACCGACATGACACATTCGTTGGAGGTCACTTTTTATTTTCATCTAAAAAAGGATGATAAAAATGAAATAAATTGTACATCCCGGCATTGCAATCATAATGTCTAGGTGTTGTCACCACCTTATAGAATCTAGAAGCTCAAATCGCCCCTGACAGTTGCCTACTTAAATAACATAGTGTCGCGGGGCTATGATGCCAGCGCTGAGAAGCTGTCACGATGATCTTCAATTTTAAAATCCTGAAAAGCCACCATTTTTTGTAAGCTTAGTGGGTGGGGGGGTGGAGAACAATTATATAGCATAAAATCATCCTATAGGGGGAAATTCACTATAAAAAGGGGAGAGCAACCTCTCTCTTATTTTTTTTCTTCCTTCTTCCTTCACTACTCAGTCTAACCCCCTTTCTAGTTCTTGTTCTCACCCTTCTACACTCTCAACAACGTGCTTCCTATTATGAGAGTGATCTCTCATGCGATAAAAAAGATCGAGGATTACTCTCTTCGATTCCAGGAAAAAAACTTCTAGAAATTCTTTCTTTACATGTTTTTCTTTTCGAAAATTAAGTTTAACAAGATTTCTACCATCAATCTTGGATCTGATGTGAAATCAAGGTTCATCTCTATCTATCTTGGATTCAGTGTAAAAAATGAAAGCCCTATACCCAAAAATTTCAAAATCTTGAAATATTAACTCCTCTTGCATTGAACTTGGTTTTGATGTGAGAAGAAAAATCCTCCTTATATCAATCTTGGATTTGAAAAAGGGGAGAAGAGTGTTTTTGCACTAAAAAAGTAAAAATCTAGCACTGCTAAGGTGTTATGCCATCAAATTTCTTCCTTCAAAAAATTATCAAATTATACAAGAATTTATTTTAGAAATAGAGTTTTCGCATAGTGGTGCCGTGACGCCGTGGTCTCAGGAATGAAACTCTTGGTACTCCATCCCATAGCACCGAGGTACCAGATATTTGGCACTACAATGCTAATCTCTCAGGTTTATGTCCACTTCTTGCAGTGTTGTACATTGTAATACAATGTCACAATGCTTATCTTTTGGGTTTTTCTTATCTTTAAAGTGATGCTCAAGTGCCATTTTTCAGTGCTAAGGCACTGCTCCTTCCACCATCAAACTTGGTTTTGTTGTGAAATGAAATTCTCTCTCCATTGATCTTGGATCTAGAATGAAGGAGAAGGGTACTAATGCACTAAAAAGTTAAGAAATCTAGCACTGCTAAAATGTTATGTTGCCAAAATTTCAAATTTCTCCAAAACTTGTAAAGTTTAGGCACTGATGAGACAACGCCTAGGTGCTATGGGTCCAACGCTAAGGCACTGAGCTCTCAAGTCGTATAAGAAAAGTCTTCCTATAGAGTCGTGGTGCTATTCTTCAAGCATCACAATGCTGGATTAATTTTACTATTTTGAAACACTTGGAATACTGACTCCGATAAATTCTAAGTCCAAGCCTTGTCTACCTAGCACTGCAGTGTTGATCTCTTAGGTTGAAATGATAAAAATGGCTATCTTAGGAGCGGCATAATGCTAATCTTCTGGGTAGAAATAATAAAAATGAATATCTTAGGAGCACCACAATGCTACATATTGAACGCCAAAGCGCTAATCCCTTGGGTAGAAATGACAAAAATGGCTATCTTAGGTGCATCGCAGCACAACATATCGAGCGTCACAGTGTCGGTCCCTTGGGTAAATGACAAGAATAACTATCTTATAAGTGTCACAGTGCTACATGTCGAGCACCACAGTGCTAGGCTCTTGGATAGTATGATAAAGATTTCTATCTTATGAATGCCACAACACTAAATTCTCAACTTTTAAGCTTTTATCCTACAGGCTAGCAGCGACTAAGTGCTTCATTCTCATCGCTGAAGCGCTACTACTACAATATCATTTTACATTAGAAAAATATCATTATTTTAAATCTTGGATCTTTCAAATGACAAATAGAAAGATATATACACAGAAATACATAAAAGCATTAAAATTAAAATGTCTTTTTAATACCAAAAAATTTATTACAATAAGTTTTACAATAAAATGAAGAAAAGAAAAAAAAATACAAAAATAAAAGTAAAAGGGGGAAAACTAGTAGTCATATTCATCACCCTCCTCCTCTTCTTCAAACACTGGGGGGGGAGTTGCTCACGTAAGGTAGATATTGAGGAGCCGTAGGAAAAGAGGTCTGACCCGAACCAGTATAGCCACAATTTTCAAACATATGCACTAAGGCTGAATTAAATTGAACATGTAAGAAAACTATCTTTGCTACTGATCCATATGATAATCAAATTTTATTTCTAAGGTCTCTTGCCTACAACTACTCTCACCATCCTATTTTCTCAAATTCGAGACTTCTACTCCAATTTCTTGGAGTTTCTTGTTTAAGGTTTTGGAAGATTTGGAGTGAGGTTGTGCCACACATTGAGCACATGAGCATTCCCCAACCTCAAATCTCCCAATTATTCTCTTTGTTAGAGGAGCCTTCTGAATAAGAACTTCTTAATCAAGCTCTCCTAACGCAGCTACCACAGTACATAAATTATAAATAAGATAAGAATAACAAAATCCTATAGTAGTAATGCCCCTAAGAATATTACAAAAAATATAAATATTCTTTCATATATCAATTATAAAGCCCTTTTGAATAAAAAAAATTTAAAATGTCTCTATCCTTAGTCACCTCAATGATATTACTAGTGGACTTCAGCATGACAGAAATAAAATATTGCCAAACCTTAAATTCTACTGTTAGGCTAGCTACAAGAAAGTTGATAATTCTTCCCTCTCGCCATCTCCATTGAATATTGGCATTTCAACAGTTAGAAAACCAAGGGAATCATCAAAATCAAGATGATTACTATACTAGGAAAGATATTGATCATACATAATTCCCAACGAACAAATGTACAATGTGATACAGGAGAAAGGACCAGAGCATAGAGAAACTTAGACTTCTACTTTCTTTATTTTTTGAATTATTCGAGCTTATTGAGTAGAACTTGGCTACTCCTTTTTCTTTCTTCTGGGGGGGTGGGGGGTGAGGGAGCTTTTCTCTTGCTTTTATGCAATCTAATACATTCACAAGGTGAAGAGAGACCAAATTGTCCTCTTACCCGAAGCTCTTGCCATTAGTGGATGGATTCCGGCCATCCCAAATCTCTTATGATGTTTCTCATCCATAAATGGAAAGAGAGTAAAGAAACTTCCTCTCACAAATCCAATCATCCCTATATGCTTTTGAGCTGAAGAGGGACTTAATTGAACTCTTACTTATGTTCTTCTCTGCCGGTAGGCCGAAGATTGGCCATGGCCGGTGGGAAAAGGATAAAAGCTCTTGGCCATGAAAAAAAAGGAAAATGACCTCCTCAAGCCCAATTGAAGTTTCCTACCATTCGTTGTATGGAAGTGAACTCAAATAAACATTCACCAAAATTCCTTGCCATCGGTGAGTCAGATTTTGATCAAATCTGTTGGCAAGCGGTGGTGCTTTGATGTCCATGGTGATTGGTGGGGAGGCAAGTCAAGAGTTCTTCATAAAAGCTTCATTGTGTGAAGACGATGGTGTACAAATAATCCTTGCCACTGAGGTTCGATGCCAGCGAGGTATAGGTTCAAATCCACTACTTCTTGCCCATGGTTTGGTCCTTTATGAAGGAAAATTTACTTTTAGCAAAATCAAGCCATATATATTGATAGGAAATCAACCCCTAATCATGTCATAATCAAAATCATAAGAAATATCTACCTAGATTAATGGAAATTACTATCTAAGGGTGAACGGATCTTAAATTTTGATGGGAAATTAGGGACAAAATCACCGCCATCCAGTCCTTTTATTTGTAATGGAAGGCTATGATCTAGCTATACCATTCGATTTTAACCCTATAAGAATTGCAGGTTAAATCTTGACCATCCAAGCTTTCATCAGACGATCATTCCCAATCCTACATCTCCACCACCTTTTAACATGTGATCCATGTGGATTCCGCATGGGCTAGTGGCGTTACACCATGTGTAAAAGGAAGCCTAGTCAGTGTCGCATAGGTGCTAACTAGATTAAATCAGAAAATTGGTTTTTCTTAATTTAAAAAATATAAAACAATATCGAGAACTTCCAATATTCATAAGAAATATAATATTCAACTACAAAAAATGCAAATAAGAGCTCAATGGATTTATCTCATTGAGAGGAATCCATTAAACCCACAATCCTCAATTTTTATTATGCATTTTTGAGTTAATTTGAATTTGAATACAAATAATCAAACTCAAATTAAACTCAAACCATTAATCCAATCAATTTAAAACTTTGGAGAATTGATATTAAGGTTAAAACACATCTTAAATAAAATTTGTAGGATTTATTGGAAATTAAATCCATAGATATTAAATTTTCAAGCCATAGGCCTTAATTTAATAAAATAAATTAATATTAAATCAAAAGTTTATGAAAACTTATGGAATTAGCTTAAAGCATCATAATGAACACCAATGAATCTTAAATCATTACTAAAACTCTCTGGAACTTAATAAACTCTAAAATGACCTAATTTGATAATTAATTGAATTAATTAATTCAATTATTTGATCTCAATTTTAATAAATTATAATAAATCAACCAAAATTAAAAAAATATAAATGAACCCTCTGTGGATTTATTTTTCAAAGAGGAATTTAAGAAAATTAAAACCTTTAATTAATTTCTCTTAATTTAGGCTTAATTTAAGTATTATTAAAATAGTTAAAAATCCTAATTAGTCCTAAAATAAACATTTTATTAAGATAAAACTTTTGAGAACTTAAATTGTTAAGGAACCACCACTTGCTATAAAAATTTCAAGGTCAAATGAAGTCTGGATTAGAGGTTGTAGAAATTCTAATCCTTAGGTCAATTCAAATGAATTAATCAATTACAAAATATAGAAATTATAAAAATTTATAAAATAATCTAAATCATTTCCATTAACACCATAATACTTAAGAAAAATCTCCTAATCCTCTGAAGTTAAGGAGTTTTAATTAATTACCAACTTAAGGTTTAATGAAATGATCAGGAATATGAAATTTAATCAAATCTTAAGTTATCAATCTAATAAATTAATAATAAATCAATTAATAAATTCAAATTGAAAACTAATTAGCTTTTCAATTTCATACCCAAATATGGAATTCATTAATATGGAAATTCCTTAAATTCATTTAAATTAATGGATAACATAATTCCAAATACAAATAAAAATGCCTACTCAAAATAATTAAATCTAAATAATCTAGAAATTTGAAATGGCCTAGGTTATGTTTGATTTCCAAAGTAGCCTAAGTTTCCTAGATTATGATTGATAAATAAAATTTCACCTTAAGAGATTAAACAAAATAATTAAACTTTAACTTTAAAAGAAAAAATAAATCAATCAAATTAAACCCAACTTAAGATAAATAATTCAAATGAACAGAAAAGAGTAAGATATCAAGATACTTAAGATCTTAATTTGACCCCTTAGAGTGGATGAAAATCTCATTCTACTAAGAATTAGGATGTTGGATAGAATGGGTTCCACCTAAAGTGGAATTTATTTTATTCTTCATTATTGAAACTTTAAATTCCACTATAACATAAAATAAACTTAAAAGTGTAACTAAAATCATAAATAAATTAAATTATTTAAATTGAAATCGCATAATGGTAAATTAAATAAATTTTGAAGATAAACCAAATTCAAATTAAATAAGGCCTAGTGCAGTCATGCCACACAAGCCTCTCCTTCACACCTTAGACTATTAAGCCACCGTCCCTAGAATTAGGTTAGGTCGATGATCTGTGATGTGATGTTATATTTTTCTTATTTCATGGTATAATATTATAGACTAGATGGCTAGGATTATTTGGCCACTAAGTCTGCATCTTAGGGTGTTCTTTCTTTTACTAATGCTATTTTCTATAAGGGGTTGTGTTAAAAGGAACCGTTAATATAAAAATATAATAAATGATGTTTGCTTGCAAGTGCTACTTTAGTCCCTAAGCATAGCTCAGTAAGACAGGTGAGCTTGGCAAGCAACTAATGATAAGCCTGTATGTTTGTATTATAAGCTGCTTGCTATGTGTATTTCCTGACATTTGTTTTGCAGAGATTAATAATTTATTTTAAAATTAAAAAAATGAAATTTAAGCCTAGAATTAGGTTATGATCTATTATATTTAGGAATAGTAGGAGCTGACTTTACCATTTGGTGGGCCCCTATGAAGCTAGTGGAGGTCCTTGAAGAAGGTGATGATCCAAGAAGATGATTCCCATAGATCAAACTTTTAGTTCTAAGCCAGGCTATTTAAGGACAGAGCTTGGTTGCCCATTTTTTCTTTCTTCCAGGGTGTACAATGATCTCTGACTACATTGATTCATTTTATTAATTAATTTGGCTTATTTTATTTTAGGTGCACAATAAAAATTGTCAACTTTTTCTAGGTTTCTTTTTGTGGTGTGTTTCTATGATGAAATGCCTGGAATGTTAGGCTCTTAGGAAAAATCAAAATTTTTACCCTACTAAATTTAAACAACTCAAAATATAAAATAAAGAAATTCAAAACCTCTTATTAATTAAAAGCCTTGGGAACAACTTAGAAGTAACTAGAAATAATTAGCTTTAGTGAAAAATGATAGCATATTATGCATTCCTCTTGAATTGGGTGCTTCGCCTATTATCTATAAGGGGCATTAGACTTGTGATAATGACCACTCTTCTTCGGGGAAGTGTGTCTTCTCTTTTGATTTGGCCCACGACTGCTTCTAACTACAAATCATTGTAGGCATGAACTATATACCCCAAGCCTCAAAATGAATCATAAGTCAAAATACATAAAAAAAGAAATTTATTGTATTAGTTAGGTGCATAACATGCCATACATTATCTTAGGGTTAGGGAGTGAGTTGGGTCTTAGCTTCCATCCAAAATGCAACAGCTTATCCATCCTACATACATAAGATCAAACTCATGATTTTCAAAATCGCTTGGATGGTTTTAGCTAACAACCCTTCTAAGTGAGTTATAAGTTTAGAAGAGTCAGAGTACGTTCATTTTTTCTCTAGTAGGAAAAGAAAAACAATTCCTAAAAAAATTATATTTGGTCGAGCTTTTAACTTATGCTAGAAGCATTTGTAGACTTAGGGTCTGAAGCATCCTACTAGAATAAGACATTAATCACTAAACATTTATATAGTCTTGTGCTACTATAATATAAGCCCTAGATTTCTAATAAAATATCAATTCAAATCATAATAAATTTGATCTCCAATTTATAAAGCCTAATAATAGAATAATTAAAATATTTATTAGGTTTCCCAATATCTAAAAGAATTTTCTTGCTTATTCCCAATTGGCTTCTAAAAAGAACTATTCCTCCTTTAAAGCATTTCCTATTAAATTTTCAAAATATCCTTTCTTTTAGATAAGCTTTGAAATCCATAGAATTGAAAGTTTATTTCTTTAATCAAGAGTATTCTTAAGAAGAGATCCTTTATTCCTAAGATGTAATTAATTATTGGGGATTACCCTTATAGGGAACTGTGAATCCTACAATAAAATAAATCATGTTCTACCTTTTCAATGTAATTTAGGAGAAGAATATTTAGTATATTGAAGACCCATCAGCCTTATGAGTCTTTATTCAATAAGCAAATCCATTATTTGAATCCATCATAGGGTAATATGTTTAACTTTTGAGATAATATATTTGTCCCTTAATGACGTATTTGATTACACAAATAAGTACCTTAAAGATCTATGAGGTGTTCCAAATAAAAATCCCACATGCTCTTGCCCAACATGGGGTAATTTTTATATAATTAAAAGATTTATGTGAAAATCTACCAATCTTCCTCAATAAAATTTTACAAATTAAGGAAGAGAAAGCCCAAAAAACCAAAGTCTAAAATACAAAGATGATAGACTCTTTGGAGGGGTATGAATAATCTTCTTTAAGGCTAATAAGGTTGAAGGAATATATAGCCAATTTACAACTTGAGATAAAAAATCCTGAAAAAGAGATGTTGAAAGAAATGTGTCTAGTTATAAGTATCCATGAAAATCTCAATGAGGATAACTTTCAACTCCAAAGTGAGGAATGATGTATGATTATGATATCAATCAACTTTGAAGAAGAGATATTCTTTAAAAAAAGGCCTATTAGAATGAAGAAGGCAATAACAAGTTTAAAGAAATAATGTCCTAAACTAACCAGTAGTTATGAAAGCTTTAAAAATTGTAAGGATGTATAGAGTTCAGAAATTTTATCTGATAAAGAAGATTCTACTAAAGAAGTTACTCAAATCCAATTAAAGAGAGAGAGATAAATTTCTCCACCACCACAGAGGAAAGTCAACGATAAGTGTAAAATTAATTGAATTAATAAAGGTGCATTACCTTCACCACCTGCTGAACCTCAAAAGGCCACCAAAACAGGGGCAGACTATAATATATTGGCAAATTTACATAAATTACCAACTTTACTTAGTATATATGACACGTTCATGTTGTCTAAAGACATACCGAAGAAATTAATTAAAGCCATGGAGAACCTAGAATAATTTGAATCCTTCTTTACTGAAGTGAAGATGAAAAAAATTTCACTTTTCAAAAGTCAGCGACCATCATAATTAAAGATGATGATTTATTATTAAGGATGATCAAACATAATCAGCCCCTTTATGTCACAATAGAAAGTAATTCTACCTATGTAAAAAGAATATTAATTAACTTAGGTGATATGAATCAACCAATTTGCTGATAGCTAAAATGTTATAAATATTGGACTTAGATGTTTGTTACCTGGATAAATGTACAGTGTTCCTACAAGGATTTAATGAACAAGGACAATAAACTCATGGGCCTATTGTTTTGCTGATATGCTTTGGAAATTTGTATGTATAAGCCAAATTCCATGTGATTAAAGCCAATATTTCCTACAAAGTACTAATTAATAGACCGTGGATTCATGAATATGGCATAATTCCTTCAACTCTACATTAATATACGAAATACATTTAAAATGATGAAGAGTATCAAATTGATGGTAATATGAATCCCTTCTTGAAACATAAAATCAAGATCTATAATGATGTTAAATATTTCATATATTTCATACCGAAGAAAGTAGAGGAAGTCAATTCCCAAAATTAGTGGTTCCACTTACAAAAATAAAACTCAAAGGTGATGGTTCAAGAACAAAGGCTCTAACGAGTCAAAACAAGTCAAAGTGATTCCTCATATGGGTAGTGATACCAAGGATGATGATAAAGAGTTACCACTTTATCAACTTAACAAAACCTCATCATGGGAAAAAAATTCAAGTACTAGTGATATAATGAAATAATTAGAAAAAACTCATATTTATTTAATAAGGGTACTTGAATTTCAAATTTTCAAGATGGCTTTGATTATAACTATAATACCAAAGGAACATGTGAAGCCTTAACAACATCAAAGAAGGAAAAAATGTAATAATTAAAATTTTTTGTGTTCTTCCTAAAAGAAATTATGATGAACGTGCAATCGTTTTCTACAAAATAGAAGAGTGAGCCATAAATCTTGTCTAAGAGTTGCTTGATTAGAACAATTTTAAGGAAGAATACATTTTAGTAATGTTTCCCTAATACTTCTTACTAACTATTTAAGAATAATGTTCAACTAACACAAATAGGTATGTGATCCAAATTACTTAAAAATCTTTTGTGAAAGGATAATGTCCAAACTCCCATAGGATATAGATGGTTCATCACATGGGGACTAGGATATATAACTTCTACCTTTCCTTCAATGGGCTCATTTTATGTCATGTCAGAAGGAGAAGATATTTCATTTGAAATTACAAATAAAAAAGATATCTCTTACATGTGAATGAAAATATATCTAAAGATGAATTAATAACTGACCTTAAAGAGGTCCTAAAGAAATTCGAAGAAGGCTATCAAGCTATTGTTGATGAACTTCAAAAAATCAACCTTTGTACTAAAAAGGATCCTAAGTCAAGTTTTGTTAGTGCTAACCTCACACTAAAAAAAGTAGAGGAATTAAGAGCACTGCTTTGTGAATATTGGGATTATTTTGCATAAAACTATGAAGAAATTCTAGGCTTGTCACATGATGTGGTAGTACATAGACTCTTCGTTAAACCTAGTATATCGCCTGTAAACCAAGCAACAAGGTGAATGAAATTAGAAATTGAGGAATAAGTTATTACTGAAACCAAGAAGCTTATTGATGTAGGATTTATCCTGGAAGAAATGAATGTGCAAATTTGGGTCTGCATTGACTTCGAGGATTAAAATAAGGCATACCCAAAACATAATTTTCATTACCTAATGTAGAACTCATGGTAGATAATATGTTAAACTATGACACGTTCTCTTTTATAAACGGTTCATCTAACTACAACCAAATTAAAATGACTCTAAAAGATGAAAAACATACTTCTTTCTTTATACCAATGGCATTTACTTTTATGAAGTGATGTCATTTGATCTGAAAAATATCGGTGGCACATAAGAAAGCGCAAAAAATGCTTCGTAGATGATTTGGTTGTAAAAATAAAGCTCAAAGTGGGCATATAAATGATTTAAGAATTGTATTCAATATAATTCAAAATTTTAATTTAAAGATAAATCTTTTAAAATGTTCTTCTCACATTATTTTTGAAACATTTTTAGGTTTTATTGTACACCATAGATGAATAGAAATTGACCCCTCCAAAATTAAGACAATAATAGAATTATCAGCGCCTAAAACATTAAAGCAACTACATTTGCTCTAAGGCAGATTGCCACACATCAAGAGGTTTATTTCCAACCTCTTAAGTAGGTGCCAACCTTTTGCTCGATTAATGAAAAGAACACGCCCTTTATATGGGATGATGCTTGTTAAGAGGCACGTGCTTAGTATAAAACAATATTTATTACATCCCTTAATTTTAGTAACACTAATAATTAAAAAGCTCTTAATATTATATATAACAATCATAATCACTTAGGGTTCTGTTAGCTCAAAATAATGAAGAAAAAATAGAAAATGCCTTGTATTACATAAGTCAGCATTTAATAGGAGCTGAAATAAGATACTCTCCTATTGAAAATAATGTCTAGCATTAATCTTTACTACTCAAAGCTGTGTTATTATATGTTATCACATAAGATAGCTTTAATATCTAAAGTCAATCATGAATACCCACCAAGCTGAGTCGACACCATAAAAATTACTTATAAATTGGAAAAATTAAAGACATGACTAATGATCTAAGAAGGTTCAAAATTAGAGCATCCCAATACATGTTGATGTGAGGCTAGTTATTCTGACAGATAGCGACCTCACTAAACCTCAAATGTGTGAAAGAGGTTGAACAAAAGAAGGTCCTTGAAAAAAATACATTTTAGCCAGTGTAGTAGCCACTTAGGAGGGAGAAAACTAGCCCACAAAATATAAATACAAGGATATTTATATCTCACACTAAGAAAAAATGCTGAAGAGTTTGCGGGGAGATGTATATAGTGCCAAAAATTTGTTGTACTCCAACAACTTCCATGACAACTTTGCAATCCATCACCAATCCTTGGCCATACACTATTTGTGAAATGGACTTGATAAATCCATAGGTGGTCACTAGCAGACTTAGAAATTTAATATCAGTATGATCGTCTATTTGAACAAGTGGATTGAAGCAAATCCCCTCACAGAGATCACATCTCAGGTAGTAAGAAACTTTATTTGGACTGACATTATTTGTGTGTATGGGTTTCCATTGGTGATTATCTCTGATAATGGACCTCAATTCATCAAGAGAGGCCTAAAAAGTTCTATGAGTGATAAAGAATCAAGCTGAAATTTACATCAATGCATCATCCATAGAGTAACAGACAAATGGAAGCTGCCAATAAAAAGATCCTTAACTTGCTAAAAAAAAGGTTAAAGGTGCCAAAGCTAATTGGGTAGACACAATACCTGTAGTACTCTAAGCACTCAAAATAAGTCCCACCAATGCAAAAGGACACTCACCTTTCACATTATCGCATGTCATAGAAGCTATCCTACTAGTTGAGTATGAAATCCAGAGTCAAAGAGTCCAAACAATGGAAAGAATGGGAGATGGAGATGAAGAGTGGGATTAAGCTAACTCAGAGGCCATGGAAGACACACTTGACATAACTCAAAATTGAGGCATCACTAAGATAAGAGGAAACAAAAAGGTGAATGGCAAAGTATTACAACTGTTGTGTGAAGAAGAAGCATTTCAAAGGTGGCAACTTAGCATTGAAGAAAGTAGATGCCACTACTCGATAAAATATTATGGGCAAGCTCATCCACAAGTGAGATAGACCTTTTGATAATCTAAAAGTAAATTGATCTTGACGCATACTGACTATAATCTCATTTTAATGAAGACATAACAAGAACATGGAATGCCAAAAACTTGAAGAAGTTTTATTCTTAAAGGAAAGTTCCTCTAATTTGTACTCTCTTTACTAATTTTGAGTATCATGTATTTTCTATTTTAAATAATACAGTTTTATACTTTGCACCTTAAATGAGTTAACTAGCAGGATAATGATAGTTATTAAAGGAGCATACTTGAATGTTGAAAGGTGAAACTTATACTCAGGGAACTGCATGATGAATCAAGATAGTCGATGAGCCATTTTTGGCTAAGGAAAGTTCCCACTTGGCTGATGATGAAATATGAGTAGAAGGTCCAAATACTTGGCACACAACTCTTAGCCTGAGAAATTTAGAGTGAGATAAGCTATCCTTGAGTTGAACCGACTCTACAAAATCTATAGTGTAAGACCGACACCCGTGAGGTCTGTAACTAAACTCAAAAAGATTAAATCTTCTAGTCAGTAACTCAAAAGATCAACATTCCATATGGTTGACGACTATAGTATAAGATTGACATCTTATAAGATCGACAACTAAATTTAGAAAGAGCAACTCTTCTAATTGGAAACTCAAAAGACCAACACTCTATGTAGTTAGCGATTATTGTGTATGACTGACACCCCGTGAGGTCGATAACTAAACTCAAAAAGATCAAGTCTTATAGTTGGCAACTCAAAGACCAACACTCCATGTGATCGACGATCATAGAGTAAGACCGATACCCTGTGAGTGTTGGCTTTATGAGCCTCATGTTCAATCCAATTAATTATGATGATAATAAACATATGCTTGGATGTTCTAAAGTATGTTTTATGTGTTTTACATATATTAATTGCTAATTATATATCCAATACATCTCACAATATGTTCGATGAAATTGTAAGTATGGAAGAATGAAATTTAGATCAAAATGGATGCCTTGAAGCTCAAGATATAATATTTTAGATTACATGAATTTATAATTGTCTTAGAGGCTCATATGAATTCATTAGCATGAATTAATTTACTCACAAATTAACATATTATTTTTATTTATTTTAGATAGTGATAAAGAGATTAATTTATATAAATCTTTATCTAATTAACATTTAATGCTTCATACATAGCATTTAAATTATCAAAATAATAAATGATAATTAATTATAACTATTGAGTGTAACTAGTTTATATACTTAATAATATTAAATATTTTAATTTAATTTAGAAGTTATATGATAACTAACATATGTATGGTTATATCGAAATTATATCATAATTTTTAAATATCATATTTAAAAATTAACAAAAATACATGAAATATAGTATTTTAGCTAAAGTCATTTTATAATCAAGGAATTTAGATCAAATTTCATCTCCAACAGATTCCTTGGATTCTGTCCTTTAATTTGATAGGTTAGATGACCCACGTTTGAGTAAAATTGAATTTATTATGATTTTTCAAATATTAGTTGATTTTAATAATAAATGCATGCTACATGTTTTGAATATATTAAGAGCCATATTTGATTATTTTTGACTTGCCCATGTGACTAGCCAATTTTTGACTATTTAAATTTAATATTTATTCAATATAAATAATTTTTTTTATTTAATTTTATATTATTATATTATAAAATGATGTTTGAATAATACATTTCTTTAAAATAATTTAGAATGACCTTCTTGCTTATAAATAACTCTCATTCTCTTCATGAAAGGCTTCCTCATTCAAATTCAAAATCTCTCCAGCAAATCTAAGAGAACAATTCCTATATTTTCCTTCCAAGTGTTCTCCAAATATTGCAAGATCAAATCCTTAGTTTGGAAGCATTAACATCTTCAACTAAGTAAGCTTTCTCAAATTACTTGAGTTTATTTTTCTTGATCTTAATCTCTTTTAGTTGTTCATACTATTTTCACCATCTATTTGTTCTTTTAAATTTTTACTTTTTAGTGGATTAGACTTTGGACATCAAAGTTTAAGTTTTTCACATCAAAGTTTCTTCAATCAATTTTTTTGTGAAAAACTCTTGTGATAGTTTGTATGATTTATTTCATCTTGTTGAAATTTTTTTCTTCCTACAAATTTCTTTTGGTTTCTTAAAATATTTATTCATTAGTCTTATTTGAAAGATCATTTATTATTAGATCTATTTTTGAAGTATATTTTAAGCATTATAAATTAATTTATTATGTTGAAAATATTTTCATATTTGCTAGATCACTTTTTTAAATTAAAAGCTTACTAGTTTACTTAGATCTATCATATACTAATTTTATTTACGTATTTTGTGATCAGTTGCATTAATTAAAAGTATTATTTTGGTTAAAATAAAATAAATTATTGCTATAATTTTAGAGTATATGATAGATCGATTATAGATCATGTTTCTTTATCAAAATAAAATTTATAAAAAGTAAAATTATTTTATTTATCACATATCATTTTATCTCAGCTAATATCCTTTGTTTAAATAATTTTGTGTTACTTAAATTTAGTAAAGCTTGCTATTTTTATTACTTAATAATTAGAAAAAAGAAGTTTAGTAGAGAGTTAATCATTCTTGCACTATTATATACATACTAATTATAGTTTCTCTTAAACTTAAAATTATTCCTTGCTAAAATTTATTTTATTGTGCAATAGACTATTATGAATTTATTTTGAAATAGTTTTTATGTTAGCCTATACATTGTAATAGTATAAACATCTTAGTAAGATCACTTTAAGATATTTATTTCATTATTTCTTATTAAAATTAAGTGAACATTCTATCTTGTCAAAATTGTAAGTTGTAAAGTGATCATTTATAAGTTGTGAAATACCTTTTTGAATTGGATAGCTTGGTATATTTATTAGAGATATATTTTTTATCAAACTTTATTATTTTGTATTCTTTTTTTGCTGCAAAATTTATATGGGGTTGTACTCGCCCCTTTGTAGGAGAGTACATATTATTGTAGGTGTTGTACTCACCCCGTTATAAGAGAGTATGGTTTGTAAGCTACTTTGTATTTAGTGGATTTGTAGCTAGGGATGGCTTGGAGTGGATGTAGGTTGGTTTTAGGATTTGGCCAAACCATGTAAAAATTATGTGCCTATTATCTCTGTTTAATTTATTGTACTTTATTTTTTTGCTGCATTGAGAATTATATTTTATCATTATAAAATCAAAAATTAATTTCTACTAAAAGTTAAAATTTAAGATTTAACTTTTAAATTTTTTAATAATGCCCAATTCACCCTCTCTCTTGGGTGCTACAGTGACTCACAATTAGTATCAAAGCTTAGGCTCTTTTATTGGCTTAACATCCAAGAGTAGATCTTTCACTTTGGCATAAGTTTTCCCAAAGGGTTCATTACCAGAGGGACAATCCACTCATAAACCTCCATTTTCAATAGTGTACCATTTAATTTTTGGAAAAATTAGAATTAATACATTTTTAAGAGGTCAAGATGCACGCATGTGGTATTTGTTGACACATCAATATCATACACCCACTATAGAAGTAAATAACATTAAAGTAGAAAAGCTTTTTGAGGAATAGACTGTAGCTGAAAGAGAACTTGATGAATTAAATGCTAGGGCTATAAGTTATTGCTCAAAGGGATCATAACTCAGCAAAAAAGGAGAAGGAGAAAGGAAAAGCCATTGGATTACAAGATGATGATAGTGATGAGCATAACACCTCAAGCTCAGATGGTGATAGTGATGAGGTGGTCACAAGTAAACACAAGTTCATTATAATGCTTCATTAAGTAAAACATTTAATAAAAATTATTTGTATCATACACATCCCATTCATATATCTTATAACTATCATGCTAAGCCATAAGTAAACACTAATGTTGGGTGCAACTATTATTGTAGAAAAGAGTATATTTCATTTGATTGCTTTGCATGTAAATTACAAAATACTAAGCAGTCATCTTATGTATGGGTACCAAAAGGTACAAGCACTACATAAAACACACATGATAGATATCATGCTTCAAATTTAGAATGTGGACCCAAACATGTTTGGGTTCCAAAGTTAAAATGTGATTTTATTTTGTAGGAATGCCTTCAGAGAAAAATTAAAGAAGGCATGTAGTACTTGGACAGTGGATGTTCAAGACATATGATGAGAGATAAGGATAAAATCACAACTTTAGAATCAAGTGATGGAGGATTTGTACATATGGAGATAATGCAAAGGGAAAGATCATTGGCATTGGTACTATTTGTAAGAATTCTCACTTTAGATAAAGTATTTCTAGTAGTAGGTTTAAAACATAATTTAATTTCTAGTTGGCAACCCAAAGATCAACATTCCATGCAGTTGGAGACTATAGAGTAAGATCGACATCCCTTGAGGTTGGGGACTAAGAAAAAAACCAATTCTTCTAATTAGCAAGTTGGTTAACCTCAAAAAGGGAGACTAACACACAATATGACTATATAGTGAAGGCACTCTCATTTGATCAGTGACTTAAGATATTCTAAGTCACAAACATATTTATTCATACAACAACAAGCGAGTACCTACTCAAAGAAGTATATCAAGCTGGTCATTCTAATGTGACTATATATAAAGCTCTCTCATATGATTAGTGACTCTGAATATGTTAAGTGATATGCAAAATTTTTTATACATCAATAAATAAGTATCAATCTGACGAGTATATAGAAACTTGCTATGCTAAAGTGACCACCCAGGGAAGTTCTTTCTGCTGATTGATTCCTCAACATATTCTAACTCATAAACTGATTTATTCAAATATCAATAAGTGAATATCATCTTATACATAGTCTAGCTACACTAAAATGACTATCCAGGGAGATTCTCTCAAAATATTCTAAGTCATTGGTGAAGCTAACCATGTCTCAATAAGTGAGTACCGATCCAATGAATGTATACCATCTTGCTATATCAACATGACTACCTAGGGAGATTCTTTCTATTAATCAATGATTCAAAATATTCTGATTTATGAATGGGGTTATTCGTTCATCAAATAACACATATCAGCTAAATGATAAAGCATTCATTCCAAAATACTCAGCAAGGAAATAAATTCAATCACTAATCAGATAAGTATACCCAACTATAAATACACTTGTATTCAATCATAATTTTTATTTTATATAATATTTTTATAATTAAGTGAGTAAGATACAAGCAACTTGCCAAAAAAAATTTGCAGAGAAATGAAGGAAGAAAAGATATTTCAACTATAATTGCCCATGTCATCATCATCAATAGAGTACATGAGTGCGAGTATATTGGAAAAGTCCAAAAACTCGGCCTTCAAATGACCATGCTTTTTTTTAATTTAGAGATAATAAAGTGAGTGTTGTATTTGAACTTTGGCTTTAATAGATCTTGGTACTCATTAGAATCAAGAAACCCAGTAAACTTGGCTTCTTTCTTCTAAAACTCTTCAGTTCTATGAAAGAGTTTCTCCTCCAATTATCTTTTCAACTCCAGAAGGCGAGTAAGCTCCAAAGTCACTTTCTCCTTCTCTTCCTGGTGAGTAGCCTCGGCTTGAAGGTCCTTATTCTTGGTTATGAGAGATGCCATCTTCCTTTTTTTACTCACTAGCCAAGACTTATTCATATAGGCCATCTTCCTCTTATCAAAAATTTGTGGCAGACTTCCCATGTCAACTGGCAAGCCACACATTGCTTGAACAGTCACGACAACATGTGGTAGGTGAGAATTAGAAAGGCCACTTAAGAGATTGTTAAGGCACTTTGAAAAGATGGAGAAGATGAACTCATAGGCTTCACGGGTGGGCTCGTGCAAGTTTAGAATATAATTATTCTCTAAGGCTTCATCTTGATCTTCCTCCTCCTCAAACTTGCTACCCTGCTAGAGATTATGAGAAATCAACCTTGTGGCTATTTTTCTAAACTTTTTGAGAGTTGTACTCAACCATGCTTCATTAGCAGCCTTAGTGGGAACTACACTCAGCTAGCCTTCCTCTTCTTCAACTGTGCCTACCTTAAGAGAGGTTGGGTCCTCACCACTAACAACTCACTCACATATCTCATGCTCTCCCTCCTCAAGGAATTAGAGTATGGTAGGGCTAATCTTGGGGGTAGCTAGAGTTGCTGCTACTGCTAGTAAATAAGAAGAGAAAAAAATTAAAATAAGATGAGTCCCGAAAGGTATAAAATAATTAGTGAATAGAAAAGAAAAGTATTTATCGAGAATAGCATAAATGTCACTGAAGCGAAGGTATAGAGAGATGCTCAGGGTGCAACCTTGTAGCCTCACCATGACCTCCTTCTCCTACACACTCAGCTTATTGAGCTTGGTCGCCCTCACCATGACCTCCTTCTCCTACCTCAGCAAAGTAGTCCTCTATAGTTGCCTTCATAGCAGCCAGTCCAACCATTCGGCTTACCATCACCTTTCTATGTCAAATAAAATTTACCTCTTCTCCTCCTTCCTTGATAGTTGTAGGTTGCACACTCACTACAATAACTCATTCTTTAGCTATACGAGTGCTAGATTCTCCTTGTGGATTTGAGGAAATGGTTGGGGTCAAAGTTGTTGCAATTGAAAGAGCTGAGATGCTCACCATAGCCAAGGGAATGGTAGTTACCTCTTCCAACTTTTTTGCTTTTTTGGCCTTTTTTACGAAGACCTGCCCACAGAGTCCTCGGATCAGTGTCATTATGAAGCCTCTTAGCATCCATGGTAATTATGTTCAGTAAGTTTGGTAGACTTGACCCTTAGAAGTCATAGGTTTTATCCAAGTGAGTAGCTGAAGAAACATTGAACACATTAAAGAAGAATGAAAAGATATATTTATGGCCTCTGATGCATTAAAAAATTAGATCAGATAAAAGTGATGTGATCTCTCAATAATTGCATAATTTTTTTTTGACCATTAGATGTTTATAGATAATCATTTTGTTCATTTTTATATCCTTTTTGCGAGGTACATTTGTAATGAGTAGAAGAAAAAAGGAGCTAAATGTAGATCCAAAGTAGTGAGCAGACCTAAGTGAGTCTATTTATCAAGACTAGTGTACTCAGATAATGGGGTTCTTCTTCAGCTAAAAATATGTATTCTCATTAAAAGGTATATTTGATAAAGGAAGATCAACTTAATCCCATGAGCCAAGAACTAAGAGAATATTAACTCAGAGGAAAAAAACATGAATCAACTTGCCAACTATATGTGATTACTCTCATCATCCCTATCCAAACTCGCATACTCATTTGACGATGGGATACTCATCCCCATCAACCGACAGATCTATACTCACATGTATGCCACAACCAACTTAGGTAAGAATCCACTTGTACTAGATTTACCTTATATGTATTTTCATGTATGGTCACCCCTTGGTATTATAAAAGGGAAACACCTTTCTTACATGAGTGCTTTTTTGCTCTTATTCTAAACCCTTATACTTTGTTTGGATTTTGAGTAATAAAGATTATTAATTTGCCTGTACTTTTATGTCTTCCTACTTATAATCTTTTTATTTAACCATATTTCCTAAGTATTCTAGAAGGTTCTCTCTCCATCCACGGACAAATTTGGATTCAATAAGGTTAATGTTATATTTATTGCATTGGAAGAAAAATTCTCCCTAAAAGAAAAATTTCATCCATAAAAAGAAAGGAAATGTTTATTAATTTGTTAAGCCTAAAGAGCTAAATCGTTGTATAAATTATATAAGCTCAATAAGTTTAGATGACCGAGTATAAACAAAAAATAAATAAATTTATCAAATCCAAAAGAATCAAATTTAAATATAAACTAAAATTCAACATGTCCAAAAAGGATCAAATCTAAACATAAACCTAGATTCAACATGCCTAAAAAATTGAATCTAAATATAAACTTAGATTCACATGTCCAAAAAAAGATCAAATTTAAATACAAATTTAAATTCAACACATCCAAAAGGGGTTGAATCTAAATTTAACTTATATTATACACATACAAAATGGATCTAATCTAAATATAAACTTGGATTCAACACATCCAAAAAAAGACCAAATTTAAATATAAACTTAGATTCAACAAGTTCAAAAAAGACCCAATCTACATACAAACTTAAATTCATTAACTCCAAAAGAGATCCAATCTAATTACAAACTTAGATTCATCAAGTCCAAAAGAGACCAAATATAAGCATAAGCTTAAATTCAATAAGTCCAAAAAGGACTGAATCTAAATCCAAACCTAAATTCATCAAGTCCAAATTAGACCAATTCTAAACACAAATGTAGATTCATTAAGTCTAAATAAGACTAAATTTATATGTCAAAAATATTGATACATTAAAAGCCTAAATTACTATATTAAATATAACAAGTTCAACTTATTATAGATTTGGATATTATTGCTTAGTGAAAAATATCATATGATATGTCTCTTACTAAGCTTACTAAGGAGCAGATATAGACCATGATTAAGGCTTATGATCCTTACTATTTAGCTCGACTATAGGATTGTCTGATATGGCATTAGGATATGTTAATGGTGAAAAGACATTTATGAGGATTCATTTGCTCGAGCATCCAGCATTCCACCCTTTGATTTAAATATTTTATTAGGGCATGATCCACTTGATTTGGTTATCAATTTGAAGCTGAGACATAATCATATGTTTTTTTTGGAAGAAGTTACATATCACCTCAATTATGGAGAATAGGATGTACTTCAATCAATTGTAGATAGTGCTCCTCCTACAGTTGTTTTATGGCTTTTAGGCTATCATATACTGCATCATGAGGTAATGGATTGAAGCCCTGAGTTAATATTTGGTACTCCTCTTTTGGATTTCAATGGCCACTTACATTTGGTGCATCATAATTTATTGGTGCACTGTGACATTCTCAAGAGAGCTAACATTTATCATGTAGTATATGCATCGCTCTTTGATTATAGTCATCCCCTTATACATGGATTCATGGTATAGTAGAGCGATGGGATAGGAGCATTAATATTTGCTAGATTGGTACAAATGTGATGACAACCATATTAGCATATATCCATGATATCTTAGGTTTTCTTATTTTATGTATTCCTCATGAGAAATACATTCCTCCAGATTTTAAGCTTTTTAATGTCATGTGGTTGGCCAATAAAGGAGAGATAGTTATATATTCTTCTTGCTACATTGTGCTTTAGTTCACTATTAGACACTTTTCTCAAATCAATGATTAGGCCATAGATATTGTGGGGTGGTTACTCTAGATACATGGTCTGAGAGTTTTCTTCATTGAGAGGCATACTCATCTCATTTTACTCATCTGGATGATCCATTTAATATTGGCTTATAGTCATTTAAAGAATCTTCTAGAGCCATATTTGAACCTGAGGGAAGGGTTAGCTCTCAACACATTTTGGCATCAGGCATCAACAAGGAGTTATACTTAGTAGCATTCCTTGCTACATGGTTATTCTACTTTATGTTTCCTTGACTCAACAGACTCTTTCTTCATTCTACTCTCATGATGGCTAGCTTACTTGCCCGTAATGAGAGGATTTTATTAGCTCCTGTAGCAATTGACTATTTATACCACTGATTAGGCAGAGTGAGCACCATGTATGATTCATGCCGTTATGATGTGGGGGCCCCTTAGCATTACTTACATGGATGGATCCATGCACATACTTTTGGAGCTTTTAATTGCACCAAAAATGCCTCTATATTTTAGAGAGCAATAATTTTCCCTAATTATGTAGCTAACACATGACTAATCATTTTCATATTATTCATCAATTATCTTTACATATCTTGCATTCTTAGAGTTTGGATCAACAATTTATAGATTCTATTACTGATAGAGGCACACCCTTTCTACCATTGTATATAAGATATAGATGTATCACATAATATAACATTGAATTGAGACCTGCTTATCTCTGTTACCACTGCCATGAGTCTGTGATTTTAGAGGGGTACAATCCCAACAGTGCATCTAGATAGTGTGTCATCACTAAGACTACACTTTTATATAGACTTTCATAAATACCTAATCTAATTGATGTGTTAATTTTCTAGGGATGTCAACATTATCTGCTCATTTGAAGGCATCGTCTATGGCTTGGGCTCTTCTGCTTTGCTTAGGGACTAATTCCTATTTTTGCATAGCTCTATTGGATATTGACATCTGAGTTAGTCATTTATGGTTGCTATGGATTCACTAAACTTTTTATTTCTTCTTAAAGCTAACTTTCATATATATAGTTGCAATCTTAGGAGATCCCGATCAATGGGACACTTACCTTCCTCCCGATGTACGACTCAAACTTCTAGCAGATCATTAGAATAATAAGTCAGGGGTCAAAAGTGACATCGAGAACCTTTATTTGATCATAAAATTATGGATTTTCTTCCCATTTAGAGAAAAGATTGAAATGAAATAGGGCTACATCACCTTCTATGACTTGATCCCCTCTCTGAGATGATCTTTATCATTCCTTTGCAGAACTTGATAGAGACAATTGTGGTGATTCTCTAGTTGAGCAAGATGTAAGAGTAGCAGACACATCTAAATATACACATGTACCATTTCCACCATCAAATGAAGAGCCATTATCAAAGCGGATTGAGAGTGCTCCACTTTGATACTATCAACTGATGTCAATATGACTTCTCTAGCATGTCATTCTTGAGCTCATTAGCAATGATCATATGCATGTTAGAGATAATATTGAGTGTTCATTTATAAAGAAATTAAACACTTTTGTTTCCAGTTTTGAGTCACCTATGGTAGAATCTACTTGGGTGGTAATGAGTGGTGCTTCAAAGGACTCCATAACATATCAGGATTTTTATGTAGAGAGCTTCTCCTTTCTAACAAAAAGGATATAGCTCAGGAGCACTTATCTAGTCTAAAAATTGCGTATTTTATCTTTAGGATACATTCAAGACCATCATGCTCATCTTATTGTAGCTCCTCAAAGAGCTTATCTTATTTAGTGGCAGCATTGCACCACCTACTTTTGAGCATTGACTTGAAAGTTTTTCCTAAGCTATCTAATTTTTGTGTGGAGGTAAATTCATTATTAGATTATACAACTACTTTATGTCTTAAAGCATAATTGTAGCTTTAGGATTCTCTCTATCGTAATGTTGAGTCAGAGCTATTTTCATTGCATACTACCTATCTAGAGTTCTTGTAAAATACATTCACTGATTTAGAGATAGTGATTAGTATCACCTCAATCGGGTTTCTCTAGTTCATCTAGACCTTTATTATAGTCTCAAGGCTTTGAGATTATATCAGAGAAAGTTCTCTCGAGCATAGCTTGAGCATCTTAAGATCTTTGCTAAATTGAGAGAACTGCAATAGAGATGAAAGTATTTACTTGAGAGGAGATCTACAGTGAGATGAACCATCGCTGCTATAGAATATGATTGTTTGAAGATGAATTCTTAGATGTATAAACTTGAGTAGGTGATCTATTTATTAGTCCGTGTGCAAGAAGTTGTGTTTTAACATCTTCAAAGTGTACAAAAAGAGGCTATCAATTATAGCTTATAAATCTTATTCTACTTCTATTTGTATTCGATAGATTTAGACTTTTATCTATAGCTACTTATTTTTAGTGATTGTCTCTCTATCACTTTGGATGTATTGTATGTAAATCTTAAGTTTAGTGATTATGTTCTTATCCTTTCTTCTAACTAGAATAACAACTAAAGATAAGAAAAAAAATGAATGCATCATATCAAATTGAAATGACACATTTATCAGAGGAAATTTTATTTGCAACCAAAAATTTAAAAAAAAGAAAAAAGATAAAATTCAAAACCCTAATTGCACCTACCATCCTCAAAGTAGGTCAAACTGCATAAGAGAAGAAGTTGGAATTGTTGGATTTCAATTGGTTATAAAAGAAAAGGTAAGAAGAACTCTCTTACATACTCACACAAATTCTACCTAATACATGTGAGAGAAATCCTTGGCCGCCATCTCTAGCCACCGTTGTCCACCTCACTTGAAGCTGAAAATGCCGCCTCCATCTTGCATGATGACCTAGGCTGGCCAATCTCCTCATATCTCATGTGCCTTGCCTAACCAAGCCCCTTTTGGGCTATTTCAAGAGAAATAGATCCCTATTTCTTGTATTAACCCTCCTCCTTAAACCTTGGATAGGAGGTATCAAGTGCAATTTTATCTAACAGCTAAGAAAATAACTTTTATTGTTATGATTTTAAGTAAATTTTAAAATAAAATTTTTCAAAATTAATTTATTTCACCATAGGAATGTTTTGAAGACCTCCACCATCAATATTGGATTTTATGCAAGATTAATATACCTCCCTCCATCGATATTGGATCTGGAGCAAAAGAAAAGAGTGGGAGTGCACAACTTCGCAAAATGTATCATCAAGTCATCATTTTGTCAAAATAAAAAATAATTAACTTAAAATTTAAATTATTTAGGAATAAATAAATCATAGGTCTTAAATTTTTGAATATATGTACTGTAGATCTTGGGTCCGATTTGGAATAATTTAAGACCTTTACTATCTATCTTGGGCCTAACAAGAGACAATCACCTCCTTTGTCAATCTTGGATCCAAAGTTAGAGAGAAGAGTGCACATTACACTAAGTTTCGTAAAACACACTACTACTAAGACATCATGTTGCCAAAATTTCATTAAAATTGTTGGAGTAAAATTTTCACACAAAAGTAAAAAATGATCAAATTTCATCATTTAAAAAATTAAATTTGAGGATTTAAATTTAAATAATTAATCCTGAAAATAAATTAAACACCTTTAATAAAATTGAAATTAATCTACTATTAACAAACTCAAAATTAATCTTTTGACATTACATATTCATTTGTGTAATGAATTTTATAAAAATCAAGAATTTACCAATTTGTATGAATCCTCTCATGTGATAGAATTTATGAAATTAACTAATTGCCAATTATTTAATAAAGTTTGATAATTGATGATAATTATTAAAATGATCAAATATAATATGTCGAGTAACCAAATACAAACAAATAACATAACAATATTAGGTTATTTTAATTATGACTTGATCACAAGACTAATGGGCATTCCAATGGATATAAATCCAAAGTCATATTTACATGATGGATTTAAAATAGTTTATATGAACTTTCAAATAGACATAAACTTAACTCAAATCTTAATGTTTTTTAAAATAAGCATCACACTTTAATCGACGACATTTCTATGGATGTAAGCACAATACCTGTCTACAAGATAGACATTATTCAGACATTAAAATCACAACATCTAAACAAATGTAAGTCCAATCTAAATTTGACTTTCCAAAGGGATGTAAGTACAATCCAAATTAGCATTCCAAAGGGATGTAAGTCCAATTCAAATAAAAATTACAATTCCTATGGGCAACATTTAAATGGATGTAAACTAAATGTATGCCTGCAAAGCAGACATTAATCAACATATCAAACGTTGGCATGCCAATTGATGTAAGCCCAACATTTATTTACAAGGCAGACTTCAATCATTATTAAAAATGGCATTCCAATGGATGTAAGTCCTATGTGTCTACAATGCATACTTTAATTATTCAAATCATGAAATTATAAATGGATAAAAGCCATATGCATGTCTGCAATGTAGACTTCAATCATTCAAATCATGGAATTCCAATGGGTGTAAGCTCCATGCATGTCTGCAATGCAGACTTCAATCATTCAAATTATAGCATTCCAAAGGAAGTAAACTCTATGCATGTCTGCAATACAAACTTCAATCATTCAAATCATAGAATTCCAATGGATGTACATTCTTGGCATGTCTGTAATGCAAACTTCAATCATTTAAATCATGACATTCTAATGTAAGTAATCCCCATGTATGTATGCAATGTAGACTTCATAAAATTGCATTATTAGGTAGACTTATAAGTTAAGTTTAGCTTAAAATATTCAATAAACAATTGCAAAACACCACATGCATAACAACCCTAGTCTACTCAAGATTCCTACATGAGGCAACCCATGGATACTAATCAAATTCTTTGGGCATTTATAGCTAATAGGCCTTTGATTTTGGTAAATTTGAATAATGACAGGCCCGACATAACTGAATCATGGGGTCTTGATCAAGACTACCCTCCTTTTTCCATTTAAATAATCATTCACACCACACTACTAGGCACTGATTTATGCAAGATATTCTTGTTTATTTTCAAGATTAATTGAGAGTGCTCTTCTATTGTGGTAAGAGGGGTAATTAACTATGGTTGCATGTGTTTATAGAAAGTAGGACCATGATTTAAATAAATCTTAATTTAACATTGGTGAAATCTAGTTGAATAAAAATTAATCTGCCTCATGAAGAACAAACTCTCTAACATCTTAAGATGGCAAAGACTTTGAGATGTTTTCCTTAAGAAATTAGAAAGCTACAATGCTTTATTGTGTATAATTTTGGCTAGTAAAGAGAAGCTTAAAATTAAGTATTACAGAGATGAGGATGCTCAGGTGGATGAGTGACTTCACTCTTAGAGACAAAATGTGAAATGAATATATACATGATAAGGTTAAAGTAGCTCTAATAGTAGATAGGATGAGAGAGTAGCCTTGGATGGTTTGTTCACATAAATCATTAGCCATTGGATGACTCAATTAAGAGATTATATGTATTAGGAGCAACCTATGTTAAGAAAGGTAAAACTAGACCTAAAAAGACTAAATTAGGAAGTACAAAAATGACCTTATTTTATTAGAAGTAAATGAGAATTTGACACTTAATATGACATAACAAAGAAGAAGGATTAATGTACCTGACCCCATGTTGTTGGATAAAGGCTTGTTATTGTTGTTGCTATTTATAAAACCCCAATTTTGTTACTAATGGCTTGTATTATATGATCTATATTGTATATTATGATCAATTTAATTTTGATAATACTAGCTATTGATATAAACATGTGATTAATTATTTTTATAGTATCTTGAATAATATATTATACATTATACAAAATGATTAATTTAAATTTTTAATAAACTTAATTAGGTTAAATTAGTTCTATAGATTTATTTAAATAGAGAAAGTGTATCATACAACATGATGATGATCATACAATATTATTATCTCAAACTTTGAATAAATTCAAATAATTTAAATTCATTCTATTAATATTTTTATGTACTAAGTTAGATTATATGTGTATACCCAAAATAAGTAAGATGTCCAAATGCTAAAGATTCACCACATACATTACGAGCATAGGAAGAAAGAACATAGGTATTGACCACATGGACACAGACTCGCCCACAAAATGCAAGTATTCAAGGTAGAAAGCCATCTCGAGGTGACTCAAGCCCAGCATTCCCCTATAATTGGGAGAAAGGCTATACATGAAATCAAGCCACTGTACACTCATCACATAGCTCATCACATACCAATGAACACTTGCCTCAGATTAAGGCAAAAAGCCATCTCAAGATGACTCAATCCCAACATGCTCTGACAATAGGGAGAGGGGTTGCACATGAAATCAAACCACTATACACTCATCGCATAGCTCATCACATACCAATGACCACTTGTCTCAGATCAAGGTGAGTCTTTTGTATGTACTCAACTACTTTTATTTGTACTCACTCTTGTATTTCCTCTCTTCCCAAATATAATAAAAGGCAGGGTGTTGAAAGGCCCTTCTTTTAGGGTTCAGTCGTTTAGGTGGCTTAGCTTAGGAGAAACCCTTGCTTTATCTTTTTCCTTAGAATATGAGAATTCTCCACTCTTCTATTAAGATTATTTGAAGGACAATAAAAATAAGATCTTTTTCATCATTCTCTCTTATACCTATTATTACTCTCTTCATTAACCCTACTTTCTAGGTATTTCCCAAGATTCTGGTTTAGCCATTAATAGATTTGAATCCAACATCATTTTAGGTGCGGTGAGCATGGATGAGGCTAAGAACTAAGAGTTAAATACAAAGTAAAGTAGAACATTCAATCTAGAATGTCTCAACAATGATGGAGCCAAATATCCAATAATTTGCTATCCAGCCAAACTTGAAAGATATAGAGGATAGAATCACTCGCTTAGTGTAGGTGGCCCTGGAGAGAGCTAATCATAGGCAAAGAATAGTAGAGCATTTAAGATCGATGATGTTCTAAATTTACTGAGCAAGAATAGAATTATCTAGAATGAGAATCATGGATTATGAGTCCTATTATTTTAGAAAGGAAGAAGAAGATGTGCGTAGAGAGTGGGTGACTCCTACCAATGCTTTCTACATGAACATTTCTCAAGCTCACCCCTTGCATAAGTTCAAAATTCACCATTTAGAATCTTATATAGGTAAAACAGACTTGATGAACAACATTGCTTATTTTGAGTAAAAGATATCATTGTTAGACCTAAATAATGTGATGAAGTGTTGTCTTTTCTTTACTACCTTCAAAAAATCAACTTTGAATTATTCTCGTGCCTTTCGCTGAGGGTCATCACCACTTTTTATGACTTCAAGAGGATGTTCACCAAGTAATTTGCTAGCACCTAGAAGCTATTGAAGAGCTCTCAGACTCTCCTTCAAATGAGACAAGTGCCTTATGTGTACCTGATGAAGTTTATTACTCTAATGGGAGATGCTAAAATTCAAGGATTTGGAACCCATGGTGTCTTAGGAAATGCTCACCCAAGGGTTGAAGGAAGGGCCATTTAGGCATGCCTTCAAACTCTAACAGCTTAAAATATTCACCAAATTGCTTAATATGAAAAATAATCATGTGAAAAGCATCTATGCTGACTCTGTGTGCTAAGGACTCATCAAAAAGTCCACATTTGGGATGGTCACCCACAGCCAAATTCTTAGCATAGAGGCTACACAAAGGTAGGCAACCAAAAACACTCACACCCAGTGAGATTTTAGGAACCTTACAACTTGCTATCAAGGAAATGAGTATCCGCAGTGACTCCACTAAGGGTATTGATGGCTGAGTTGCTGGAAGCCAAGTAGAATAAAAATTTCTTCAAAAGGCCACCACCACAAAGTTCCAATGGAGTGTGAAGTTACTCTAGATATTGCACTTAACATAGAGATCATGGGCATGACACAAAAAAATAATGAAATCATAGAAGCTTGGTTGAGGAGCTGATAAAGGCTAGGAACCTCAAAGAGTTCACTGGGATGAAGGATAAGAAAGTTGCCAAGATGGATAATGAACCCACCCTAGTGTGTAACATTCACATTATAGGAGTAGTACCCACCCTCTTTAGAGGAGATGAAGAGTCTTCATGAAGGGAAAGTTTTAAATGACTATAATTTGGGGAAGTCAACCCAGTGATCATGGAACAAGCACCACACACCTTGATAGTGCCAGTGACTTTCTCAGAAAGAGATAGACCCTCCATGGGTAACCTTTATAATGTTGAGATCATCATCTTGACATTAATCTCCAACTACCAAATTGGAAATATATTGATATACATAGAGAGCTCAATCAATATCATATTCAAATCTATTTTTGATATGTTGGTGCTACAAGTTCCAAACTTGCCCCTATAAGAGGACGACTATTAGAATTCTTTGGCAAAAAAGAGGAACTGAAGGAATGATCACTCTTCGTATGACCTTGGTGGAGAATGAAAAGCAATACACTATAATGGACAACTTTGTTATAGTAAAAGCTCCACTAGACACAGCTCAAAGCATTTATAGCAATGCAATCCACTTACCATGTAGATGTCAAGTTCCCCACATCGTTAGTGATAACTTAAACAAATCCAGAACTTGCTACCTCATAGCAATGGGCAAGCCTAGAAAGTAGGAGGAAGTCTTGCAATTAAACATTGCTGGCACCAAAATTGAAAGCCTCAAAGAGATAGAGGAAGTGTCAATGTCCTCCAATCTTGAGCATAAGGAATCCCTCATTCAAACCCTCCAAGTGGATGTAGACATATTCACCTAGAATACAATCAAGATGCTAGGAATCAACATTAATGCCGCTCACCATTATCTCAATGTTCACAAAGATGCTTGCCCCATCAAATAAAAATTAAGGAGGACTACAGTATTACTCGCTGAAATTATCTATGAAGAAGTCGCCAAGTTACGGGAAGCAAACATCATCAGGAAAGTCTAGTATCTTAAATAGGTGTTAAGTGTTATCATGGTGAAAATTTTATTAAAAAGTGGAAAATGTGCATTGACTTCACTATCTATGCTTGGCTTATCTGAAAGATAAATATCCCCTTCTCCAAATAGACAAAATAATTGACTCGATAGCGAGTTACTCTATTTCTTGATGCATGTTTTTGGGTTTCATCAAATCTAGATGCACCCTACCGACTTAAAGGAAACATCTTTTATTAAGGTAGAAGGATTCTATTGGTATTAAGTAATGCCCTTTAGGCTTAAAAATTCTTGTGTGACTTATCAAAGGGTGGTGTACCACATATTCAAGGAGCAAAAATGGAGACATGTTGAAGTCTACATTGATGATTTGCTGATCAAAAGCAAGTCGCCTATGCAGTATATCAAAGACCTCAAGGAGACTTTTTCCACCATGAAAAAATACAACATGTGTTTAAATCCTTTGAAATGCACTTTTGGCACCAGGCCAAGTAAATTTAATGTAGCACATTAAAGGAGGAAAAAACCTTCACAAAGTCACAAACCAATGCTTGAACTTTGAGGACTTTTATTAGACTTTTATGTGTTATAATATTTATGTTTCATGAGTTGTATTATGTAGTAGTGGATGTAATTGATCATGATTAAGTGTTGTATAAGATTTGTGATTGAAATCATATAAGTTCATGTGTTAAATTGCATAGGTATCAATCTAGCACCTAAATGCTACTCTACTAGCACCTTGGTACTACATTTTATAGAATTTAATTTTTAGCGATAGAGAAGCTAGCACCTTGGCACAAGTCTGTGGTGCCACAATGTTGGGTTGTTTCCCTTGGCACTGTAAAATAATATGTTCTAATTTATTTATTTTTTTGTAGTTTCTCCCAAGGGACACATCCATTAGAGTATTGTACTTATATAAACACATATTCTAACCTAATGGAGAATTAGACTTGTTTGTGTATGAAAATTTGAATGAAAATTTTTTTGGTTGGAGCTTGGTGGCTGACCATTTAAGGGATTCGGTGATCCCTTGCTACCATTCTACTTGGGTGTGTAGAACTTCCTCGCATCTCTTCCACTTTGATGAGTGGAAGACCTTAGAGTATTTATTCTTTCTCCATCCATTGTGGCATCATTTCTCTATGATGCATCCCTCAATTTTGATATTAGACCCCAAGATTTGGAGGCATGGAGAAAGTGCTCATTAAAAATCTATCTCAAATCTAAGAAAGGTTAGTTCTGTATTTGGATTTCATGTAAGTTTATTTATATATTTAGTGATTTTGCTTGCAAACTCATGCTAAATTCATGTGGCAGGTAATCCTATGAATATTTATTTTATTACCAACTAGTTGTCTCTACTTATAAAGTCTAGTCTTTCCTTACTTTACCTAAGTTCAAGCATAACACTTGAGTAAGGGAGAGTTCACTAAATAGCATAACCTAGTAAATTAACTTTACATAAAAATCAAATTCATATCCTTAAAGATCTTATCTTTATCTCTTTGTAAGTTTACTTAATATTTTGTAGTATCTATGGCTTAATTTGTGTTTATTGAAGGCTTGTCATTTTTAAATTTGTGCATCTCATTATATTAAATCTAGTTCACTTATCACATATTTAAATTATCATTTGGAGTAAAATATTTGTATTTATGTTTGCATCATGCCACCCAAATCTGTTAGTTTGGACCAACTAGAGGACTAAACTAGGAGGGTAAATGAGATCTCTATGCAAAGTGAAGAGAAATTCACTAAGATAGAAGACCTCATGAACCTAACTACACAAATTCAAACCTTGAGTACTATGCTTCAAACTCCACTGATTATCCTACGTCAAAATGACTTAGAACTTATAGGAGGAAAAAAATATTGAACTTCTTAGAGATGATTATCATGTGAAAGGCCAAACCTATGGAACACCCTTAGACAAGATCATCTTAGGGTTCATGAAACATTACATGAACTTAAAAAATATGTTAAGATAGAAGCCCAAATGTATGATGATGTTTATGACCCTAGCAAATTTTTAGATTGGTTAACCCAAGTGGATAATTTCTTCCATAAGTATCATATGAATGATTATCAATAAACTAAATTTGTTAAAATGAAATTAGTATATCATGAAAAAATCTATTGGAATAAAATTTTAGCTAAAGAAAAGAGATTCGGTAGAAACCTCATGACGTCTAACATGGGTAGAAATAAAAAAAATCTAAGGGCTAAATATTGTCCTAGAAATTATGATAATAGGCTCCACAAATAATTAACTACTCTTAAATAAAAGAATATGTCAATAGTGGAATATATGAATACATTTGTTGACTTAATAGCTAGAATATAATGTACTGATCAAGAGTGGAAAATAGCTAATAAATTTGTCATTGGTTTAAGAGGAGATTTCAAAATGAGGGAGAGCTTCACGATCCCTAGACCTTAGTGGACGCCTTTCACTATGGTTTGCTCCAAAAAAAATTTAAAAAAGTTGTATCCACATCCAAGATAAAAACTCAAATATATTATAAATATCCACACACATCATAATCTCAAAATTCTATCGTTAGACATAATCCTTCTACATCAAACAACCACTCTAAAATGAACTCGATTGAACCTACTTCTATGAATGTGAAAGATATAGTTTACTTTAAATGTCATAAAAAGGGTCATATGCAAAATCAATGTAGATCAAAAATCATGTTTGTAAATGAATTGGGAGATTTTGGTGAAGAAGAGGATATTGAAGAAATACGTGATGATACACCACTATCAGATGAAGAAGTGGATCCAAATATAGATAATCTAGTATTAGTTATGAAGTGTATGACTTCTTTTAGGGAAGAAAAGGATTAGAGTAGGAGGAAAATTTTCTAAATGAATATCTTGTATAAGAAAAAAAAGGTGTAAGCTAGTAATAAATAGAGAAAGTACTATAAATGTTATACCAATCTATACTATCACTACATACTATCTTACAACTAAAACTCACCCAAAACCATTCCAAGTCTATTAGGTAAATCACACATCTCTATTTATTACAAATAGATGTTTTGCTCTAATTATGATAGGTAGTTGTAATGATCAAAATTTGTGTGATGTTCTTCTAATAGAAATAACTCATATCTTATTAGGAAGATCGTGGATTTATGATTTAAATATAATCTATTATGGATGTGAAAATACTTATTGTGGGGAAAATTTATGACACATAGAGTTTAGGAATTTCTTATTTGATTGATCGAATGCATCATTAAGGAAGAAACATATTATCTCGAAAGAGAAACATGTTATCCTGTAATGGATCTGATCATTTAATAAAAGACTTCTAAGGCTAATGGGTCTTTCATGTACCAAAGAATTTTTTCCTAAACTACATGAAAAGTATAACAGGTTTAATTTAGATAGGATTTATGGTTCCTTATACAGGCAAGCCCCTATAGTTAGTTACATCTTCAGAAGGGTCTCGTCTAAAGAATACTCTTGATTAAAGAAATAATTTATTATTTCTAAGGAGTCCTAAGTTGGTTTTCAAATGATTAATTTTTTATAATTTTCAATTGGGTTTGATTCAAATTAGAGAGAGTGATTTTAGGAGACAAATGAGATGAAGTACAAAATGTCTATTGATATTGGGATGCCCAATAGACACTTCAACAATCTTATAATTGGGCTTTAAATTTTGGAATTTTATTTAGATTTTAAGTTGATATTTTCTTAGAAATCTAAGGCTTAGATTTTAGTAGCACAAGAGTGCAGAAATGCCTAGGGTTGAAGACTTATTCCTAGAAGGATGGTTCAGAGCCTAACCTACAAGTGCTTTTGACTCAAGTCAGATACTCAACCTGGTTTCATTTTAGAAATTATTGATCATTCCTATCACTTGAGGGAACTAACATATCCCCAGCTCTTCTGGACTTACAACCAATCTGGAGGGGCTGCCAGCTAACACCACATAAGGGCATATTAAATTCATGATGCTAAGTCTCATGAATGCAAGATCGATGGGCTATTGTATTTTTAGGAAAGGAATCTCTAAACTTAGACTCACTCCCTAATCCCTAAGATAATATAGGGTATGAAATGCATCTAACTAATGCACATTTTTCAAAGTTTTAAGTGTTTTGATTTATGATTCATTTAAGGTCTTCAATATGCATTTGTATGCCTACATGCCATGCAATTAGAAATGATTATGGGCTAAATCAATAATAGAAGGCAGTATTCCCCAAGAAGGTGGTTATCCTTATAGGTCAGTTGTCCCTTATGTGCAATGGGAGAAGTTGCCCAATTCAAGGACTAGACCAATATGATTTCATGATTTTAAAACCTAATTAGTTTCTAATTGATTTTAAGTTTTGCGTAAGGCTTTAAATTATGTGGAGTTTCAAATTATCTTCTATTTTTGTTTCAGTTGTTTAGATTTAAGTTGGGTGTAAAATTTAGTTTTTCCTATGAGCCTAATCATCCAAGCCTTCAATCACAAGAAAGCACAACGAAAGAAACCTAGAAAAGTAGCTGATTCTATTATGCATCCAAAATAAATTAAGCTAATTTTTAATTTAGGAAAAAGGCCAATGTAGCCAGGTACCACTATACACCCTAGAAGAAAGAAAAAATAGGCAGCCAAGCTCTACGCTTATACAGTCCAGCCTAGAACTATAAGTCTAGTTCTTTGAGTCTTTTTTCCAGGATAGTCTCCATCTTCAGGGACATCCATTGGGCTTCACAGGGGACCATCACACATATCTTTTAGTAGGGTCAACTCCTGCTAATCCTAAACCCCATAGATCCTAACTTAATTCTAAGTTCTAAGCCCTACAAAACAAATATTAGCAAAATACAAACAGCTCACAACAGTTATTTTTTATAAACACATGGGCTTAACATTAGCTGCTTGCCAGTCCACTAGTCCTATAGGCTATATTTAAGGACTTAAGCATACCTGTAAGAAAATATCATTTTTAATTTTATTTATGATAGCAGTCCTTTCTGACATAGCCCTTGTAAAAGATAATGTTCGATCTAAAAAGAATGTCCTATCATCCAGTCTAATAGGCAAACAATCCTAGACATGCAATCTAAAATAGTACATCATAAATACATGTGAAGCACATCATATCACAATACAAAAAATCATAAAAGAAATCACAGAATGGACTAACCAAAGTCTAGGGTTCGTGACCTAATGATATAGTGTGCGAAGAAAATAGGCTTGTGTAGCAAGACTTTGCTAGGCCTCTTTAGTTCAAGTTTCAATTCGGAGTTTGAATTTGTTTGAATTTCACCTTTGGATGGTTTCAATTAAATGATTTAGCAATTTTTTTTCATTTTTATTTTACTTGTATTTGGTTAAAGTGAAGTTTAGGTTTCCAAGAATGTAGACTAGAATAAATCCCACTTTTGAGTGGAACTCATTTTATTCAACATCCTAACTCCTAATGAAATGAAACCTTCATCTTAAGATAATGATCCATCCTAAAGGTCTAACTAAGATTCTTAAGTATCTTCATTAATCCTTTTAGTTTCATTAGATGGTTCGTGATTGAATTAAATTCCAATTTTGTATTAATGTTCATTTTTTCCTTGGAATTTGATTCATCATTTCAATTCTTTTAGTTGGACTTGACTTTTATTCTTGATTTAATTTATTATTTTAATTTAATTTGATTGAATTATTTTATTTGATTCAGTTTATTTCATTTAACTTTATTTGATTTGCTTCATTTGGTTTGCATTAATGTTTTGGATTAAGTTATGTTGATTTAATTTGATATATGCTAACCTAAGGCTTTTAGATTAATGTTTGAATTCATTTTTAGGTTAGATTTATTGTAAATTGACTGTTCCATTAAGTATTTGTTTGATTGTGAATTTCTTAACTTAAGGTTTAATTACTCTTAATATGATTTATTAATTTCATTAGTCCTTAAGTATAGAAATGATTAAGTTCTTTGATTTAGAATATTTGGAGAACTATCCTAAGTATTTCTGATGTTGATGTAGATTATTTCATGATTTGATGAATTTATGAATTTTTTCATTAATTATTTGATTCATATTGACTTGGGAATTTGGAAATTCAAAAATTCTGAATCCAAAGGTCAATTAGATTTGAAATTTTTATGGCAAGTGGGATTTCATGCCAATTTTATGCATCCAAAACTTCACCTTGATTAGATTCATAATTAGGGTGTAGTTAAGGCTTTAAATATTTCATTAAAAGTTAAATTAAGCCTAATTTGATGAAGGTCATTTAAGGATTTCATTTTTCATTAATTCCTCTTTGAAAGAATTTTCCAAAGAGGGTTCACTAATAATTTTTGAAAATTTGGTTGATTTATTGTGATTTAATTAATTTTTGATTAATTATTTGAATTATTTAATTCAATTAATTACCTAATTAAGTAATTTTGTGATTTATTTAGTTCCAATGAGTTTCATTGATGATTTTATGTTCATCAAGGTTTGTTAAGTTAATTTGAAGTGATTTAATCTATTTTGGTCATTTATTTTATTTTATTTTAATTTATTTGATTAAAATTGAGGTTTAGGATTTTAAATTTCATATTTCATGAATTACGTTGTAATAATTCATGAAAATTTTTTCCTAGGATGTGTTTTAACTTTAAAATTTTAGTTCCCTAAAGTTTTATTTGAATTATATTAATTAAGTTTTAATTGATTTCATTCAAAGTCAAATTAAGGCTAAAATACCCAAAATTAATTGGGAATTATAATTTTAATGGATTCCTCTCATCAAGATGAATCCATATAGCCTAAGTTTGTAATTTTTGGAGTTGAATTTAATTTTCCAGTTTTTAATTAGTTTTTTAAATTAAATAGAGATTTACTTGTTTGAGGACCACGCTGATGTGGTAATGTATGTGGCATTGTCGCCACATGGCATGGCGGGAGTGGACCACACAGAGTACGCGTGGCATTTGCATCAAAAGTGGTGCCACCTAATATGAATCTCGACTGTCTGATCCCAATTCATTCTGTGACATCTTTAAGGAGTTTAATCAAATCATCTGACTAAATCATGACTGTCCAGTCCAAATAGAAGGATCAGACGATGGAGATTATATCCCTCAAATCTTCGGTAAGAGACAGACACCGTCCGTCATTTTTGCCAAAATTTCAGAGATCATCGATGAGTTTAGACTCACTTTTATTGCAAAATGATCAAGGATCCTTTTGTAATCAATTTGTGTAGTTTGATCCACATGAGGATTAATTTTCTATCAAAAAGTGTCAAAATCAGACACCCTAAAGGATCGGTGGTGGAGCATACCTCATTTATGGTGATTATTAGCAATTTGATAAACTCCATTAGCTTTGCATTGATGTGATGAAGCTGTGCATGAAATTTGGTGGCTTGCCTCCCTGTGGATTGCCTCCTAGACCAATTTTGGATTGAAATCCAATGGCTTTGATCATTTGTTGGCTCATCAACGGTGAGGGGATGAGGTGGCGATTTGATTGAGGTCACCTCGACCTCTAGAATGTGTTGAAATGTTCAATTTGATGTGAGAGAGTCTCCCTTGCATTTCACCATTAAAGGGGCTCAGATTCTGCAAGATTTTGTTCATTTTTTGATGTGCCGGTGGTGAGGGATCAGGGGAAGGGTTGCCTCTTTCATCTCTACCCTTGGTGAACAATTTGAGATGAAAAAAGGGAGGGAATTGGTCCTCCCTCCCCTCTTTCCATGCTTTGTTGAGGGCATACTTATGTGCTTATAGGTGGCTGAATTCCGACCACCAGTGGTTGCAAGGTCTGCCAAGGGTGGATTCAATCTCCCTTGGCCTTATGAGCAAGTTTGGATCAAGGATTGGAAGAGAGGAGGGCATTTTCCTCCTCTTCTTTGCTTGGCCGAGCCTTAGCTCTTTCACTTGCTTCATTCTTCTTCCTTCTTGGCTTCTTCCTTGGAGGAAGCCAAATTATTTTTGGCTTTAGGCTTGATGGCCTTCAATTGGTTGGAATCAATCCAATCTTTTGAAGTCAAGAGGTGTATTGAGGTATATGGAAGAGGGGAAATGAGACTTACCTTCTTCTCATGAAGTTTTGAGTCCTCTCTTCTCATAATTCCACCACATTCATTTTTCTTTATTTTTATGGTTTATGGCATCACCATCAAAGTCCTTAAACTAGTATGTGTCTGTCCAACTCAAACTCAAACTCAAATGAATTGAGGTCAAGTTTAAACCCATTTGACTTGGATTGAAAATTTGAATCCAAACCAAACATTTGGATTCAAAGTGCATGGTTTTTATTTAATTATTTTAAATTTAGATTCAATTATGTTTAATTGATGATTGATTGAGTTTTGATTTAATTTACTCATTTAAATTTGAATTAATTTTGAATTTCATTTCATTTCAACCCATTTAAACTTAAATTGGTTAAGTTTGATTTCAATTGGTTTAAATTACCAATTTGACTCAATTGGGTTTGGTTTGGGCTCCAATCATGCTTAAGCACATGTGTGAGATGATTTGGAGTGATTGATTTCATTTAATTTCAATTAGATTTCAATTTGAACCCATTTGACCCAAAGTGGGCTAAATGGGTTAAGTTTGGGTTCCATTTGGGTCAAATGACCAATTTGACCAAATTAGACCCAATGATCAGTTGGATTGTGTTTAATTATCATTTACAAATGATCTTGAATATCAAATTGAACTGATTTCAATTTGATTTGGGTTTGAACCCGATGGGACCCATTTAGGGTTATTTAGACTAAGTGGTCTAGTAAACCCAATTAAAGCCTAAATAAATTCAATTTTGTTAGATTTATGATTAAAATGTTTATTTAATCATACAAAACATTTTGAATGATTTATGTTGGCCAAATTCTTGATGGGTTGACCTTTGACTTAGTGGGACCCACCTAAGTCAAACTTATGACAAATGGATTGACCATATTTGACTTTAGTTTAGTTTTGGATTCATTCCTATGTTTTAATTTGATTTCATTTTGATTTATTTAAATTTATTTGGATTTAATCCAAATTTGAAACTTGGGTCAAGTCTACCTAAGCTCGTCAGGTTAGATCAAACCCAAGGAAGGGGCACTAGGTCACTAGGTATAGTGACCTAAGCACTTAATTAGAAAATTCCTATTTAAGATTAGGACATCTTAATTACTAATTTCAGAATGATATTAACCCTTTCCCAAAATAAGGTCACCACTTATGTATTTAAAAATAATGAGAAAATAATCAAATTATTCCCTGTAAAACCTAACAAAAAAAGATAAATTACACCCTCACATAGAATTCCTCCTCCACCTCTTCACAAAACTAACTTTGAACTACAATTAAAACCCAATCAAGAGAAAAATGTGAAACTCCAGTTGATAGTAATATCACCATCCAACAGTAGGCAGGATATTTCTAATATACATTTTAATATGTGAAAATCTTATATAATTCAAATCATAACCTTAGGGTTTAGACCCTTAATAAGAGAATTCAATGACCCTACTTCTTTATTTATCTTGCACCTTTGAGAAATCTATTGATGTTAAGGATCATCACATACTTGTTGTGATCTTAAATCTATTATCTGTTGATTTAATCCCTGATGACTTACATAATGAATTGCCATAATTAAGGGATATAAATCATGCTATTGGCTTGATTCTTGGTTCACAAATACCCAATTTATTTCACTATAGGATGAATCCAACTGAGCATATAGAGTTATAATGATAAGTACATGAACTCTTAGAGAAGGGTTTTATCCAAAAAAAAGTCTTAGTTCTTATGTTGTACCTACTCTTTTAACTCATAATAAAAATAAGACTTTGAGGATGTGTATTGATAGCAGAGCAATAAAAAAGATCACAATAAAATATAGTTTTTTTTATACCTAGGTTAGATGACATGTTAGATCTTATATTAAGTTCATCTTTATTCTCTAAAATTGATTTGAGAAGTGGATATCATCATATAAGGATTAGACCAGTTGATAAATGGAAGAAAGCGTTCAAAAATCCCACTAGTCTTTATGAATGGTTAGTCATGCCATTTGGTCTTTCAAATGCATCTAATATAATCAAGAGACTAATGAACACCATACTAAAACCTTTTATTGATCAATTTCTTGTCTTTTATTTTAACAATATTATTATATATAACCTAGATGAGAAGTCACTTCTACATCACTTAAGAATGGTCTTAGAAAAATTAAGAGCAATAAAATTATATAAATATTAAGAAATTTTTCTTCTATCAAACTGAAGTCATTTTCTTAGGTTTCATTGTATATGCTGATGGATTAAAAGTTGGCCCATCAAAAATTAAATCTATTATAGATTGGCGAACTCCAAAGTCTTTTGCGGATGGTATAAGATTTCATGGTTTAATAACTTTTATTAGGAGGTTTATAAGAAATTATAGCATTATTGTAGCTCCATCACTAAGATCTTAAAAAAAAAAGTTTACATGGACCACAAATGTTGAAAGAGTCATGTAATGAATTAAAACTCTTATAACTACTTCACTTGTCTTAAGACATCCTAACGTCCATAAAGAATTTGGAGTGACTTATGATGCATAAGGTATTGAAATTAGTGAAATATTTAGTCAAGAAAACCATCCAATTGTTTTTGTCAATAAGAAATTAAATGACTTTAGACAAAAAATGTTTTACATATGATCAAGAGTTTTATAAAATTATTCAAATTTTTAAATACTAGAGGCATTATCTATTTTCTAAAGAGTTTACTCTGAATATAGATCAGCAAGCCCTAAAATTTATTAACGCCAAAACAAACTAAATCATATACATGTTAAATGGGGTGAATACCATCAAGAATTTTCTTTTGTGCTTAAACATAAGCTTGAAATAGAAAGTAAACCAATAGATGCTCTATCTAGAGTATCTCTAATGGTTTCATCTTTTGAATTTCTAATCTCTAAATTTAATACTTTAAAGAAGATTATAAATTTTGCCATGATTTTCATGTGATAAACTTAGAACACAAATCTAAGCCCTTGACTTTTGATAGCTCATTTCTATGGAATCTTTATAAAGGAATGAGATTATGTATTCCTAAAATCTCCCAAAGGGAATTCCTTATTTTGAAATACATTCAGAAGGCATATCAAAATATTTTGATAAATTAAAGACTCAAATACTAGTTAAGCAAAGGCTTTATTGGCCATCCCTATGAAACGATGTTGGACGTATTAGAATATAACATTACACTTATAGCCAGGCTAAACTTGTCAAATAAAAAGTAGGTCATTACACTTTATTATTTATTCCTTCTAGACTATGGGAAGACCTATCCATAGATTTCACATTAGGTTTATCTAGGATGCCTCGTGGACATGACAATATATTTATCATTGTAGATAGATTTTCCAGGATGGCACATTTCATACCTTATTCAAAATCAAATGATGCATCTTACGTAGTAAGATTATTCTTTAAAGAAATTCCCAAGTTACACAGAGTCCCATCCACTATAGTTTTAGATAGAGATGTTAAATTCATATCCAACATTTGGAAAAAATTATGGAAAATAATGGGAATAAAACTAAAATTCGCCTGTCATTTCATCCACAAATTGAGGGATAGACGAAAGTTATCAATAGGACATTAGGAAATCCATTAAGACATTTAGTTGATAAAAATTTAGAAAACTTAAGATTTAACATTACCTACATCTAAATTTTCATACAATAGTTTCATTTCCAAATTAACTCATAAATCACTTTTCAAGAATGTTTATAGACATAACCCTAAATTTTCTATTGACCTAGCTAATATGCATACTCATGCATTTTCTAATTTAGCATATATATTTGCATGTGATTTTCATAACCTTCATGAAGACATAAAAAAAATTGGAAACGCAAAATGCTAAGTACACTGAGCAAAAGTATAAAGATAAAAATTTTAAGAAATATGAGGTAGGTGATTATGTATTGGTTTGTATGCATCTTAAGAGATTTTCTTTCACCAAATATAAAAAATTTTAAGTGAGACCAAGTGGGCTATTTAAAAGTATTAGAAAACTCGGTATTAATACTTATGTTCTTGAATTACCTTCTCACATATTTATTATCCATAATTTTAATGTGAAAGATCTAATATATTTTAAAGAAGTTGCCCAACCTCCAAATTTGTAGAATGATGCTTTTATCGAAAGAAATAGAAATTATTTGCAAGTACCTATCTAGACAACATTCTTTGATGTGGAGAATATCATCACAATTAAGACACCAATAGATGATAGCACCATTTAGAGATTCGTAATTAGTTGGAAAGACAAGCCACTAAGTAAAGTTACATGCATGACCTTAGAAGAACAATAAAGCTTCACCTCTAAACTTCTTGGAGAGTTTCAAAATCTTAACTCTTCGAAGAAGAGTTCTTTGAGGTTTGAGAGAGTTGTTGTAGCACATCAAAGGATAAACATTTTGATTATGTTCTTAATGATCAATTTTGAATGTCTATTGAATGTTTTATGTGTTTCAGATATATCAATTGCTAATTACATATCCAATATATTTCACAATATGTTTGAGGAAATTGTAATAGTAGAAGAATGAAAGATAGATCAAAATGGATAATGTGAAGCTCAAGATACAATATTTTAGGTTATTTGCATTTATAACTATTTTAGAAATTCATATGAGTTCATTGGCATGAATCAATTTGCTCACAACTTAACATATTATTTTAATGAGGTTAATTTATATAAATCTCTATCTAATTAACATTCAATTATATGTTTCATACATAACATTTGAATTATCAAAATAATAAATGATAATAATTTATGACTATTAAGTGTAATTATTTTATTTACTTAATATAATTAAATATTTTAATTTGATTTAAAGGTTATATGATAACTAATATATGTATGATTATATATAAATTATATCATAATATGTAAATATCATATTTCAAAATTAACAAAAATATGTGAAATTTTGTATTTTAGACAAAGTCATTTTATAATCAAGGAATTTATATCTGATTACATCTCCAATGGATTCCTTGGATCTTTTCCTTTAATTTGATAGGTTACATGACCCACGTTTGATGAAAATTGAATTTATTATGACATTTTAAACATTAGTTGATTTTAATAATGAATGCATGCTACATGCTTTGAATATATTAAGAGCCATATTTGGTTATTTTTGACTTTCCCATGTGAATAGAATTTTTTGCTTGAATTTAATATTTATTTAATATAAATTATATTTTTATTGAATATTAAATTATTAGATGATAACATGATGTTAGAATAATATATATTTTTTTGAAATAATTCAAAATGACCTTCTTGCCTATAAATAGTCCTCATTCTCTTCATGAAAGCATTCCTCATTCAAATTCAAAATCCCTCCAAATCTAATCTAAGAGAAAATTTCTTAGATTTTCCTTCCAAGTGTTCTCCAAATATTGCAAGATCAAATCCTTGGTTTGGAAGCTTCAACATCTTCAACTAAGCAAGCTTTCTCAAATTACTTGAATTTGTTTTCTTGATCTTAATCCTTTTTTAGTTGCTCATGCTATTTTCACCATCTATTTATTCTTTCCAATTTATACTTTTTGGTGGATTAGTCTTCAGACATTATTTTTCACATCAAATTTTCTCAATCATTTTTTTGTGAAAAACTCTTGTGATAGTTTGTAAGATCTATTTCAACTTGTTGAATTTTTTAACTTCCTACAAATTTCTTTTGGTTTCTTGAAATATTTCTTTATTAGTCTTATTTTGAAAGATCATTTATTCTTAGATCTATTCTAAAAGTATATTTTAAGCATTTCAAATTAATTTATTATGTTGAAATTATTTTCATATTTGCTAGATATTTTTTAAATTAAAAGCATACTAGCCTACTTAGATCTATCATATACTAATATTATTTAAGTATTTTGTGATCATTTGCATTAATTGAAAACATCTTTTTTGGTTAAAATATAATAAATTATTCCTTGCTGAAATTTATTTTATTGTACAAAAGAATATTGGTAATTTATTTTGAAATCATTTTTATATTAGTCTACAAATTGTAATAACATAAACATCTTAGTAAGATTACTTTAAGATATTTATTTTATTAGTTCTTATCAATATTAAGTGAGCATTTTATCTTGCCAAAATTTTTAAGTTGTAAGTGATCATTTATAAGTTGTGAGATAATTTTTTGAATTGGATAGCTTGGTATATTTGTGAGAGATTTATTTTATCAAAATTTATTATTTTGTATTTTCTTTTTGTGCTATATAATTTATATTGGGGTTGTACTCACCCCTTTGTAGGAGAGTACATATTATTGTAGGGGTTGTACTCGCCCCGTTATAGGAGAGTACTATTTGTAAGCTATTTTTCATTTAGTGGATTCCTAGCCAGGGGTGGCTAGGCGTGGACGTAGGCTTATTTTGAAGTTTGGCTGAACCATGTAAAAATTGTGTGCCTATTGTCTCTTATTACTTTACTGTATTTTTGTTTTTATTACATTAAGAATTGTATCTTGTCATTATAAAATCAAAAATTAATTTTCTATTAAAACTTAAAATTTAGATTTAACTTTAAAATTTTAATATCTGCCATTCACACCTTGGGTGCTATAATTGAACTCACACAAAGTAAAGCTTGAACTTTAAGGACCTTTATTAGATTTTATCTGTTGTGATATTTATGTCTCATGTGTTGTATTATATAGTAGTGGATGTATTTGATCATGTTTAAGTGTTGTATAAGAGTTTGTGATTGAAATCATTTGAGTTCATGTGTTAAATTGCATAGGTGTCAATCTGGAACTTAGCCACTACTCTTCTAGCACCTTGGTGTTGCATTTTGTAGTATTCATTGCTTAGAGATAGACAAGCTAGCGTCTGATGCTATTTTGTGGTACCATGATGCTAGCTTATAGCTCCACAACATTTGAATGTAGCACTTTAGCACTGCAACTTGGCAGGTTCTAACTTGTGTTTCAATTTTTGATAGTTTTTCCCCCAAGGGATGCCTCCCTTAGAGTATTATACTTACATAAACACTTATTATGACCTAGTAGAGAATTATACTTTTTTATGTATAAAAACTTGAGTAAAAAAAACTCTTTGGTTGAGGCTTAGTGGTTGACTGTTTGAGGGATTCAATGATCTCTCATTACCGTTCTACTTAAGTAAGTAGAACTTCCTCGCATCGCTTCCACTTCATTGAGTGAAAGACCTTAGAGCATTTCTTCTTCCTCCATCCACTATGACATCTTCTCTCTATGACATATCCATCAAAATTTATAGGATTTCTTATAAAACTTGAGAGCATAAATGATAATCCAGGTAAGGTAAAGTCCATAATTGAGATGCCTTCACTAGGAATGACAAAAAAAGTTTAGTGACTTACAAGGAAAGTTTTTGAATTAAACTAATTTATTTCTAACACTAAAGGACATTATTTACCATTCTTCAAAGTTCTTAGGGGAGCTAAGAAGTTTGAATGGACTATAAAGTGCAAGAAGGATTTGTTTGACCTTAAGAACCTATTCGCCTCACTGCTTTTGTTACAAAGCTCGAAAAAAGAAGCAACCATATTGTTGTATCTTGGAGTCAGAAGACTTGATCAATTTTATTCTCATTGGATAGAAGAGTAGAAAATAATGGCCCATTTACTACATCAGCAAATCCTTAAGATGAGTCTAGCTGAACTACCCAATAATAGAGAAACTGGCCCTTATGCTCATTATCTCATTGAGACAACTCCGACCATATTTCCAAGCACACTCAATCCAAATGAACACACTAAAATCCACTTATATCCATAGTCTCCAAGCCTAATCACTTGGAAATATTGCTAAATGGTCAATGAAGTTGAGCAAATTTGATATACCTTATTATCCCCGAACAATGATTAAAGCTCAAGAAATTGAGATTTCCTTATTCTTTTTTCCAACTATAGGAAGTCCTAGTCAATCAAGAGCCATTATGGTGGCTATGTGTGGATGCATCATCTAGTGAACGTGGCATGGGCACAAGCATAGTGTTAAAGAGCCTAACATAAATCACTATAACACAATTGGCTAAGTTTAGCTTCAAGTCAATGAATAACCAATCAAAATACAATGCTTTACTCATCGGACTCTGATTTACTATTGACTTCATAATTCTAACCTCATATAAGATTGATTTTAATGATAACAAGCACATGTTCAAATGCTACTAATCAAGTTAAATTCAAGTATGTAGGAAAAACTCTTCAGCTCTTGGTTATTCAGTTATGTCGGAATGTTAAAGGTATTGGAGAAGGATTTGGTAAAATTTTTTTTAGAAATAACTATACTAAGGAAAATGAAATGCTCACTAAAATAAAATATATCATTCATTCATTTTAAAATAATCTATTTTAAATTATTCATAAGCACAATATTTCACATTTATAATTATTCTTTAAAATTATTCATTTTTTGAATAATGTGAACTAAATGCATAAACCATGTTACATTTATTATGCTTCCATGCAAATTAAATTAAGTTCACATCTCATTAAGTTATTTCCATGCTAAAATATGTTTATTATCCATTTATTGTTTGCATAAAATCCATTTATCCTAAAATTATCCTTTGTATTATTTTTCTCTCCTATTATTCTCATTTTCTCTCTCTTATCCTATTTTTCATCCTCAACCTTTTTGGCAGAATTTCTTCATGATTATTTTCTAAATAAATTATATGAAGTTATTCAAGTTATTTCCATAATTATCCCATATTTTTCTAAATTTAAAAAATTATTTAATTTAATTTTTAATTTGAATTATTTTTGAATTCAAATTGAATATTCTCTTAATTACATGTGCAAATTTGAACTTAGCTTTTTATGGAATGTTATGTGGCTGATTATATGCTATTTTAATTGAGCTAATTTCAATTTGTTTGGATTTATTTGAGTTAATTAAAATTAAATTAAATTTAATCCATGGAATTATCTTATTTTCAATTTTTGCATAATTTTGGAATCTTCCCATGGCTGGCCACATCATAATTTGAATTCAAATGAGTCACATTATAAATATTGATGCAAAATCTCCAAATATCTGATTAATCATATTTCAATTTAAATTGAATTATTAAAATAGATTTTATCTATATTTGAAAATAAGTATGGTTGAATTTTCATAGTTTCCCTTAGATTTAATGTAATGTATTCTAGAAATATCTCTTTCCTTCTTTCATTCAATCAAATTCAATTGATTAAATATTCGTTGATATTGTGTTGAATTAAAATTGAATCCCATCATGGAAACTCTATTGGCTAACCATATCTTGCTAATTTAATTAATTAAATTTTATTTTTTAAAACCTCCCTTAGCTGAATTTCCCACTTGATTAAATTGAATTGATTCAATTGAATTACTTACCATTTAAATTTCCCTCTTTCTTTCCTTGGTTGAAATCCCTCTTGTGCAAATTAAAATTCGAATTGATTAATTTAAATCAACTTTTCTTACCAAATAGGATTTCCCTCTTCTTTTTGCCTTAGTCGAACTCTTCATGATGTATTTTTTTTAATATTTGTTTAATCAATTCCAAATATGTTTCCCTCTTATTTTCTTCAACTTGGCCAACTCCCATTGACCTCTCAACCTATATATGTAGTTCTTTAGACTAGGGTTACTTCTTCTTGGATTTTTTGCCTCTTAGTCGAACCCTAGCAAAAATTTTCTCTTGGAGATTTCTCTTGGTGAATCAGGTGCTAACCTCTTCAACATCCTTACTCTTCCTCCCTTCAATGATTACTTTCAAGTTTTCACAAACGAACTTGGAGGATTGGTGGATTTCCATGTGGTCGAAAGCTTAACAAGGTGTAATCATCCAATTTTTTGATTATACATGCTAAGTGACCTTGTTCTCCTTCTTGGCTTAAGTTTCTTTTGCAATTGGTCAAAATTTTTTGTGTGTGTTTAACGTATCTACTCCTATATTTTCTCAAGTTGGTTGAAAGCTTTGTGATTGATTGATTAAAGTTTGTTCTTGCAATTTGTTTTCTCTTCTTTACTTCTACATATTCTAAAGTGAGATTATTTTCTTATTGAATATTTCATATAAAATACTTATGAGTAATAAGTTTTTTTTACTTCTAAATCATCTCATCTTTTGTATAAATAATAATTCCTTTAAAAAGAATTCATTTGAGTTTATGTGATTTCATATTGCATATACATTTGATATTTCCTAAACTCAAGTATCTTTGTAATAATTTGATTGGTTTAGCTTTTCAAATCATCATTGTGCTACATTTCAAATAATTAACTAAATTACTTTCATTTCAAGTTATTACATTATTTTAAAATTCTTTTTAAAGTTTATTTCACAACATATACATCTTTCAAGCTTAATCGTTACGTTCAAGTTTAAACATCAATTAGAGTGAGCTATCTTTCTTACATTTGTTTTTGCTTTTCTTAATATTGCCGTAATTGGATTTTGAGACAAGATTGGTTTAAAAATGAGAGTTAGATACTTTCATGTCCCTCTTTCTTATTTTATTATTGGTTTGTACTTGCCCGTTAAGAAAAGTATGTGTTGGGTTGTACTTGCTCATTAAGAAAAATATGTGTTGGGTTGTACTTGCCCGTGAAGGAGCGTACGGGAGATTTGTTATAATCTCAACTTTATTTTAGTGAATTCCTAGCCTGGGTGGCTGTGTGGATGTAGACTAGTTTTGGGATTTGGCTGAATCATGTAAAAATCTGTGTTCTCCTTCTTTATTTTCCTACTATTGCCTATTATTATTTCAACTCATAAAAGCATTTTAATTAATTTACTCTTGGGCGCAATAGCTAAGTAACATTTACCATGAGGGCTCAAGGTATTACACATTATGGCCTATTCAGAATCGCAACTAGTGGTATGGAAAGTCAATGGAGACTACAATGTTAGAGATGAGCTCTTATAAAAGTATATACTCTAAGTTAAAATGGAGATCGGGAGACTGAAAAACTTTAAAATCAAGCAATTCCTAAATAGAAGCAACAACTTGTTGATCTACTATCTAGAGTGACTGGGATTGAAGGACACTCCTCTACTTGCCTCACCTACCAAGTATCAAGAAAGAAGAGTCAATGAAAATAAATACTAAACACTCACATATTTAGATTGATCCCATCTAAAAATATTTATAGACTAGGTAGATAGAAGAACACACAAAATATATAAAGAGAATTAAGATAAAGGCTGCCCAATTATATACTGATTGGAAGTGAGTTATTTAGAAGGTTAGTGACTACACTGAATATTAGGTCTACACAAAATACATAGCAAAAGAAAGTGCTAAAAGTGATACACTTAAGCGAATGTGGTATCCACTTAGGAGGAAGAACACTCGCATACAAAACCTTGAGATAGATATATCTCTATCACACACTATGGAAAGATATAGAAACATTTGCTAGAAGATGCAAGAAATGCCAAAAATTTACCACTCTTTAGTAAAAATTGTTGTAGCCTTTGCAACATATCACAAGTCATTGGCGCTTCGCCATTTAGAAGATGGACTTAATTAGTCCATTGCTAATAAATGGTGGATAAAAAGATTCATCCTAGTCATGATTGACTATTTTAGCAATTGTATTGAAGCTAAGCTGCTCACTTAAGTAAATGCCCAAGAAGTTTGAAACTTTAGATAGATTGATATCTTTTACAGGTATGAGCACTAACCAAGGGCTAAGATATTTTTGTAAGTCTCAAGAAATAAAAGTGAAGTTCATTTTAGTGCATCACCCATAGAATATGTTGAAGTGATGAATAAGAAGATTCTTAATCTATTAAAGATGAAAGTAGAAGGTGCCAAAGCTAAATGGGTTAACACACTACTAATCATGCTCTGGCCCTCAAGATGACTCCTATTACTACCACATGGCATACACCTTTCTTGTTATTGCATAGGATAGAGGTTGTGTTGTTGGTTGAGTATAAACTCCACAACCAAAGGGTCCTAGCAACTACAAAACTAGGAGAAAGTATCAAAGAGTGGTAAAATGAGCTCGAAGGCCATGTAAGACACACTCAACACACTTGAGGAAATCACTAAGCCAAGAAAATATTAAGAGGTAAATGGTGAGATAATATCCATATAAAAGAAAAGTACTTCAAGAGTGGTGACTTGATTCTCAAGAAAGCAGACACAATGGCTTGACATAATGTCTTGGGAAAACTTGTCCATACATGGGATGGCCTTTATATTATCTAGAAGCAAGTCAGCCCTGAAGCTTACTAACTTCAAACTCATAAAGGGCAAGACCTACCATATACTTGGCATGCTAAAGATCATAAATTTATTTTCTTTGAGGGATCAATATCTAGTTCAGAATAATTTACTATCTTCATGTTCATTTAAGATTCATTTAAAAGGTCAAAATTTTTTACTTGCATAATTTCCAAGTCCAATGTTAAAAATACTTGGCAAGTATAAAATAAAATACTCAAGGAACTATGTGATGACTCCAAACACTCGACACACCAATTCTGGTATGAGGAAAAGGTCTCACTTGGCAAGCTACAAAAACCTGAGTAGGAGATCAAATACTCGATGCATCATTCTTGGCCCAAAAATACGGGTGTCAAGTAAAGTGATACCTAAATGAACACTTAAGGAGATACATGATGACTCAGGACATTTGGTGCACCATTTTTGGTCTGAGAAAGAATTCCTACTTAACAAGCTAAAAATGCTCGAGTAGAAGATTTGAGTACTCGGCATGTTATTCTTAGTCTGAGCATACTAATGTCAAGCAATGTGATTCCTGAACAAACACTCAGGGAGTTGCATGACAACCCAAGTATATGGTGTGTCATTTTTGGCCTAAGAAAAAGGTCCCACTCGACAAGCTTTAAAAGCTCGAGTATGAAATCCAATTACTTCTTGCATCTTTCTTGGCCCAAGAATACTATAGTCAGACAACCAATTCTTGAGTTAATTTCATTAAATACTCACCTAAGCTTATCCTATGAAACTAAACTATAAGACCAATACCCCATGAGGTTGGCGACTACAATGTAAGACTAACATACCATGAGGTCAATAGTTAAATAGTGTATGACCAACACCCTTTAAAGTTGATGACTACAATGTAAGACCAACACCCCATGAGGTCAGCAACTTAATAGTGTAAGACCAACACCCCGTGAGATTGGCACCTATGTTAAACCAATACTCAATGAGATTTGTGACTAAGGTGTAAGACTGGCACCACATGAAATTTGCAACATGATAAAAGACTAACTCCTCTAATTAGAAGAATAAAAGACTAACCCTCCTAATTGGTAAATTGAAAGACCAACTCTCCTAATTGGAAAACTAAAATACCAACTCTCTTAGTTGGTAGACTAAAAGACCAACTCTCCTAGTTAGCATGTTAAAAAGCCAACTCTCAAAGTTAGTGACTACAAAAAACCTGCTTACCATAACAGACAGCTAAGAGAATAACTTGTCATAATTTCCAATCAAAGACTAACAAACTCACCCCTAATTAACACTTATATATATTTTAAAAGTTTTAGAAAAAATGCCAATGCACCATCAAGTATAATACCATAATTGTTTAGGGGTTCTCGAGAATTGTGTCAAGCTCCTTAGAGTAAATGTGCCAACCAAGCATGAAGGCTTCATTGGTTGGTTGAGGAAGACCAGGAGTGAAGTTTCCCTCCATGTACTCCTCCTCCTCCTCCTCCTCCTCCTTCTCCTTTATTTTCCTTTTCTCCTTTGTAGGTTCACTCCTCTTCTTTGAGCATCCTTGAGGAGTATAGCTCATGACTCTCTTCTTGGACTTTTTTAGAGTTCCACTCAGCCCCATCTCTTCACTAGCTTCAACAAGGGCTTACTCACTATCTTCTTTCACACCCTCATCCTCCTCAAAGAATCTAACGACTAAAAGGTTAAGTGCAAGACCAGTAGCATCCTGTTCACCCGATGAAGTGGGTAAGAACATTGGAGCTAATAAGTTAGAATGAATCACTTCAACACTAAAAAAACTTAAGTACAAAATACTTACCATACAAGACACTAGTAAGTCAACTGTAAAAAAGATAGTGATTGATATTTAAAGTCTTATTAGCCACTTTGTTTGGCACCTCCTTCAATTGAGAGTTTTTCATTAGAGAGACTACTTTACTCGACGGGTAGGGAGTAAGAAAAATTGATATGGACCATAGTGACAAGCTCTTGATGAATAAGAGCTTAAATTACCACTTCTTGACCTTGTTGAGCATGCTACATATTTTCAACAAGTACATTGAGAACTGAATAGTTTCATCACTATTCCACTTCATAGATAAGACGTGATGGAAGAGAGTCAGGCTCCATGATAGTCACTCCTTTTTAGCATCATAAAAAAAGTGATCATACTTGCCATAAAGGTTGGCAGAATCTAGGAAGGTATGACCTCATAGTAATGCAAAATATCCACCCACTCTTAAAACATCTATGGTGAAATATATTCTCATCTTCATCTATCCCTTTTGAAAAAAATAGAAGAAAAATAAAAAATAGATGCCTTGTTGGGACACCACGTATATCCGTAGGTGTTCTTATTAGGGTTATCAGGTACGATATTGAGGAAAGGTTTGCTATCTTGAAAGATAGAAGTCACCACCCTGCAATGGACCTAATCACCTGAATAAGGACTCCTAAGGACTATGGGTCTTCGTATGTACCATAAATTCTTCCCCTACTTCACATGAAAAAGTAAAGTAGGGTTTATTTTAAATCAGGTATATTAAGTTTCATATGGAGGCAAGCTCGAATAGTTAATTACATCCTTAGGAATATGCTCGATTAAGGTAAATGATTGTTGTCTCCAAATAATTCAAAGATAGGACTATCAATCAATTAGTTTATTTTTGGAAGATCAAGTAGGATTGATCAAGAGGAGGGAGTTATTATCGAAGCCAAAGGAAGATAAATAGGGGATACTCACGATGCTAGGAAACCTAGCAAGCATCCCAAACTATCCTATGGTTGGGCTTTATATTTTTAAATTGAAGAGAATTATTTGTTCGAGTTAAATTTTCATTAAAAATCTCAGGCTTACAATTCCATAACACAAGATCATGGAAATATATAAGAAGTGAGCATTTATGCTTATAGCCCACAAAAGGAAGTAGCAACCTTTGAACCTAAATCTAGGGAGCTTTGGTGAGGGCCAAAGCATGACCTAAATCTAAGGAAAAAATGAGTAGTTGGTTTATCTCCATAAGAGAGGATAAACTACCCGGCTGCTTGGACTTACAACCGCCTGGGCGTGGCTGCAAACTAACTCCTCCTATGATTTTAAATACATGTAGACAAGTCATATGCTTTTACAAGAAAGCAAGACTATTGTTTATTTAGAAAGTGACTAAGTCCTTAACAACTCCCTAAAAGACTAGATCATATAGGGTATGACTTAATGACTTAAATCTAATGTAAATTTTGTTAAGTTTTATTTTCATTTTAGACTATTGATTTGACACAGGCATTATAGGATTCATATGCCTAATGCATGAGAAATTAGATTATGAGCCAAAAATTAGCAAGAAAGGATATGTGTTTTCACCATGGCTCTCAAAGGTCAAGCCAAGTTTCCTAGCACTGGTGGAAGCCCTCCAAATCAAGAGTAGAAAAATATGCTTTTTATGCATGATGTGAGAAAGAAAATATAACATCCAGCTAAGGGGTTGCTAATTCTTTTATCTTGATTTATAACTTAGGCTTTAGATGATGTTATGAGTTGTTAATTTTTAATTTTGAGTTGATTAATTGGATAGAAAATTTATTTTTTTCTAAGAGCCTATTCACATCCAGGCCATACAACAACCATCAAGCAATTAAGAAACTGGGAAAATCATGCCATTTCTAATGCACAAGCTAAACAAACATCAAATAATTTATAGAGATAGCACAAAAGAATAAGAGGCCAAGTGTGGTCGGGCTCCACCGCACAAACCCAAAAATAAATTTGGTAGCCATGCTCTACCCTTATACAAGCCAGATTACAAATGAATTAATTACAATCAAGAAGAAATCCATGTCATTATGGGGTCTTCATTCTTCATTCTTCTTTCTTTCTTTTTTTCGTCTATCTTCTTTATTCTTTCTTTTAGTTGGTTTGGATGTAGTTTTCTCCAAGGCTTCACATAGTACATAAGATTTGATCTTATAACCAATGTTTATCCTAATCTCCCATAACAATCATTCCAAATCCTAATAGCAAATTTACTTGAAAAGGGAAAGTAAAATCCAACTAAAACTTGTAAAATAGAGATTAGCTAAACAAACCGTACAATCCTAAGCATGTATATGAACAAATTGGACTTAGCACCCCACACATGGGTGACCAAGTTCACCCGACATAATTTTGGATTATAATTAGGGGTATAAGCAACCTACATAGCAAAAGCATTTATTATTTTTATTACAGCATCCCTTAAGCACAATTCCCTACAGAAGATAATGATTAGACTAGGATCGTCCTACCATTCAGTCTATACACATACACCCTAACATCCAAACTAAAACATCGTATCATAAAATAAAAGCAAACATTAAATCATGCACTGCCTTAACCTAAAGTTAGAAGTGGTGACTTAGTCTAAGGTGTATGCCCTGTAAGGTTTGTGTGGTATGCTTAGTTAGGCTTTAAGGTTGAAGTTTTCTAAGTGTGAAAGGATTCAACTTAGAGGGTGGTTTCATTTAAATGATTTAGTTAATCTGGTTGATTTTATTTATTAATTTTATTTGGTTTGAATGAACCTATAATTAATTACTAAGTGTTATAGAGAGAGGAAAAAATAAAAGGACTTCTCTTTCCTCCCTGCCTTAAGTAATTTCTAAGGTGAATTCATTAGTAATTTTTGTTTGGTGAATATTTTATTTATTTAATCCTAAGTTTAGATGGGCTCTAAACAAAGCTATTCAACAAGAAAGGCATTTTAGACTAATTAAAGTGAATTACTATCACAAAACACACAATACTTTATTTCTTTCCAACATGTGTAACATGCATATGGATGAATTCTAAGCATATCTATACGTGTAAATGGAAGTGTTAGCACACCTTGATGTTAAAATGCTAAGAGAAGTTGTTTAGGGGAATTTATATGCTTCAAGATGCATGATTTTGATGAGTAGAAAAGAGGGATGTCCTTTTAACCATTATTCAAATGCACACTTACATGTATGAAAGACATAAGTGAGTACGACGCCATTGTTCTACACCAAGGGTATAAGGTATAAGGTATAAGACCTTCTTAGGGCTACTTAAAGCCTCGCAACCCTGGTATGTCCAGACTAATATACCACTTTTCTTAAATACATTTGCATATAAAAAAAGAAATGCATGGAAAAAATATCATGCAAAAAGTTTATGTTTGTTTGTTTGAATTGTTGGTTATGTAGTTCATATGTGCCAATGTAAAGATCCCTCTTAAATGATAACATAGGAATGAATAGGAATGGATGTAAGCAAGCATTCTATTCTTTTCAAAGGAACTATACACTTTGCAAATCCTATTCAAAAGTATGTTAAAAGTGAAGAGAAGGAAAAGTCACATAATGCACATCTTATATTATACTCGCATGCAAGCTCATAAATAATTATAAGTAGCATACCATTCATTTGTAATATTCAATTTATAAGTTTTGAAAATAATTTTGGGATTTAGTAGTGATAATATCCATTCATATTCTTACTTTAGCCAAAACATGCAATTTCACATGAAGAAAAGATTTCATTTTAATTTGATTTTTTTTTTCAAAAGACATGAATGTATGATTTTCATATGACGTACATATTTAGAATGCTAGGAAAGAAATAAAGTGACGTGAGCATGTAACTTCATTCACCCTAATTAATTCCTAAAGACAATCTTATGGAATAAGATTATTTAAAGTGAATCAAATTATTTTAAGGAAATTTGATTTTATTTTGAGTTTGATTTGAATTTAGAAAATGTAAGAGGGTTTGCTAGTCCTAACCCATTTCCCGCATGTGTGTATTATTTTATTTTAATTTTAGAACCATTAGATTGATTTTATATTTTATTTAGGTTAAGGTGTACATTAAGTCCATTAATTACCACTTACCTACATCATTTTAACATATTTAACCAAATAATTATGAGCCAATGTATGACATAAAATCACAAGGAATTTAAATTAGCAATGCACCTAAGAAAGAAAAGGGCTTAAATCATTTGCTCATAATTAATGATTAATTAAGCTAAAGGGTTTACTTTAAGTACTTTATTAACCCTTCCCACACATATGGGTTATATATGATTTCCTTAAGCTACTTAGGTTATTGAACACCTAAGTGTCTACCCAAGAATGAAATGATTAAGTTCAGATTAATTTGATTTTAAAATTTTGATTAATTAAGCCATTTAATAAAATGATTAAACTATTTAATTAATTTGGACCTTAGATTTTTATCCAAATGAAATAAATTTAGAGGAAAAGATTTGGGAGAGAACTCATAATCTCATTCCCTACATCCATTCACTGTTCTAAGGTAATTAACCAAGTTAATTAATGGATTTATCACTATTTAATAGGTTAATTAATCAATTAATTGATTAAGGAAGTGATTAGGAGTGAATCAAGCAATTCCCCTAATTAAACCATTAATAAATTTCAAGAAAATTAGGGGAGGCAGAAGTCATCCGACTAAATATACTTGAGAAGTTTGGAATTAATTAATGGAATAATTAGGAAGAAATTAACATAATTATATTCCTAATAAAATATAAATTACATGAAATTGACTATCAAAATTAATTAAAGTTAATTTTATATTATCCCCCTTTAAAATATCTTCAAAATGCATTTGAGTTTGCATTTTTTTGATTTTTATACATTTAGTTATGTAATTTTGAAGTTTTTATGATGAAAATTTAATTAAATTCCTAATTATATATCTAATTATATATCTAATCCATTGGCTTTCCATGTGGTGTGATGGGATTGGTTATTTAAGTTCTCAAATTGGCTACACAGTCAGCCGGCAGTGCTAGGTGCTTTCTCTTGGACCATCTGATCAAAGATCGGATGGTCAAGATCAAGCCCGCGGTATTAAAGGGATTAAAACTTGGATCTAATGTGGATTAATCAGGATCATCCATCCAAAATATGTGGGATGGATAGTCCATGATTCATCCCTGAGCTCACCTACGGGAGAGGGCAACCGTTCATCCGTTAGGGCTTGATCCGAGTAGAATTGAGCTTAGATTGAGCTAAAATTGAACCCACACCATCATCATGCGAGGAGATGAAGATCTAACGATGGAAATCACTTGGGGTGAAACTTTCTTTCACGAAGGGCTAAAGAAATTTCAATGCAAGCTCAGTTTTGAATAGTATCTCGCTAGAGGCTATCACCGACGCTCCAACCATGAGGTAGCTTTGTCTAGTGGAGACAAAGCCCTGTTGAAGATTTGAGGGCTTGAGGTTGAGTGAATCTTCCTATTGATCAAAGTCCTCTTCAAATGCTTGCAGCCTTGGTCTAGACCCCTCTTACCGTGGCTTGAACACTTGGAAGAAGAATTAGGTGAGCTCAATTGGGTCCCCTCAAGGTGCTTGAAGGAGGAATTGGATTGAAATTGAGTGATGGATGAGTTTGAATTTTCCTTGAGCTCCCTATTTTTGGCTTGAAGAAATTGAGAATGGAGAATTTAAAATAGCTTGGGAGACCTTGGGAGGAGCTTGGAATTGCTTTCTATGAGTTCCTATGCTTCAATCGAATGTGAGTGTCTGCAAATGAAATGAAATTAGGGGGAATATATCTCTGCCTAGAAGGATCAGATGGCCGAGCTTGCATATTCCATTTTGATTAAATTGATCAGGCTGATTGAGTCTGTTAGGTCATTTTGGATACCATGAGATTCAGTTTTAGGTTTGGAGTGGAGTAGTGAAGCTCACATGTGCTTGAAATGGGAGTGGGAGTGATCCCATTTGGAGAAATTCTTATTGGGCGGTCAATTTTGGCCTTGGGTTGGGTTTCACTGACCCAAACCCATTGGGTCATGTGCACCACACCCATTAGTGTCCACTTAGTCCACCAAGAGGGTGTCAAGTGTCCATGAAAAGGATATGAACAAATTCCAAGTGGAATTGGCCATAGGTTACCCCTTGACCTAGGGGTAAAATGGTCATTTGGCTTTGATTTCACTTTGGGTTGATTTAGAATAGTTTGAAATTGGGTTGGTCCAAATTTTAAAGAATTTGGAGTTGATTTGATGTCATTTGGCTCATGTTGACCCATTTAGGTTAAAATGGGTCAACTTGGTTCAAGTTGACCAATTAGTCAAATTGGGTCAAACCAAGGGTTGGGTCAAGTCATATGACCATTTGAAATGTGTTGGCATCATTGGTTTGGTTCAATTTGGTTTATATTTAGTTTTGGTTCATTTGATTTTATTTAGGTCAAATGGGTCAAGTTGACCAATTAGACCCATTTGACCTAATTGGGTTAGGTCATGGGTTGGTTTAGGTTTGGTAGTCATTTGAAATATGTTGCAGACTTTGGTTTCAATCAATTTTGATTTGATTTGATTATGGCTCAATTTGACATTTTAAGTCAAGTTGGGTTCATGGTCAATTGGGCTAGGTTGGGTCTAGTTTGCCAATTGAGGCTTTGGTCAAGTTCAATAAGTGGTTTAGAATGAATTTGACCCATTGGTTGCAATAAATTTGGCTTAGATCAAGATTTGACACATTTTGACTTTTTAGGTCAAATTGGGTCAACTTGGGTCAAGTAATTGGCTAGGTTAGCTCAAATGATGACTTTAAGTTCAAACATTGATCATGAATTGGTCTTGATCAATGGTTTCAATCAATTTGGCCTATGATGGATTTTGGCTAGTTTGGGTTTCATTTTGGCTCAGTGTTGACTTGATCAACCCTTAAGTTTGACTTGGTTTGACCCAATTTGAGTGATTGATCATCTTATGATGATTGTTGCTCATAATGTGAGGTTCAGGTGGGCTTAGTTCAATCCAATTTGGGTAGGATTAGAATTTGGCTCAAAAGGATAGGTCAAGTCAAGTGGAAGAAACTCACATATGGACTTATGTTTGAAATATAAATCCATTTGCAAGTGATTTGGAGTCAAATGGGTTTTGATTCATTTGACAGTTTCAAGTTCAAAGGGTGAACATGACTTTGACTTGGGCTTGATTTTTGAATTTAATTTTGGTTTAGTGATTTAAGTTTATGTTTATATTTTGATTCATGATTGAAGGATTGATTGAATCATGAAGAAAAATCAAGGGTTTGGCTTGATTTGAGGTTGATTTGGCTAAGTTCAAGAATTTATCTTGAAAGGCTTAGGTTGGATTTCGATTAGATTTGGTTTGATATTTTTTTTGTTGAATTTGGTTTTGGATATTTGAATTTATATTTCATTTATATTTATTAATAAAAATGAGAATATAAATGGGTTATGAGAAAATTTCTTAAGTTTGACTTGATTTGGCTAAGTCCATAATGAAAAATCAAAGTGACTTAGGAAAGATTTTAGATTTGGAATTCAATCATGGGTTTCAATCATTTAGAATTGATTCATGATTTGAGAAAATCCATTGAAATTGATTTGAGTTTTGTTTTGGAATTGAAGTTGATTTGTGTTCAAGGTTGATTTGAATTTAGAGTTTGACTTGAAAGAGGGAAGTGGGGATTTGGTTCAAGCTATAGGGTAGACAAATTTTCCTAACACCCCTAAGGCATGACCTATTCCTATGGCTAACTCTTCTAAGTCTCTAAGGTTAGGTTAAGTGTTCACCTAATCACCAGAAGTTTAAGACTATGGAAATCTTAATGCATAAGAGGAGTCCTATGTCTAAGATGAAGAGGTTGAGAGGTCATTCTAAAAATGAGGTCAACAAAGGGTGCCCAATAGGTGTGGTGTGAGTAGCAAGGCATACTGCACGTATTGGTGTTGGCCGAGATGATCAACAACACCAAACGATCACAAGCACTAATAGAAATGATCTACTCCCAACCCAAGGTGTAGAAGGAATCAAGAGCTTAGTGCAATGTGACTCCACTCATGTCAAAGACATAAAAGAGTGAAGGAAGAATCCACTAGGGATTGAGTATGTGAACCTTCCACTAGGGGAAGAGGTTCAAGTCTTCTACAAGGGTTGAGAGGTTTGATTTCATTTGAGTCTCGCTGAGGAGAAATTGATTTTATTTGTTGATTTAGTGTTCTACTAGGGATGAAGATGTGAACTCTCCACTGAGAGAGCGAGTTCAAGTTATCCACTAAGGAAAACAGGTTGTGAAATTTGTTGAGGGATTAAGATTCGAGATCTGCTGTTGTGAAATCCATTAAGAAAGACTTGCATCCCACTGAGAAGATGTAGATTGATTTAATTTGTTTGATTTGATGTGACTCCACTAGGGAGGAAGGTTAAGTTTGATTTTTGTTGTTTTAAATTTAAATTAGATTTGGAGATGGACCCTATTGATTTATGATGGACTGTACTGAGTACGGGCCATGTCAGCCTTGATCTAGCTCAATTTTATCAATCCAAAGGGGTAGTCTACTAACCACATAGTAGGACTAACCAACTAAAGGGATTGCCTTTCAGTTTGCAATGGTTAAGTTTAGAAAGAAAGTGCGGGGAGTCACATCTTCCAAAATAAAAAACCATTGGGGTGACATGTTAGCAAGGTAACATCATTTTATTTTAATTGCATTTGTTGGATTTTGTTGGTTTGCGATGGGCTGCACTGAGTAGGGGCCATGTCGGCCTTAGTCTACATCAAACTTATTAATCCAAAAGGGTAGTCTACTAACCACAAAGTAGGACTAACCAACTAAAGGGATTTCCTTTAGATTTGAAATGGTCAAGTTAGGAAGAAAGTGCAGGGACTCACATCTTCCAAAATAAGGAACCATTGGGGTGACACGTTAGCAAGGTAACATGTTGACCCGACCTAGGGCTGACTATTGAGTGAATGTCACTGGGGGACTTAGATCAGCTTAAAGATAGTTAAGATTAATATCATTTTAATTGAATTTGTTTTAATTTTGATGGATCCCCTCGGTTTGTGATGGATTCACTAAGAAGGGGCTAATATCAGCCTAGACCTATCTTAGGTTTACAAATCCAAAGGGATAGTCTACCAATCATGAGGTAGAATTAACCAACCAAGGAAGTGTCTTTCGGTTTGTAATGGTCAAGTTGAGAAGAAAGCGTGGGGATTCACATCTTCAACAATAAGGAACCACTGGGGTGATCGGTTGCTTATGCAACAAATTGAACCCTACCTAGGGCTGCCCGTCAATTTGCAATGATTGTGCTGGAAAGAATGCGTAGTAGACTTATATCTTTCAAAGCAAAGATAGCTGTTAAGGCAACCTGTCTGTGGTTAAAATAGATTGAGCCTGACCTAAGGGCGACTACTGAGAGAGGGCTAACCCAGGGACTTTTCTCAGGTCAAATAGTCAGGTAATTCTTATAGGGAGTTTTGCTGACATTGCCCTAAAGATAGGATGCCTGCTCGGGAAAAGGGCCTCTTTGGGGGCTTGAATTCTTAATTCACAAGTGAATATTTTTGTTTATTTTTTTTATTTGTTATCATGGACCATTTTGGTTTGCGAGGGACCATACTAAGAAGGAACTTATATTAGCCTAGACCTATCTCAGGTTTATTGGACCAAGGGAGAATCTGCATATCCACTGAACAAATTCTCCAACCACAGGGGTGGCTACTAGGAAAGGGGGACTGTCCAATCCAAAAGTAACCCAGGTAGTGTCTAAATGGGGTCATAAAGGACATGACCCAAATAGGATGCCCGCAGGGAAAGGGACCACAAATGGCTTTATCTAAAACACTGAAGATGATAATTTGCATAGCTATTCGGTGGCCAACTCAAGGAGAAAGCACGGGGACTCATATCTACCAAGAGTGGTGTATCCATCGAGTGAGTTGCTGTCAGCATAGTGAACATTAACCAACCTAAGGTGCCCGTTGGTTTGCCATATGAGCCTAGGAAAAAAGCTCGAGGACTCATATCCTCCTATTGCTGAACTGATTATCAGGATAGTCTATCTTCAGCTCGATAGGTGTTATCTGACCTAGGGTGACTACTGAGTGAATGCCACTGGGGGACTTATGTTAACTCAAAAGAAGTCAAGAGGAAAGGAGCCTCTAGGGGACTTATCCTAAGCCTTAGATATACTCAACCTAGTTAGTGCATGATGGCTCATTTAAGAAGAAAGTATGGGGACTCACATCTTCTTAAATATAGTCAATCAAGAGGTAGCTTGCTGGCTGTGCAGTGAAGTCTACCAAACTAACAAGGCACTCATTAGTTTGCAATGATCAAGTTAGGAAGAAAACATGGGGACTCACATCCACCCAACAAGTGACACTATGGTGATGTACTAGCAAGGTAGCACATCAACTCGACCTAGAGCAGCAAATGAGTGAGTATCATAGGGGGCTTATTCCCACATCAAAATAGCTTAAGACAAAAGATATTCGTTTATTTTTATGTTTGTGTTAAAGGGAATAGGATGCCGCTCAGGTTCTCTTGCACCTACTCTAAACACGCTTAGGGAATTGTGTTTTATTATGTTCATGTTGTGAAAGAAGGATAGGATGTCTCTTGGGTTCTCTTACACCTATCCTAAATACGTTGTGGTAGATTAGTAAACAAACAGATAACACTTCAAATGAAAGAAGATTTTGATGAGTTGGAATAGAATTTCTTTTTTATAGTAATAGTTTTCAAACATGTTTTTATGGATAATATTTCTTCAAATAAGCCCATTAATTGGAAGCATCGGGTGTTCCCCTTTATAATCAATAAGATAATAAGATCCTCCTTAGTAGGCCTTCTTTATGACATAGGGGTCTTCCCAAGTGGGTTCAAACTTACCTCCCATCTTTTGATGGGCAACAATTGGTCTCCTTAAAACAAGGATGAGCTCTCTTAGTTGGAAAGTTCTAGGGCGGGCCATCTTGTTGTGAGCTTGAATCATTTTGGCTTTGTACAACTTGAGGTTCTGGAATGCCCGTAGGCATCTCTCATCCAAATCTTCAAGCTCTTCTAACTGCAAGTATGCATTCTGGTTTGTAGTGATTTTGCTACCCAATGCTATCCTTAGCGATGGGAGTTGAACTTCTAAGGGTAGAATGACTTCAGACCCATACACCAAGGAAAATGAAGGAGATTGGGTTGGAGTTCTCTATGTGGTACAGTGGGCCCACAAGGCTTCTACCAACTGCTCATGTCATTCTCGCTTATTTTCATCAAGTATCTTCATTAGTATTTGGATGAGAGTTTTGTTGGATGCTGTTACTAGACCGTTTTCCCTGGGATAGTAAATGGTGGAGTATCTTCAATCTATGTTGTGTTTTTAGGCAAAGCTATTGATCTTTGTGCTCTTGAATGCAATACCATTATCGAATATAATTTGTTGAGGCACCCCGAACCTATATATGATATGGTTCCTAAAAAATTGAAGCACATGCTAACCTGTGATCTCTCTGAGTGGGATTGCTTCTGCTCACTTGAAAAAGTAGTCGGTGGCAGCCAGGATGAACCGATGAACCTTGGAAGAAGGAGGATCAATCAGACCCAAAGTAGGATGTAGAATGTTGGGAGGTTGATGCAGGACCACACTACCTAACACTGATGGCATCTTCTAGCCACATTCATTAAGTCTGTAATCATCGAAGGCCAGTAGTATCCTACTCTCTTGATCTTTGCTTTCATCTTCGGGCCAGATTGATGTGCTCCACATAGACCTGAATGTACCTCGATCATAATCTTATGGACTTCATGTTTGTCTAAATAGCGTAACCACATTTGATCGAAAGACCATCAGTACAAAGTACCATCCACGAGAACATAGGAGAGAGCTTTCTGTTTCACCTGATGGGCTTGTTTCTTCTCTTGAGGTAGTTTGCCAGTGTTCAAGTAATCTATGAATGGTTGCCTCCAATCCAACTCCTCGACTTTATTGGCAATGACAACCTCCCCTTCAAGAGAAAGTCTCTCGATGAGTTCAACATCAGTAAGGGATAGGACTTGTCTATTTTGGACCCTTATTAGAATGGAATCATCTTCTAGACATGCTAATTCCTTGGCGAGTTTGGCCAAAGTATCTACTACTATGTTCTCTCCTTGAGGGACCTTGTAGATGGTGACCTCAATGATTTGGGCCAACAACTTCATGGTATGCTCATGGTATTGACGAAGCTTAGGCTTAAGAACTTTGTAGGACTCGGTAATCTGGTTGATAACCAACTGAGAATCCTCATAGATATCGATGCTTTTTACACACACTGTGATGGCTAACTCTAGACTAGAAATAAAAGCCTCATACTTAGCTTTGTTATTGGTGCAGGGATTAGAGAGATAGTATGAGAATCTCATCACATTACGCTCTAGAGTTAAGAGAACTATTCCTACCCCTGCCTTTCCTGGAAGAGTAGATCGTGATGCTTCTCCTTTATGAAAAGAATCTGCACCATCAAAATACATCTCACAATGGTGATTGTCAACCTCTCCTAAGTTCATGATTTGTTCATCAGGGAGATCATCACTAAGCCAGGATTCAACAGGAAGTGGGTGTGATACTAAGAAATACGCTAGTGCTTGTCTGATCACCACACAGAGGGGTATGAATGTGATATCAAACTGTGAGAGAATCATGGACCAACACCCCAACCATACAGATAGTGTTATCCATGTCATGAGATACTATAGTGGATTGATTATAGAAATCAAGTTCACCTTATGACAAAGCATATAGTGTCATAGCTTTTGGGATGCAAAGATTAAAGCTAGGAAATATTTCTCAATATGTGGGTAGTTTTCTTCAATAGGGATCAGGCGATGATTAAGGTAGTAGAGAGCATTCTCCTTCCCTTTGTCATTGGATTGTGCCAAAAAAGTGCCAAGGGAGTCCAATGCAGTTGTGTAGAAGATCAATGGCACGAGATAAGGGCCCAAGATATGGCTGCAGATAAACTTCACAATCTTTGCTTGATATCATCAAAGGCATGCTAACACTTGTCATCCCACTTGAACTTGGCATCCTTTTTGACTAGTGCTGAAAATGATTTGCATCTCTCCGATAGGTTGGAGATAAAGCATCTTAGATACGCCAACCACCCTTGGAAAGATCTAAGTTGAGTTAGACTTTTAGGGGGTGGAATTTCTAAGATAGCTTTGATCTCTTTTGGATCTATCTCTATTCCCCAGTGTTGGACAACAAACCCAAGGAACTTTCTTGAAGCTACTCCAAATGCACACTTCAGGGGATTCATTTTGAGGTTGTATTGTCTTAACCATTCAAAAACTACTCTCAAGTCAAAGAGGTGGTCTTCCTTTTCTTTGCTTTTGACTATTAGATCATCAACATAGAACTCAACTTGATGATGGATGAGTTTGTTGAAGATCTGAGTCATGGCCCATTGGTATGCAGCACTAGCATTTTTAAGGCCAAAAGGCATGACCTTATAATAATAGATTCTGATCGGGGTTCAAAAGTAGTGTTTCTTTCATTCTCGGGGACCATCTTGATTTGGTTGTAGCCAGATGACCCATCTAAAAAGGAGAATACTGCATGAGATGAGGCGATGTCCACCATTAATTCTGGTATAGGAAGAGGAAACTCATCCTTAGGGCATACCTTATTTAAATCCCTGAAATCGATGCATATGTGAATTTGACCATTCTTCTTCTTAACTAGGATGACACTGGCTAACCAGGTAGGGTACTTTTCTTCCCTAATGAAACCAGCATTGATTAGTTTCTTGACTTTAGAAATGACATGTTGTTCGATTTCTAATCGCATGCATCTAGGAGCTTGCTTGATAGGGTTGGCATTAGGGTCTATTTCTAGGTTGTGGTCCACTACGTCAGGAGATAATCCAAGCATCTCCTCATATCTCCATGCAAAGCATTCTTTAAACTCAATCGATAGCCTAACAAATTCATTAGTTTCTTTTTCATTTAGCAACAAACTGATGTATGTTAGGTGTGGATCTTCTTCTATTCTGAGTTTGATTTCTTTAATCTTGTCGATTGTTGAATGTATTTTTTCTTCAAATTTTGGCAGTGCATCTTTGATTTGGAGATAATCTGGATTATCTGAAGGTTCTAAATACACTTCCTCATAAGAGTTAGTGTGGTGTGAGAAGAACTTATCAGACTCCAGATGATTGGTAACAACTAAGCAGTAATCATCATCATCGACTAGACCCACTGTACCGAATCCTAGTCCTAATCTTGATTGTGCTTCTCTGACTCTATTGTTCCATAGCTTTTTGAAGTATTTTGACCCGTACTTAGACCATGTATAAGGAATTAAACCTTTTTTGCAAGATTAAGAACACAAGTCGAGTACCAATAAAAAGGTAATTCCATTAATTATTTATATGAATTATCCTCAAGTTCTACATTAGCTTCAAGACTTGAGCATGATGATCCCAATAGGAATCTCTTCAGTTTGACATAAATGGAAGACTTAGGGGATTCTTTAACTACTAAACCTTCAACTTTTTGAGATGAAAGTGAGGTTAGAGCTAAGGTTCCTAACTGCTGCTTGATAGTTTCACATAAGCTTGATTCGAATACATTCGTGCTTTGCTTGGAGGCTTGGTCTTCATCACTATCCAGCTCAAATGTCACCTCCAATGAAACCCACTGAGAGGGGTTGGCTGGTATACTAATCACATGAGACTCATCCTCCAAGCTAGATTCCAAATCTATGTGAATAGTAGGGGTACTCCCATGAACTAGAACATAACCCCTACTGGCTGGTGGCTAACTAGGGGGTCTTCCACCTTTGAAACTACCTCTATGTCTACCTCCACCTCTGCCTAGTAGAGGTCGAGTCATCCTACCCATATGTCTATATGATGGAAGGAACTGTGGGTGGAATGTGATATGCATCTCTACTTCTTCCTTAATGTCCTTTTCTCGTTTGCTTGTACTTTTATTTTTCTTTTCTTTTTCTTTTTTTCTTTCTTTTTTTTCTTCTTTTTCTTTTAAATTTGAACTTTGACCAAGTTCACAAGAAAAAGTGTTTTGAGGAAGATAGTATATCGCATCCTCATATATTTTGACGTCTTTAATTGAAAATGGCTTTTCATCACCTTTGACATAGTATTCAATTCCATTCTTCCTGAACTTGGTGCACTGATGTAGGGAAGATGAGGTCATCTTGTTCTGATGTATCCAAAACATACTGAGTAAAGCAGCAAATGAAGTATTCAAATCAATTATGTAGAATTTTGCTTCAATCTTCCATTCATTTATCTCCAAAGGTAACACTATGGAACCTAAATCCCTATCGCCTTGTTCATTGAATCCTCTCAACATCATTCGATCTCCTTGGAGTGTGGAGATATCAATCCTCAAGTATGCAAGAGTCTTTAGACTCATAATATTCACCGATGCACCTGGATCAACAAGAACTGTGGAAGGTCTGAATTTGCCCATGTTCACTATAATGTAGAGGGGATGGTTATGCTCCATGTCCCCCAGAAGAAGGTCATCATCTATGAAAGTGATTCCCTGGGCTTCTTTAGAATAATGTGCTTCTTCTCCAGTAGTGGTCAGCTAAGCTAAGCATATTTTAAGATCAAGAAGAGCCTTGATTAATGATTCCCTCATCTTTTTGGATAAGATAAGGGCATCATATATGCTTAACTTAGATGTTAAATTTCTTATGTGAGAGAGAACATTATAATCCACCTTAGGCTGATCCTCCACAAGCATATCCATGAGTGGAGCATCCTGTGGAGGGGCTTCTTGATTATCTGTACCAATGACTTGTTTCCCTTTATCTTGAGGTGCTACCCTAGGAGGTAGAACCTTGCCACTACGGAAGTTTACTTCGGTGATCTCTTGTGGCAAGCTAGTGGAAGATTCTACCTGCTTGTTAGGCTCACCTACAACTTCTCCTATGGGACCCTAGGAATCAGATGATTCCAAGTCTATCTCAAGAGGTGAGCCCATATTATTCAGAGAAGGAAAATCTAACTTTGAATCAGAAAGAGGAAGATCAGAGTTGTTATAATTATTGTTTAGACTTGAAGAGTTTTCTAAAAGAGTAGAGTAAATACATGAGTGGTAATTCAAACTAACTTTATTCCTTGATTTCTTGGATTTTGAAAAAGGTACATAATAGAAATCTAGTAAAGTAAGTGGGGGTGAGGGATTTAATGCCCTCATCCACCAATACTAGATGTCTACTAAAGGATGAGCTAGCTAAAGTAGTAGTTGTAATTATGGACTGGAAGCTAAGCTCGGTAGGTGGCTATGCTACTATACTGGCATGGCTACTTGAGCTCTACCTTCCCTAAGTTGTCACAACAACTTCCATGTTGGAGGTTGAGTCGAGCTACAAGGAAAGTTTCTTTATTTTGGAAATAATTTTCTTAGAGGTTCAAGATAAGGAGATATTCCAACCTTCTTTGGTTTTAGAAGGATTGCAGGTATCCCCAAGGATTACCCTAATGGAACTAGATGGTTATTCCACAAGGTATTCTTTTAGGATAACTATGGTGCATCTCATGTATCTATGCTCAAGCCAGTCCTTAAATGTGAAGCAAACCTCCAAAACACGACCTAGCATGTGGTGATAGGGACAAAAGTTAGGATCATTGCTTTTGCCCACTTTCTCCGATATTCTAGGTTTGGGTAGCTGAAAGTTAGGTTTCTTTAAGAGATTCTTAAAGAATTTTCTAACTACCTCCCTCTTAAATGAATATTGTATGTTTAGTTTATCCATAAGAGTAAGTGAATGGTAGCTACCTGGCAGTGGGTATGTGTACCACTACTACCATGGATGTGGTTGAGGAGGAGGTGGTGAAGTCCATGGAGGCTGCTGTGATGGCCAGTAAGATGGCCTCGGTGGCGGTAGAGGAGGTGGAAGTGATGGTTGTGGAGCATGAGGTCTCTCATACTGCTCTCTGGTCAGCTACTTTCCCTTGTCTATTGTTGTCACTACCCTTGGCTTCTTTTATAAACTTTCTATAGCTTTGGCATTGTTGATTGATCTAGAAAAGGAAACTGTTTGGCTTCTCCTTATAAGCTAGCTACCTTGTTGATTAGCTTCTCAAATATTTTGATGGTGAAACATTTGAGCATGAAGGTGATCAGACCATGAATATTCTTAAGCACAATTTTAATGGCATGGTATTCAGACAGCTACGGTTCATATTTCATGCTCAAATTATGCCATCTGAGAATATAATCAACGAGGGACTCACCATGGTGTTGTTGAGCCACAACAATATTGCATACAGTCACCATTCGCTGAGCTCCAGAAAACCTCTTAATGAAGAGTTGCTCCAACTCAACCAAAGTCTTCACTGAACTATTGGGGAGTTCAGTGTACCAATCGAAGGCTATGCTCGCTAAGCTACTAACAAAAAGTCAGAAGAGTAAAGCATCACTTCCATGAGCATTACAATAACTGACCCTAAAATGTGCTATGTGCAGCCTTGGGTTTGCCTGCCATTGAAGCTCTTGAAAGAAAGTGGCATGAAACCCTTAGGATATTGGATGACATCGAATTCCTCTGGGTAGGGTCCCTTTGGAATCGATGATCCTCCTCAGGCTTGAGCTAATGCTTCTCTCACTTACTGCTCAACCTTAGTTTTAATGTTCTTTTCTTGAATGGAGGTACTATCCACTACTTTCCTATATAAGCTGGCGCTACCCTGCTCTATTGGCGGTGTAGTCTTGGCTTGATCCAAGACATGTAACAACTAAGTGGACTAGTCTTTGCTATAGTAGGATGCACTGCCGGGGCTTAGTTTCGAAGTGCCAAAACCACTGCTAGTATGTCTTCAAGCCCCTTCCCCCATCCTATCTATTTTTTCATCCTTTTGATTTATTTGTTGTAGGAGGTGTTGGGTCAAATGAGCTTTATCTTCCTGCTTGGCCGCATCACCTTCTATATGCTGCTACTCATGGAAGAGGGAACCCCTGGTGTCTACCATGTGTACCCCCGCTGAATCCTCTAACAGATCATCTTCGTTAGGATCAAAACTTACCTTTTCATCCTCTAAATTAGACCAGGCATATACTAAGATTTCCTTTTTCTCCACTAGATACAGTGCCACAATGTCATTTAGGGATTGATCTAACTGAATAGGTACAAAAAGATCGAGGCTGATCAGTAGTAGGATCACTATCATGAACAAAAATGCATCTGACCTCTGCTATTGTTGGAGAGCTAACCCTATGAAGGTTACGCTTGCTAGAAGAAAGTTTCTCTTGGATATCACTAGATCTAGATGGAGTAGTACTCCTAGATGGATCTATAGCCATCATGGAGGTGAACTATCTTCTTCCCTCTCTTCTGTAATCTCCAGCTTGCTGAGGTGGTGGTGATGACTCTGACTCTCTGAGGTTGCCATTTCATCCTCACCTGGCCGGGCGAAGGTCAGGAGAGCCTCACCATCAGGTGGTGTAGATGGAACGAGATCTCTTGGATATAGCGGGATCACCAATGGGGTTCTCTTCTCCCTAGATGCGACCTTCATGGCCTTTTCTAGAATGGTAGATGATGGAACTTGTATCGGAGATGGTGGACTTGGGATAGAGTGGTGTGGTGGAGGCACCACCGACTCTCTTTGGATAGGAGCTCCCCTCCTGTGATGGGTAGTACCCTTGAGTAGAATGTTGTCAATAGAATCGATGCAGGCAGCTCATCGATCTGGAAAGTCCATAAGTGCAGAGGCTGCTGACTGTCAGTTGTACCTCCGCTGCTCCCAGCTAGTGATATGTACAGATGTATAGGCCTCCCTGACCCTCTCTTGATTGATGTGCCTGCCCACACTATGGGGGATAACTGATATCAAATTAAATTGAGCCCCAGTCTCCGATCGTCCATAGGCTCCACCAACTCGATGAAGAACTAATCTAAGGCTGGCATACGACCTCCTCCTTTCACTGATAGGAGCTTGAAACTGCACTATAGGCAGAGGTGAAGCTGAAATCCTCCTAACATCCTCTCAATCAAATCCAGAGGGTGAAACCTATTTGATGTGGTGGAGACTACCCTTGGTGACTCCTCACGGCTGAGAAACTATCTCCTCCCTATGCGTATGATGCACTTGATCATGCGATTCTTATTTGATCGAGTCTAATAGGTCGGCGGTATGGGAACTAGACCCAATCTCATAGGCAGAGGAGACAAACCTTGGAATCAGAGGAGCCTTCACCTTGGAAGGTGCCAATGAGTGGGTGCTAGCCTATACTAGGGCAGCAAAGGGAACAACGGGGTGCACTGGCGCTAGCACTGCTACAATTATGGGAGTTGCCACAGCCTTCCTCTTCAGTGAGAGAATCTCTGAATCAAATGGTAACTCGACTGGATGGCCACCGCTCACCATCTAATGGTGGTGAGGGTAGTCCCCTCACATGTGATCCTGGCCCCCTTAAAGCCTCTGCCAAAGTGGATGAGGTAGGCATAGTCAGATCGTGGGAGGCTGGCCTAATCTAAGGCCAAATCCATCCCATGAGAAAATGTAAATACATAATTCTATGATGTCATTGAAACTGAACTGACTAAGCTAAAACTGATTGAAAATTGACTAAAAGTCTACAATGTTGAAAAAAAAAATTGAATCAATTTTCTATTTTGTTGATTTTTTTTGAATTTTGGTTTAAAATTTGAACCCACACTCAACAACTTGAAAATGTTAATTGGGCCTCAAACGAGTTTAGAAGAGAGGTTTTGGAATTGATTGGAAAGGAGATTTTTGAATATAGAATCCATTTTCAACAAACTTGTCTATGTTGAAAAATGGGTTCAAAGATTCTTGGAGTTTGATGATTCCATAGGTTCATATTTGAATTTAATTTTTGAGTTTGATGACCCTTTATTTAACAAATTTGAGTATGTTAAAGTAAAGGTCAATTGATTTTGTTTGGATTTATGATTTTGGAATTTCACTTAGCAAATTTGGGTATGCTAAGTGAGGTGTTTGAAAATAATTTTCTTCTTTTATTTGCTTGTTTGTGAATCATGTGTGAGTTTGAGAATGGGATCTTCATTTAGCAAATTTGGATATGCTAAATGAAGAATCCAAGAGTTTTATGGTTTTTTTCTTTTTGAAAAGAGGATCTTTATTTAGCAAATTTAGGTATGAGAGATCCAAATGTGTTTTAATTTTTTGATGTTTTGATTTTTAATTTTGAAAAGAGGATCTTTACTTAGCAAATTTGAGTATGCTAAATAAAAGATCCAAATGATGATTTAATTTTGAAAAGAGGATCTTCATTTAGCAAATTTGGGTATGCTAAATGAAGGATCCAAATGTATTTCATGTTTTGATGTTTTGCTTTTTAATTTTGAAAAGAGGATTTTCACATAGCAAATTTGGATTTACTAAATGAAAGATCCAAATGTGTTTAAATTTTGAAAAGATATTTGCCAATTTTGAAAAGATGATTATTAATTTTATTTTAAAAATGAAATCTTTATTCAAGAAATTGAATGAGGATGTTCATTTGGGCTTTTGGATAATATGATTGTTGGATTTTATTTTTGAAAATGAAATCTTCATCAAAATGAATTGAGTGAAGATGTTCATTTGTGCTTTTTCAAAGGTCAAGCCAAGTTCTTGGCAAGGGTGGAAGCCCTCCAAATCAAGAAGGGAATAATATGCTTTTTATGCATGATGTGAGAAAGAAAATATAACATCCAGCTAAGGGGTTGCTAATTCTTTTATCTTGATTTGTAAATTAGGCTTTAGATGATGTTATGAGTTATTAATTTTTAATTTTGAGCTGATTAATTGGATATAAAATTTTTTTTCCTAAGAGCCTAATCACATCCAGGGCATACAATAACCATCAAGCAATTAAGAAACTAGGAAGATCATGCCATTTCTAATGCACAAGCTAAACAAAAATCAAATAATTTATAGAGATAGTGCAAAAGAATAAGAGGTCAAGTGTGGTCGGGCTCCACCGCACAAACCTAAAAACAAATTGGGTAGCCATGGTCTACCCTTATACAAGCCAGATTACAAATGAATTAATTACAATCAAGAAGAAATCCATGTTAATGGGGCTTCATTCTTCATTATTATTTTCATTCTTCATTCTTTCTTCTTTTCTTCTCTCTTCTTTCTTCTTTCTTTTGGTTGGTTTGATATAGTTTGCTCCAAGGCTTCACATGGTACAAGATCAACCAATGTTCATCCTAATCCCCATAACAATCATTCCAAATCCTAATTACAAATTTACATGAAAAGGAAAATCTAACTAAAACTTACAAAATAGAGATTTAGCATCATGTATATGAACAAATTGGACTTAGCACCCCATACATTGGTAACCAAGTACATTTGGCCTAATTTTGGATTATGCTTAGGGGTATAAGCAACCTACATAGAAAAAAATTATTAATTATTTTTATAATTGTGCCCCTTAAGCACAATCCCCTACAAAAGATAATGATTAGACTAGGATTGTCCTACCATTCAGTCTATGCACATACACCCTAACATCCAGACTATAAAATCGCATCACAAAAAAAGCAAACATCAAACCATGCACCGCCCTAACTTAAAGCTAGAAGTGATGACTTAGTCTAAAGTGTGTGCCCTGTAAGGTTTGTGTGGTATGCTTAGTTATGCTTTGAGGTTGAAGTTTTCTAAGTGTGAAAGGGTTCAACTCAAAAGGTGCTTTCATTAAAGTTATTTAGTTGATTTGGTTAATTTTATTTGTTGATTTGATTTGGTTTGAATGAACCTATAATTAATTACTAAGTGTTATAGGGAGAGGAAAAAAAGAAGATGACTTCTCTTTCCTCCCTACCTTAAGTAATTTCTAAGGTGAATTCATTAGTGATTTTTGTTTAGTGAATATTTTATTATGTATTTTAATTATTCCTAAGTTTAGATGGACTCTAAACAAAGCTATTCAACAAGAAAGGCATTTTATACTAATTAAAGTGAATTACTATCACCAAATATACAACACTTTATTTCTTTCCAACATGTGTAACATGCATATGGATGAATCCTAAGCATATCTATACATGCAAATGAAAGTGTTAGCACACCTTGATGGTGAAATGTTAACAGAAGTTGTTTGGGGGAATTTAGATTCTTTATGATGCATGATTCCTTTTATCCATTATTCAAATGCACACTTACATGTATCAAAGACATAAGTGAGTATGACGCTATTATTCTACACAAAGGATATAAGGTATAAGGCCTTGCAACCCCAGGATGTCCAGACTAATATACCACTTTTCTTAAATACATGTGCATGTACAAAAAAAAAATGCATGAAAAAGAATCATGTAAAATGTTTATGTTTGTTTGTTTGATTTGATGGTTATGTAGTTTACATGTGCTAATGTGAAGATCCCTCTTAAATGATAACATAAGAATGAATAGGAATGGATATAAGCAAGTGCTGTGTTCTTTTCAAAGGAACCATACACTTTGCAAATCCTATTCAAAACTTTGATGGTTATGTAGTTTACATGTGCTAATGTTCAAAACTTTGGGAAAAGTCACATAATGCACATCTTATATTATACTCACATGCAACTCATAAATAATTATAAGTAGCATACTTTTCATTTGTAATATTTGATTTATAAATTTTGAAAATAATTTTGGGATTTAGTAGTTATAATAGCATTCATATTCTTACTTTATCCAAAAATATGACATGAAGGAAACATTTCATTTTAATTTGATTTTTTTTTCCAGAAGACATGAATGTATAATTTTTATATAACATACATATTTAGCATGCTACAAAAAAAATAAAGTGATGTAATCATGTAACTTCATTCACTCTAATTAATTCCTAAAGACAATCCTATGGAATAAGATTATTTAAAGTGAATCAAATCATTTTAAGAAAATTTTGATTTTATTTTGAGTTTGATTTGAATTTAGAAAATGTGAGAAGGTTTGCTAGTCCTAACCCATTTTCCACATGTGTGTATTATTTTAGTTTAATTTCAAAACCATTAGATTGATTTTATATTTTATTTAGGTTAAGGTGTACATTAAGTCCATTAATTACCCCTTACCTACACAACTTTAACATATTTAACCAAATAATTATGAGCCAATGTATGACATAAAACCACAAGGAATTTAAATCAACAATGCACCTAAGAAAGAAAAGGGCCTAATGTATTTAGCTCAAATTAATGATTAATTAAGCTAAAGGATTTAATTTATGTACTTTCATAACCTTTCCCACACATATGGGTCAGATATGATTTCCCTAAGCTACTTAGGTTATTGAACACCTAAGTGTCTACCCAAAAATGAATTGATTAAGTTCAGATTGATTTGATTTTAAAATTTTGATTAATTAAGCCATTTAATAAAATGATTAAACTATTTAATTAATTTGCACCTTAATTAGATTTTTATCCAAATGCAATAAACTTAGAGGAAAAGATTTGGGAGAGAACTCCTAATCTCATTCCATGAGTCCAATCGCTGTTCTAAGGTAATTACTAACTTAATTAATGGATTTATCATTATTTAATAAGTTAATTAATCATTTAATTGATTAAGGGAGTGATTAGGAGTGAATCAAGCAATTTCTCTAATTAAACCATTAATAAATTCCAAGAAAATTAGGGGAGGCATAAGTCATCCCACTAAACATACTTGAAAAGTTTTGAATTAATTAATAAAATAATTAGGGCATAATTAGCATAATTACATTCCCAATAAAACCCAAATTGCATGAAATTTACTATTAAAATCAATTAAACTTAATTTTATATTATTTTCCTTTCAAATATCTTCAAAATGCATTTGAGTTTGTATTTTTTTATTTTTCTACATTTAGTTATGTAATTTTAAAGTTTATATGATTAAAACTTAATTAAATCCCTAATTATATGACTAATCCCATCAACACCATATGGAATGCTGACGTGACACGAGCTTTTCATGTGGCATGATGGGATTGGTTATTTAAGTTGTCACATTACTTACACAGTTAGTCGGTGGGGCTACGCGCTTTCCCTTGGACCGTTTGATTAAAGATCAAATGATCAAGATCAAGCCCGCAGTATTAAAGAGATTAAAATGCAGATTTAACATAGATTAATTAAGACCATCCATCTAAAACACATGAGATGGACGGTCCATGATTCATCCCTGAGCTCGATTGTGGGAGAGTGCAACCGTTCATCCCTTAGGGCTTGATCTGAGCTCGATTGAGCTCAGATTGAGCTAAAATTGAACCCACACCATCATCATGCAAGGAGATGAAGATCTAACTGTGGAAATCACTTGGGGTAAAACTTTCTTTCATAAAGGACCAAAGAAAATTCAATGCAAGCTCGATTTTGAATAGTACCTCGTCGGAGGCTATCACCAGTGCTCTCAATCGTTGAGGTAGCTTTGTCTAGTGGAGAGAAGCCCTATTAAAGATTTGAGGGCTTGAGGTTGAGTGGATCTTTCTATTGATCAAAGTCCTCTTCAAATTCTTGCGACTTTGGTCTAGACCCCTCTTCCTGTGGCTTGAACACTTGGGAGAAGACTTGGGTGAGCTCAATTGGGTCCCCTCAAGGTGCTTAAAGGAGAAATTGGATTGAAATTGAGTGATGGATGAGTTTGAATTTTCCTTTAGCTCCCCTATTTTTGGCTTGAAGAAACCGAGAATGGAGAATTCGAAATAGCTTGGGAGACCTTGGGAGAGCTTGGAATTATATCCTCTGAGTTCCTATGCTTCAATCGAATGTGAGTGTCTACAAATGAAATGAAACTAGGTAGAGTATATCTCCCCCTAGAAGGATCAGACAACCGAGCATGTATATGCCATTTTGATCAAATTGATCAGGCTGATTGAGTTTGTTAGGTCATTTTGAATGCCATGTGATTCAATTCTGGGTTTGGAGTAGAGTATTGAAGCTCCCATGTACTTGAAATGAGAGTGGGAGTGATCCCATGTGGATAAATTCCTATTGGGTGGTCATTTTGGCCTTGGGTTGGGTTTAACTGACCCAAACCCATTGGGTCATGTGCACCACACCCATTAATGTCCACTTGGTCCACTAAGAGGGTTCCAAGTGGCCGTGAAAAGGATATGACTAAATTCTAAGTGGAATTATCCATAGGTTACTCCTTGAATTAGAAGTAAAATAGTCATTTGGCTTTGATTTCACTTTGGACAGATTTAGAATAGTTTGAAATTGGGTTGGTCCAAATTTCAAAGAATTTGGAGTTAATTTGATGTCATTTGGCTCATGTTGATCAATTTTGGTCAAAATGGATCAACTTGGGTCAAGTTCATATAACCATTTGAAATGTGTTGGTATCATTGGTTTGGGTTAATTTGGTTTATATTTAGTTTTATTTCATTTGATTTCACTTAGGTCAAATGGGTCAAGTTGACCAATTTGACACATTTAACCTAATTGGGTTAGGTCATGGGTTGGTTTAGGTTTGGTTGATCATTTGAAATATGTTACAAGCTTTGATTTCAATCAATTTTGGCTCAATTTGACCTTTTAGGTCAAGTTGAGTTCATGGTCAATTGGGCTAGGTTAAGTCTAGTTGGCCAATTGAGGCTTTAGTCAAGTTCAATAAGTGGTTTAGAATGAATTTCACCCATTGGTTTCAATCAATTTGGCTTAGATCAAGATTTGACACATTTTGACTTTTTAAGTCAAATTGGGTCAACATGGGTCAAGTGGCCAATTGGGCTAGGTTAGGCCCAAATGATGACTTGGTTAAGTTCAAACATTGATCATTAATTGGTCTTGATCAATGGTTTCAATCAATTTTGTCGATGGTGGATTTTGGCTAGTTTGGGTTTCATTTTGGCTAAGTGTTGACTTAGTCAACCCTTAGGTTTGACTTGGTTTGACCCAATTTGAGTGATTGATCATCTTATGATGATTGTTGCTCACAATGTGAGGCTTAGGTAGGTTTAGTTCAATCCAATTTGGGTAAGATTAGAATTTGGCTCAAAAAGGGTACTTTAGGGCACTTTGGTTCAAGTGAGCCTAAGTGGGTTAATTCACTTGATCAAGGCTAGATTCAAGTTTGGCTAAACTTACATATGGACTTATGATTGAACTATAAATCCATTTGCAAGTGATTTGAAGTCAAATGGGTTTTGATTCATTTGACAATTTCAAGTTCAAAGGGTGAACATGAGTTTTACTTAGGTTTGATTTTTTATTTTAATTTTAGTTTAGTGATTGAAGTTTATGTTTATATTTGGATTCATGATTGAAGGATCGATTGAATCATGAAGAAAAAAAATCAAGGGTTTGGCTTGATTTGAGGTTGATTTGGCTAAGTTCAAGAATTTATCTTGAAAGGCTTAGGTTGGATTTTGATTAGATTTGGGTTTGATTTTTTTTTTTTTTGAATTTGGTTTTGCATATTTGAATTTATATTTCATTTATATTTATGAATATAAATGAGAATATAAATAGCTTGTGAGAAAATTTCTTAAGTTTGAGTTGATTTGGCTAAGTCCATAATGAAAAATCAAAGTGACTTAGGAAAGATTTTAAATTTGGAATTCAATCATGGGTTTTAATCATTTGGAATTGATTCATGATTTGAGAAAATCCATTAGAATTTATTTGAGGTTTGTTTTGGAATTGAAGTTAATTCGAGTTCAAGGTTGATTTGAATTTGGAGTTTGACTTGAAAGAGGGAAGTGGGGATTTTGTTCAAGATATAGGCTAGGCAAATTTTCCTAACACCCCTAAGGCATGACCTATTCCTATGGCTAACTCTTCTAAGTCTCTAGGGTTAGGTTAAGTGTTCACCTAATCACTAGAAGTGTCTTAAGTCTAAGAAACTCTTAATGTCTAAGAGGAATCCTATGTCTAAGATCAAGGGGTTGAGAGCTCATTCTAAAAATGAGGTCAACAGCAGAGAAAGCCTAAAGTGAAGTCGAAAGTGGTCGAGTGGGATGCATAACTCATTCAACTTGGTCATGTTGGGGTTCTCATCAAAATCGACCACCCTCACTATGTAATCAAGATGACTATGGCAATAACTATGGAACATAAAAGTCATTGTGCTGGGATCAAGATCAAGAACCCCCTTGAGATTAGACAACATGAATGAACTTCAAAATAATGAGAAAATTAAACTTACTTGCTCAAACTAAAAGTCACTTACTCGATGAAGAGTTACAATAAGGTTTCGACTACCCATGATGAAACCCCATTTTTAAGTGTGGTAAGTATGGTTCAGTAACATGAATGTTACATCAATCATTAAATGAAGAAATCATTACAAAATCTCATAGAAATCTTAAATAGTGCATATGAAGGCAAAAGCAATAAATGATTTCTTACTTGCAATCATCAATAATGAGATAATAGTCGGCAAAAAGAAAGGTGGGTGAGGTAAAATTTTCTTTTAAATACTCATTTATTTATTTAAGGAAATTAAAGATTACAAATGCACTTGCTGCAACCCACAATTACTTTTTAAACAATTTTACAATAGGATCTGAGTGTCACTCCTTATTGAGTTTTCCATTCTCCCACATATAGTCAAATATTAAATTGGTGTCGGTGATGAAAAGAGAAGACCCCTATGACTTCATTGAGCAATTGAGAGAAATTAGCTCAACCCTCATGATCACCAAGTCTCTTTTGAACTTGGTCTCTATAACTTTCTTTGATTGCAACTCCATCTCTAGTAGAGACCTGAGCTCACCCAATTCTTACCTTGATGATCTGGGGTCCTTCTCTAAAATGGAAACCTTTTTCTACAGATTGACAAGATCGATCTAGTCTATAAGCACTTATGACCCATGTTGACCTCATTCTTGAATGCGGTTAACATCATTTCTAAAACCAAGAATTAGGACACCTAATCTTATATTAGGAGCTTCCTGATTGAAGCACTTATATCACTATGCTTAGTGACTTAGTGAATTATCCTAGAGTTTAACTCAACCTACTAGGATTAGGTGGATCCAAACCCAACCCAAATTTAAACAAATAATTTATTTTAATATACTCCAACTAAAAATTAAATCTAATTGAACTTAGGCTAAGGTAATTGAGATGGCTAACCCCACTACTTTACTTAAACCCAAAATCACTTGAAATCAAAGAAATTCACATAAAATCAAAATAAATTAAAATCATATCAAACCAAAAAGAATAAAATTCATTTGAAGAATATGAATGGAGTCAAATTCAAATGAAAGTCAACCATTGAACATAGGGTTGACTTATGTGGGTCCCACCATGTCAAAGGTCAACCCACCATAATTTAATCAAACTCATTCCCAAGGTTCCAAATAATAAATAAACATGTTTAAACATGAATTAAATGAATCTAATCCAATAAGGCTTAATTAGGTTAATAAAACCATTTGATCTAAATGGGCCTAAATGAACCTTATTGAATTCAAATCCAAATTAAATTAAAATCAACCCAAATTAATTATCTAAAATCATTTAACAATCATTATTAAACATAAATTAATCAATTATTGGGATTAATTTGACTAATATGTTCATTTGACTGAATTAGACTAATCTTAACTCATTAAGCCCAAATTGGGTTTTAAACCCAAAATAAATGAAAGTCAATTGAATTAAATCATTCCAAATACTTGAATTAACACAATTGAAAGATAAATACATTTAGATTAAGTCAAGAAAGTCATTTGACTCAATTGGAATCAACCAAATCTATTTAAGCTATAATGATTTAAGTGTTGAAATAAGAAAGTAATCAATTCCAAATTCCATGAAGCCCATTAATTGGAGACATCATAAATAGCTAAACAAACACAATTGAAACTTAAATCTAAATTTAATTCATCAAATGGAACAAGCTAGATCAAGCCAAAAGAAAGTGATGCTTAAGTGATATAATTCAACCTATTTCAACTCCAACATGGAGTAATCACGTTGGAACATGTATAAATTCATTCTAAGGTGGTCTAGGATGATTGGAACCAAGACTAAGTAAAGCAAATAAGCTCAAGTTCACCTAAAAAAAGGAATGTTCTAGGGAGAAAGAGAAAGAAGCTTGGGGACAAACTTCTTACCCAATCCATTCCCTCACCTCCAGTCCTCATCCTATCTATCTTGGACTATTCCCAATCCAATAGTGGCAATCACCTTCGTCGGCTATGGTAAACTCTCCATTACATATAGCTCTCAGTCAAGAGTGGAAAGAGAGAGATCTTTTACCAAGTAAGTTTGAGCCTTCCATCACATTCTTCAAGTAAACCGAATGAGAGCACACCCTTTCCCTAATCCCCACATCATTGACAAGCTAGAGTTCGACCAAAGCTGCCAAAAAATGGACGTAGCTTGGTCCATATGCTGATTCATAGGAAGGTAATTCAATTCATCATTACTAGAGGTTTGTTAGGTTCCCATGAAGATTTTTGAATCATCCCCATTGCTGAAGATTGCTGCCAATGAAGTATGAAATCAAACCGACAACTTAAGCATTCCATTTTAGATCATTTTGAAACAAACTTGATCTCTAGTGAGATCAAGCCATATAGATGCATTCTATTTGAGTCTTTTAATTTAATTAATGAACCTAAACTTCAAAAAATGATAATAAATTATCTAAATATCCAAAAACTTCAAACAAACCCTTATGGATACATATTCCAGAGAGTAATATAAGAAAATTAAAACCCCTACCTAATTTTTTCCTAATTTAGCCTTAATTTGAGTTTGAGTGAAACAATTAAAACTTTAGTTAGTCCCAAATTATGCATCTAATTAAAGTGAACTTGTAGAGGATTCAAACTGGCAAGGAACCCCACTTTCCATAAAATTCTAAAAGCAAATGATCTCTGGATTAGAAGTTATCAAATTTATTATACTTAGGTTATTTTAAATAAAATTTTAAATAAAAAATTATAAAAATTATAGAAATTTATAAAATCACTTTAACCTACTTTCATTAACATCAAAATACTTAAGAAAAACTTCCGAAGTCTCTAAAGTTAAAGAACTTAATTAATAATGTACTTAGGATTTAAGATAAAATAATAAAATATGGAATTTAATCTTTAATCCTAGATCATTAAATGTATAATATTTCAATTAATAAATTAAAATTTAAACATGATTTAACCTCTGAACTTTACAATCAAATATAAAATGCATTAATATGGGAATCTCTTAAACTCATTTAGATTGTTGAATAACATAATTTCAAATATAAATAAAAGTGATTAAACAAATCAATTAAACCTAAATAACCTAAAAGTTTGAAATGGCCAAGGTTAGGTTTGGTGCCCAAAATAGCCTTAGGTTTTCTAGATTGTGAATTGATAAATAAAATTTCATCTCAAAAGATTAGACTTTAACATATAATAAATCAACTTAAACCAAGAAATGAAGACATCAACTTAAATGTATTAACTAATTCAAGTTAAATGAATATAAACTCTAATGAAATAAGTAATAAGCCTAATTCTAATGAAACAAATCAAATCAATTGAAAATAAATCAAACCAAAATTAACATTAAATTTGATCATGCTATATGGCTAAACTCTTAGATAAGATTTAAGGAAACATATTAAATCTTAATCAACCAAAAGATCATAAATCAAATTAAAAAATATTTAATCAAATTAAAGAAAATGAAAAGAAGAATAAATCTTAATTAAATTTCAAAAAAAATTAAGAAACACTTAATAAAATCAAGTGAAGTGAAAAAGAAGAATAAACCTTAATCAAATTTTTAAATAAAATTAAAACATTAATAAAATCAAATCGAACTCAAATAATCTAAAGACACTTAAGGTTTTAGCTTGACCCTTAGAATGAATCTTTACCTTAGGGTGAAGACTTCATTTTATTAGAACTTAGGATATTGAATAGAATAAGCTCCATGCAAATTGAAATTTATTTTATTCTTCATTCTCGAAAACTTAAACTCCACTTCAACATAAAATAGAATTAAAAAATAGAAATAAATTCATAAATCAATTAAATTACTTAAATTGGAACCACCCAATAGGAAATTAAACAAAATTTTAAAATAAAAAAACTAAAAAGAATGAAAGCAAAATTTTTCATAATTACCAAACATATGGCATATAATCTGGACACCCGAGGTCATAAGGCTACTAATTAAAATGAGGTCCTAATACCTCAAACTTCTAGTTTAATAATGACACAAACCTATAAAGAGAAATTATGAAAAGTAAAAAAAAATCTCAAAATTAAATTAAACCAAACCTTGAAAACCTAATGTAGATAAAATTTATGACACGACAAAGGAATTTAAGAATTTCTTATTTGGATGATTAAATGTGTCATTAAAGTGTAAACATATTATCTCAAAAGATAAACATGTTATCCTATAATAGATTCAATCACTTAATAAAAGACTCTAAGGGTAATGGGTCTTTAGTGTACTAGAGAGTTTTCCCCTGAACTACACGAGAAGTAGAGCAAGGTTTATTTTAAACTGGGTTCATGGTTCCCTATAAGGGCAAGCCACAATAGTTAATTATATCTTAGGAATGGAGGACCTCTTCTTATGAATACTTTCAATTAAATAAATAAGTTATTATTTTTATGGACTTCTAAGTTGGTTTTTAAAGGAATGATATGCTGAAATTTTAATTAAGAATGATCCGGAGTGGAAAGATTTATTTTTAGAGGCCAATTGGGATGAAGTAAGAAACATTGGTTGATATTGGGATGCCCAATAGGAATTTCAACTACCCTATCATTGGACTTTATATTTTAAATTTTAATTAGAATTTTGTGTTGACCTTTTCTTAAAAATATAAGACTTAGATTCTAACAGCATGAGACTAAAATTCCCAGAGTGGAAGACTTACTCTAAAGAGGATGCTTTAGAACCTAACTCTATAAGTGCTTCTAACCTAAGTCAGATGCTCAACATAATTTCACTTTTGGGGATTATTGGTCATTCCTTTCATTTGAGGGAACAAGCATACCCCTGACTTTTCTGGACTTATAATCCGCCTGGAAGAGTTTCTAGCTAACACCACCTAAGTGAATTTCAAATTCATGATGTCAAGTCTTATGTACATAAGATGGCTAGGCTATTATATTTTAGGAAAGAATCTAAGAACCTAGACTCACTCCCTAATCCCTAGGAACATGTAGGGTATGATATGCACCTAACTAATGTACATTTTTAGTTTTTTAGATATTTTAACTCAAGATTCTTTTAAGGTTTTTGGGAATGCGTTTTATGCATAAAGTCCATGCAATTAGAAGTGGTTATGATAGTATGGTCAGATACCAAGAAGGTATGGGGGAAAACTTCACCAAGAAGGTAGTCATCTTCAAAGGTCAGATACCCCTTATATGCAATGGGTGAAGTGCCCAATTCAAGAGTTTAGAATAATATGATAATATGGTTTGCAAATGCTAATTATTTATAATTAATTTTATGTTATTCTTAGGGCTTTAATTTATATAAGGTTTTAAGTTTCTTCATTTTTATGTTTGAGTTGATTAGATTTAAATTGGGTAGAAAAATTAGTTTTTCCTAGGAGCCTAATCGTTCAGGCATTCATCATAGAAAGCACAGTATTAAAAGAAACCTAGAAAGTAGGTTGATTCTATTATGCACCCAAAATAAATAAAGCTAATTTAAAGGCCAATGCAGTTGGGTACCACTATACACCCTAGAAGAAAGAGAAAATGGGTAGCCAAGCTCTGCCCTTATATAGCCCGCCCTAAAGCTAAAGTTTAGATATATGGGTGGGCCTTCTTTCTAGGATCGTCTCCTTCCTCAGGGACCTCCATTGAGTTTCATAGGGGACCTCTGCACCCATCTACTGGTAGGGTCAGCTCTTATTAATCCTAGATCCTAACCTAACTTTAAGCTCAAATTTACAATTCAATTTCAAAAATAAATCTTAAGCCTTATAAAATTGATGTCAAGAAAATATAAATAGCACATAGTAGTTATATTTTATATAACATATGGGCTTAGCATTAGTTGCTTGCCAAGCTCACCTGCCCCCATTAGGCTAGGCTTAAGGACATAAGCATACCTACAAGAAAATAGTATTTATAAATTGTTTATGACAGTAGTCCTTTTTAACATAGCCTCTTGTAGAAGGTAGCACTAGTTCTAAAAAGAACGTCCTATTATCCACTTTAACAAGCAAAGAATCCTATTCATGCAGTCTAAAATAGTACACCATAAAGACATACATCACATCACAGCAAAGAGTATGACAGATCAACCTAACCTAATTCTAGGGTCTATGACCTAATGATCTAGTGAATGAAGAAAATAGGCTTATGTGGCAAGACATCACTAGGCCCTTTTTAGTTCAAATTTTAATTTGGATTTTGAAGTTTTTTTTACCTTTAGATGATTTCAATTCAAATGATTTAATGATTTGGATTTTTATTTTTATTTTCAAATTCATTTTGATGTCAAAGTGAAGTTTAGGTTTTCATGAGTGAAGAATAAAATAGATTCCACTTTTGGGTGGAACCCATTATATTCAACATCCTAAATCCTAATATGATGAAACCTTCATCCTAAGATGATGATTCATCCTAAAGATCTAACTAAGATCCTAAGAATCTTAATTAGCTCCTTTTAGATTCATTTAGATGATTTGATTTTTTAATTCATTTAAAATTTGATTCTTATTTTAATTTCTTTTAATTTGACTATGTGTTTCTTCTTGGTTTAATTTATTTTTAATTTGATTTGTTTTATTTAGATTGAATTGGTTTAACATTTGTTCATTTAATTTATGTTTAGTTAGTTTGAATTATGTTAACCTGATACATTTAGTAATGTTTTAATTCATTCTTAGCTTGCATTGGTTATGTGTTAAGATTTCATTAGTGTTCCCTAAGTGTTCTAGTGTTCTTGAAGGTGCTTCAAACAAGTTTGATGAATTTTATGATTTTGTGATTTTTTAAATTTATTATTTAATTTGTATTGAATTAGAGATTTGGAAATTAAATAATTCCCAATCCATAAGTTATTTAGGGTTTGAAATTTTTATAGCAAGTGGGACTCATTGCTAATTTAATTTTTCTAAAGTTTCATTTCAATCAGATGCATGATTAGGGTATAATTAAGGTTTTAATTATTTTATTAAAACATAAATTAAGCTTAATTTATGAGGAATTACTTATGGATTTTATTTTTTTATAGATTTCTCTCTATAAAATAAATCCATAGGGGGTTTATTTAAAATTATTGGAGTTTTGGTTGATTTATTAAGATTTGTCTAAGTTTAGGTTATTTCATTGAATTAATTAATTCAATTAATTACCAAATTAGTCCATTTTGTGATTTATTAAAGTTTCAGTGGGTTCCATTCATGTGTTTAAGTTCATTAGGGTTTTATGTTAATCTAAAGTGATTTGATTGATTTTCATGATTTATTTTATTTAATCTGAATTTATTTCATAAAAATATAAGTTTGGAGTTTGAAATTTAATATCTTCTGATTTACTTTGAGATAAATCATGAAAAAGTTTCTTAAGGTGCATTTTAACCTCAATTTTAGTTCCCCAAAGTTTTATTTTAATTGAATTAATGGTATGTGATTAATTTGTATTTTACTAATTCTATTTAAAGCTAAATTAATCCAAAGTACCCAAAATTATTTGGGGATTTTATGTTTAATGGATTCTACTCATTGAGATGAATCCATAGAGTTCTTATTTGCATATTTTGGATTTATATTTTATTTATTATGATTTTTTTAGGTTTCTAACATTTTTAATAATTTAAAATGAAAATATCTCATTTTAAATAACAGCATCGATGTGGCTCCATTGGGCCGCAAAGTTCCCACATCAAAAGTAGCTACCACGTAGGATTGATCCAAAGATCGAACGATCCTGATTTTGCCCACAGTTTACTATAGGGCTTTAATCATACCATGCAGCTAGAGCTTGGTTGTCCATTTCAAATATAAGGAATGAATAGGAAAGAACATTTCTTATTCTTTCTAATGAGAGATGAATGTCGTTCATCGAGTCTAGTAGATTTTTAGTGATCTGTGATGAATTTCAATGTGATTTCATTTGAAAAATGATCAAGGATTCATTTGTAAAATGATCAAGGATTCATTTGCAATCGATCTATACAGTTTGATCCCTAAGGGAAAGATTCATTTGTGGACGTGTTGACCCCTAGAATATGTAGGGACTCTCTGGTTTTTTCATTGGAGGCCGAGAGGTTGCTTGCCAACTTTGGCCAAATTTTAGCTTGCCGGTGGTGAGAGGTTGGAGGAATTCTTCATTTCTCCTTGCCTTCATGATGTGGATGTTTTGGAATGAAGATATGAAGATGAGGGGCCTCTCTCCTCTCTTTCCATACATGGTTGAGAGCCATGTATGTAAACTCTTAGGTGGCTGGAATCCGGCCAATAACAAAGAGGGGCTTAGCTAGACGGTGGGTTTAATCCCTCTTAACCTTGTGTGTTAGGATGAGAAGTATGTAGGGAGGAAGTCTTTTCCTCCCCTTTCCCTCCTTTGGCCAATAGAGACCTTATGGGAGTCTCCCTTGCCCCCTCTCTTGCTCTCTCATGGAAGAAGACAAGTCTTCCTTTACTAATGGGTTTGCCACTTGATTCTAACCCTTAGAAACATCCTCCAAGAGGTGGTCAAATGATTGGGAAAAATCCAAGGGAGTTTGGATGATGGGAGGAGGAAGAATACATAAGGCATGTTGGCTTGGAGGAACATTAGTTGCATACTCAACCTCATCTCCCTTTAACTTTTTTTAATATGGAATTTGGTATCACCACCACATCATTTATGCTAGTGTTTGGCTACCCAAATCAAACCCAATGTGAGTTTGAGGTTAAATCCAAATCCATTTGAGTTGGATTGGAGGTTTGAACCCAATTCATGCCATTTAAATTCTAAGTTCTTTAACTTTGTTTATTTTAATTTAATTCATTTAATTTTTTGTTCAATTATCTTTAATTGATGATCTATCAAGTTTTAATTTGATTAATTACTTTAGGTTTTGAGTTGATTTTGGATTTCATTTCAGTTTAACCCATTTAAGCTTAAATGGGTTAAGCTTGATTCTAATTGGGTTCAAATGACCCATTTGGTTTAATTGAATTTTGTTTAGGCTTCAATTATGATGGATTACATATATGGAGTGATTTAGACTGATTAATTTCATTTAATTTCAATTTTATTTCAATTTGAACCCATTTGACCCAAATTGGGTTTATGGGTTAAGTTTGGGTTCATTTGAGTCAAATGACCAATTTGACCAAATTAGATCTAATGATTGGTTGATTTATATTTAATGATAATTTCCAAATGAATTTGAATAATCAAATTGAGTTGATTTCAATTTGATTTGGGTTTGAACTTAATGGGACTCATTTAGACTCGTTTAGACCAAGTGATCTAAATAACATAAATAAGGCCAAAATAAATTTAAATTTTATTAGATTTATGATTAAACATTATCATTTGGATCATTTGGAATGATTTCATTTGGTCAAATTTTGGTGGGTCAACTTTTGACTTGGTGGGACCCACATAAAATCAAATCTAGGTCAAGAGGGTTGACAAGATTTAACTTTGATTTGGATTTCAATTTGGATTCATTTATTTGAATTAATTTGAATTCATTTTGGTTTACTTGGATTTGGTTTGATTTAATTCAAGTTTAGAATTTGGGTTGAGTCTACCTAAACTCATTAAGAAGCATTAAGTCATTAGGTATAATGTCCTAAGTGTCTAATTAAGAGGGTCCTAATCTAGGATTATGTGTTATAATTACTAATTTTAGAAATGATATTAACCTCATCTATAAATGAGGTCAACACCTAAATTGAAACTTGAACTTAAAATGCCTAGAAAAGTCTTACAACACAAACCCCTTCACACACTAAATTATTAAGTCACTAGCCCTAGACTTACGTTAGGTCAATCTGTGATGTTCAATGATGTTCTGTGATGTTCTATGAAGTGATGTGAAATGTTTTTTATTATTCTGTAGTGTATTATTTTAGAGTGGATGGCTAGGATTGTTTCCTTGCTAGTCTAGATGGTAGGACGTTCTTTCTAGTCTAACGTTATTTTTATAGGGGGTTGTGTTAAAAGGACCATATATATATATATATATATATATATATATATATATATATATATATATATATATATATATATATATATATATATATATATATATATATATACATGCTATTTGCTTGCAGGTATGCTTAAGTCCCTAAGCATAGCCTAATAAGGCTGATGGGCTTGACAAGCAACTAATGCTAAGCCCGTATGTTCACAAATATAACTACTGGAGTTTTATGTGTATTTCTTAATATTTGGTCTATAAGGTTTAGGAATTTATTTTAGAATTTTAAATATAATTTGAGCTTAAAATTAAGTTAGGATCTATGGGGTTTAGAAATTATAGGATCTGACCTTGCTAGTTGGTGGTCCTCTATGGAGCCTTGGAGCTCTGTGAAGAAGGAGACGGTCCTGGAGAAAGACCCATAGAACTAGACTTTTAGTTCTATGTCAAGCTACATAAAGGTAGAGCTTGGCTGCTCAATTTTCTCTTTCTTTTGAGGTGTACAACAATACCTAGCCGCACTGGCTTGTTCTTATAAATTAAATTAGTGTAATTTGTTTTAGATGTGCAATAGAAATTTTCCTATTTTTTAGGTTTCTTTTTGTGCTGAATTTCTGTGATGAAATGCCTAGACATTAGGCTCTTAGAAAAACTAAATTTTATACCCAACTTAAAGCTAAAGAACTTAAACAAAAATAAAAAAAATTTATAACTTCATACATAAATTAAATCCTTAGGAGCAATTTAAAAGCAACTAGAAATAATTAACTTTTGCGAACCATGCTAGCATATTATTCAAAATACTTAAATTGGGTGCTTCACCCATTGCACATAAGCATCTAACATTTGAGAATGACCACCTTCTTGGAGAAGTATGCCTTCTTATTTTGATTTAGCCCACAATTATTTCTAACTACATCTCTTTGTAGGCATAAACTGCATACCCCAAAGGACTTAAATGAATTATGGATCAAAATATATACAAGCTAAAATTTTTTTGCATTTGTTACATGTATATAATATCTAACATGATCCTAGGGATTAAGGAGTGAGTTTAGGTTCCTAGATTCTTTCCTAACATGTAACACCCTTGCCATCTTGCATACATAAAGCTGACATCATGGATTTAAAAATTTGCTTAGGTGGTGTTAGCTCGAAGCCCTTCCAGGGAAGTAATAAGTCTAGAAAAGTTAGGGATAGGTTCCTTTCCTCAAGTGAGAGAAAGAACCAATAATTCCCAATAGTTAAATTAGGTCGAGCCTTTGACTTATGTTAGAAGCACTTATAGACTTAGCTTCTAAAGCTTCCTCTTAAGAATAAGACTTCAACCCTAGGCATTTCTATAGTATTATATTGCTAGAATCTAAGTCCTAGATTTTAATTAAAATATAAATTCAAACCTTAATAAATTTTATCTCAAAAATATAAATCCCAATATAGGATAGTTGGAAAGCCTACCGAGCGTCCTAGTATCTATAGGCATTTCATACTTCATCTTAATTGACCTCGAAAAGAGCTCTTCCCCATAGAAGTGTTCCCTTTTGAAATTTAAATTTAAACATCATTTGGAACAAACTTTGAAATACATTAAAATAAAATCCTATTTCTTTAATCGAGAATTTGTAGGAGGAGATCCTCATTCTTAGCAGATCTCCCATAGAAATGCTATTTATCCCCTTAGAACTACCCAGACTTACAAAGTAGATAATCTAAGGAGACACTTTGTGCCCATAGTTGCTCTCCATCACCTCTTGTACACTCTCCACTATTAGTTGAATACTATCATAAATTCTAAAAGTGGAACAAAATTAATCCTACTTGATAAAACTCTCTTCTATGATGATGGGCATAAAAGAGGTAATCATCAGCCTCACTACTACCTTCTTGTGGTGAACAAGAGGAGCAACATGCCCTCGGTAAACTCTCTACCATCTTGAACAAATACTTGCTTGACCGCCTACTCAGGCACTATGCTCAATAAGAATGACATCAATTCTAGGAGCAAGAGTGTTAGAAGAACTCATCTCCACTGCAAGAACAATGATAACTTCCACTAGCTACTTGGACTTTTTTAGTTTTTTCTAAAAGCTAGCCCATAGTTCAAAAATGTCAATGTTATCATGTGGTCTCTTAGAATCAATGGCAAGTATGTATGTTTTGCTCACAATAATAAATTTGATAGAAAAAGAAGCGTATCCCCAGTTGTGAATGAAAGGCCCAGCAAAAGTTTTCAATAAGGCCTGTACCCTTTTTAAAGTTGTAGGAGCAGAGATACATCAAAAGATTGAACATGATCAAAAGATTTTAATGAAATATTCTTATTTCTTTTTAGAATTTATTATGGGTTAATTGACTTTTATTTTTCTATCTTTTTTGTGAGTTACCTCTATAAAGGGGTAGAAGAATTGAGGAGATAAATGTATGCCCAAAATATGTAAGCTATCCAAATGCCAAGACTCACCCCATGCATGGTAAGCATAGGAAGAAAAAACATAAGCATCGACCACATGGATACAAACTCGCTTGCAAAGGCAAGTATTCAAAGTAGAATAGCTATCTTAAAGCAACTCAGGCTAGCATGCCCCTATAGTAGGGAGAGCAGCTACACATGAAATCATGCCACTGCGCACTCATCATGAGGCTCATCACTTGCCAACGAACACTCGCTTCAAATCAAGAAAGAGTGTTTTGTACATACTTGTGCTGAATAAATTTCTATAAGGGAGTCACCTTTCAAATCTATGGGAAAAATAAAGAAGTGACCTTATAGAAATTAGTCTTAGTAAAATGCCATGCAAATCTATAGATGTACTTATTCAGGTCATCCAATACATCATCAAGGTGTAGTGTACTACCTCAAAAGATAGAAGTCACTACTCTTTAATGGAACCAATCAACTTAATAAGGACTCCTAAGGATGATGGGTTTGCATATGTACCAGAGATTCTTCCCCTACTTTACATGGAAAAATAAAGTAGGGTTTATTTTAAACTGGGTTCATTAAGTTCCCTACAGGGGAAAGCTCCCATAATTAATTACATCCTAAAGGACATGATCCTTTAGGAAAACTCTCGATTAAGGTAAATGATCATTGTCTCTAAAGATTTCAATAGGAAGGACTATCAATCAATTGATTTGTATTTGAAGATCAAATGGGATTGATCAAAAGAGGGACTTTTTGTCGAAGCTAAAATGGGAAATGAGTAAGAGATGCTCATGATGCTAGGAGACCTAGCGAGCATCTCAAACTATCCTAAAATTGGGCTTTACATTTTGGAAATTGATTTAGTTTATTTGAGTTATATTTTTTATTAGAAATTTAAGACTTAAGATTCCTCAATATAAGGTTTAGGAAATGCCTAAGAGGTAAGGAATTATGCTTATGGACCACAAAGAGGAGAAGCAACCTTAGAACCTAAATCTAGAGAGCTTCAGTGAGGGCCGGAAGCACAACCTAAATCTAAGGCAAAAAAAGGGTAATTGGTTTACCTCCACAAGAGAGGACAAATCACCCAATAACTTGGACTTACAATCGCCTGGGGGTGGCCTCCAACTAACTCCTCCTATGATTTTAAATATATGTAGGCAAGTCTTTATGCTTATGCAAGATAGCTACCTTATTTTTATTTAGAAAGAGACTAAGTCCTTAAACTCACTTCCTAAAAAGACTAGATCATGTAAAGGGCATGCTTCAAATGACCTAAATCTAATGCAATCCAAATTTTATTTTATTATCATTTTTGTACAATCATTTTAACTCAGGCTAATAGGATTTTTATGACTAATACATTAGAAATCAGATTATTGACCAAAATCAGCAAGAAGGTAGGAGGTGAGTTTCCACCACGACCGTCTAAGGTCAAGCTGGGTTCTCTAGCAAAGGTGAATACTCTCTAATCAAGAGTGAAAAAAAGATGTATTTGTGAATGATATTATAAAGAAATGCTCATCCATCTAAGGGGTTTCTAATTCTTTTATCTTGATTTAAATCCTAAGCTTTAGGCGAGGTTATGAGTTATTTAGTTTTTATTTGAATTATTAAGTTGGGTAAAAGATTTATTTTTTCCTAAAGAGCCTAATCCACATCCAGGCCATACATAAAGCAAGGAAGAAACTAGAAAAAGCATGCTACTTAATGTAAAAGCTAAATAAATTATTAAATAATTTAAAAAGCTAATCGCAAAAAGAATAAATGGCCGTTTGTGGTCGGGCACCATCGCACAAACTCAAAAATATCAAACTGGGTAGCTGAGCTCTACCTTTATACAACTCATATTACAAATGAATTAAATTACAATTTAAGAAAAGGAATTCATTATTATGGGGGTCTTCAAGCTTTATTCTTCTTTCTTCCTTCTTCTTTTTGTTTTTTTCTTCTTTATTTCTTTCTTCTTTTCTTCTTTGGTTCTTCCTTTGGATGGTTGGAAGGTGGATGCTCCAAGGCCTCACATGGTGCATAAGATAGGATCTTATGACCAATGCTCATCCTAATCCCCATAACAAATCATTCTAAAATCCTAAATATATAAATTTTTACATGAAAAGGAAAAGTAGAAATCTAACTAACACCTACAAAAGAAGGGTTAGTCAAATCACACCACACAAATCCCAAGCATGTATGTTGGACTTATCACCCCACACATGTGTGACTAAGTTCACTTGGCCTATGGATTATGCTAAGGGTTATAAGCACTTTCAAGCAAGAAGTATTTATATTTTTATTCATGATAGCACCCCTTAAGCATAATCCCCTGCAGAAAAGAATAATTAGACTAAGCACGTCCTACCATTCATTCTACGAGTACACATCCTAAAATTTAGTATAAAATATTCATGATAAAATAAAATATAACATCAAACTATGCACCGACCTAACCTAAAGCTAGAAGTGGAGACTTAGGCTAATGTGTGTGCTTTGAAAGTTTGCATGGTATGCTTAGCTTAGGACTTTAGGTTCATATTTTCTAAGTGTGAAGGACATGTTCAACTTAGAGGAGGGTTTCATTTAAGTTGTTTAAATGTTTTGGGTTATTTTATTTCATGATTTAATTTGATTTAAGCAAAATCTATAATTAATTACTAAGTTATGAAGAGAGGGAAAGAGAAGAAAACTTCTCTTTCCTTCCCTAATCCTTAAGTAATTTCTAAAGTAAGTTCACATTTTAATTTTATTTAGGTGAATGTTTTGATTACATCTTTTAATCAATCCCAAGTTTAGACAAACTCTAAACAAACCTATTCAAAAAGAAAGGCATTTTAAGATTAAATAAAATGAATGAAAATTCAAATAACACACATTACCTCAATTCTTTCCCAGCATATATAACATGCATATGGATGGACCCTAAGCATATCTGTACATGCAAATGAGTGTAATTTATTTTAGATGTGCAATAGAAATTTTCCTATTTTTTAGGTTTCTTTTTGTGCTGAATTTCTATGATGAAATGCCTGGACATTAGGCTCTTAGAAAAACTAAATTTTATACCCAACTTAAAGCTAAAGAACTTAAAAAAAAATAAAAAAAATTTATAACTTCATACATAAATTAAATCCTTAGGTGCAACTTAAAAGCAACTAGAAATAATTAACTTTTGCGGACCATGCTAGCATATTATTCAAAATACTTAAATTGGGTGCTTCACCCATTGCCCATAAGCATCTAACATTTGAGAATGACCACCTTCTTGGAGAAGTATGCCTTCTTATTTTGATTTAGCCCACAATTATTTCTAACTACATCTCTTTGTAGGCATAAATTGCATAACCCAAAGGACTTAAATGAATTATGGATCAAAATATATACAAGCTAAAATTTTTTGCATTTGTTACATGTATATAATCTCTAACATGATCCTAGGGATTATGGAGTGAGTTTAGGTTCCTAGATTCTTTCCCAACATGTAACACCCTTGCCATCTTGCATACATAAAGCTGACATCATGGATTTAAAAATTCACTTAGGTGGTGTTAGCTCGAAGCCCTTCCAGGGAAGTAATAAGTCTAGAAAAGTTAGGGATAGGTTCCTTTCCTCAAGTTAGAGAAAGAACCAATAATTCCTAATAGTTAAACTAGGTCGAGCCTTTGACTTATGTTAGAAGCACATATAGACTTAGCTTCTAAAGCTTCCTCTTAAGAATAAATCTTCAACCCTAGGCATTTTTATAGTATTATATTGCTAGAATCTAAGTCCTAGATTTCAAATAAAATTTAAATTCAAACCTTAATAAATTTTATCTCAAAAATATAAATCCCACTATAGGATAGTTGGAAAACCTACCGAGCGTCCTAGTATCTATAGGCATTTCATACTTCATCTTAATTGACCTCGAAAAGAACTCTTCCCCATAGAAGTGTTCCCTTTTGAAATTTAAATTTAACCATCATTTGGAACAAACTTTGAAATACATTAAAATAAAATCATATTTCTTTAATCAAGAGTATTTTTAGGAAGAGATCCTTATTCCTAGCAGATCTCCCATAGAAATGTTAATTATCCCCTTAGAACTACCTAGACTTACAAAGTAGATAATTTGAGGAGACACTTTGTGCCCATAGTTGCTCTCCATCACCTCTTGTACACTCTCCACTATTAGTTGAATACTATCATAAATTCTAAAAGTGGAACAAAATTAATCCTACTTGATAAAACTCTCTTCTATGATGATGGGCATAAAAGAGGTAATCATCAGCCTCCTCACTACTACCTTCTTGTGGTGAACAAGAGGAGCAACATGCCCTCCTTCGATAAACTCTCTACCATCACTGAACAAATACTTGCTTCAGCCAGCTACTCTATAGCACTATGCTCAATAAGAATGACATCAATTGTAGGAGCAAGAGTGTTAGAAGAACTCATCTCCACTGCAATAACAACGATAACTTCCACTAGCTACTTGGACTTCTTCAGCTTTTTCTAAAAGCTAGCCCATAGTTCAAAAATGTCAATATTATCATGTGGTCTGTTAGAATCAATGGCAAGTATGTATGTTTTGCTCACAATAATAAATTTTATAGAAAAAGAAGCATATCCCCAATTGTGAATGAAAGGCCCAGCAAAAGTTTTCAATAAGGCCTGTACCCTTTTTAAAGCTGTAGGAGCAGAGATACATCGAAAGATTGAACATGATCAAAAGATGATGTAATATTTAATGAAATATTCTTATTTATTTTTAGAATTTATTATGGGTTAATTGACTTTTATTTTTCTATCTTTTTTGCGAGTTACCTCTATAAAGGGGTAGAAGAATTGAGGAGATAAATGTATGCCCAAAATATGTAAGCTATCCAAATGCCAAGACTCACCCCATGCATGGTAACCATAGGAAGAAAAAACATAGGCATCGACCACATGGATACAAACTCACTTGCAAAGGCAAGTATTCAAAGTAGAATAGCTATCTTAAAGCAACTCAGGCTAGCATGCCCCTATAGCAGGGAGAGCAACTACACATGAAATCATGCCACTGCGCACTCATCATGAGGCTCATCACTTGCCAATGAACACTCGCATCAAATCAAGAGAGTGTTTTGTACATACTTGTGGTGAATAAATTTCTATAAGGGAGTCACCTTTCAAATCTATGGGGAAAATAAAGAAGAGACTTTATAGAAATTAGTCTTAGTAAAACACCATGCAGATCTACAAATGTACTTATTCAGGTCATCCAATACATCATCAAGGTGTAGTGTACTACCTCAAAAGATAGAAGTCACTACTCTTTAATGGAACCAATCATCTTAATAAGGACTCCTAAGGATGATGGGTTTGTATATGTACCAGAGATTCTTCCCCTACTTTACATGAAAAAATAAAGTAGGGTTTATTTTAAACTAGGTTCATTAAGTTCCCTACAGGGGAAAGCTCCCATAATTAATTACATCCTAAAGGACATGATCCTTTAGGAAAACTCTCGATTAAGGTAAATGATCATTGTCTCTAAAGATTTCAATAAGAAGGACTATCAATCAGTTGGTTTGTATTTGAAGATCAAATGGGATTGATCAAAAGAGGGACACAAATTTTATTTTATTATCATGTAAAGGGCATGCTTCAAATGACTAAGTCCTTAAACTCACTTCCTAAAAAGACTAGATCATGTAAAGGGCATGCTTCAAATGACCTAAATCTAATGCAATTCAAATTTTATTTTATTATCATTTTTGGACAATCATTTTAACTCAGGCTAATAGGATTTTTATGACTACTTAATGTAAAAGCTAAACAAATCATTAAATAATTTATAAAGCTAATCACAAAAAGAATAAATGGTCGTTTGTGGTCGGGCACCATCGCACAAACTCAAAAATATCAAACTGGGTAGCTGAGCTCTATCCTTATACAACCCATATTAAAAATGAATTAAATTACAATTTAAGAAAAGGAATTCATTATTATGGGGGTCTTCAAGCTTTATTCTTCTTTCTTCCTTCTTCTTTTTGTTTTTTTCTTCTTTATTTCTTTCTTCTTTTCTTCTTTGGTTTTTCCTTTGGATGGTTGGAAGGTGGATGCTCCAAGGCCTCACACGGTGCATAAGATAGGATTTTATGACCAATGATCATCCTAATCCCCCATAACAAATCATTCCAAAATCCTAAATATATAAATTTTTACATGAAAAGGAAAAGTAGAAATCTAACTAACACCTACAAAAGAAAGGTTAGTCAAATCACACCACACAAATCCCAAGGATGTATGTTGGACTTATCACCCCACACATGTGTGACTAAGTCCACCTAGCCTATGGATTATGCTAAGGGGTATAAGCACTTGCAAGCAAGAAGTATTTATATTTTTATTCATGATAGCACCCCTTAAGCATAATCCCCTGCAGAAAAGAATAATTAGACTAAGCACGTCCTACCATTCATTCTACCAGTATACATCCAACATTTAGTATAAAATAGTCATGATAAAATAAAATATAACATCAAACTATGCACTGACCTAACCTAAAGCTAGAAGTAGAGACTTAGGCTAATGTGTGTGCTTTGAAAGTTTGCGTGGTATGCTTAGCTTAGGACTTTAGGTTCATATTTTCTAAGTGTGAAGGACATGTTCAACTTAGAGGAGGGTTTCATTTAAGTTGTTTAAGTGTTTTGGGTTATTTTTATTTCATGATTTAATTTGATTTAAGCAAAATCTATAATTAATTACTAAGTTATGAAGAGAGGGTAAGAGAAGAAAACTTCTCTTTCCTTCCCTAATCCTTAAGTAATTTCAAAAGTAAGTTCACATTTTAATTTTATTTAGGTGAATGTTTTGATTACATCTTTTAATCAATCCCAAGTTTAGACAAACTCTAAACAAACCTATTCAAAAAGAAAGGCATTTTAAGATTAAATAAAATGAATGAAAATTCAAATAACACACATTACCTCAATTCTTTCCCAGCATATATAACATGCATATGGATGGACCCTAAGCATATCTATACATGAAAATGAGAATAGTTAACACACTTTATGATGCATGCTAAGTAATTCATTTAAGAAAATTTAGAAGTTGAATATGCATGATTTTTTTTAAGTAGAAATGGTTTTCCTTATCCAAAATTTCACATATATGCATGAAAGTAAGAAAGGCATAAGTGAGAATAGTGCCATTATTAACCAGAGGTGTAAAGTACTAGACCTACTTAGGGCCACTTAGAGCCTCGCAACCTCAGGGTTATCCAGAATAATATACCACTTTTCTTAAGTACTAACCTGCATATAAAAGAAATGAAAGGGAAAAGGAATATGTAAAAGTTGTTTAATAGTTTTATTTTGTTTATGCAATTTATTCATGCAAGTATAGGCAACCATTTTTAAGTGAGAGCATAGGTATTAATAGGGTCTGGAACTTAGTAAGTGTTGGGTTCTTTTCAACTGAACCCTACATCTTACCAACTCATATTCAAAACTATGCTAACATAGAAAGAAAGGAAAGGCTACACTAAACATGACTTTATAATCCATCACATGCAAGCTTATAATTAAAGTATAAGAATAACACACTTTTAGATTTGATGTTTCATTTATAGGTTTTGAAAATACTTCGGATTTAATAGTGATAATAGCTATTCATATTTTACTTTTGCCAACACATGCACATTTGACATAAAGTAAACAATTTTCATTTTAAAATTTGAAACATGAAATTATGAATGCATGAATCAAATGACATACAACTTAACATGTTGGGAAAGATCTAAAGTAATAAAATCATGTAAACAAACACACTTTACTTAAATTCTAAAGACATTATGAAAGAATAAGAAAATTTAGAATAAATTAAAGTGAATTTCAAAATGATTTTTATTTAGTTTGATGTTTGATTTAATTTTGAAAAGGTGAGATGAGTTTACTATTCCTAACCCATTCTAACATGTGCTTTGTATTTTTTTTTAATTTTTAGATAATTAAATCCATTTTAAAGCATTGATTAGGTTAGAGTATGAATTAAGTGGCTTAATTAACCCTCACCTACACCACCTTAGAAAAATTAATTAAGTAATTATGAGCTAATGAGATGGCATAAAACCAACAAGGTATTTAAATTTGTAATGCACTTAATAATGAAAAGGCCTAATGTAATTTTAGCTTACAATTAAATGTTAAATAAGCTAAGGGGTTTTAGCTTAAGTACTTTTAAAACACCCCTTCATACTTATGAAAGGGGTTTTAATTTTCTTAATTAGACTTAGGCTATTAAACACTTAAGCATTTACCCAAGGTAGATTAATTAAGTTCTAAAACTTTTTAGAATTTTTGAAAATTATTTAAAGGGATAATTAATGAATTAACCCTTAATTAAGAGGGGATTAAGGAAAGAAAAGGGGTTTAGGGAATAGCTTAGGGGAAGTGCCACAAAATTATTCCATTAAATCCTTACTCACTAGATATGACCTTAATCAAACTCAATCAAAGGGGAAATCTACTAATCATACATTAATTACCCTTACATACATGCAAGGGGTAATTAAGAAATGAGCTAGAAATTTCCCCAATTAAGGCCTCAGTAAATCTCAAGAAAATTAGGGGAGTCAGAGGTCAACCCCTAAAATGAACCCTAAAAATTTAAGATCAATTGATGACTTAATTAGAGAGTAATTAGCTAATTAAGATTCCCAAAGAAATACAAATTTAGAGAAAAGGGGAATTCAAAATCCATTGAAAACATTTTTACAATATTCTAGATAAAATTATCTATCCATTGCATTTTTTTTCCTTTTAGTTTTTGATATTTCTATGAAGAGTTATGAATTTTAGAAGTTTTCTAAATTAATTAAGAATTCATTAAAATCCCTAACTTATCCCTGCTTAATACCGGTTCACGGCACAACACGTGGAGGCAGCGGTCAGTGCGCTTTACACGCATCACGCCATGGCCACACTTAAACATCAAGCTAAGAAGGTAGCTGGCAGTGCACACACTTATATTCTTGGTTGTTCAATCAAAGATTAGACAGGTGAGGATACACCCGTGGTTTAAATCGGATAAAGGATTTATAACACATGCCTAATAATCTTAGCCGTCCATCTAAAATGCATAGATGGACGGCTGAGATGAGGAAAGTTCTTCCATGGGGATCAATGTGAACCATCCATGATATGAGGGGAGATCTGAGCCCAATCTAGCATAGAATCATTCAAGACTCAATCCACTCCATCTAGAGGAGTAGAGTGGCCAATCCAACGATGGATTTCACATGCATTGAAAATTCATTTCACAAAGGACCAACACTTCTTAATCTAAGTGGTCAGAAAATCACATACCTCGCTAGAGGTGATCACCGATGCTTGAGATCGATGAGGTAGCTTTGTCTAGTGGAGACGAAGCCCTGTTGAGGTTCCTAGGTCATGAGGTTGAGTGGATCAATGGGTGGACCAACTCCTCTTTAAGATCCTTGCAGCTTTGATTGAATTGAGCTCTTCCTTGCTGTGGGAACTCCAGTGGATGCTTGGGCAGACTCTACTTGGTCCTAAGGTGATGTAGAAGGAATTTGGATTGGATAAATTGTAGAAGAAGTTGGCTCTTCAATGGACCTGCCCTATTTTGCACTATGCAAAATTAAAGAATGATGAATCCAAATTCTCTCTAGGGACCTTTGGAAAGCTCTGAGGTGGTTGCTAAGGATTCCTAGGCTCCAATCGATCAAGATTCAAGTGAGATTTCAGTGAATTGAGGGGAGTATATCTCTCCTTATGGAAATCAGATGATCGACAATGAGCTTGCCATTTTGATCCAATTGACCCTGTGGAGTGGGCTGTTTAGGCTATTAGATCAATGCACATGCTCGGTTTGGCCAGAGGAGTGGCATGCCAACTCCCCATGTGCTTGAATTAAGCTTAGGGGGGAGTTTGAAATTTTAATTTCAAGGCTAAGTGTCGGGTTTAATCCATGGGTCAAATGGGCTAACCCAAACCCATTGGGTTGGGTGCACCACTCATCACTAAGCCCCCTTGAGCTTTTAGGAAAGCCTCAAGTGATTGTGATGAGGGATGACCAAAATACCCATGGGATAGGCCAAAATTTGTTCTATGGCCTAGGGGTAAAATGGTCATTTTGTTATTTTTTTTCACTTTGGGTATGTTTGGTATGTTGAGAAAATAGGTTTGGCCAAGTTTCATTGGATTGGAATCCATTTGATAGGGTTTGGCTCATGTAACCCATTTAGGTAAAAATGGATCAACTTTGGTCAAGTTGACCAATAGGTTAAATTGGGTCAAACCAAGGGTTTGGTCAAGTTCATATGATCATTTGAAATATTTTGGTGCATTTGGTTTGGTTCAATTTGGAGTAGATTTGGTTTTGGCTCATATGATTCATTTAGGTCAAATGGGTCAAGTTGACCTATTTGGGTTAGGTCAAGTGTAGGTTTAGGTTTGGTTAGTCATATGAAGTGGATTGGTATCTTTGTTTCCAATCAATTTGAGTTAAGTTTAATTTTGGCTCAACATGACCCCTTTAGGTCATGTTGGGTCTAAGGTCAATTGAGCTAGGTTAGGTCTAGTTAGCCAATTGAGGCTTTGGTCAAATTCCACAAGTGATTTGGGCTGGACTTGCCCCATTGGTTTCAATCAATTTGTCTTAGAACAAATTTTGACACATTTTGACCCTTTAGGTCAAAATGGGTCAACTTGGGTCAAGGGGGCCAATTGGGCTACGTTAGGCTCAAATGTTGGCTTGGTCAAGTTCAAACATAGGTCATGAGTGAACTTAGATCAATGGTTTCAATCAATTTAGCCTATGGTATATTTTGACTATATATGGTTTCATTTTAGGTTAAGTGTTGACTTGGTCAACCCTTAGGTTTGACTTAGTTTGACCCAATTTGATTGATGGATCATCCCATGATGATTGTTGATCATGATGGGAGGGATATATGAGTTTGGTTCAATCTAATTTTGTTAGGATCAAAAGTTGGCTCATAAGGGTACTTTAGGTCACTTTGGGTCAAGTGAGCCTAAGTCGGTCAAATGGCTTGGTCAAAACTTGATTTCAAATTGATTGATCTTGTATATGGACTTATAATTGAAATATAAATCCATTTACCAATGGTTTGAAGTCAAATGGATTTTGATCCATTTAAAAATTTCATATTCAAAGGAAGAATATGAAGGGGTCTTGGGTTTGATTTTTGATATAGGTTTTGATTGTTTGATTGAGGTTTGGATTTATATATGAGCTCATGATTGTAGGATTGATTGAACCATGAGAGAAAATCAAGGATTTGGCTTGATTTGGAAGTGATTTGACTAAGTTCAAGATTCTCGCTTGAAAGGCTTATATTTGATTTTGAATGGATTTGAGTTTGATTTTTGAAGTCGGTTTTGATTGTTTGAATTAATATTTCATTTAGATATGTGAATATTAATGAGAATATAAATTGATCATGAGAAAATTTCAAGGATTTGAAAGAGTTTATTCTTGATTTGGGTTAAATCCATTAAAGGGAATTTAAAGGATTTAAGAGAATTTTTAAATTTTAAATTTAATTTTTAAATTGGATTTGATTAATGTATATTTATATTTCATTTATATATGAGAACATAAATGAGAATACAAATAAGTTTTGAGAAAATCCCATGAATTTAAATATGTTTGATAAAAGTTTAGGTTAAATCCATTAATGAAAAATTAAGGGATTTAAGGGAATTTTAAGGACTTTAAATTCGGAATTTAATTTTTGGGTTTGATATGATTGAGTTATATTTATATTTCAGATATATATGGGAATATAAATGAGGATATAAGTAAGCTTTGAGAAAATCCCAAGGGTTTGAAGTGATTTGATCAAGGTTTAGGGTTGATTTTGGCTAAGTTCTTTAATGGAAAATTAAAGGGACTTAAGAAAATTTTTCATGAATTGATTTAGAATTTTGAATTTGATTTGATGGGTTTGAATTTATATTTCATTTATATATGAGAAAATAAATGAGAATATAAATGGATCATGAGAAAATCTCAAAGATTTGAATAGGTTTGAATCAAGCTAAGTCCTTAAGAAAAGGATTAAGGTCTTAGGAAATTTGAACTTAGGAATTTTTGATGGATTTTGATCATGGGTTTCAATCATGGATCTCAATTATGGAATTAAATCATGGAATTAATTTGAGTTTGAGAAAATCAAATAGAATTGATTTGGAGTTTGACTTGAAAGAAGGAAAGTGAGGAGTGGTTCAAGCTAAGGGTAGGTAGATTTTCCAAACAGCCCTAAAGCATGACCTATTCCTATGGCTAACTCTTCTAAGTAGTCTAGGGATAGAGAGAGTGTCCACCTAATCACTAGATGTGTCTTAAGACTAAGGAACTCTTAAAGTCTAAGAGAGAGTCCTATGTTTAAGATGGAGGTGTTGAGAGCTCATTCTAAAAATGAGGTCAACAAGGGTGCCCAATATGTGTGGTGTGACTGACAAGGAACACCACACATATTAGTATTGATCGAAATGATCAACAACATCGAGAGATCACAAGCACTAATAGAAACTATCTATCTCTGACCCAAGGAAAAGAAAGAATCTAGAGCTTAGTGCAATGTGCTCTGCTTATGTCCAAGACATAAGAGAGTGGAAAGAAATCCACTAAGGGATAGAGTGTGAACCATCCACTAGGAAAGCAGGTTCAAGTCATCCACAAAGGGGATGAAAAGGTTTGATTTGATTTGAATCTCACTAGGGAGAGATCTTTGTTGGGGGAGAGGGGGGGTTGAATTTGCTTTAATTTTGTTAGGCTTGAATTTTAGAGAAGAACCCTATTAGTTTGCAATGGGTTGCACTGAGTAGGAGCCATGGAGGCTAAGACCTAACTCAAATTTACCAATCAAAAGGAGTAGTCTACTAAACACGTAGTAGGACTAATCAACCAAAGGGATGCCTTTCAGTATGCAGTAGCTATACTAGGAAGAAAGTGTAGTAGACTTACATCCTCCAAGTAAGGATCAGTTGCTAGGGCAATTTATTGGAAAAGAATAGATTGAACCCAACCTAACGCTGACTATTGAGTGAATGCCACTGGGGGCACTTAAATCAGCTCAAGGATAGTCAAAGTTGATTTCATTTTTTAGTTTTGTTTGTTTTTCTTGATTATGATGGATTCCATAGGTTTATGATGAACCACACTGAACAGGGGTCATGGGAGCCTAGACCTAATTCAGATTTACTAGTTCAAATGGAGTAGTCTACCAACCACAAGGTAGGACTATCCAACCAAGGAGAAATGCCTTTTGGTACACAATGGTCAAGTCTGAAGAAGAAAACATGGGGACTCATAACTTCTAGAAATAAGAAACCACTAGGATGATTGGTTGCTTTGGGCAATAAATCAAATCTGACTTAGGGCAGACTATTGAGTGAATGCCACTGGGGGACTTAAATCAGCTCAACAATAGTCAATATTAATTTCATTTTTATATTTATTTTATGGATTCTGTTGGTTTGCGATGGATCACATTGAGAAGGAGCTTATAGAAGCCTAGACCTATCTCAAATTTACTGAACCAAAGAGAGTAGATTCTAGACCGATGGGAGAGCTATCCGACCAAAGGAGTGCCTTTCAGTTTGCAATGATCAATTGAAGGAAAGAAAGCTCGAGGACTCACATCTTCTACTAGAAAAGACCACTGGGGTGATTGGTTGCTTTGGGCAACAAATCAAACCCGACCTAGGGCTGCATGTCAGTTTGCGATAATCATGCTAGAAAGAATGTGTCATAGTCTTACATCTTCCAAAGTGGAATGACTGCCAGGGTAATCTGCTTGTGGCTAAATAGATTGAACCCTACCTAAGAGCGACAATAGAGTGAGTACCGACCCAGGGATTTATGTCAACTCAGGTAGTCAGGAAATTCCTTTAAGGAGTTCTGCTAACACTACCCTAAAGATAGGATGCCTGCTTGAGAAAAGGGACCCTTTGGGGGCTTGAATTCCTAATCCACAAGTTAATTTTGTTTATTTTGTTTAGTTTGTTTATTGTGGACCCTATTAGTTTATGCGGGATCAAACTGAGGAGGAGCTTATATCAGCCTAGACCTATCTCAGATTTACTGAACCAAAGGAGAATTCGTGCATCTGCTAAACAAATTCTCCAACCACAGGGGTGGCTACTAGGAAAGGGGGACTGTCCAATTCAAGAGTAACTCGAGTAGTGTCTAAATGGGATTACAAAGGATGTGATTCAAATAAAATTTTCACAAAGAGAGGGGCCGCTAAGGGTTTAATCCAAAACCCTAGATAATATGACATGGATAGCCATATATCAAATAGGTATTCAGTGTCCAACTCAAGGAGAAAGCACATGGACTCACATCTGCCAAGAGTGGTGTATCCACTGGGTGAGTCGCTATCAGCATAGCAAACATCAACCAACCTAAGGTGCTTGTTGGTTTACAATAATCAGTTTAGAAAGAAAGCTCGAGGACTCACATCCTCTTATAGCGGAACTGATTTTGGGATAGTCTATCTTCGGCTTGATAGGTGCCATCCGACCTAAGGCGACTATTGAGTGAATGCCACTGGAGGACTTACATCAACTCAAATGTAGTCAAGAGGAAATGAGCCTCTGGAGGACTTATCCTAAACCTCAGATATACTCAACCTAGTTAGATCATAATGATTAGTTCAAGAAGAAAGCTTAGGGACTCACATCCTCTTAAACAAAATCAACATGGGGTAGCTTACTAGCTGGGTAGTAAAGTCTACCATACTAACAAGGCGCTCGTTGGTCTGCAATGGTCAAGTTAGGAAGAAAGTGCGGGGACTCACTTCTTCCAAACAAGTGATCTCTAGGGTGACATACTAGCGAGGTAGCATGTAGACCTGACCTAGAGCAGCTAATGAGTGAGTGCAATAAGGGGCTTGCTCCCACATCAAAGTACCCCAAGATAAATATATGTGTTTATTTTGTGCTTGTGTTAAAGGGAATAGGACACCTCTAGGGGACTCTAACACCTACCCTAAACACGCTTAGGGATTTTGATGATATGGTGCCATGGGTGGCAAATGGGAATTCCCACTAAGAAAGGATACCACTTGGGTTCTCTCACACCAAACTTAGTTGTGCTAATCGAAATAAGATGCCTCTTAAGTTCTCTCACACCTATTCTAATAGCATCAGGGAGATTGTGTTTGTGTTGTGAAAGAGAGATATGATGCAACTGGGGGACTCTTACACCTACCCTAAACACATCACGGAAGAATCGCAAGATAAGAAAATAATGCTTCAAAAGAAGAGAAGATTTTGATGAAATGGAATCAAATTTTTGTTGATTGATATAATTATTTTCAAACATGATTTTTATGGATAATATTTTTTTTAAATAAAGCCCATTAATTGGAAGCATCGGGTGTTCCCCTTTATAATCAATAAGCTGATATGATCCTCCTTAGTAGGCCTTCTCTATAACATAGGGGCCTTCCCAAGTCGGTTCAAATAGGGCTGCCCGTCAGTTTGCGATAATCATGCTAGAAAGAATGTGTCATAGTCTTATATCTTTCTAAGCAGAATGATTGGTGGGGTATCCTGTTTGTGGCAAAACAGATTGAACCCAACCTAAAGGCGACTGCAGAGTGAGTACCAACCCAAGGATTTATCTAAAATCAGGTAGTCAGGCAATTCCTATAGGGAGTTCTGTTGACACTGCCCTAAAGATATGATGCTTGGTTGGGAGAAGGGGCCTTTTGGGGGCTTGAATTCTTAATCCATAAGAAAAAATTAATTTGTTTATTTATTTTAGTTTATTTTATCATGGACCCTGTTAGTTTTTGAGGGATCAAACTGAGAAGGAGCTTATATCAGCCTAGACCTATCTCAGATTTACTGAACCAAGGGAAAATCTGTGCTTTCCAACTACAGGGGTGGTTACTAGGAAAGGAGAACTATCCAATCCAAAAGTAACCCGGGTAGTGTCTAATGGGGTCATAAAGAACATGATCCAAATAGAGTGCCCACAAGGAATGGGGCCACTAAGGGCTTAATCCAACACCCTGGAGAAGATGACATGGCTAGTCATAAATTCAATAAGTATTTGGTATCCAACTCAAGGAGAATGCATGGGGACTTATATCTATCAAGAGTGGTGTACTCACCGGGTGAGTCACTGTCAGCATAACGAACATCAACCAACCTATGGTGCCCATCGATTTGCAACAATCAACCTAAGAAGAAAGTTCAGGGACTCACATCCTCCTATAGAAAAACTAATTGTTGGGATAGTCTATCTTCGGCTCGATAGGTGTTATCCGACCTAGGAGGACTACTGAGTGAATGCCATTGGGGAACTTACATCAACTCAAAAGTAGTAAAGAGGAAAGGAACCTCTAGGGGACTTATCCTAAGCCTTAAATATACTCAACCTAGTTAGACCATTATGGCCAGTTCAAGAAGAAAGAACGGGGACTCACATCTTCTTAAATAAAGTCAACATGAGGTAGCTTACTGGTTGGGTAGTGAAGCATACCATACTAATAAGGCACTCTTTGGTTCACAATAGTCAAGTTAGGAAGAAAGCACGGAGACTCACATCCTCCAAATAAATGACCAATGGGGTGACATAATAGTGAGTTAGTATGTAGACCCGACCTAGAACAGCTATTGAGTGAGTGCCATAGGGGGCATGCTCTCACATCAAAATAGCTTGAGATAAAAGATTTGTGTTTGTTTCTGTGCATGTGCTAAAAGGAATATGATGCCTTTTGGGGACTCTTACACCTACCTTAAAACACGCTAGGGAATTATGAAATGATGCCATAGATGGCAACAAAAATTCCCACAAAGAAAGGATTCCGCTTGAGTTCTCTCACACCTAACTTAGTTATACTAATCAAAATAGGTTGCCTCTCAGGTTCTCTTACACCTATTCTAATAGCATCAAGAGATTGTGTTTATGTTATGAAAGAGGGATAGGATGCCACTGGAGACTCTTACACCTGCCCTAAACACATCATATTGGATTTGCAAGACAAGCAAATAACACTTTGAAAGAAGAGAAGATTTGATGACCAGAATCAAATTTTGTTCTTTTTATTAATGAATTATTTTCAAACAAGTTTTGTTTCATGGGTAATATTTCTTTCCCATTAATTAAGCATCCCCTTTACAATCAATAGTGATAAGATTCTCTTTGATAGGCCTTCTACAGGGGCCTTCCCAAGTGGGTTCAAACTCCCATCTTTTGGCGGGAAAAATTGGTCTCCTTAGGACTAACCCAAGTTCTTCTACTAGAAAAGACCTAGGTGGTGGACTTGTTATGAGCTTGAATCTTTTGGCCTTGTATAACTTCGAGGTTTAACGTGGCGACTTTCCTCTAAACTTCTCTTTGTAACTTTGCATTCTACTATAGGTAATTGTTACCAATGCTATCCTTAGTGGGAGTTAACCGGGAAGAATGGATTGAGACCCATATATTAAGAAAACATGGTAGAATGAGTTGGGATGTATGGTAGAACAAGGCTTCAAACCAAGCTCATTCCACTATCATTTGTTATCAAGAGTCTTCTTATTTGATGAGAGTTTTGTTGAATGCTTTCAGCATTAGCTCTAGGTAGTAGATGGTAGTATCTCCAATCTATCTCTTCGGCAAAGATATTGATCTTGTGCTTTAGAATCGGTACCATTATTGGAATTTTTTATGAGCTAAACTAAAACACATGGTGACCTCTCAGTGGGATGGCTTTTTTGGAAAAGTAGTATGCAGATGATGATGCTCCTTGGAAGAAGGATGATCAGATTACAATGTCACTACCCCACTCAATGCCATGAAGCCAAAGTAGGGTGTAGAATGTTAGTTAGTGTAGGACATGCACCTGATGGCATCTCCTAGCTATGTCCATGTAATCTGTGATCATAGAAGGCCAGTATTATCCAAGTATTTTGATCTTCGACTTCATCTTCAGACCGAATTGATGCACTCCACATAAATCTTAGTGTACCTTGGTTATAATTCCATGGGTTTCGTGTTTGTCTAAACAACATAGCCACATCTGGTCAAAGGACCATCGGTATAAGGTGCCATCAACAAGAGCATAAGAAAGTTCTCTCTGTTTCCTCTGATGGGCTTGAGATTTCTCTTGAGGTAGTTTTTTGGTGTTCAAGTAATCTATGAACGGTTGCCTCCAATCTAGCTCCTTGTCCATTTTGGTAACAACTACCTCCCTTCAAGAGAAAGTTTCAATAAGGTATATCTATTTTGGACCCTTATTAAAATGGACTCACCTTCCAACTCTTTGGGGCCAAGGAATCTACTACATTCTCTGGGAGAACCTAGATTGTAACTTCAAAAAGGCGGGCCAATGTGGTATACTCAGTAATGATGAAGCTTGGGCTTGGGGAGCAGATTGATGACCAACTAAGAATCCCAAAGATGTTGATGCTCTTGATGTTGATAGTGATGGCTAACTCAAATGCGACTCAAAATTTTTGTTGCTAGTCTTGGAAAGATAGTATGAGAATCTCATCACATCATGGTTTAGAGTTAGAAGAACTATTCCTACCCTTGCCTTTCTCGGGAGAATAGATCATGGTGCTTCACCTTTAAGAAAAAAAGCAGCACCATCAAAATACATCTCCCATCAGCGGTTGTTGGCCTCCTTGATTTGTTCATTAAGAAATCAACTAGTGTCCTTTATGACAATGTGATATCAGCTGAGAGTATCATGGACGCAAATATCAAAAGTGTTGTACTATTTCTGGTTCTTCTTGAGATCAACTTCACCTTATGAGAAAGCATATAATGTCATAGCTTCTGAGATGCGAAGATCAAAGCTAATAATGTTTCTTAATAGGTGGATAGTTTGCTTCAGGCGAGATAGATGGTAGTAGAGGGCTTTTCTTCCCTCATCATTGGCTTGGCAACAAAACGAGAGAATCAATCGCGGTAAAGGATCGGGCCTTCCGGATAGGGCTATGAGAAGCCACCAAGTATTCTTTGATGTCTTTAAATGCAGTCTAACACTTGTCATCCCACTTGAACTTAGCATCCTTTTTGATAAGTGTTGAGAAGGGCTTGCATCTCCCTGATAAGTTTGAGATAAAGTGTCTTAAATATGTCATCCATCATTGAAAGGATCTGGGTTGAGTTAAACTCTTATGAGGTGGCATTTCTAAGATAGCTTTAATCTTTTCAGGAACTATATCTATTCCTCAGTGTCTAACAACAAACCCAAGGAATTTCCTTGAAGCAACTCTAAATGCACACTTTAGAGGATTCATTTTGAGGTTATATTATCTTAACCATTTGAAAATTACTCTCAAGTCAAAGAGATGGTCTTCCTTTCATAAACTCTCGACTAGATTAATATGTTGACTAATGATGGATGAGTTCATTGAAGATCTAAGTCATGGCGGTATGTAGCATGTATTTTTTAAGGTAGAAAAGGCATGAAGATTTTGATGGGTTTCATATTTCAAAAAGATATCTTGATTTGTTTATAGTTAGATGATCCATCCATGAAAGAAAAGACTGCATGAGATGAGGAAATGTCAACCATTAACTCTAGTATAGGAAGAGGAAACTCATCCTTAGGACATGCCTTATTTAAGTCCCTAAAATTGATGCAAATGCGAATTTGGCCATTCTTCTTCTTAATTAGGATTACACTAACTAACCAGATAGGACATTTTTTTCCCTGATGAAACCAACATCGATTGGTTTCTTAACTTCAGAAATGACCTGTTGTTCAATCTCTAATCACATGCGTCTAGGAGCTTGCTTAATAGGGGTAATGTTAGGGTCTATTTCTAGCATGTGGACTACAACATCAAGAGATAATCTGGTCATTTCTTCATAACTCCATATGAAGAAGCCTTTAAACTTAGTCAATAGCCTAACTAAGTTATTGGTTTCTTCTTCATTCAAAGCGATGTATGTGGTGAGGATTTTCTTCTATCCCGAGGTTGATTTCTTTTAGCTTGACGATTGTTGAATGAATTTCTTCTTCAAATTCTGGCAGTGCGTCTTTGACTTGGAAATCATCTGGATATTTTAAATTTTCTAAACACACATTTTTATAAGAGTTGGGGATGTGTGAGAAGAACCTATCAGATTCCAAATGGTTGGTAATAATTAGGCAATAATCTTTGTCATCGATCGGACCCACTATATTAAATCCTAGTCCTACTCTTGATTATGCTTCCCTGCCTGTATTATTTTATAGCTTTTCAAAATATTCTAACCTATACTTGAACCAAGTGTGAGGAACTAAACCTTTCTGTATAAGATTTTGAACACAAGCCGAGTAAAAGTCAAAAGGTAATTCCATTAATTCTTTAAAAGTATCTTCCTCAAGATCTATATCGAGCTCTAGACTTGAGGATGATGAACTCAAAATGAACCTCTACTACTTCATGTCACTAGAAGACTTAGGGACTTCCTTAACTACTATACCATCAACTTTATGAGATGTAAGAGGGTAAGGTTCTAGCTATCGAATAGTTTCACATAAAGATTGAATACTTTACTTTGCTTGGAGGCCTAGTCTTCATCTCTAGATCAAAGTCACCTCCAATGGAACCCATTGAGAGGGGTTGGTATACTAATCACATTAGTCCTCAGCTAGATTCCAAGTCTATGTGAATAGTAGGGGTACTCTTATGAACTGGAACATGACCTCTATTGGCTGAAGGCCAACTAGGGGGTCTCCCACCTCTAAAATTGCATCTGTTTCTATCTCTATCTCTACCTGGTGGAGGTTGAGCCATTCTATCCACATATCCATATGATGGAATGAATTGTGGGTGGAATGTGATATGTGGATCCACTCCTTCTTCAATTCCTTTTTCTTGCTCACTTGGACTTTTCTTTTTTTTTCTTTTTTTTTTATCTTTTCTTTTATTTCATCTTCTTTTTATTTTGGTTTTGCATTTGAATTTTATCCAAGTTCACGAGAAAGGGTGTTTTGAGGAAGATAGTAGGTCACATCCTCATAAATCTCAACCTCTCTGAGAATGGCTTTTCATCTCTCTGTTGCGGTACTCAATTCCATCTTTATGAACTTGATGCGATGAAGGGATGGAATGATCTTATTTTGATGTATCCAAGGCCTAGCAAAGTGAAGTGAATGAATTAATGATGTAGAACTTGGCTTCAGTCTTCCAGTCACCAATCTCTAATGGTAACACTATAGAACCTCAAGCGCGCTTGCCTTGATCATTGAATCCTCTCAACCTCATCCTACTCCTCGGAGAGTAGAGATGTCAATCTTCAAATAGGAAAAGGTCTTTAAACTCATTATGTTTACTGATGCACCTGAATCCATGAGAACCTGGTGAGTCTGAACCTGTCCATGTCGATTGTGATGTATAGGGATGGTTGTGCTCCTAGTCCACTAGTAGAAGGTCTTCATCTATGAAGGTGATCCGTTGGGCTTCTTTTGCATAGTGTGCTTCCTCACCTATAGCGGTCAGCTGAGCTAAGCATATTTCAAGATGAAGGAGGGCCTTGATTAGTGATTCCCTCATCTCTTTGGATAAGACAAAGGGCATTATATATGCTTAGCTTAGATGGAAACTTTCTTAAATGAGAAAGGATGTTGTAGTCCACCTTTAGCTGATCTTCCACAAGCATATCCAAGAGTGGAGCATCCTGTGGAAGGAATTCTCGATCTTTAGTACTAATGACTTGCTTTCCTCTATCTAGAGGTGCTGCCCTAGGAGATAGAACCTTGCCACTACAGAGGTTGACTTCGTCAATCTCTAGAGGCAAGGTGGTGGCAAGTTCTACCTACACTTCAGGCTCACCTACAGCTTCTCCTATGGGACTCTCAAAATCAGATGATTCCAAGTCTATCTCAAGAGGTGAACCCATAGTATTTAGAGTTGGAAAGTCTAACTCTGAATCAGAAAGAGGAACATCAAAATTGTTATAGTTAATTAGACTTGAAGAGTTATCATTAGGAATAGAAGAAGAAAACTCATCAAAAGATACACAGATGTAATTCAAATCATCTTTATTCTTCAATTTCTTGGAAGTATTTGGAGGTACAAAATAGAAGTCAAGTAGAGTGAGTGGAGTAAGTGATTTGATGCCCTTATCCGCTGATACAAGAGTTCTACGAGAAGAAGAAATAGAAGAGTTAGCTGAAATGGTAGAAGTTGCCAGTGTGGAAGCTACAATTGAAGGTTGGAGTATGGACACGGTCGGTGGCTATGCTAAGAGACTATCTCGGGTTGACACATGCTGTTGGTGCTGGTGCTGCTGAGCTCCCACTTTCTTAGAGTTGGCACTAGCAACTTGTAAACCTTCCTTGGTGTTAGAGGTTTGAGCTGACTCAGGCACCTGTAAAGAAAGTTTCTTGATCTTATAGATTATTTTCTTAGAGGTTTTAAATGTCCCAACCTTCTTTGGTTTTCGTAGGATCACTTGTCTCCCCAAGGATTACCCTAATGGAACTGGAAGGTTATTCCATAAGGTATTCCTTTGGGATAATGATAGCACCGATCTTGAAACTATGTTCAAGTCAATCCTTGAATGTAAAGCAATCCTCCAAAATGTGGCCTAGCATATGGTGGTAAGGGAAAAAATTTTGATCATGACTTTTGCCAACTTCCTCTAGTCTCCTAGGCTCGGGTAGCTGAAAATCAAGTTTCTTTAAGAAATTCTTAAAGATCTTCTTAATTACCTCCCTCTTAAAAGAATAATGTTTGTTTAACTTATCTTATAGAGTAAGTGGACCATAGCTATACACGGCGTATGCATGACTCTGGTGTGGTGTGAGAGGGTGGTTGGCCATGGTGGTGGAGGCGTATGGCTACCTCCTGGTGGTGGAGGTGGAGGGTTGTGGTCACTTAGGTGATCTCTGCTTCCCATTATCAGCTTGCTCTTGCTCGGTTTCTTCTCATAAACCTTTTGGGATTTCTACTTTAGCAACTCATATGGAAAAGGCAACTATTTGGCCTCTCCTTGTAGACTAGTCGCCTTGTTGATTAGCTTCTCAAATTTTTTTATGGTGAAGCCCTTAAGCATAAAGGTGACTGGGCCATGGATATTCTTCAAGAGAATCTCAATGATATACTATTTAGATAGTTGTGGTTCACACTTCATACTCAGGTTACGCCATCGAAGAATATAATCAACAAGTGACTCACCGAAGTGCTATTGGGCTACAACGAGATCGCCTACAGTAACCTTTTGCTGAGCTCTAGCAAATCTCTCGATGAAGAGTTGCTCTAACTCAAAAAATGTCTTTACTAAACCATTGGGCAATTCAGCATACCAATCAAAAGCGATACCCGCTAGGCTATTGACAAAGAGTCCAAAGAGTAAATCATCACCTGTGTTGTATGACTGATTTATATCTCAATTGCCATCAAAGCTTTTGATGGAAGGAGGCACGAAACCCTTGGGATACTGTATAGCATCGAATTTTTCTAGGTAGGGTCTACCCTTTAGAACTGATGATCCACCCCGGGCTTCAGCCAAAGCTTCCTTCACCTACTGCTCAACCATGGATTTTATATCTTTTTCATGCATGGAGGTACTATCCACTACCTTACTATACAAACTAGTGCTACCTTGCTCAACGGGAGGTAGAGTCTTAGCTAAGACATCTAGCACTAGTTTGACATATGTTGGGATGAGAGGGCTTGCTTAAGCGACACTCTGCTAACAAGTCCTGGCTTGTGCCATCCTATCAATTTGTTATCTTTTTTCCTTAACTAAAGTCGAGGTAATGGCGATTTTCTGATCAACCTCATCTCATCCATGGACCAGAAGAGAACCTCTTGTATTGACCATGGATATGCCAGCTGAATCCCCATTAAGTCATCTTTATTGGGATCGAAGCTAACTCTTTCTTCATAAGACCATGCGTACCCTAAGATCTCCTTTTTCTCCATAAAATAGTGTGCAACTATCTCATCTAAGGATCGATCTAACTCTGCAAGTACAAATAGCTTGGGCTAATGTGATCTATCATGAGCGAGGTGCGGACATCACTTTGGGGAGTCAATCCTGTGTAGACTGTACTCACTAGAAGAATGATAATCCTGACTGATGTTGATTGTAATAGGGGTAACAATCGTGGGATGATCCTTTACCACTACTGCCACTGAACTGTCATCTGTAATATCCCTGATAGTCATCACCATCTCTACATCTGGTTGAATGGGTGGAGTTGGTGAAGGAATAACTATAATGCTCCAAGGTCGACACTCCTTCCACACCACTACTAGGGTAGAAGGTTGAGCAAGAGAGCTCAGCCCTGCCACAATGGGTGGTGTACAAGAGGATCCTTGGCTGGATCACCAAGTTTTTCCTGGATCGCCTTCATGGCCTTAGATGGAATGGGTGATGATGGACATGGGGTGAGCGTGGGGTGGAGACACCACCAACTCTCTCGTGTATAGGGCTACCCTCTTGTTGGTCCACTGAGGAGGATACTATCTATGATCGGGGCAGCACCTGAAAAGTCAACCAAAGCAGAGGCAGTTGACTGATAGTTGAACCTCTATCGCTCTCTGCTGGTAATGTATGATGTATCAGCCTCACGGGCCCTCTCCTGTCAAATCTGCCTCCCTATGCTGTGGGAAATAACAGATCATAAATTGAACTGAGTACTAAACTTTGAATGTCCATATGCTCACTACGGCATAGAGCAAAGGCCGTGCGACCTCTACTCTAGAAATTGTAGATGCACCACTATAGGAGGCGATGAACATATCCTCCTGGCATCCTCTCTATTTAATCCTTAGAGAGGATGAAACTAGTTTTTCATAACCAGTGGTGATGTGACCATGGGAGACTCATCCATGGATGACCTAGCTACTGCCTCAAGCTCTCTGGCTATCCAAGTATGGAACAATTTGACCATACAGTTCTTGTTCCTGCGCTGGGTGTGCGTAGGACGAGAGGAGTGTGAGCTAGACCCATACTCAAATGTGGGGGAGGCAAACCCTGAAACCAAGGGAGCCTTACCCTTGGAGGGTATAAATGATAGGGTGCTACCACACATCGGGGCAACATGTGCAACTCAAGAATAAACTATCACTAGAACTAGAACTGCTGGTACTGCCGGTACTGAAACCATTGAAGTATGTGGTACTGCCACAACTTTCCTCCTCAGTAAGGAGATATTTGAATCAAATTGTAAGTCAACCCTAATGACCGGCTTCTACTCAGCCACCTTCTTCCTGCTTACTATTGTGAGGGGAATACCCTCACAAGTGATCTTGGCCCCCTCAAATCCATGGCCAAAATGGATCAAATGAGTATGATCCAAATGAGAGAAATCAACCTGATCCAAGGCTAGATCCATGCTGTGAGAGAATGTAAAGACAAATTTTTGGGAACCTGCCATTGTACTGACTGAAACTGAACCTGAAACTATACTTGCACTGAAAAGAATCTGCAATAAGAAACAAACTTGCATTAGTTTTCTATCTCCATAGATTTTGAATTTTTGAATTTTGAAAATTTGAACCCACATCCAACAACTTGGAAGTGTTAAGTGGGGTTCAAATAGATTTGGAAAGATTGATTGAAAGAGGAATTTGAGTATGAATCCCAACTTCAACAAATTTAGGTATGTTGAAATATGTATTCAGATTTTTTTGATAAGATGCTTCCATAGGCTCATTTTGTTTTGAATTTGAATTTTTGTGATTTTGGGGACCCTTTCCTTTAACAAATTTGGGTATGTTAAAGTAAGGGTCAAATGATTTTGTTTTGTTTGAATGTTTTGGAATTTTCATTGACTTCTTTTAAAAATTTTGTTTTATTTTGATTTTTTGGAAAATTTTGGAATTCTCACTTAGCAAATTTAGGTATGCAAAGTGAAGAATCCAAGTGTTGGTTTGATTTTTGAGAAATAGGATTCTTAGCAAATTTAGGTATGTTAAGAAAATCATAAGTGTTTCATTTGTTTGGAAAATTTTGATTTTTGAAAAGGGTAGGATCCTTTAGAAAATTTGGTATGCTAAGGGGGTCCTAAGGTGCTTCATTTTGTTTTTGAAATAATTGAAAGTGGAGATTCAACTTTAGCAAATTTGGTATGTTATAGATGAAGTCCCACTTGGTTTTATGAAATGGAAATTTCACTTAGCAAATTTGAGTATGTTAAATGAAATTCCAAATGGTGTGTTTGAAATTTGATTTATTTTGGTTTTGAAAAATGGAAACTTCTCCTTAGCAAATTTGGTATGCTAAGGGAAGAAGTTCCAAAGGTGTTTGAATGTTTTTGATTTGGCTTTGGAAACTTTACTTAGAAAATTTGAATATGCTAGGTGAAGCTCCAAAATATGTTTTAAAAAGTTTTGGATTTTTGACTTGGAAACTTTACTTAACAAATTTAGGTATGTTGAATTAAGGTCCAAATATTTTTTGAAAATTTTGAAATTTTTGGATTTGGAGGGTTCACTTAACAAATTTGGGTATGTTAAGTGAGGTTCTAAAATGTGCTTTGAAATTTTGAAATATGATTGTTGATTTTGAATTTTCGAATTAGGAAACTTCACTTAGAAAATTTGATTATGCTAAATGAAATTCCAAATGCGTTTTGAAAATTTTTTGAAATTTTTGGGATTTGGAGACTTCACTTAACAAATTTGGGTATGTTAAGGGAGCTTCCAAATGTGAGTGTTGATTTTGAATTTTTTGATTTGGAAACTTTACTTTGCAAATTTGATTATGCTAAATGAAATTCCAAATGTGTTTTGAATTTTTTTTTTTAAAAATATGATTGTTGATTTTGATTTTAGATTTGGAAATAGTACCTCCATTCAACAAATTTAAGTATGTAGAATGGAGAACCATTTTATTTTTAAGATATTTTTATTTTGTGTGTGATTGTTACTTTTTGAAAGAGAGGAATTCCAACTTAAAACATATGTGAGGTATGCTTAAGTGGGATTACCTAATATGATATTTTATTTTTAGTTGGAGATGAAATCTTCATTTAATAAACCTAAGCATATTAAATGAAGGTATTAATGTGTGCTTTTTGAAAATTTTGATTTTGTTTATTAATGAACTTTCCATTCAATAAGTGTGATTTGAATAAAAGAATTCATGTGTGCTTTTTAGAAATTTTGATTTTGTTTACAAATGAACTTTCCATTCAATAAGTGTGGATGCATTGAATAGAAGAATTCATGTGTGCTTTTTGAAAAGTTTTATGATTGTGATTGTGATTTTTGAAAAACATGATTGTTCATTTTGTTTTGAAAATAAAATCTTCATCAAAATGACTAAAAGAAGATATTCATTTATGCTTTTGGAAAATTTGATTAGTTTTATTTTTGAAAAATCGTTACATGTAACAATTATATGAATTGTTAAATGAGGGTGAAAATTTTTGTGGAAAATATTTTATTAAGTGCATTTTTTTGAAAAGGGTGCTTTTGAAAAACCAAAGTTCTTTAAGGAAGATTTATTATTCTTAGGATGAACCTTTCCTTATCATGAAGATGATAATGAGGAAGTTTTTTAGAGATGTTTCTTTTTATTTTAAATCTTTTCATTTTACCCATTAGAGGAACCCAACGGGGGTTTTAAGACCAACAAGGAATGCGGTCCTAAAACCTAAAGATGTTGGCTAACTTAACTCCAGAATGAAATGAGTTAAGTGCTAAAAAAAAGAAGGATTGTCTTGGATTCATACCAAAGTACATATCCACTATCGATACTCAAACATAATGATCATTTACCAAAGATGGAAAGAGGAACCAGCCCCAGTAGAGTTGCTAGAAAAATTTGTGGTGAATAAATTTCTATAAGGGAGTCACCTTTCAAATCTGTGGGGAAAAGAAAGAAGAGACCTTATAGAAATTAGTCTTAGTTAGTTGCCATGCAGATCCGTAGTGTACTATCTTGAAAGATAAAATCACTACCCTTTCATGGAACCAATCACCTCAATAAGGACTCCTAAGGATGATGGGTCTGCATATATACCAGAGATTCTTCCCCTACTTTATGTGAAAAAGTAAAGCAAGGTTTATTTTAAATTAGGTTCGTTAAGTTCCCTATAGGAGCAAGCCCCCATTGTTAATTACATCCTAAAGGATAGGATCCTTTAGGAAAACTATGGATTAAGATAAATGATCATTATATTCAAATATTTTAATAGGAAAGGACTATCAATCGATTGGTTCATTTTTGAAGATCAAATGGGATTGATCAAAGAGAGAGAGTTATTATCGAAGCCACAATGGAAGATGAGTAGGAGATGCCCACGATGCTAGAAAACTTAGCGAGCATCTCAAACTATCCTATAGTTGGGCTTTACCTTTTTGAAATTGATTTTTATATGTTTAAGATGAATCCATAAAGCTCTTATTTGCATTTTTTGGATTTATATTTTATTTAGTATGATTTTTTAGGTATCTAACATTTTTTAATAATTTAAAATAAAAATTTCTCATTTTAAATAACGACGCCGATGTGGCTCCATTGGGCCATACAAATCCCACATCAAAAGTACCAGCCATGTGGGATTGATCTGAAGATCAGATGATCTTGATTTTTCCCATAATTTATTATAGGGCTTTAATCATACCATTCGGCTAGAGCATGGCTGTCCATTTCAAATATAAGAAATGAATAGCAAAGATCATTTCTTTTTTTCTCTAATGAGAGAAGAATGTCATTCATCAAGTCTGGTAAATTTCTAGCGATCCGTGATGATTTTCAATGTGATTTCATTTGTAATTGATCTATATAGTTTGATCCCTGAGGGAAAGATTCATTTGAGGTCATCTTGACCCCTAGAATATGTAGGGACCCTCTACTTTTTTCATTGGAGTCCGAGAGGTTGCCTGCCATCTTCTGCCAAATTTTAGCTTACCGGTGGTGAGAGGTTAGAGGAATACTTCATTTCTCCTTATCTTCATGATGTAGATGTTTTGGAATGAAGATATGAAGATGAGGGGCCTCTCTCTTTTTTTCCATACATGGTTGAGAGCCATGTATGTAAACTCTTAGGTGGCCGGAATCTAGCCACCAATGGAGAGGGGATTATCAAGAGGGTGGGATTAATCCCTCTTGACCTTGTGTGTTGGGATGAGAAGTTTGCGGGGAGGAAGCCTTTTCCTCCCCTTTCCCTCCTTTGGCCAATAAAGACCTTATGGGAGTCTCCCTTGCCCCCTCTCTTGCTCTCTCATGGAAGAAGCCAAGTCTTCCTTTACTAATGGGTTGGCCACTTGATTCTAACCCTTAGAAACATCCTCCAAGAGGTGGTGATTGGGTAAAATACAAGGGAGTTTGGATGATGGGAGGAGGAAGAATCCATTAGGCATCTTGGCTTGGAGGAACATTGTTTGCATACTCAACCTCATCTCCCTTTAACTTTTTTTTTAATATGGCATTTGGTATCACAACCACATCATTTATGCTAGTGTTTGGCTAACCAAATCAATCCCAATGTGAGTTTGAGGTTAAATCCAAATCCATTTGAGTTGGTTTGGAGGTTTGAACCCAATTCATGCCATTTGAATTCTAAGTATTTTAACTTTATTTACTTTAATTTAATTCATTTAATTTAGTTCAATTATCTTTAATTGATGATTTATCAAGTTTTAATTTAATTAAATCCTTTAGGTTTTAAGTTGATTTTGGATTTTATTTCAGTTTAACCCATTTAAGCTTAAATGGGTTAAGCTTGATTCCAATTGGGTTCAAATGACCCATTTGGTTTAACTGGATTTTGTTTAGGCTTTATTCATGATGAATTACATATATAGAGTGGTTTAGAATGATTAATTTCATTTATTTTCAATTTTATTTTAATTTGAACCCATTTGACCCAAATTGGGTTTATGGGTTAAATTTGGATTCATTTGAGTCAAATGACCAATTTGACCAAATTAGACCTAATGATTGGATGAATTATATTTAATGATAATTTCCAAATGATTTTGAATGATCAAATTGAGTTGATTTCAATTTGATTTGGGTTTGAACTCAATGGGACTCATTTAGACCTATTTAGACCAAGTGATCTAATTAATATAAATAAGGCCTAAATAAATTTAAATTTTATTAGATTCATGATTAAACATTATCATTTGAATCATTTGGAATGATTTCATTTGGTCAAATTTTGGTGGGTCAACCTTTGACTTGGTGGGACCCACATAAATCAAATCTATGTCAAGGGTTGACAAGATTTAACTTTGATTTAGATTTCAATTTAGATTCATTTATTTGACTTAATTTGAATTCATTTTAGTTTACTTGGATTTGTTTTGATTTAATTCAAGTTTAGAATTTGGGTTGAGTCTACCTAAACTCATTAGGTTAGACCAAACCCAAGGAGGAAGCATTAGGTCATTAGGTATAATGTCCTAAGTGTCTAATTAAGAGGGTCCTAATCTAGGATTACGTGTTATAATTACTAATTTTAGAAATGATATTAACCTCATCTATAAATGAGGTCAACAGCTAAATTGAAACTTGAACTTAAAATGCCTAGAAAAGGCTTACCACGCAAACCCCTTCACACACTAAATTATTAAGTCACTAGCCCTAGACTTAAGTTAGGTCAATCTATGATGTTCTATGATATGCTGTGATGTTCTATGAAGTGATGTGAAATGTTTTTATTATTTTATAGTGTTTTTTTTAGAATGGATGACTAGGATTGTTTCCTTACTAGTCTAGATGGTAGGACGTTCTTTCTAGTCTAACGTTATTTTTATAGGGGGCTGGGTTAAACTGGACCATATATATATATATATATATATGCTATTTGCTTGCAGGTATGCTTAAGTCTTTAAGCATAGCTTAATAAGACTGGTGGGCTTGGTAAGTAACTAATACTAAGCTCGTATGTTCACAAATATAACTGCTGGAGTGCTATGTGTATTTCCTAATATTTGTTCTATAGGGTTTAGGAATTTATATTGGAATTTTAAATATAATTTGAGCTTAAAATCAGGTTAGGATCTATGGGGTCTAGAAATTACAGGAGCTGACCCTGCTAGCTGGTGGTCCCCTATGGAGCCTTAGAGGTCCGTGAAGAAGGAGACAATCCTGGAGCAAGACCCATAGATCTAGACTCTTAGTTCTATGTCAAGCTGTATAAAGGTAGAACTCGACTGCTCAATTTTCTCTTTATTTTGAGGTGTATAGCAGTACCTGGCCGCACTGGCCTGTTCATATAAATCAAACTAGTGTAATTTATTTTGGGCGTGCAATAAAAATTTCCCTATTTTCTAAGTTTCTTTTTGTGCTAAATTTCTATGATGAAATGCTTAGATGTTAGGCTCTTAGAAAAACTAAATTTTCTACCCAACTAAAAGCTAAAGAACTTAAACAAAAATAAAAAAATTTATAACTTCATACATAAATTAAATCCTTAGGTGCAACTTAAAAGCAACTAGAAATAATTAACTTTTGCGAACCATCCTAGCATATTATTCAAAATCCTTAAATTGGGTGCTTCACCGATTAAACATAAGCATCTAACATTTGAGAATGACCACCTTCTTGGAGATGTATGCCTTTTTATTTTGATTTGGCCCACAATTTTTTCTAACTGCATCTCTTTGTAGGCATAAATTGCATACCCCAAAGGCCTTAAATGAATTATGGGTCAAAAGATTTAAAAGCTAAAATTTATTACATTTGTTACATGCATATCATATCTAACATGATACTAGGGATTAAGAAGTGGGTTTAGCTTTCTAGATTCTTTCTTAAAATGTAACACCCTAGCCATCTTGCATAAATAAGGACGACATCATGTATTTAAATATTTGCTTAGGTGGTGTAAGCTGGAAGCCCTTCCATGCAAGTAATAAGTCTAGAAAAGTTAGGGATAGGTTCCTTTTCTCAAGTGAGAGAAAGAACCAATAATCCCCAAAAGTTAAACTAGGTTGAGCCTCTAACATATGTCAGAAGCACTTATAGACTTAGCTTCTAAAGCCTCCTCTTAAGAATAAGTCTTCAACCCTAGGCATTTCTATAGTATTATATTAATATAATCAAACTCCTAGATTTCAAATATAATATAAATTCAAACCTTAATAAATTTTATCTCAAAAATATAAATCTAAATACTATGATAGTTGGAAAACCTACCGAGCATCCTAGTACCTATAGGCATTTCATACTTTAACTCAATTGGCCTCGAAAAGAAGTTCCATTTTGAAATTTAAATTTAACCATCATTTGGAACAAACTTTGAAATAAATTAAAATAAAAGCCTACTTCTTTAATCAAGAGTATTTTTAGGAAGAGATTCTCATTCTTAGCAGATCTCCCATATAAATGTTAATTATCCCCTTAGAACTACCTAGACTTACAAAGTAGATAATCTAAGGAGACACTATGTGCACATAGTTGCCCTCCATCACCTCTTGTACACTTGCCACTATTAGTTGAATACTATCATAAATTCTAAAAGTGGAATAGAATTAATCCTACTTGATAAAACTCTTTTCTATGATGGTGGGCATAAAAGAGGTAATCGTCAGCCTCCTCACTTCTACCTTCTTGTGGTGAACAAAAGGAGTGACATGCCCTCCTTTGGTAAACTCTCTACCATCATTGAACAAAAACTTGCTTCGGCCAGCTACTTTGTAGCACTATACTCAATAAGAATGATAGAAATTCTAGGAGCAAGAGTGATAGAAGAATTCATCTCCACTGCAAGAACAATGATAACTTCCACTAGCTACTTGGACTTCTCCGGCTTTTTCTAAAAGCTAGCCCATAGTTCAAAAATTTCAATATTATCATGTGGTCTCTTAGAATCAATGGAAAGTATGTATGTTTTGCTCACAATAATAAATTTGATAGAAAAAGAAGCGTATCCCTAGTTGTGAATGAAAGGCCCAATAAAAGTTTTCAATAAGGCATGTACCCTTTTTAAAGCTGTAGGAGCAGAGATACATCAAAAGATTGAACATGATCAAAAGATGATGTAATATTTAATGAAATATTATTATTTCTTTTTAGAATTTATTATGGGTTAATTGACTTTTATTTTTCTATCTTTTTTGTGAGTTACCTCTATAAAGGAGTAGAAGAATTGAGGAGATAAATGTATACCCAAAATAGGTAAGCTATCCAAATGCCAAAGACTCACCCCATGCATGGTGAACACCAGAAGAAAAAACATAGGCATCGACCACATGGATACAAACTCGCTTGCAAAGGAAAGTATTCAAAGTAGAATAGCTATCTTAAAGCAACTCTCAGAAGCTCTCTACAATAGGGGAGAATATGAAATCATCATCTGAGGCTCATCACTTGCCAACGAACACTCACTTCAGATCAAGAAAGAGTCTTTTATACATACTTGTGATGAATAAATTTCTATAAGGGAGTCACCTTTCAAATCTATGGGGAAAAGAAAGAAGAGGCCTTATAAAAATTAGTCTTAGTAAGATGCCACGTGATCATGAATCTTCAAGTGATGAATACATCATCAAGGTATAGTGCTATCTCAAAGGCGAGGTCACCCCTTTAATGGAACCAATCACCACAATAAGGACTCCTAAGGATGATGGGTCTGCATATGTACTAGAGATTCTTCCCCTACTTTACATGGAAAAGTAAAGCAGGGTTTATTTTAAATCGAGTTCATTAAGTTCCCTATGGTGGCAAGCCCCCATAGTTAATTACATCCTAAAGGATAGGATCCTTTAGGAAAACTCTCAATTAAGGTAAATGATCATTTTCTCTGAGGATTTTAATAGGAAGGACTATCAATCGATTGGTTTGTATTTGAAGATCAAATGGGATTGATCAAAAGAGGGAGTTATTGTCGAAGCCAAAATGAGAAATGAGTAGGAGATGCTCACGATTCTAGGGACCTAGCGAGCATCTCAAACTATCCTAAAATTAGGCTTTACTTTTTGGAAATTCATTTAGTTTATTTGAGTTGTATTTTTCATTACAAATTTAGGACTTAAGATTCCTTAATGCAAGGTTAAAGAAATGCCTAAGAGGTAAGGAATTATGCTTATGGCCCATAAAGGGGAGAAGCAACCTCAGAACCTAAATCTAGGGAGCTTCAGCGAGGGCCGGAAGCACAACCTAAATCTAAAGAAAAAAATGGGTAATTGGTTTGCCTCCACAAGAAAGGACAAACCACCCGATAGGTTGAACTTACAACCGCCTGGGGGTGGCCGCCAACTAACTCCACCTATGATTTTAAATACATGTAGGCAAGTTTTTATGCTTATGCAAGATAGGTGGCAATTTTTATTTAGAAAGAGACTAATTCCTTAAACTCACTCCCTAAAGAGACTAGATCAAGTAAAGGGCTTGCTTCAAATGACCTAAATCTAATGCAATTTAAATTTCATTTTATTATCATTTTAGGACGATCATTTTGACTCAGGATAATAGGATTTTCAAGACTAATGCATGAGAAATCAGAGTGTTGGCCAAAATTAGCGAGAAGGTAGGAGGTGAGTTTCCACCACGACCCTCAAAGGTCAAGCTGGGTTCTCTAGCAAAGGTGGAAGCCCTCCAATCAAGAGTGAAATATGATGCATTTTTCCATGATATTATAAAGAAATGCTCATCTAGCTAAGGGGTTGCTAATTCTTTTATCTTAATTTTAATCCTAAGCTTTAGGTGAGATTATGAGTTATTTAGTTTTTATTTGAATTGTTAAGTTTGGTAAAAGATTTATTTTTCCCTAAAGAGCCTAATCCACATCTAGGCCATACATAAAGCAAAGAAGAAATTAGGAAAAGCATGCCACTTAATGCAAAAGCTAAATAAATCATTAAACAATTTATAAAGCTATTTGTCAAATGAATAAATGGCCGTTTGTGGTCGGACACCACCACACAAACTCAAAAATTTTAAATTGGGTAGTCGAGCTCTACCCTTATACAACTTGGATTACAAATGAATTAAGTTATAATTTAAGCAAAGGAATTCATTGTTATGGGGGTCTTCAAGCTTTATTCTTCTTTCTTCTTTCTTCTTTTTATTTTTTTTTTCTTCTCTCTTTATTTCTTCTTTTCATCTTTGGTTCTTCCTTTAGATGGTTAGAAGGTGGATGCTCCAAGGCCTCAGATGGTGCATAATATAGGATGTTATGACCAATGCTCATCCTAATCCCCCATAACAAATCATTCCAAAATCCTAAATATATAAATTTTTACATGAAATGGAAAAGTAGAAATCTAACTAACACCTGTAAAACAAAGGTTAGTCAAATCACACCACACAAATCTCAAGCATGTATATTGGACTTATCACCCCACACATGGGTGACTGAGTCCACTTGGCCTATGGATTATGTTAACGGATATAATCACCTGCAAGCCATAAGCATTTATATTTTTATTTATGACAGTGCCCCTTAAGCACAATCCCTTGCATAAAAGAATAGTTAGACTAAGAACATCCTACCATTCATTCTATGAGCATACACCCTAACATCCAGTCTAAAACATTCATTATAAAATAAAACATAGCATCAAACCATGCATCGACCTAGCCTAAAGCTAGAAGTGGTGACTTAGGCTAATGTGTGTGCCTTGAAGGTTTGTGTGGTATGCTTAGCGTAGGACTTTAGGTTCAAATTTTCTAAGTGTGAAGGACATGTTCAACTCAGAGGAGGATTTCATTTAAGTTGTTTAAGTATTTTGGGTTATTTTTATTTCATGTTTTAATTTGGTTTAAGTGAAACCTACAATTAATTACTAAGTTATGAAGAGAGGGAAAGAGAAAAAAACTTATCTTTCTTTCCCTAATCCTTAAGTAATTTCACATTTTAATTTTATTTAGGTGAATGTTTTGATTACATCTTTTAATCAATCCCAAGTTTAGAAAAACTCTAAACAAACCTATTCAAAAAGAAAGGCATTTTAAGATTAAATAAAATGAATCAAAATTCATATAACACACATTACCTCAATTCCTTCCCAACATATATAACATGCATATGGATGGACCCTAAGCATATCTATACATGCAAATGAGAATAGTTAACACACATTATGATGCATGCTAAGTAACTCATTTAAGAAAATTTAGAAATTGAATATGCATGATTTTTCGTAAGTAGAAAAGGTTTTCCTTATCCAAAATTTCACAAACATGCATGAAAGTAAGAAAGGCATAAGTGAGTACAGCTGCATTGTTAACCAGAGGTGTAAGGTACAAGACCTACTTAGGGCCACTTAAAGCCTCGCAACCTCTGGGTTTTCCTAACTAATATACCACTTTCCTTAAGTACTAACATGCATATAAAAGAAATGAAAGGGAAAAAGGAATATACAAAAGTTGTTTAATAGTTTTATTTTATTTATGCAATTTATTCATGCAAGTATAGGCAACCCTTCTTAAGTGAGAGCATAGGGATGAATAGTTGGAACTAAGTAAGTGTTGGGTTATTTTCAAATGAACCCTACATCTTACCAACTCTTATTCAAAACTGTGCTAACATAAGAAAGCTACACTAAACATGACTTTATAATCCATCACATGCAAGCTTATAATTAAAGTATAAGAATAGCACACTTTCAAATTTGATGTTTCATTTATAGGTTTTGAAAATACTTTAGATTTAATAGTGATAATAGTCATTCATATTTTACTTTAGCCAACACATGCACATTTGACATAAAGTAAATAATTTTCATTTTAAAATTTGAAACATGAAATTATGAATGCATGAATCACATGAAATACAACTTAACATGTTGGGAAAGATCTAAAGCAATGAAATCATGTAAACAAACTCATTTTACTTAAATCCTAAAGACATTCTTAAAGAATAAGAAAATTTAGAATAAATCAAAGTGAATTTCAAAATGATTATTATTTAGTTTGATGTTTGATTTAATTTTGAAAAGGTGAGATGAGTTTACTATTCCTAACCCATTCTCACATGTGTTTTGTATTTTTATTTAATTTTTAGATAATTAAATCCATTTTTAAGCATTGATTAGGTTAGAGTATGAATTAAGTGGCTTAATTAACCCTTACCTACACAACCTTAGAAAAATTAACTAAGTAATTATGAGCCAATGAGATGACATAAAACCCACAAGGTATTTAAATTTGTAATGCACCTAATAATAGAAGGTCCTAATGCAATTTGGCTCACAATTAAATGTTAATTAAGCTGAGGGGTTTTAGCTTAAGTATATTTAAAACACCCCTTCATACATATGAAAGGGGTTTTAATTTTCTTAATTTGACTTGGGTAGATTAATTATGTTCTAGAATTTTTAGAATTTTTGAAAATTGTTTAAAGGGACAATTAATGAATTAACCCTTAATTAAGAGGGGATTAAGGAAATAAAAGGGGGTGTAGGGAATAGCTTAGGGGAAGTGCCCCAAAATTATTCCATTAAACCATTACTCACTAGATCTGACCTTAATCAGACTTAATCAAAGGGTAAATCCAGTAATCATACCTTAATTACCCTTAATTACATGAAAGGAGTAATTAGAGAATGAGCGAGCAATTTCCCCAATTAAGGCCTCAATAAATCTCAAGAAAATTAGGGGAGGCAGAGGTCATCCCTTAGAATGAACCCTAGAAATTTGAGATCAATTTAAAACTTAATTAGAGAGTAATTAGCTAATTAACATTCCTAAAGAAACCCAAATTCAGAGAAAAGAGGAATTCAAAATCCACTGAAAATATTTTTAAAATATTCTAGATCAAATTATCTATCCATAGAATTTTTACTTTTACTTTTCTATTTTTTCTATAAAGAGCTATAAATTTTAGAAGTTTTCTAAATTAATTAAGAATTAATTAAAATCCCTAACTAATCCTTGCTTAATACAGGCTCACGGTGCGACGCGCGAGGGCGGCGGTCAGTGCGCTTTACACTCATCGCGCCGTGAGCCACCCACTTAAATGTCAAGTTAAGAAGGTGGCTCGCAGTGCACGTGCTTATATCCTTGGTCGTCTGATCAAAGATCGGACAGTTGAAGATACACTCATGGTTTAAATCGGATAAAAGATTTATAAAATGTGCCTAATAATCTTAGTCGTCCATCTAAAATGTGTGGATGGATGGTTGAGATGAGCCAAGTTCTTCCCTAAGGATCAATGTGAACCATCCATGATCCAAGGGGAGATCCGAGCCCAATCTAGCATAGAATCATTCAAGACTCAACCCACACCATCTAAAGGAGTAGAGCGGCCAATCCAACGATGGATTTCACAAGCAACAAAAATTCCTTTGACAAAGGACCCGCACCTCTTAATCTAAGTGGTCGAAAAATCACATACCTCACTAGAGGGGAACACCGGTGCTCGAGATCAATGAGGTAGCTTCGTCTAGTGGATATGAAGCCATGTTAAAGTTCCTAGGCCTTGAGGTTGAGTGGATCAATGGGTGGATCAACTCCTCTTTAAGATCCTTCCAGCTTAGATTGAATTGAGCTCTTCCTTGTTGTGGGAAATCAAGTGGATGCTTGGGTAGCCTTGACTTGGTCCTGAGATGATGTAGAAGGAATTTGGATGGGATCAATTGTAGAAGAAGTTGGCTCTTTAATGGACCTCACCTATTTTGCACTATGAAAAATTAAAGAATGATGAATCCAAAGTCTCTTTGGGGACCTTGAGAAAGCTCTAAGGTGGTTGCTAAGGATTCCTATGCTCTAATCGATCAAGATTCAAGTGAGATTTCAGTGAATTAGGAGGAGTATATCTCCCCCTATGGCAATCAGATGATCAAAAATGAGCTTGCCATTTTGATCTAATTGACTCTATGGAGTGGGCTATTTAGGCTGTCAGATCAATGCACATGGTCAGTTTGGCCAGAGGAGTGGAATGATAACTCCCCATGTGCTTGAATTGAGCTTAGGGGGAGTTTAAAATTTCAATTTCAAGGCTAAGGGTTGGGTTTTATCCATGGGTCAAATGGGCTAATCCAAACCCATTGGGTTGGGTGCACCACTCATCACTAAGTCCCCTTGAGTTTTTAAAAAAGCCTCAAGTGATTGTGATGAGGGATGACCAAAATACCCATGGGATAGGCCAAAATTTGTTCTATGTCCTAAGGGTAAAATGGTCATTTTGCTACTTTTTCAATTTGGGTATGTTTGGTATGTTGACAAAATAGGTTTGGCCAAGTTTCATTAGATTTGGAATCCATTTAATATGGTTTGGCTCATGTTACCCATTTAGGTCAAAATGGGTCAACTTGGGTCAAGTTGACCAATAGGTAAAATTGGGTCAAACCAATGGTTGGGTCAAGTTCATATGACCATTTGAAATGTTTTGGTGCTAAGGTTAATTGAGCTAGGCTGGGTCTAGTTGGCCAATTGAGGCTTTGGTCAAGTTCTACAAGTGAGTTGGGATGGACTTCACCCATTGGTTTCAATCAATTTGGCTTAGATCAAGTTTTGACACATTTTGACCCTTTAGGTCAAAATTGGTCAACTTGGGTCAAGTGGGACAATTGGGCTAGGTTAGGCTCAAATGTTGTCCTGGTCAAGTTCAAACATAGGTCATGAGTGAACTTAAATCAATGGTTTCAATCAATTTGACAAATGGTGGATTTTGGCTATGTAAGATTTCATGTTAGGTTAAGTGTTGACTTGGTCAACCCATAGGCTTTGACTTGGTTTGACCCAATTTGATTGATTGATCATCCCATGAGGATTTTTGATCATGATGAGAAGGATATATGAGTTTGGTTCAATCCAATTTTGTTAGGATCAAAAGTTGGCTCATAAGGGTACTTTAGGTCACTTTGGGTTAAGTGAGCCTAAGTCGATCAAATGGCTTTTTCAAAGCTTGATTTGAAGTTGACTAATCTTCTATATGGACTTGTAACTGAAATATAAATCTATTTACAAGTGTTTTGAAGTCAAATGAATTTTGATCTATTTGAAAATTTCATATTCAAAGGAAGAATATGAAGGGGTCTTGGGTTTGATTTTTGATTTGGGTTTTGATTGTTTGATTGAAGTTTGGATTAATATATGAGCTCATGATTGTAGGATTGATTGAACCATGAGAGAAAATCAAGGATTTGGCTTGATTTGGAAGTAATTTGGCTAAGTTCAAGATTTTGGCTTGAAAGGCTTATATTTGATTTTGAATGGATTTGAGTTTGATTTTTGAATGGATTTGAGTTTGATTTTTGAAGTGGGTTTTGATTTTTTTTAATTTATATTTCATTTAGATATGTGAATATAAATGAGAATATAAATTTATCATGAGAAAATTTCAAGGATTTGAAAGAGTTTAATCATTATTTGGGTTAAATCCATTAAAAGGAATTTAAAGGATTTAAGAGAATTTTTAAATTTTAAATTTAATTTTTGAATTTTATTTGATTGATGTACATTTATATTTCATTTATATATGAGAACATAAATGAGAATACAAATAAGTTTTGAGAAAATCCCATGAATTTGAATAGGTTTGATCAAAGTTTAGGTTAAATCCATTAATGAAAATTTAAGGGATTTAAGGGAATTTTAAGGATTTTAAATTCAAAATTTAATTTTTGGGTTTGATATGATTGATTGAGTTATATTTATATTTCATATATATATATATATCAAACCCTTGGGATTTTCTCAAAGCTTATTTATATCCTTGTATATATATATATATATATATATATATATATATATATATACAAGGATATAAATAAGCTTTTTGATTAGTGATGATCAAGGTTTAGGGTTGATTTTTGCTAAGTGCTTTAATGGGACTTAAGAAAATTTTTCAAGAATTGATTTAAAATTTTGAATTTGATTTGATGGGTTTGAATTTATATTTCATTTATATATGAGAATATAAATGGATCATGAGAAAATCTCAAAGATTTGAATAGGTTTGAATCATGATTTTGGCTAAGTCCTTAAGAAATGATTAAGGTCTTAAGCTTAGAAATTTTTGATGGATTTTGATCATGGGTTTTAATCATGGATCTCAATTATGGAATTGAATCATGGAATTACTTTGAGTTTGATAAAATCAAATAGAATTGATTTGGAGTTTGACTTGAAAAAAGGAAAGTGAAGAGTGGTTGAAGCTAAGGGTAGGTAGATTTTCCTAGCACCCCTAAGGTATGACCTATTACTATGGCTAACTCTTCTAAGTCTTCTAGGGCCAGTGGAGAGTGTCCACCTAATCAATAGATGTGCTTTAAGACTAAGGAACTCTTAAAGTCTAAGAGAGAGTCCTATGTCTAAGATGGAGGTGTTGAGAGAAAATTCTAAAAATGAGGTCAACAATACTCAATCAATTTTCTTTGTACTCATCTCCTGTATTGCCTCTCTCCTCAAACATTATAAATGGGGGAGGGACCCCCTTTTGAGGGTTCAGTTCGTTCAATTGGCTTAGCTCTAGAGAGATTACTCTCCCTCTAAGCTTTATTCTCTCTTTTTCTCTAGAAGAAGGAAATTCTCTTATTTTGTATTAATATTATTTGAAGGACAATAAAAATTAGATCTTTTCACCCATTCTCTCCATACCTATTTTCTCTCTCTTCATTAACCATGGTTCTGCTTTAGCCGTGGATAGATTTGGATCCAACAATATGTATGATGCATATCACATAATACAAACTTATGATTAATTTAAATTTATTACATTTTCTTGTAATCTTAATGATTTTACTTAAGATAGTTTATTTAAAATTAAAATTAGTTATATGGTATGATCCATAATCATATAGTACAATTAATTATAATAATCTTTTTTTTCTTACTACCTAGTTTACTTAATTATTAGTTCTAATCATGTGTTGATCATGTTGGCATCTTTAAAACTTGAAAATACATTTCATTATGAATTACAAGATAAATCAAGTACTTTTTCACCTTGATTTCATTTGAACTAACTTGAGCTAATCGAACCACTTTCTTCTTTTGTATCATGAATCTACTTTAGAATATCATTTGCTTATGATGTGTATTTTCAACCTCTACTTGAAGTATGCTAGCTAATATCTACACTAACTTTAATCAACAATATTAGCTTAAACTAAATTACATCTGCAATCATCAAAATATTAAATAAAAGCTAAAGTTGATAAGGTCAATAATGTCCTCTAGGTGAGTCGCTTCATAAGTCTTAAGAGTTTTTTATTTAAGGATTAATCTTAATATTTTCAACTATAACTATTCCTAAATTATTGATATCCCCTTAAAATTATAGATTAGGATATCATGAATTCCATAAATATAAGGTTTATGTTGATAACACTCGATAAAAGTCACTTCAACTTATATTTTTCTTGAAATAAGCTCATTTTGATATGTAATTATTGATGGTCCAATTTAAGTTGTCATGTTAAGTGGACATGCTTTACATCTATCCCATTGGACCTATTTCTTTGTAAGATCTAGATTAGGCCCAATAAGAGGGATATATTTGTATGTCTGGCTAGATTAATTATGCCTTAGGTTTGGGTCATTGTGCCTAGCTTAAACTATTCTATGAGTTGTGTGATGTGTGTAAGATCCTAAAAGTGGCATTCATGATGTTAGTTAAGCATGATTTGAGACCTTTTTTTAATTATTTTATTAAAAATAAAAATGAAATAGTTTTGATTAATGGTGAGTCTTTTGTCTATATAAGCACTTATATATCAACAATTATTATTCTAAAGGCAAATAGATATATAACTAACTTGTATGCAGTTGTTAGCTATGATATGAATGAAAGTTGGATGTGCTAAACTTAGTGTGGCAATATGTTGTGCACTATGCTAACATAATAATGGTTGATAGTTAGAAGCCGATAGTATTAGTGTAGTAATAGTTGACAATAAACTACCATATATCTACATGCCAACTACAAATTCATACGACTACTACATATTTTCTAATGAGTAATGACTGAGTTCATTAGGTGATGAGTGTCATCTCGATGTACTTTTAAAGACTTGTATGTAAACCTCTTTGTTTTTATTAAAACAATTCTATTCTTCCCTTCTCATCTTTTTACATTAAGATTCATCACAACTTAGCGATCTTTTTTTTTTCATCTTTCAATATATAAAGGTCTTATGTTGTGGGATTTCATTCATTCAAAAAAGCTTTCTTATATGTGTAAACATAAAACCCTTTGCATTTAATATGTTTTGAGTTTAAGGAGTTATAAAGAGAGAGGAAAGTAAGTGATAGTGGTTAGTGTTCTTTTTTGTAATATGAAGGGATAGAAAAAATTGAATCTTTTGATTAATGTCTAAAAATATGATTTAGAGTTTTTTGTAAAAAATTTAGAGGTTTAATATGGTCATTTGGTAGAACTTCCAAGACTACCTGGATTGAGCTAGTTTAGGCTAATTTAAAAGATATATTTAGAAAATAGATTTTTAGGTGAGATAAATGACTGGAAATGATTTTGAATGGTTAGCTTAAGATGTGAATTAATTATTTGAAGTGGATGGTTAGGTTTGATGGAGTTAATAAGGTGAGAGGTAGAGAATGAGACGTGATCTTTGTCTTACCTATTTTGGTTGAGAATTTTAGATGAAACTTTGGAGTAGATATATGGTTTGGGATGGGTGATAGTTGGTCTTAAAGATGCTAGGGACATGAATATATTAAGAGAGTAAATACAAATATAAAATAGAATAAGGATAACTAGCACCCAAAAAATAAAATAACTTGAGCCACCAAGCACCAAGCTAATGAAAGGAACAATACTTCTCTCAAAATAATTTATTAAACTTCTAAAATTACAAAATATTTTAGCTTATATTTATAGGCTTTATAGTACTTTTAAGCTTAAAATTTTTAAAGGAAAAACATGGAGAGAGAAAAGAGAGGAAAAAATTGGTGGCCATTTATGAAGGAGATGCTCCAACCACTAATTTTTAATATCTTCTTCTTATCATGTCTAGCCATGTAAGCTCTTAGATGATAAATAAAAATATGATAATATTAAATATTTAAATATATTTAAAATATTCTAATTTATGATTATTTATTAATCATTTGATTGGGCTCTTATAGTTGGGAAAAATCTTTATTCTTGTTAGACCTTCAATTTAATTTATTCATGATGTGCTATAGCAATAAGTAGGTTGTTTTTCATGGATTAAGCTTTGAAAACTTTGCTATTCAATAGTTCTAAATGATGGCAAAGCCTTAAACAAGAAAGTAGGATAGAGGCATAATGTGTTAAAATCATATGTTCAAATAAGGTATGGTCCTTAGCTTAATATTTCCTTTATGAATGGGGTAATGTCTTCCTTAAGTTTTTTAAGGATTTGTGATTTTTGACAAGATTGCTCCACCTTAAGTTATAAATATTATTTGTTGATCTTAACCAATAAGATTATTTGATGACCTCATGAACATGTTTGACATGTATGGCTAACTAATGAATTGATAATAATAACAAAAAATTATATTGTGCTAAAAAACATTTTTATACTATTTTTATCATTAAATTCAATGTAGTATCCAAACCATAAAGGTGATGATTGTATCCACTAAACTAGTTTAGAGCTTTCGTCATTTGAGGCTATACTCATGTAAGGCGCTCATAAAGGTTTGTAAGGTTTATTTAAGGTTGTTTTATTCCAATATTCAAGATTAGATATTTGAGCTAAATATTAAAAATAATCCAATGGTTATGAACATGTTTAAAATATGACAACACTTTTAATATTAGTTAATAATGTTTTTTAAGTAGTTATATTTTTTCATTGAGAAATACTTTAAAAAACCTAGCCATACAACTTACTGATGGTTTGTACATTCGAACAACATATATATGTATATATGTATGTATGTATGTAAGTATATATGTATATTTGTGTATGTGTGAGTGTGTGTGTGTGTGTGTGTGTGTGTGTTACACCACATAATTAAATTTAGTGGAAAATTTCATATAAGTATTGCAAAATTGGTTGTTGAATGATGCCTCGAAGATTTCATGCATACAAAAAATGAACTTTTTGAATCACTTAGATCATACATATAATTTCAATGTATAAATATATAAAGGAAAAAAATTGTGCTAATCATACAAACGATTAAGATCATATATGCACTCATCTAATACACTTATAGCTCAAGAATAATAGATTATTTCATATTTTGAGTTTTGGAAAGGGTTGTTGGAAGCTTTTTAAACTTAACATGTTTGCTTATATAACCCACCATATGAAATTATAAATAGCTAATAATAATCTGATTCTTATCAGCTTAACTACTACATCATTTATTGAAAAAAAATATCAAATGTTCAAGTTTTTATTTCCCATGAAGATTATTTTTGTTGGTTTTGCTCATCCAATCTCTATAAAGATTTTAATGTATTTTTATTATATATTTTTAAAATGTTAATTTTTCAGAAATTATTTGACTTGCAATTATAATTGATAGCCTTAAGTTGCATTAAGGGGTTGGAATAATTTTTCTTAATAAATTCTCATAAACTAGAGAGTTGGGTTGTCTAGCTCATGAAGGATTGGTGTTGAGTTGTCTAGCTCTCAATCTAAATTCCCATAAACTCATAAAATATTTTTGTTATTTTAATGTTGGAACTAAATCTCTATTTTTCATGTATTAAAGTTGGAACTAAATCTCTATTTTTTGTTAGACTATAACTATGTGTTGATTGTCATATTATTTTTATGATGTCAACCAACTTTCTAAGAATTATTCTTTCAACATATTTTTAATCAATGTCACATTATTTATGATGGATTGACCAGCAATTATAAATTTAAGAGATAAATTTGAAAGAGAAAGGTAAAGAATAGACTCAGTGTGAGTAGAATACCATGGCAAATTATAAGATAACGAAATCTATTCAAATTAATGTAATTATAGGGATGCCTTATGTAGAACTTTTGAAAGTGGATGTTATCAAATTTATTCTAGAGCTAGAGGTAAGTTGTAATAGTAAATTACTAACCCTAGATTTTTAAGAGAAGGGTAAGGTTCACCACCAAATCATGTTACAATAAACCATTTTATACCAAATGATCAATGTTGTAACTGAATTAATATCACAAAGTTTGATAACCCCAAGTCTTTGATCACTGATTGACAACCCTTAATCAACTTAGTTTCTATTAGAAAGTTTATTTTTATTTCTCGATAATTAGCATCACTTTTTTAGTATTAAAATAAACTTCAGATTAACTTACTTTTTGTACTTAGTGAAATCAATCCTTATGGCATAATGCTTTACTTATTTTTTTAGTACATAAACAACTGCATTCTCATAGTTATATCCTCATTTTGTATTAAGTATTTGGCATTAGTACTAGGGACTAGTTTTTAAGATTAGCATTTTTGATGATTCATAGCATACCCCAAGCTAGAATTCAAGTAAATAATTATTAAGCATAAAATTTACAATCTTTCCTTAGATCCATGATTTGGCATTGATTGTGTATTTTAGGAACTTCATTACACAAATGATTTAAAATTAAAATTTGTATATAAGCATGAAGTGAAGCAAAATTTGGGTAAGAAAAATGTAAAATCAAATATTGAAACCTTAGAACAAATTATGGAGAAATTTTTAAAATTTAGAGTCATTTGGTTCCTTATCCCCAAATCTTATGCTTATGCATGAGAGTCAGGTTCCAAATCCATGCACTAGGATAGAGTACCCAATGCTCAAACATGGAAGTCCCTTGCCCAAGTGCCAACCCTAACACCCAGATGCCAATTAAGGCACATAAGTGCTAGAAGTCAAATATATTAGCCTTAAAAGGCAATGACCTTGATACCTAGACACTGAAAGGCTGCAAACCTTGATTTTGTCTTAATTTTGATGGCATCTCTTACTTATTTTAGAGCAACTTAAAAGCTATTTTTAAAGATCTTTTAAGGATGAATTAAGGGCTTTTTTGCTAAAGTATTGAAGAGCTTTGGTACAACTTTTAGTGTAGTTTTAAGGGAGTTTTGGAGAGGCTCTTTGAAGGAGAGACCAAGAAAGATAAAGTAAGTAAGAAGAAGCCCAAATTGAGTTCTTTCCACTCCTCTCTCTCTCTCTCTCTCTCTCTCTCTCTCTCTCTCTCTCTCTCTCTCTCTTATCATTTCATGATGGATTTATTATATGTTTGTATTTTTCTTATTTTGATCATGAATAAAATCCTTCTTTCTAAGGATTGGATGAAACTAGATGTTCTAGTTGTTTTATTTCTTTATTAATCTTTTGTAAGCTTTATGTTATTTATCATTTACCATATCTTTAATCAGAAGCTTTGACAATTATTAATTGATTGGACACTAATTAATAATTTAGGATATCTAATTAAAATAGAAAGGTAGAGGATAGATTCATCTTGAATAAAAAATCATAGTAGATTATAAGTTATATATAATTGCCTTGAAATCACGGGGTCCTTATATGATCCTCGATTGTTCAACCAACTATTTTTTTACATTTAATCTATCAGTAAGACATAAAGAGGTTGTGTTAAAAAAAATTATTCTAAATTTTTGAGAGAAAGGTAGATTTTACCTTAATTGAACCTTGTTAAAATTTAAGGTAAACTAAAACACATGTAGATGAAATCCAATCCTTAGGTCTTTGTCATATTGATTTCTCCTAAATAAAATTATAGTCTTATTTTAATTTAATTTTAGTTTGATTTAGATTTAGTTTTAATTTTAACCAAACTATTTTTAATCAACTATAGTAATTGAAATTTTACTTCTCATTAAAATGATAATCTACTCACGCTCTCATACTTATTCGATTATGTAGCCATACTTGTGTAGTAGATAATAAGTTTTCAACATTATTTTCGGAGATTGAAAAGCCAATATTAATATTAAGTTAGCTTTTTTTTTATTTAGAAAATTTTTATTTATTTTTTACTAAATTTATTTTATTTATTATTGTTGTTAATTTCACACTGATCATGTTGCATGTACCATTTTAATGATGAAACACTAATACCTTTTAATGTGGAGATAAAACATAATATTTAAGGAGGCTATTAAAAATTGTTGTTGGGGATTGAAATGCCAAAATTAATATTAAGTTAGATTTTATTAAAGTTGGAAAATTCTTAATTGATTTATTACTAATTATATTTTATTTATTTATTTATTATTGTTATTTATATTATTAGGCAAATCATTGACCGAGCTAAAATTGTGAATGAAAGTGCACTGGTCATTCAAGTAATATAGTAATGAGTTGAGTTTCATTCTCATGATGATCTATTATAAAATAAGTGATTGCATTATTTTTATCTCTATATATGATTATAAATCTTTAAATATCATATGTACATTTAAAAGTTTTTAATAATTATTTTGCTAAGACTTTATATATATATATATATATATATATATATATATATATATATATATATATATATATATGTAGATCACACTTGATACTAAGTTTGTGTTTGACAACTTGCAACTAAATGAAGCATGGAGAAAAGCAAAATAACATATTAATTCATAGCATAGAATATTTACTTCAAAATTAATAACACATTATCACAAAAATAGTGCAAAGTTTCATGAATCCAGTGTACTAATAATTTAGTTACTCATATAAAAAAGAGAGAATATTTCCATGTCATAAATATAGAAGAACATCTAAGATAATTTAAAAGTAAGGAAAGAGAGAACTATGTAAAATCTTCTAAATTCTTCTTAATCCTATCCTTTATCTCTCAGCCTGAATCTCTGGATTTTGGATATGCTCTTCTTCAATCTTTATAATGAATAACACATAGATGACACAAACACATTCACTTAGAGTCTTACTCTCCAAGTGACATTGCACTCACATGCACTTTGACACACACATACCTTGTCAAAACCTTTTTTTGTTACTATTATGGGCCTATGTGTACCATCATTCCTTTTATTGTCTCCCACATCCACTTCATTAAATCACTTGAACAACCTTTGAAACTTCCCAAACCAACCACTTAAATAATATGATTAACTAATCTGTACTGACTAAGCATCGAGTTTATTGTCTTCTACCACTATGTCGCTAGTACTTTAACACTGAGGTAGTTTGTCTACAATCTTTAGGCTAATTGAAGAGTCATAGCACTATGGTGCTAGTCATTTAGAGCCAAGGCACTTTGGTCTCTATCTTCAAGCATTTTTAAGGCACTTTTGGGTTCCTTTATGCACCACATCATTTCCATCATATTTAGATATCAATATCTATACTATAAATATTATATTTTATATTTTAGATTTTAATCAAATAATGTGACGGGAGCTACTTTTAAAGCACCAAGGCATTGAACCTCAAACTTTAATTTTTCTTCCTTTTCACTTCAAATGAGAATTTCCTATCCAAAAACTAAAAAAATATTAAAAATGATCATAACTTAAAATTAATTAAGCATAAAAATAAAAATAAAAATAAATAAAATTCACAAAGTTCTTATGTTTATCAATCATGTTGCATTTATTTTAAGTTCATATCTTTTTTCTTTAGCTATGGATGTTATTACTGGACATTTACAGGAGGATGTACCTTAGTGTATGATTTTTTCTTATGATATTCTTCTTATTGATAAGACTAGAGAGGGAGTTTAAGAGAATCTTGAGTTGTGGAAGTCAACCTTAGCTAATGGCTTTCATTAAAGTAGATCTAAAACCAAAAATATATGGAGTGTACTTTTAGAAGTAAAAGATCAGATGTTGGGATTATGATATTGGGTGATCAAGTGATCAAAAAGAGTGAACATTTTAAATATATCAGGTTGATTGCTCAAAATGATGGTAAAATAGATGGAGATGTTATTAGTAGAATTCAAGTTGAATGGTTGAAGTGGAGGAATGCATCTAGCCTATTGTGCGATAGAAAAGTATTGCTTTAATTTAAGGAAAAATTTAATAAGATGTTGGTAAGACTTGCAATGATTTATGGAGTAGAATATAGACTAACAACATAGAAGCATAAAATTTAGTGTTGCATCGATGAGGATGCTCAAGTGGATGTGTGGCTTAACACTTAGAGACAAAATACTAAATGAATATATACATGTAATGGTTGGAGTAGCTCCAAAGGTAGATATGATTTAAGAGATTCTCCTTAGATGGTTTGGTCACCTAAAACATCACCATCTGATGACCAAGTTAGAAGAATAGAAGTATTAGATTTAACTTATGTTAAGAAAGGTAGAAGATGACCTAAGAAGAGTTGGTTAGGTAGTATAAAAAATGATCTTATTTTGTTAGAATTAAATGAGAATTTAACACTTAATATGACTTATGGAGAAGAAGGATTCATGTAGCCAACCCCACGTAGTGGGTAACAATTTGTTCTTATTGTTGTTGTTGTTGTTGTTGTCATCATGTTACATTTACCATTATTATGATGAACTACCACTACCTTTTAACTTAGTGATAGAATATACTTTTTTAGGAGACAATGAGAGAAAATGTAAGCTAATGAGAAGAAACTAGAACACCTGACAAGCCTAAATGATAAAATAAGCATGGTTAAGGGGATTAAAGCCTTGAGAAACAATAAGCTTCTTACATCTTATGGCATTATTGAAGCCATAGGAAAACTTAGAGTAGAAGTAGGCTAATATTTTCGAAATTAGGTTGGTAACCCTACAAATGATCCACAACTTCTAATTTAGGGGTTTAACTATAGAAGCTTGCAATGCTCATTACATATTTTTTGAAGATTTAAGACACCTTCAAGTATAATAGTAAGTCTGATGATACTATATTTGTTTTTAACTAAGAGGTTGGGCTAAAAGCCAGCTCAACTCACTTCTTAGTGACTCTATTTCCAGCTAGGATGGCTTTACATAAAAAATAAGCTAAAGTATTTTACATAAATAAAGATGGTCAGGATGAGGATAGAAATTTTTTATTTTGTTTAGATAGAAAGGGAGATATTGCAAGATTCCTAGAAGAGGTTGAAAGGCTTCATAAGAAAGTATATGCATTATAAGCCATGTGAATACATGTGCAAACATTTTATAATAGGCTTGCTAGAGCCATATTCAAATTGATTAATGCCACATTTGGCTGTACTTTCATGTGCAAGACCTAAGAAGATGCATATGGTTTATTGGATAAGATGGCAATGAACAAATATCAGTCATCAAGTGAGAAGATTTTCTCAAAAAGTTAATTCTTGTAGTACAAGAGCTTAATATTATTATAGTCCTCACTGCATAGATTGCTTCCTTAATGAAGCAATTAAGTACACTAATAATCAATTTCATTCATACTTTTGTAATTTGATATGATAATTATGAAGGTGGTCATAATAGCAATGAGTGTTAGACAAATAGTCTTTTCACTCAATCAAACATGAAGAAGGTTAACTTTGTGAGAAATTAATAGGGTAATAACCCATACTTTAACATGTAAAATATTGGGTAAAGGAATTATCTTAACTTCTCTTGAAAGATTTCAAACACAAGACAATAACTTGGTAAATTCTAATAGCCACCTAGATATTGACAACAAGAAGGATTTACTTGCCTTATTTTTCTTGACAATTAAGCTTAAATCAATAGAAGAATGAGGGGAACCATTAAAGGATGCATTAGCACAACTAATGTTACTGATGTCACAATATCTAGCATAGATAGATTATTCTCTACAAAGGCATGATGCCCCACTTCAATATCAAGAACCAACTATAAGAAGCATTGAAGTATAACTATCTCAACATCAACATGGTGCTCTTCTTAGCAAAATAAAATTCAATCCAAGAGAACATTTTAAGGTAGCAAATTTATATAGTAGAAAGTAATAGGAAGATTTCTTGGGCAAGGAGGGTCCCAAGACAAGTAAAGTTATAGAAGAAGAACAAAAGAAAGAGGCTTAGGAGATCAAACAAATGAGGCTTACGTCAAAGTTTTTCCTACACAACCCTCCTTATCAGCCTTAATGATTCAATAAGTAGCTTTCAGTAGCTTAATTCTAAGTTGAGTAGCTTAAATAAGGGAAAGGGGTCTTCGTGATTTAATCCTGTTCCTCAAATTTTGGACTAATAGAGTAGGGGCCTTAGTGACTTTGCCCTAATCTAAATAGTCTATATGATATAGAAAGGGGTCATAATGACTTTATCTTAACTTTATCATTTAATAGGATGTCTACTATGAGGCTTACACCTATATGATTAGCTAATATTGGGCATTTAGTGGCTTAATCCAACTTAACTAGCTAAGGAAGAGGAGAGGGGTCTTAATGACTTGTTCCAATCCTCAATATTTTTGGCTAATATAATAGGGGTATTCATGACTTAATCCTAATCTAATTAACCAATTTGATAGGAAAGGTGTCTTTAATGACTTTATCCTAACCTATGAATAGTAGGAATGGTGCCACAAAGGCTTGCTCCAAACCTACAAAAAACATGGGGAGTATGCCATTGAAAGGATTTATTCCAGCTCAGAGTAAGTGTGGGAAAAGTTTCCTAAAGAATTTTACACCTATCTTAAAGAGATTGCATTTTATGTTTCCACATAAGGTAAATATGACTTCAAGTCATTGCATAAAATTTAAGAAAGATAAAATTCAAATTTGAACTAAGTTACAAAAAGAAATAAAGATAAACAAAATTTTATTTTATTAATCATCATTCTTTTGAAACATAGTACATGTTACACATAGTATTTCTTCAGGTAACATCCACTAATTGGTGGCATTGGACATTAACCATTACAAGTAATATGTTGGTAAGAACCTACTTTATAAAATTTTTTCACAATGAACTTGATGTCGATCCTGCGACGTCTTAAAATTGGCCATTTAAGAATAAAGACTAAGTATCCTACTTGGAAAGTTCTAGGATAGACCAATTTATCATGTGCTTGAACCATACCTGACTAGTACAGTTTAAGGTTTTTCTAAGCTTTCAATGGTCTTCCTTCAAGGCTTTCAAGTTTTTCCAAATGAATTTTATGATTTTGATCTGTTGTAATGTTATTATTGACTGCTATTCTTAATGAAGCCAATTGCACTTCTAATGGAAGAACTGCTTCAGTTCCATAAACCAAAGCAGAGGGTGTAGATTGAGTTGGTGTCCTATATGTGGTTTGGTAGGCCCATAAGGATTCAACCAATTTTTCAGGCCATTGGCATTTATTTTCATCAAGTACTTTTTTAAAGATTCTTACAAAAGGTTTTTTGAATGCTTCGGCCAATTGATTTTCCCTAGGGTAATAAATAGTCGAATATCTCCAATCTATTTTGTGGTTAGCCACAAAATGATTTAAATTTATGGACTTGAATGATGGACCATTGTCGGATATGATTCGATAAGGAACACCAAATCAATATACAACATTTTCCTAAAAGATTTTTAACACATGTGTTGACCTCACTTTTGGAGTGAGTTCCCAACTTCCTCATCATAGACATAGGACTCTTATAGACACTAAGATCTCCTTAGTATTAAGACACTTCTAGTGATTAAGTGAACACTTAACCTAAGCCTAGAGACTTAGAAGGGTTAGCCATAACTTAGGGAGATTTGCCTACCATATAGCCTAAACCCAACCTATGCTTTTCTTCTCAAACCAAAGCCTCAAATTCATACCAAACCCAAATCAAAATTTCAAAGTTCATAATCAATCTCATAATCAAATCCAAGCTCAAAATTCTCCATAAGCCCTATGATTGAATTCCATAGCCTTAACCTTAGCCAAATCCAATTCAATTGATTTTCTCAAAGATCAATTCAATCCCTCAATCATTTATCAAATCCAAACTCAATTCCAAATAATTGAAACCAAAAATCAAATCCAAGTTCCAAAATTCCTTCCTAAGACATATGACCCATTCTAATAAGCTTAGCCAAATCTCAACCAAAGCTATCCCAAACTTGATTGATTTCTTTATAAATCAATTATTCCTTCATTTATATTCACAAACATAAATGAAATCCATACTAAAATGATCAAAACCAAATCAAACTATATCAGACCAAGCCAAGACCCTTCTTAAGCCATATGGACCTACCTCCATAAATTTAACCAAAACTTAACCCAAAATAAATCAATTATTTTTTCATTTATATTCACTAATATAAATGAAACTCACCTTCCAATGACCAAAAATAAATCAAACTAAATTGATTTTCTTCTACGCCCTTTTGACCTACATCCATGAGCTTGGTCAAATTTGCTTCCAAATCACTCCAAACTCAAGTGATTTTCTCATGAATCATTTATATCTTCATTTATATTTATAAATATAAATGAAAAATAAATCCAAATGGCCAAAACCAAATCCAAAATTAAACCAAAACCCAATTTGTACCCTTTAAGCCAATTCCTTGGACTTAACCAAAATCCACCTAAACCAAGTTAAAATTAATAGATTTTCTCTTGAATAGATCATTCCTTCAATCATCTATCCAAATTTAAATGAAACCTAAATTATATAGCCAAATTGAAATCAACCCAAGCCAAGCCCAACTTAACCCTTTTGACTTGCCAAATGGACCAAAACAAATCATAGCCCAAATTGATTATAGTTGGATTTATATTTTAATCCTAAGCTCTTATATAAATCAACTAAATCGTAATCAAGCCAAAACTAAGTCAATTAACCCCTTTAGGTCCACTTGACCCAAAGTGTCCTAAAGAATCCAAATGAACCAAATTCCAATCCAACCCAAATTGGATTGAACTAAGGCCATCCAAGCCTCATGTCATGATCATTGATCACCCTATGATGATTAATTGCTTTGAATTGGGTCAAGCAAAGTCAACTTGGTCCTTTGACCAAGTCAACCTTTAGCCTAAATGAAACCTAAACTAGCCAAAACTCACCATACACCAAATCAATTGAAACCATTGATTCACACCAACTCATAATCTATGATTGAATATGACTTGACCCTCAATTTAGCCAAACCAAGTCCACTTGGCCATTTGACCCAAGTTGACCCAAATTGGCCTAAAAGGCCAAAATGGGTCAAATCATAACCTAACCCAAAGTGATTGCAACCAATGGTTCAATTTCATTCCAAATCGATTATTAAAATTGACCAAAGCCATAATTGAGCCCAATTTGACCAATTGGTCAACTTGACCCAACCTAGCCCAAATTGACCTAAATGGTTAAATTGTCCAAAATCCAAATTAATTCTAAATTGATTCAAACAAAAGCTTACAATCATTTTCAATTAACCAATTGAACATGAACCAACACTTAACCCAACCCAATTTGGTCAAATTGGTCAAATTGGTCAACTTAACCCATTTGATTCAAAATGAGCCAAAATCAAACCTAGGATAAATTAATTGAAACCACTTGAACTAAAACTCTTCAAATCATTATTTAAACCTAACCCAAGTCTTGGTTTGACCCAATTTGACCAATGGGTCAACCTAACCTAACATGACCCAATATGAACCCATTTGACCAAATGAAGCCAAAACCCATAAAACTAACCCATGGGACCTTACAACCTGACCTAACCCAACCTGAACTCATCCTAGGTCAGTCCAAAGTTAGCCCAAAATCCAAGTGGGTCCAATCCAAGCCATTATCCATTGGTCAAGCCCTCTTTACATATGATTCCACCCATAAATGGCAAAGTCCACTCTCCCATCACATGGCAACCCTCACTCACCCCATTTGGGGTCTGACCTAACCTCCTAGCCCACTCTAAATGGACTAGGACTTTCCATGGACCAAAGGGAGGTGAGCCAACTCACCTCCTTTATAAGCCAAGCACCCTTTAGATCCAAGCAAAGAGATCAGCCAAGATCAAGCCTTGAGCCACCTCCCACTCCTGCCTCCAACCAAAACGAGCCATATGGACTTGATTGATACCCCTTCGATGCTCTAACGGTGGCTAGCCGGACAAAAATTGGGAGATAATCCCACCCATCCACCTCAGCAAATTGAGGTATATACCACCTCAATTCAAACCCATTTACACATCCATTCGATTCGTCTGAGCTCCCAAGAGTGAAACGAAATTCCCTAACATCTCCCACCCAAGCCTTCCCCACTTTGAATTTTCCTCTCCCGTGAGCAGCAAAAATAGGGGAGGCCAATCCAATCCAAGCTTGCTCATTTCTCAAGAAAACTTTAATTCATCTAACACACACCATCCATGCACGTCGTTCAAGCCACCCAAGCATTTCCCAAGCTCCAAATCCATCAAAAGAGGGACTTTGATCAAGATCGAAGCTCAAAAGCTCGATCTTTGGCCTTCCAAGCTATCCACTTGGAACGAATCCAATTGCTGCTCAACAAAGCTTCGTCTCTACTAGACAAAGCTACCTCCGTTGATCCCACCACCAGTCTTAGCTCAAATGAGGTATTTCCATGAAAACTAATCTTTATCTTAAGTGGTGTTGGTCCTTTATGAAGAAAATTTGCATGTGATCCCATCATAGCAGTTGGATCCTTATGGATCTCTCGCGTGAAGGTGTGGGTTGATTTTGGAGTGAATTCAAGCTTGGGTGAGCTCGAATCGAGCAATCCATGGCAGACAGGCTCCGTCGTTCATCACTCGTAGGAAGAGAGATCATGGATCATCCGATCTGCATTGATAGAATAGACAACCATGATCAAATCATGCTAGATCTACTATGTTATCCTTTATTAGCAATGGGTTTGATCGTGGTCATCCGATCTTTGATCGGATGGCCCACAGGAAAGCGCATCCGCTGCTAGCTGACTAAGCACATGGATGTGATAACTTAAATAGCCAATCTCGTGGTGCCACATGGAAAGCACAGCGCATCAGCACGCCACATGGCATCGATGAGATTAAGCTTAATTAAGGCTAATTAATTAGATTTTAAGGCTGAAGCTCAATAATTCATAACTAATTGTAAAAAAATCCAAAAAATATAAATAATAACTCATTTTAAAGGTATTTCAGAGGGGAATTCATTAAAATTATCCTTAATTGATTTTGAATAAAAACTTTGGCTTAATTAGGGTTTAATTTAAAACTTAATTAACCCAATTACTCCCTAGTTAATCAACCAATCAATTTCAAACTTTTTGAGATTATTTAGGGGGATGACCTCTACCTCCCCTATTTTCTTTGGAGATTATTGGTTGATAATTGGGGAAATTGATTGCTTAAGCATTAATTACCCTCTTAACTTAAGTAATAATTAAGCATGTGAATAGTAATTGATCAACAAATTGGACCCCTTAATCACTGTTTAATAGTGGGGAGACTTAGGGAATTGGATTGTAGCCTCCCTCCTAATCATTTCCCTAAGTTTCTTTCTCTTTTCACGAAAATGTTAATTAAGGATTAATGAAATAATTAATGGCCTAATTAGTTAAATTGAAACTCAAACTCATACCAAATCATGTTTGATTAAGTAGGAGGCTTATGTAATTAGGTTGGGACCTCTTTCCCATCCTTTTCCTTTAAGCCCATTTCATTTCAAAGGATAATCAATAAAATTTGGTAATTAATTAAAGAGAAATAGAATAATGAGTTAATAACTTTATTAATTTAATTAAAAATTCAATACATCTGATTTCTCTTAAGTGATCTATGGGTAGAGCTTTAGGTTTTAATAACCTAAAGAGAGTTAATGAAATTATGATTTTTCCATATGTGTGGGAAAGTCATAAAAGTAATTAATTACACCCCTTAAGCTTAATTAAGCAATGATTGTGAGATAATTGCATTAGGCCCTTTTCATTTCATAGGATCATTGCTATTTACTTTTCAATTCATTTGCATATCTCATTAGCTCATAATTATTTGGATAATTACCTTAAGGTAACATAGGTAAGGGTTTAATTAATTGATTTAATTCATTTCTCAATTTCATCAATCCATAAAATCAACTTCATTACCTTTAATTAAATCAAATTAACTCACACATATGGGAATAGGATTAGGATTACAGACCTTCTTCTCACATTTCCTATATTAAAGCAAATATGAGATTGAAAATCACATTAAGAAACTTTGATTTATTTGAAATAAGCTTATTTATTATGATTGTCCTTAGGAATTAATTTGATTGAATGAAATTATGTGCTTATGTCCCCTTATTTCTTTCCAATTATATTAAATGTTGTATGTCACTTGTGATCATGCATTCATCTTTTTCCAAAAATTAATTAAATCAAATGACTTTCTTTATGTCAGGCTTGCATGTGTTGATTTAAAATAATATATGTGTGGCTATTATCATTATTAAATCCAAATCTATTTTTAAAACTTATAAATGAATGATTATATATACTATGAATGCTAGTTATAAATACATAAGAGATGTATGTGATTATAGCTTAAGTGTATGAAGTAAAAAGTCTTTTTCTTGCATTCATGTATTGATTTATGTAGGTAAGAATGTTAATGGATATATAGAATATGAGGCTTTAGTTAGCCCCAAGGAGGTCATTTGATTACCTCACTTCCCTGGTTTAATAATGGAATGTACTCCATTTGATTTCATTCTTACATACTTCAATACTAGAATTTAGATAAGACTTTACTCCATATGCATAAATGTTTCAATAAAATAAAAACATAGATTTTGCATGGTTTTTCTTTCTTTATTTATGTATACATCCATATGTATTTGAAAAAAGTAAATATTTAGTCTAGACATCCTGGGAATACAAGGCTTTAAGTAGCCCCAATGAGGTCATTTGATTACCTCACTTCCCTGGTTAATAATGGCATGTACTAGCTTATGTCTCTTATACATGTGTGTGTGTATTTAATTATGGAATTATAACCCATCTTTCTTTTATCAAAATACATGCATTTGCAATTTTTCAAGTGATAGAATTAATTAATCATGTGATTTGGAGCTCTCTTTCTTATCTCCATGTATGCAAATTTACATATGTTTGAATGCAAGTGGATATATAGTTTGGACATCCCAGGAATACAAAGCTTTAGTTAGCCCCAAGGAGGTCATTTGATTACCTAACTTCTTAGGTTAACAATGATACGTACCTACTTAATTTCATCACTATGTATTTTTGTATAAGAATCTAGATAGAGCTTTAGATTAATATGATAAAATAATTTAATCAAAAGAAAAACATAAACTCTAAATATACATATTCATATCCATCATTTAAGTGTACTAAAATATATTGAATGTGTAGTTATACTTAGGAATTAATCATATGCATGTTGCATATGATGGAAAGAAATGAATGAACATGTGTCATGTGATAGTAATTAATTCCAATTAATCTTAAGATGCCTTTCTTATTTAATGAGATTATTTAAAGTGAACCTAAACCTAGGATTAATTAAAACATATAATAAGCTATTCACTAAAGAGAACTAAGCCTAATCAATATGCTTTAAAAGTGACTTAAGATAGAAATAAAAGAGCGTAATATTCTTTTTTCTTCTCTTTATAACACTTAGTTGTTAAGTGTAAGTAAAATGAAATAAAAGAAAATACTAAGTAAAATTCTCAAATCATTTAAATCACTTAAAATGAAATCAACTCCTTATGATTAAACACCCCTTTCAAACTTAGAAAATTATAACAAAGCCTAGTTAAGGCATACCACACAAGTCTTAATACACACACATTAGAATTAAGTCACCACTTCTAGATTTATGTTAGGGCGGTGCATGGAGTGATGTGTGTTTGGTTTTATGTTGTATTATTTTAGAATGGATGTTAGGGTATATGCCTCGTAGACTGGATGTTTTGTTGTGATTAGCCTAATCATGTTTTCTACAGGGGATTGTGCTTAAGGGGTGCTTAAAATAAATTTAAATGCTCTATTTTGTAGGTTTCTTAACCCCTAAGCATAATCCAAATTAAGCTAGGTGGGCTTGGTTACCCATGTACAAGGTGCTAAGTCCAAATTATTCATATAACTCCTTAGGTTGTATGGTGTGTTTAGCTAACATATATTTTGTAGGTGTAGTTAGATTTACTTTTCCTATTTTTAATGTAATTTTATATTAGGAATTAGGATTAGTGCTATGGGGGTTAAGGATGAACATTGGTCAAAAAGTTTAATCTTGGGGTGCCATGTGATGCCTTGAAGCCTACCAAATCAAAAGAAGTCAATCAAATGAAGAAATGAAGGAGATATGAAGATTTGAAGACACCCATAGCATTTATTATTTATAAAATGTAATTATTCTTTCATATACTGGGTTGTATAAGGGTAGAGCTCAGCAACCCATTTCTCTTTCGGGTTGTACGGTGGTACCTGTCCGCGCCAGCCTTTTATTCTTTTGTGCTAGATTTATAAAAAATTGATTGATGTTTTGTTTATAATTGCACAATAGAAATGGCATGCCTCTTTATAGTTTCTTAAATGAATGATGATTTAATGTGTGACCTAGATTTGATTAGGCTCTTAGAAAAATAAATAAATTTTCTACCCAACTATAACTCGTAATTAAGTTTTAAATAAACTCATAACCTCACATAAAGCTTGGGTATTAAATCAAGATAATTAAAAGATTTAGCAACCCCTTAGCTGAATATTATATATCTCACACCATACATACCATATTATACCATTCTTGTAAAATGAGGGCCTCCATCCTTACAAATATAGGGAATGCTTGACCTGTGAGAGCAACCCCTACCGATAGAGCTTCGCCCTCTTTTCTCTTGAATTAAACCATAACTCATTTCAACATGCATTTAGGCATATAAAAATTCTATGGCCTTTTTCAAAATGAAGAGTCAAAATCAAATAAAAATTAAAAATATTTGCATTAGACTAAGTCATTATTCATACCACTCATGCTCTAGTCTCTTAGGGAGTGGGTTTAAGTACATTAGTTTTTTTCTAAATAATAACAACCCAACTATCTTGCAAAATCATATGGCCTTACTACATGGTTTTAAAGCATAGGAGGAGTTAGCTAGCTTCCACTCTAGGCAGTTATAAGTCTAGCAGTCAGGTGGTTTACTCTCTCTTGTAGAAGTAAACCATACACCCATTTTTTTCTTAGACTTAGGTCATTCTTTGGCTTATGCCAATGCTTTGAGGTTGCTATTTCCTTCAGGCTACAAGCATAAATCCTCACCTCTTAGACATTTTCATAATCTTGTATTGTTGGATTATAAGCCTTAGCAATCTAATAAAATTCAATTCAATTTCAAACATATAAATCCTAACTATAGGAAAAATTAGAATGCTCACTAGGTTTTCCTAGTATCATGAATATTTACTACTCATCTCCTTTGGCTCCCAAAATAAGTCTCTCCTTTTGATCTTTCCCAATTGATTTTTCAAATTTAACCAACTTATTGATTGCCTTACCCTTGAAATCTTTGGAGACGATAATTTCCTACTTTAATCAAGAGTATTCCTTAGGGATTCACATTCCTTTGGATGTAATTAACTATGGGGGCTTGCTCCCATAGGAAACTTTAGAATCTAGTTTAAATAAACCCTACATTATTCATCCATGTAAAGTAAGGGAAAAATCTCTGAAATATTCAAACACCCATCATGCCTTAGGAGTCCTCATTAGGTGATTAGGTCCATGGTAGGTGGTTATTTCTATCTTTCGATATAGTGCACCTTTTCTCAATGTCATACCCAATCACTTCAATGAGTACCCCCTTAAATCTGCATGGTGTCCCCCATATGACATCCAAAAATAAACACCACAACATGATATGCCTTTACTTCCTCCAATGGTACTGCTTCAGCTTATTTAGAGAAGTAATCTATTGTAGCTAAGATAAAATGATGCCCTTCTGATGAAGGAGGGTCAATAGGCCCTATGATGTCAATACCCTAACTCTCAAAGGGACAAGAGAAAATCATATGGTGTAATACACTAGGAGGCCAATGTAAGACAACACCATGTATCTAATATTAATGGCAATGATGTGCAATTTTCATGCAGTCATTTAACAATGATGGCCAATAAAATCCAAGTTTTTTTATTTTTCAATTTCATCTTGGGTCCGCATTGGTGACCACCACATAATTCAGAGTGTACCTCAGTCATAATCTTATGGGCTTCCTGCTTGTCTAAATAGTAGAGCCACATTTGATCAAATGACCTATGGTATAATACATTATTAATTAATGTATAAGATAAGGCATGTTTCTTTATTTGATTTGTCAGTGACTTATTTCAGGAAGCCTCCCCTTACTCAGGTAGTCAATAAATGGCTACCTTCAGTCACATTCTACCTGACCTTCGGCTAAGGTGGTTATCCTTAGCATTTCTTCTTTTCTATGTATATAATCTAAATCTATAGGAGATAAAACTTGTTTATTTTGAAATTCTATAAAAATATATTCTTTTTTGGGGCATATGATTTCTTTGGCGAGCTTAGCCAAAACATCTGCTATAGAATTATCTTTACGAGATATTCTATACAGAGTTACATATGAAATTTTCTCATGTAGTTTCATCATGATAATAACTAAAGAGCTTTATATGCAAAACCTTATAGACTCCACTCACTTGATTTATAACCAATTGAGAGTCTCCAAAGATCTTTATATTTTGATATCCATAAGGATTGTTAGCTCTAATCTAGTAATAAGGCCCTCATATTTAGCTTCATTATTTGTGAAAGGCTCAGCCAGATGATAGGAATATCGTATCATTCCTTTATCTGGGGTTGTAAAAATTAACCCAATCCCTACCTTTTCTGGGATAGATGAATTTAATTCTTTAATTTTCTTAGATGATGAAGCACCATTAAAACATAACTCCCACATGGCATTAGATTCACCTTCTAACATCATGATCTGCTTATCTAGAAGATTGTCATTTAAAGAACTTTAAGGTATAGGATGTTCGACTAAGAAGTCAGCTACTACTTATCCTTTTATAGCACAAAAATAATATAAGTGATCTCAAATTGCAATAGAATCATCGACCAACATGCTAGAAATCTAAACAACTTCAAGCAGGTCATAAAATATTACAATGGATTCACTCTTAAGATTACATTAACTTTATGAGAAATCATATAATGTCTTAGTTTCTAAGCGGCGAAGACTAAGGCTAAACATTTCTTCTCAATAGGCAGATAATTCATCTCTGATGGGATGAGTCTATGACTTAGATAGTAAAGGGAATTTTCTTTCCCTTCTTTATTTACTTGGGCTAATAAACCCTTGAGTGATTCATCCAAAGCCACAGTGTATAAAATTAATGGCTTTCTCGGAGTTTGAGTAGCCAAAATAAGAGGATTCAATAAGTATTATTTCAAGCTTTCAAATGCACATTTTTCATCCCAAATGAATTTGGAATCTTTTTTTATTAATGTTATAAATGGTTAACACCTTCATGATAAGTATGATATGAACCCCCTTAAATATGCAAGCTTTTAATGGAATGATCTTAACTGTGTAAGACATCTAGGTGGTGACATTTCTATAATGACTTTTATTTTTTATGATTCAATTTCTATCCCACAGTTTTGCACTATGAACCCTAAGAATTTTTCTAAAGTCACTCCAAAAGCACACTTGAACGGGTTCATTTTTAGATTATAGTAGTGTAACTATTCAAAAATAACCTATAAATCATATAAATGATCTTTCATTTTACTTTCAATGACTAGATTATTGATATAACACTCAACTTGATCATGAATCAAGTCATCAAATATTCTAGTCATAGCTCTTTAGTATGTAGCACCAACATTTTTGAGACTGAATCGCATAACCGTGTAATAGAAAATCCTTATAGGAGTTCTGAACATTGTATGCTTTTCATCCTTTAGAGACATCTTAATCCTGATCGATCCATGAATGAAAAGATCTCATGCAAAGAGGTTATGTTGACCATAAGTTCTAGTATTTCCAACAAGAACTCATCTTTCAAATCTTTAAAGTCAACACAAATACGTGTTTGACCATTATTTTCCTTCAAGGGGACTATGCTGGCTAGCCAATCAGGATATTGTTCTTCTCGCACAAAGCAAGCTTTAATTAATTTCTTCAATTCAACAATTACTTGTTGTTCAATTTCTAGGCGCATTCGCCTATGATCTTGCTTTACTGGAATGACATCAAGTTTAATCTCTAATTTTTGCACAATAATATTTGGAGATAAACCTAGAATTTTATCATAACTCCAAGCAAATCAGTCTTTATATTCAAGGAGGAAAGTGATTAACTCTTCAGAATCTTTTAGATCCAGCAAAGTACTAAGTCAACTTTGGGTCTTCATCAGTTTCTAGGTTAACCTCCTTTAACTCATTAATAGCAGATTTGATTTCTTCCTCAAACTCAGGAGGAGAATTTTAAAGCAACAAATCATCAAATTTATTTGTTATTTCTATGCATAATTCCTCTAAAGAGTTAGAAGAAATTTCAAATAATTGATCTGATTTAGGTGATTGCTTATCATTAAATAATGTTCTATATCATCTAGTGATTCTAGGTGATTGCTTATCATTAAACAATGTTCTATGTCATCTAGTGGTTCAACGGCACCAAACCCAATGCTAGCTTTGGAATGTGAATTTTTATGTTTAGTATTCCACAAGCTTTCCATGTGTTGAGTTGTATCTTTAGGTTAAGTATTTGCAATAAAACCACGTTTCATAGCATTTTTTACACAATTAGAGTACTAGTTAAAAGGAAACTCTATTATTTCATTTGAAAGTGGATCTTCAAGCTTTACATCTACTTCTAAGCTTGAAGGCCCAGGTACATAATAGAATTTTGATAACTTCCCCACTTCTCCTGATAGGTTAGGGGCCACTTTGACTTCCAATTGAGATATTTTATTTTGAACAAGAGGTGTCAAAGTCAAAGTGTCCACATATTTCTTTAACTTTTTTAATATGAAAAGCTCAGGTTCATCATTTAATGCCCTAATTTATTCCTCATCACTATTTGATCTTAAAGTAATCTCAAACCTTATCGTGACATCTTTTTGATTGGAATCCTTATCAAAACTAGATTCCTAATCAATATGTATCACTGGAGGTTCTTTTTCTTTTTCTTCTTTTTTTTTTCCTCATTTTCTTTCTTTTTCTCTTTTTCATTTTTTGCAATATTTTGTGCCTCAATAATGATGGGTTCTATAGAATCATGTTTCAACATCTTAGGAATGTAATAAGCCTTGTCTTTATAGAGTTCAATTTCAAGAACAAAGAATGGTTGTATATCACCTTTTATAATATATTATACTCCATCCATAGTGTACTTAATACACATGTGGAGTGAAGAGGGAACCATTCAATACTCATGAATCCAAGGTCTGTCTAAGATGTCATTGAAGGATGTCTCTAAGCATATGATATGAAACTTTGCTTCAATTTTCAATCCTTCTATTTCCAATAATAGAGTGAACTAGGGTCTACCAGAACTCTTAACAACCTAATAGAGGGGGCGGTTATGATCAGTAGTCTCCAAAAGTATATTCTCATCAAAGAAAGTAGCTCATGGGAACTCCATCAAGTAGCAACCCTCATCTGAGGAAGTTACTGCTAGTTGGGTTAGGCATTTTCAGGGTCAAGTAATGCCCCTCTTAATGACTCTCTCTTATTTCTTTTGAAAGAATAAGAGTGGCATAAATACTCAACCTAACAGGAAGTTTTTTGAGCTGGGATAAAATGTTGTAGTCCACCTTAAGAACATTTGGCTCGACTACTATTTCTTTAGGCAAAGGTTATGGGCTTGAACTTTGGCCCATAATTTGCTTTCCTTTATCTTTAGGAGGAGAAGACAGGCAAGGTGGTAAAATTCTTTCACTATAGATATATACTTTAGTAATATCACCAAGGGTTATGTCAACCTGATCCTCATCTTTAATATCTTTCTCTAGAGATTGATCAAAATTTAATACTTCTATATCTATGCTAAGAGGATTGCCTTGTAGGTCTTCAATATGGTTATCAGTATCTGATCCTAATTCATAAAACATATTATGAGAATTTTCTTTTTATTACCTTCTTTTTCATCATTTTCAATAATATGCTTATTAGAAATAGCAAGAATATATGAAACACCTTTGGATTTGGACTTTTATTTATCTTTTTAAAATGAGGATAAAGGCATATAAGGCTTTACCTTTCCATCTTTTTCATACAATATTCTATCAAATACAATATATGTCCCTCCCTCACAACACTCTCCATCTTCTACAAAGCTAAAGATGATGAATCGAGTAGAGGTGGAACTCGCTCTCCAAACTCAGCTGGATCAATATGGATGACCTTCTTCCAAGTCTTCATCTGATCCTGCATAACATTTTAAAACTTTTTCATCATATTTTTGAAGAACGGGATAAAGCTACATCTTATGTAGGAGGAGTATTGAAAGAAGTAGAATAACCTATGATAACTTTAATGGACCCTTGAAGGTATTCCTTTTGTATAATCACCAACCCCTTCTTGTAGTTTCTTTCAAGACAGTCTTTAAATGTAAAACAATCTTCAATGGTATGCCCTAACATCTGATGGTCAGGACAATAGTTAGGGTCATCTACTTTTCCAACTTTCTCAGGCCTTTTTGGTTCAGGTAGTTTAAAATCTGGCTTCTTTTTAAATTTTTTTGAAAATTTTCCTCACCACCTCTTTTTTGAAAGAATATGTCTAGTTCATTCTTTTAGAAAAAGGGTTGGTTGGAACTTTTTTAAGGGATGATGATATCTATTATTGTGGTGACCTAAAAGATAAAGGTCATTATGACTATATCGACATTGGTGCTTTCCCCTATTCATCGAAGAGACACTACCTACTTTCTTTTCTAGAAGCTTCCTTGGTTTGGATTATTTTACAAAATAATGATCTTTTAGGAAGGTCATCCTAGGGGCTTCTTCCTGCAGGCTGGAGGCTTTATGCCAAAGTTTTTTAAAAGTTTTAATTATAAAGCCTTTTAATTAGAAGATAATGGGACCGTGGATATTTTTAAGGAGAATCTAAACAGTGTGCTGCTCTTGCAATAATGGCTCGCACTTGAGACTGTGGATTCTCCATCTAAAGATATAATCAACTTTCCATTCACCAAGCCTTTGTTTTTCCACCACTAGATCACCTACAGTGATGTGGTGTTGAGTGCTTGTGAATCTCTTTACAAAGATGCCCTCTAGTTCGGTGAAAGTGCGCACCGAGCCATTGGGCAGATTTGCATACCAGTCAAAAGCAACTATGCTCAAGCTGCTAATGAACAATCTAAATAATAAAGTATCACTCCCTCTGGTATTGCAACAACTTGTGTGGAAGTGAGCTAAATATTATCTAGGCTTCCCAGTCCCATCGAATACTTCAAATGAGGGAGGCAAGAACCCTTTGGGGTAGGGAACAGAATCATATTTCTCAGGGTAATGACTATCGTTTGAAACCAAGGGCATGCCTCATGACTGTGCGAGGGATTCTTTTACTTGCTATTCCACCTATGATTTTAGTTTAGTTGCAGAGATTAAGTCATCGATAGGCTTTGGTTCTTGGTGATACTCCTCCAAACAAACCTCAAATCATCAGTGGGATGTGGAAATTTGGGTTGCACGATCTGATGAGGTCACAAAGAGGAGGGGTTCATGCTTTAAAGTGATTGCATAGTAGCAATCATCTCCTCCATCCTCTTTTCTATTGAATCAATTTGATCATCCTTCTTTTGAATTTGAAGGATGAGTTGCTGAGTGGGATCTAGCACAGAATTTTCTTGTGATTCATTCTACTCTTTCTTCGATGATCTAGTGTCTACCATGTAGATATGACCTGCAAGTAGTTCTAAATCATCATTTAGCATATCATCCTACTCTAAATCATAGTATTCATGCATTCTTTTTTTTCATTTTCTTCATCCTCTTTGACAATTATTTCCATTTCTTCTTTGAACAAATGAAATGGAGTATCATTATTGAGAATGATATCAAACTCGTCGCCCATATCCATGGGTCTTATTTTAGATTCTTCACCTTTTTTTCCCTCTTGGGATGCAAGAATTTCCTCAATGGTGGCTCCCAAGCCAAGGTGACACTCAACAGTAGTCTACTTGGTGTAAGGAGAAGGATGAGGAGACTCAATTTCCTTATTGGAAACATAAAATAATGAGGGCCCTTTAGCTCGAGGCCCATGTGAAGATAATAGAGGCCTATCTAAACTAGGCCTAGAGACAGATCTTTCTAGAGATGAAGGTGGTAAATGTGGTTGTGGGTGAAATTTGTGACACCATATAGAGTTTAGGATTTTCTTATTTAGATGATCAAATGTGTCATTAAGGAAGAAACATATTATCTCATAAGATAAACATGCATTTCTATAATGGATTTGATCATTTAATAAAAGACTCCTACGGCTAATAGGTCTTTCATGTACCAAATATTTTTCTTTTGAACAACATGAAAGCTAGAACATGGTTTAATTTTAAACTAGTTCATGGTTCCTGATAGAGGCAAGCCCTTACAGTTAATTACATCTTAAGAAGTGTCTCTTCCTAAGAATATTCTCGATTAAAGAAATGAGTTGTTATTTCTAAAGATTTTTAAGTTGGTTTTCAAAGGATTGATTTTGGAATTTTAATTGGGATTGATCCAAATCGAAGATAGTTCTTTTGGAGGCCAAACGGGATGAAGTAGGAAATGTCTATTAATACTGGGATGCCTAATAGACATTTCAACTATCCTATAATTGGGCTTTAAATTTTGGAATTTAATTTAGATTTTGAGTTGACATTTTCTTAAAGGTATAGGACTTTGATTCTAGCAGCATAAGATGGAAAAACTGCCTAGGGTTGAAGACTAATTCCTAAAAAGGATGCTTCAAAACCTAGTCTATAGATGATTCTAACACATATCAGTTGCTCGAATTAGTTCAATTTTAGGAATTCTCAACCATTCCTCTCATTTGAGGAAACTAACCTATACCTAACTTTTCTAGACTTACAACCTGCATGGAGGGGCTACCAACTAACACCACCTAAGCGCATTTTAAATTCATGATGCTAAGTCTCAAGAATGTAAGATGGCTAGGTTGTTGCATTTTTAGGAAGGGAATCTCTGAACCTAGACTCACTCCTTAAACCCTAGAATCATACTGGGTATGAAATGCATCTAACTAATGCACATTTTTTAGATTTTTAAATATTTTGATTCAAGATTTATTTGAGGTCTTGGGTATGCATTCTTATTCCTAATGTCATGTAATTAGAAATGATCATGGGTCAAATCAATAATAGAAGGCAAGCTTCCTTAAGAATGCAGTCATCCTCAAAGGTTAGATGCCTCTTATGTGTAATGGGAGAAGTTACCTAATTTAAGGATTGGAGCAATATAATTTCATGGTTTTAAAACCTGATTATTTCTAATTGATTTTATTTTTTGCCTAAGGCTTTAGTTTATGTGAGGTTTCAAATTTTAATTAGTTTTATTTTAATTATTTAGATTTAAGTTGGGTATAAAATTTTATTTTTTTCTATCACCCTAATTATCCAAGCATTCAATCACAGGAAAGCACAACACAGAAAGGAACCTAGAAAACCATGTTGATTTTATTATGCACCCAAAAATAAATCAAGCTAATTTAAATTTAAGAAAAAGGCCAATGCGGCCGGGAACCACTATACACCCTAGAAGAAAAGGCAAATGGGTAGCCAAACTCTACCCTTATACTGCTTGACCTAGAACTACAAGTCTATATTTTTGGGTCTTCTTTTCAGGATAGTCTCCTTCGTTATGGACATCATGTCAAGCCCACTGCACCTATCTTTTAGTAGGGACCCCATAGATTCTAACCTAATTCTAAGATCAAATTTATATTTTGATTTCAAAATTAATTCTTAGACCCTACAAAATAAATATTAGGAAATAAAAATAGCACACAGTAGTTATGTTTCACAAACATACGGGCTTAGCATTAGCTGCTTGCCAAGCCCGCCTATCTTATGGGCTATGCTTAAGGAATTAAGCATACTTGCAAGAAATAACATTTTCAATTTTTTTAATGATAGCAATCCTTTCTAGCATAGCCCCCTATAGAAGATAATGTTATATCTAGAAAGAACATCCTACCATCTAATCTAATAGGCAAACAATCCTAGACAGGCAGTCTAAAATTGTACACCATAAAGACATATGCAACACATCATATCACAACACATCACAAGGAATCATAAAAAAATCACAGAATGGCCTAACTTAAGTCTAGGGTCTATGACCTAATAATCTAGTGTGTGAATTAAAAAGGCCTTTGTAGCCAAACTTTGCTAGCCCTCTTTAGTTTAATTCAATTTTGAGTTTGAATTTGTTTGAAGTTTATATTTGGGTGGTTTCAACTCAAATGATTTAGTGATTTATTTCTATTTTTATTTCACTTTTATTTGGTTAAAATGAAGTTTAAGTTTTCAATAATGAAGACTAGCATGAATTCCATTTTTGGATGGAACTCACCCTATTCTACATCCTAACTCTTAATGAAATGAAATCTTCATCCTAAGATGAAAATCTATCCCAAAGGTTTAACTAAGATCCTTAAGTATCTTAATTAATTCTTTTAATTTTATTTATTTCCTTTGAATTTGGATTGATGTTCTATTTCTTTTCTTTAAAATTTAATTTTGATTTTCATTGTTAGTTTAGTTTTCAGTTTAGTTTGGTTTGAATTATTTCATTTGATCTTCTTTGAACTAGTTCATTAGATTTAATTTGTTTATTTCATTTGGTTTTGTTTGACTTGGTGTTTTGAGTTATTTTATTTTGGTTTACTTTAACTGAGGCATTTAGGTTAAGATTTGAATTCATTCTTAGGATAATTTGATTGTAGATTTAAGGGTTCATTGAGTCTATATTACTCCAATTAACTTAAGGTTTAATTATTCTTAATATGATTTATTAATTTCATTAACCATTAAGTATGGAAATGATTAAGATCTTTAACTTAGGATATTTGAAAACCATCCTAAGAGTTTTTGATGTATGATTGAGATTAGTCCAAGTTGTTTCAAGATTTAATAGATTAATGAATTTTCTTACTCATTATTTGATTCATATTGACTTATAAATTTGGAAATTCATTAATTCCCAATCTTAAAATTAATTAGGTTCAAAGTTCTTATGGGATGTGGGGTTACATGCCAATTTCATGTTTCCAAAGTTTCATCTTAATTAGATTCATAATTAAGGTGTAATTAATGTTTTAATTATTCCATTAAAACTAAAATTAAGCCTAATTTAATGCAAATCATTTGAGGGTTATATTTTTCATTGATTTCTCCCTAAACGATGTTTCCAAGGAGGGTTTATTCATAATTTTTGGACATTTGCTTGATTTATTATGAATTAAGTAAGCTCTAGTTATTTATTTGAATTATTTAATTCATTTAATTGCTTAATTAAGCCAATTTCCGATCTATTGAGTTTCATTTGTGTTTTAATGTTCATTAAGGTTCATTAAGTTGATCTAAGGTTGTTTGATTCATTTTCATTAATTAATTTATTTAATTAAAATGGAGGTTTATGATTTGAAAAAAGGTGATGCACAAAAGTGTGCAAATTATAGAGGAATTAAGTTAATGTGCCACACATTAAAATTATGGGAGAGAGTAATTGAGCATAGGTTACGATGTGATACTAAAGTTTCTCACAATTAATTTGGTTTCATGCCAGGTAGATCTACTATGGATGCTATACATTTGTTAAGGGGTTTGATGGAGAAGCATAGAGAAAGTAAGGAGGATCTACATATGATATTTATAGATTTAGAGAAAGCTTATGATAAAGTTTCAAGAGATGTTCTTTGGAGAGTTCTAGAATAGAAAGGAGTTAATATTGGTTATATTCAAGTCATTAATGATATGTATACTAGAGTTGTTACTTATGTCCAAACACAAGGAGGATTGACAAAATATTTTCCCATTTCAATTGGATTACATCAAGGATCAGCTTTAAGCCCTTATCTTTTACTTTAGTTATGGATGTTCTTACTAGGCATTTACAAGAAGATGTACCTTGGTGTATGCTTTTTGCTGATGACATTCTTCTTGTTGATAAGACTAGAGAGGGAGTCCAACAGAAACTTGAATTATGGAGGTCAACTCTAGAGTCTAAAGGTTTTCATATAAGTAGATCTAAAACTGAATATATGGAGTGTAATTTTAGTTGTAGAAGTTCTAGTGGTAATGTTGTGACATTAGGTGAACAAGTCATTAATAAGAGTGAGTGTTTCAGATATTTAGGCTCTATTGTACAAAATAATGGTGAAATAGATGGAGATGTTATTAGTAGAATTCAAGTTGGATGGTTGAAGTGGAGGAATGCATCTGGCCTATTATGTGATAGAAATGTTCCACTTAAACTTAAGGAAAAGTTCTATTTTTTTCTTTTGGCTTATCACCTTGTCTTCAACCCTTGGATCTACTCTCTTAAGAGGTATTCAAAGTCTAAGCTTACTTAGATAAATCCAAGTCATTTTCATGAGTGAAAGGGAGAGGAATCTTCCTTCGATTAAAAATTTCCATTCCTCTTTTTTTTTGTGATTTATGGCATCATCACCATAGTCCCTAGACTAATGTATGGCTGCCAACCTCAAACTTAATGTGGATTTGAGGTCAAGTTTGAACCCATTTGACCTGGATTGGAAAATTGAATCCAAACCAAGTATTTGAATTCAAAGTGTTTGGTTTTAATTTAATTCTTGTAACTTTAAGTTTAATCATCTTTGGTTAATGATTGATTGAGTTTTTATTAGATTAATTCATATAATTTTAAATTGATTTTGAATTTCATTTCATTTTAACCCATTTGAACCTAAATGGGTTAAGTTTGATTTTAATTAGGTTCAAATGACCAATTTAGTTCAATTGGATTGGGTTTGGACTCCAATCATGCTTGATCACATGTGTGAGATGATTTAGAGTGATTTATTTCATTTAATTTTAATATATTTTAATTTAAAACTATTTCATCCAATGTGGGCTTAATAGGTCAAATGACCAATTTGACCAAATTAGACCCAATGGTGGGTTAAATTATGTTTGATTATATTTCCAAATGATTTTGAATAATCAAATTGAATTAATTTCAATTTAATTTGGGTTTGAACCCAATAGGACCCATTTAGGTTCATTTATACTAAGTAGTCTAATTAACCCAATTAAGACCTAAATAAATTTGAATTTCTTTAGATTTGTGATTAATCATGTTTATTTGGTCATTTGGAACATTTTGAATGATTTAATTTGGCCAAATTCATGGAGGGTTGACCTTTGACTAAGTGGGTCCCACTTAAAGTTAAACCTATTTTAAATGGGTTAACTAAATATGACTTTGATTTGGTTTTGGATGCTTTCATTTATTTTAATTTGATTTTAATTTTAGTTTAATTCAAATTGGAAGATTGGGTTGATTCCACCTAAGCCAATTAGGTTAGATCAAACCCAAAGATGATGCCCTGGGTCACTAAGTATAGTGTCCTAAGCATTGAATTAGAAGATTCCAATTTGAGATTAGGACATCCTAATTACATATTTTAAAATGATATTAACCTCGTTAAAAAATGAGGTCAACAAATGGACCCCTGATATATGTAGTGGATAAGCCATAGTACACTACACATATTAGCATTCACCGAATTGATCAACATTACAAGCATAAGCTTGGGGTTCAAATTCAAATTTTTTATTTTTTATTTTAATTTTGATTGCATTTTGTTTGTTTATTTTGGATTTGATTGTGAAGGATAGTCATATGTATGCCTATACTTGTTTTTGGAATGATTCATTCTTAGGAACTTAAATTCACTAAGTTCCAAGATGAATAGGGATGCCTTTAGGAGTAGACCCAAAGGATGGTAAGTCCTAATGCAATCATTTTGTTAAAAGAAGATGCCTTCAAGGGACTTACTCTGTTTAAGAATAGTAGTTAGAAAGGATGCCAATGTGGACAGTTACTCCTATTCCATAATAATGCTTTAACCAAAAAAAGAAATTGTTAAGGGATTTACTCTTATTTAGTTAACTATTAGGAAGGGGTCTTTTAAGACTTGATTCCAACCCAAATAGCTAAGCTAAGGAGAAGGGGATTAAATAGCTTAATCCTAATCGTCAACATTTTGACTACTAAGTAGGGGTCACATGGACTTAATTCTTGTTTTAATAGTTCACAGAAATGGGGCCTTCAAAGGCCTAATACCATTTCTTAGTTTCTTTTGTTTTCATTGGAAAAGTATTCATAAAAATAAGGATCCTATTCTAATGAAGTAAGCTGATAGTAAGGGACCTTCAATGGCTTAATTCTAACCTTGTTAGCTTTAGAAAAGAAAAGGGTCATAAGTACTTTATCCTATCCTTATAAGGATTCCTACTAAGGGACTTCCTCCTTTATGATTGGTTAATAATAAGGGGTCTTCATGACTTTATTACTTCTTGAGTAACCATAATGAGGAAGAGGGGTCTTAATGACTTGTTCCTAGACTTCAGATTTTGGATAATAGGAAAGGGGCCTTCATGACTTATTCCTAACCTAGGCAGCCTATTTTCCAAGAAAGGGGTCTTCATGACTTAGTCTTATTCTTGTCTTTTAGAAAGAATGCCTACTAGGGGACTTATTTATTTCTATCTAGCTATTAGGAAGGAGCCTTCAATGGCTTAATCCAACCTAAATAGCTTGGGTGAAGGAAAGGGGTTTTTGATGACTTGATTTCAAACTTCGCATTATTATTTTGACTTAAAGATAGGTTCTTAATGACTTTATCCTAACCTTAGTCACTTTAAAAGGATGCCTACTGTGGGACTTACTCCTATGTGATTAGCTATTATAATGAGGTCTTCAATGGCTTAATCCATCCAAAATAGCTAAGGAGAGGAATGGGGTCTTCATGACTTAATCCAATCCTCAAAAGTTTGGCTAATAAGAAAGGGGTCTTCATGACTTGTTCCTATCCAAATTAGCCTATGTGACATGAAAGGGGTCATAGTGACTTAATCTTATCATGTAAACAATAGGAATGGTGCCATGAAAGGCTTGCTCCATACTTATCGGAAGTTATAAGAAGGGTGCCACAAATAGGCTTACTCCCATATTAATGAAAGAAAGAGTTATTCTATAAAAGACCTACTTTGAATTTATGAGATTGGTGCACAATATCTTACTCCAAACTCATAAATAAAGACATGAGATAGGTGCCACTAAGGGATTCCTCCCAACTCAAGATATGTATGGGAAAGATCCCACAAAAGGCTTGCTAATATCCTATGGATGATATGAGTAATGCCATAAAAGGCTTACTCTAAGTTTATGAGAATTGTTCACAAAGGCTTACTCCAAACTCATAAGAAAAGATATGAGAAAGGTACCATAAAATGCTTGCTCCCAACTCAAGGTATGTATAGGAAAGGTGCCATAAATGGTTTACTCCTAACCTATAGATGAAATGGGTGAGGAAAGGGGTCAAAGTGACTTTATTCTTAATCCTCAACTTTTTTGACTAATAAGAAAAATTCAAATGAACTTGATCTTTACTTGATTAGTCTAACTTTATGAAAGGAATGGAAGGTTTGTTTTTATTTCTTGATTCACTAATACTTATTATATATGAAGAAGTTTAGTGAAGAAGGTTTAAGGTTTGATGTGTATTTTTGAAGGAGGATTTGGGTATATTTTGGACCCAGTGCTTTACTATGTTATGAGCATAGAAGTTAAACATTTTTCTTTCTTTTCTTTTCTATTTTTTTTTCATAGTTGCTTATAACCATGCTAGATGTCTGATTCACTCTAGGCAATAGATCATAGGGTACTGACCTAAGAATTTTTACCTTTTTAAGCTTTCTTGTGACTGTGTAGTTCTTTAGGCAATAAGAACCAAAGTCAATCAGTGCTTCTCAAATGAAATTTCTTTTTTTCTTTTTGTTTGGACATGTATTTCAATTTTGTTTTATTGATATGAATGCCAGCTTATAAGGCCTTCTCTTCGATTCAATAAAGATTAAGAGATTCCTTTGAAGCTTTATAAAATGAATGAGAATCAAGATAAAAAACTCTTGGATTCTCATGGATACATTTATTTTTATTCTTTTGTCCCTAATCAATATGGGAATTGAAAGGATTAACTTATTAGAGAAATTAAGAATCTTTTGATAAGTTTGAAATTGAATTTCTCAAGTTAATTTAATATTTTTTAAAGGTTTTATGAAATGATATTTTATAAATGGCTTTGATTAATTTCTTGTTTGTAGATTTTTGATCTTTCTAATTTTACTACAAGGTCCTTGAAATTACTTTGAAAGTATATTTCAAGACTCTATACGTAGTGTTATGGTTGTTTTTCACATCACATTAAAGTTTCTTTTATATTCTATTCTTTTTTTCATTTATTTTTTTGGCAAGATTTTCAATATAACTCTCCACTTAAATGAAAGTGAGATTATAAGAAATCTTAATCATGACCTTTTCATAAATTGTCCCAATATTTTGAGAATGAATGATATGACTATGTAACAGAACGTTCTTGTAAGGATTATGAATGTCATATCATATGCTTTCAATTTTCTTTTCTAGAATTATTTTGATTTGATAATTTTCAGATAAGTTCTCTTTAAGGAAGATAATCTTATGCATGAAATCCTTTTTTTTTTTTGAAATAAAGTATGGGTAATATGAACTCATCTTCAAAGTAAAGATTTTATCTTAGTCCCAAGATGTGGGTCACATGGGTTTGATCTTTTTCTCTTTCTTATTCTTTTTCTTTTTCTTTTCTTTTTATCATTCATTTCCATTTTTTTATGATGTTAGCTAACCAAGAAGAATTTTTTCTTCTCATCTAAAGCCATCATTTTCTAGCTTTTAATTTGTCAAAATTTTACTTTCCTTTTGGAGTTTGATCGCAGTCATCAAGGGACTTAGTTTATTGAAATGACATCAAGCTTAAGTTTATAGACCACTACATCTAGAGATCATTTCAATTTATTTCTAGATAAAGTAGTCTTTAAACTTGAAGAATAGCTTGCTTAAGTCTCAATATCCAACTTATTAAAGAGTTAGACTATTGATGTTAGTTGCAGATCAATTTCTCTTATTATTATTATTTTTATGTATTTCTTTCAGCTTGTCAATTATGGATTTAGATTCCTCTTCAAATTATAGGGGTGCATCCTAAACTTAAAGATTATATAGATCTCCAAACACATCTAAACAACATTCATTTAATATGTTAGAGTGCCTTTGAAGAGGATGTCAGGACCCTGACCGCTTAACAATTTTTAACTTGTAATGGCTCTATGGTTTCATAACTTTTTTTGTTTATGGTTATAGTCCACTTGCAATGGAATCAGAGTATACTTAGTTAAATCTTTGCCATGCAAAGGATATGGACCCCCAAAAAAGAAGATCTATTATCTCTTTTAATCAACCATGCAAGCTCACCCAACATGGCAAAGGTCATGATGACAAAGTATGAGATATCTGATTATTTTTGTTTAGCTAAGGACAATTCTTGACTTCTAACCCAACCACTTTATTTTGATGTGGAGGAGTTTAAAGTTTATAATGTCCACATGCTTAGAAATTTCAAACTTCATCCTTTTGTTCTTAGATATAGTCCTTCCAATCCTTTTAATTTGCTTTATGTCTTTTGTTCTTTTATTCATTCTTTCTTTTGGTTAACATTTTGATAACATTTAAATTCTTTATGAAATGTTACATCTGATATTTTTCCTAGTTATAAGATTTACTAGAAAATTAGATGTATTTGACTTATTTCCTTAACATTTTATTCTTTGTGATATGTCACATTAAGCATCTTTCCTAGTTACAAGATTTACTAGGAAATTAGATGTATATGACTTTTTGTCCAAATACAACATTTGATATAATTCAATTCAACATTTTGTTTGACTGATAATATTACTTTATATGATCCTTTTTAATTCCTTGATTGAACAAAAGATTTAGTGTGGTCTTTTTTTAAAAAAACTCTACACTTATGAAGATAGAATTGATAAAAAACATCCTTTCTCAATTTTTTTTTATTTGAGCTAGATAGGACAATCCAAGAGTATTAAAGATGTCCTCGAATTCCTAAGTTTCTTTTTCATGTTTGAATTTTTATCTTCAACCAATATGTGATTGAGATTAAGGCTTTATTTTAAGTTGAGGTTTCAATATTAAGTTTCCATGAAACAAAAATTCCTTTATTTATTTAATTGAATTTACATGGCACCATCTTTTCAAAGCGTGATTAGAATTGGGCCTATATAAATTCACTTTCGTGTTTACAATTGATGTTGATCGATGCGCCTAGATATTTTCTTCTATTGAATTTTCCATATCAACCAAGATGTTAATAAGTTCTTAGTACTCTATCTTCATCATAGAAGATAACCCTAGAACCTTTTTATAATGGAATACCACATCAAGAAGTTAATTATAGTTAAAGAAGGAAAATTACAAGATTATGTAATGCCTTGCTTCATTTTCATTTCTTTTCATTTTTTTTATTTCTTTGATTTCATTTCATATTTTTTTCTTTTTTTTTACACAGCATTACGATGCTTAATTTTGTAAGCAACTTCTCTAAGATGGGCAAGATATCACATTTTGAAGATGACTTATTTTCCATTTCTTTTCAATGCCATTTGAGGTGGTATGACTCTACCATTTTGAATTTGATTTCAAGAATTTCCCTTTTAATATGTAGGGAAGGTAAGTCTAACTCTATCCTTAAAAGATCAATAGACCTCATGATCTATTCATTTGGAGGATCATCATTTAAAAGGGACCCTCTAGGGTAGATGATGTGCTATTAGAAAGTCAAGTTAGACTTGTACTTTTTATAGCACATTCAAGATTAAAGGTAACCTCAGCTTGCAATAAAATCTTTGACCACCATACTAGACATTAAGACAATGTCAAGTAGGTCATAAGACATTGCAAAGTATTCTCCTTAGATTTACTTTATATTGAAACCATATAATTCCTTAGTCTTTGAACGGAGAAAACTAAGACTTTCTTCATTCATTTAGAAGAACAAAGTCCTAAGTGATTTATCCATCAACTTACCAGAGATAAAAAATTTCATACTTTCACTCTGAGAGATAGGAATATCTCCCTTAGGACCCAATCCTAAGGTCATGATTTCTTTAGAAGGATTATAATCTTCATTTATTTATTTTTTCAAGATTTGTCCTTGAAATTAATTAAGGCCATTTATGAAATATCAATGACTCAATGGGACAAGGCTCCGATTAAGAAAGTTGATTTAAATTTATTAGTTTTAAATTTCATTCATTTCAACTTTCTCGGGAGAATCAGAATTCTCTTTCACTACCTTCTCTTTTCTTCTATTGATTAGGAGCAATAGTGAATCCTATCACTTTATCTTTATTTATGTCATGTCATCTTCCTCTTTTGACTCTCTCATAAACACATAAGAATTTAAGGTTTCAGAAGGTCTATTACCTCTAAGTCACTTCTTAGAATTGGTTAATCAGCTTGAACAATTGATTTTCTAATATTCTAGTGGACACGTGGAGATGATTTAAGATTAAAGTTGATTTGCATTTATGTAAAATTTTCTTCTATAAGTATTGGAGATTTACATTTAGTTCCTTAATCAACCTCTTCCTAAGGTCAATAAAGCATTCTTTTGGGATGATTTTTGTTTTTATCCCTCTTTTTATTTTCTTTTGAGTTGATTCTTCTTTAAATGCAATTCTAGCTTCAATCATAGTGGTAAGGGGTGGCACAACTATGCCTCCATTTGGTTTATATTTTCTTAAGATTTGAAGGAACTCCTTCATTTCAATATACATCCTTAGGTATTTATTACCTTTGAATGTAATAGAATAAAGGGTATCAACTTAAGACCCATCCTCATTCTCTTTTACTTAAGTATAAAGCCAAAGAAAGATCAAGGACACGTTTAACTTTGAGATTTTATTCTTGAGATTTACTTTTCAAATTTTAAAATAATTTTCAAACTTTTTGAATTTAACATTTCTTTTTCCACAATGGAATGGTTTCAAATCCATCTTGACTAGATTTAGGTCTTAACAAAAATGAGTTTATTTTCATTTATTTCTCTCCCCCTTTTTTTGGGATTTGGTTTTAGGACCCAATCATTTGACTATGGCAAATGAAGAGTTCTAGAACCTTAGTTCAGGATGTTGGATAGGCTCAGCCAAGAATTAAATGGAGAGCTATCCAATTAAAAGAAAGGTATTCATGGCCTATGAGTGGCATTACTACACTATCGATATATAGAAATAACCACTTATTTCTAAAGATGGAGATAGGAACCATTCCCCAACGGAGTCACTAGAAAATATCTTTGTTGGAAAAATTCGTGACACCACATAAAGTTTAGGAATTTCTTATTTAAATGATCAAATGTATCATTAAAAAAGAAACATATTATCTCAGAATATAAACATGTCTTCCTTTAATGGATTTGATCATTTAATAAAAGACTCCTAAGGCTATTGGGTCTTTCATGTACTAGAGATTTTTCCTTTGACCTACATGGAAGCTAGAAAAAAGTTTAATTTTAAACTAGGTTCATGGTTCCCTATAGAGGAAAGCCCCTATAGTTAATTATATCTTAAGAAGGGTCTCTTCCTAAGAAAACTCTCGATTAAAGAAATGAGTTATTATTTCTAAAGATTTCTAAGTTGGTTTTCAAGGGATTTATTTTTGGAATTTTAATTAGGATTGATCCAAATTGGAGAGAGTTCTTTTGGAGGCCAAACGAGATGAAGTAAAAAATATCTATTGATATTAGGATGCCTAGTAGACATTTCAACTCTCCTATAATTGGGCTTTAAATTTTATAATTTAATTTAGATTTTGAGTTGACATTTTCTTAGAAGTCTTGGACTTAGATTCTAGCAGCACAAAATTGTAAAAATGCCTAGGGTTAAAGACTTATTCCTAAAAAGGATGCTTTAGAACCTAGTCAATAGATGATTCTTACACATATCAGATACTCGACCTAGTTCTACTTTGGGAATTCTCAGTCATGCCTCTCACTTGAGGGAACTAACCTATACCTGACTTTTCTAGACTTACAACCAGCATGGAGTGGCTGTCAGCTAACACCACCTAAGCGCATTTTAAATTCATGACACTAAGTCTCATGAATGCAAGATGGCTAAGCTGTTGCATTTTCAAGAAAGGAATCTATGAACTTAGACTCACACCTTAATCCAAAGAATCAAGTAAGGTATGAAATGCACTTAACTAATGCACATTTTTTATATTTTTAAATATTTTGATTCAATATTTATATGAGATCTTGGGTATGCATTTTTATGCCTAATGTCATGTAATTAGAAATGGTCTTGGGCCGAATTAATAATAGAAGGTAGGCTTCCCCAAGAAGGCAGTCGTCCTCATAAGTTAGATGCCCCTTACATGCAATGGGAAAAGTTGTCCAATTCAAGGATTGGAGCAATATGATTTCATGGTTTTAAGACCTGATTATTTCTAATAGATTTTACATTTTTCCTAAGGCTTTAGTTTATGTGAGGTTTCAATTTTTATTAAGTTTAAAATCAGTTGTTTAGATTTAAGTTGGGTTTAAAATTTAGTTTTTCCTATGAGCCTAATCGTCTAGGCATTCAATCACAGGAAAGCACAACACAGAAAGAAACCTAGAAAAGTATGTTGATTCTATTGCGCACCCAAAAAATAAATCAAGCCAATTTTAATTTAATAAAAAGGCCAATGCGGTCGGGTACCACTGTACACCCCAGAATAAAAGGCAAATGGTAGCCAAGCTCTGCCCTTATATAGCCCGATCTAAAACTACAAGTCTATATCTATTGGCCATTTTCTAGGATAGTCTCCATCTTCAGGTACATCCATTGGGATTCATAGAGGACCACTGCACCTATCTTCTAGTAGCGTTAGCTCCAACTAATCCTAGACCTTATAGATCCTAACCTAATTCTAAGCTCAAATTTACATTTTGATTTCAAAATTAATTTTTAGGCTTTGTAAAATAAATGTTAGGAAATACAAACAGCTCACAGCTGTTATATTTTACAAACATACAGGCTTAGCATTAGCTACTTGCCAAGCCCATCTATCCTTTGGGCTATGCTTAAAGATTTAAGCATAACTGCAAAAAAATAAAATTTTTAATTTTATTTATGATGGAAATCCTTTCTATCATAGCCCCCTATAAAAGATAATGTTATATCTAGAAAGAATATCCTGCCATCCAATCTAATGAGCAAACAATCCTAGACATGCAGTCTAAAATAGTACACCACAAAGACATGGGCAGCACATCATATCACAACACATCACAAGGAATTATAAAAGAATCATAGAATGGCCTAACCTAAGTTTAGGGTCCATGACCTAATGTTCTAGTGTTGAAGTAAATAGGCTTGTGTAACAAGTCTTTCCTAGCCCTCTTTAATTTAAGTTTCAAATTTGAGTTTGAATTTGCTTGAATTTTACCTTTGGGTGGTTTCAATACAAATGATTTGGTGATTTATTTCCATTTTTATTTTACTTTTATTTGGTTAAAGTGAAGTTTAAGTTTTCAAGAATGAAGAGTAAAATAAATTCCATTTTTGGATGGAACTCACCCTATTCTACATCCTAACTCTTAATGAAATGAAATCTTCATCCTAAGATGAAAATATATCCCAAAGGTTTAACTAAGATCCTTAAACTTAATTAATCCTTGTGATTTTATTTATTTTGTTTGAATTTGGATTGATGTTTCATTTGTTTTCTTTAAAATTTAATTTGGATTTTCATTATTAGTTTAGTTTTCAATTTATCTTAGTTTGAATTATTTCATTTGATTTTCTTTGAATTAGTTCATTTAATTTAATTTATTTATTTCATTTATTTCATTTGGTTCTTTTTGACTTGGTGTTTTGAGTTATTTGATTTTGGTTTATATTAACCTAAGGCATTTAGGTTAAGATTTGAATTCATTCTTAGCTTAATTTGATTGTAGATTTAAGGGTTCATTGAGTTTGTATTAATCCAATTAACTTAAGGTTTAATTAGTCTTAATATGATTTATTAATTTCATTAACCTGTAAGTATGGAAATAATTAAGTTCTTTAACTTAAGATATTGGAAAACCATCATAAGAGTTTCTAATGTTTGATTGAGATTAGTTCAAGTTGTTACAAGATTTAATAGATTAATGAATTTTTCTTATTCATTATTTGATTCATATTGACTTAGGAATTTGAAAATTTATCAATTCCAAATTCGAAAGTCAATTGGGTTAAAAATTTTGATGGCAAGTGGGGTTACATGCCAATTTCATGTTTCCAAAGTTTCATCTTGATTAGATTCATAATTAATGTGTAATTAAGATTTTAATTATTTCATTAAAATTAAAATTAAGCCTAATTTGATGCAAATTATTAAACGATTTCATTTTTCATTGACCCCTCTCTGAAAGATATTTCCAAAGATGGTTCATTCATAATTTGTGGACAATTGGTTAATTTATTATGATTTAATTAAACTCTAGTTAATTATTTGAATTATTTAATTCATTTAATTTCTTAATTAAGTCAATTTGTGATTTATTAAGTTTTGATGAGTTTCATTAGTGTTTTAATGTTCATTAAGGTTCATTAAGTTGATCTAAGGTTATTTGATTCATTTTCATTAATTTATTTATTTAGTATTAATTTATTTGATTAAAATGGAGGTTTATGATTTAAAAAAACATTTTTCATGAATTACACTATAATAATTCATGAATATTTTCCTAAGGTGTGTTTAACATAAATTTTAGTTACCCAAAGTTTCATCTCAATTGGAGTAATGTTTTAAGATTAATTAAGGTTTAATTGATTTAACTTAAAAATAAATTAAGGCTAAAATATCCAAAATTAATTACGGATTTAAATTTTTATGGATTCCTCTCATCAAGATGAATCCATAGAGCCCAAGTTTGTAATTTCAGAATTTATATTTTTTACTATTAATTTTTGAATTTTTTGTGATTTTTAATTAATGTTTAATTAATTTTAAATGGACTTAGCTGTTTGGTAAAGGTGGGCTAATGTGGCAACTTTCATGGTGCCTCCACCACGTGGCGTGGCGTGGCGTGAGTGGGCCACGCGGATCCTGTGTGGCATCCTTGTCAAAAGTAGTGCCACGCAGGATGATCTTCGATCGTCCGATCAGTCTCGATTGATCTACAGCATCCTTAAGGTGCTTAAATCAATCCATCAACCTAAATCAAGGTCATTCATTCCTATTAGAAGGATTGAATAGTGAAAATTCAATCTCGTATTTTGTCGATAGGAGACGGATACTGTCCTTCTATTTCACCTAATCATTGATAATTTGCATCATGATTTTGATGACAAATCGATCAGTGATCAATTTAGGACCTATCTATTTGGTTTGATCCATTTGGGGATCAAATTTCTTTTGAAAAGGACCAAAATTGATGGCTTAGAGGCTTTGTGACGGAGCGTACCTTGATTTCAGTGATCACCAATGATGGGTTCAACTCCATTAGGTTTGTTTCAACTTGACAAAGATGTGGGTGAAGTTTGATAATTTTCTTCCTCATGGATTGATCCCTAGACCAATGTCAACTCAATTTTCTGAAGGTCTCGATCATTTTTTAGCTCCCCGACCGCGAGGGGTTGAGGTGGTGATTCATTTGAGGCTGCCTCGGCCTCTAGAAGGTTTTTGAACCATCAATTTGATGAAAGAGACTCCCCTCTCTTTTGGATTTCACCATTAGAGAGGCTCATTTTTCATATGTTCACTGGTGTGCCGGTGGAGAGAGGCTGGGGGAAGGGGCCCATCATTCATCTCTTGCCTTGGTGGACATTTCGGAATGAAAATGGGGAAGGAATAGGCTCCCCCTCCCTTCTTTCCATGAATGGTCGAGAGCTTGTTTTTGGGCCTTCTAAGTGGCCGGGATCCGGCCACTAGTGGCAGCAAGGCTGACTAAGGGGTGGTTTCAATCCCCCTTGGCCTGGTGAGTAAGGTTGAATGAGGATTAGGAAGATAGGAAGACTTCTTCCTATTTTTTCTTCCTTGGCTGAGGCCCCCACGTCTTCTTCTTCCTTTTTCTTATCTTCTCCTTGGCTTCTTCCCATGGAGAAGCAAAGTTTTATTTTTGCTTTTGGCTTATCTCCATGTCTTCATCCCTTGGATCTACTCTCCTAAGAGGTGGTCAAAGTCCAAGGTTACTTGGATAAATCCAAATCATTTTCATGAGGGAAAGGGAGAGGAATCTTCCTTTGGTCAAAAATTTCCATTCCTCTTCTTTTTTTTTCTTTTTTTGTGATTTATGGCATCATCGACATAGTCCCTAAACTAATGTATGGCTGCCAACTTCAAACTTAATGTGGATTTGAGGTCAAGTTTGAACCCATTTGATTTAGCTTGGAAAATTGAATTTAAATTGTTTATTATAATTCAATTCTTACAATTTTAAGTTTAATCATCTTTTTTTAATGATTGATTGAGTTTTGATTTGATTAATTCATTTAATTTTGAACTGATTTTGAATTTCATTTCATTTTAACCCATTTGAACCTAAATGGGTTAAGTTTGATTCCATTTGGGTTCAAATGACCAATTTGGTTCAATTGGATTGGGTTTGGACTCCAATCATGCTTGATCACATGTGTTAGATGATTTGTAGTGATTGATTTCATTTAATTTCAATTAAATTTTAATTTGAAACCATTTGACCCAACACTACCATTGTCGGTCCCAAGTCTGGATGTAAAAAGTGGAGGGTTGTGATAGGCAATCAACAGCCAGCGTAAAACTTATCAAAATAATCATGACATGAATCTTTTAAAACATTGTGTTAATGTTAAGGTGTCCCCTGGAAGCGATGCATTGTATGGCCTAAATACAATGAAAAGTGTGCAATGGCCACTACATAAACACATGGGTGCAATGTTAAATAAGCAAGGGTTCCCACATTATGGACAGATGTAGGCAAAGAATTTAGTCCATGAAAATCAAATTAGGTTAGGAACTTGGAGTATAGGTACTCTTACAGGTAAACTAATAGAATTAATAGATATTATGGTTCATAGGAAGATAAATATTTTATGTGTTCAAGAAACTAAATGGGTTGGGGAGAAAGCAAAGGAGATTGATAGTTTAGGTTTTTAACTTTGGTATTCAGGTAGAAGTCAAATTAGAAATGGCATATTGTGATTTTAAATAAAGGTTTGAAGGATAACGTTATAAATATTAATAAATGTGGAGATAGAATTATTGATTTAAAGATTATTGTTTATACGAGGATTATCAGTGTTATAAGTGTTTATGCTCCTCAAGTAGGTTTGGATGTAGGTTCATAAGAAAAATTTTTGAATGAATTAGAGGGATTAATACAAAAGGTATCTCTTGAAGAAAAAGTATTTACTGGAGGAGATTTAAATGGACATGTTGTTAGAGTGGTAGAAGATTTTAAAAGTATTCATGGTGGTTATGGATTTTGAGTAACTAATGAAGAAGGTAGGACTATATTAGATTTTTATTTAGCCTATGACTTTGTAGTTTCTAATACTTTATTTAAGAAAAGAGATGAGCATATTATTACTTATAAAAATGGATCTAGTAAAACACAGATTGATTATTTTCTGATAAGAAAAATAGATAATTTAGATTGTAAAGATCGTAAGGTCATTACAAGTGAAAGTTTAAATACACAACATCGATTATTAGTCTTAGATTTTAAGATGAAATATTTGAAAGATGGAAAATAAGTCAAATTATTATTCTAGGATTATATGGGGGTACTTAAAGAACACTAATAAAAATATTTTTGAGAGCAAGCTATAAAAGCTTGGAATTTGGGATGTTTATAAAGAAGCTAATGTTATATGGGAAAAAGTAAAAAGTGAAATTAAGCAAGTTACTAAAAATGTTCTTAGAGAATCAAAAGAAAAAGCTTCTTTTAATAAAAATAGTTGGTCATGGAGTTAGAATGTGCAAGAAAAGATAAAAGAAAAATAAGAAGTGTTTTTATAAAACTTGGTTTGGAGGTAAAAACTCAGAGAATCGAGAAAAATATAAAGTGGCAATGTAGAGATTCTAAGAAAGCAATATATGTTGCAAAAAATTTAACTTTTAGTGATTTATATAGTAGATTATATACCAAAGAAGGTGAAAGGTGTACGTATAAGTTAGCTAACTAAAGAGATACGAGAAGAAAAGATCTAGCTCAAATGAGATGTATTAAGGATGAAGATCATAACGTGTTTTTCTTAGAAAAGGATATTGAAAATAGGTGGATGAGGTGTTTTGATAAACTTTTTAAAGAAAAATCTAAAAATATGATTAATTTTAGCAACCCTAATACCCTAAACAAAAATAGAGAATTTTGTTTTTATCATCATATTAGTAAATCTAAAGTTAAAGAAGTTTTAAAGAAAATGAAATGTTGAAAAAAAAGTAGGACCTCATGATATTCTCATAGAAGTGTGGAAATATTTAGGAGATCAAGGAATCTCTTGGCTTACAAATCTTTTTAATATTATTTTAAAGACTAAAAAGATGCTAGATGATTAGATAAAGAGTTTGTTGGTTCCTATATTTAAGAATAAAGGTGATGCACAAGAGTGTGCAAATTATAGAGGAATTAAGTTAATGTGTCATACAATAAAATTATGGGAGAGAGTAATTGAGCATAGGTTATGATGTGATACAAAAGTTTCTCATAATCAGTTTGATTTCATGCTAGGTAGATCTACTATGGATGTTATACATTTGTTAAGAGGTTTGATGGAGAAGTATAGAGAAAGCAAATAGGATCTACATATGATATTTATTGATTTAGAGAAAACTTATGATAAAGTTTCAAGACATGTTCATTGGAGAGTTTTAGAAAAGAAAGGATTTAATATTGGTTACATTCTAGTCATTAAGGATATGCATACTAGAGATGTTACTTGTGTTTAAACATAAGGAGGATTGATAAAATATTTTCCTATTTTAGTTGTATACATCAAGGATTAGCTTTAAGCCCTTATCTTTTTTTGCTTTACTTATGGATGTTAGGCATTTACAGGAAGTACCTTTGTGTATGCTTTTTGCTGATGACATTCTTCTTGTTGATAAGACTAGAGATGGAGTCTAGGAGAAACTTGAATTATGGAGGTCAACCTTAGAGTATAAAGGCTTTTGTTTAAGTAGAACTAAAACAGGATATATGGAGTATAATTTTAGTAGTAGCAGTTATAATGGTAGTACAGCATTGTGAACAAGTCATTAAAAAAAGAGTCACAATTCGATATTTAGGCTCTATTGTTCAAAATGATGGTGAAATAGATGGAGATGTTATTAGTAGAATTCAAGTTGGATGGTTGAAGTGAAGGAATGCTTCTGGCCCATTGTGTGATAGAAAAGCACCACTTAAACTTAAGGAAAAATTTTATAAGATGGTGGTAAGACCGCGAATGATTTATGGTACAATAAAAGAGAAGCATGAGACTAAGTTAAGTGTTGTAGAGATGAGGATGCTCAGGTGGATTAGTGGCTTTACTCTTAGATGTGAAATTAGTATGTTCAGGAAAATGTTAGAGTAGCTCCAGTGGCAAATAAGATTAAAGAGAGTCACCTTTGATGGTTTGGCCACATAAAGCATCAGTCATCCAATGACCCGATTAGGAGAGTAGATGCTTTAGATTGCCTTATGTTAAGAAAGGTAGAGGTAGACGTAAAAAGACATGGTTAAGATGTATCAAAAATGACCTTAATATACTTGAATTAAATGAGAATTTGACACATAATAGGACACAATGGAGACGAAGGATTCATGTAGCCAACCCTACTTAGTGGGATAAAGGCTTCTTGTTGTTGTTGTTGTTGTTGAAACCATTTGAACCAAAGTGGGCTTAATGGGTTAAGCTTGGGTTTCCTTTAGGTCAAATGACCAATTTGACCAAATTAGACCCAATGGTAGGTTAAATTATGTTTGATTATTATTTCTAAATGATTTTGAATAATCAAATTGAATTAATTTCAATTTGATTTGGGTTCGAACCGAATAGGAACCATTTAGGTTCATTTAGACTAAGTAGTCTAATTAATCCAATTAAGACCTAAATGAATTTGAATTTCTTTAGATTTCTGATTAATCATGTTTATTTAGTCATTTAAAACATTTTGAATGATTTAATTTGGTCAAATTCAGGGTGGGTTGACCTTTGACTAGGTGGTTCCCACTTATGTCAAACCTATGTTAAATGGGTTGACTAGATTTGACTTTTATTTGGTTTTGGATTCTTTCATTTATTTCAATTTGATTTCAATTTTGGTTATTCCAAATTGGAAGATTGGGTTGATTCCTCCTAAGCCAATTAGATTAGATCAAACCCAAAGATGATGCCCTAGGTCACTAAGTATAGTGTCCTAAGCATTGAATCAGAATATTCTTATTTTAGATTTGGACATCCTAATTATTGATTTCAGAATGATATTAACCTCATCCAAAAATGAGGTCAACAGTGGTGAAGGTGTTGACCTCTTTTTTAGAATGAACTCTTAACCCCTCCATCTTAGGCATAGGACTTTCCTTAGACTTTAAGAGTTCCTTAGTCTTAAGACACATCTAGTGATTAGGTGGACACTCAACCTAGCCCTAGAAGACTTAGAAGAGTTAACCATAGGAATAGGTCATGCCTTAGGGGTGTTAGGAAAATTTGCATACCCTTAGCTTGAACCATTACTCATCTTTCCTTCTTTCAAGTTGTACTCCAAATCAATCTTAATTGATTTTTTTCAAAATTCAAATCCAAGATTGAAATCAATGATTGAAACCCATGATCAAAATCCAATGAAATTCTTAAGTCCAAATTTTCCTAAGTCCTTAATCTTCTCTTAAGGACTTAACCAAAATCATCATCAAAATCAAATCAAATCTTTAAGATTTTCTCATAATTCATTTATATTTTCATTTATATTCGCATATATAAATAAAATATAAATTCAAATCAATCAAATTAAACTCAAAATTCCAAATCAATTCATGAAATTTTCCTAAGTCCTTTAAATTTTTCTTAAAGGACTTATCTAAAATCATGATTTAAATCAATTCAAATTCATGGGATTTTCACAAAACTCCAAACTTCAAAAAAATTTCAAAGTCCTTTCAAACCTTCTTAGTGAACTTAGCCCAAATCATGATTAAACCACTTCAAATCCTTGAAATTTTCTCATGATCCATTTATATTCTCATCTATATTCACATATATAAATGAAAAATGAATTCAAACAATCAAAACCAATTCCAAAAATCAAACTCAAATCTACTCAAAATCCAACCAAATCCTTTCAAGTCAAAATCTTGAACTTTGCTAAATTAACTTCAAATCAAGCCAAACTCTTGATTTTTTTCTCAAGATTCAATCAACCCTATAATCATGAACCCATATATAAATCCAAACTTCAATCAAACAATCAAAACTTAGTTCAAAAATCAATGCCAAAATCCCTTCATATTCTTCCTTTGAATAAGAAATTGTCAAATGGATCAAAACCCATTTGACTTCAAACCACTTGCAAATGGATTTATATTTCAATCATAAGTCCATATACAAGTTCAATCAAACTTAAATCAAGCTTTGACGAAGCCATTTAACCCACTTAGGCACACTTGACCCAAAGTGACCTAAAGTACCCTTATGAGCCAAATTATAATCCTAACCAAACAGGATTGAATCAAACTCACATATACTTCTCATCATGATCAACAATCATCATGGGATGATCAATCAATCAAATTGGGTCAAACCAAGTCAAACCTAATGGTTGACCAAGTCAACACTTAGTCCAAAATGAAACCTTTGATCTAAGCTCATTCAGGACCTATATTTGAACTTGACCAAGCCAGCATTTGACACTAACCTAGCCCAATTAGTCACTCGACCTAAGTTAACCCAAGTTGACCTAAAAGGTGCAAAATGTGTCAAAAATTGATCTAAGCCAAATTGATTCAAACCAATGGGTCAAGTTTATTCCAAATCACTTGTTAAACTTGACCGAAGCCTCAATTGGCCAAGTAGACCTAACCTAGCACAATTGACCTTAGACCCAACTTGACTTAAAGGGGTCATGTTGAGCCAACTTTGAACTTAACCAAAATTAATTGAAAAAAAAGATACCAATCCACTCAATATGACTAACCTAACCTAAACCTACCCTTCATCAAGCCTAAATAGGTAAAATGGGTCAAATAGGTCAACTTGACCCCATTTGACCTAAATGAAGACATATGAGCCAAATTCAAAACTAATCCAAATTGAACCAAACCAAAGCCATCTAAACATTTCAAATGGTCATATGAACTTGACCCAACCCTTTGTTTGACCCAATTTGACCAATTGGTCAACTTGACCCAAGTTGACCCATTTTGACCTAAATGGGTCAACATGAGACAAACCCTATCAAATGATTTCCAAATCTCATGAAACTTGGCCAAATCTAGTTTCTCCACATACCCAACATATCCAAATTATAAAATCAACAAAATAACCAATCTGCCCCTAAGCTATAGAACAAATTTTGGCCTAATCCATGGATAATTTGGTCATACCCTCTTCATATCAATTTGATGCTTTCCTAATAGCTCAAGGGAACCTAATGAAGAGTGGTGCACCAGACCCAATTGGTTTGGGTCAGCCTAAATGGACCCAAGACCAAACCCCATGGGTCAAATTGGCTCATTTCAAATCCTCCTTCCACTCAATTTGATGCACATGGGAGGTTGGCAATCCACTCAAGGCCTCAAACTGACCATGTGCCAACATCTAACAGCCTAAACAACCTTCCCATTGTGATCAATTGGATCAAAATAGCAAAAGAGCTTGCAGCCATCCGATCCTTCAAGAGGGAGATATACTCCCCCCTAATTCAATTCAAAACCATCATTCCTCAATTCGATCAAGCCCTAGAGAGTGTTAGAAAAGATTAGAGAACCTTCCTAAGCATTCTAAGAAGGATTTGAATTTGAGTTTTTTTAGTTTTCTCCATTGGAAAATAGGGGAGCTCACTTGAACTTCCAACTTTCTCCACACTAAAATCTACTATAATTCCTCTTGTACACTTCCTCTAAGGATCAATCTGAGCTCACTCAAGCATCCACTTAAGTTCCCATAGTAAGGAAAGAAGCACTTGGATCAAAGTCGCAAAGGAAGTGAAGTGGTGTTGGTCTATAGAATAATCCACTCAACTCCAAGGCCTAAGAATTTCAATAGGGCTTCATATCCATTAGACGAAGCTACCTCATCGATCTTGAGCACCGATGATCACCTCTAGTGAGGTATGAAATTTTTTGACCACCTAGCATAGGAGGTGTTGGTCTTTTGTGAAAGAATTTTCAATTCATGCAAATTCCACCGTTGGATGTGTTATTAGATGGTGGGTAAGTTTGCTGAAGCTCAATCGAGCTCGGATCTTCCCCTAGATCATGGATGGTATATGTTAAGCCTAGAGGAAGAACTAGGGTGATCCTGGCCATCCATAAGTCCATTTTGGATGAACAACCGAGATTATTCCCACATTTAGAAAATGAATTATTCCTTTTAAAATTGCGGGGAGATCCATGGCCGTCCGATCTCTGATCGGACGACAGAGATCAAAGCATGTCCCGCTGTCACACTGCCACATGATGAGACATTTAAGTGGGATGCTCACACGACGCGCGTGTAAAACGACCGCCGCACCGCTAAGCAGGGATTAGTTAGGATTTTTTAATTACTGCTAATTAATTTATTGATCTTCTAAAATTCATATATCTCTCAATAAAATTTAGAAAAATATGAGGTAAAATCTTATGGAAAGATAATTTAGCCTAAAATATTTTAAAAATAATTTCAATGGATTTTGATTATGATTTTCTCTAATTTTGAGTTTTATTTGAAATTTTATTTTGTTAATTACTTCTTAATTAAACCTTTGATTAATCCCAAACTTCTTGGGTATGTTTTAGGGAATGACTTCTACCTCCCCTAATTTTCTTAAGATTTATTAAAGGCTTAATTGGGAGAATTGTAAATGGGTTTCATAATTACCCTCATTATGTAATTAAGGATAATTAAGGTGTGATTAGTGGTTTTAATCTCTGATTAGAGTTGATTAAGGTTAGATCCAATAGATAAGAGGTTTAGCGAATAATTTTGGGGCATTTTCCCTAAGCTATTCTCTAAACCCTCTTTTCTTTCATTAATCTTCTCTTAATTAAGGGTTAATTCATTAATTATCCCCCTAATTAATTTCTAAAAATTCTAAAAACTTTGAGAACTTAATTAATCTACTTGAGTAGATGCTTAGGTGTTGAATAGCCTAAGTTCAATTAATTAAATTAACACCCAATTCATATGTGTGAAGGGGTGTTTTGAAATTACTTAAGTTAAACCCCTTTGCTTAATTAACCACTAATCATGAGCCAAATTACATTAGGAATTTTTCTTCCTAGGTGCATTGCAAGTTTAAATTTCTTGTGAGCTTTTATGTCATCTCATTAGCTCAGAATTATTTGGTTAACTATGCTAAGGTGGTGTCAGTAAGGGTTAATTAATTTGCTTAATTCATACATTAACCTACTTAATAAATAAAAATGAATCTAAATATCAAAAAATTAAACAAAAATATCAAACACATGTGGTAATGGGTTAGAAACAGTAAACTTAACTCACCTTTTCAAAATTAAATCAAACTTAAAACTGAAAAAAAATCACATTGAATTAACTTTGATTTATTTTAAACTTTCTTATTCTATAAGAATGTCTTTAGAATTTAATTAAAGTGAATGTGTTCATATGCTTTCATTGCTTTGATTCTTTCCCAAACATGTTAAATTTATATGTCATGTGGTTTTATGCATTCATATTTTTCAAATTGAAATTTAAAAATGAAATTGTTTACTTGATGTCAAATTTGCATGTGTTGGCTAAAGTAGAAATATGAGTGGCTATTATCACTACTAAATTCAAATTATTTTCAAAACATATAAATTAATTATCAAATCTAAAAGTGTGCTACTTATATCTTAATTATCATCTTGCATGTGAAGGGTATAAGGGTGTGCTTAGTATAGGTTTTAGTTCTCTCTTATGTTAGTATAATTTTGAATAGGAGTTGGTAAGATGTATAGTTTATTTGAAAAGAACCTAACACTTACCTAATCCCATACCCTATTCATTCCTATGCTATCACTTAAGAAGGTTTACCTATGCTTGCACACATAAATTGCATAAAAAAAACAAATCAACTAATACAACTTTTACATTCTTTCTTTCCAATTTATTTCTTTTGTACACATGTTTGTATTTAAGGAAAGTGGTATTTTAGTCCAGACAACCCCGAGGTAGCGAGGCTTTGAGTAGCACTAAGTATATCTTCTACTTTACATCTCTGGTTAACAATGGCACTGTACTCACTTATGGCTTTCTTACTTTCATGTATGTATGTGAAAAATTGGATTAAGATACCCTTTTCTACTTAAAAAAATTCATACAAAGTAAACTTCCAAATTTCTTTAAATGGATTACTTAGCATGCATCATAAAGTGTGTTAAATACTCTCATTTGTATGTATAGATATGCTTAGGATTCATTCATATGCATGTTATACATATTGGGAAACAAATGAAGTGATGTGTGTTTTGTGAATTTGGTTCATTTTATTTAATCTTAAAAATGCCTTTCTATTTAAATTGGTTTTTTTAGAGTTCATATAAACTTAGGATTAATTAAAAGACTTAATCAAAAAAATCACTAAACAAAACTAAAATGTGAATCTACTTTAGAAATTACTTAGGTTAGGAAAGGAAAGAGTCTCTTTTCCTCTCTTTATAACTCAGTAATTAATTATAGGATCCATTTAAACCAAATCAAAATATGAAATAAAATCAAACCAAAATAATTAAACAACTTAAATGAATGCAACCCCCCCCCTAAGTTGAACATGTTTTCATACTTACAAAATTTGAACCTAAAGTTATAACTAAGCATACCACACAAACTTTCAAATCACACACATTAGCCTAAGTCACCACTTCTAGCATAAGGTTAGGGCAGTGCAAAGTTTGATGTTTTGTTTTTTGATATATGTTTTAGACTAGATAATAGGGTGTATGCTCACAGAATGAATGGTAGGACGCTCTTAATCTAATCATTATTTTCTGCAGGTGATTGTGCTTAAGGGGCATTATCATAAGTAAAAATATAAATGCCTTTGCATGCAGGTGCTTTATACCCTATGTATAATAAAAAAGGTCAGCCGAACTTAGTCACCCATGTGTGGGGGTAATAAGTCCAATATACATGCTTGGGATCTGTGTGGTTTATTTTAGCTAACCTTTGTTTTGCAGGTGTTAAGTAGATTTCCATTATTTTCCTTTTTCATATAAATTTGTGCAATTAAGATTTTGGAATGATTATTATGAGAATTAGGATGAGCATTGGTCATAAGATTTCATCTTATGTACCATGTGAACCCTTGGAGCATCTACCTTCCAACCATCTAAAAGAAGGAACCAAAGAAGAAAGAAGAAAATAAGAATAAAAAAGGAAAGAAGAAAGAAGAAATAAAGCTTCAAGACCCCCATAACAATGCATTTCTTGCTTAATTGTAATTTCATTCATTTGTAATCTTGGTTGTATAAGGATAGATCTCAGCTACCCACATTTGATATTTTTGAGTTTGTACAGTGGTACCCGACCATAACAGCCTTTTATTCTTTTTGTGATTTGCTTTATAAATTGATTGATGAGTTGTTTAGCTTTTGCATTAAGTGGCATATTTTTCTTAGTTTCTTTCTTTCTTTATGTATGGACTAGATGTGGATTAGGCTATTTAGGGAAAAATAAATCTTTTACCAAACTTAACAATTCAAAATTAAAATAAAGAACTTATAACCTCATCTAAAGCTTAGGTTTAAAATCAAGATAAAAGAATTAGCAATCACTTAGCTCGATGAGTATTTCTTTCATAATATCATGCACAAATGCATCTTATTTCATTCTTGATTGGAGGGCTTCCACCTTTGCTACAGAAACTTGGCTTTACCTCTAAGAGCCATGGTGGAAACTCACCTCCTCCCTTCTCGCTGATTTTGGCCAATAACTTTATTTCTCATGCATTAGGCATATGAATCCTATTATCCTGAGTCAAAAATAATTGTCCAAAAATTAAAATAAAATGAAAATTGAATTACATTAGATTTAGGTCATTTGAAGCATGTCCTTTACATGATCTAGTCTCTTTAGGAAGTGAGTTTAAGGACTTAGTCTCTTTCTAAACAAATTACAGCCTAGCTATCTTGCATAAGCATAAAGACTTGCCTACATGTATTTAAAATCATAGGAGAAGTTAGTTGGAGGCCACCCCTAGGCAGTTTTAAATCCAAGCTGTCAGGTGGTTTGTCCTCTTTTGTGGAGGCAAACCAATTACCCTTTTTTTCCTTAGATTTAGGTTGTGCTTTTGGCCCTCATCAAAGCTCCCTAGATTTAGGTTTTGAGGTTGCTTCTCCCCTTTATGGGTCATAAGCATAATTTCTCACCTCTTAGGTATTTCCTTAATCTTGTGTTAAGGAATCATAAGTCTTAGATTTCTAATGAAAAATTTAATTCAAACAAACTAAATCAATTTCAAAAATATAATGCCCAACTATAAGATAGTTTTAGATTGCTCGCTAGGTTTCCTAGCATCATGTGCAGCTTCTACATATCTTCCATTTTAGTTTAATAATAACTCCCTCCCATTGATCAATCCCATTTGATGTTCAAAAAAAAAACTAATCGATTGATAGTCCTTTCCTATTGAAATCTTTGAAGACAATGATCATTTATCTTAATCAAGAGTTTTCCTAACGAATCCTCATTCCTTAAGATGTAATTAACTATGGCTTGATCATTTATCTTAATCAAGAGTTTTCCTAATGAATCCTCATTCCTTAAGATGTAATTAACTATTGTCCCTATAGGGAACTTAATGAACCTGGTATATAATAAACCCTGCTTTACTTTTCCATGTAAAGTAGGGGAAGAATCTCGGGTACATATGCAGACCCATCATCCTTAGGAGTCCTTATTGAGGTGATTAGGTCCATTAAAGGGTAATGACTTCTATCTTTTGAGATAATACACTAATCCTTGGTGACGTATCCGATCACCTGAATAAGTAAATCTGCAGATCTATGTGGCATCCTAAAAAGATGAATTTCTATATGCTTGCCTCTTCATTTCTCACCAACAGATTTGAAGGCGGCACCTGTATAGAAATTTTTTACCATAAATTTTTCTAGTGACTCTGTTGGGAATGGTTCCTCTCTCCATCTTCAATAAATGATCATTATCTTTCAGTATTGATAGTGGGTTTGTACTTTAGTATAAATCCAAGACTATCTTTCTTTCTATTAGCACTTAGCTTATTTCATTCTTAAGTTGAGTTAGCCAACATCTTTAGGTTTTAGGACCACATTCCTTATTCTTCTTAAAACCCCCGTTGGGTCTAATGGGTAAAATAAAAAGATCTAAATAAAAAAACATTTAAAGACTTCCTCCTTATCATTTTATGATAAGGAAAGATACATTCTAAAGTAATAAAGATAAAAAAAAATTTTCATAAAAATCTTGCTTTTCAAAAATACACTTAATAAAATAATTTCCACAAAATTTTATCACCCTTATTTAACAATTCCCATAATTGATACATATAGGGATTTTCAAAAATAAAACTAATAACATTTTCCAAGAACAGAAATGAACATCTTCCTTCAATTCACTTTGATGAGGATTTCATTTTCAAAATAAAATGAACAATCATCTTTCCAAAAATCAAAATCAAAAATTAAAATTTCAAAAAGTGCACATGAACCTTTCCTTTCAATACACTCATACATATTGAAGGGAAATTTCATTTTCAAATAAATTTAAATTTTCCAAAAGCTCAAATGAACATATTATTTCAATTCACTTTGCTAAAGATTTCATTTTCAAAATAAAATGAATAATCATCTTTCCAAAAATCAAAAATTAAATTTTCAAAAAGCACACATGAACCTTTTCATTCAATGCACTCACACTTATTGAATGGAAATTTCATTTCCAAGCAAAATTAAAATTTTCAAAAGCACATATGAACATCTTCATTTAATATACTCAAATTTATTAAATGAATATTTCAATCCCAACTAAAAATAAACATCATTTTGGAAATCCCATTTAAACATATCCCACATATGTTTAAGTTGGAATTCCCCTTTTCAAAAAGCAATAATCACACATGAAATAAAATTTTCACATTTCAAAAATAAAATTGGTTTCCATTCTTACATACCTAAATTTGTTAAATGGAAGTCCTCTTTTCAAAAATTAAAACTTAAATAATCATATTTTAAAATTTTCGAACACACTTTGGAACTTCATTTAGCATACTCAAATTTGCTAAGTGAAGTTTCCAAATCCAAAATTGAAACTCAACAATCATATTTCAAAGTTTTAAACACATTTGGAACTTCACTTAACGTACCCAAGTTTACCAAGTGAAGTTTCCCAATCAAAAATCAAACCTTTTCAAACAAATTTGGAACCTCATTTAACATACCCAAATTTGTTAAGTAAAGTTTCCAAATCCAAAATCAACAATCATACTTTAAAATTTTTAAAATACATTTGGAACTTCATTTAACATACCCAAATTTGTTAAGTGAAGTCTCTGAATCCAAAATCCAAAAAATTTTCAAAGCACATTTAGAACTTCACTTAACATACCCAAATTTATTAAGTGAAATCTTCAAATCCAAAATCCAAAATTTATGTCAAAACACATTTGGGACTTCATTTAACATACTTAAATTTGTTAAGTAAAGTTTCCAAATCCAAAATCAAAAAAAAAAAATTCAAACACATTTGGAACTTCATCCTTAGCATACCAAATTTGCTAAGTGAAGTCTCCAAAGTCAAAACCAAAATTCTCAACATCTTTGGAACTTCCTCTTTAGCATACCAAATTTGCTAAGTAAAATTTGGAGTTTCATTTAACATACCCAAATTTGCTAAGTAAAATTTTCAAAAATCAAGTGGGACTTCATCTTTAGCATACCAAATTTGCTAAATTTAAATCTCCACTTTCAAAACACATCAAAACAAAAATGAAACACTTAAGATTTCTTTAGCATACCTAAATTTACTAAGGATCCTACCTTCTCAAAAATCAAAACATCAAAACAAAAATGAAACACTTAAGATTTTCTTAGAATACCTAAATTTGCTAAGAATCCTATTTTCAAAAATCAAACAAAACACATTTAGTTCTTCACTTAGCATACCTAAATTTGCTAAGTGGGAATTCCAAATTTCCAAAATCAAAACAAAAATTCACAAAAAGAAACAATCACTTTTTCAAACACTTCACTTAGCATACCTAAATTTGCTAAGTGAAATTCCAAAATCAATCAATTAAAAATAAAATTAATTTGACCCTTACTTTAGCATACCCAAATTTGTTAAAGGAAAGGGTCCTCAAAAACAAAAATTCAAATTCAAATAAACATAAACCTATGAAAGCATCTTTATCAAAAATTTTGAATCCATATTTCAACATACCTAAATTTGTTAAAATTAGATTCATATTCAAAATTCTTCATTTAATCAATCTTCTCAAATCCATTTGTACCCCACTTAACACTTCCAAGTTGTTGGATGTGGGTTAAAATTTTCAAATTAAAAATTCAAAAATCTATAAAGACAGAAATCTAATACAAAGTCATTTCTCATTGCATTCTTACAAGACAGTAGTAGTTCGCTAGTCTCTATAGTTGTTAAAATGGTTCAGAAGTTCATTTTACCTTCCCCATGGTATGGATCTAACTTAGATCAAACCAATTCTGGACCATACATATCCATTCACTGGTTTGGGGAGTCAGATTACTTGTGAGGGCACTCACTGTAGACCACGATGATCGCAGGCCATCAGATTGATTTACCCTTGACCATGTCTCCTCCTCGAAGAGGAAAGCCATGGCATCCCATAGGCTAGGGCAGTACAAGCACAAGCGCTTGCGGCAGTGCCCCAAGGTTTATCATGTTACCCTAGTGAGGGCTAGCACCATCTCATATGTACCCTCTAAGGGTAAGGCTCCCCTAGTCTCAAGGCTTTCCTCCCCTACATTTAAGTATGGGTCTAGCTAACACTCCTCCCATCCTACCCATACACATTGTAGGAATAAGAACCGCATGATCCGGTACCACCTGGATCACTGGGAGCTGGGAGGCACAGGTCGCTCGGATGAGTTCCCATTAACTTCATCTAGTTACAAAAAACTAGTTTCATCCTCTCTCTGGGTCAAACAGAGAAGATGTTAGATGGATCCTCTCATCACCTCCTCCAGTGGTGCATTATCAGCCAATAATTTCTAGAGGTCAGCGCCTTGATCTATATGCCGTGTAGTAAAGCATACGGATCGTGAGTCCAACCGCTTGATTTAAACCTTCATCCCCCATAATGTGGGGAAGTAGATTTGTCAAGAGAGGGCCTGATACACCCATACGCAAGCAGAGAGGCGAGGTTCAGGCCATGATCCTATTTTTTTTCCGTACCCACCAATACCATACTGATACTATCCTTCTTACTGGGACTAGTGACCACATGAGGGTAGTTCCTGTACATAGAGAGTCAGTGGTGTCTCCACCCCACGTACCTCATCGCCATCACTAGTTCACATCTCCCCATCTAAGGTCATGAAGGCCATATCAGGGGAAAAGTGCACCCCGTTGGTGATCCTATGGCCAGGGATCCTTCTTCTACACCCATTATGGTAGAGCTCTCTCCGACCTTCTGGTGAGAAGGAGTGGCAACCCTAAAGCATCGTGGTCATCCCTTCACTAACTTTGCCCGTACAGGAGGATGTGGAGATGGTGATAGTCATTTTAGATATGGTAGATAACAGTCCAGCTGCTCCAGTGGTAGTGGAACATCCTAGGATTGTTACCCCTCTCATAGCTAGTAGCAGTCAGAAGTGTCATTCATCCAGTGAGTACAGTCCACATAGGATTGACTCTCTAGTGATAGGCGAGGTCTGGTGCCTCTCAGTGCATGATAGCGATCACACCAATCAGCCTAGATTATTTGTACCTACTCTGATGGATTATTCTTTAGATGAGATAGTTGCATATTATTTCATGAAAATGAAGGAGATTTTGGGGTACGACTGGTCAGATGAAGAAAAAGGCAGCTTCAATCCCAATGAAGATGACTTGTTGGGAGACTCAACTGGAGTCTGCATGGTTGACACTAGAGAATCTCTTCTCAGGGAACAACAAGCCATGAATGAGATGAAGACATCAGAATCACCTGACGAGACATCGCTTGAGGTGGGATGAGGATAGATAAGATGGTACAATGATGACTTGTTAGAGTTTTAGTGCTTGAAATAAGCATTAGTTCATCATCCTACTACGAAATACAAGTTAGTGTGTCTATTTCAAGACTCTACCTCCCGTTGAGCAAGGTAGCAGTAACATGTATTGGAAGGTTGTGGAAAGTACCTCCATATAAGAAAAAGCTATAAAATCCATGGTTGGGCAGTAGGTGAAGGAAGCTTTGGCTCAAGCCCAGGATGGATCATCAGTTCCAAAGGGTAGACCTTACCAAGAGGAATTCAATGTCATCCAGTATCCTAAGGGTTTCATGCCTCTTCCTTCTAAGCTTTGATGGCAGTAGAAACCCAAGGTAGCACATAGCACACTTTAGAGCCAGTTATTGCAACGCAAGTCGCAGTGACACTTTGCTTTTCCACCTTTTCGTTAGTAGCCTAGTGAGTATTGTTATTGATAACAACCCCAATAGTAAGGATATTGCCGAAGAGCAACTCTTCATCAAGAGGTTTGCTGGAGCTTAGCAAAGGGTTACTGTAGGTGATCTCGTTGTAGCACAACAGCACCCTGTGAGTCCCTCATTGATTATATGCTCTGATGATATAACTTGAGTATGAAGAGTAAGCTGCAGCTATCTGAACAGCATGCCATTAAGATTCTCTTGAAGAATATCCATGGCATAGTCACCTTCATTCTTAAGGGCTTCACTATCAAGACATTTGAGAAGCTAATCAACAAGGTGACCAGCCTATAAAGAGAGGCCAAATAGTTGGCTTTTCAAGATCAGTTGCCTAAGTAGAAGCCGTAGAAGGTATATGAGATGAAGTCAGGAGTAGTAGCAATGGTTGACAAGGGGAAGCAGATAGCTAGAGATCAGTCTGAGAGACCACGATCTCAGTAGTCTCCACCTCTTTTGGCACCACCGAGGCAGCCCTACCGGCCTCCATGGTAGCCACCATGTCCATCATAGCCACCGCCTCAGCCATACCACCACTAGCAACGGCATGCATACCCGTCGCCAAGTAGTTATGGTCCACCTACTCTTTTAGATAAGTTAAACAAACCTTATTCTTTTAAGAGGGATATAGTCAGGAAGATTTTTAAGAATCTCTTAAAGAAATCTGATTTTCGGCTACCCGAGCCTAAGAGATCGGAGGAAGTAGGCAAATGTCATGATCTAAACTTTTTCCCTTACCATGGTATTCTAGGCCACATTTTGGAGGATTGCTTCACATTCAAGGACTTGAACACGCTTCAAGGGGTAGTTATCCCAAAGGAATACCTTGTGGAACAACCTTCCAGTTCCATTAGGTAATCCTTGGGGATACATGTGATCCTACCAAAACTAAAGAATTGGGATATTTCTATAAAACCTCTAAGAAGATCATCCAAAGATCAAGAAGCTTTCCTTGTAGGTAGTCAAACCTCCAACACCAAGGAAGGTTTGCAAGTTGTGCCAACTCTAGGAAAGTGGAGCTAAGTGCAGCATGAAGATGTGTCACTGGGATAGCCCTTTAATAGCCCACCACTAAGTCCGCCTCAGCCTTCTAGCTTCCACACTTGTGACTTCTTCTATTTTAGCTAGCTCTTCTATTTCTTCTACTAGTATAACTCTTGTATCAATAGATAAGGGCATCAAATATCTTACTCCACTCACTTTACTTGATTTCTACTTTGTACCTCCAAATAATTCCAAGAAATTGAATAATAAAGCTAGTTTGAATTACATCTATGTCACTTCTGATGGGTTGTCTTCTTCTATTCCTAATGATAACTCTTCCAAGTTAAAATAACTACAACAATTCTGATCTTCCTCTTTTTGATTCAGAGTTTGACTTTCCAACTTTGAATACTACGAGTTCACCTCTTAAGATAGACTTGGAATCATCCGATTTTGTGGGTCCCATAGGAGAAGCTGTAGGTGAGTCTGATGTGCAGTAGAACATTCCATTACCCTACCATAAGATATCACCAACCTCTATAGTGGCAAGGTTCTACCTCCTAGATAGAGGAAATAAGTCATTGGTACAAGATCAGCCCTTCCACAAGATGCTCCACCCTTGGATATGCTTGTATGAAGATAAGGTGGACTACAACATCCTTTCTCATCTGAGAAAGTTGCCATCAAAGCTAAGCATATATGATGCCCTTGTCTTATGCAAAGAGATGAAGGAATCACTAATCAAGGCCCTCCTTGATTCTAAGATATGCTTAGCTCAGCTGACCGTTATAGATGAGGAAGCACATTATGTAAAAGAATTCCAAGGGATCTCCTTCACAAATGAAGACCTTCTCTAGGGGGACTTAGAGCACAATCGTCCCCTCTACATCACAAGCATATGGACAAGTTCGACTGCTAGGGTTCTCATGGATTGTGCAACATGAACATTATGAGTCTAAAGACTTGCCTATTTGAAGATCGACATCTCTACACTCCAAGAGATCGGATGATGTTGAGAGGATCCAATGATCAAGGTGAGCGTGCTTTAGGTTCTATAGTGTTACCTTTGGAGATAGGTGATTGGAAGACTAAAGCCAAGTTCTACATCATTGATTTGAATACTTTGTTCACTGCTTTTCTTGGTACGCCTTGGATACATTAGAATAAGATTATTCCATCCTCCCTTCATCAGTGTATCAAGTTCAAAATAGATGGGATTGAATACCATGTTAATGGAGATGAAAAGTTATTTTCAATTAGAGAGGTTGAGATTTATGAAGATGCGACCTACTATCTTCCTCAAACCACCCTTTCTCGTGGACTTGGACAAAATTCAAATGCAAACCCAAAAGAAAATGAAAAGAAAAATAAAAGTCCAGGTGAACAAGAAAGGGGAATTGAAGAAGAAATAGATCCGCATATCACATTCCACTCACAGTTCAATCCATCATATGGACATGTGGGTAGGATGGCTCAAACTCCACCAGGAAAAAATAGAGACAGTTGTGGGAGACCCCTAGTTGGCCTTCAACTAATAGAGGTCATGTTCCAATTCATAGGAGTACTCAAACTATTCAAATAGACTTGGAATCCAACTCAGAGGATGAGTATAATGTGATTAGTATACCAGCCAACCCCTCTCAGTGGGTTCCATTGGAGGTGACTTTTGATCCAAACAAAGCTGAAGATCAGGCCACCAAGGAAAGCAAAGTATTTGAATCTAATTTATGTCAAACTATTAGGTAGCAGCTGGGAACCTTAGCTCTTACCTCACTTAAATCTTAGAAAGTTGAAGGTTTAGTAGTTAAGGAAGTCTCTAAGTCTTCCAATAACATGAAACAGAAGAAGTTCTTTTTTGGGATCATTATCCTCAAGCCCTAAAGTTGATGTAGAGCTTAAGGAGGACACTTTTAAAGAATTAATGGAATTATCTTTTGACTCTCCTTGTGTTCAAAATCTTATACATAAAGGTTTAGTTCCTCACACATGGTCCAAGCATAGGTCAAAATACTTCAAAAAGCTATGGAATAATACAGACAGGGAAGCACAATCAAGAGCAAGACTAGGATTTGGTACAGCGGGTCCAGTCAATGATGAAGATTTTTGCCTAGTTGTTACCAATCATTTGGAATCTGATAGTTTCTTCTCACACATCCCCAACTCTTATGAGAATGTTTGTTTAGAAACCTCAGACAATCCAGATTATCTCCAAGTCAAAGAGGCACTGCTAGAATTTGAAGAGAAGATTCATTTAATAATCAACAAACTTAAACAAATCAATCTCAGGACCGAAAAAAAATCCACACCCGACATACATTAGTTCATTGCTGAATGAAGAAGAAACCAATGACTTAGTTAGGCTATTGACTGAGTTTAAAGACTGCTTCGCATGGAGTTATAAGAATTTCTCAGATTATCTCTTAACGTAGCAGTCCACAAGCTAGCAATAGACCCTAATGCTACCCCTATTAAGCAATCTCCTAGACGCATATGATTAAAAATTGAACAACAGGTCATTTTTAAAGTCAAGAAATTGATCGATCCTGATTTCATCAGGCAAGAAAAATATCCTACCTGGTTAGTTAGTGTCATCCCAGTTAAGAAGAAGAATGGCCAAATTTGTATTTACGTCAATTTTTGGGACTTAAACAAGGCATGTCCTAAGGATGAGTTTCCTCTTCCTATACCGTAGATTAATGGTGGACATCATCTCTCATGCTTTTTCTTTCATGGATGGGTCATCTGCCTACAATAAAATTAAGATGTCTCTTGAAGATGAAAGAAACACTACTTTTCAAACCCTGATCGAAATCTTATGTTATAAGGTCATGCCTTTCGACCTTAAAAATGCTAGTGCTACATACCAACGGGTCATGAATCAGATTTCCAATGAACTCATCCATCATCAGGTTGAGTTCTATGTTGGTGATCTAGTAGTCAAGAGAAGAGAAAAGCAAGACCACCTCTTTGACTTGAGAGTAGTTTTTGAGTGGTTAAGATAATATAACCTCAAAATGAATCCCCTGAAGTGTGCATTCGGAGTAGCTTCAAGGAAATTCCTTGGTTATTGTTGACAGGGAATAGAATAGATCTAAAGATTAAAGTTATCTTAGAAATTCCCTCCTAAGAGTTTAACTCAACTCGATCCTTTCAAGGATGGATGCATATCTAAGATGCTTTATCTCAAACCTATCGTGGAGATGCAAGCCATTTTCAACTTATCAAAAGGATGTCAAGTTCAAGTGGGATGACAAGCCAACATGGTTTTGAAGACATCAAAGAGTACTTGGTGAAGGCCGCTTCTAGCCCCTCGTGCCACTCATCCTCTATACTACTGCATTGGATAACTCTCTCGGTGCTCGGTTGGCCCAAGACAATGAAGAAGGAAAGGAGAGCGCTCTCTACTACCTCAGCCGTTGCTAATTCCTGCTGAAGCAAACTATCCACCTATTGAGAAACATTGCCTAGCTTGATCTTTGCTTCCCAAAAGCTATGGCATTACATGCTTTTTCATAAAGTGAACTTGATCTCTAGAACAAATCCACTGTAGTATCTCATGACACGGCCAATGCTATCCAAATGTTTAGCTCATTGGTCCATGATTCTCTCATAGTTTGATATCACATTCATACCCCTCCGTATAGTAAAAGGACAGGCACTAGCAGATTTCTTAGTAAAATGACGATCTCCCCAATGAACAAATCATGAACTTAGGGGAGGCCAGCAATCACCGATGGGAGATGAATTTTGATGGTGCTGCTTCTTTTCTTAAAGGTGAAGCACCACGATCTATTCTCCCGGAAGGGTAGAATAGTTCTTCTAACTCTAAACCGTGATGTGATGAGATTCTCATACTATCTTTCCAACCCCTACCAACAATGAAGAGTATGAGATTGATTGGTCAAAGCCATCACATCAATGTTAAGAGCATCAACATCTTTGGGATTCTAGGTCATCAACCGATTGTCAGTCCTACCGTGTTCTCAAACCCAAGCTTTGTCATTACTTTGAGTATACCATCATGAAGTCCCAAATTCTTGAAGTCACCATCTACAAGGTTCCCAGTAGAGAACACAAGAGTAGATTCCTTGGCCAAACTTGAAAGAATTGGCATGTCAAGATGAGTCCATTTCAATAAGGGTCCAAAATAGTCTATCCCTTATCAACTGAACTCGAGACTTTCTCTTGAAGGGGAGGTTGTTGCTAAAATGGACAAGGAGCTAGATTGGAAACCATTCATAGATTACTTGAACACCGCAAACTACCTCAAGAAAAGTCACAAGCCCATCGTGAAACAAAGAGCTCTTCTGCTCTTGTTGATGGCACCCTATACAGTGACCTTTGACCAAATGGTTATTATTTAGAAAACAAAGCCCATGGCATTGTAACTGAGGTACACGGTACATTGCGAGCACATCAATCGTCCAAAGATGAAGATGAAGATCAAGAGACAGGATAGTACTGCCTTTACAGCATGGATGTAGCGGAGATGCCATCGTTGTCAAGTGCATGGTGTGTCCTCCACCAACCACCCAACATTCTACACCCTACATTGGCTTTTGTCATTTGTGTATTTACATTGTAGGTCCGATGATCCTCCAAGGGCATCGATTCATCTTAGCTGCCATCGACTACTTTTCCAAGTAGGAAAAAGCCATCCCACTCAAACAGGTCATAGCTCAGTATGTGCTTCAATTTTTCATGAACCATATCGTATATAGGTTCGAGGTGCATCCATGAATTATATTCGATAATAGTACTACATTCAAAAGCACGAAGATCAATAACTTTGCCAGAAGACACGATATAGATTAGAGATACTCCACCATCGACTACCTCAAAGAAAATGGCTTATCAGAAGCATTCAATAAAAAACTCTCATCCAGATATTAAAGAAGACTCTTGATGACAAATAAAATGATAGTGGAATGAGCAGTTGGTTGAAGCTTGTGGGCACCCACACATACCAACTCCAACCCGCCACCATTTTCCTTAGTGTATTCAAGCCATTCTTCCTTTAGAACTCCATCACTAAGGATACAATTGGGTAACAAGATCACTACAGAGAAAAATGCAAAGTTGTGGTTAAAAGAGCTCAAAGGTTTGGAGAGTCGCCTGTGCATGCCAACAAGGCCAAAATGATTCAAGCTCACAACAACAAGTGGTCCGCCCTAGGTCTTTTCAAGTAGAGAGAGAACTTGTGTTAGCCCTAAGGAGACCAATTGTTAAAAAAGATGGGAGGCAAGTTTGAACCCACTTGGGAAGGCCCTATGTCATAGAGAAGGCCTACCAAGGAGGATCTTATCACTTATTGATTGGGGAACACCGATGCTTCCAATTAATGGGCTCTATCTAAAGAAATATTACCCATGAAATAAATCATGTTTGAAAATAATCATTAATAAAAGAAAAAATCTATTCCATTCATCAAATCTTCTTCTTTCAAAGTATTATTATCTTGCTAATCCCATGACGTGGTGTAGGCATCATATCATCTTTCACAACAAACACAATCTCCTCAAAAAATAGTGTAAGAGAACCCTATTCTATTTAAACAAATATGAGAGCAGATCCTTTCTTAGTGGGAATCCTTTTTTATCCGTGGCACCATTTCATCAAACCCTCAGTTTAAGGTGTAAGAGTCCCCGGCATCCTATTCCTTTAACACACAAAATAAACATAAATCTTTTATCTTTAGCTATTTGATGTGGGAGCAAGCCCTCCACTCACTCATTAGCCTATGTCAGTCCATACTTACCTCGCCAGTATGTCACCTAGTGGTCACAGAGAGATGTGAGTCCCAGCTTTCTTCCTAACTTATTGCAAACCAAAGCACCTTGTATAGATTCACCTGCCAGCTACCTCATGTTGACTTTGCTTAAGAAGATGTGAGTCCCATGCTTTCTTCTTGAACTAGCCATCATGATTCTAACTAGGTCGAGTATAGAGGTTAGGATAAGTCCCAGAGGCTTTTTTTCCTCTGACTATATTTTGAGTTGATATAAGTCCCCAGACATTCAGTGTTTAGGATAGCACTATCCCGAAATTAACTCTAATAAAGGATGAGTCCCCAGCTTTCTTCCTAGTTGATTGTTTTAAACCGATGGGCACCTTAGGGTTGATGTTGTTATGACAATGACTCACCCTGTGGATACACCACTCTTGGCATATGAGTCCCTGCTTTCTTTTGAGTTGGACTAATACTATATGACGATATATCATCTTAGGTGGATTAAGCCCTTAATCCCCTCAGTACTCTATTTGGATCAAGTCCTTATGACCCCATTTAGACACTAGGTTACTTTGATTGGATAGTTCCCCTTCCTAGTAGCCACCTATGGTTGGAGAATTTGTCAAATGTGATTGTCCCTTGGTTTAGTTGAGATAGGTCTAGGCGATATAAGCTCCTTCTCGTTTGATCCCTCACAAACTAGGTCCATGATAAAATAAACAAATAAATAAAATAAAATTCACTTGTGGATTAGAATTCAAGCCCCAAAGGCCCCTTCCCAAGCATCATATTTTAGAGTCAAAACTATAGATTCACCAGCGAGATAAATCTCCCATCTTCTTTAGGTAGGGTAATCTATTTTTCCACAAGTATTACTCATCTCCTTTGAAAGATGTAAACTATGACATATTTTCTAGATGATTATCGCCGTGGTGATCTGTTGCCAGCAACCAAGCACCCATGATCTTTCTAGTGGAAGATGTGAGTCAGCTTTTCCTCCAAATCATGTAAAAGGCATTTTGGTTGGATAGTTCTCCCATCTGGGAAGCTCTTTGTTCAAGAAATCGAGATACCAAGTTCTTCTCAGATGATCCATCACAAACCAATAATAAAATTGAAAATTAATCTACTATTGAGATTAAGTCCCCATTCATTCAGTCAATTTGCAAAGCATCACCCCATAGTTCCTTATTCTGTGAGTCCCTGCTTTCTTCAACTGACCATTATACGGCATTCCCCTTTGTTGGATAGTTTACCTTGTGGTTGGTACTCCCTTTGAATTCAAATGAGAGTTAGGATTCCATGGCCCTCCTCCAAGTTCATCAAAACCTATGGATCCATCAAAAAATAAATAAATCTAAAAAAAATGAAATCAATCTTGACTATCGTCGAGCTAATCTAAGTCCCTAACGGCATTCACTTAATAGTCGGCCCTAGGTTGGGTTCAATCTATTATCTTTCCAATAGTTCACCTTAGCAACTGATCTCTACTTTGGAAGATGTAAGTCTACTACACTTTCTTCCTAGTATATTTGCTGCATAGTGAAAGGCATCCCTTTGGTTGGCTAGTCCTACTATGTGTTTAGTAGACTACCCCTTTGGATTGGTAAATCTGAGTTAGGTCTTGGCCTCCATGACTCCTACTCAGTGCAACCCATCTCAAACCAATAAGGTTCATCTCAAAAATTCAAACCTAACAAAAATTAAAATAAATTTAACCCTCTTCCCCAGTGGAACTTAAACAAATCTTTTTCTCCCAATGAGACCGAAATCAAATCAAACATTTCATCCCCTTGTGGATAACTTGAACCTGCCTCCCTAGTTGAAGATTCACACTCTATCCCTTAGTGGATTCTTCCCTCTCTTATGTCTTGACATAAGAGAGCCACATTGCACTAAGCTCGGATTCTTTCTTCCTTGGGTTAAGGATAGATTGTTCTGTTAGTGCTTGTGATCTTTCGATGTTGTTGATCATGTCAACACCAATACGTGTGTTCCTTGTCACACCACACCTATTGCCTTTGTTGACCTCATTTTTAGAATGAGCTCTCAACCTCCATCTTAGACATAGGACTTCTCTTAGACTTTAAGAGTTCCTTAGTCTTAAGACACATCTAGTGATTAGGTGGACACTAAGACTTAGAAGAGTTAATCATAGGAATAGGTCATTCCTTAGGGGTGTTAGGAAAATTTGCTTACCCTTAAGTTAAACCATTCCACATCTTTCCTTCTTTCAAGTCAAACTCCAAATCAATCTTAATTTATTTTCTCCAAACTCAAATCAAATCCATGATTCAAATCCATGATTTAAATCTATGATTGAAACCCATGATCAAAATCCAATGAAATTCCTAAGTCCAAATTTTCCTAAGTCCTTAATCTTCTCTTAAGGACTTAACCAAAATCATGATCAAAACCAAATCAAATCTTTGAGATTTTCTCATAATTCATTTATATTCACATATATAAATAAAATATAAATTCAAATCAATCAAACTAAACTCAAAATTCCAAATCAATTCATGAATTTTCCTAAGTCCTTTAAATTTTTCTTAAAGGACTTATCCAAAATCATGATTTAAATCAATTCAAATTCATGGGATTTTTTTCATGACTCATTTATATTCTCATTTATATTCATATATATAAATGAAATATAAATATAAATCAATGAAACCAAATTCAAAAATTCAAAACTCCAAACTTCAAAAAATTTTCAAAGTCCTTCAAATCCTTCTTAGTGGACTTAGCCCAAATCATGATTAAACCACTTCAAATCCTTGAAATTTTCTCATGATCCATTTATATTCTCATTTATATTCACATATATAAATGAAAAATTAATTCAAATAATAAAAACCAATTCCAAAAATCAAACTCAAATCTTCTCAAAATCCAACCAAAGCCTTTCAAGTCAAAATCTTGAACTTATCCAAATCAACTTCAAATCAAGCCAAACTCTTGATTTTCTCTCATGATTCAATCAACCCTATAATCATGAACCCATTTATAAATCCAAACTTAAATCACACAATCAAAACTTAGATCAAAAATCAAAGCCAAAATTCCTTCATATTCTTCCTTTGAATATGAAATTGTCAAATGGAAAAAACCATTTAACTTCAAACCACTTGTAAATGGATTTATATTTCAATCATAAGTCCATATACAAGTTCAATCAAACTCAAATCAAGCTTTGACCAAGCCATTTGACCCACTTAGGCTCACTTGACCCAAAGTGACCTAAAGTACCCTTATGAGCCAAATTCTAATCCTAACCAAATTGGATTGAATCAAACTCACCTATACCTCTCATCATGATCAACAATCATCATGGGATGATCAATCAATCAAATTGGGTCAAACTAAGTCAAACCTAAGGGTTGACCAAGTCAACACTTAGCCCAAAATGAAACCTAACATAGCCAAATTCCACCATAGGCCAAATTGATTGAAACCATTGATCTAAGTTCATTCATGACCTATGTTTGAACTTGACCAAGCCAACATTTGAGCATAATCTAGCCCAATTGACCACTTGACCCAAGTTGACCCAACTTGACCTAAAGTCAAAATGTGTCAAAACTTGATCTAAGCCAAATTGATTCAAACCAATGGGTCAAGTTCATTACAAATCACTTGTTGAATTTGACCAAAGCCTCAACTGGCCAACTAGACCCAACTTAGCCCAACTGAACTTAGACCCAACTTGACCTAAAGGGGTCATGTTGAGCCAAATTTGAACTTAACCAAAATTGATTGGAAACAAAGATACCAATCCACTCCATATGACTAACCTAACCTAAACCTACCCTTGACCTAGCCCAAATAGGTCAAATGGGTCAAATAGGTCAACTTGACCCATTTGACCTAAATGAAGTCATATGAGCCAAATTTAAAACTAATCCAAATTGAACCAAACCAAAGCCACCAAACATTTCAAATGGACATATGAAACAACCTTTGACCCAATTGGATTGGTCAAATTGAGCCAAACAAATGACCCAAATGAAACTATCACATACCAAAATATCCAAATTGAAACTTTAGCAAAATGACCATTCTACCCCTAGGCCATAGAATAAAGTTTGGCCTAATCCATGGGTAATTTGGTCATACCCTCTTCATATCAACTTGATGCTTTCCTAATAGCTCAAGGGAACCTAATGAAGAGTGGTGCACTAAACTTAATGGATTTGGGTCAGCCCAAATAGAGCCAAGGCCAAACCCGACCCCATGGGTCAAATTGGCTCATTTCAAATCCTCCTTGCACTCAATTTGATGCAAATGGGAGGATGGCAATCCACTCAAGGCCTCAAACCGACCATGTACCAACATTTAACAGCCTAAACAACCTTCCCATTGTGATCAATTGGATCAAAATAGCAAAAGAGCTTGCGGCCATCCAATCCTTCAAGGGGGAGATATACTCCCCCTAATTCAATTCAAAACCATCATTCCTCAATTTGATCAAGCCCTAGAGAGTGTTAAGAAAGTTCAGAGAGCCTACCTAAGCATTCTAAGAGGAATTTAAATTTGAGATTTCTCAATTTTCTCCATTGTAAAATAGGGGAGCTTTCTTCAACTTCCAACTTTCTCCACACTAAAATCTACTCTAATTCCTCTTGCATACTTCCTTTAAGGATCAATCTGAGCACACTCAAGCATCCACTTGAGTTCCCATAGTAAGGAGAGAAGCAATTGGATCAAAGCCGCAAAGGAAGTGAAGTGGTGTTGGTCTATAGAACAATCCACTCAACCCCAAGGCCTAAGAATTTCAACAGGGCTTCATCTCCACTAAACGATGCTACCTCATCGATCTTGAGTGTCGGTAAAGTATGGAATTTTTTGCTCACCTAGCATAGGAGGTGTTAGTATTTTGTGAAAGGAATTTTCAATTAACGCAAATTCCACCGTTGGATGTGTTCCTTATTTGCTTTAAATGGTGTGGGTAAAGTTTTGTTTCAATCCGAGCTCAATCAAGCTTGAATCTTCCTCTAGATCATGGATGGTCTCTATTGAGCCTAGGGGAAGAACTTGGAAGATCGTGGCAATCAATCCACGCATTTTGGATGGAAGGTCGAGATTATTCCCACGTTTAGAAAATGAATTATCCCTTTTAAACCCAAGGGGAGATCCCTGGCCATCTGATCTTTGATCGGACGGCAGAGATCAAAGCATGCCCCACCGTCATGGCACCACCTGATGGGATGTTTAAGTGGGATGCTCACCGCATGATGCGTGTAAGGTGTGCTAACCGCCGCTGCCACACGTCACGCTGTAAGCTGAGGGATTAGTGAGGATTTTTTAATTAATACTAATTAATCTATTGATCATCTAAAATTCATATATCTCTCAATAAAATTCAAAAAATATGAAAAAATCCTATGGAAAGATAATTCAACCTAGAATATTTTTAAAAAAATTTAATGGATTTTGAATTACGTTTTTCTCTCATTTTTGGGTTTTATTAGAAACTTCATATTGCTAATTACTTCTTGATTAAACCTCTGATTAATCCCAAACTTCTTAGGTATGTTTTAGGGGATGACTTCTGTGTCCCCTAATTTTCTTAGGATTTATTGAAGGCATAATTAGGAGAATTATAAATGGGTTTCCTAATTACCCTCCTTAGGTAATTAAGAATAATTAAGGTGCAATTAGTAGTTTTAATTTTTGATTAGAGTTGATTAAGGTCAGATCCAGTAGATAGAAGGTTTAGGGAATAATTTTGGGGCATTTCCCTTGAACTATTCCCTAAACCCCCATTTCTTTCCTTAATCTTCTCTTAATTAAAGGTTATTAATTATCCCCTTAATTAATTTTTAAAAATTCTAAAAACTTCTAGAACTTAATTAATCTACTTTGGGTAGATGCTTAGGTGTTGAATAGCCTAAGTTCAATTAAGAAAATCAAAACCCAATTCAGATGTGTCAAGGGGTATTTTCAAATTGCATAAGTTAAACCCATTTGCTTAATTAATCATTAATCATGAGCCAAATTACATTAGGCCCTTTTCTTCCTAGGTGCATTGCAAGTTTAAATTTCTTATCAATTTTTATGTCATCTCATTGGCTCATAATTATTTGGTTAACTATACTAAGGTGGTGTAGGTAAGGGTTAATTAATTTGCTTAATTCGTACCTTAACTTAATACATAAAAATGAATCTAATCATCTAAAAATTAAACAAACATATAAAACACATGGGGGAATGGGTTAGGAATAGCAAATGCAACTCACCTTTTTCAAAATTAAATCAAACTTAAAACTAAACAAAAATCACATTGAATAAACTTTGATTTATTTTAAACTTTCTTATTCTATAAGAATGTCTTTAGGATTTAATTAAAGTGAATGTGTTTACATGCTTTCATTGCTATGATTCTTTTCCCAACATGTTAAATTTGTATGTCATGTGGTTTCATGCATTCATATTTTTTAAATTCAAATTTAAAATAAAATTGTTTACTTTATGTCAAATTTGCATATGTTGGCTAAAGTAGAAATATGAGTGGCTATTATCCCTACTAAATTCAAATTATTTTCAAAACATATAAATCAATTATCAAATATAAAAGTGTGCTACTTATATCTTAATTATAAGTTTGCATGTGAAGGATATAAGGTTGTGCTTAGTATAGGTTTTCCTTCTCTCTTATATTAGTATAGTTTTGAATAGGAGTTGGTAAGATGTATAGTTCATTTGAAAAAAAAAAACCTAACACTTACCTAATTCCATACCCTATTCATTCCTATGCTATCACTTAAGAAGGGTTACCTAAGTTTTCACGCATAAATTGCATAAATAAAACAAATCAACTAATACAACTTTTACATTCTTTCTTTCCAATTTATTTCTTTTGTACACATGTTTGTATTTAAGAAAAGTGGTATATTAGGACAACCCAGGAGGCTTTAAGTAGCCCCAAGTAGGTCTTGTACCTTACACCTCTGGTTAACAATAGCACTGTACTCACTTATGCCTTTCTTACTTTTATGTGTGTATGTGAAAAATTAGATTAAGAAACCCTTTTCTACTTAAGAAAAATCATGCATAGTAAACTTCCAAATTTCTTTAAATGGATTACTTAGCATGCATAATAAAGTGTTTTAAATACTCTTATTTGTATGTATAGATATGCTTAGTATTCATTCATATGCATGTTATACATGTTGGGAAAGAAATGAAGTGATGTGTGTTTTGTGAATTTGATTCATTATGTTTAATCTTAAAAATGCCTTTCTTTTTTAATAGGTTTGTTTAGAGTTCATCTAAACTTAGGATTATTTAAAAGGCTTAATCAAAACATTCACTAAACAAAACTAAAATGAGAATCTACTTTAGAAATTACTTAGGTTAGGGAAGGAAAGAAAGGTTCCCTTCACTTTCCCTCTCTTTATAACTTAGTAATTAATTATAGGATCCACTTGAACCAAATCAAAATATGAAATAAAATCAACCTAAAATAATTAAACAACTTATATGAAACCCCAGCCTCCCTTCTAAGTTGAACATGTTTTCATACTTGGAAAATTTGAACTTAAAGCCATAGCTAAGCATACCACACAAACCTTCAAAACACACACATTAACCTAAGTCACCATTTCTAGCATTAGGTTAGGGCAATGCATGGTTTGGTGTTTTGTTTTGTTTTATGATATATGTTTTAAACTAGATGTTAGGGTGTATACTTGTAGAATGAATGGTAGGATGCTCTTAGTCTAATCATTATTTTCTATAGGGGATTGTGCTTAAGGGGTGCTATCATAAGAAAAAATATAAATACTTATTCTTGCAGGTGCTTTATACCCCTAAGCATAATCCAATAGACCAGGTAAACTTAGTCACCCATGTGTAGGGGTGATAAGTCCAATATACATGCTTGGGATTTGTGTAGTTTGTTTTAGCTAACCTTTATTTTGCAAGTGTTAAGTAGATTTCCATTATTTTCATTTTCATGTAAATTTGTGTAATTAGTATTTTAGAATGATTATTATGGGGATTAGGATGAGCATTGGTCATAATATTTCATCTTATGTACCATGTGAAGCCTTGGAGCATCTACCTTCCAACCATTCAAAAGAAGGAACCAAAGAAGAAAGAAGAAAAGAAGAAGAAAGAAGAAATAAAGCTTGAAGACCCCATAATAATGAATTCCTTGCTTAATTATAATTTAATTCATTTGTAACCTAGGTTGTATAAGGGTAGAACTCGGCTACTCACATTTGATATTTTCGAGTTTGTGCAGTGGTGCCCGACCACAACGGCCTTTTATTCTTTTTGTGATTTGCTTTATAAATCGATTGATGTTTTATTTAGCTTTTACATTAAGTAACATATTTTTTTCTAGTTTCTTCCTTAATTTTTGTATGGCCTGGATGTGGATTAGGCTCTTTAAGGAAAAAGAAATCTTTAGCAAACTTAATAATTCAAAATTAAAATAAAGAACTCATAACCTTACCTAAAGCTTAGGTTTAAAATCAAGATAAAAGAATTAGCAACCCCTTAGCTCGATGAGTATTTCTTTTATAATATCATGCACAAATGCATCTTATTTCACTCTTGATTGGAGGGCTTCCACCTTTGCCAAGGAAACTTAGCTTGACCTCTGAGAGCCATGGTGAAAACTCACCTGCTCCCTTCTCGTTGATTTTGGCCAATAACTTTATTTCTCATGCATTAGGCATATGAATCTTATTAGCCTAAGTCAAAAATAATTGTTCAAAAATAAAAATAAAATGAAAATTGAATTACATTAGATTTAGGTCATTTAAAGAATGTCCTTTACATGATCTAGTCTCTTTAGGGAGTGAGTTTGAGGACTTAGTCACTTTCTATATAAATAATAGCCTAGCTATCTTGCATAAGCATAAAGACTTGCCTACATGTATTTAAAAACATAGGAGAAGTTAGTTGGTGGCCACCCCCAGGCGGTTGTATTTGTCCTCTCTTATGGTGGCAAACTAATTACCCTTTTTTCACCTTAGATTTAGGTTATGCTTTCAGCCCCCGCCAAAGCTCCCAAGATTTAAGTTCTGAGGTTGCTTCTCCCCTTTGTAGGCCATAAGCATAATTCCTCATCTCTTAGACATTTCCTTAATCTTGTGTTAAGGAATCATAAGGCCTAGGTTTCTCATGAAAAATTCAATTCAAATAAATTAAATCAATTTCAAAAATGTAAAGCCCAATTATAAGATAGTTTGAGATTGCTCACTAGGTTTCTTAGCATCGTGGGCATCTCCTACTTATCTTCCATTTTGGTTTTGATAATAACTCCCTCCCTTTGACCAATCCCATTTTATTTTCAAAAATGAGCCAATCAATTAATTGTCCTTTCTTATTGAAATCTTTGAAGACAACGATCATTTACCTTAATCAAGAGTTTTCCTAAGGAATCCTCATTTTTTAGGATGTAATTAACTATGGGGGCTTGCCCCTATAGGGAACTTAATGAACCCAATTTGAAATAAACTCTGCTTTACTTTCCCATGTAAATTAGGGGAAGAATCTCTGGTACATATGCAGACCCATCATCCTTAGGAGTCCTTATTGAGGTGATTAGGTCCATTAAAGGGTAGTGACTTCTATCTTTCAAGTTAGTATACTATTCCTTGATGACGTATCTGATCACCTGAATAAGTACATCTATGAATCTGCATGGCATCCTAAAAAGATGAATTTCTATATGCTTGCCTCTTCATTTCTCACCAATAGATTTGAAGGTTACACCCGTATAGAAATTTTTCACCATAGAAGGCACCTTAGGCTCAGGAGCTAAACTCTCTTATTTTATTTTCTAGGAAGGACCTTATCTCTTCCTAGACCAACAAACCAATCTTTGTGCCATTTCAATGATTATTTAGGGTGATGGTATCATTCTAGTGCTATAAGCACAAGATAAGAAGACTTCTTTCTATCAGGAACAATCACCTTTCCCTTCCTTTTGTAATGGGAAGTCACTAATCTACTAAGAGTTCTTTTTCTAGGCTTTTTGATGCATGATCCTTCATAGCCCTTAATAACTCCTCTTTAGTGTATGAGGGAGGAGGGTCCAGAGATCTTATGAAGGATCTAATGCAGCTTACCATGAGATTCTTTATTTAACAGTTTAAAACTTTTCTTTTCTTCATGCATAAAGGGGCAAGGTGGAAAACTCAAAATCTTGGACACGTCCTCTCTCCTTAGGAAGTAAACAGGGGATAGAAATATGTTTCCACCTAAGAGAGGGGAAGTGTTTGGGAGGGTATAGCCATCACTCTAGCTAATTCTATATCTAGCTTTTTCTTTTATTTTCTTTCCCTAATTACTACCATCTTAAGCCTTCTACCCATTTTTTCTTTTGACTCTTAGTCATCTCAGGGGGCTCAGAGGTGGAGCTTATCTCAAAAGTGCTACATGGGGAAGGAGCATGCAATGTCTCCAAAGTGGGTAGTTTAACTTTCTTATGAGTAGGGCCCAACTGGATCCTCGTAGTAACCTGGTCAGTAACCTTTCTACCTTCCTGACGAGTAAGAGGAGGTGTACTCTAAAATTCCAAGATGGGTTACTTATTTTTAAGTGTTGTCTCAATGACAAAAGCAAATGTTACTCATTTGTACTGATATTCAATTTTCAAAACTAATTTTAAACTTAATGATGGAGCCATCAGCCAGTCGTCTACTATCAATGGAGAAATTTATCCTGGATGTAGCGATAAAGATTAGTTGTCCAACCATTTATGTTTACAAAAATAATAAATTTTAAAATGAGAATTAATGAATAATAACTAAAATAACCAAAATGTAGTCAAAAGAAAATTTTTGACCCATTAGGAAATTTTAACCAATTTTATGGCTAGGATTGTTTTATTTTAGAAGATATTATTCTGAAATAAAGGAGTTATAAAACCATCCCACCTGATTTTCATGAATGGGAAAGTTTTATACTCTCTCTTTTGTTTAGTAGATGTTGAATATGCTCTACCATTGATGAAATAGAGAGATATTCAATGGAAAGAAAGGCAATCTTGACATGTGCAAACATAAGTACATTATCTATTATAGAAATGATAACTTATTTCTATAGATGGGGAGAAGAACCATTCCCTAGTAGAGTCACCAAAATATACTCTCATGAGTAAAACTTTGTTTGACACCATGTAGAGTTTAGGAATTTCTTATTTTGATGATCAAATGCATCATTAAGGGATAAAAATATTATCGCATAAAATAAACATCTTATCCTATAATGGATTCGATCATTTAATAAAAGACTCCTAAGTCTAATGGGTCTTTTCTGTATCAGAGATTTTTTCTTTGAACTACATGGAAGGTAAAACAGGATTTAATTTAAATAGGGTTCATAATTCCCTATAGAGGCAAGCCCCTATAATTAATTACATCTTAAAAAGGGTCTCTTCCTAAGAATACTCTCAGTTAAAGGAATAAGTCATTATTTCAAAATATTTCTAAGTTGGTTTTCAAAGGATTGATATTTGAGATTTTTAATTGGGAATGGTCCAAAGTGGAAAAAGTTATTCTTGGAATCCAAATAGGATGAAATAGGATGATACTAGATGTCTCGTAGGCATTACAATTATACTATCATTGGGCTTTCAATTTTAGAATTTAATTTAGATTTAGAATTGATATTTTCTTACAAATTTAGGATTTACATTATAGCAGCACACGACTGCAGAAATGCCTAGGGTTGATGACTTACTTCAAGGAGGATGCTTCAAAACCTAATCTACAAGTGTTTCTGCTACATGTCAGATGCTCGACTTAGTTTCATTTTGGGAATTATTGGCCATTCCTCTCACTTAAGGGAACTAACCTATCCCTGACTCTTCTGGACTTACAACCCACCTGGAGGGGATGTCAGCTAACACCACCTAAGTGCATCTTAAATTTATGACGCCAAGTCTTATGGATGTAAGATGACTGGTTGTTGAATTTTTAAGAAAGGAATCTAAGAATCTTAGACTCACTTTTTAATCCCTAAGATAATGCAAGATATAAAATGTACTAACTAATGCACATTTTTTAGATTTTTAACATTTTGACTCGATGATCATTTTAGGCCATGGGTATATAATTTATTCCTACATGGTATGCAATTAGAAGAAATTCATGGGCCAAATCATTAATACAAGGCAAGCCTCCCAAACAAAGCAATCATCCTCACAAGTCAAATGCCCCATATGTGTAATGGGAGAAGTTGCCCAATTTAAGGATTCAAGCAATATGATTGCATTATTTTCAAGAGCTAATTGGTTCTAATTTATTTAAAGTTATTCCCAATGGCTTTAATTTCTATAAGGTTTTGAATCACATTATTTTTATATTTGAATTGATTAAATTTAATTGGATAGAAAATTTATTTATTTCCTATGAGCCTACGTCTAGGCATTCATCATAAAAAAGTGCAACACAGAAACAAATCTAGAAAAATAGGTTGATTCTATTATGATAAATTCAAATTAATTTAAATTTATAAAATAGGCCAATATGGTCGGGTACTGTTGTACACCCCGGAAGAAAGGAAAATGGGTAACCGATCTCTACTCTTATGCAGGTTGATCTAGAAATACAAGTTTAGATCAATGGGTCTTCTTTCTAGGATTGTCTCCTTTGTCAGGGACCTCTATTGGGCTTTACAGGGGACCTCTACACATCTCTTAGTAAGGTCATCTCCTGCTAATCCCAAATCCCATAGATCCAAACCTAATTCTAAGCTCAAATTTACATTTTTAAATTCAAAAATAAATCCTAAGCCCTGCAAAATAAATGTTAGGAAAATCCAAACAGCACACGATAGTTATATTTTATGAACATACGGGCTTAGCATTAATTGCTTGGCAAGCTCACCTGTCTTATGGGGTATGCTAAGGGACTATTCAGCACCTACAATCAAATAATAATTTTATAATTTTTTATTTATGATGGCATCCCCTTTAACACAACCCATGTAGAAGATAATGTTAATTCTATAAATATGTTCTATCTTCCAAACAAATGGTAATTAATCTTAGTTATCCAGCCTAAAATAGTACACCACAAAATAATCAAAATAATTCTCATCACAAAATCATAGAAAATTACAAAAAAAAAATCACAGAATGACCTTACTTAAGTCTAGGGTCCATGACCTATAACTTTATTGTGTGAAGAAAAAGAGTTTGTGTGGAAAGACATTACTAGGCTTTAGGTTTCATTTTTTGGTTTTTAGTATTTGTTTATTTACCTTTGGATGATTATGATTTAAATGATTTAATGATTTTTTGTCATTATTTTAGGTACATTTTATTATGTTAAAATTAGATTAAGTTTTTAAGAATGAAGAATACAACAGGTTCCATCTTAAGTAGAGATCATTCCATTCAACATCCTAAGTCCTAATAGGATAATACATTTATTCTAAAGTAAAGATTCATCCTAAGAGTCTGACAAAAATTCTAAGTATTTTAATTGAACTTTTCTTTAAATTTAGAGGATTTGAATTAGTTTAGGTTATTTCATTTTGTTTTAAATTTCTTTATTCTTTATCATTTAATGTTTTATGTTTTGATTTCTTTATCAATAATGTTGTGATTTTGTTTGAATTAATTTTAACTTGAGGTATTTCATTCGTTATTATGATTCAATTAAATTTTCACTTTAAGTTAATTCACTTATTCTTTTGATTTTAGTTTCATTTAATTCCCTTGGTTTAATATTGTGAGATTGATATTCATCATTTATTCTTTTAATTTGATTTATTTTTATTTTGCATGTTTTCTTTGTTGATTATGATGACTTATATATTTCCAAATTTAAATTATTAAGTTTACTTTACTTGTATATTAAATTTGTTTTACTTGTATAACTTTATATTGATTAGGTTTTTAATGTTTATATTCTTTGATGTAATATTCATTTTTGTTTATTATATTTTATTAATTATTATTTAGGGTAAAATTTCATTTTATTTTCATTTCATTTATTTAATTTTAATATACATATAGGTTACTCATTACATTTAGGTGGAGGTATTTCATTCATTATATTCAAGTTAATTTCATTTGTTCATTTTCATTAATGTTCAATAACCTATGTAAATTTATATTCAATTCATTATGTTTAAGATTATTAAATTTATTATTCTTCAACTCTATAACTTATTTACATTAATGATTCTTTTTTGTTTTAATTTATTTATTTCATGAAGTTCTTTAAGGTTTGTTAATGAATTTAGACTTAAATAACTAATTCCAAATTATATATTTCATACATTATGGAATGGTTCAATCTATTTTATCTTAGCCTAATGTAATTTTTCATTCTCCTTCTTCTTCTTCTTCTTCCTTTTTTTTGACTTTAAGAGTTTAAAGAAAGGTTATTCCATTGCATATTAAATTTGTCTTATGTTACTTTGTCATTTTAAGTTCAATTCAACCAAGTTTAAAGTTTAATTACACTTATCTTTCATATTTGCATTTATACCATTTTATTTCTTAATCTAAATGGTTCTAATGTATTTATATATTTATAACTTATAAATTTGAAAGGTTAATGACCTTTATATTTCAGTTTATAAATGGAATTATTATGGTTTAAAGGATAATTTTTGATAAATTTTAAATTTCATAATTTTATTTAATCGTGATCTTTAACTTAGGATTATTTCACTTATATTGCTTTTAAGTTGGCTTGAGTATTTTATTTAAGAGTTATCATGTCAATTATGATGTTTTTTTATTTATTTTATAGGTTTTATAATTTATGTGATTTTTCTGATTTAATACTTCCTTTAAATTAACCTAGAGAGTTGGAAATTCAAATTCTCACAATCTAGATGTCAAATTGGTTTAAAATTTTTATGGTAAGTGGGGTTTCGTGCTAATTTGATTTTCCTAAAGTTTTACTTTGATCAAGAGCGTAATTAATGTCTAATTAGGGTTTTAATTTTTTCATTAACACCTAAATTAGGCCTAACTTAGTAAAAATTATTTAGAGGTTTTATTTTTTTCTTGATTCCCCTCTGAAATATGCATCCAAAGAGGGTTCATTCAAAATTTTTTAGATTCTAATTGATTTATTGTGATTTATTTAATTTCAAGCTAATTAATTGAATTATTTAATTTAATTAATGTCCTAATTAAGCCATTTTGTGATTTATTATGGTCTCATGGGTTTCAAAGGCTTATTTGTGTTCATTAGGGAATGTTGTGACTTTGAATTGATTTAATGAATTTCTATCATTTATTTAATATGTTATTGATTTATTTCATGAAAATGAGCGTTTAGGGTTTGAAATTTCTAATATTAAGCTTTATGGCTCAATAAATTATAAAACATTTACCCAATGTGTGTCTTAACATCAATTTCAATTCTCTAAAGTTTTATTTTAATTTGATTATTAGTTTAAGATTAATTAGGGTTTGAAATTTTTCATTCAAACCCAAATTAAGGCCAAAATACCTAAAATAAATTTGGGATTTTAATTTTAATGGATTCCTCTCATCAAGAGGAATCCATATAGCCAAGTTTGCACTTTTTTTTTTAAGATTTATATTTAATTTCCTATGTTTTTTTAAATTTTAAGCATTTCTTTCTTAATTCTTTAATTCGGGAAACCTGAATATTTCATTTAGGCATGTCGAATCCACATGGATCCTATGTGGTGTCGCTTTCCACGTGACGCCAGATCATCATGCCACGTGGGATCCACATGGATCTACTTTTAAAAGGTGATGCATATGGGTTAATTAGGGATGGTCCAATCAAAGATTAGACGATCGTGATTCAACTTGTGATTCCTCTTATTGGATTTAATCAAATATACAGCTAAATCTTGACTATCTATACCTTTTAAAAGAAATGGATAATAGAAATTATGTCTCCTATGGCGATGGCGAAGGTCGAGAGCCGTCCATCATTTTTATGTCATTTCTAGCCATCCGATTGTCAAAATTGCACAATTTTGATGCTAAATCCATCAGTGGATAAAAACATGGAGATCTAAATGGTTTGATCTCACTTGAGATCAAATTCTCTTTGGAAAATAGTAAACTTGAAAGCTTAAGGGAGGTCGTTAATGGTATACCTCGATCCCGATGATCTCCGGTAGTGGGGTTGACTCCAATAGCTATAGAACGATGTGGAAAGCTTGTGTGCTAAAGGAGTTGAGTTGCCTCCCTCTGGATCACCTCTTAAACCAACCTCGGCTTGGATTCCATCAGCTTTGGTCATTCTTCGACCTCCCGATGGTGAGTGGATCGGGAGAAGATGGGTTTTAACTTTGTGAGAGGTAGGGAAGGTGATGGGATGGCCTGTTTCACTCAAAAATAGCTTTAGGTGAAGATTCCATTGAAGTTGAGCATTTTAAGCATGGTTTCTTCTCCTCTTGGTTGGCTGGGGTGATTGCAATCCTTGGAAATTAGTTGCATGGCTTACTAGCCATCCAACACCTGCCTAAGCTAAAGAGGTGGAATGGGAATGAGGTTATGGGATTGGATTTAGCTTTACAAGCCTTTAACTTGCCATGGCATCTTTTTTAGCCTTGGATTTATTTGAAGTTGATTAAGTGGCTTAATGTTGGCTGGGAATCAACATTTATTAGGTTTGGGAAAGGTTAGGTTGCATCCTAAGGGAATTAGTTGAAGATTGTGTTGAGATCCTTTTTAATTATTCCAATTAATGATTTCTTTTATTGGTTTAATCTAATTTGTCTCACTTGATGGATTATCCTTAGATCAATGCTTGGATTGTGTACATTTAATCATTAATGAACTTGATAATCAAAGGGTTTCAAGGATTTTAAAATTTATGGAGTGCTTACTTTAGGTTTAGTCCATTTTGATGTAATTGGATTTGGGTTGACTTTAATTAAGTCAAATAGTTATTTTGACTAAATTATAATGTATTTAATTTTTAATTGGGTTAATCCAAGCAATTTGGAATGCATTCAATCAAACAATTCCAATTTTATTTTATTTTAAACACATTTGACCCAAGTTGACCTTAATGAGTTAAGTTTGGGTTCATTTGGGTCAAATGACCAAATTGGCCAAATTGGACCCAATGATGGGTTGGTCTATGTTCAATAATTATTTTCAAATGATTTTGGATAACTAATTTGGGTTTATTTGAGTTTGATTTGGGCTTAAACCCAATATGACCCATGTAGACCTATTTAGGTCAAATGAACTAATTAGCCTAATTAAGATCACATTGAACTTTTATTCTTTTAAATTCATATTTACATATGTTCATATCATCATCCCAACCATTTGGAATTATTTTATCTAGTCAAATTTTGGTGGGTTGACCTCTGACATGGTGGGACTCACATAAGTCGAACATATGTAAAAGGGTTGACCAATTTTTGACCTTTGGTTTGTATTTGGATTAATTTAATCTTATGTCATGGTTTTATGTTTCTAATTTCATTTTATTTGGGTTTGGTTTGGATTTAATTTTAATTTCTTTAGGTTTATATAGTTCTTAGCTTAATTAAGGTAATTAAGTTTAGTTCCGTAAGTAAACCCTAATCTAGGCTTAATCAATTTCAAATTTGGAGTGTTGTATATTTAGATTGAATATTTGGGTTGAATCTAAATAAACCCATTAATTTAGATTAATCCAAGGAGGGTGCACTAGATCACTAAGTGTGGTGTCATAAGTGCTTAGTAAAGAGACTTTCTAATTTAGGATTAGAAGTCATAAAGATTATCTTTAGAAGAAATGTTAACATCATCCACAAGTGAGGTCAACATAGTGAAAAGAAGAAGAAGTTACCTTAAATGTATTCAAGATAATAAATCAGCCAATAGAAGATGTAGATAGTTGCTTGAGGATGCACACTCTTGATTCATGCATAAGAAAAGTTGGTGATCTAAGGTATCCAAAGGAGCCCCTCTCACCTTGCATAATGGGAATAAGTTAACATGATGATTCAAAAATTTTAAAGCACACTAAAATATTGGAGAAGGTATCACGTATGTTCATTAGATGACCTTTTGATGATCTTGGACAAGGTAGCACAAAGCTAGCCCCATATGTGGAGAAGCCACCAATATTGGTGTTAAAATACAAATTAAGACACCTAAAATATGCATTCTTGGGAGAGGTATCCACATCAGCTACCATTATTTATTCCAAGCTAAACATATATCAAGAAAGTAAGTAGATAACAATACTAAAAAAAAAGAATAAGATAGTATTTGGATGCTTAATTACAGACATAATGGTATCAGAACTTCTATTGACATGCACACACAAGATCCTTGAACATCTTTCTTTAATATAATATCAAAGTTGTTAAAATCCATATTTAAAGTAGATGGTAAGATTTAAATCCTTGAAGTTGCATGAAAATTGTTTACCCAATTCAAACATCATATGGGTAAGTCTAGTACACATTATACCTAAGAAAGGAGGAATCTCTATAGTAATAATTAAGAAAATGAACTATTTCTAAGATGCACTATTACTAGATGGTGAGTTAACATTGACTACAAAAATTAAAGAAAGCAACCAAATGGAGCATTTATTGATGTCATTTATTGATCAGAAGTTATATAGGTTGGCCGATTAATCAAATTATTATTTTATGGCTGAATATTTGAGATTATAATCAAACTTTAGTAGCTCTTTAGAATCAAGAAAATATCACTTTTGAACGCACATAAGGAACACTCGAATTCATAATAATGTTATTTTGGAGTCTATGATGCACTAGATAACTTGTAGTGTTATGTGTTGCCTATTTTCTCTAATGTGGTAAACATTATAGAGATATTATGCATAAAATTTTAGTGTTTGGCTTGACATTTGAGGGGCATCTAAATCTTCTTGAAGAAGTACCAAAGAGGTGCAAAAAGATAAATTTGCCACTGAATTGGGAGAAGTCTCTTTATGCTTGATGAAGGTATCATGTTGGGTAACCAAGAATTATTTGTAGAAATAAACATTTATAAAGCAAATATTGAAGTGATTAAGAAACTCATGCCTCAACCATAGTAAAAAGGATTCATAGTTTCTTAAGGCACACCAAGTTCTATAAACAATTCATCAAGGCTTTCTTTGAAATCAACAAATCTCTCTATAATTAGTTGTCTAAGGATGTATCATTCAACCATGATAAGGAGTACCATATAGCTTTCAAAATTTCTAAGAAGGCTCTCCTATTTACATCCATCAGTATAACACCACATTGGATTCTACCATTCAAATTGATGTGTGATGCAAGTGACTATACAACCATGGTGGTGCTTGCTAGAGAATTAGAAGGTTATTCTACTTAATTTATTTTACTAATCTAGGGGTTTAAATGAGTCGAGTTAGCTCAAGTTGGAATGAACTCAACTCATCAACCAAAATGTGGCTTGAATTTAAGATCGAGCTGAACTTGTTCGCTAATTATGCAGCTTGAGAGCTTGACTCGAGAACTCAACAAGAACTCATTGGCAAAGGATTGATGAGCTAGATTTCCTATAAAGAGAGAATTTTGTGAGACAAAAAAGTGGATGGATGTAGGAGACCTTTATCCAAGAGATGTTCAAGAAGATAAAATTAGGTAAGATGCAAAATCATTATTAAATAAAAAAGAAAGGACATAGCTTTTTTAAGAAAATTGAAAGCTACCATTCAAATTTTCAAAATAAGGAGTACCATATAGCTTTAAAAATTTCTAAGAAGGCTCTCCTATTTACATCCATCAGTATAACACCACATTGGATTCTACCATTCAAATTGATGTGTGATGCAAGTGACTATACAACCATGGTGGTGCTTGCTAGAGAATTAGAAGGTTATTCTACTTAATTTATTTTACTAATCTAGGGGTTTAAATGAGTCGAGTTAGCTCAAGTTGGAATGAACTCAACTCAGCTCATCAACCAAAATGTGGCTTGAATTTAAGATCGAGCTGAACTTTTTCGCTAATTATGCAGCTTGAGAGCTTGACTCGAGAACTCGACAAGAACTCATTGGCAAAGGATTGATGAGCTAGATTTCCTATAAAGAGAGAATTTTGTGAGACAAAAAAGTGGATGGATGTAGGAGACCTTTATCCAAGAGATGTTCAAGAAGATAAAATTAGGTAAGATGCAAAATCATTATTAAATAGAAAAGAAAGGACATAGCTTTTTTAAGAAAATTGAAAGCTTTTATTTGTTTAATATCTAAGGCATTAGATAAATAATAAAATATTTTTGTTATATATACTTATATATATATATATATATATATATATATATATATATATATATATATATATATATATATATATATATATATGAGTTGGAGCTAGAGCTCATGGCTCAATAAGCTTCTCATGAGCTCATTATTAAGCCAAATTTGAGCCTACTTGCAAGCTAGCTTGGATCACTTACACCCATATTCTAGTCTAACAATAATGAATTCCCAATTAAACTATGGTACAATAGAGAAAGAACTATTAGATGTAATATATATTTTTGACAAGTTTAGATTGTATTTGATTAGAGCAAAGATGATTATATACACCAATCATCTAACGATCATCTAACCATTAAGTATTTGATTGAGAAGAAAGATATAAATCCCATATTGATAAAGTGGTACTTTTCTACAAGGATTTGAGAAAAATATTAAAGGTAAGAAGGGTTTTAAGAATGTGGTAGCAAATAATTAATGAAAATTAGAGCTCATAAAATATAACAATCAAGATTGGGACAAATATTACATACCTTTTTAAATAATAAAGATGTTGACATCAAAAATGTCAATAGGACTTAAGTTTATAACATTTTAAAACACTAAAGCTTTATTCAACTTATCTTATTAAGTGGTGTTGACACACTTTTGGAGTGAGGATTCATTCTTCCTATCTTAGACTTAGGAGTCTTCTAGGCACTTGGATTTCCCTAGTCATAGGACACTTTTGGTGGTTAAAGGAACACTAAACCCAAGCCTAGAGACTTAGGAAGGTATGCCCTAGGCTTAGGTTGTACTTTAGGACTAAAAGGACCTACCTATCTTATGGCCTAAACCATGACCCATGCCTATCCACTTATGCAAGTCTAGCTCCAAATCAATACAATCAAAACTAATTGAATCATATTTCATATCTAAGCTCCAAGCCAAAATGACTTAAACCCAAACCCATCTTAATCCCATTATCCACTCCTATGGCTCAAAGCCATCAATCAAAGCCATCAATCAATCCTAAATCAATAATCAAACTCAATTCAACTCAATTCAACCCAATCCAACTCAATTAGCCCAATTGGTCCACTTGACCCAAAGTGGAAAATAGAACCCATTTGATCTAAACTCCAATCCGACCCAAATTGGATTCAATCAACCCATTCAATACCTTCTATAATGATTGTTGATCATCCTTGATTGATCAATTATAATCAATTGGGTCAAACCAAGCTAATTTGACCCAAGTTGACCTAATTAACATATATGAACCAAATTGAATCAAACTCCATTCTAAACTCAATTTATTAAAATCAATACCTCCAATCACAAATTAACCATTGAACATAATTTGACCATCAATTGGATCTAACCAAACTCAATTGACTTCTTGACCTATGTTGGCCTAATTTGACCTAAAGGGTCAAATTGGGCCAAAACCAATCCTAAATCAAATTGATTGAAACCAATGACTCAAATACATAACAAATTTATTGTTTAACATGATCCAACCTTCAATTAAACTCAATTTGACCAAACCAACCCAATTAACCCATTTAACCCAAATTGACCTAAAGGGACAAAATGACATAAATCATTCCTAAATCCAAATCAATTCAAATCAACACCTACCATCATCTTCAAATCATTAATTGAATCTAAATCAACTCCTAACCCAAGCCAATTTGGCTAATTTGACCAAATTTGTCAACTTAGCCCATTTGACCCACATGAACCCATATGAGTCAAAATCAAATCCACTTCAAATTAAACCAAAACATTCTAAATGATCATTTGAACATGTCCCAACCATCATTTTGACCCAATTTGACCTACATGGGTAAAATTGAGCCAAACCCATTCAAATCAAGCCCAAAGCTAACCAAACTTGGCATGACCCATCCTTGGGTCACTATGTTTCAGCCTAAATCAAACCCAACTCATCTTAGAGTCAAATTAGGCTAAAAGGCATTGGGTAAGCCCCTCTAAATGGAACAAAATCCCCATTTGGATGGTCAAACTCACTCTCTAACCCTTGGCAACCATCCTAAGCTCAATTTGGACATGAGGACCACTAGCTAACCTAACCCACAACTAATTGGGTCAGCCATGAGCCAAGAGAAGGTTGTTGACCTCATTTTTTGATGAGGTTAATTTGAACTCTAAAATCAGTAATTAGGACTTCCTAATCTCATGTAGGAATCTTTTAATTCAGTGCTTAGGACATTATACCTAGTGGCCTAGGACACTTTCCTTGAGTTTGATCTAACCTAATTGGCCCATGTGGAATCAACCCAAATATTAAATTAGGATTAACTCAAATTAAATCCAAATAAATAAAATTTAAATCAAACTAAAATAAATTAAAGAATCCAAAACTAAATCAAAGTTAAATATAGTCAACATAAGTTTGACTTAGGTGGGACCCACCTAGTCAAAAGGCAACCCACCAAAAATTTAACCAAACTAAATCAATCAAAATGTTTCAAATGACCAAATAACATGATAAATCATGATTATAAGGAAATTCAAATTTATTTAGGGCTTAATTGGATTAATTAGACAACCAAGTCTAAAATAATCTAAATGGCCCGATTGGGTTCAAACCCAAATCAAATTAAACCACTTAATTCAATTTGATTACTCAAAATCATTTAGAAATGATAATCCAACATAATCCATCCCACCATTGGGTCTAATTTGGTCAAATGGGTCATTGACTGAAATGAAACCCAAGCTTAACCCATTAATCCCACTTTGGGTCAAATGGGTTCAAATTGAAATATAATTAAAATTAAATAAAATTAATTACTCCAAATCATCTCACATATTTGATCAAGCATGATTAGAGTCCAAACCCAATCCAATTGAGTCAAATTGGTCATTTGAACTCAATTGGAACCAAAATTAACCCATTTAGGCCAAATGTGTGGTTGAAATGAAACAAAATTTAAAATTAATTCAAAACTTAGATGAATTAATTAAATAAAAATTCAATTGATCATCAATTAAAGATGATTGAATTCAAATTTACAAGAATTAAATTAAAATCCAATATTTTGAATCCAAGCATTTGGTTTGGATTCAATTCCAATCCAAGTCAAATGAATTCAAACATGAACTCAAATCCATTTGATTTTGAAATGGGCAACCACCTATTAGTCCAAAAACTATGGTGATAATGCCATAAATCACAAAATAAAATAAAATGAAAAATAAAAAATAGAATTTAAAAATTCATAAAAATAAAAAAATAAAAAAGTGGGAAGAAGGGAAATGTCAATTCCCATCTTCATATCCCAAGCCATCCCACCTCTAATGGGAGAAGGCTACGTTCAAGTGAAGGCCACCAAGCATATAGCAAAGGGACTTTTCTTTCTGCGAAAGGAGAAGCAAAAGAGAAAAAAAAAAAGAAGAAAGAAGAGGCTTAGCCAAATATTCAAAAGAGGCTAAATGCCATTTTTCCTCCCATGTGATCATCCAAGCATGCTCACAAGGCCAAAGGGGGATTGAATCCACCCCCTTTGGCCAGCCTTGCCACCATCGATGTCCAGATTTTAGCCACCAAAAAAGTCCAAATAGGAGCTCTCGGCCTCCCATGGAAAGAGGGGAGGGGGAACCTATTCCCTCTCCCTTTTCATTTGAAAATGTCAACTAAGGGAGGCGATGAAGTTCCAGACTCCACCTCGGCCCTCTCACCATTGGCACGGTGGCGTTCGAACATAAACTGAATGCCCTCTAATGGTGAAATCCAAAGGAGAGCTTCTCTCATTAAATTGAAGCTTCCAACATGTTATAGGGATCGGGCCGAGCTCAAAAGAAATTCCAACCCTCCCCCTTGCTATCGGGAAGCCAGAGAATGATCAACGCCACCAGAGTTCAAACGATCTTGGTTTAGGGAGCAATCTCGAGGGAGAGGATCCAATTCCTTTGGCACATAAGCTCCTTGTGTTATTTCATAGCTATTGGAGTTAACCCCACCATCAGAGATTGGAAAAATGAAGGTATGCCATTAATGCCCCCTCCAAACTTTTCGTTTTGAAGCTTTGTGAAGAAAGTTTGATCTCAAGTGAGACCAAACCATTTAGATTAGTTAAATTGCATTCCACAATGGCATAGCAATTGAAAATGCAAGGTTTCAACGGTTGGATCATCGAAAATAAAGTGTATTTGATGGACAACACTCAATCCTCACTATCAGGGAAAAGAGATGTAATCTTCATCATCTTTTCCTTTTAAAAGGATTGGATGGCTATAATTTAGCTGTATAGAAGGATTTATCACTTTAGGATCTATGAATCAATTATGAACCGTCTGATCTTTGATCGGACGGTCCTACTCAAAATTGCATCTCGTTGCCTTTTTAATGTGGGATCCACGTGGATCCTTTGTGGACCAATCTGTGTGTGAAATGCGGCACAGCTTACCACATCAGCACTGACTGGTTTAAAAAAACAAATGGGTTTTTTTTAATTAAAAAGTTGCTAAAATTGCTCAGAACTTCTAAAATTCATAAAAAAGTAAATATAAATCATAAAAATGCAAATGAGGGCTTTATGGATTCATCTTGATGAGAGGAATCCATAAAAATTAAAATACCCAATCAATTTTGGGTATTTTAGTCTTAATTTTAATTTAATTGAAAACTATTAAACTTTAATTATTCTCAAATCATAAATCCAATTGAATTTAAACTTTGGGGAAATGAAATTGGGGTTTAAACACACCTTATAAAATTTTTTTCATTATTTATTTCACTGTATTTCATGAAAAATAAAATTTTAAATGCTAAACTTTAGTCTTAATTAATTAACTTAATATTAAACAAATTAACTAATGAAAATGAATCAAACAACCATAAATTAACCTAATGAACCTTAATGAATATTAAATATTAATGAAACTCATGTGAACTCAATAAATCACAAATTGACTTAATTAAATAATTAAATAATTAAAATGAATTAAAATGAATGAACCCTCATTGGAAACATCATTCAGATAGGAATCAAGTAAAAATGAAATCCACAAATAATTTGCATCAAATTAAGCATAATTTGGGTTTTAATAAAATAATTAAAACCTTAATTATACCCTAATTATGAATGTAATCAAAATGAAGCTTTGGGAACATGAAACTAACATGTAACCCCACTTGCCATAAAAATTTAAAATCCAATTGATTTTTGGATTGGGAATTGTTGAGTTTTCAAATTCCTAGATCAATATTTTTCCAATAATGAATAAATAAAATTCATTAATCCATTAAATCATGAAACAACTTGAACTAATCTAATCAAACATTAGAAATACTTAGGATAATTCTCCAAACATCCTAAGTTGAAGAACTTAATCAAAATACATGCGTAAAGATTAATGAAATTAATAAATCATGTTAAGCTTAATTAAACCTTAAGCTAATAAAATCATAATCACAAGCACTTAATGAAACTTAAACATAATTACATAACATGAATCAAATCAAATGAAATTAAACCTCAATCTAAACTAAATCAAATGAAATCAAAATAACTTAATCCAAAATACTAATATAAATCAAATGAAACAAACCAAAGTCAAAACACCAAGTCAAACTAATTCAAACAAAATTAAATCAAATAAATTAAATCAAATAATTCAAATTAAATAAAATGAAATGAAATAATTAAATCAAACCAAATTGAAAAATAAAACAAGAATCAAATGAAAAGGAAAGAAAACATCAAATCTAAATTCAAATAAACTAAATGAAATCAAAAGGATTAATTAAGATACTTATGGATCTTAGTTAGACCTTTAGGATGAATCTTCATCTTAGGATGAGGATTTCATTCTACTAAGATTTTGGATGTTGAATAGAGTGAGTTCCTTCAAAAAAAAAAGGAATCCATTTTATTCTTCATTCTTGAAAACCTAAACATCACTTTAACCAAATAAAGTGAAAATAAAAACAAAAATTAAATCACTAAATCATTTGAATTGAAACAACCCAAAGGTAAGATTCAAAGAAACTCAAACTCCAAATTAAAACTTAAACTAAAAAGGCCTAGCAAAGTATTGCCACACAAACATATCTTCTTCACACACTAGGTCATTAGGTCACAGACCCTAGACTTAGGTTAGGCTATTCTGTGATTTCTGTATAATTTTTTATGATGTGTTTTGATATGTCGTGCTTCACATGTCTTTAGGGTGTACTACTATAAACTGCATGTCTATAATTATTTGCCCATTAGACTGGATGGTAGGACATTCTTTCAAGATCTAATATTATTTTATGCAGGGGATTATGTAGAAAGGATTGCTATCATGAATAAAATTAAGAAATATTGTTTCTTCCAGGTATGCTTAAATCTTCAAGCATATCCCATAGGACAAGTGGGCTTGACAAGTGTTTAATGCTAAGCACATATGTTTGTAAAATATAACTACTGTGTGTTATTTGTATTTTCTAAGATTTTTTTTGTAGGGTTTAGAATTAATTTGAAAATCAAAATGTAAACTTGAGCTTAGAATTAGCTTTGGAACTATGGGGTCTAGGATTAGTAGAAGTTGACCCTACAAAGAGATGGTGCAGTGATCCCCTATGGAGCCTAATGGATGTCCCTGAAGAAGGAGATGATCCTAGAAATTAGACCCATAGATCTAGACTTGTAGTTCTAGGTCAAGCTATATAAGGGCAGAGCTCGGCTGCCAATTTACCTTTTCTTCTGGGGTGTACAGTGGTACTTGGTAGCATTGGCCATTTTATAAATTTAAATTAGCTTAATTTATTTTGAATGTATAATAGAATCAACCTACTTTTTTAGGTTTCTTTCTGTGTTGTGCTTTCTTGTGAATGAATGCCTGGATGATTAGGCTCATAGGAAAAACTAAATTTTATACCCAATTTAAATTTAAACAACTAAAACAAAATAAAAAAAAAACTTTAAACCTCACATAAACTAAAGCCTTAGGCAAAAAATAAAATGAATTAGAAATAATCAAGTTTTAAAATCATGCAATCATATTGCTCTAATCCTTGAATTGGGCAACTTCTCCCATTGCACATAAGGGGCATCTAACCTGTGAGGATGATCACCTTCTTGGGGAAACCTTCCTTCTATTATTGATTTGGCTCATAACCATTTCTAATTGCATGGCATTAGGCATAAAAATGCATACCCAAGACCTTAAATAAACCTTAAATTAAAATATTTAAAAATTTAAAAATGTACATTAGTTAGATGCAATTCATACCCTACATGATTCTAAGGATGAGAGAGTGAGTCTAGGTTCATAAATTCCTTTCTTAAAAATGCAACAGCCTAGCCATCATGCATTCATGAGACTTAGTGTCATGAATTTAAAATGCATTTAGGTGGTGTTAGCTGGCAGCCCTCTCCCAGCAGGTTGTAAGTCCAAAAGAGTTAGGGATAGATTAATTCCCTCAAGTGAGAGGAATAGCTAATAATTCCCAAAATAGAACTAGGTTAAGCATCCGACATGTGTCAGGAGCATTTATAGACTATGTTCTGAAGCATCCTTTTTAAGAATAAGTCTTCAACCCTAAACATTTCTGTAGTCTTGTGCTGCTAGAATCTAAGTCCTAGATTTCTAAAAAAATATTAACTCAAACCCTAAATTAAATTCCAAAATTTAAAGCCCAATTATAGGATAATTGAAATGTCTACTGCACATCCGATTATCAACTGGAATTTCCTACTCTTTCCCATTTGGCTTTGAAAATAACTCTCTCCAATTTGAACTGATTCAAATTGAATATTACAAAAATTGATCCTTTGAAAACCATCTTAGAAATCTTTAGAAATAACAACTTATTTCTTTAATCAAGAGTTTCCTTGGAAGAGACCCTTTTTAAGATGTAATTAACTATAGAGGCTTACCTCTATATGGAACCATAAACCTAGTTTAAACTTAAACCATGTTCTACCTTCCATGTAGTTCAAGGGAAAAATCTCAGGTACATGAAAGACCTATTAGCCTTAGGAGTCTTTTATTAAATGATTTAATCCATTAAAGGGAAACATGTTTATCTTCCAAGATAATATGTTTATTCCTCAATAATGCATTTGATCATCCAAATAAGAAATTCCTAAACTCAATGTGGTGTCATAAATTTTCTCCACAAAGATATTTTCTGGCAACTCCACTAGGGACTGGTTCCTTCCTCCATCTTTAGAAATAAGTGGTTATTTCCATATATCGGTAGTGTACTGGTTCCACTCACAGGTCAAGACTGCCTTTCTTTCTGTTGGATACCTCTCCATTTTAGTCCTTGTTAAGCTTATCCAACATCCTAAATTAAGGTTCTAGAACTCCTCGTTTGCCATAGTTAAACAATTGGGTCATAGAACCAAATACCGAAATAAAAAAGGGAGAGAAATAAATGAAAACTAAATCATATTTATTAAGACCTAAATTTGGTTAATACAAATTTGAAATCATTCCAATGTGGAAAAGAAATGTTAATTTAAAAAGTTTGAAAATTACTTTAAATTTTGAAAAGTAAATTTCAAGAATAAAATCTCAAAGTTAAACTTATCCTTGATCTTACTTTAGCTTTGTACTAAAGTTAAAGAGAATGAGGGCAGGGTCCTAAGGTGATACCCTTTGTTCTACTATATTCAAAGGTAATAAATACCTAAGAATGTATGTTGAAATGAAGGAGTTCCAAATCCTGAGATAATTTAAATCAAAAGGAGGCAAAGTTGTGCATATTGCCCCTTACCACCATGATTGAAACTTGAATTGCATTTAAAGAAGAATCAACTCAAAAGAAAATAAAAAAGAGATAAGAGCAAAAGTCATCCTAAAAGAATGCCTTATTAACATTAGGCAGAGGTTGATTAAGGAACTAAATGTAAATCTTCTATCTTTATAGAAGAGAATTTTACATAAATACAAATCAACTTTAATCTTAATTCATCTCCATATGTCTACTAAAACTTTGGAAAATCAACTACTCAAACTGATTGGTCAATTCTAGGGAGTGACTTGGAGGTAACTCTCTTTTAGACCTTCCAAAACCTTAAATTCTTAAGAGTTTAGGAGAGAGTCAGAAAAGGAAAATGACATGACATAAAAATGATAAATTGATTGACTACTTTAATCAAGAGTATTCTTAGGAAATCCAACTTTCTAAAATGTAATTAACTATGGAGGCTTATTTCTATAGGGAAGTAAAGAACGTGACATAAAATAAATCATGCTTTACTTTTCCATGTAAAGTAGGGGAAAGATCTCTGGTATATACAAAGACTCATTTTCCTTAGGAGTCTTTATTAGGTGATTAGATCCATTGTATGGCGATGTTTCTAACTTTTGAGATAGTACATCATACATTGATGTCATACTCTATCACTTTAATAAGTACCCTCTAAGATCTACATGGAATCCACATGGCATTCAAACTAAAATATCATAGATTTTTCTGGTGACTCTGCTGGAGATAGTTCCTCTCTCCATCTTTAGTAGTCAATTATTATCTCCAAGCATCGATAGTGGACTTATATTTCATTTAAGCCCAAGACTATCATTCTTTTTGTTGGGCACCTCGCTTATTTCAATCTTAAGCAAGATAGACCGACATCCTTTAGGTTTTAGGACCTCACTCCAAGTAGGTCTTAAAACCCCTATTGGACCTCCAATAGGTAAAACAAAATTACTCAAAAATAAATTAAATAAAATCAAGAATCTCTTACCACTAGCTTGGTAAAGTAAGATTCATTCAACATCCTCCAAGAATCCAAAGAAGTTCAAAGGGAAAGCAAAATTTTTTTTTTCAAAAGTCTCAAATCTCTCCAACAAAATTCATGAAACTCATTTAGCATAATCAAATTTTTTAATTGAGGGTTCCAATTCAAAATCAAAAATCAAAAGTAAAAAGTCAACAACAATAAAGAAAAGTCTAATCTTGTTCTCTTTCCAATAGTGCAGCAGAGATCCCAGCCCCGTCTCTTCTTTTTTTCTTCTTTCAGTCAGTCAGCATCATGTCATCTAGCAAGCTGATCTTCTCCTTCTCATTTGGTGTGGATTTGGCCCTAGGTCAGGACATACTTACCACCACCCCTATCATCAAGTTTGGCCTTGGCTTTGATAATTTCAAGGTCACATGTGAGGGGCCTACCCTCACCACCGTTAGTTGGGAGGAGGTGGCTGAGAAGAAGCCACTTCTACAATTTGATCTTCTCTATGATACTAAGTTCCCCTCTTTGAAGAGGAAGGTTGTAGAGGTTTCCCTACTAGTTGTGCCAGTTGTGTCAGTTTTTCTCGCATCTTAGCACGAGTTACCGTTTTTCCCTGTGGGATGACTATCGTAGCTTCTAAGATTGTTTATCCCATGTTTGAGGTTAGTTCTAGTTCATGTCCATTCCATTGACTAAAACCCAGTGTTGTAATAAGAATAGAAAGATCAAGAGACATTATGAGTGCATGGCGAAGAAGGTTGAGGAAGCCTCCCACGTTGTTATGGAGGGTTCCCCTTGTGAGACCTCTCCCCTTCTTGGTGGTCGTAGGTTTCACCCCGTCTCAGCATCAGATAGAGAAAAGTACCAAAGGAAGATTGTTGCATTATCCTCACCGTCTGTAGAGTATGAGACACCGGCTAGGGATAAGAGGTGGCCCTACGTTGGTCTATGGTCCATGCTTTAGAGAGTTGGGAGATCCCTCGAATGCTCAAAGTCTGGCACTTTACATGATCTGAGGAGATTGATCCCAGGAGCGTTAAGGATCATATTTATAGAGAAAGGGCCACTGAGGCCAAAGTTGTTACCCAAGCAGGCAAGCAAAACAGGAGGAGGTTCACCGAGAAGTTGGAGGCCTCCACTTTGATTGATCATTCTGATCAACAGTCTGATAAAGCTAATCATTCATATAGGATAGTACTTACCAGTTCTAGCCATATGAGGAGATCTCCAGCAAAGAGGTAGCTGGTGTCACCCCCATTACACCGCTCCACTCGTCGACCACCTTCACCAGTCCATCTTCCACCGTCTAAAGTCTCCACCAAGTTCCATAAGCCCACATCTAGAGAGAGAGCATCCCCTTTGGTGATATAACTACATCCCAAGGACCACACTTCATTTACTCCACCCGTTGAGGTGAGGCCAAGCTCCCCCACTCAACCATCCATCCCAACAATGGTGAACAAGGAGTGGTGGGCCAAGAGTGTCATGGACACTCCACAACTACAACTAGAGGAGAAGGAAGGAGAGGATACCTAAGTAACCCTAATGATTATTGAGTCCACTAGGGAGAGTACTCTGCCTTCCCAGACTGTTTAGAGCATTTCTTCTTCAGAGCTCCATCCAATTGGCAATCATCATTCAGTTTTTATCCTCGTATCACTGAGTAGAGTGGATTACCAGTCTATAAATGAAATTCTGGAGGACTATCGCATCGCTGTGAGGTAGATAGTCAGGGATGATCAGTCCAACCAAGAGGAGGGTATGTTAAACTTTAATGCTGATGAAGATGACCATCTAGATGATACCAATAAAATCCATATGGTCGATACCTGAGGATCCTTACATAGGGACCTAGCCAGGAAGGCATTGTAGTTGAGGAAGGTGAGGCACCAAACTCAACTCAATCCCTCCTCCAACAAATCAAACAAAAAGATGATCAGATTGATAGGATGGACAGAAGGGTAGAGGAGTTGATGGCAGTGGTCTTAGCCTTGCAGAACCAAACAATAGTTTCACAACTTACTCCCATGGAGGCTGATCGACATGAGCTAGTACACACCCTATATTGCCATAAGAGTGCTCCAACGGATGACAATGTTGGTAGTTTTCATAGGAAGGTGATCGATAGCACCTCCATGCATGAAACAAATATCAAGCAGATGCTGGAACAGCAAGTAAAAGAAGCATTGGTGTAAGCCTGGGGAAGCTCATCTATTCCAAAGGGTGGACCTTCCCTAGAGGACTTTAATGTAGTTCAATACCCCAAGGGTTTTGTGCCACCATCCTTGAAAGTTTTTGATGGCAGTGGGAACCCAAGGTAGCACATAACACATTTTTGAGCTAGTTGTTGCAATGTTGGTGGCAATGATGTATTACTTTTCTAGCAGTTTATCAGTAGCCATTCAGGGATCACATTTGATTTTTATGCTAAACTTTCCAACGGTTCAGTGAAGTCTTTTACGAGTTGGAGCATCTCTTCATCAAAAATTTTGTAGGAGCTCAGGAAAGGATAACTGTAAGGGACCTCATTGTAGAGAAGCAAAAAACCAAAATGAGTCCTTTGTTGATTATATTCTCAGATGGCATAACCTAAGCATGAAATGGAACCACGCTGCAAGAGTAGCAAGCAATTGAGATTCTACTCAAGAATATTCATGGCCTAGTCACCTTCATGCTCAAAGGTTTTACCATTAAGACATTTGAGAAATTAATCAGCAAGATGGCTAACCTACAAGAGGAAGCCAAATATTTACCCTTCTTAGACTAGTCATCTAAACCCAAGTCACAGAAGCTCTTTAAAAAGAAGCCAAGGGTTATAGTGACAGTTAAGAAAGGGAAGTAGTCAGTGAGAGCACAGTTTGAGAGGCCTAGAGTTCAGCAGCCTCCACTATTGCCTCCTCTTCCACTACCTTGGCTAGCACAATGACCCCCGCCACAACAGTGGTACTACTATCTGCCACCAGGTAGCTACTACCTACTCTTGTCGATAAACTCAACAAACCATATCATTCAAGAGGGAGGTAGTCAGGAAGATCTTTAAGAACCTTCTTAAGAACCCTAATTTTTAATTACTCAAGCCTAGAAAGCCAAAGAAAGTGGGCAGGAGTGATGATCCTAGCGACTACCCCTACCACTGCATGCTAGGACATGTCTTAAAGGATTATTTCACTTTCAAGGATTGGCTTGAGCATATCTACAAGTCAGAAGCTATAGTTATCCCTAGGAATACTTATTAGAACAACCTTCTAGTTCTATCAAAGTAATCTTTGTGGATACTTCTCATCCTCTTAAGATAAAAGAAGGTTAGATATTTCTTTATCCCGTACCTCTAAGAAAATAATTTCTAAAATTAAGAAAATTTCTCTATAGATGCCTGACTTAGCTCAGACCTCCAACATCAAGGAAGGTCCAAGTCCTGCACTCGTCCTTCCACCATTGTAGCTACCAGATCTACTAGCTCCTCCACCTCTAGCAAGAGCATTGTATTAGTGGATGAGGGCACCAAACCCCTCATACCACTTACTTTACTTGATTTCTATCATGTACCACCTCCAAAATTAAAGAAATCAATGAAGAAGATTGATTCCACTTACATTCTCTCAACATTTGATGATCTCAGTGATTTTATTCCTATAGAAAGCTCTCTAAGTCATAGCAATAATAACTTAAATAATTTTGATCAATCCCACTCCAATTAAAAAATGGATTTTCCTTTTCTGAATCATCCAGGTTCTCCACTTAAGATTGATTTGGAGTCATCTAACACTGATGATCCTTTAGGAGAAGCTGTAGGTAAATCCGATGAACAAGTAAAACTTTTCATAAGCTTCCCATTTCAAGAAGTCACTGAAGTCAAACTTCATAGTGGCAAAGTTCTACCTCCTAGGGTAGCACCTTAGGATAAGGGTTAACAGGTCATTGGTTCTAGTGAACAGATAGCCCCTCCACAGGATGCTCCACCCATGGAATGCTTATGGAAGACCAGCCCAAAGTTAACTACAACATCCCCACACACCTTAGAAAGTTGCTAGCTAAGCTAAGCATATACGATGCCCTTATCTTATCTAAAGAGATGAGGGGGTCATTAATCAAAGCTTTGCTTGACCTAGAAACATGCTTAGCTTAGTTGACCGCTACTAGAGAGGAGGCATGTTTTTTAGAAGAAGTCCTAGGAGTTACATTCATAGATGAAGACCTACTTCTATGGATGATTGAGCACAACTATCTCCTTTGCATTACAGTGGATGTTAGTAGATTCAGGCTATCCAGAGTTCTAGTTGATACAGGTGCATCAGTAAATATTATAAGTCTAAGAACCCTTGCCTACATGAGGATCGACATCTCTAAACTTCAAGCAGAGAGGATTATCTTGAAAGGATTCAATGAACAAGGCGAGAGGGCCTTAGGCTCCATAGTGTTGCCTTTAGAGATACATGATTCCAAGACATAAGCTAAGTTTCACATAATAGATTCTAATACACTTTTGAATGCTTTGCTTGGGAGACCGTCGATACATGAAAACATCATGGTTCTATCCTCTCTACAGCAGTGCATCAAGTTTCTAAGAGCTGGAATTAAGTATTATGTCAAAGGATATCTCAAACCATTTGCAGTTCATGAGGTTGGGATATATGAGGATGCGACCTATTATCTCCATAAGAGACAAAATGTCTTCTCTTATGACCTTAGTCAAAATGAAAAAGAAAAAGAAAAGAAAGAAAGAAAAAAAGAAAAAGAAAATGAAAGTGAAAAAGAAAAGAAAAGGGAACAAGAAGAAGACCTTAAGGAGGAGGCAGAGCCCAAGATTATATTCCACCCATAGTTTGTCACTCCATTCAAACAAGTGGGGAGGATGACCTAACCTCTGCCAGGAAGAAGAGGAGACAAGTCTAGAGGGAGTCCAAGAGGTGGAAGGCCTCCATACTTACCACCTACCAGGAGATTTGTTCCAACATCCAAGAGTACACCTGCTATCTACACAGACTTAGAATCTAGTTCAGAGGATGAATCTTATGTAGTTAGCACACCGCCCAGCTCTTCTCAACAGTAGATCCCGATGGAGGTGACACTCAAGCCAAACAGTCATAAAGGCTGGGTCCCTAAGCAAAGTAAGAGTGAGTCCAAGTCTTTATTATGTGAAACTATCAGGCATTAGATGGGAACCTTAGCTATAAAGACTTAGAGGTTCTATCCAAGAGTAGCATACAAGCACAAAGACTTAGAGGTTCTATCCGGGAGCAGCATCCTCATGTCAAGAAGCTGATGTAGAACTTGAAGATGATTCATATAAAAAATTAATAGAATTTTCTTTTAATTGGTGCTCACCTTGTATTCATAATTTAGTAAAGAAAGGTTTAATTACACATACATGGTCTAACACAGGTCAAAAATACTTCAAAAGATTATGGAACAATAAATGCAAGAGGTCTCAATCAAGATTAGGATTAGGCTTTGGCACAGTGAGTCTGGTGGATGATGATGATTACTGCTTGGTCATCACCAATCATTTAGAATTTGATAGGTTCTTTTCAAATCACATTAACTCATATGAGAAGATGTGCTTAGAAACTTCAAATGATCCAGATGATTTCCAAGTCAAAGATGCACCTCCAAAATTCAAAGAAGAAATTAAATTAACCATTGATGAACTTAAAGAAATCAACTTGGGGACTGAAGACAACCCACGCCCGACGTACATCAGCTCCTTGTTGGATGAAACTGAAACAAATGACTTAATTAGGCTACTCATTGAGTTTAAGAACTACTTTGCATGGAGTTATCAAGAAATGTCCGGGTTAGCTCCTAACATAGCAATTCATAAGCTAATGATATAACCTAATGCTAACTCTATCAAGCAAGCTCCTAGACACATGAGATTAGACATTGAACAACAGGTCATTTCTAAAGTCAAGAACTAATCGATGCTAGTTTCATCCAGGAGAAAATAATTCCCCACCAGATTGGCTAGTGTTTTCCTAGTTAAGAAGAAGAATGGTCAAATTCATATATGCGTTGATCTTAGGGATCTTAACAAGGCATGCTCAAAAGATGAATTTCCACTATCAATATCAGAACTAATGGTGGACATTGCCTCATCTCATGTGGTCTTCTCTTTTATGGATGGTTCATCTAGATATAACCAAATAAAGATGGCACCTGAAGATGAAAGGAACACTACTTTTAGAACTTTGATCAAAATATATTGATATAAAGTCGTGTCTTTTGGCCTTAAAAATGCTGGCGCCACATACCAGCAGACCATGACTCGAATCTTTGAGGAATGCATTCACCACCAAGTTGAATGTTACGTCTATGATCTTATGATCAAAAATAAAGAAAAGGAAGACAACCTCTTTGACTTGAGAGTAGTTTTTGAGTAGTTATGGCAATACAACCTCAAAATGAACCCTCAAAAGTGTGCATTTGGAGTATCTTCAGGGAAGTTTCTTAGGTTTGTTGTCTGACACTGGGGACTTGAAATTGACCCAGAGAAGATAAAAGCAATATGTGAAATGCCACTCTCTAAAATTCTAACCCATCTCAAATCATTTCAAGGGAAGTTAGCATATCTAAAATGCTTTATATCCATCCTATCAAGTAGATGCCAACCATTTTTAGCACTATTCAAGAAGGACACCAAGTTTAAGTGGGATGATAAGTGTTAGCATGCCTTTGAGAGCATCAAAAAATACCTCATGGCAACGCCAATTTTAGCTATCCCTATCCCGAGAAAACCTCTAATACTATACATTAATGCATTGGACAACTCCATTAGCACTTTGTTGGCCCAAGCTAATGATGAAGGGAAAGAGAATGCACTCTACTATCTCAACCATCATCTAATACCTACTAAAGAAAATTATCCACCCATTGAGGAGCATTACCTTGCTTTAATCTTTGCAACCCAAAAGCTATGAAACTATATGCTTTCTCATAAAGTGAACTTAATTTATAGAATCAATCCACTATAATATCTCATGATATAGCCGACACTATCCGGACGGTTGGTACGATGGACCATGATATTATCGCAGCTTTATATCACATTCATACCCCTCCATACAGTAAAAGGATAAACACTCACAGATTTTTTAATAGCACATCCACTTCCAGTAGATTCCCCACTCAGTGATGATCTCCCTGATGAACAAATCATCAACTTAGGGGATACCAATATTCACCGCTAGGAGATGTATTTTGATGGTGTGACTTCCTCTTAAAGAGGAGAAGATCCATAATCTATTCTCCCAGGCAAAGTAAGGGTAAGAATAGTCATCCTAACACTAGACCACGATATGATGAGATTCTCATATCCAAACCTTGCACCAACAATGAAGTAGAACATGAGGCTTTGATCATCGGTCTAGAGTTAGCCATTTCACTAGGCATCTAGAACATCAACATCTTTGGGGATTCTCAACTACTTGTCAACTAGATCGTTGGGTCCTACAAGGTCTTGAAGCCAAAACTCCATCACTACCACAAGTATACCATGGAGTTGCTAGCTCAAATCCTTAACATCACAATCTATAAAATCCCTCAATGAGAAAATGCCATAGCTAATGCCTTTGCCAAGCTCACCAAAAAAATTGGCATGTCCAAAAGATGAGTCCATATCAATAAATGTCCATAACAAATAAGTCTTGCCTCTTATTGATGTTGAACTCATCAATAAATATGCTCTTCAATGGGAGGTTGCCATTTCCAAAAAGGATGAAGAACTGGATTGGAGGTAACCCTTCATTGATTACCTAAACAAAGGCAAACTACCTCAAGAGAAGTCTCAAGCACATTAAGTGAAGCAAAGGGCACTCCCCTATGCCCTCGTGGATAGTGTATTATACTGGCGGTCCTTCGATCATATGTGGTTATGTTGTTTAGACAAGTATAAATCCCATAAGATCATGATCAAGGTACACTCAGGATTATACAGAGCTCATCAATCTGGTCCCAAGATGAAAGTCAAAATCAAGAGGCTTGGGTACTATTGGCTGATGATGATCACATATTACATAGACGTATCAAGGCATTGTTACCAGTGCCAAGTATATGGAGTGGTCTTAAATCAGCTGCCCAACATTCTACATCCAACCTTGGCCTCATGGCCATTTGAGTGTTGGGGCACCGACATAGTGGGTCTGATTGATTCTCCTTCATCCAAGGGTCTCTGGTTCATCCTTGCAACCACGATCTACTTTTCCAAGTGTGTGGACACAATTTTCCTCAGGGAGTTCAAAGCTCAGCATGTGCTTCAGTTCTTTAGGAACCATATCATTTATAGATTTGGGGTACCCCATCGAATCATATCCGATAATGGTACCACTTTCAAGAGCACCAAAATCAACAAACTTTCCTAAAGACACAACATATATTGGAGATACTCTACCATCTACTACCCATGGAAGAATGGTTTAGCAAAAACCTTCAACAAAACTCTCATTCAAATAGAAAACACTAGATGACAACAAGCGATAATGGCATGAGCAATTGGTTGAAGCTTTATGGGCTTACCGCACTACTTATAGAACTCCAACTCAATCTACCTCATTCTCCTTAGTGTTTGGGTTCGAAGCTACTCTAACATAGGAGTCCAACTCCCATCATTAAGGATAGTTGTGGGTAGTAAATTCACAACCGAACAGAATGTTAAGTTACAGCTAGAAGAGCTTAAATGTTTGGAAGAGAAACACTTACGAGCATGCTAGAACCTTGAGTTGTGCAAAGCAAAGATGGTTTATGCTCATAATAAGTTAGCCCATCCTAAATATTTTCAAGTATGAGAGCTTATTTTAGTTCTAAGGAGACCAATTGTTGTCCGTCATAAGATGGGAGGCAAGTTTGAACCCACTTGGGAAGGCTCTTTCGCTATAAAAAAAGCTTACCAAGGTTGATCTTACCAACTCATCAATCACAAAAGAGAATGCCCAATGCTTTCTATCAACTAGTTTTATCTAAGAAAATACTATACATAAACAATGTTCAAAATAAATGTTATATTAATAAAATTTTATTTTAAATCAAACATCTCTTCAAATTGAAAGCTTTCAATTTACTTATTTTTTACGGTGTGTTTAGGGTAGGTATAAGAGAACCCTAGTGGTATCCTATCCTTCATCAGCACATTTCAAACAAAAAATTGCACACAAACACAAATCCAACTTTTTTGGGCTACCTTGAGTTGAGATAAGTCCCCTAGTAGCCCTCACTCAGTAGTTGCTCTAGGTCGAGCTTGATCCACTACCTAACTAATGTGTCTCCCTAGTGGTCTTTTCAGCTTAGGAGGATGTAACGTAATGTGCTTTCTTCCTAGCTTAATCACTATAAATGGATGAGCACCTTGTTAGTGTGGTATGTCTTATTGTGTAACCAATAAGCTACCCTGATTTCTATTTGTTTAAGAAGATGTGAGTCACCGAGCTTTCTTCTTGAACTTTCCATCATGCACTAATTGGGTCCAAGTTTATATCTGAGGATTAGGGTAAGATCCCCAGTGACTCCACTTCCTCTAAACTAATTTAAGCTTGGGTTCAGTCCTTCTTTATGACTCCCCACTTAGTAGTCACCCTAGATTGGATAGTAGCTATCTAGTCGATGATAAACTATTCTGATGATTAGTTTCGCTTAGGAAGATATGAGTCCCCAATGCTTTCCTCCTAGATTAATCATCGTAAATCGACAGGCACCTTAGGTTGGCTAATTTTTGCCTTGCTGATGGCAACCCACCCGGTGGATAACATCACTTTAGCAGATATGAGTCCCCATACTTTCTCGTTGAGCTGGCCACCGTATACCTACATGCTTTGTACTTCAAGGATTAGGGCAAGACCCCCAGAGGCACTTTCCTTCTGGGCTGTGGTGTTTATTTTTAGATGTGGGGTGGACACCATGCAGGTTGTAGGGGATACTTATTGAAGTAATCAGTAATGACATTAAGGTATGATGTTATATCTCGAAAGATTGAAGCATCACCTTATAATAGACTTAATCACCTAATAAGGACTCCTAAGGCATGATGGGTCTTCGAATATACTAGAAATTTTTCCAGTACTTTACATGAAAAAATAAAGTAGGATTTATTTTAAGTGGGGTTCTTAAGTTCCCTATGGAGGCAAGCCTCCATAGTTAATTACATCCCTAGGAAATGAGATTTCTTAAGAATATCCTCGATTAAAATAGGAATTTATTATCTCCAATGATTTCAATGTCAAGACTATCAAAGGATTGGTTATTTGGAAAATCAAGTGGGATAGATTAAGCGGAAAGACTTATTTTAGAAGCCAAAGAAAATAAGTAGGGAATGCTTAAGATATTAAGAAGCTTAGTAAACACTCCAATCTATTCTATGGTGAGGCTTTATATATTTGAAAGTGAAGAGGATTCTATTTCATTTGAGTTGAATTTTTATTAGATTGCTAGGGATTATAATCCATCAACACAAGATTGTGGATATGCTAGAGAGACAAAGATTTATGCTTGTAGCCTAAAGAAAATAGCTACCTCAGATCTTAAATCTATGTAGCTTTAGCACAAGTTAAAACACGACCTAAATCTAAGTGAACGATAGACATAATGGTTTACCAAATAGAGAGAATAAACCATCTGACTCTTTTGGACTTCCAACACCTGGAGTGGCCACAAGCTAACACCTCTTACGCTTTAAATCCATGTAGGCCGGTCTTTTGAAATTGCAAGATATTTAGACTTGTTATTTAATTTGAAAGAGACTAAAGACCTAAACCAACTCTCTAAGAGACTAGAGCATGAGTGGTATGAGCATATGACTTAATCTAAAAATATAAATCTTTATAATTTTTATTTCATTTTGATACAATATTTTAGATAAAGGTTTTAGGATTTCTTATGCCTAAATGTGTGATGAAGTAGGTTATTGACTAAATCAACGAGAAGAGGGTGTTCTCCACTACAAGGGATGCCCTTGCAGGTCAAGCATTCCCTTATCGTGCAAGGATGGAGATCCCCCATATTTAAGGAAGAAGGAATATGACATACATGATGTGAGACATACAACCATACAACTGAGGGATTACTAAATCTTTTAATTATCTTATTTAACTCCTAAGCTTTATGATGAGGTTATGAGTTGATCAAAATTTAATTATGAGTGATTAGATGGGGTAGAAAAATTAGTTTTTATCCTAAGAGCCTACCACATCCCGACCACACATTAAAACATCAATCATAAAGAAACTATGAAAATGAGGTAATATTAATGCACAAGCTAAACATAACATCAATCAATTTTTTTATAGACTACCATAAAAGAATAAAAGGTCAGTGAGGTCTGGTTCTATTGTACACCCCGAAAAAAGAAATGATGGATAGCCGAGCTCTACCCTTATACATCTCGAACATAAAAGAATAATTACAATTGAAATAAATACATACTATGGGGGTCTTCGCCCTTCATGTCTTCCTATATTATTTCCTTCATTTAATTTTGATTTGTTTCAAAGGCATCACAGGGCACCTCAGGACTAAGCCTTCTAATCACTGCTCATCCTAATCCCCCATAGTATTAACCTTAATTCCTATTATAAAATTACATTTATATAAGAAAAGTAAATCTAACTACACCTGCAAAATATAGGTTAGCTAAATATTCATACAACCCCAAGTAATTATATCATAATTTAGACTTAGTACCCTGCACATGAGTAACTAAGCCCACCTGTCTTAATTTAGATTATGCTTAGGGCCTAAGCAACCTATAAAGAGAACATTTATATTTATTTTTAATCAAACCCTTAGGCATAATCTCCTGCATAAAATATGATTAGGCCAATCACAACCTAACATCCAGTCTAAAAAGCATACACCCTAACATCCAATCTAAAATATTACATCATAAAATAAAAATACATCACACATATGCCGTTCTAACTTAGCACTAGAAGTGGTGGCATAATTCTAATGTGTTGGCGCTAAGGCTTCATGTGGTATATCTTACTAAGCAATAGAATTGTAACTTGTCTAAATTTGGAAAATGTTTAAGTTAACATGATGGTTGGTTTCATTTCAAGTTATTTAAGTAGTTTGCAAGTTTTAATTTATGTTTTATTTAGTTTCATTTGATTTACACTTAACATCTAAGTGTTATAAAGAAAAGAAAGGGGATTATCCTCTTTCATCCCTACCTTAACCTATTTTCTAAAGCATATTTTTGTGATTTAGTTTTCTTTAGTGAATGGCTTATTAAACATTTTATTCATCTTAAGTTTAGGTTAACTCTAAATAACCCTATTCAATATGAAAGGCATCTTAAGATTAATGTAGTTGGATTACTATCACATGACATATATCAAATCATTCCTTTCTATCATATGTAGCATGCATATGATTGAATCCTTAGTGTATCTATACATACAACTTATTTTAGCACACTTAAATGATGAAGGATGCATACACACTTAGTAAGAAAAGAAGACTTTTATTTACTAAATAAGTATGCATGCATATGTATGAAAGAAAAAAACAAGTACGTGCCATTGTTAAATAGGGAAGTGAGATAATCAAATGACCTTCTTGGGGCTACTTAAAGCCTCATAATCCCGGGATGTCCAAACTAAACACTTGCTTTCTTAAGTACATATTAATGTATACATGAACATAAAGATAAAAATCATGCAAGAGGTAATATTTTTCTTAATTGAATTGTTTATATATACATATATATATATATATATATATATATATATATATATATATATATATATATATATATATGGGTTAAAGCTCTATCCAAGTTTTAATGCAAAAATACATAGAAGTGAAATTAATAAGTACTTGCTTTTGTTAACTAGGGAAGTGAGATAATCAAATAACCTCCTTTGGGCTACTTAAAGCCTCGTATTCCCGTGATGTCTAGACTATATACTTGTTAGCATTCAATCATACGTAGATTTGTATATATGAACAAAGGAAAGAAGCTTTACATTCATATGCCAAATGTTGTAGTGATTCAAAGATTATGGATGCATGTATCTTTAGTAGAAAAGGGGATTCTAATTCTTTAATTGAGTACACACATACATGCATAAGAGATATAAGCAAGTATATGCCATTGTTAACCATGAAAGTAAGATAATCAAGCGATCTCTTTAGGGCTACTTAAAGCCTCATATTCCTGAGATGTCCACACTAAACACTTGCTTTCTTAAATACACACACACACACACATATATATATATATATATATATATATATATATATATATATATATATATATATATATATATATATAGAGAGAGAAGAAAGAGAATCATGCAAAGTTGTATTTTTAGTTTGTTAAATTATTTATGTCTATGAATTAAAACTCTATCCAAATTCTAACATAAAAATACATAAAAATGAAATCAAAAAAGTATGTGTCATTGTAAACAAGGGAAGTGAGATAAGCAAATAACCTCCTTGGGGCTACTTAAAGCCTAGTATTCCTAGGATGTCTAGACTATATACTTATTAACATTCAAATCTATGTGAATCTCTATATGAATTCAATAAAGGAAGCTTCGCATTCATACACTTAAGCTATAAGAACATGCAACTTCTATATGTATTCATAACTATCATCATTCCACATATCATTATCAATTTATAAATTTTGGAAAATAGATTTGAATTAATTAATGATAATAGCCACACATATAATTAAGTTAAGTCAACACATGCATGCTTACATAAATAAATTCCATTTGATTCATTTGAATTTGAAAGAATGAATGCATGAAATCATATGACATGCAACATTTAAAGTGATTGGAAAGGAGTAACTAAAAATGAACACATGGTCCATCCAACTGAATTAATTTCTAAGGACAATCACATTAAATAAAATTGCTTAAAGAAAACCAAAGCTTCTTATTAATTTGATTTTTGAATTTAGATTTGATTTAAGGAGGAGAAAGATTATTTGGTGTTTTAATCTCATTCCCAAGTTGGTGATCTTAATTGGTTTAAGGAAAGATAATTAGGTAGATTTTATGAATTGATTGAGTTAAATCATTAAGCAAATCATTTAATTACCCTTTCCTATGCTTCTTTAATTTGATTAATCATTTAATCATGAGCCACAAATGACATGAACATGAATAAAAATAAAATTACAATGCTCCTAAAGGATCTAATACAATTGGCTCATGCTTAAAGATTAACTAAACTAAAGAGTCTAATTAAGTACTTTTATGATTTTCTCACACTTATGGGTTAATCATAATTTTCTTAAAGGTTATTTATGTTATTACACACATAAAGAGGAACCCTTAATTCTATTGTTAATTATCTGATGTGACTAACATTTCAATTTAATTTGATTTTACCATTTAATTGATTAGTTAAACACTTAATTAATTTTGATTTTAATTAATCTTCCTAAAATGGAATGAATTTGGGAAAGAGACTAGGAAGGGGGTCCTAATCACTTCCCCTCATCCATTCACTATCAATTAATGATTAATAAGCTTTAATTAATTAATTCTTTTTACTATTTAAAGTGTTAATTACTCATTAATTTGATTAAAGGGGTAATTAAGGTTTGAATTATTAATTTCCCTAGTTACTTGAGCAATAAATTTCAAGAAAATCATGAGAGGTAGAAGTCATCCCATTGAATGAACACGCAAAGTTTGAAATCAATTTTCCAAGTAATTAGGGCTTAATTAAGCTAATTAAGTTGATATTCAAACCTTAATTAAGCCTTAGTTACTGTTCAAGACCAAGTGGAAATACTTTTAATGAATTATCCTCTATTTTACCTTTAAAATGAGAATTCATTTGCATTTTTTTAATTTTTCTACAATTAGTTATGACTTTTTAAAGTTTTAGTGATTAAATGGATAATTAAGCCTAATCTCGTCAGCACTGCGTAGATCGCTGACATGGCGCACTTTCCATGTGGTGCCATGAGATTGGTTATTTAAAACTATCTGAGTCAGCGTTATCAATCACATGGATTGGACAATAGATGATTTATTGTCCCCCGAGTGATAGAACACGGACACCGTCTGCCTTCTTCCACCTAATTCGAGCTCGCTGAAGCTCGGATTGGCTCGGGATTGATCCCACACCTTCAATTGGATTCACATGGCATTCACATTTTCTTTGAAAATGCCTAAAAAAATTTGGAAAATCTTGGTTTAATAGAATAGTACCTCACCGAAGCTCAAGACTTATGGCAAACAGATAAAGGCAGCTTCGCCTTGATGAGGCAAAGCCCTATTGAGAATATGCTGCGATGCCTCCCTGCCATTTGCTCTATGGACCAAATGCCATCGGATTCCTCTCCAGAGTTGGTCTACGAGGTACTTCCATTGCTTGAAATGCTCGGGGAAAGATTCATTTCACTTCTACGGAGCTTGGTGAACATGTGGGAAGAGTTAATTGAAGTGGGGTTTAGTTTTGGTGAAGATGGTTAGAGATAAGCCTAAGTTTGGCTTAGTTTTGTCATCTTCGATGAGGGGAAGGCCTTGGAAGCTTGGAGAATGCTTTGGGGAGTTTGTCTCTGGTGGCTAGGGCTTTGAAAATGCATGGTGTCTCAATTTGGATCAAAATGAGGGGGTATACCCCCTCCTCCCTTGGATTGGATGACCTTGATGGATTTGGCATCTAGTGGCCATCCGGCCGCCATTAAAGGTCATGGGTGGCCGGAGGTAGCTGAGGTGGCTCAGTTTGGTTGGGTGAAGGAGAGAAGGTGGTTGCCATGGGATGAGAGTGGGTGTCCTTGGGTTGCCAAGTGTGCCAATGGATTTCAAAAGGTGAACTCACCTCAACTTGGCTCATGGATGGCCCAATCACCTTTGGGTCAGGTGATTCAATGTCCCTAATGCCTAGGTGGAGGCCTAAGGGGAAGCAATGTGAAGGGGGAGTGATTTTGACATTCAAATGGGGTATTTGTCTCATTTGGCAAGCTTGAACCATTGGTTTTGGGTCAATTCAAGTCAATCATGAGTTGGGTTGGATTTGGGCTGACCTAAGGTAACCTAAGGAGGGACCATGCCAAGTTTCATTGGATTTGGACTTAGTTTGAATGGGTTTGGCTCAATTTGACCTATTTAGGTCAAATTATGCTAGGTTGACCAATTGATCAAATTGGGTCAAACCAAAGGTTGAGTAATGTTCAAATAAGTATTTGGAATGTTTTGGTGCATTCGGTTTGGATCAATTTGGTTTGGATTTGAATTTGTCCAATTTGAGTTCATATGGGTCAAATAGGTCAAGTTGACCCATTTGGTCAAATTAGCCAAATTGGCCTAGGTTAAGCATTGGTTTATGTTCAGTTAATCATTTCAAGATGATTGTAGGCTTTGATTTCAATCAATTTAGATTTAGGAATGATTTAGTCCAATTTGACCCTTTAAGTCAATTTGGGCTAAATGGGTCAATTGGGTTCAATTGATCAAATTGGGTTCAATCAAGGCTTTGATCAAGTTCAATATCCAATTTGGAATGCATTTGAGTCATTGGTTATAATCAATTTAGTTTAGATTTTGATTTGATCTAATTTGACCCTTTAGGTTAAATTGGGTCAATTGGGTTTCGTTTGGCTCAATTGATGGTCAAGTCATGTTCAAGGATTGATCTTAGGTTGATGTGGATCATTGGTTTCAATTAATTTGGCTTATGATGGGATTTGGATAATTTGGTTCATGCAGGTTAAGTGGGTTGACTTGGTCAAATGACCAAGTTAGCTTGGTTTGACCCAATTGATGGCAATTGATCAATCAAGGATGATCAACAATCAACATGGGAGGTTTTGGATGGTTTGGTTCAATCCAATTTGGGTTAGATTGAGATTTGGTTCAAATGGGTCCTTTAGGTCACTTTGGGTCAAGTGAGCCTAAATAGGTTAATTGGCTTGATTGAGTTGAATTGGTTGTAGTTAGGCCATCCAAAATGATCAACAATCATCATGGAGAGATTTAAAGGGTTGGTTCAATCCAATTTAGACAGATTGAGTTTGGTTTAATTTGATCAAATTGGTCACTTTGGGTCAAGTGGACGAATTGGGCTAATTGGGTTAGATTTTGGGCTGAATTATTTTAGTTGAGTTTGAATATTGATTTGGAATTGGTTTATAGTATTAGTTATAATTGATTTGAATTCAAATGGGTTTTTGCTCATTTGAACATCTTGGGTTCAAATGAGTTAACTTGGTTTGATTTGAATTGGCTTTTGGTTTGATTGGATGTGATTGTGATTGTAGATTTTAGTTTGGAATGGTGATTGAAAGATTGAATTGATTCATGAGAAAATCAATTAAGCTTGGTTTGGCTTGAAGGAAATTTGGCTAAGTCCATAGGATAAAATCATAGGGCTTATGATAGGTTTGATTTGGTTTAATTTGATTTGATTAGTTTTGATTGTAGATTTGGATATGGTTTGGAATGATGATTGAAGGATTGAATTGATTTATGAGAAAGTCAATTAAGCTTGATTTGGATTGAAGGGAATTTTGGCTAAGTCCATAAGCTTAAATCATAGGGCGTAGGATAGGTTTGATTTGGTTTGATTTGATTTGATTGATTTTGATTGTAGATTTGGATATGTGGACTTGAGATTGGATTTTGTCTAAGGAAGTAGTCATGGATTTGATTGATCTAGAAGATAGGTAGGCCACCCTAGTTCGTAAGGCATAGCCTAATCTTATGTCTAATCCTCCTAAGACTCTAGGCTTAAGTTAAGTGTTCACTTAGCCACTAGAAGTGTCCTATGATTAAGGAGCTCTTAGTGTCTAGAAGACCCCTTAAATATATGATGGGATGATTGAGTCCTCACTTCAAAAGTGAGGTCAACATAGGCATTCTATTTGGATTACATCTTAATGACCCCATCTAGACATGACTCAGGTTACTATCAGATTGGATGGTTCTCCTTTCCTAGTAGCCACCACTTTGGTTGGAAGCTCTGTATTATGGATGTACAGACTATTCCTTAGGCCAGTAAATCTAAGAAAGGTCAAAGCCCCTATACCTCCTTCCAAGTGTGGCTCCTTGCAAACTAATAGGGTCCATGCTAAACAAACAAACAAAATGACATCTCTTGTGGATTAGGATAAGACCCCCAGAGGCACTTTCTTCTAAATGGGCATCCTATCTTTTGGGCAGTGTCAGCAAAACTCCTTATAAGAATCGCCTTGACTACTCTGAGTTCAGATAAGACCCCTAGAGGCTCAATTAATAGTCACCCTAGGTTGGGTTTGACTTTATGTGCCATCAACAAGTCACCCCAATGGTTGTTTCTACTTTTGAAGATGGAGTCCATGAGCTTTCTTCCTAGTATAGCCATTGCAAATTGACGAGCAACCCTTAGGTTGGGTAGTCTCTACTCTTTGACTGGTAGACTACCCCTTTCGACTAGTAAATCTAAGTTAGGTCCAAGCTTATATAGCCCCTTCTTAGTGCAGTCCATCACAAATAAATAGGGTCCAAATTAAAATCAATCAAGCAAAATTAAAATGAAATCAAAATGAATTCAAGATCAAAATCATATCCCCAATGGAGTCAAATCCAAACCAAAAATTAAACCCAAATTCAAATCAAATCAAAATCAAATTAGATCAATAAACCAAATCAAACAAATCCAACTAAATCTATATCCCAGTGGATCATCCTCTGAATTAATCAACCAAATTCAAATTAATCAACCAACAAAATCAAATCAATCAAACTAAATCAAACAAATTCAAATCTATATCCTGAGCATATTTCAATACACAAACTCAACCAAATTTGTATCCCTAGTGGATCCCCGGGTATAAATCAAATCAAACTAAATCAGATAAATTTAATCAAATCTCAATCCCCAATGGATATCCCCCTTTTATGCCCTTAGAATAAATCATTCTTTATCCAACCAAACTCATGTGCATATTCCCAATGGATCTCACTCTGTGTCCTTGACACAAAATCAATTCTCAACCAAGTTAAACCAAATCTACTCATCTCTCTCATGCCCTTGGCATGATGCAAATTACATCACATTAGAATCCATTATTACATCTACCTTATCACTTAAGTATGGATGTCCATCCTTAGTGCTTGTGATCTTTCTGGATGTTGTTGATCATCTCAATCAATGCCAATACATGCGACGTGCCTTGTCAGTTACACCACACCTATTGGGGGTCCTTTTGTTGACCTTACTTTTGGAGTGAGGATTCATTCTTCTTATCTTAGACTTAGGAGTCTTCTAGAAACTTGGATTTTCCTAGTCATAGGACACTTTTGGTGGTTAAGGGAACACTAAACCCAAGCTTAGAGACTTAGGAAGGTATGCCTTGGGCTTAGGTTATACCTTAGGACTAAGGGGACCTGCCTGTCCTATGGCCTAAACAATGACCCATGCCTATCCACTTATGCAAGTCCAACCCCAAATCAATACAATCAAACCTAATTGAATCCTATTTCATATCCAAGCTCCAAGCCAAAATGACTTAAACCCAAATTAATCTTAATCCCGTGATCCACTCCTATGGCTCAATCCAAAGCTCCCTCAATTGAAACCAAATCCAATTGAACTTTACAAAAGCACTCCAACTATTCAAATCTCTATTTAAAACCCTTCCAAGACATATAATCAAGCTAATCAAACTAATTGAATCCAATTAACCCAAATTGGACCATTTGACCTAAAGGGTCTAAATAAGCCAAAATCCAATTAAATACAAACCAATTGCAATCAAAACCATTAATCAATCCTAAATCAATCATCAAACTCAATTCATTCCAATTGGTCCACTTGGCCCAAAGTGGCCAATATGACCCATTTGATCAAAACTCCAATCCAACCCAAATTGGATTGAATCAACCCATTCAATACCTTCTATAATAATCACTGATCATCCTTGATTGACCAATTACAATCAATTGGGTCAAACCAAGCTAATTTCACACTCAACCCAAGTTTATCCAATTTTCCTATATGAACCAAATTGAACCAAACTCCATTCAAAACTCAATTGATTGAAATCAATACCTCCAATTAATCACAAATTAACCATTGAACATGATTTGACCACCAATTGGATCTAACCAAACCCAATTGGCCCCTTGACCCAAGTTGACCCAATTTGGCCTAAAGGGACAAATTGGGCCAAATCCAATCCTAAATCAAATTGATTGAAACCAATGACTCAAATCCATCATAAATTAATTATTGAATATGATGCAACCTTCAATTAAACTCGATTTGACCAAACCAACCCAATTGACCCATTTAGCCCATATTGACCTAAAGGGTCAAATTGATCTAAATCATTCCCAAATCTAAATCAATTCAAATCAATAGCTACAATCATTTTCAAATAATCAATTGAACCTAAACCAACCCCTAACCCAAGATTTTTGGCCAATTTGACCAAATTGGTCAACTTAACCCATTTGACCCATATGAGTCAAAATCAAATCCACTTCAAATTAAACCAAACTAATTGAACTAAAGCATTCCAAATGATCATTTGAACATGTCCCAACTATCATTTTGACCCAATTTGAGCCATGGGTCAACCTAACCCAATTTGACCTACATGGGTCAAAAAGAGCCAAACCCATTCAAATCAGGCCCAAACCAAACCAAACTTGGCATGACCCATCCTTGGGTCAGCCAAAATCAAACCCAACCCATCTTGGACCAAAATTAGACTAAAACTCATTGGGTAAATCCATCCAAATGGGACAAAATTCCCATTTGGATGGTCAAATCCACTCTCCAACCCTTGGCAGCCACCCAAAACTCAACTTGTACATGAGGACCACTAGCTAACCTAACCCAAAGCTAATTGGGTCAATCATGAGCCAAGAGAATGTGAACTAACCTAAGCCTTCTAATTGGAGCACTTGGGGGAGGTGGTACACTCCACCTCATCCCATGACTAGACCTCAGCTACTCAAGGGCCTCCACCTCAGCTAAACCCTGACATCTTCGGCCACAAACCACGGTAGATGACTGCCAAAAGCTGAGAGGATCCTAGTCTTTTGATCCTTTGGTGAGGAGAGTAAACTCCTCCCCCATCAAATTCAAACCACAGATAGAGCTTCAGTGAGTCAAGAAAAGCATCCCTAGAGCATTTTCAATCTCCCTTGAGCTTCCCATCACTAGCAAGACCTAACCCGAGTGAAATCAAGCCCCCTCTCCATACAAATCTACTAAAGCTTCATCAAACTTCAATTAACCTATCCCACACCTTTTCCAAGCCCTGGCGATCCAAAATTAAGATTCACGATTGATTCGAACACCAAAGATTACTCTTAGACCAACTCCGGCCAACTTAGCAATGGAGTTTGATCCAAAGAGCCACCAGCGGGGAGGCAACTTGCGAGCTTCTCAACAGGACTTCATCACTTCAAGATGAAGCTACCTCTGTCATTGGATCACCGGTCATGAGCTCTAGTGAGATTTTTTTTTGGCAATCCATAGAAATCCACTTATGTGTTGGTCTTTTGTGAAGAGTTTTTTGATTTCAAGTAATTTACATAAGATGATCTCCTTAGATCTCTTCCCCAAACATTTTAGAGTCAATCCCAACACCTTACGAGCTCCAGTGAGCTCAGATCGAGTAGAGGAGGGCGGATGGTGTCCGTCATCCAGTGCTTGGGGGACAAAGGATCATACGTCATCCATTCCACATGATTAGAATGGATGGCCATGATTTAATCTTCTAGATAATTCAATTTTATCCTTTAAGATTGGAAGATTAATCCCCACTGTCTGATCTGAGATTGGATGGTGGGGATGAAAGCACATCTATCACCGCTGACTCAACAGGATGCATTAGATGATTCAAATGGCTAATCTCACAGCACCACATGGAAAGTGTCACCATGTCAGCTCCCACTTGGCATCCATGGGATTAGGGATTAATTAGGCTTAAAAATGTGTTTAATTACTCTGAACTTCAAAAATTCATAATAAATTTTAGAAAGATCCTAAAAATATGCGTAAACCCATTTTGGAAAGAGTAAATGGAGAAGAATTTATTAAAAATAATTTCTCTATGAAATTTTTTATTATTATCTTAATTAAACTCTAATTACTTGGCTAATGAGTCTCAATTTAATTGTTGATTTTTTAGGATGTCCTCTACCTCCCATAATTTTTTTGAGATTTATTGGCTAGGTAATTAGGAGAATTTGAAATTAAAATCTTAATCACCCTCATTAAATAATTTAATAATTATTAAAATTGATAAATTGTAAATATTAAGTAATTAATTATCATTAATCACTGATTAATAGTGGAATGATAATGGAGAGTGATTAGGACCTCTTTCCTAATGGTGAGCCCAAACCCATTTCATTAAGGAAGGTAATTAATGCATAATTTAATTAAGGAATTAATTAAGTAATTAAAGATGAAATCAAATCAAATTAAAATGATAATTGCTTTAGATAATTTAATTTGTATTTGTGGGTTCCTCTTTACGTGTTCAATAGCATAAAGAGCATTAAGGAAATTATGATTTACCCATGTGTGTGGGAAAATCATATGAGTACTTAATTAGATTCTTTGATTTAACTAATACTTAATTATGAGCTTCATTTCATTAAGTCTCTAAGTGCATTGAAATTTTAATTTCTCATTTTCATATCATTGGAGGCTCATAATTAAATGATTGATTAAATAAAAGAAGCATAGGAAAGGGTAATTAAATGAAATATTTAATGATTCAAACTTAATTAATTCATAAAACCCACTTAATTATTTCTCTGTAAACATGTTAAATCACTAACATGGGATGTGATAAAAGTAGCAAATATTATTTCTCATCTTCGAGTTTAATCATTCAAATCTAAAATCAAACTTAATAAGAAGCTTTGGTTGACCTTAAATAATTTTATTCAATGTCATTGTCCTTAGGAATTAGTGTAGTTGAATGAATTATGTGGAAGTGTTTGATTTTTCCTTTTCACTCATTATAAATTTGTATGACATTTGTATCATGCATTCATGTTTTCAAGTCAAATAATCAAATTAATATGTTTATGTAACGTTACATATGTTGAATTAATCTTATTATATGTGTGGCGATTATCACTAGTAAATTCCAAAGCTATTTTCAAAACTATAAATAAAAAGTTAAATTGATATTAGCTATGAATATTACATATGATTTACATGTGCTTATAACCTAAACATGTCAAAGTGTTATTTTATCATTATGATTCATGTATGGGTTTACATATGTTTGAATGCTAATAAGTATATAGTCTGAACATCCTAAGAATATGAGGCTTTAAGAAGCCCCACTGAGGCTTTAGATTACCTGACTTCCCTAGTTTAAACATACTTATTTAATTTCATTCATATGTGTACTTGGACTAGAATTTGGATAGAACTTTACTTTACATGTGTAAATAATTCACAAAAATATAATCTTTTGCATGATTTTCATTCTTATAGTTGTGTGTACATTCATATGTATTTAAGACAACAAGTATATAGTCGAGACATCCTAAGAATATGAGGTTTTAAGTAGCCCTATGGAGGTCATAGATTATCTCACTTCTCTAGTTTAAACAACGGCACGTACTTGCTTAAAACTTTAATACATGTGTGTGTGTACTTAGCTAAGGAATGAAATTTCTCTTTTCTACCAAAATATATGCATTCATAATCATTTAAGTATGTCAAAATACATTGCATGTATAGGTATGTTAAGTCTTAAATCATATGCATGCTATTGATGATGAAAAGGAATGGTGCAACATATTCTATGTGATGGCAATTAAATTACATCAATCTAAAGATGCCTTTCATGTTGAATAGGATCCTTTTAGGTTAACCCAAACTTAGGATCAGTAAAACATTTAATAAATCATTCACTAAAAGAAACTAAGTTATAATAATATGCTTTAGAAAATAACTTGGTGTAGTGATGAAAGAGATTAAGCCTCTTTCTTCTCTTTACAACACTTAAATGTTAAGTGGAACTCAAATAAAATAAAATAAAATAAAAATTAAAATGTGCAAATCCTCTAAATAATTTAAAGTAAAACCATCCTTCATGGTTAATTTAAATAATCCCAAACTTAGATAATTATAATTCCAAAGCCTAGCTAAGACATACCACACTAAGCCTAAGCACACGCATTAGAATGCTAAGTCACCACTTCTAGCTTTAGGTCAGGGCGGTGTATGTCATGATGTTGTGTTTTATTTTGTGATATAATATTGTAGACTAGATGTTAGAATGGATGTGCGCAGACTAGATATTAGACTGTTATTAGCATAATGTTGTTTTTTGTAGGAGATTATATTAATTGGGCCGCTAAAATAAATATAGATGCTTCTACTTGTAGGTTGATTATGCCCCTAAGCATAATCCATGTTAGGACAGGTGGGCTAGGTTACCAATGTGTAGGGTGCTAAATTCAAACTATATAATATAACTGCTTTGGTTTGTATGGATGATTTAACTAACATCTATCTTGTAGGTGTTGTTAGATTTTACTTTTCATGAATATGCAATTTTTGCAATAGGAATTAGGATTAGTGCTATGGGGTTTAAGATGGGCATTGGCTAGAAGGCAAAGTCCTGGGAGGCCTTGTGAAGCCTTAAAGCAATTCAAATCAAATCCAATGGAAAAAAAGAGCAAAGGATGAAGACCCTCATAGCATCTTATTTGATTATAATTATAATTATTCTTTTATAATCTGGGTTACATAAGGGCAGAGCTCAGTTACCCAATTTTTCTCTCTTTCTGGGTGTACGGTGGTACCCAACCACACGACCTTTTATTCTTTCACGATAATCTAATCTTTGATTGTTATGTTTAAATTATGTAATAAAAATTGCATATATTTCATAAGTTTTGTAAAGATTAATGATTGAATGTGTGGCCTGGATGTGGTAGGCTATTTAAGATAAAATTAATTTTTATATCCTAATTAATAACTCATAACTAAATTTTAAATCAACTCATAACCTCACTTTAAAGCTTAAGTTATAAATCAAGATAATTAAAAGATTTAGCAACTCCTTAGCTGAATGATGTATGTCTAATATCATGTATATCATATTCTCTCACTCTTCAATAGGGACACGAAAGGGGAATGCTTGACCTATGAGGGCATCCTTTGTAGTGGAGAACACCTCCTCCCACTGATTTATCCAATAATCTAATTTCATCATACATTTAGGCATAATTATCCCAAGCCTTTATCTAAATTAATGTGTCAAAATGATGTAAAAATCTATAAAATTTTGCATTTATTCTAAGTCATGTGCTCATGCCAGTCATGATCTAGTCTCTTAGGGAGTGAGTTTAGGACTCTAGTCTTCTTTCTAATTAAATAACAGCTTAACTATCTTGCAATTTTATAAGACTGGCCTACATAGTTTTAAATCATAGGAGATGTTACGACTTGTGGTGAAGAAGAAGAGTCGGACAAGTTTATCCTCTCTTCTGAAGGTAAAATATTATGTCTCCCTTTCGTTTAGATTTAGGTCAAGCTCTTAGGTTGTGTTAAAGCACCATAGATTTAGGATGCAATATTGCTTATTTTCTTTGGGATATGAGCATAAATCCTCACCTCTTATGTGTTTCCATAATCTTGTGTTGATGTATTATAATCCCTAACATTCTAATAAAATTTTAACTCAAATTGAAACAAATCTTCTCTATCAAATATATAAAGCCTCACCATAGGGTAGATTGGAGTACTCACTAGGCTTCCTAATATCATGAGTGCTCCTTACTTCTCCTCTTTTGAAATCCAAAAATAAGTCTTTCCAATTGAACATTCCCACTTGATTTCTAAAAATACCAATTTATTAATAGTCTAAGCCTTGAAATCTTTGGAGATATTGAATGACTACTTTAATCGAGAGTATTCTTAGGAAATCCAACTTCCTAAAATGTAATTAACTATGGAAGCTTGCTTCCATAGGGAACTAAAGAACCTGGCATAAAATAGACCCTACTTTACTTTTTCATGTAAAGTAGGGGAAAGATCTCTGGTATATACGAAGACTCATCTGCCTTATGAGTCCTTATTAAGTGATTAGGTCTATTGTATGGTGATGTTTCTATCTTTCGATATAGTACATCATACCTTGATGTCATACCCAATCACTTCAATAAGTTCAACCTAAGATCTACATAGTGTCCACATGGCATCCGATATAAAACACCACAAGTGGCCTTAGTAACCTTAGGAGTAACACATATAGGAGGGTCATTTAAAAGTTTTCCTACATTGTAGTTTTAAATATAGTCAGTCCTAAGGTAAATCTCTTATATTGCTTGAGTCCAACCATTCCTTGGTAAATATAAGTATTGAATTTTAATTAATCAACCTATCTCATTAACTTAATTATTTATATTATTGGCCATGAGACTTTAAAGACTCGCTTAGCTATCCTCAAAATTAATCTAAAAAATTTAATACATAGTTGGTCAAAGGTACCCACCTATCCTTATCTTATTTAAATTCTTAAATATGTGATTATCCCAATCAATGCAATGGTCAATTTCCCTACATGCCCAACCCTAGGCTTTTCTTATCATGGTTATGAAATTCATAATCACCAAAACCCTTACATATGTACCTAGTTGACCTATTGTCAAGAAGGTTAAATTTAGTTTAACCTAAGTTAAGCTTGGGCTCAAGTTAAACTAAAATCCTATGGACTTCTCATTAATCACTCCAAATTAACCATTAATCTGTCCATATAATAAAAACACTCTAATGTAAATATTGGGTTCATTATTTATAATAATTAGATACAAGTCATAATTAACTCAAATTAACTCAGTTGGGCCATTTTAACCAAATTGGTCTTAATAATCAAAGTGATTAGATGAATTCAACATGTGAAATCCCATAAAATTTATAAATATAAATTAAATAATAATTAGTCTAATTACTCGATGGCTCAAGCATATATGACTAATTGAGGAGTTTACAATCAGTAAAGCTAATACCCATTTTTTGTGGTTTCTTAGACTAAGCCAATCATGGAATTCATTCAAATATTTAAAATTATTTATAGTTTAGGATTTGTTTGAAAATGTTTAGTTCAACTGGCATGATTTTAACCCCTCTAAAGTGGTCAATTTGATAAAATTGGTCATTGGGTCTACTTTTGCTCCCAAATGGAAACACCCATGTTCATGATGAAATTAAGTCCATCAAATGAGTGAATAAATGCAAATCTGTAAGAGTGATTTTCAAACTAAGTCTTAGTAGCATTGAGTCTTAACATCTTTTATTTAGTTCAACTTAAATGTGTTTGACCACTTCAAATGGGTCAAACCTGGCCATTGATCCATTAGGTGTCAAATGGATTAATTAAGAAATATTAAGCCCATATTATCCAACCCATTGGGATTTTTCAAAAATTCAAAAAAATCATAATTATACACAATAATTAGTGTTATATCCTAATTTCAAAGGATTATAAAGAGGTTGATATGGCATGAAGAATATTTAATTGAAATTAATTAAGGAATATTTGGTCTATAGTCATTTAGCCATTTTAACCATATTCTAAACCATATGCACTACTCCTTAACTCTCTCTACATGCTATATAATACTTCATTGTCCTTCGATCAAAATCATTAATTATATTGTGGGTGGGACAATGAGAAAAAGGTACAAGAATACTTGTTGGTGACAAATCAAATATCCATACATAAGCAATGGGAAAATAAGAGGGATAAGAAAATTGAGTGAGGTTTAAGTGAGAGGAAATTTATGGCTATTTATAAAGTTTCAGGTTTATGATGGATCATATAATGAGAAATAAATCATACAATATGATCAATCATATTTTAAATCATCCCAAAGACTTTCTTAAATGGCTAGTTGAATGAGTCAAATCAAATAGTACAAAATTCATCATACATCATAATATGTTAAATTTTAAATTATCCCAATAAATCTATTACATAGTTAATTAGTATGGTCAAATCATATAATAAAATCTGGAACATATTGTATGATATTTTTTATTCCAAATGATCTCAATGGTTATACTTAAATTCAATTGACCAAGTCAATTGGTATAGTATGATAGGGTCATATAATACAATTAAGATTTTCTCAAATTTTTCACCAAATTTTTATTTCAATAATTTTAAGTGATTATGGACATTCTTGCACATGCATGATCACAAATAACGCAAACTTAAGTAGCATGAGTAACATAAACATATATATCACAAATAGCATAGATTAAAATATATAATAATTATCATTATAAGTACAAATAACAAGAAGATAATTAAAGAATAATAAGGTATATGCACCTAATTCTATCACATTCCATCTAGACTTGAGTGGACTAAACCTCTAATAGCTAAGTGCCTTGGCAAACATATCCACCAGCTAATTTTCATTATCAATGAATTAAATATCAACATTACCTTTTAACACATAGTCTCTAATAAAGTGATGACAAATATCTCTCTACTTTATACTATTAACCTCATTTTTAGATGAGGTTAACATCATCTCTAAACTAGTAATTAGGACATCTAATCCTATATTAGGACCTTTCTAATTAATCCTTAGGACACTACACTTAGTGACCTAATTCACCCTTCTAGGATTTGCTCTAACCTACTGAAATTAGGAGGGCTCAACCCAAAATTCAAACCAAAACAAAGAGGTAAACCAAACAAATTCAACATGAAATTTGAATCCATACGAGCTTAAATTAAGGTAATTCGAGTCATTAACAAAATTATCCTAATTAAGCTCAAAATCAATTAAACCCAAAGAAATCCAAACTAAATCAAAATAGACCCAACACATAATATCATAAATTAAAAATAATGAAAATAAATCCAAATAAAGGTCAAATCTGGTCAACCCTTTTTGACATAAGTTTGACTTATGTGGGCTCCACCAAGTCAAAGGTCAATGATGGTAAAATTTATTACACCACATAAAGTTTAGGAATTTCTTATTTGGATGATCAAATGCGTCATTAAGGAATAAACATATTATCTCAGAAGATAAACATATTTTCTTATAATGGATTTGATCATTTAATAAAAGACTCTTAAGGCTAATGGGTCTTTCATGTACTAAAGAATTTTGTCCTGAACTACATGAGAAGATAGAATAGGGTTTTTTTTAACTAGGTTCATGGTTCCATATAAGGGCAAGTCCCTATAGTTAATTACATCTCAACAGTGGTCTCTTCCTAAGAATACTCTTGATTGAAAAAATAAGTCATTATTTCTAAGTTTGTTTTACAAGGAATGATTTTTACAATTTTCAATCAGGATTGGTCTAAAGTGGAAAGAGTTACTTTTGGAAGTGTAATGGGATTAAGAAGGACATGCCTGTTGATATTATGATGTCTGGTAGGCACTTCAATTATCCTATAATTGAATTTTAAATTTTGAAATTTAATTTAGATTTTTAGTTGACATTTTCTTAGAAGTCTAGGGCTTAGATTCTAGTAGCACAAGACTGAAAAATGCTTAGAATTGAGAACTTATTCTGAGGAGGATGCTTCAGAGCCTAAGTCTACAAGTGTTTTATATACAAGTCAGATGCTTGACCTAATTTTATCTTAGAAATTATCAGTTATTCCTCTAACTTGAAGGAACAAACATACCTCTGACTCTTCCGGACTTACAACCTATTTGGAGAGGTTGCTAGCTAACACCACTTAAGAGCATTTTAAATTCATGATGCCAAGTCTTATGTATGCAGGATGGCTGGGTTGCTGCATTTTTAGAAAAGAAATCTAAGAATGTTAGACTCACTCCCTAATCTCTAAGATCACGTATGGTATGAAATGCACTAACTAATGCATATTTTTAAGATTTTATGCATTTTATCTCAATGATCATTTTAGGCCATGGGTGTATAATTATGCCTATATTGCATGTAATTAGAAGAAATTCATGGGCCAAATCAATAATGGAAGTTAGACTTGCCAAAGGAGGTGATCATCCTCACAGGTTAGATGTCCCTTACATGCAATGGGTGAAGCACCCATTTCAAGGATCAAAGCAATATGATTAAATGATTTTTTGAGGGCTAATTATTTCAAATTGATTTTAAGTTATACCTTAACGCTCTAATTTATGTGAGGTTTTGATTTTCATTATTCTTATGTTTGAATTATTTAGAATTAATTAGGTAGCAAATTTATTTTTTTTATGAGCTTATGTCCAGGCATTCATCATAGAAAACACAACATAGAAAGAAACCTATTAAAATATGTTTATTCTATTGCACACCAAAAATAAATTAAGTTAATTTAATTAAAGAAATTCCAATGCGGTCGGGTACTACTGTCCACTCCAGAAGAAAATAAAATAAGCAGTCGAGCTCTACCCTTATACAGCCCAGCCTAGAATTATAAGTCTAGATCTATGGATCTTCTTTCCAGGATCGTCTCCTTCTTTAGGGACCTCCATTGGACTTCATAAGAGACCTATGCATCATCTTTTGGTAGGGTCAGCTCTTGCTAATCCTAGACCTTATAGATTCTAACCTAATTCTAAGCTTACATTTATATTTTAAATTTAAAAATAAATTCTAAGCCATGTAAAGCAAATGTTAGAAAAATACAATTAGCATGCAGTAATTATATTTTAAAAATATATGGGGTTAGCATTAGTTGCTTGCCAAGCCCACCTATCCTATAAGCTATGCTAAGGGACTATTCAACACCTACAAGGAAACAATAATTTTTATAAATTATTATGACATCAGTTCCTTTTACATAGCCCCTGCAAAAGATAAGGTTAGTTCTAGAAATAACGTCCTACCATCTAGACTAAATGTGATCATTCATATCCATCCAGACTAATGGTAATCAATCTTAGCCATCTAGTCAAAAATAGTACACCACAAAATAATGAAAACATTCCACTTCATAGCATCACATAATATTATAAAAAATCATAAAATGACCTAACCTAAGTTTAGGATCCGTTAAGTGGGTTGTGTAGTAAGACATTACTAGGCTTTTGAGTTTCAATTTCGATTTTGGATTTGAGTATTTGTTCATTTACCATTAGATGGTTTCAATTTAAATAATTTATTGATTTATTGATTTAATTTCCATTATAAAAATATTATATATAAAAGTTAGATTAGGTTTTCAATAATGAAAAATACAATAGGTTCCAATTTTGGTGGAACCCATTCTATTCAACATCATAAGCCCTAATAGGATGAATTTTTCATCCTAGGATGAAAATTTATCCTAAAAGTTTAACTAATATCCTTAAGTATCTTAATTGATCTTTTTTTTAATTTAGATGATTTGAATTAGTTTAGTTTATTTCATATTATTTTAATTTATTTATTCTATTTCACTTAGTGTTTTTTGTTTTGATTTCTTTAAGGTATGTTTCTTTATCAATAATGTTGTGATTTAATTTGAATTAATTTTCACTTGAAGTATAATTCATTTGTTATTTTGATTTAGTTTGGTTTTCTATTTATGTTTAATTTATTCATTATTATGATTTTAATTTCATTTAATTCCTTTGGCTTAATATTGTGTTATTTATATTTCAAATTTTATTATTTATTTTATATTTAGTCTTTTCCTAATTTTATTCACTATTCTTTTACTTTATATGTTTGCTCTATTGATTGTGGTGATTTATATCTTCCCAATTTTAAATTCTTAATATTAGACTTATTTTACTTGTCTTAAATTGATTAGGTTTTAATGTTTTATGTTGTTTGAATTCATCTTTAACTCATTTCATTCATTTTATTTAAGTTAATTTCATTTATTCATTTTCATTAATGTTTATTAACTTAAGTAAATTTACCTTCAATTTATTATACTTAGTATTATTTAATTTATTATGTTTCAATTTTATGACCCATTCGCATCAATGATTCATTCTTGTTTTAATTAATTCATTTCATGAAATTCTCTAAGGTTTATTAATGAATTTAGACTAAGATGATTGATTCCAAATTATATATTTCATGCATTACTGAATAGTTCAATTCATTTTAATCAATTTAAAGGTAGTGATGATTATGTTATTTGAAAAGTTCTTTTATCATTTAGCATAATATAATTTTCTTTATTTATGATGACCTAATGAGTTTAAAGCTAGGTTATTTTCAGGTGCATTAAACATGCCTTATGTTACTTTAGCTCTTTATGCCATTCCAAGTTCAATTCAACCTAATGTTCAATAACACTTACTCTTTCATATTTGCATTTGTTCCACTTCATTCCTTAATCTAAATGGCTCTAATGTATTTATATGTTGATGGTTTATAAATTTAAGAGATTAATGAACTTTATATGTCAATTTGTTAATGAATTTAATATGGTTTAAGGAATTATTATTCTTGGAATATGATTAAACTTCATATTTTCACTTAGTCATAACCCTTAACTTATGGTTAATTAGGTCCTTTGCTTTTAGTTTGCTTGGCTATTTTTATTTAAGTGTTCTAGTGACAACTATGATGTTTTAAGTTTATACTATGGATTTTATAATTTGAGTGATTTTCTTGATTTATTATTTTATTTATATTGACCTAGAGACTTGGAAATTCAAATATTCTCAATCTAAAGGTCAATTATATTTGAAATGTTCAAGGTAAGTGGGGTTCCTTCCAAATTTTATTTTCCAAAAATTTTATTTTAATCAGATATGTAAATAAAGAGTAATTAAAATTATAAACATTTTATTAAAACCTAAATTAGGCCTAGTTTAGCGAGGATCATTTAAAATTTTATTTTTCCTTGACTCCACTCTAGAATATGCATCCAAATAAGGAAGGGTTCATTCATAATTTTTAGGGTTCTAGTTTATTTATTATGATTTATTTAATTTCACATTGATTAATTGAATTAATTAACTCAATTAATTGCCAAATTAAGTCATTTTGTGATTCATTAAGTTCTAATTTGTCTCAATGACTTATTTATTTTCATTAAGATGTATTATGATGTTTTGATTTGATCTAATCATTTTCCATCATTTATTTCATTCATTACTAATTTATTTAATGAAATTTAGGGCTTATGGTTTAAAATTTAAATATTAAGATTCATTACTCAATAAATTATGAAAGATTTACCTAGTGTGTATCTCAACATCAATTTCAATTCCCCAAAGTTTCAATTCATTTTGATCAATGGTTTGGGGTTAATTAGGGTTTGAAATTTTACACTCAAACCCAAATTAAGGCTAAAATAACCATATAATTTGGAGATTCTAATTTTAATGGATTCCTTTCATCAAGAAGAATCCATATAGCCTAAGTTTGTATTTTTTTTTTTCAATTTATATTTCATTTTCTATGAACTTTTTGAATTTTTTTTGACATTTTTCTTTAATTTTTTTTAATTCAAAAAACTTGAATTTTTCATTTAGGCACATCGAATTCACGTGGTTCTAACAAGGCGCTGCTTTCCATGTGGCAATGTGTCATTGTGCCACACAAGAACAATGTGGATCCACATTAAATTGGTGGTTCACGTGGGCTAATTGTGGGCCGTCCGATCGAAGATCGGATGGTCGTGGTTTGATCTGCAGTTCCTCTTTTTAGTTTTAATCAAACATTCAGCTAAATCTCAGTCGTTAATTTCTTATAAATGGAATGGATGATGGAGATTTCATCTCCTATGGTGACGATGGAGGCCGAGAGTCATCCATTATGTTCATGTGATTTTTGGCCACCCACCATCAAAATCATGCAATTTTGATGACAAATCCATTTGTGAATGAAATCATGAAGATCTAAACAGTTTGATCTCACTTAATATCAAACTTCCTTTTAAAAAGTACCAAAACCAAAAACTTGAGGAGGTCGTTAATGGCATACCTCAATCCTGGTGATCTTTAGAGGTGGAATTGACTCCAATAGCTTTGGAATGATGTGGGGAGCTCGTGTGCAAAAGGAATTGAGTTACCTCCTGTGGAAAACCTCCCAGATCATCATCTTGGATTCCGTCAGCTTTGGTCATTCTCCGGCCTTCGAATGTTGAGGGGATTGGGGCAAGATCAATTTCATTTTTGTACAAGGTAGGGAAGGTGGTGGGATAGTCAATTTCACTTGGGAATTTCTCTTGGTGAATTTTCCATTGAAGCCAGGACTCTTAAGCTCAATTTCTCCTCCTCTTGGTCAGTTGTGGATGATTGAGATCCTTGGAAGTTAGCTACATGGCTTACTAGCCACTTAACACCTACATAAGGCTAAAGAGGTGGGAAGATCCAAGGGAAAGAGAGTATTGGCTTTGTGGTTTTTGTCTTTATGCATTATCCCTTTGCCATGGCATATTTTATTGCATTGAATTTATTTGGAGTTGATTAAATGGCTTAGTTTTAGCTAGGAATCAACATTAATTCATTTGGGAAGGATTTGGTTGCATCTTAATGAGATTAGCTGGAGATTAGGTTCAAATCCCTTTGAATTATTCCACTTAATGATTTTTCAATTAGCTTGAAATAAGTTGCTTTACTTGATGGATTAGCTTTTGATCGATGCTTGGATTATGTCAATTTAATCATTAATGAACTTATTAATCAAAGGTTTTAAGGATTATAAAAATCATGGAGTGCTTACTTTAGAATTAGTCTATTTTAATTCAAGTAGATTTGGGTTGAATTTAATTGAGTCAAATGATTTATTTGGCTCAATTATAATGCATTTAATTTCCAATTGGATTAATTCAAATAATTTGAGATGCATTAGATCAAACAACTTCAATTTTATCCCATTTAACCCAAATTGGGCTTAATGGGTTAAGTCAGGGTTCATTTGGGTCAAATGATAAAATTGGTCAAATTGGACTTAATGATGGTTGGTTTATATTCATTAATCATTTTCAAGTGATTTTGGATAATTAATTTTGGTTAATCTGAGTTTGATTTGGGTTTGAACCCAATATGACCCATTTAGGCTCATTTAGGTTTGTGATTAATTAAGGTAAGTTTAATTCAAACCCAAATTAAGGCCAAAATACTCTCATATAATTTGGTGATTTTAATTTTAATGGATTCCTCTTATCAAGAGGAATCCATAGAGCCCAAGTTTGTAATTTTTGGATTCATATCTAATTTTCTATGATTTGTTGAATTTCTGGGCATTTTTTCCTAATTTTTCAATTAAGAGAACCCAAATTTTTGATTTAGGCACGTTAGATCCACGTGGATCCAATGTGGATCCACTTTCCATGCGGCACCGCATCATTGCACCATGTGGGATCCACGTGAATCCATGTTAAAATGGTGGTGCACATGTGTTAATTATGGGCCATCTTATTGAAGATCAGACAATCGTGATTCAACCCGCGATTCTTCTTAACAATTTTAATCAAATATCTGGCTAGATCTCGGTTGTCTATTCCTTTTATAAAAAGAAACAGATGAAGAATATTTCATCTCTAATAGCGATGGCAGAGGTCTAGATTCATCCATCATTTTCACATGATTTCTGACCATCCGACCATCAAAATCACATGATTTTGATGCCAAATCCATCAGTGGATGAAATCATGAAGATTTAAATGGTTTGATCTCACCTGAGATCCACATGACTATGCCATTCAATTGGCTTGATTTAAGTTTTTTTATTTAATGGATTAGCTTTAGATCAATGCTTGGATTATGTTCAGTTAATCATTAATAAGCATTTTAATTAAAGATTTTAAGGATTTTAAAGTTCATGAAGTGCTTACTTTGGGTTTAGTCCATTTTGATTCAAGTAGATTTAGGTTGAAGTTAATTGATTCAAATTGTTTATTCAACACAATTATAATGCATTTAACTTTTTAATTTAGTTAATCCAAATAAGTTGGGATGCATTAGATCAAACAATTTCAATTTTATTTCAATTTGAACCCATTTGACCCAAATTGAGCTTAATGGGTTAAGTTTGGGTTCATTTAGGTCAAATGGCCAAATTGGCCAAATTGGACCCAATGATAGGTTGGTTTATGTTTGATAATAATTTTCAATTGACTTTGCACAATTGATTTAGGTTGATTTGAGTTTGATTTAGGTTTGAACCCAATAAGACCCATTTAGGCCCAATTAGGTCAAATGTCATAATTAGCCTAATTAAGGCACATTGTACTTATATTCTTTTAAATCAAGTTTAAATATGTTCATACCATCATCCAAATCATTCAGAAAAATTTTATTTAGTCAAAATTTGGTGGGTTAACTTTGACTTGGTGGGACCCATAGAAGTCAAACCCATGTCAAAAGGGTTGACCAATTTTTGACCTTTGATTTAGATTTGAATTTATTCAATTTCAAGTCATGGTTTCATGCTTTTAATTTCTTTTGAATTGTGTTTTTTTGGATTTAATTTGAATTTTTTTAGGTTTTTATGATTCTTAGCTTAATTAAGGTAATTAGTTTTAATTCCCTAATTAAATCTTAATTTAAGCTTAATTAATTTCAAATTTGATGTTAAGTATGTTTAGGTTGGATATTTTGGTTGAATCGAACTAAACCCATTACGATCAATCCAAAGAGGGTGCACTAGATCGCTAAGTAGTGTCATTGATGCTTAGTTAGAAGATTCCTAATCTAAGATTAGGTATCCTAATTATTGTGTTTAGAAGTGTTATTTACCTCATACAAAAAAGAGGTCAACAAATGGCCCACCAAAATTTGACTAAATGAAATCATTTCAAATGGGCAAAATGATAAAATAAACATGTTTAAATATGAATTTAAATAAATATAAATCCATTAAGGACTTAATTGGGCTAATTAGATCATTTGATCTAAATGAGCTTAAATGAGCCTTTTTGAATTCAAAACCAAATCAAATTGAAATCAACCCAAATTAATTATTCATAATCATATAGAAATGATTATGAAACATAACTCAATCAATCATTGGGTCCAATTTGACCACTATGATCATTTGATCTGAATAAATTTAACCTAACCAATTAAGCACAATTTATGTCAAATGGGTCAAAATGGAAATCAATTTTAAACCAATTGAAATCAACCATTCCAAATCATGTCACACATGTGATTAAGCATGATTAAAATTAAATAAAACTTAATTAAGTCAAATACTCAATTGAAATCAACTTAATCCATTTAAGCCTAAATGGGTCAAGTTGAGATGAAATGAAAAATCAACATGAAAAAACCTAAAGGAGTTAATCAATTAAACATAACTGAGCCTAAATCTAAAATCAATTAATCATTGAATTGATTTAAACCCAAATGAATGAAAGGTGAGAATGTGACCTTAAAGCTTCCACTAATTATATCCTAAATCATTTAAACCAATTCTAAAATTAGTTTAGGATAAGTGGCATCCAAAATTAAGTGGATTAGAAAGATCCAAATGCATCCAAAAGGGAGAAAAATCATATGGATAAATGAGATGGAATATGCAAACAAGATTCTCCCCAATCTAAGCTACCCCTTTGTTTCCTACTCCCCACTTCATCTTCGCAACCTTCGACCCATCTCAGTCAATTGACCACCACTTGGACCTAGCCACTAAGGATGGTAATTATGAACAAGGCAAGCCCCTTTACATATAAGCTCTTGTAATCTAGTAGCAAAAGAAGAGATAGCCAATTTCAAGTCCAATTGAGCATCCCCTCACCATCCTTGAGTCAAACAAAATGAGCACAGCTTAACCCTGATCCCCTCACCACTAGAAACTGAGAGAATGACCAAAGCTGATGAAAAGTAGGCATATCTTGGTCCATAAGCCAATTCACGAGAAGGAAACCCAATTATTTCTTCTCAGAGCTTCACCAAGACACCATGAAGCTATTCAAATCAACCCCATCACCGGAGACCACTGCCAATGAGGTGCGCCATTAAACTAACCTCTTGAGCTTTCAATTTTGGAACTTTTCAAAATGAATTTGATCTCATGGGAGATCAAACCTTATAGATGAATTCCATTTGATTCACTAATGGTTTTGCAATTAAAATCGAGATGTTTCATCATATAGATAGTTGTTGGCTTTCACAGCCGTTAAAAGAGATAAAATCTTCACCATTCATTCCTTCTATTAGGAATGGACGGTCCTGGTCTAGTCACACGATCTAATTTTATCCCTATAAGAAATAGTGGGATGATTTGAACCATTGGATCTTCGATCGGATGGCTCGGATCAAACTGCATATACCATCAAAACAACGCAGGATCCATGTGGATCTCGCATGGCCAAATCAGGCACCACCACGTGTAAAGCGATGCCACGTTGATGCCACATGGCGCCAACTGTTTAAAATAGAAATATCTTGATTTTTTAAATTATATAAATATTAAAAATACCCAAAAAATGTAATTAAGGGCTCTATAGATTCCTTTCAATGAGGGGAATTTATTAAACCCAAAATCCCAAATTTTTATTAGGTAATTTTGGGTTAATTTGAGTTTGAATGAAAATAATCAAACTCAAATTAATCTCAAACCACTATTCCAATTGATTTGAATTTTGGGGAAATGAAATTAAGGATAAGATACACATTAGGTGAATTTTTAATAATTTATAGTATAATAAATACAAAGTTATGAAATTTTTAATCATAAACCCTAATTTTAATGAAATAAATTAATTATAAATTTGAAAAATTATGAAAGCTTAAGGAAACAATTCAAATCATCATAATAGACTATAATAAACTTAAACATTTCATTAAAACTCACTGAAATCTCATAAACCCTAAAATAACCTAATTAAGTAATTAGTTTAATTAATTAATTTAATTAATCAACCTGAACTTAAGAAAATAATAATAAATCAACCAAATTTTCAAAAATTTCAAATAAAGCCTCAATAGATGCAACTTTCAGAGAGGAATATAGGAAAAATTTAAACCATTAATTAAATTTATTTAATTTAGGCTTAATATAAGTTTTAGTGAAATTATTAAAACTTTAATTAAACTCAAATTATATATTTGATAGGACGAAACTTTGAATAATTCAAATTGGCAAAGAACACCATTTATCATAAATATTTCAAGTCTAATTGATCTCTAGAGTGGAAGTTATTGAATTTTCAAGTTTCTAGATCAATTTAAATGAATTAATAAATCAAGAAATTACAAAAATTATAAAACTTTATAAAACCAACTTGAAATATTCCAAGTAATATCATAACACTTAAAGGGAATTTTCTAACCCTTTGAAATTAAGGAAATCAATTGATTATACATTTAAAACTTAATGAAATAATTAAGGGAATAAACTTTAATCAAAAATTCAAATAATTAATTTAATCAATTATCATGAATTTCATATCTAAATATGTAATTCATTAACATGTAAATCCTTTAATTCATTATAGATTAGTGAATAACATAATCCTAAGGAAAAAATAAAGATAATTAAATAAGCTAATTACACTTACATAAGTTGAACATTTGAAATGACTTAAATTAAGATTGTCAAAAACTCACTTTAAGAAATTAAACTTTTAACATACAATAAATCATCCTAAACCCAAAAATGGAATCATAAGTTGAAATCATTTAAACCAATTCAAATTCATTAATGTAATGCTAATGAAATGATTATGTGAACACTAATAATCAAGTAAACTTAAATGATAAATAAATCAATACATTATGAAATTGAAATATAATAAATTAATGAAATCAAACTAAAATTTGAATTAAGATATTAATCTAATAAACATAGGAAAACTTCTTAAGTCCATTTAAGTTAATGAATAATATAATTCCAAATGCAAATAAAAATGATTAACTAAATCACTAAATTTAAAATAATTTATGAACTTGAAATGGCCTAAGTTAGGATTGGTGCCATAAATAGCCCAAAGTCCCCTAGGTTATGAATTGATAAACAAACTTTAATCTAAAGGGGTTGAATTAATTAATGAAATCTTAACTCATGGTGAAATCAAAACCTAAATTAAAATTGAATCAAAATATTAACTTCAATGAATTATGTTAGACTCAAATAAAGTAAATGAACATAAACATTAATAGGCATAAACCTTAATGAAATAATTATGTCAAATAAATATAATCACTTCAATCAAATCATTTGAAGGATGTAATGAATGAACTTAATTCAACTAAAATTAAACAAATCAAACAAAACAAACATAATTAAATGAATAATCAACCAAATCAAAAGGATTGAATATGAAGATTAAGCTATAAAACATGAACATTAACAAACATAACATCAATAAAATGAAAGAATGAAATAACAACTTGAGATTTAATAAGTTAATTTATCCATACCCATTAGCATAACATTAATGAAATCAATTTAAATCAAATTATTTTAGTAATTAAAACACATGAAAATAAATAAACATTTAATCAAAATAAAATGAAAACTAAAATAATGAATTAATCAAATCATTTAAACATTAATCAATTTAAGAAACATTAATCAAATAAAAAGAAGAATGAATCTTAATTAAAATCCAAATCAAAATTAGAACTTTAATCGAACTAGATCCAACTTTAAAAAAAATTCAAGAAGAGGTCAATCAAGATACTTAGGATTTTAGTTTGTCCCTTAGAATGAATCTTTACTTCGGGTAAAGACTTCATTCTACTAGGATTTAGGATGTTAAATAGAATTGATTCCATCCAAAATAAAATTTAGTACATTCTTCACTCTTAAAACTTAAATTTTATTTTAATATAAAATGAATCTAAAAATGAAAACGAAATTGTAAATTATTAATCATTTAAATTGAAACCACCCATGATAAATTAAATCAATTTTAAAATGAAAAGAAATCAAAAGAATAAAAATAAAATTTTTTATAATTAGTAACATATGGTATATAGTCTGGACATCCGAGGTCGTGGGGCTACTGATCCGACGGAGGTCATGATACCTCGAACCTCTGGTATAACAATGACACGTACCTATGAAGCAAAATTTATGAAAAGTAAATATCTTAAAATTAAATTAAATTAAGTATTGGAAACCCAAATTGAAACATGAACTTAAAAATACCTAGTACAGTCTTACCACACAAGCCTATTTCTCTCAAATACTATAATATTAGGTCACATACCCTAGATTTCAACTAGGTCGATCTATGAAGCTCTGTGATGTGATGTGATATTTTATTATTTTGTGGTAGGGTAGATGGTAGGATGTTCTTTCTAAAATAAATGTTGTTTTTTGCAAGGAATTGGGCTAAAAGGGACCACCATAATAAATTACATATAAATGTTATTTTCTTGCATATATGCTTAAGTCCCTTAGCATAGCCCAATAGGATAGGTGAGCTTGGCAAGCAACTAATGCTATGCCCGTATGTTTGTAAATTTAACTACTGATGTATTGTTTGCATTTCCTAATGTTTGTTTTACAGAGTTTAGAAATTTCTTTTTCAATTTAAATGTAATTTAAGCCTAAAATTAAGTTATGATATATGGGGATCTAGGAATAGCAGGAGTTGACTGTACCATTATGGTGGTCTCCTATGAATCCCAAAAGAGGTCTCTAAAGAAGGAGATGATCTTGGAAGATGACCCATATATCAAGACTTGTAGTTATATGTTAGGTTGTATAAGGGCAGAGCTTGGCTGCCTATTTGTCTCTTTCTTTTAGGTGTACAGCAGCACGTGGCAGCACTAGCCTATTCTTTTAATTTAAATTGTGCTTGATTTACTTTGGGTGTGCAATAGAATCAACCTAATTTTCTAGGTTTCTTTTTTTGTTGTATTTTCTTTGATGAATGACTGGACGTTAGGTTGTTAGGAAAACTAAATTTTTCACCCAACCTAAATCTAAATAACTTAAATAAAAATAAAGAAATTAAAACTTTTCATATAAATCAAAACCCTAGGAATAACATAAAATCAACTAGAAACAACTAGCTTTTGCTAATCATATTAGCATATTATTCTAAATTCTTGAATTAGGCACTTCACCCATTGTACATAAGGGGCATCTGACCTTTGTGGATGATCACCTTCTTAGGGAAGTTTATCTTCTCTTCTTGAGGATGACCAATTGGCTTCCAAAAGAACTCCTTCCACTTTGTAGTGTTCCCTTTTGAAATTTCACATTATAATTTTCCTTTAGAACCAACATACAAATCTATAGAAATAATTGTCTATTTCTTCAATCGAGAGTCTTAGGAAGAGATCCATATTCCTAAGATACAATTAACTATAAGGGCTTGCCCTTATAGGGAACTACAATCCCAGTATAAAATAAACTTTGTTCTACTTTTCCATGTAGTTCAAGGGAACAATCTCTAGAATATTAATCAGATCAATTAGCCTTAGAAGTCCTCACTTAAGTGAATTAATCCATTATATAATAGCATGTTTATCTTTTGAGATAATATGTTTATTCTTTAATTATGAATTTGATTACCTAAATAAGAAATTCTTAAAATCTATATGGTGCCACATTTTTTCCCGCATGTACATGAATGTTGAATCAGATTCTTGTTAATACATATAACACATGTGTTATCACACAAGATGGGTACAATAGTCCAAAATCAAGAAGTTGTTGGTTTAATCATAAGACTTGGACAATGAAATGTTGACCTCATTTTTTGAATGAGCCAACTCAACTTAAAATAAATTTAAAATTTTTATTAAGCTTAATATTAGAATTAAGAGAATTAATATAATTAAAATGATCAGAATTCTCTAAATTTATGGAAATGACCTTCAAAATCCAAATTAATCATTTCAAAAACTTTCCCTTTAGTCCAATATGACTCCAAAAAATTTTGAAGTCATTTTTACTTGGTTTAGACCTTAGTCAAAATTGCTTTAAGTAAATGGAAAATAAGTTCAATTCAATCTAAATGCAAAATTAAACTTTAAATTTACCTTCAAATGATATACGATCATTCATCACATCGTTCATAAACTCTTTGAATACTAGCTGACAAGGGTTGACATAGTCAAACATAATTGGCCTAGTGGGCCCCACATAAAATAAAATAATTGGCTTCATACAAAAAAAAATTTGATATATTAAATTATTATTAAGGGAATTAGATGCATACTTCAAATGAAATTACATAGTCAAATCCATTAAGTTGAGTTTTGGAATTTAACTTGATTAAGAATCAATCAAATTGGTTAGGACACTTTCCTATGCTTTAAATAAACTTCTTAAAGCAAAATTAAGCCAAAATCAATTCAAATAGGTCAAATGGTTCATTGACCTATTAAGTCCATTTGAAACAGAAAAAAATTAAGTCAAATTCAATCTTCATTAAGATTTGGTTTGACACATCCTTAAATGCCTAGTAATTAAAATTTAACCCATATACCAATTCAATTATGGTTAGAAATATGAACAAATAAGCTCATAAAAGTTAAAACTCAATCAAAATTAGATCTCATTTAAATTTGATTAAATTATAACAAAAATGTCAAGCTACCTATGGAACCTAATCGAACTCAAATAGACTAGCCTAAGTGCTAAGCCAGTCTGAATCAAATTATAAAAAAATTGTATCTAAGCAAATACTAACCTACGTGTCAATTTAACTATTATCATAAATCTAATCATAACTCAATAATATTTTATAAGGATTATTAATGGTTTTAATGTATTAAGTTAAGCCTAAGCAAACCAAATGATGAATGATCACTAATAATTTATTATGATAATAATGAGTTTAATCCCTTTAAATTCAACAATAATTGAATCATCAAATTGGAATATTTTACTTTTATAAATGCTAATATTTATATTAAATCAAAACCTTTTATCTTTTAAAATCTACTACAATAACCCATGGTTTATTAATGACCTAGTAATGTTATTAATGGATAGTGCTCATTAAAATTAAATTTAATTAAACATCAATTTGAATTAAGTCTTTATAAAAAAATATAAATGAGTTGGTTGAGCCAAGTTGAATTTAAGCAAAATCCATATAGTTGTAAGGGTTTGATTAGCTCATAAGAACTCAATTTTATTTAATTAAATTTATGTAAATTTAAACTTAAACAAACTAAGTTAGCCAAATTGAATAAATCTAAAATTCAAAATAAAGCAAACCCAAGAACACTGAGATCTTAACCAACTAACCAGAACATGTTAAAAACTAATGCTTCATTGGCAACATTAAGCTTATTCTAACTAAGAAATAAACAAATCAAGAGCATCCCTACCAAAAAAAATAGTTAAAGTTAAATAATTTCAAAATTTCCTTCAAGAAGTTCTTAGTTCGGTCTATAAAAGACACGTGGATTTAGTAGTGAAAGAGATAAATTGTTGCATTCAAAATCTCCCCCAAACATTAAGATGTTTAGAGAAAATCCCTTTTTTCCTCCTCAAATTTCCCCAAGCCCCATTCGATCAAACGCTAATGACCTAATCCAATCTTGATCAAATTGCCCATCTTATCATGTATTCTCATTCCAACCTTCTATTAGTCACTCCTCTAATTTAGGCATGCATCAAGGAATAATGGGAATTTTTTTTAATACCACATAGATCTTAGGGTTACTTATTTGGGTAATCAAGTGCATCATTAAGAGATAAATATCTTATCTCAAAAGATAAACATATTATTTTATAATAGATTAGATTACTTAATAATGACTCTTAAGATTGATGGCTCTTCGATGTATTAGAGATTTTTTTTCCTGAACAACATGAAGAAGTAGAATATTGTTTATTTTGTTGTAAGGTTCATAGCTCTTTATCAAGTCATGCAACTATAGTTAATTACATCTTAGGAATGAAGGATCTCTTCCTAAGAATACTCTCAATTAAGGAAATAGATTTTTATTTCTATGGATTTCAAGGTTTATCATAAATGTATGATAATTTAGAAATTCAATAGGGAATGCTCTCAAAGGGGAAAGAGTCAATTTGAAGAACAATTAGGATTAAGTAGAAAATATCTATAGATACTAGGATGCCTAGTAGGCATTTCAACTAACTTACCAATGGATTTTATAATTTTGAGATTGAATAGATATTTTATTAGAAAATTAGGACTTAGATTTTGATAACATAAGATTGTAGAAATACCTAGTGGTTGAAGACTTACTCCAAAAGAATGCTTCAGAACCTATGTCTATAGGTGCTCCTGACACAAATCTGGAACTCGTCCTAATGTAAATTTTTTAGGGAATTATTGATTCTTTCTCTCATTTAGGGAAAAAAATGAATCTATTACTAACTCTTTTGGACTTATGATCACCCTAGAAGGGCTACCAGCTAAGACCACTAGAGTGATTTTTAAATCCATGAGTTCAATTTTCATGTTATACAAGATGGTTGAGCTATTATATTTTATGAATGAATCTATGAACCTAAACTCACTCCCTAACCCTAAGATCATGTTAGGTATGATATGCACCTAACTAATGCAACAAATTTTATTTTATTTTATATTTTGACTCATAGCTCATTTAAAGTTATGGGTGTCAATTTATGCTTATAACGATATGCAGTTGATTTTGATTATGGGTTAAATAAAAAAGAGAAGACATACTTCCCCCAAGAAGGGTGTTCATCCTCAAAAGTTAGATGCCCCCTTATGTGCAATGGGTGAAGCGCCTAATTCACGAAGTACAAATAATATGTTATCATGTTTTAAAAAAGCTAATTATTTCTAGTTACTTTAAAGTTTTGCCTATGACTGTGATTAATGTAAGGCCCTGAGTTTATTTATTTTTGTGTTTAGGTTATTTATATTTAGGTGGGATAAAAAATTTAATATTCCTAGGAGCCTATCCAATCATTTTATCACACGAATTCAATCACAAAAATATCTAGAAAAGTAGGTTATTTCTAATTTGCATCCAAAATAAATCAAACCAATTTAATTAAAATAGGTCAATGCAGACAAGTAGCACTGTACACCACAGAAGAAAAGAAAAATGGGCATCCAAGCTCTGCCCTTATATAGCCCTGCTATAACTAAAATTTTGATCTATTAGGGTCTTCTAAGATCGTCACCTTCTTCAAAGACCTCCACGGGCTTCACAGGTGACCATTGCGACCATGCACTGGTAAGGTCAGCTCCTGTTATTCCTAGACCCTATAGATCCTAACCTAATTATAACCTCAATTTATGTTTAAAATTATAAAAATAAGTTTCTAAATCTTGCAAAATAGATGTTTGGAAATACAAATAGCACTCAAACAGTTATAATGAAAATACACGAACTTAGCATTAGTTGATTGCCAAGTCTACATGTCCTATTAGGCTGTGCTTAGGGACTTAAGCATACCTACAAGAAAAAAAAATTTATATATTTTTATTACAGTAGTCTCTTTTAGCACAACCCTCTATAGAAAGCCCTGACATTCAGACTAACAAACAAACAATCTTAGTCATCCAGTCTAAAATAATACACCACAAAATATAAAAATATTACATCAAATCATATAATATTACAAATCAAACTGACCTAAATTTAGGATCGGTGACATAATAATCCAGTGCATAAAGAAAGGCTTGTGCAGTATCAGTACACTAGGCCTTATTTTAATTTGAATTTAAATTTTAAGTTCAATATTTATTAAATTTATCATTGGGTGATTTCAATTCAAATTATTTAATTTATTTATGACTTCATTTCCATTTTTAGATTTATTTTATTTGTATTTAAGTTTTAAAGAATAAAAGATAAATAAATTCTACTTTAGGTGGAATCTATTCTATTCAACATCTTAAATCTTAATAAAATGAGATTTTCATTTGAAGATAAGAATTCATTGTAAGGACCAAACTAAGATCCAAAGTATCTTAATTAATCTTATTTGGATTCATTTGAGTGCTTCATTTTAAGTTGAGTTTGATTTATATTTTACTTTTTCTCTTAATGTTAGAGTTTTATGTTAATGAGATTTGGGTATTTCATTTTCATTTCACTTCTTTTGCTTTAATTTTTATTTCTTTGGTTTGATTTATGATCTTTAGTTAATATTCAAAATGCTTTTTTAAATCTTAAATTAAAGTCCATGTTACCATGATTTAGTTTGATTTTGGTTTTTATTTTAAGTTTGATTTGATTCATTTATATTTGATGTTATTTAGTTTTAAATGTTTTTTTATAACTTAGCTTCATAATTTATTTTATGTTTCTTTTGATTTGATTAAATGTTCATTTGATCATATTTGTTTTAATTATTTATTTATTCGATTTAGATTCATCTAATTTATTTATTTCATTAATGTTTATGTTTATGTTTATTATTGTTTATTAGTTTGAATGAACTAACTTACTTAAGTTAATATCTTAATTCAAACTTGGCTTAGATTTCATCATTTAAATGATCTATTATGTTTCAATTTCATGAATTATTCATTTATGTATTCTTAATTTATCATTTAGGTTTATTTGATTTTATTAAACTTTATTTATTCATTTCATTAATGTTATGTTGGTGAATTTGGATAAGTTAACTTAATTATTTTCAAGTGATAATTTCATTCATTTATTTAATTAATGTTTATGTATATGAATTTAGATAAGTTAATTCAATTAATTCAATCAATCTTTAGGAAGTCTTGATTTTATCATTTAAGGAATTCATTATCTTATGCTTTCTAATTTCTTATTCGAATTAAGCTTATTGTAACATTATATGCTAAAGTTTCATTACTTGGTCTAACTTATTAAGATACAGTTTTATTTATTAATCATAACCCAGGAAGCCTAAGAAATGAACTACTTTGGGCTTCCAACTTAAATCTAGCCTATTTTACTTATTTGGACTATTTAATTAATTGAATTAATTATTTCAATTTCATTTATATTTAAAACTATGTTATTCATGGGTTTAAAGACTTTTCATATCAATGAATTCTAGAGACTGAATAATGTTGGATCTCGATTGATTATTTTAATTATTATAAATTTAATGATATAAGATTTGAGATTAAACTTCATATCTTTTAATTATTTCTTTAAACCCTAAGTGCATTATTGTTCTGATTCATTAACTTCAGAGGTTTAAGAAATTTTTTTAAGTCTTCTGATGTTAATGAAAATATTTTGAGTTAATTTTTTTAATTTTATAATTTTGTAGCTTTTTTTTATTTATTATTTTAATTATATTGATCTAGAGATTAGAAATTCAATAACTTCAAATCTAAAGATCATTTGACCTTGAAATATGTATAGCAAGTGGGGTTCTTTGCCAATTTAAGTTTCCTAAAGTTTCATCCTAATTAGATATATAATTTAGGAATAATTAGAGTTTTAATTTTTTTTTAAAACATAAATTAAGCCTAAATTAAAAGAAATTAACTAAGGTTTTAATTTTTTCTTAAATTCTCCTCTAAAAGATGAATCCATAGAAGGTTAATTTAGAATTTTTAAAAATTTGGTTGATTTATTATGACTTTTTTAAGTTTTGATTAATTAATTCAATTAATTATCAAATTAGGACATTATTGGGCTTATTAGATTCTAGAGAGTTCTAATGATGTATTTTGGTTAATTAAGGTTTATTATGATGATTTAAATTAATTTTATAAATTTTCATGATTTTCCTAATTTACTATTAATTTATTTTATTAAATTAATAGTTTAGGATTTAAATTTACATATCCATTGATTTGCTTTCGAGTAAATCATGAAAAATTTATCGAAGTTTGGTTTTAACCTTAATTTCAATTCTACAAAGTTTCAAATTAATTAGATTAATGGTTTGAGTTTAATTTGAGTTTGATTATTTTTATTTAAACTTAAATTAACCAAAAATACCCAATAAAAATTGGAGATTTTGAGGTTAAAGGATTCTCCTCACTGAAATGAATCCATAAAGCCATCATTTATATTTTTTGAATGAGTATTTTATTTTTTTTTTATGATTTTTTAAGGTTCTAGTAATTTTTCTATAATGTTTAAATTCAGAAAACCCAAATTTGACCGCTTATCTGCGTCAACGCCATGTAGCACTGATGCGGCAATGCATGATTCAGCCATGCGGGATCCACATGGATTCCACTTATTTTAGCTATAGGATGAGGTTTAATTCGGGCCATCTGATTACTTGATCGGATGAGCCAAATTCATCTCGAGATTTTTTATAGGATCTAAATCAAAGACCCAATAAGATATTGCCTATTCATTCTTAACAAAAAGAATAGATAGTGAAGATTATGTCTCTCATATTGACAATGAGAACCAAGCACCATCCATTGAATTGAAGAGATTCTCGATAATCTAGCCACTGAAATCACACTATTTCGATTGCAAATCCATCAAGGACTCAAATAAAGTGCATTTATATGGCTTGATCTCACATGGGATCAAATTCATTTCAAAAAGGACCAAAATTGAATGCAAGAGGTTGGGTTCAAGAATACCTCATCAGTGGTAATCTCTGGAAATGAGGATGATTCAAAAAGCTTTGTGGGGACACAACAAGCCTCGGGGTGTAAGGAATTGCCTCCTCAAATTATTCTATAGGCCAGTTTTCTAGTGAATCTGCTTGAAGTTCAGCTTATCAGCGGCATGGGGATTGGAGGAAGGGTGTGATCTTCTTCATTTTGCTTGAGGAAAGTGATTGAATGCTCAGAATCACTTAAGAAAAGCTCTCTAGCCCTTTTCCATGAGAGGCTGAGAGCTACATGGGGAGGAAAGTCCACAATGGCTGGCCAAGGTGATTGCCACCCTTGTAAGGTAGCTCCAAGGGGTGGTCAATTGATTAAGGTTAGTCCAAGGCGATAAAGATGAGGAATGGAGGAGGAGAAATGGATTGGGGAAAGGGTTTATCTTCACGCTTCATTCCCTTCCTCCATGGCATATTCCCCTTTTTAGATGGACTTGCACATTCTTAATTGCTTAACCTTAGCTATCAATTACTCTAAACTTATTTTAGGATGAGTTTATATGCATTGGAATATGATTAGGGTAGGTTTAAGCTCACACTCTCACATTTAATCCATTTGAGTTTAACTTGATTTTGATTATGCTAAGTATGATCAATGCTTATTATTCATTAATTTAAATTAGTAATTAATTATTCAAATCATATTTAAGATAATTTATGACTCAAATAAACTTATTTCAATTGGGATTAGTGACAAGTTCCTTTGTTCAGTTCACTTAAGCATATGTTCCCCTTTGGTTTAACTTGGTTTTGTTCCATTTAATGGATTGGATCGAAGTTTAGGCTTTAATTATGTTTATTCAAGTATTTAAGATGATTTGGATTAATAAATTTTATTTCATTTCAAGTGGATTTTGAATTTAAATCCATTTAAGCCAAATTGGGTTTAATAGGTCACCATGGGTTTAATTGAGTCAACTGATCAAATTAAATCTTATAATTTATTAAATTATGTTTAAAAATGATTTCCAAATAATTTTGGATAATTAATTTGAATTAATTCTAATTTAATTTGAGTTTGAATCCAATAAGATCCATTTAAGCCTATTTAGAACAAATGACCTAATTAGACCATTTAAGATCTTATTAGTTTTAGATTCATTTGATTCACGTTTAAACATATTGATCTAATGATTTTAAGCCTTTGAAATGATTTAATTTGATCAAATTATGGTGAGTTGACCTTTGATTTGGTGGGACCCGCATAAATCAACCCTATGTCCAATGGTTGACTTTCATTTAGATTTGGCTCCATTCATATTCATGTAGTGATTTTATGCCTTTTATTTGGTTAGATTTTAGTTTGTTTTGATTTCATTTGAATTTCTTTAAGTTTAGGTAATTTTGAGCTTAAGTGGGATAATTAGGTCAACCACTCCAATTATCATGTTTTAAACTCAAATGGATTTGAATTTTAATTGGAATGCATTTGATTAATTTATTTGCTTAGATTTGAGCTTGGGTTGAGGTCACCTAGTCCCATTAGGTTAGATCAAACCCTAGGAGAATTCACTAGGTCACTGCATAATGTTTTTAGTGCTTAATTAGGAGGCTCTTAATCTAGGATTAAGTATCCTAATTACCATATTTTAGAAATGATATTAACCACATCCAAAAATATGGTCAACAGTAATGATCAAGGCTATTTTTGATATCCTGGATTTAGGTAATCAATTTTATCCCTAAATTGCCTTTTTTTCATTCATCCTTTATAAAATAAACTTGAGAGTCAAGAGGATCACACTATAGGATAGAAACCTTAACTAATGTTAAATATTTCTAGAGTGAATATTTGAGAAATCATTAATAGATTGATCGGATCATTGCCCCTCTTTGGTTTGTCATCATTCCATGTGAAAGGAAGAAAACAAATCAAGAACCATTTCTTGTTATCTTTAAAATAGATAATTCTAATTAAGTTGAATGTTTAAATAGTTCAATTTTTCATTAAACATGAAATTGATCAAAATCATTTAATCTTTGATCCAATTTCTCAAATCATTTATGGGTTTGGACCTTTGTAAATAGGATGCATGTAGCTGAATTAAAGGCTGCTGCTTGGAAAGTGCTGCTTAGGCAGTAGTTGATTGTATAAAACCATAAAAACTTTTTAAAAAAAATTCAAAAATCAAAAAACTTTTAAAAATTCATATAAATTAATTTGTTTTAAAATAAAAAATATTAAAAAAAAAACTCTTTAACATTGAGATTTAGGCAAAAGCAAATTGAAAAAGCCCTTAATTATTTTGTATAATTTAGTATTAATTAAAGAAATTAAAAGAAATGACTTAATCAAATTAAATTAAAAAAATATATTATTTTAACCCCAAACTTTAATGGGAGATTCCTTAGGATGTTGTTCACCATTGAAAATTCCCTTTAGAGTTTTCATTTATAAATGATTAGAAATTAAAAAATCAAAGTAGAAAGTGAAATTTTGTATATAAAATTAAAATTAAAAAAATAATAAAGTTATTAAATTATTATCAAAAATAACTTAATTCATTTAAGTAGAAAGACTTAAAAAAATTATCAAACATTTGATCTTGATTAAGTAAAATTAAATAATAAAATAAGTGAATAAATCAAGAAAGTGATAATATAGAATATATAGTTTAATATCAAAAAACTATAAAATTCAATAAATAATTTAAATAAATCTTAAGAGCTTAAAATAAATTTTTATAGAAAACCAAATGAAATGGAGAATTAGAGAAAGTTAAAATTGAAATAAACTAATCTTTATTTAAATTATAATCAATTCAAATAAATTATTAAATTTTAAAAGTGATTTCAAAGGTCACCATAAACCTTTTGGAAAATTTTCATAATATGTAGAATATTTTTTTATGAAAATTAAAATAAAAATAAAATTTTATTATTAAATAATAATTCAAAATATAAAAATAAATTAATATTATAATATTTTAAAATTTTGTATAGAAAGTTTCTCTTAATGTCTAAAGTGAGGGGATAGTTTTACATAATTCTTTAATTTTCTAGCTTAAAATAATTAAATATTCATAAAAAATTAGAAATTAATTTGAATTATTTTTGGAACTTTTATCAGAAATATACATCAATGTCCTCTAATCATACAAAAAAATTTCTAAAATTTAAAAACTATTTAGAATAATTTTCATAATTTCTTTTAAGAAAATAAGGTAAAATCATAATTCAAAATCAATTAAATAGTTAAAAAATCCACTTAGTTTGAAAGTATTATCAAATTCATCTTAAGCTTCCATATAAGATACATTTCATAATACTTTGGATGCTCAAGTGATGGGGTTCTCCTAACCAATGAACTCTACATACCTTTGTGCATTTTTGAAAACCCTTAAATAACTGAAATATAAATCAAATAAATTGTAAATAAAATCTTTTAAATTATTAATCATTTAAGATAAAACAAGATTTAGTTAAATTGAAAATTTATTCTAAACTTAAAACACAATGCAAAACTTAATAGGTAGACACTAACATAGCCTAACATCTTAATAAGACAGCTATTAGACCCATAGGTTAGGAATGATTTTTTGTAATTATTTTAATTTTCTAATGTGATGCAATTTGATGTTTGTTATAAGTTAGTTCTATGACACTTTATTAGAATAATTTTATGATACTTTTAGAACATTATTTAGGACTAGACTAATAATATTTCTACAGGTGGTTATACTTAAAGAGGGGTGTTGTTGTGATGTAATTGTGAATGTGAAATATTCAATTCAAATAAATTTACTTGTAGGTTCCACTATTGTGTGATAAAGGCTTGCTATTTTTGTTGTTGTTATTATTGTTGTTATTGTTGTTGTTGCTCCTGTTGTTGTTGTTGTTGTTGTTGTTGTTGTTGTTGTTGTTGTTGTTGTTGTTGTTGTTGTTGTTGTTGTTGTTGTTGTAGTTGTTGTAGTTGTTGTTGTTACTATTGTTGTTATTTTTGTTGTTGTTGTTGTTGTTGTTGTTGTTGTTGTTGTTGTTCCACTATAAAATATTATATAAATGGCTTAAAGCCCTTTAAGCATGACCTATAAGATAAGTGTCTTGGCATTCGAGTGTGCCAGACATTTTGTAGAATGTTGAATGCTTAAATGTTTGTTTTAATTATTAACTAATCGATTAACTTCTAGTTTGTAAAGACAAGGTTGTAATTTTATTTTTTATATAAGTGTAATTTTTAGAGTCCTAGAAAGTAATGTTGTAAGCACGTGAGATTCTATGAGTGAAGAAAGATAGCAAGGATGAGTCTCATAGAAGTCAAGCCTTATAGCTTTAGAACTAAAAGAGCTTGAAGAAAATGAAAGAAGAAGCCCTATAAGCTAAGTATGCTTGTTAGTAGATTAAGCTAGATTATATAAGGAAGTGCTCAGCTACCATTTTCATATTATTTTTTTCTTTTTTTTCCTTTTTTTTTTGAAACTATATTTAATAAAGCCAACCACATTATCCTTTTATTTATTATTTTAGAATTATTTAATATTTAATGTGTATTTCTTTTTTAAAATACATTGAATGAAATAAGATATTTTGTTTTACATTGTTGCTTTTATGATAGCAATTATATGCCTGAAAAAGTCATGTTAGGTCTAGAAATAAAATATTTTTGTTGAAAAATAAATTAATTAAATGACATTAGAATAAAATAAAATAAGAATCTTTAAAGTATGTCACCATATTTGTAGTCATATTATTTCTTCATTCTTACTATAATGCTCTATCTTCATTACATGAAGAGACACTACTTGACCTTTGACGGTGACATCTGCCTAACTAACAAACTAAAATTATAATGCATTTAGCCTAGGAGCATTGCATACCGTACATACTTAGCTTTATAGCTAGGACTAAGATTATTCTGAATAACCAATAAGCTTGCTATCTTGCATATGCATGTGATTGAATCTCATAGTTGTAAACTGATTAAATAGGTTAGTTGATAGTCATTTTAGGAAGAATTATTAGTCTAGTAGAGTGGAGCTTATTTAAGCTTCAAGTAGAGTTGAAATTTGTAAGCCATATTATATATCATTAAATTAGGTCCGAGAAACTAATTGATAGTAGTTCTTAGCATAGTTTATGTTTAAAGCTAATAACTTCCTTTGGGCTGCATCATAAAATCCTCACCTCCTATGCATATTCATAGTCTTATGCCAATAAATGATAAGCCTCAACATTATAATAAAAATAAATAAATTTAAAAACTAAAAATATAAAGCTCAACTTTAGAATATTTTGGAATATTACTAAGGTTTTTAGTATATTGTGCCAATGCGGTGAGAGATAATTCATTCATGTAGAGTACACAATTACTTCAAGTAATAGAAAGTGAGTGGAGTATTATCCCATAAAGATTGTACTTTAACTATTGAAATTGGATTGATTTACTATTACTTGGATAGTGAATTTGGGATCCCAAGCCAAAAATTGGAATAGTATCCTAAATCTATCAAAAAGGCTAACTAACTAATCAAAGAAAAAATTTATGTTGGTGATCTAAATATAATTAAACTTAGGGATTAGGTTTCACCAATGTTGTTATGTTTAGTGAAAACTTTAACGAAGGAATTATTTTTATCGAAGTCCAATTTAGGTGGCTACTATCTTTCTCTCAAAAGTCTAGGATCCTTAATTTTCCCACACAACCTACTACCTCTTAGTAATAAATTTAATGCAAAAAAATAAAAAACTCATCAAAGGTTTTTGGATTTTCAAATGAACAACATGAATTCATCCTAATTTTCTTTAACTTAAGATCCATCACCGTGGTATATTATTCATGATGGGTGCATTTCCACCTGTCAGTTCCAAACAAATCTTTTAATCTATTAAAAGATGACCAATTAAATTAATAGGCAATAAAACTTAGAATAAAATATGTAGCATTAAAGAGACAATAAACTACAAATTTTATTAAAATTAAATCATCACAAAACATAACATGGTTACACCCAACTTTTGCAAAGAAGGGTTTAATTCATGAAGAAAGAAAAAAAATAATAAAAGCTTGTATATGAACATGATTGAAATAAAGAAGAAAGAAGGAAAAAGGGCAAACTCATGTAGCAAAGCTGGGAAGATATTTTTTATTGCCTTGGCTCCTTGTCCTTGTGATCTCTCTAATGGCTTCTCCAAACATCTTGAAACAGCCACCACAAATCTTTCTCTTGGACCATCCAAAAATCTAAGAATACCTTCTAAATAATGGCTACAGATGTTGAGTATCTACCTTGTGTATCTCACTATTTGATTTGATGATAATAACTCTTATGTGTATAGAATAGTAATTTGTTAAATATTATTTACATGTTCATTTATATACATAAATCCTCATGATTATTATTATAAATTGTAGATTTTATTAATAAAAATTACTAATATTTATTTATGAGTATTTCAGGAAAAGAATCAAATTCAACAAGTTGGCACAACAAAGAGCAATATTCAAGAGTTTGATGGGTTTTTGGTGGCCCTTAAGCTCTATTTTGCAAATGTTTAATAGATGAGCTCACATCAACTAAATTTATTATTTTACATATTTATTTATCATAACATTATCTTATAAAAAAATTATTTTTAATTTTTTAAAATCAAGGAAATTATTGATTTATTCATGAAAACAAAATTAAATAATTAGCTTGTGTTTAATCAATTGTATACAAAATTATCCATGAAAAATTATTAGTCATTCATCTCATTTTCAACACAAAACTTCATTTAATTTATAAAAAATTAGTGGTTGAATTCATCATTAAAATTTTAATAAATAAAATTATTATATTAACCTAAAATTAATCCAAATTATTTTCTAAATGAAACTTAATTAAAAATAAATTTATGAGAAATTTATGGATGGTTAATTTTCATTATTATATTTTATTATTTTAATTGAGATTATTTGGTCATATAATAATGCATTACAAATCAATTTATGTATATATGCTTTCATTAAACACTACTTCCCAAAAATAAATCAATCTCATTAACTCTCTTATTTGACTAAAATTTCAAATGCTAATTTATGGTTTTATTAATTAAAATTTTTTAAATATCTTAATTTTGAATTCTAAATTATCTCCTTAACCTTTCTTGGTTGTTTGAAGCAAATTTTCTTAAGTAGATTTAAATCACATGGCCGATCACCATTAAATTAATTCCATTTAAAATTTAATTGAATATAATTTAAAATCCTTCCATTTATTCTTTCCTTGGCCGTACATTTCATTGGGCATGTATTTAAAATAATTTTTCTAACCTTTTTTTTTTGGCTAAAATAATTATTTCCAAATCAAAGCTAAAATATTGTCATAAGAGAATAATTTTAGCTTTTCTTTAATTTTTGGTGTGTTTTTTCATGCAAAAACTCTATTTTTGTTTGAATTATTTTTTTGCAGAAATTATTATTATCAACATAAAATAAATTAGTGTACTGAAATTGAATTTCTAGTAAGCATATTTGAAGTTATATTAATTAATATTTGTATACTGAGCTTTGCTTTTTACTAAAATAATTTTATATTATTATTGGAATTAAAATTATTTTGTGAAATAATTTAATTGCATCTGAATGAATATAATTTTGATGAAACGATTTATGATATTTTCCTTGTGCAGTTGAAAATTAGTCATGAACGTGTCCAAATAAATTTGTATAGTTATTGAAATTTAATTTCAAGTGTTACAAAAAGTTGATTACAAATTTGGACAATTTTTTTTACTTTGATTGATGAATTGCATAAAAATATATTTATAATAAAAAAATTTTTAAAAAAGCTATCTTGTCATTTTATATTTATTTGGTGAGTTATTCATTTTATCAAATTTTTGGCAAATTTTTATTGAATGTAATGTGATCAAATTGTGTTGTAAAATAATTAAATTATGGTAATAGTTGTTATAAGTTTAGATTTATTATTGTCAAAATCACAAAGAGTTTATATTTTCTATTTGTTTTAATTTTATTGGTGGTGTTGCACTCACCCCATTATAAGAGAGTGCTTTAGTATTATTTGGATTGCACTGCCCTATTGTAGGGGAGTTATGGAGTACATTGTTATTGTTATGATTATACTTGCTCTATTATATGATAATATGAAGTTATAATTGTCTAAGATAATAGAATACTATTTGAGGTGGTTAAATGTTAACATAGGCTTATTTAGGATTTAGTTGAACCATGTAAAAATTATCTGCTTGTTATCACTTTTAATTTCTTGCATTTATTATTATTTGCTCTATAATATTGAAAATCATCATGTCACCATAAAATATTTGTCTATTAATTTTAAATTTTAGGTTTCAACTTATAATATTTTTTAAAATATCTAATTCACACTCTCTTTGGTGCTATAGTCACTCCACAAAAATAAGTGTCTAAATTTACCCATATAATTTGCTTAAACAAAGTACTATTAAATCTCCCCAAAAAGATAAGAAATTGATGAAGTTTTAAGAAAATTTGTAGTATATGATGGCCCGCCAAGAAAAAAATAAAGGAGATATATTTGATTCGGCTTATAAGGAATGAAATGTGGATTCTCACCCTTATCTATCAAGACCGAGCGAGCAAGAGAGACAAGAGGGGAGATGGGAGAGGGTGAGGTAAGACTGAACTAGGGCATCGACAGTGATGACTTCAGCGTCGGCATCAGGCGAGAGAGCGAACGAAGATGTCAACGTCGGAGCCTTGTTCGTTCATACCCTACCAAGCTGAAGCATGAGTTAGGGCCAAAACAAGGAGGAAGAAGAAGGGGAATAAGTTAGGTAAAGTTATATTTTTTCAATAAAGTTGTATTTTCTTTAATTATTTTTCAATAATTAAGTATGTGTACAATAAATTAAATTGAATTTGATGAAAATAAAATTTTAAATTATTATAGTAATAATAATACAATCATAGTATGATAACTAATAATAATAATAATAATCAAAATATATTTATACATGGAGCTTAATGTTTTATAAAAATTTAAAATAAATTTATAGAATTAAAAATTTATGAGGGATTATTATGAAGGTTAATTCAAATGATATATATATATATATATATATATATATATATATATATATATATATATATATATATATATATATATATATATATATATATATATATATATATATATGTATTAAAAATAGACCTGAATTTAAAACTATGTTGTTATGTTATTAGTAGAGTTTTCAAGTAGAAAATAAATAAATAAAATAGAATAATAAAGTTAAAAGATACATGAACACTATGATTTGTGTATTATAGATTTAAAGGTTAATGGCAATATAAAGAATAAGAAAGATCAACGTAATATAGAAATTAATTAATATAAAAAAAAATTTGCTATAAGTATCGAATCATAAGAAGCAAATAATGAGAAAAGGAAAAAAAATCCTTTTATATGTGACACAAGTGAATACTCATGTTTCTAATTTATAGTAATTTATTGCTTTCTTCTAAGCTATTTATTTGCAATGTCATAATAGATTTGCATAAAATGTGACTGAAATATTTTCACTAATTTATTTTTTTTCTTTGAATTATTGGTCATATTGAAATATTTGTGCCAAACTTTCTATTGTTTGATATTTACTCAAGTATTACATGTTATAGAAAGACATTGAAAGAAAATAAATCACATGAATTAGATAGATTGCTTGCATGTGTATACTGACTGATGAAGTTTCGCCCCTTATGGTACTAAATGGAGACACTATGGCACCTGTGTATGTATATGAAAAAGGTTATTGATATTGAGTGTCTTAAATTATACAAATTTAAACGGTTGCTCCTATGATGGATGTAAATGATGTAGATAAACTAAGATATTGCATTATAGTTTAGAATGTGATTTAATATTGAAAGACTCATAATTATGTTAAGAGGCTATGGCACCCAAGAGGGGGGCGGGGGTTGAATTTTGTTTTCAAAAAATAATTTGAGAAAACTTAATTTTAAATTTTTGTAGAAAACTTAAATCTTTAATGATAAAGCTTTAGAGAATTAAAAAAACAATCAACAATAGCAGAAAAGTAAAGTGCAGAAAATAAAGAAAGAGAATACAAAGATTTTTCCGTAATTCGGCAAAACCCCAAAAACCAGTTTATGTCCACACCCAACCATCTAGGCTAGGAATTCACAAAATCAAAATTTAGATTACAACAAATCTCTTATACTCTCCTTCACGGGAAAGTATAACCCAACATCATACTTTCCTTAATGGGCAAGCACAACCCAATAAGAAAATAAGAAAGAGAAATATGAAAGTATATACTCTCAATTTAAAATTATTTTTCTCTCATAACCCAACTCCAACAATATTAAGGCAATTGAAATTTAATGAAAGAAAGATAGCTCACTTTAATTTATATTTAAATGTGTAAGCAATGATTAAACTTGAAGTATGTAAATGATGCACATGAAACTTTAAACTATTTGATGTGAATGTGATAACTTGAAATCAAATTGATTTAATTTTAATGATTTAAAATGTAGCACAATAAAGATTTGAAAATTAGATCAATTACTTTTACAAAAGAGACTTTGAGTTTTCAAAAGATCAAATGTAAAATGAAATATTAAATCACATGAAATCAATTTGAAAATTCTTTTCAAAGAGGAATATCACTTGTGCAAAGTATGAAACTATTTAATATAAAAGAGAACTTGCAACTTACAAGTGTTCTTTATGAACTAATTCTTATAACATAAGTTTCACTTTAGCATATGTAAAAATAAGAAAAGAGAAGAGTTTGCAAACACAGAATTTTAATCAAAACCATACAAGGCTTGTGGCCAACTTGAGAAAGTGTATGAACATATGTGTAAAGCAAAAATCAATTTGATCAAATACCAAATAGTATTAGCCCAATAAAGAAGTCAAGGTCTCATACAAGAGGAGCAATGAAATAAATTAAAAAGAACCTTAGTAGCTTTGGGCCAAGGGGAATTTTCACAAATTCACTAACTTATTTTATACAATCTTCAAGCCAATCACTTGTAGGTTGGAAGATGGAAGAAGGATGAAGAAATTAGCACTTAATTAACCAAGAAAGATCTCCAAGAGTTTTTGCAAGAGAGGGCTTTCTTAGAGAGATTTTTCCAATAGAGATTAACCTAGTCTAAGGAACATTATTTATAAGACAAAGGATCATGAGGGTAGGACAAGAGAAGAAAAAATAGGAGGGAAACTCATTTGGAATTAATTTAAACATAAACCAATCAAAATAAAAATAAATGGCATGAGATAAAAAAATCGGCAAAAGAGAAATAGGAGGGAATTTAAATGGAAGGTTAGTTTAATTTAAAAATAAATTTTAGATTTAAATTGCATGAGAGGGATTTTGACCAAGGCAAGGAAGAGGGAAAATAAACATGGTAAGTGATTTAAATTCTATTCGAATCTATTTATTTTTGCAAGATAAAAAAAAATCAACCATGGCATTATGGAGGGAAAAAATAATTTGAAAAGACATTTAAATTGAATCAATTCATCATATGACATGATCTCAAATGTAATTAGAAAGGTAATTCTTATGTGAGTCATCCAAGAGAGAGGGAGGAGAGAAGAATTTGAATTGATAGCAAACAAGTTATGATAATTATTTGTCCAAGTGAAAAAAAAAGGAATAATTCAAATTTTGTATTAATTAAATTAAGCATGATATTTGGTCAGCCAAAATGAAGTTTCCATGATGGGATTCAATTAATATTTAATGCAATATTGTGGAATATTCAATCAATTAAAATTGATTGAATGAAAGAAGGAAAGATATTATTCTAGGGCATTATAAATTAAATTCAATGGAATAATGAGAATTTTGGCCAAGCTAAATTCCTAAAATAGATTAGATTTATTTTAATGTGCTTAATTCAAATTAAATGATGATGGATCAGATCATAGGAGAGTTTAAATCTGATTTCATTAAGAAATTAATTTGAATTTCAATAAAGATATGATTGTCCAAAGGAGGTTTCCAAAAATAGAATTTATATAAAAGGAAAGAAGATAATTATATGGCTTATTTTAATTGAATTTGAATTAGCTCAAATAAATTCAAATTAGTTCAATTAGAGTAGCATAAGATCAGCCATAAATATTACATAGAAAGCTAAGTTCAAATTTGCACTTGTAATCAAGAAAATATTTAATTTGAATCCAAAGTAATTTAAATTAAAGATTCAAAGATATGAATTTTTAAATTTGAAAATGTTGGATAATTATAGAAACAATTTGAATAACTCTCACATAATTTATTTAGCAAATAATCATTAAAAAATTTTGTCAAAAAGGTTTAAGATGAAAAATAAGATAGGAGAGAGAAAAATAGGATAATAATAGAGAGAAAATAATATAAAGAATATTTTCACGATAATTGGATTTTATGCACGTAATAAATGTATAATGAATATATTTTACCATGTAAATAGTTTAATTAGATGTGAACATAATTTAACTTGCATGGAAGCACAATAAATGTAACATGGATTATACATTTAATTCACATTATCCAAAAATAAATAATTTTAAAAAATAATTATAAATATGAAATATAGTGTTTATGAATAATTTAAAATAGATTATTTTAAAATGAATGAATAATATATTTTATTTTAGTGAGCATTTCATTTGGTTTAATGTAGTTATTCCTAGAAAAATTCTCACCCAGTCCATGTCCAAAATCTTTAGCATTCTGATATAACTGAAGAATCAGGAGCTCAAGATTTTTTCTTGTGCACTTGAATTTAACCTGATTAGTAGCATTAAAAATATATTTATTATCAATACAAATCTAAATTAAGAATGACATTCATAATGATTAATGTGAATAAGTTATTATGCAAAAAAATTATTAGTTCTTATTACACAAGGTTTATTATTATCAAATCAAATTGTGAGATACACAAAGTGCATAGCCAACAATCTCTCCCTATTTGATGATGACAAGTTGATGTTGGTGTGTAGGGTAAAAATAGTATTATAAATATTTTATCCCCCTTACTCAATGTTTATGTGAGAAATTAAAGGTCTAACCACATCACTTGTAATATTCACTAATATCAATATTTCTCCCCCTTTTGACATCATCAAAAAGTTCATAATAAAATAGAAGTTAGTTATATTAGTATAATTCTCCACCTTAACTAAGTACAAGAGTAAATATAAGCATGAGAGGATAAAATAATAAAAGATTAACATGCTTGATATTCTCCCCTTATTTAATGTAAACTAAAATGTATTAATTTTATATGAAACTAATTTTTTAAAAAAATATAAATGAAGAAAAATGTTATATGTTATGAAAATATATAATTAAGGATTAGATAGATACAAGCATGTCTCTAGAATAAAAGTTTTGCAAAATTTGAAGCAATTTGATATTCCACATTTATTCATTCAAAATGAACAATACTTTGAAAGAAATGATAACTTAAGATATTGTTGACCTCACTTTTGGAGTGAGGATGCAAGCTTCTCATCCTAGATCTAGGAGCCTTCTAGACACTAAGATCTGCTTAGTCATAAGAAACTTCTACTGGTTAGGTGGACACTTAAACCAAACCTAAGGACTTAGGGAGATTTGGCATAGAATTAGGATATGCCTTAGGACTAACGAAACCTACTTACCCTATGGCCTAACCCATGACTTATGCCTAACCTTAAATCCAATACCAATTTCAAATCAATGCAAAACCAAACCTTAAATCAAACCAATACCAATTGAATCCAACCTCATATTCAAACTCCACGCCAAACTCAAACCCATCTTAACCCTATGATTCAATCTATGTATTTGACCCCAAACCTCCCTCAATCAAACCAAACTCAATATATTTTCTCAAACCATTCAAATCATCATCTCAAACTCTTCCAAAAGTTACAATCAAGCCAATCAAACCCATTGGCCAAGACCAATTCAATTAACCCAAATTAGCCCATTTGAACCCAAAATGTCCAAATGAGCTAAAATCTAATTAAACTCAAATCAATTGCAATCAAAGCCATCAATCTACCCTAAATAAATTATTGAACTCAATCAAACTCAGTTCAACCCAAAACTAACTCAATTGACCTATTAGGCTCACTTGACCCAAAGTGACCTAAAGGACCCATTTGAACTAAACTCCAATCCAACCCAAATTAGATTGAACCAAACCATACAGAGCCTCACACAATGATTATTAATCATTCTTGATTGATCAATTACAACCAATTTGGTCAAACCAAGTCAATTTGATCATTTGACCCAAGTTAACCATTTTAACTTACATGAGCCAAATGAACCAAATCCTATCCTATATCAAATTAATTGAAACCAATGATTCTAACCAACTTAAAATCAATCCTTCAACATGACTTGACCACCAATTGAGCCAAACCATGTCCAATTCATCCCTTTGATTTAGGTCAAATTAGGCCAAATCAAATTCTTATCTAAATTTATTGCAACCAATGATTCAAATCCATCACATAATGATTATTAAACATGTCAAAGCCTTTATTGAACCCAATTGACCCATTTAGCCCAAATTGACCTAAAGGGTCAAATTGGTCTAAATCATTCCTAAATTCAAATTAATTAAAATCAAAGATACAATAATCTCCAAATGATCAGGTGAATCTAAACCATCACCTAACCCAAGCTAATTAGGCCAATTTGACCAATTTGATCAACTTAGCCCATTTGACCCATATGAACCCATATGGGTCAAATTCAAATCCAATGCAAACCAAAGCAAATAAATTGACCCAAAATATCCCAAATACTCATTTGAACTTGACCCAAGCCTTAGTTTTACCCAATTTGACCAATTGGTCAACTTGACCCACCTAGCTCAATTTGACCTACAAATGGGACAAAACCTACATTTGTAGTCAAACCCACTCTCCTCCCCTTTGTAGCCACCCTAAGCTCCAAATGGACATAAGGACCAATATCTCACCTGACCCAAAGCTATTTGGGTTAGCCATAATCCAAGTGGAGGTGAGTAACCTACTTCTCCTCATTGGAAAACTTAGAAACCAAGGACAACCACCTTCTCCCCTTGGCAGCCACTCTCCCCGCACTTGGCCACTCAAATTGAGCCACCTCATTGATTCCCTACCACCCACGGCTGCTTGGGCAAGCTGGACATCTACCCATGGTAGATTATATCCAAACCATTGGTTTGAATGTGGAGGAAGATATAATCCTTCCCATTCGATCTCATTCCATACATTGAGCATCCTCAGAGAAAGAGAGAGTTGAGACAACCTCCCTGAGCATTTTCTCGAGCTTCTCGAGCCTCCCCATTGTCAGAAATGCCAAGCCTGATAGGACAAGGCCAATCTCCGTCCAACCTCCTCTAAACTCTATGATTTTTAAATTAACTTCACCCACACATTCGCCAAACTCTAGTGAGGTGAAACAACTCATTCCCCGATCGATTCGAGAATCGGAGACCACTCCAAGCCTAACTTTGGCAAGTTTTCCAGCAATGCTTGATCCATAGAGCCACCAGTGAGGAAGCAAGATGCGAGCTTCTCAATAGAGTTTTGTCTCTTCAAGACGGAGCTATCTCGATCGGTTAGCCACCAATCCTGAGCTCCGATGAGATAAATTTTGGAAAACTATCATTTTTTTCAAAAAATTTTGGCCTTTATCAAGGAAATGATATTTCATGCAATTTCCACCATTATATCCCTCTAGATTTCTTCCCTAAAGCTTTTAGAATTGATCCTGAGGTCTTTTGAGCTTCAATGAGCTTGAATCTAGTGGGGGAGGGCAGATAATGTTTGTCTTCCATCGCTCAGAGGATGAAGGATCACCCACTATCTGTTCCATGTGATTTGGAATGAATGGTCATGATTAATTTATTAGATTTAATCAATTTTAATTTATAAGATCCGCAGGATTAATCCCCACCATCTGATCTTAGATCAGACGGTGGGGATGAAAGCGCATCTGCCGTCACCACATCAGCATCACGTCGAATGATTTAAGTGGACAATCATGTGGCACCATGTGGAATGCACTGCCTCGTCAACTGCCAGTGTGGCGTCAACGGGATTATGGATTAATTAGGCTTAAAAATGTGTTTTAATGGTTGAGAATTTATAAATTCATAACTAATTATAAAAAATATAAAAATGCAAATAAATACTCTTTGGAAAGGTAACATATAAAAGTTTTCATAAAAATAATTTCATTTTATTTTGAATAGTGATTAAGGCTTAATTTGGGTTTGAATATTTTCCTAATTAACTTAATTAAGCCTTAATTACTTGGGCTATTAATCCCAAACTTAGCATGTTGATTTAATGGGATGACCTTTGCCTCACATGATTTTATTGTGATTTATTATCTAGGTAATTTGGGAGATTTAAAATTCAAACCTTAATTACTCTCTTAAATAATTTAATGATTAATTAACATTCTAAATAATAAAAATTAATTAATTTAGCTTCATTAATCACTTTTCAATAGTGATATGATGAAGAAGAGTGAATAGGACCTCTTTCCCAATTACTTTTCCAAATTCATTTCATTAAGGAAAGTTAATTAATGCAAGGTTTAATTAAGAGACTAATTAATCAATTAATGGTCAATTCAAATTAAACTTAAATAATAATCACTTCAGATAATTAATAATGGAATTAATTGTTCCTCTTTATGTGTTCAATAACATAAAGACCCTTAAGAAAATTATGATTAACCCATAAGTGTGGGAAAATCATAAAAGCACTTAATTAGATTCTTTAACTTAATTAATCACTAATCATTAGCCAGTTGCATTAGGTCCTTTAGGAGCATTGTAATTTTATTTTTTCTCATGTTCATGTCATTTGTGGCTCATGATCAAATTATTAATTAAAGTAAAGAAGCATAGAAAATGGTAATTAAATGATTTTCTTAATGTTCTACTTAACTAATTCATAAAACTTACCTAATTATTTTTTCTTAAACAAATCATGATTATCAACATGGGAATGGGATTAAAATAGAAAATAATTTCTTTTCTTTAAGTTCAATCCAAATTAAAAAATCAAATTAATAAGAAATTTTGGTTTTCGTTAAATGATTTCTATTTAATGTGATTGTCCATAATAATTAGTGTAGTTGAATGAATCATATGGTTATGTTTGGCCATTCCTTTCCAATCACTTAAAATTTTATATGTCATATGATCCCATGCATTCATGTTTTCAAATTTAAATGAATCAAATGAAATTTACTTATATAAGCTTGCATGTGTTGGTTTAATTTTATTATATGTGTGGCTATTATCACTAATAAATTTAAATTTATTTTCCAAAGTTTATAAATTGATAATAACATTTGGAGTGATAGTAGTTATGAATACATATAGGACTTGCATGTGTTTATAGCTCAAGCATGTGAATATGAAGCTTTCTTTCCTAAATTCATATATGGATTTACATAGGTTTGAATAATAATAAGTATATAGTTTGGACATCCCAAGAATACGAGCTTTAAGTAGCCCCAAGGAGGTCATTTGATTATCTCACTTCCCTGGTTAACAAAGGCACATACTTATTTAATTTTAGTCCTATGTATTATTATATTAGAATTTGGATAGAGCTTTAATTTATATGCATAAATCATTCAACTAAATAAAATACAATCTTTGCATGATTTTCATTCCTCCAATTATGTATATACATTCATATGCATTTAAGATAGCAAGTATATAGTATGGACATCTTGAGAATATGAGGCTTTAAGTAGCCCTAAGGAGGTCATTTAATTATCTCACTTCCATGGTTTAAACAATGACATGTATTTTCTTACACCTATTATACGCATGTATTTGTATGTGATTAAAGATTGAAAATCCTCTTTTCTATTAAAAATACATGCATTTATAATTATCTAAGTCACCAAAATGTGTAGCATGTGAATGTAAAGTTTTCATTCCTATGTTCATATATATATATATATATATATATATATATATATATGTTTGAATGCAATAAGTATATAGTCTGGACACCCTAGAAATATGAGGCTTTAAGTAGCCCCAAGGAGGTCATTTGATTATATCACTTCCCTGGTTAATAAATACACATACTTATTTAATTTTATTCCTATTTATATTTTTATTAGAATTTAGATAGAGCTTTAATTTACATGTATATATAGTTCAATAAAATAAAATATTTCTTGCATGATTTACATCTTTATAATAGTATATACATTTATATGTATTTAAGATAGCAAGTATATAGTCTAGACATCCCGAGAATTCAAGGCTTTAAGTAGTCCCAAGGATGACATTTTATTATCTCACTTTCTTTAGTTAATAATGGCACGTACTTTCTTACATATTTTATACATATGAATGTGTATTCGATTAGAGAATGAAAATCCCCTTTTCCATCAAAAATGTATGTGTCCATGATCATTTTAAGTGTGCCAAAAATATGTTGTATGTATAAGTACACTAAGTATTGAATCATATGCATTCTATGGGTGATTGAAAGGAATATCCCAACATATTCCATGTGACAGTAATTTAACCACATTAATCTTAAGATGCCTTGCATATTGAATGGTATTCTTTAAGGTTAACCCAAACTTAGAATTAATAAATTATTTAATAAGTCATTCACTAAAGAGAACTAAATCATATTAAGGTGTTTAGAAAGTGTTTAAGGTAGGGATTAAAGAGGGAAAGCCTTTTTCCTCTCTTTACAATACTTAGATGCTAAGTGTAAATCAAATGAAATAAAATAAAATACAAACTAAAATTTATAAATCATCTGAACAATTTGAAATGAGACCAACCATCATATTAACTTAAACATTCCCCAAAATTAGAGAATCATAACTATAATACTTAGTTGTGACATACCACACAAAGCCTTAGCACACACACTAAAATTAAACCACCATTTCTAGTCCTAAGTTAGGGCAGTGTATGTGTGATGTTATGTTTTATTTTATGATGTACTATTTTAGACTGAACGTTAGGGTGTATGACTCGTAGACTGGATATTAGGCCATTATTAGCCTAATATTATTCTCTACAGGGGATTGTGCTTGCTTAAAAATAAATGTAAATGTTCTCTTTATAAGTTACTTATAGCCCTAAGCATAATCCATAATAAGACAGGTGGGCTTGGTTACCCATGTGTAGGATGCTAAGTCAAAATTATAAAATATAACTACTTGGGATTGTATGTATGTTTAGCTAATCTCTATTTTGCAAGTGTAGTTAGATTTACTTTTTCTATAAAAATGTAATTTTTATAATAGGAATTAGGATTTGTGCTATGGGAATTAGGATTGGCAGTGGCCAGAAGGCTTTGTCCTGGGATGCCCTATGATGCCTTGAAGCAAAAGAAAATCAAAAGAAGGAAGAAATAAGAAAGAAGAAATGAAGAATCAAGATCACCATAGCATCTAATTTAATTTCAATTACAATATTATTTTATAATTCTAGGCTGTATAAGGGTAGAGCTCGACTACCCATATTTTCTCTTCCTGAGCTCTGCTCGGCCGCACCGGCCTTTTATTCTTTTATGATAGTTTATAAAAATGATTGATGTTATGTTTCGCTTGCACATCATAATTACATCTTTTTCCTAGTTTTGTCTGATTGATGTTTGAATATGTGGCCTAAATGCAATAGGCTCTTAGGATAAAAATTATTTTTTCTACCCTAATTAATAACTCATAATTAAATTTTAAAATAATTCATAATCTCATCTTAAAGCTTAGGTTATAATCAAGATAATTAAAGGATTTAGTAACCCCTTAACTGTATGTTGTAGGTCTCACACCATGCATGGCACCTTCTATCACTCTTGCAAAATGAGGGCCAATATTCTTGCACTTTAAGGACTGCTTGACCTATGAGAGCAACCCCTTATGATGGATCTTCACTCTCTTTCTCTCTTGATTTGCCCAATAACCAAATTTCATCATGCATTTAGGCATAAGAAATCACAAAGCCTTTGTCCAAATGAATGTGTCAAAATAATATAAATTTTGAAAAGATTTTGCATTTTTAGACTAAGTCATATGCTCATACCAATCATGATCTAGTCTCTTAGGGAGTGAGTTTAGAACTCTAGTCTCTTTCAAAATTAAATAACAGCTTAAACCATCTTACAATTACATAAGACTAGCTTACATAATTTTAAATAGTAAAAGGTGTTAATTGGCGGCCACTCTAGGCGATTGTAAGTCTAGAAGAGTCGGATGATTTATTCTCTCTTGTAGAAGTAAACCTTTATGTCCCCTTTTTGCTTAGATTTACGTCATGCTTTTAACTTATCTTAAAGCCCCCTAGATTTAATATCCAAGGTTATTATTTCTATTAGGCTATGAGCATACATCCTCACCTCTTAAGCATTTTCAAAATCTTGTGGTTATGGATTATAAGCCCTAGCAATGTAATAAAATTTCAACTCAAATAAATAAGCTCCTTTCACTTTCAAACATATAAAGCCTCATCATAGGATAGGTTGGAATGCTCACTAGGCTTCCTAGTATCTTGAGCATTTCCTACTTATTCTCCTTTGGATTCCAAAATAAGCCTTCCAATTGGACAATCCTACTTGATTTTCTAAAATAACTAATCATTTGATTATATTAACCTTAAAATTTTTGTAGATAATAATTGATTACTTTAATCGATAGTGTTCTTAGGAAATCCTATTTTTTAGGACGTAATTAACTATTAAGGCTTGCCTCCATAGGAAACTTAAGAACTTGGTTTAAAATAAATCCTGCTTTACATTTTCATGTAAAGTAGAGGAAGAATCTCTGGTACATACAAAGACCCATCATGCCTTAGGAGTCCTTATTAAATGACTAGGTCTATTATAGGGAGATGATTCTATCTTTTAAGATAATACACCATACCTTAATGTCATGCCCGATTACTTCAATAAGTACCCCCTACGATCTGTGTAGTGTCCACCCGAACACATCCGAAAATAAACACCATAGATTTTTCTGCTAACTCCGTTGGGAACCGTTCCTCTCTCCATCTTTAGTAGTCAATTATTGACTCCAAGCATCGATAGAGGACTTATATTTATATAAGCCCAAGACTATCTTTCTTTCTGTTGGCACTTTTCCTATTTCATCCTTAAGCAAAGGTGGCCAATATCCTTTACGTTTTAAGACCTCACTCCAAGTAGGTCTTACAACCCCTATTATGTCCCCCAATAAGTAAAAAAAAAATCAATTAAAGGAGAATAATCAAACATCAATCAAACAAAATTTAGAACCTCTTACCACTAGCCTCGTGAAGCAAGGATCATCCAAATATTTACCAAAATTTTAATAAAATCCAAAACAAAATAAAGAAAAATCTTTTGCAAAATTTTCAAAAATCTTTTCAAAACAAAGTTAATGAACCCCATTTAACATAATCACATTTTTTAAATAAGGGTTCTTTTCAAAAATCAAAATTAAACAAACAAAAAATCCTTTCTTCAAAAAGTTTAAAACCTTTTTTTCCAAAAATAAAATTAATTAACCTCATTTAACCTAATCAAATTTGTTAAATAAGGGTTCTCTTTCAAAATCAAAATCATCAAAATAACAACAATAGCAAAAATAAAAACAAAAAATTTACTTCTTCCAAAATCTTAAAATATTTTTAAGACAAAACATCAACAACAAATCCAAAATAAAATTCCTTCTTCAAAAATTACAACAACCCTTTTTCAAACAAAATTAACTAACTCCATTTAACATAACCAATTTTGTTAAATGAGAATCCCTCTTTCAAAATTAAATCAAAATCAAAACATTAACAAACAACATCAAACAAAACAAAAAGCCTCTTCCCCAAAAAATTTTAATACAATTGAACCCCATTGAACATAACCAAATTTGTTTAATGTGGGTTCCAACACAAAATCAAAACATCAACATACAACAAGAAACAAAAAATAAAATCCCTTCTTCAAAAATTCCAAAATATTTTTCAAACAAAATTAACCAAACTTAATTTAACATAACCAAATTTATTCAATGAGAATTCCTGTTTTCAAAATTAAATTAAAACCAATAACAACAAACAACAATCAAAAGCAAAAAAAAGGCTCTCCCTCAAGATTTTCAAAATTTCCCCCTAAACAATTCAAGCCCATTCAACTTAACCAAATTTGTTGAATATGGGTTCCAAAACAAAATCAAAATCAAATACTATAACAACCCAACAAAAGAATCTCTCCTTCAAAAACTCCAAAAAAATCTTTCCAACATGAATTGAACCCCATTTAACATAATCAAATTTGTTGAATGTGGATTCTAATTCAAAATCAAAATCAACAATTCAAGCCAACATCAAAGAAAAGTCTAATTTAATTCTCTTTTCCAATAATGCAGCAGAGATCCCAGCCCATCTTCCTTCTTCCTTCTTCTTTCTTCAGTCAGCTTCCCACCATGTATTCTCACAAATTGATCTTCTCTTTCTCTACTAGTGTGGATTTGGCCCTGGATCAGGCCATGCTCACTGATGCACCCATCATCAAGTTTGGGCTTGGCTTTGAGCACTTCAAAGCCACATTTGAGGGACCAACCCTCACCAGTATTACTCAAGAGGAGGTTGCAGGCAAGAAGCCACTCCTACAATTTGATGTTTAGTTTGACTCTAAGTTCCCCTCTTTGAAAAAAAAGGCTATTGAGGTTCCCCTACCAGTTTAGCCGGTACAGTCAGTTTCCCTAGTTGCAACTTTGGTGCAGGCTAGTACCACCTCTATTGTTCCCCCTACTCTGAAGGGGAAGGCTATCTTAGCTTCTGAGATAGTTTCCCCCACCTTTGAGGTGTGTTCTAGTTCTTTTCCAATCCCTCTCACTAAAACCCAATGCCACAACAAGAACCGAAAGATCAAGATGCAACATGATCATTCAGTGAAGGAGGTAGATGAAGCCTCCCATGTTGTTGAGGAGGGTTCCCCTTGTGAGACCTCTCCACTCTTGGATGGCAGTAAGTTTCACCCCCTTTTCAGCTTCAGAGGGGAGAAGGACTACTAGAGGATAGATGCATTTCCCCCATCATTTGCAAAGTATGAGACACCAGTTAGGGAGAGGAGGAGGCCCTATGCTAGCCTATAGTATGTTCTTCATAGAGTTGGTAGAGCCCACGGACGCTCGGAGTCTGACACATTGAATGACCTGAGGATCTTGATCCCTAGAAGTGTTAGGGATCAATTTCATAGAGAGAGGGCCTCTGAGGCTAATGTGACTACCCAAGAGGGAAAGAGAGAGAGGAGGAGATTCGCTAGACAATTGGTGGCCTCTATTTTGATGAATTTTCCTAATCAATGAGTTGATAGAGTGATCATTCTAACCGCATTTAGTCACATTAGGAGATCTCTAGAGAGGTCACCATTACACACACTCACCACTCACCATCCCCCTTAACCCATCCAAGTTCCACCATCTGCAGTCCCCGCTAAGTTCCATAAGCCCCCATCTGGAGAGAGAGCTTCTTCTTTTGTGATCTGGCTATAGCCCAAGGATTCCACTCCATCTACTCCACTCATTGAGGTGAGGCTGAGCTCCCCTTCTCGAACTTCCATCCTAACAGTGGTGAAGAAGGAGTGGCGATCCAAGACTATCATGGTCGCCCCACCACAGTAGTTAGAGGAGGAGAAGGGAGGGGATACCGAGGTAGTCCCCATGGTAGTTGAGATAGTTAAGGAGTGTACTCCACCAATGCAGAGTACTCAATGCATTAGCTCTTCACAGCTTAGTCCAATTATCAATCATCAGCCAACCTATGTTCTAGTAGAGCAAGGTCGAGTAAATGGCCATTACTTAGAAGACATTTTAGAGGACAACCGTGTCACAATAAGGCAGATAGTTGGGGATGATCTGTCTAACCAAGAGGAGAGTAGACTAGAGTTTGATGTTGATGATGATGGCATGTTAAATGACCTATCAGAAGTCTACATGTTTCATACCCAAGGATCTCTGCATAGGGAGCAGCCTAGCCAGGAAGGTGTTAAATTTAAGGAAGGTGAGGCACCGGACTCAACTCAATGCCTCCTCCAATAAATCAAACAGAAGAATGATCAGATAGATAGGATGGAGATGAGGGTAGAGGAGTTGATTGCAGTGCTCCTAACCTTACAGAACCAAGCCCCAATTTCACAGCCTTCCTCCATGAAGGCCAATTAGCCTGAGCTAGTTCATGCTTAGATCATCCCAAGTGCACTCCAATGGAAGATGATGTTGGTAAATTGCATACGAAGGTCACCGATAACACCTCCATGCATGAAAAGAACATAAAATAAATGGTGGAGCAGTAAGTGAAAGAAGTGTTAGCGCAAGCCCAGAGAGGAGCTTATCCATTCCAAAGGGAAGACCCTACCCAGAGAAATTCAATGTAGTTCAATACCTCAAGGGTATTTTGCCACCATCCTTCAAGATTTTTTATGATAGTGGGAACCCAAGGTACAGCACACCAGCTTGTTGCAACGCCGGACAAGAACGCACTTCTTTCGATTATTTGTCAAGAGCTAGTAGGTGTCACATTTGATTGGTATACTAAATTGTGCAATAATTTGGTGAAGACCATTGTAGAGTTAGAGCATTTCTTCATCAAAAAATTTGTAGGAGCTCAGTAAAGGGTAACTGTATGTGACCTTGTTATAGAGAAACAAAAACCCAATGAGTCCCTTGTTGATTACATTCTTAGATGGTGCAACCTAGGTATGAATATGGTGTTTATTTTTATATGTGGGGGGACACTATGCAGATCATAGGGGGTACTTATTAAAGTGATCGGGTGTGACATTGAAGTATGATATACTATCTTGAAAGATAGAGGCATCACTCTTCAATGTGCCTAATCACCTAATAAGACTCCTAAGGCATGATAGGTCTTTGAATATACCAGAGATTTTTTACATGCTTTATATGGATGAATAAAGTATGGTTTATATCAAACTGGGTTCTAAGGTTCCCTATGTAGGTAAGCCTCCATAGTTAATTACACCATAGAGAATGAAATTGCCTAAGAATACTCTCGATTAAAATAGATAATCATCATCTACAAAGATTTCAAGGCTAGACTATCAAAAAATTGGTTATATTTGGAAAATTAAGTGGGAAAGCTCAAGGAGAAGACTTATTATTAAGGCCAAAGGGAATGAGTAAGAAATGCTCATGATATTAGGAAACTAGTGAGCATTCCAAGCTATCCTATGGTTGGGCTTTATATGTTTGGAATTGAAGAGATTAATTTTATTGAAGTTGACATTTTATTAGAAAGCTAGAACTTATAATCCAACAACACAAGGTTATAAAAATGCCTAAGAGGTGAGGATCTATGCGAGTAGCCCTAAAGAAATAGTAACCTCAGATCCTAGATCTAAGGAGCTTTGGCATAAGCCAAAGCATGACCTATGTCTAAGCAAAGATGGGTATATGATTTACCTCCATAAAAGAGAATAAACCACCTAACTATTGGGCTTACAGCTGCCTGGAGTGGCAGCCAACTAACTCCTCCTACGCTTTTAAATCCATGTAGGCAAGTCTTATAAAATTGCAATATAGTTGGATTGTTATTAATTTAGAAAGAGACTAAAGTCCTTAAACCCACTTCTTAAAGAGACTAAAGAGCATGAGTGATATGAGCAATGACTTAGTCGAATAAAAATCTTTTCAATTTTTATTTGATTTTTTTTACTCTTTATTTTGACAAAGGCCATAGGATTTATTATGCCTAAATGCATGTTAAAATGAGATTATGGGCTAAATTAGAGAGAATTAGGTGTTTTCCACCACAGAGGAGACCCTCAAAAGTCAAGTCCTCCCCTTTTATTAAAGGATGAAAACCCTCTCTTAACAAGAGTGTGATAACATAAATGTGTGATGTTAAACACATAACATTCAGCTAAGGAGTTGCTAAATCTTTTAATTTTCTTGATTTAACACCTAGGCTTTATGTGAGGTTATGACTTATTTAAAACTTTAATTACGAGTTGTAGTTGGGTAAAAGATTTATTTTTTTCTATGAGCCTAATTGGATCCAAGCCACACATTAAATCATCATTCATAAAGAAACTATTAAAAGGCATGCCATTTCTATTGCACAATTTAAACAAAATATCAGTCAACTTTATAGATCTAACGTAAAAGAATAAAAGATCGATATGGTCAGGTACCACCATACAACTCGAAAAGAGAAATGGGTAGCCAAGCTCTACCCTTATTCAATCCAAAAAATAAAATAATAATTACAATTTATAAATGATAAATGCTATGGGGGGTCTTTAAATCTTCAAGTGTTCATGTCTCCTTCATTTTTTATATCTTTTCTCCTTTGATTTGGTAGGCTTAAAGGCATCACATGGCACTCCAGGACTAAGCCTTCTAGCCAATGTTCATCCTTATTCTCCCATAACACTAATCCTAATTCTTAATTGCAAAATTACATCAATAATAGGAAAAGTAAATCTAATTACACTTGCAAAATAAGTGTTAGCTATATTTACATATCACCCAAGCAGTTATATTTAGAATTTAGACTTAGCAACCTGAATATGGGTAACCAAGCCCACCTATCCTAACTTGGATTATGCTTAAAGGCTTAAGCAACCTCCAAAGATAGCATTTATATTTAGTTTTAAGCGACACCTTTAAGAACAATCCCATGCAAAAAATATGATTAAGCTAATCATGGCCTAACATCCAATCTACGAAACATATACCCTAACATCCAATCTAAAATAATACATCACAAAATAAAATATATATCACACCATGCACCATCCTAACATAAAGTTAGAAATGGTGACTTAATTCTAATATGTGCATTAAGGCTTGAGTGGTATGCCTTAACTAGGCATTAAGGTTATGATTTTCTAAGTGTAGAAAGGATGTTTAATCAGTAGTGGTTGGTTTCATTTAAAGTTATTTAACTGATTTGAAAATTTTAATTGGTGTTTTCTTTTGTTTCATATAACTTACATTTAGCAACTAAGTGTTATAAAGAGAGGAAAGAGAATTTCCCTCTTTCATCCCTACCCTAAACTACTTTCTAAAGCATGTTAATTTAATTTATTTCTCTTTAGTGAATGGATTATTACCCATTTTAAATTAATCCTAAGTTTAGATTTACTTTAAATAATTCCATTCAATATGAAAGGCATCTTAAGATTAATTTGATTGAATTACTATCACGTGGCATATGTTTAATCATTCCTTTCCATTGCATGTAACATGCATGTGATATTAAATACTAAGTATACCTACACATGCAATATATTTCTTTTAGTGCACTTTAAATGAAAGATGCATATGTATATTTTGTAGAAAATAAGATTTTCACTCATTAGCTAAATACACATTCAAGTGTATAAAAGTTTTAATAGAGTATTTTGCCATTGTTAACTAGGAGAGTGAGGTAAAGACCTCATTGGGCCTACTTAAAGCCCCACATCCCAAAAATATCCAGACTAGATATATCCACTATTATTGAAAACACATGAATGTACAAATGACTACAAGAATAGAAAAAATCATGCAAAAGTTTTATTTCTTTCAATTAAATTATTTATACATGTGAGCTAAAGTTGAAAAGGAGATTTTCATTCATTAGTTAAATGCACATATAAGTGTATAAAAAATTTTAAGCAGATACTTCATCATTATTAAAATAGGGGAGTGAGGTAAAGACTTCCTTGGGGCTACTTAAAGCCTCACATCCCTAGAATGTCCAGGCTAGATATACCCACTATTCTTAAATACACATGAGTGTACAAATAACTACACTAATGGAAAATCATGCAAATGTTGTATTTCTTTCAATTAAATTATTTATACATGTGAGCTAAAGTTCTATCTAAATTCTAACATAGAAATACATAGGAATGAATTCAAACAAATGTTGTGTCCTTTTGAAATGGGCTATACACTTGTTAACATTTAAACCTTATGTAAATCCATATTGACTAAAGAAAGAGAACTCTACATCACATGTTATAAGCCATAGACACATGCAAGCTTATAAATATTTATAATTATTATCACCCCAAATATTATAGTTGACTTATAAACTTTTGAAAATAACTTTGATTTAATAGTGTAATAGCCACACATATTATAAATTTAATTCAACACATGCAAGCTTTACATAAGGAAAATTCATTTGATTTATTTTTGAAAGACATGAATACATGATTTCAAATAACATACAACATTTAGCATGAATGGAAAGGAATACTTGAACATAAGAACATGAGTTCATTCAACTAAGTTAATTCCTATGGATAATCATACTAAATAAAATCATTTCAAGCAAACCAAAGTTTCTTATGCCAATTTTAACTTTATTTTTCTATTTAATTTAATGAAATGAACAAAAGTTTGCTGATCTTAACACATTCCCATGTTTGTGAATTAATTTGGTTTAATGAAAATTAATTCAGTTTATTTTATGGGTCAATTAAGTTATGATTTGGATTAAATTAATTAATAAACCCTTACCTATGACACCTTAAGGTAATTATCTAAATAATTATGAGCCAACATGATATCCAAATACATTTGGAAATTAAATTTACAATGCTCATAAGACATGAAAAGGGCCTAATGCAATTGGCTTGCAATTAATAGTTAATTAAGTTTAAGGAACTCAATTAAGGACACTTATGGTTTTCCCACACATGTGAACTAGCCATAATTTCCTTAAGATTTTTTTAGGTTATTAAACACCTAAAGGTCTACCCAAGAAACTTAATTAGATGAGATCTAGAATGATTATGATTTCAACTTGAATAATTAAGCCATTTAATTAATGAATTAAACCATTAATTAATTTCCATTCAAGTGAAATGAACTTAGGGAAAAGAATGGAAAAGAGGTTCCAATCTCCTTCCCCATGCCCATTCAATATTCCACAATGATTGGCATGATTAATTAATGGTTTCTTTATTGTTTAAAATGTTGATTTATCACTTAATTAATTAAGAAAGTGATTAAGACTAAGATAACTAATTTTCTTAATTAACCAAATAATAAATCCCAAGAAAATTATGGGAGGCAAAACTCATCCCATTAATCAACCTCAGAAAGTTTGGAATTAATTACTTGGATAATTAGAGAGTAATTAAGCTAATTAAATTTTTAATTAAACCTAAATTAAGCTTTAGTTTCTATTCATAATCAAATAGGATTATTTTTATTAAATTCTCTTCTAAAATACCTTTAAAATGAGTATTTATTTGTATTTTTCTAATTTTTCTACAATTAGCTTTCAATTTATGAAGTTCCAACCATTAAAATGCATTTAATTAACCTTAATTAACCTTAATCCTGTTGGCACCCTCTGGCATGCTTACGTAGCATGCTTTTCATGTGGCACTGCAGGATTAGTTCTTTAAGTTGTCATATCCGCGGGCTGACTCATCCGACGGCAAGACATGGTTTCGCCCGCATCGTCCGATCTAAGATCGGATTGCCACAATCATAGCCATAGCTTAATATGATTAATCTGATTAATTTAGCATGATTTGATTAGGACTGTCCATTTCAACCATGTGGAATGGACAGTCGGTGATTTGTCTCTTCTCGAGCGGTGAGAGACGGAGACCGTCCGTCGTTCACCACTCGATTCGATCTCACCCAACCTTGAATGAAGATCAAATCAATCAGGGAAGCAAAATGAAGAGATCCAACAGTGGAAATCTCACTACATGCAACTTTTCTTCATAAAGGACCAAAACATTTTAAGCTACAAGTCAGTTTCAATGGCATACCTCATCGGAGCTAAGATCGATGATTCTAATCGATTGAGGAAGCTTCGTCTAGTAGAGATGAAGCCCTGTTGAATGGAACAAGCTTTGATTTGGTGTGGTATGCTTGAAAGGCCAATGAACTAGGTGCAGGTGATCAGCTTTGATCAAACTCCCACTTTTGGTGGTTGGATAAATCAAGAAGCAATTCATTCTTGCACATCTAGCTCTAAGGAAGGTGTGTTCAAAGTTAATTGCACTTTGGTGGAGGTTTAAGCAAATGGGAATTGGAGTGGTGTGCTCTATTTTAGTTTTCCATAAGAAATGGGAGCACTTAGAAAGCTTGGAAATCACTCTGGGATGTGCGTATCTGGCTGTTAGGGTTGAATCAAGTCCAAGTGAAAGAATTTGAGTGAGAATGAGGGGGGTATACCCCTCATTCCTTGGATCAGATGGCCATGGTTGTTTGGCCATTTTGATCAAGTTGATATCATGAGGATCTCGATTTTGGTAGGGAATCCCCATAGATGGCTTCACTTGAATGGAGGAGGGTGTGAGAATGCGGCCAAGGAAAGGGGAGTGGGAGTCCTTGCAAACCACATGCTCCAATGAAAATGGGAAGCTGATCTCACCTTTTATGGGTAATGGCCAGCCCAACCAACCCTTAGTTCAGGTTATCCAGTGTCCTAAGTGCCTAGGTGGAGCAATGGATGAGTGTCAAGTGGCCAAAGAAGAGAAATGACCACTCCCCCAAGTGATTTTCCTCATGTGATACCCTTAGCCCAAGAATATCTTAGTCATTTTGCAAAGGATTTGATTTGGACAGATTTGAAATTATTCAAAAGTGTGTTGGGCCAAATTTCATGTCATTTGGAGTTCATTAGGTTAGGTTTAGCTCAATTTAACCCATTTAGGTCAAATTGGGTCAAAATGGGTTAGGTTGACCAACTGGTCAAATTCGGCCAAACCAAGGGTTGGGTCAAGTTCATATGACCATTTGGAGTGTATTGGTGCCTTTTTTTTCATTTAAATTGGTTTAGATTTAATTTTGGTTCATTTGAGTTCATTTGGATCAAATGGCTCAAGTTGGCCAATTTGACCCAATTGACCAAATTGGCTTGGGTCATGGCTTGGTTTGGGTTTGGTTGATCATTTGGAATGTGTTGTGAGCTTTAGTTCAGTTCAATTTAGATTTGATTGGATTTTAGGTTGGTTTGAACCTTTAGATCAAGTTGGGTTCAATAGGACATTTGGGTTTAGTGAGTCAATTGGGCTCAATTATGGCTTTGGTCAAGTTCAATAATCAATTTACAATGAACTTAAGATATTAGTTGCAATCAATTTGGATTGGATTTTGATTTAACCCATCTTAGTCATTTAGGTCAATTTGGGTCAACTTATGTCAAGAGCGCCAATTGGGTTTGGTTTCGCTCAGTTGAAGGTCAAGTCATATTCAAGTATTGATTTTGGGTTGATATGAATCATGGGTTTTAATAGATTTGGCTTAAGTTACAATTTGGCTAGTTTTGACTCATATGGGTTAAAGGGTTGACTCAGTCAAAGGGTTAAGTTGACTTGGTTTGACCCATATTATGATAACTGATCAATCTAGGATGATCAACAATCATGTCATGAAGTTTAGATTAGCTTAATTCACTTTGATTTGGATTGATTTGGATTTTGGTTCAAATAGGTCAATTTGTCCACTTTGGGTCAAGTGAGCCAATTGGGTTTAGTCAAATTGATTTTGGGTTGAGTTTGATTTAGTTGAGTTTATATATGGATTTGAGATTGATATATAAATTCAATTATAATTGGTTTGGATTCAAATGAGTTTTGGTTCATTTGAAAATTTCAAGTCCAATGGGCTAAGTTGGGTTTGACTTAGGTTGATTTTAGTTTGACTTAATGATTGTAGATTTCATTTATATTTGGATAGGTAATTAAAGTAATGATTGATTCAAGAGAAAATCCAGTGGTTTTGGCTTGATTTGGATGTCATTTGATTGAGTCCTAGGAATTCGCTCAAAGGGTTCAAATTTGTATTTTGATTTGATTCTAGATTTTTTTTGGCTATTTGAATTTATAATTCATTTATATTTGTGAATATAAATGACCATATAAATGGCTTATGAGAAAATCACTTAAGTTTGGAGTGATTTGGAAGCAAATTTGACTAAGATCATGGAGGTAGGTCAAAGGGGTTAGAAGAAAATTGATTTAGTTTGATTTAGTTTTGATCATTGGAATGTCAGTTTCACTTATATTTGTGAATAAAAATGAATAAATATTGATTTATAAATAAATCAATTAATTTTGGGTTGATTTGGGTTGAGAATTGGTTAAGCTCATGAAGGGAGGTCTGCATGGCTTAAGAAGGGCCTTTGTTTGATTTGGATTTAGTTTAATTTAGTTTTTAACATAAGGGTTTATATTTCATTTATATTTATAAATATAAATGAAGGAATGATTGATTCATAAAGAGATCAATTGATTTTGATTTGGTTTAAGGGGAATTTTGGCTGAGCTTATGAGAGTGAATCATAAGGCTTAAGAAGGATTTAGGAGTTGGATCTGATTTTGGGTTCCAATCATTTCGAATTGAGTTTGGACTTGATTTTAATAAATGATTGAGGGATTGAATTAATCTTGTATAAAATCAATTGAACTTGGATTGATTTGAATTTGGCTAAGGCTAAGGCCATGGAGTTCAATCATAAGGTTTATGGAAGAATTTTGAGTTTGGATTTGATTATGGGTTTCAATTATTTGGTTTGAAATTTTGATTTGGATTTGGCATTTGAATTGAATTTGAGGTTTGGTTTGAGAAGGTAAACACAAGTTGGGTTTATCCCACACAATGGGTAAGTCTCCCTAAATCCCTGAGGCATGACCTACCCCTATGGCTAACCTTCTAAGTCTCTAGGCTTAGGTTAAGTGTTCACCTAATCATTAGAAGTGTCTTAAGACTAAGAAGCTCTTAGTGTCTATAAGAGTTCTAGATCTATGATGAGGAGATTGAGAACTCACTCCAAAAGTGAGGTCAATAATGAAATATGAACCACAACTGCAAGAGCAGCATGCCATAGAGATTTTGTTCAAGAATATCCATGGCTCAGTCGCTTTCATGCTTAAGGGCTTCACCATAAAGACATTTGAGAAGCTAATCAGCAAAGCAGATAACCTACAAGAGGAAGCCAAATAGTTACCCTTTTCATACCAATCATCTAAGCCAAATCCTTAGAAGGTCTTTGAAAAGAATCTAGGGATAGTTGTGTTAGTGGATAAGGGAAGCAGCCTGCACGGGAGGCCTGGGAGACCTCCATTGCCACCTCCTCTTCCACTACCACGCCCGACACAATGGCCACCACCACCACCACCACAGTAGCCTGCTCAGTAGAGGTACTATTATCCACCATCAGGTAGCTACTTTCCACCTACTCTTGTTGAAAAATTCAACAAATCATATTCTTTCAAGAGGGAGGTAGTTAGGAAGATCTTCAAGAATCTCTTGATTAAACCTAATTTTTAGCTACCTTAAGAAGTCTACAGAAGTGGGTGTTGACCTCATTTTTGGATGAGGTTTTGAACTCTGAAATCAATAATTAAGATGTCATAATCTCAAATAAGAATCTTCTAATTCAGTGCTTATGACATTATACCTAGTGACCTAAGCCACCTTCCTTCGGATTGAGTTAACCTACTTGGCTTAAGTAGAATAAATCCAAACTTTCAATTTGTATTAACCAAAACAAATCCAAATAAATCAAATTGGAATCAAATTACAATAAATGAAAGAATCCAAAACCAAATCCAAAGTCAAATCTAGTCAACATAAGTTTGACGTAGGTGGGGCCCATTAGTCAAAGGTCAACCCACCAAAAATTGGACCAAATTAAATCATTCCAAATGTTCCAAATGATCAAATAAATATGTTTGATCATGAATCTAAAGAAATTCTAATTCATTTATGCCTTAATTTGGTTAATTAAACCACTTAGTCTAAAATAACCCCAAATGGGTCCTATTGGGTTCAAACTTAAATCAAATTGGAAAAAAATCAATTTGATTATTGAAAATCATTTGAAAATGATAATCAAACATAAGCCAACCCACCATTAAGTCTAATTTGGTCAAATGGGTCATTTGACCCAAATGATATCCAAACTTAACCCATTAAGCCCACTTTGGGTCAAATGGGTTCAAATCAAAAAATTAATTGAAATTAAATGAAATTAATTACTCCAAATCATCTCACACATGTGATCAAGCATTATTGGAGTCTAACCTAATCTAATTGAGTCAAATTGTCATTTTAACTCAATTGGAACCAAATTTAATCCATTAAGGCTAAATGGGTTCAAATGAAATGAAATTCTAACTTAATCCAAATTTAAATGGATCAATTAAATCAAAACTCAATTGATCACCAATTGAATATGATCAAACCCAAAATCACAAGAATTAAATTAAAATCTAAACATTTTGAATTCCAATACTTGATTTGGATTCAAATTTTCCCAAATCCAGTCAAAGGACATCAAACATGAACTCAAATCCATTTGGGATTAAGTTTGGTAGCCATACATCAATTCAAATCTTGATGATGATTCCATAATCCATAAAAAAAATAAAAAAAAAATAAAAAAAATGAAATTTGAAAATTCAAAAGAAAAAGGGGAAAAAGGGGAATCTATTTTTCCCTCTTCCCATGCCAAGCCATCCACCTCTTAAGGGGATGGCTGCCTTCAAATGAAGCCAACCAAGCCAACAAAATGCCAAGGAGAAGTTGGCTTCTTCCAAGGAGAAGAGAAGAAAAAAAAGAGGAAGGAAAAAGGAAAGGGCTCGTCCAAACTTGGAAAATAGGCATAGGGCCTTTCTCCTTCCTCTATGAGCATCCAAGCATGTTCACAAGGCCAAGCGGAATTGAATCCACCCCTTGGTCGGCCTTTTCACCATCGGTGGTCAAATTTCAGCCACCAAAAAATTCTCTTAAAAGGGGCACTCATAACCAAAATAGAAAGTCACGCTTAGAGCATCCATAAGCCCAATAGACCTTCCCAACACCTTCACAATCTCATATGAAGGATAAACAAATCTTCCCCGACTTTTTTCGCCGCCAGGAGGCCAGAGAATGACCAAAGCCACCTCGAACCAAACCTAGATTAGTCTAAGAAGCAATTTAGAGGTAGATAACTCATTTCCTTTGGCATACAAGCTTCTTGCATTATTTTGAAGCTAATCAAATCAACCCTCAAGATCAAATGGTAGTCCATTAACAACCTCCCCCACCCACTCCACACACACACACTTTTCTTCAAGCTTTTCATCCTTGGAGGTTTGTGAAGAAAACTTAATCTCAAGTGAGATCACACTATTTAGATTGGTAGGATTTTATTCCACGATTGATTTGTAATCAAAAATTCTCAATTTCATTACTTGGATCATCAGAAATCAAGCCAAATCCATGGACGGTTCTCGATTTATGCCGTCCGTGGAAGGAGACGCAATCTCCACCATCTGTTCCTTTTAAAAGGCATGGACAAATCTTCTTTAGGCAGATCATTTGATTTACACCCTTTAGGATCTGCGTATCGATCGTGGACTGTCTGTTCATTGATCGGACGGTTTTGATCAACCCTCGTTCCCCTTTTAACGCAGATCCATACTGTAAATGGTATGAAAACACGCCAACTATGACTAATTTAAAGAGGAAAAAAGGGAGTTTTGAATTAAAAATTTGTTAAAATCACTCAGAACTTCAAAAAATCATATAATATATATATATATATATATATATATATATATATATATATATATATATATATATATATATATATATATGAGGGCTCTATGGATTCGTCATGATGAGAGGAATCTATATAAATTAAAATCCCCAACTTATTTTGGGTATTTTACCCTTAATTTGGGTTTAATTGAAAACTATTAAACCTTAATTAAGCTCAAACCATAAATCCAATTGAATTGAAACTTTAGGGGAATGAAATTGAGGATAAAATACACATTATGGAAGTTGTTCATAATTTATTCCATTGTATTTCATACAAAATGAAATTTCAAATCCTAAACTTCAAATTTGATTAAATAAATTAATTTAAAATGAAATAATTACTAAAAATGAATCAAAAAACTTTAAATTAACCTAATGAACCCTAATGAACATTAAAACATTAAGGGAACTCAATTAAACTTAATAAACCTCAAATTGATTTAATTAAGCAATTAAATGAATTAATTAATTCAAATAATTATCTAGAACTTAATTAAATCATAATAAATTAATGAGATATCCAAAAAATATAAATGAACCCTCATTGGAAACATACTTCATTGAGAAATCAATGAAAAATGAAATACCTAAATGAATTTAATTAAATCAAGTTTAATTTGAGTATTTATGAAAAACTTAAAATCTTAATTACACCTTAATTGAAACTCGAATCAACATGAAATTTTAAGGAGATCAAATTGGCATGTAACCCCCTTGCCATAAAAATTTCAAATCCCTTTGACCTTTGAATTGGGAAAATCTAAATTTCCAAATATCTAGGCCAAAATAAAATAAAATAAATAAAATCAATAATAAAAATTTATAGAATTATATAAATTGAATAAATTTATAAATCTAAAATAAAGTGGTTATCAGAATGCTTAAATTTAAAATAAATTGAGTGATGATAATAAGATTCAAATAACATTACATAAAGAAGTATTAATTAAATAAAAAAGAACATAAATTAAACCATTTCTCCTAATAATTCCTTAAACATAAAAATTCCATTAATCCTTGAAATTCATAAAACATCATTCATGACTTGTGCCCATATGTATGATAAGAACATTCATATGAAGAAATTAAATATAATAAATGAAATAACATGTAATAACATAACTTCATAATAAAGAGAAATAAAACATAATAAGTTAAATGATTTCAAATTCAATAAATTAAAACTCTATGTAGAATTAATCAAATATCAAACACACATAAACCTAAATCCAATCTTATGTTTAGAATTAAATTAACATCATATTAAGACTAATTGAAGTTTTAAATTGGTGAATAAATAACTAAAAGCAAATTAAACTAAACTCAAATTAAACTTTAAGCTAATGGAATTATGACCAAACAATTTAAATCAAATCAAACATTGGAATAAATCAATTCAAATTAAACAAATAAGATGAAAGAATATGAAAAGAAAGAAAACATCAAACATTAAAGAGCTTAATTAATTTCAAGCTTAAAGATTAATGAAATTAATAAACTATATTAAAGAGTAATTCAACCTTAAGTTTATAAATTCAATAAAAAAACTTGAATCAAATTGAATGAAATCAAACTTTACTCTAAACACTCTAATTTAACTTGAATCAAATCAAATGAAGCCAACATAAATCCAAAATGAAACAAATTAATTGAATTAAATCAAATTAAATAAAATAAAATAAATAAACTAAATTAATTCAAATAAATCAAATCTAAATTTCAAAAAAGAGAAATGAAACATCAAAATTAATCCAAATATAAATTAAATGAAATCAAAAGGATTAATTAAGATACTTAAGGATCTTAGTTAGACCCTTAGGATGAAGACTTCATTTCATTAGTAGTTAGGATGCTGAATAAAAATGAGTTCCACCTAAAAATGGAATCCATTCTATTATTCATTCTTGAAAACCTAAATACTACTTTAACCAAATTAAGTGAAATAAAAATGGAAACTAAATCAATAAATCATTTAAATTAAGACCACCTAAAGGTAAATTTCAAACAAACTCAAACACCAAATTGAAACTTGAACTAAAAGAGGCATAGTAAAGACCTATCACACAAGTGTATCTTTTACACACACTAGATCATTTAGGTCACGGACCCTAGATTTCGGTTAGATCATTCTGTGATTCTTTTATAGTTCTCTGTAATGTGTTGTGATATGCTATGCTTCACATATATGTGTGGTGTATTGCTTTAGACTGAATGTCTAGGCTTATTTTTCCATTATACTAGATGGTTGGGTATTCTTTCTAGAATTAACTTAATTTTCTACAGAGGATTGTGTTAAAGGGATTGCTATCATAAATAAATAAAAATTATAAACTTATTGTTTACTTGCAAGTGCTGAAAATTCGCTTAACATAGTCCATAGGATAGTTAGGCTTGACAAGCAACTAATGCTAAGCCCATATGTTTGTAATATATAACTGTTGTGTGCTATTTGTATTTTCTAACATATATTTTGCAAGACTTAGGATTTCTTTTTGAATTTTAAAATGTAAATTTGATCTTAGAATTAGGTTAGGATCTATGGGATCTAGGATTAGCAGGAGCTGACCCTACCAGGAGATGGTGCAGAGGCCTCCTGTGGGGCCTGATGGATGTCCCTAATGAAGGAGACGATCTTGGAAAGAAGACCCATAAATCTGGACCTTTAGTTGTAGGTGGGGCTATATAAGGGAAGAGCTCGATTGCCCATTTGCCTTTTCTTCTGGGATGCACAACAGTACCCAGCTGTATTGGCCTTTTTTTATAAATTTAAATTGGATTGATTTATTTTGGGTGTGCAATAGAAACAACTTGCTTTTCCAGGTTTCTTTTTGTGTTGTGCTTTCCTATGAATAAATGCCTGGATGATTAGGCTCATAGAAAAAATTAAATTTTATACCCAACTTAAATCTAAACAATTGAAACAAAATTAAAGAAAAACTTCAAACTTCACATAAACTAAGGCCTTAGGAAAAACATAAAATCAATTAGAAATAATCAAATTTTAAAACCAAGAAATCATATTGCTCCAATCCTTGAATTAGGCGACTTCTCCCATTGCACATAAGGGGCATTTGACTTGTGAGGATGACCACCTTCTTAGGGAAGCCTACCTTCTATTATTGATTTAGCCCATAACCATGTCTAATTGCATGGCATTAGGCATAAAATGAATACCCATGGCCTAAAATAAATCTTGAGTCAAATTTTATAAAATTTGAAATATATGCATTTGTTAGATGCATCTTCATACCCTTCATGATTCTAAGGATTAGGGAGTCTAGGTTCATAGATTCCTTTTCTAAAAATGCAGCAACCTAGCCAACTTGCATTTATAAGACTTGACTTCATGAATTTAAAATATGCTTAGGCTGTGTTAACTAGCAGCCCTCTCTAGGCGGGTTATAAGTCCAGAAAAATCAGGGATAGGTTAGTTCCCTCAAGCGAGAAGAATGATCAATAATTCCTAAAATAGAACTAGGTTGAGCATCTGATATGTGTCAGAAGCACCTGTATACTAGGTTCTGAAGCATTCTTTTCAAGAATAAGTCTTCAACCCTAAGCATTTTTACAGTCATGTGCTGCTAGAATCTAAGTCCTAGACTTCTAAGAAAATGTCCAACTCTAAATCTAAATTAAATTATAAAATTCAAAGCACAATTATAGGATAGTTGAAATGTCTACTAGGCAACCCAGTATCAATAGGCATTTTCTGCTCTTTCCCATTTGGTCTCCAAAATAACTCTTTCCAATTTGAACCAATCCCGTTTAAAAATTCCAAAAATCAATCCTTTGAAAACCATCTTAGAAATCTTTAGAAATAACAACTTATGTCTTTAATTGAGAGTATTCTTAGGAAGAGATCCTTCTTAAGATGTAATTAATTATAGATGATTACCTCTATAAAGAACCATGAACATAGTTTAAATTAAACCCCATTCTTCCTTTCATGTAGTTTAGGGGAAAAATCTCTAATACACGAAAGACTCATTAGCCTTAGGAGTCTTTTATTTAATGATCAAATCCATTATAGGAAAATATGTTTATCTTTTGACATAATATATTTATTTCTTAATGACGTATTTGATCATCTAAATAAGAAATTCCTAAACTCAATGTGGTATCATAAAATTTCTCCACAGTGGGTAGGAGTGATGATTCCAACTTCTACCCTTACCACCGCATGTTAGGCCATGTCTTAGAGGATTGCATTACCTTCAAGGATTGGCTTGAGTGTAGCTTCAAGTCAGGAGTTATAGTTATCCCTAAGGAATACTTAGTAGAACAACCATCTGGTTCTATTAGAGTAATCTTTGGTGATACTTCTGATCCTCTAAAAATAAAAGAAAGTTGGGATATTTTCTTATTCCGAACCTTTAAGAAAATAATTTTTAAAATCAAGAAACTTTCTTTGTAGGTGCCTGAATTAACTCAATCCTCCAGCACCAAAGAAGGTTTGCTAGTTGTGAGAGACAACTTAGGGAGGGTGGAAGCCCAACAGCAATAGCATACACTTTCCCGAGATAGATTCATAGTGAAACCACCATCCGAGTCCAGCAGTCCTTCCACCATTGTAGCTATGACCACCTCCACTAGCTTCTCCAACTCTAGCAGAAGCATTATATTTGCAGATGAGGGCACCAAACCCCTCACTCGACTTACTCTATTTGATTTGGCTCTTCAAGTCAAGGCAATATTAATTCAGAAATGGACTTTCCTTTTTTGAATCAATCAGGTTCACCCCTTGAGATTGACTTGGATTCATTCAACTCTGAGGATACTTTGGGAGAAGTTGTAGGTATACTTGATGAGTAGTTAGAACTTTCCAAGAACTCATCATTCCAAGAAGTCACTGAAGTCAACCTCTGCAGTGGCAATGTTCTACCTCCTAGGGTAGAACCTCAGGAAAAGGGTAAGCAGGTCATTAGTTATAGTGAGTAGGTAGCCCCTCCACAAGATGCTCCACCTATGGATATGCTTGTGGAAAACCAGTCCAAAGTTGATTATAATGTCCTCACACATCGTGGAAAGCTTTCAGCTAAGTTAAGCATATACGATGCCCCTTGTCATATCCAAAGAGATGAGAAAATCTATAATCAAATCCTTGTTTGATCCAAAGACATGCTTAGCAGCTGACCACTACTGAAGCGTAAGCATGCCATTCAAAGAAGATCCTAGGAGTCACATTCTCAAATGAAAACCTACTTCTATGAATAATCGAGCACAACCATCCCCTCTACATTATAGTGGAAGTTGGCAAATTCAGGCTATCTAGATTTTTGGTTTACCCTGGTGCATCAGTCAACATTATAAGTTTAAGGACCCTTGCCTACTTGAGGATTAACATCTCTAAACTTTATATGGAGAGGATGATATTGAACAAGGCGAAAGGGCCTAGGCTCTATAATTTTTTCTTTATAGATGGATGATTGGAAGACTGAAGCCAAGTTTCACATAATTGACTCAGATACATCTTTCAATGCTTTACTTGGAAGATTGTGGATACATAGGAACAACATGGTTCCATCCTCTTTACATCAGTGCATCAAGTTCCTAAGAGGTGGAATCGAGTATTGTGTCAAAGGAGATCTCAAGCCCTTTGCAATTCATGAGGTTAGGATATATGAGGATGCGGCCAACTACCTCCGTAAGTAATAAAAAGTATATTCTTGTAAATTTAGTCAAAATCTCAATGTGATAGAAAAAGAAAAGGAAAGAAAAATAGAAAGAAAAAGAAACATAAAAAAGAAAAGAAAATGGAGCGAGAAATAGACCTTAGGGAGGGAGTGGAGCCTGAGATTATATTCCACCGACAGTACGTCACTCCATTCAAACAAGTTGGGAGGATGACCTGACCTCCACCAAGATTAGGAAGAGGCAAGTCCAGAGGGAGCCCCCAAGGTGGAAGGTCTCCATACTTACCACCCACTAGAAGATTCATCCCAACTACCAAGAGTGCACCTGTTATCCTCAAGACATAGAATCTAGTTCAAAGGATGAGTCTTATGTGGTGAGCATTTCAGCCAGCTCTTCTCAACAGTAAATCCCATTAGAGGCGACATTCAAGCCAAACAGTGATGAAGATGGGATTCCCTGCAAAGCATAAGTGTATCCAAGTTATCATTATGTGACATTGTTAGGCATCAGTTGGGAACCTTAGCTCTAACCCCACTTTCTTCACAAAAAACTTAAGGGTTTCGTAGTTAAGGAGGCCCCTAAATTATGTGTAGCCACCAAGATCCAGAGGTTTTATCCTGAAGCATCATCCTCAAGTTAAGAAGTTGATGTAGAACTTGAGGATAATTCATATAAAGAATTAATAGAATTACTTTTTTTGATTAGTACTCGTCATGTGTTCATAACTTAGCAAAGAAAGGTTTAATTCCACATGCATGGTCTAAGCATAGGTCAGATTACTTTGAAAGGATATGGAACAACAAATGCAAGAATTTTCAATCAAGATCAAGATTAAGCGTCAGTACATTATGCCCAATCGATGATAATGATTCTGTTTGGTCATCACTAATCATTTAGAATCTAATAGGTTATTTTCAAATCACATTAACTCATATAAGGAGGAGTGCTTAGAAACTTTAGATGATCTAGATGATATCCAAGTCAAATATGTACCACCAAAGTTTAAAGAAGAAATCAAGTCAACCATCGACGAGCTCAAGGAAATCAACTTGGGAACTAAAGACAACCTAACACCTAACGTACATCAGTTCCTTCTTGAATGAAACTGAAACTATGACTTAGTTAGGCTACTCACTGAGTTTAATGATTGTTTTGCTTGGAGTTATGATGAAATGCCCAGACTAGCTCCTAGCATAGCAGTCCATAAGCTAGTGATATAATCTGATGCTAACCCTATCAAGCAAGCGCCTAGATGCATGTGATAAGATATTAAACAATAGGTCATTTCTAAAGTAAAAATATTGATCGATGTTGGTTTCATTCGAGAGGAAAAATACCTCACCTGGTTGGCTAGTGTCATCCCAATTAAGAAAAAGAATGGCCAAATTCATATATGCATTGATTTTAGGAATCTTAATAAGCCATGTCCAAAAGATGAATTTCCACTACCAATACTAGATTTGATGGTAGACATTACCTCATCTCATGCCATCTTCGCTTTCATGGATGGTTCATCTGGATATAACCCAATAAAGATGGCACCTGAAGATGAAAGAAACACTATCTTTAGAACCCCAATCAGAATTTATTACTACAAGGTCATGCCTTCTGGCCTTAAAATTGCCAGTGCCACATACCTTAAAACTGATCCTATAGCAAATCTCCCTAAGTCTTTAGGTTTCGGTTAAGTTTCCACCTAACCCCTAGAAATGTCCTATGACTAAGGAGATCTTAGTGAATAGAATAGTCCTAGATCTAGGATGAGAAGATTGAATTCTCACTCTAAAATTGAGGTCAACAAAAGGACCCCCAATAGGTGTGGTGTAATTGACAAGGCACACTGCATGTATTGGCATTGATTGAGATGATCAACAGCATCCAAAAGGATTACGAGCACTAATGAAGACTATCTATACTTGAATTGAGAGGTAGATAGAATCACAATCTTAGTGCAATGCAACTCATCTCATGCCATGGGCATAAGAGTGTCTAGAAGATTATGTTTCAATTGATTGATTTCATGTCAAGGACATGAAGAGGGATTCGCTAAGGAATCGCACGTGAATTAGATTTGATTGTAGATTAATTTATGCCAAGGGTACAAAAAGGGATCCGCTAGGGATAGAGACTTGAAACCACTGGGGATCAAGATTTGATTATTTTAGTTTAGGAGGAATCCACTGGGATATGGATTTGGATTTACTTTAATTTGTTTTGATTTGATTTGATTTATGGAAGAGAGATTCATTAGAGATACATGTTTGAAGTTGTTTAATTTAGAGGCATATCCACTGGAGATATAAGCTTGAATTTTTCTTGAATCAAGATTAGGTTTATTTGATTTAGTTGGTTTGGCTCCTCTAAGAAGATTGATTTGATTGTTTTGATTTAATTTGTTAACTTAACTCTAATCAAGAAGTAATTTTGGATTTACATTTATTTTGACTTGATTTAATTTGATTTGTTATGGTATGGACCTTGTCAGTGTGTGATGGACTTCACTAAGAAGGGGCTATAAAAGCTTAGACCCATCTTAGATTTACCAATCCAAAGGGTTAGTCTACCACCCAAGGGTAAGACTATCCAACCTAAGGGTTGCCTTTCGGTGTGCAACAGCTGTGCTAGGAAGAAAGCGTAGAGACTTACATTTTTCAAATTAGAATCAACTGTTGGGGTGACTTATTAATGGCACAACAAATTGAACCCGACTTAGGGCGACTACTGAGTGAGTGATGATGTGGATCTTACCTTATCTCAAGAGTAGTCAAAATTAATTTAGTATATATAATTTGGATTTGATTTAATATGGACCCTGTCAGTGTGTGATGGATCGCACTAAGAAAGGGCTATGTAAGCCTGGACCTATCTTAGATTTACCAATCCAAAAGGGGTAGTCTACCTGCCGAAGGGTAGGATTATTCAACCTAGGGATTGCCTTTCAGTGTGTAATGGCTGTGTTAGGAAGAAAATGCGGGACTTACATCTTCCAAAGTGAAATCAATCACCGGGGTGACCTATTGATAGCACAATAAATCAGACCCGACCTAGGGCGACTACTGAGTAAGTGTAATTAAAGATCTTATCTCAACTCAAGAGTAGTCAAAGTAATTTTTATAGGGAGTTTTGCTGACACTGCCCTAAAGATAGGATGTCTACTTAGAAAAAGGAGCCACTAGGACATTCTCTTAATCCACAAGCAAATTTATTTTATTTTTTTTATTAGTTAAGCATGGACTTAGTTGGTTTGTGAGGGACCACACTAATAAAGAGCCACGAGGGCTTTGTCCTATCTCAGATTTACTGGCCCAAGGGAGTGTCTGCACATCCATAGTATAGAACTCCCAATCATAGGAGTGGCTACTAAGAAATGGAGATTATCCAATCCAAAAGTAACCCGAGTAGTGTTTAGATGGGGTCGCAAAGAATGTAATCCAAATAGAGTTCCCATAAGGGAGGTACTGCTAGGGGTATTATCCTGATCCTAGAAAAGAAAGCCTATAGGTGTACGATGGTCGGCTTAAGGAGAAAGCATAGGGACTTACATCTTTTTGAGCAGTGTTATCCACCGGGTGGGTCACTGTTAGGATAGAGAACACCAACCAACCTAAGGTGCCTATCAGTGTGCGATAATCAATCTAGGAAGAAAGTGTCGAAGACTTACATCTTCCTAAGTAGAATTGATCATCGGGAAAGTCTATCGTCAACTAGATAGCTACTATCCAACCTAGGGAGACTATTAAGTGGGAAGTCACAAAGAAGGATTGGACCCAAACTTAAAGTAGTCAGGAGGAAAAGAGTTGTTGACCCTAATCCTCAAAGAAAAACTCGACCCAGTTAGTGTGTGGTGGCTAGTTCAAGAAGGAAATGCTGGGACTTATATCTTCTTAAACAAAGTCAACATCAGGTAGCTCATTGGTTATGCAATAAGACATACCGTACTAATAGGGCACTCATCATTGTGTAGTGGTTAAGCTAAGAAGAAAGTGTGGGGACTTACACCCTATTGAGCAAGAGACCACTAGGGAGACACACTAGCTAGGTAGTGATTCAAACCTGACCTAGAGCAGCTACTGAGTGAGGGCTGCTATGGGTGTTATCTCAGCTCAAAGTAGCCCAAGATAAAAGATTTGTGTTTGATTTATTTGTTTTTTGTGCAATTTTGTGTTTGTGTTGTGCTAATGAGGGATCGGATGCCACTTGAGTTCTCTTAGAAGCACCCTAAACACATCACGAAAGATCCATAAAGGGAAAATATTTTCAATTTGAAGAGATTTTGATTTGAAATGGAGTTTTATTAATGAAAATTATTTTTAAACAATATTTTATGGGTAATAATTCTTGAGGTAGAGCCCATTGATTGGAAGCATCGGGCACTCTCCTTTGTGGTTGATAAGTTGATAGGATCCTCCATAGTAGGCTCTATGTATGACAAAAGGACCTTCCCAAGTGGGTTCAAACTTTCCTCCCAACTTGCAATGAGCAATAATTGATCTTCTTAGAACTAAAACAAGATCTCCTACTTAAAAAACTCTAGGGCAGGCCAACTTATTGTGAGCTTGAATCATTTTTTCTTTGTACAACTCAAGGTTTTGGCATGCTCGCAGTTATTTCTCTTCCAAACCTTCAAGTTCTTCTAACTGCAACTTAGCATTCCACTCTATTATGATCTTGCTACCCACAGCTACCCTTAGCGATAAGAATTGGACTTTTAAGGGTATAATGGCTTCAGACCCATACACTAAGAAGAAATGGGTAGATTGAGTTAGAGTTCTATATGTGGTGTGGTAGGTCCACAAAGCTTCAACTAACTTCTCATGCCACTATCATTTGTTATCGTCGAGCATTTTCTAGAGTATTTGGATGAGAGTTTTGTTAAAGACTTTTTCTAAGCCATTCACCCATGGGGTAGTAGATGGTAGACAATCTCTAATCTATATTGTGTCTTCAGGTGAAGCTGTTGATTTTGGTTCTCTTGAATGTAGTACCATTTTTGAATATGATTTACCAAGGTACCTCAAATCTATATACGATATGGTACCTAAAAAATTGGAGCACATGCTAAGCTTTGACCTCCCTGAGCAGAATCACCTCTGCCCACTTAGAAAAGTAGTTCGTAGCAGCTAAGATAAACTAGTGACCCTTAGAAATAGGAGGATCAATCTGACCCACTATGTCAGTACCCCAACACTTGAATGGCCAAGAGGCCAAAGTTGGATGTAGAATATTGAGTGGTTGGTGTAGGACCAAACCGTGTATCTGGCATTAATGGCATCGCTTTGCTATGCCCATGCAATCGGTAATCATCGATGACCAATAGTATTCAAGCCTCTTAATTTTGGCTTTCATCTTCGGACCAGATTGGTGAGCTCCACATAATCCTGGATGAACCTCGATCATGATCTTATGGGCTTCGTGCTTGTCTAAACATCATAACTAGATATGATTGAAAGACCATCGATATAAGACACCATCCACGATGGCGTAGGAAAGTGCCATTTGCTTCACTTGATGTGCTTGGGACTTCTCTTAAGGTAGTTTGCCTTTGTTTAGGTAATCTATGAAGGATTGCCTCCAATCCAGTTCTTCATCCTTTTTGGCAACATCAACCTCCCCTTCAGTAGAGTGTTTTTCGATAAGTTTGGTATGAATAAGGGGCAGGACTTGCTTATTTTAGACCTCTATTGATATTTACTCATCTTCTGAATATGCTAACTCCTTTGCAAGCTTGGCTAAGACATACATTATAGCATTTTCTCCTTGATGGATCTTGTCCATAGTCACTTCTTGGATTTGGTCCAACAACTCTATTATATACTTTTGGTAATGATGGAGCTTAGGCTTCAGGACCTTATAAGGCCCAACAATTTAGTTGTCCACAAGTTAGGAATCCCTAAAGATGTTGATGTTCTTGACGCTTGGTGAAATGTCTAACTCTAGACTAGCAATTAGAGCCTCATATTCAGCTTCATTGTTGGTGCAAGGATCAGATAGATGGTATAAGAACCTCATCATATCTCAGTCTATAGTTAGAAGAACTATTCCTACCCTTGCCTTTCCTGGAAGAGTGGATTGTGGTTCTTCTCCTCTTTGAAAGAAAGCCACACCATCAAAGTACATCTCCCAGTGGTGAATGCTAGTGTCCCCTAAGTTCATGATTTGTTCATTAGAGAGGTCATCATTAAGTAGAGATTCAGCAGGAAGTGGGTGTGCTGCTAAGATATTCGTTACTGCTTATCCTTTCACCGCATGGAGGGATATGAAAGTAATGTTGAATTATGATAAAATCATGGACCAATGTGCCAACTATCTGGATAGTGTCGGCCATGTCATGACATATTGTAGTGGATTGATTCTAGAGATCAAGCTCACCTTATGAGAAAGAATGTAATGTCATAGCTTTTGGGATGCAAAGATTAAAGCTAGGAAATACTTCTCGATGAGTGGATAATTTGCTTCAGTAGGAATTAGATGACAATTTATGTAGTAAAGCACATTTTCCTTCCTTTCATAATTGGCTTGGACCAACAAAAGGTCAAGGGAGTCATCTAATGCAGCAATGTATTAATATGAGTGGCTTGCCTGAGATAGGGGTTGCTAGAACTAGTAGAGTCATCATGTAGTGCTTGATGTCTTCGAAGGCATGTTAGAACTTGTCATCCCACTTGAACTTGGCATCCTTTTTGACAAGTACTGAGAATGGCTGACATCTTCCTTATATGTTGGATATGAAGCATCTTAGATACGTCGACCGCCCTTAGAATGATCTAAGTTGAGTAAAACTTTTAGGGGGTGTTATTTCTAATATCGCCTTGATCTTCTTTAGATTGATTTTGATTCCTCAGTGTCAGACAAGAAACCAAAGAAATTTTCTTTAAGCTACTTCAAATGCACACTTCACGAGGTTCATTTTGAGGTTAAATTATCTTAACCATTTAAAAACTACTCTCGAGTCAAGGAGATGGTCTTCCTTTTATTTACTTTTTATTATGAGAACATCAACATAACATTTGACTTGATGATGAATGAGTTCATTGAAGATTTGACTCATGGCCACGGGTATATAGCACTAGCATTTTTAAGGTCGAAAGGCTTGACCTTATAGTAAAAAATTTTGATCGGGGTTCGAAAGGTAGTGTTTTTCTCATCATCAGAGGCCATCCTTATATGGTTGTATTCAAACGAGCCATCCATGAAAGAGAAGACTGCATGAGATGAGGCAATATCCACCATGATCTTTAGTATTGGTAATGGAAATTCATCTTTTGGACATGCCTTATTTAAGTCCCTAAAGTCGACACATATGCAAATTTGGTCATTCTTTTTCTTAACTAGGATGACACTGGCCAACCAGGTAGGGTATTTTTTTCAGATAAAACCATCATCAATTAGTTTCTTGATTTTAAAAATAATTAATTATTTAATGTCTAATTGCATGGGTCTAGGAGCTTGCTTAATAGGGTTAGCACTAGGCTCTATTGCTAGTTTTTGGACTGCTGCATCTGAAGATAAACTAGAGATCTCTTCGTAGCACCATGTGAAGTAATCTTTAAACACAGTTAATAGCCTAACTAAGTTATTGGTTTTAGTTTCATTCAATAAAAAACTGATGTATGTTAGACATGGATTATCTTTAGTCCATAAGTTGATTTCTTTGAGCTTGTTGATGGTTGACTTGATCTCTTCTTTGAACTCTGGCAGTGCATCCTTGACTTTAAAATCATCTAGACTATCTAAAGTTTCTAAGCACACCTCCTCATATGAGTTAATATGATTTAAAAAGAACTTATCAGATTCTGAATGATTGGTGATGACTAAGTAGTAATCGTCATCATCGACTAGACCCACTGTACCAAATCCTAGTCCTGGTCTTGATTAACAGCTTTTGCATTTGCTCTCCTATATTCTTTCAAAGTAGTTTCACCTGTGCTTTGACCAAATATATGGGATTAACCCTTTCTTTGTTAAATTATGAACATAAGGTGAGTATCAATCAAAAGGTAATTCTATTAAATCTTTATATGAATCATCCTATAGTTCCACATCAACTTCTTGAATTGAGGATGATGCTCCCAGAAAGAACCTCTAAGTCTTAACATATGTGGATAACTTAGGGGATTCCTTAACTACCAAACCCTTAACTATTTGTGAGAAAAGTGGGGTTAGAGCTAAGGTTCCCAACTAATGCCAAATTATCTCACATACAGACTTGGATACATTTATGCTTTTCTTTGGAGCCCGATCTTCAACATTGTCTGGATCAAGTGTCACCTCCAAGGGAATCTATTGCTGGGAAGAGTTAGTTGGTGTGCTAACCATATAAGACTCTTCCTTTCAACTAGATTATAAGTCTATATGAATAGCAGGTGTACTCCTGGTGTGGTTTATTTATTTTTCAAACTCGAAATTTAAAAATTTAAATTTATTGTTGGGACACCACGTAGATCCGTAGATGTACTCATTAGGGTAATCGGGTGTGACATTGAGGAATTATGTACTATCTCAAGAGACAGAAGTCAACATCCTACAATGAACCTAATCACCTAATAAGGACTCCTAAATACATTGGGTCTTCGAATGTACTAGAGATCTTTCCCCTACTTTTTATGGAAAAGTAAAGTAGGGTTTATTTAAAATTGGGTTCATTAAGTTTCCTATGGAGGCAAGCCCTCATAGTTAATTACATCTTAAGGAATGAGATTCCTTAAGAATACTCTCGACTAAAGTAAATGATCATTGTCTCCAAAGATTTCAATGATTTGACTATCAACAAATTAGTTATTTTTGGAAAAATCAAGTGGGATTGATCAAGAGGAGAGAGTTATTATCAAAACTAAAGAGAGATGATTAGGGGATGCTTACGATGCTAGGAAACCTAGCGAGCATCCCAAACTATCCTATGGTTGGGCTTTCTATTTTTAAAATTTGAAGAGGATTATATGTTTGAGTTCAATTTTTATTAGAAATCTAGGGCTTACAATTCCACAACATGAGATTGTAGAAATGCCTAAAAGGTGAGAATTTATGCTTGTAGCCCGCAAAGAAAAACAACAACCTTGGATCCTAAATTTAGGGAGCTTTGGCAAGGGCTAAGGCATGACCTAAATCTACGACAAAAAAGGGCATATGATTATCTCCACAAGAGAGAATAAACCACCCAACTGTTGGACTTACAATCGCATGGGAGTGGCCACCAACTAACTCCTCCTATAATTTTAAATACATGTAGGCAAGTATTATGCTTTATAATATGGCTAAGTTGTTTTTTATTTAAAAAGGAGACTAAGTCCTTAAACACACATCTTAAGAGACTAGATCATGAAGGGCATGAATAAATGACTGAATCTAATGTAAATTTTGTTAAGTTTTATTTTCATTTTTGGACATTTTTATTTGGCACGGGCTATGGGATTTCATATGCCTAATGCATGAGAAATTGGTTATGGGTCAAAATCAGAAAGAAGAAGGTGTGTTTCCACCATGGCTCTCAAAGGTTAAGCCATTTTCTCTAGCAAAGGTGTAAGCCCTCCATTAACAAGAGTGAAGTAATATGTTTTATGCATGATGTGAGACATACAACATCAAGCTAAGGAGTTGTTAAATCTTTTATTATCTTGATTTATGTCCTAAGCTTTTTAGGTGAGGTTATGAGTTATTTAATTTAATTTTGAGTTGATTAATTGGATAGAAAATTTATTTTTCTTTAAGAGTATAATCATATCCAGGCCATTCAACAATCATCAAGAAATTAAGAAACTAAAAAAATCATGTCATCCTGATTGCATAATCATAAATAAAATATCAATCAATTTATATAATTAGAGCAAAGGATCAAAGGTCGATGCTATACCACGCAAACCAAAAAAGAAAGTGCGAGCTCCCTTATCAACCTCGACATTACAAATGAATAATTACAATTTAGAAGAATTCATGTTATGGTGGTCTCATTATTCATTCTTCATTCTTCATTTTTTTTTCTTTTGATTTGACTTGGGATGTAGTTTGCTACAAGGCTTCACATGGTACCTAAGACATGGTCTTATGACCAATGTTCACCTTAATTTCTCCCATAACATTCATTCTAAATTTTAATTGCAAAATTTACATTAAAATGGGAAAGATAAATCTAACTAAACCTGCAAAATAGATATTAGCTAAATATGCCACACAACCCAAGCAGTTTATATGAATAATTTGGACTTAGCACCCCACACATGGGTAACCAAGTCCACCTATCCTAGTTCAGACATGCTTAGGGTTATAAGCAACCTGCACAGCAAAAGCATTTTTATATTTTTATTACAATGTCCCTTAGGCATAATCCTTTGCATGAGACATGATTAGGCTATGATCATCCTATCATCTAGTCTACGCACATACACCCTAACATCCAATCTAAAAACATTACATCACAAAATAAAATCAGGCATCAAACCATGCACTGCCCTAACATAGAGCTAGAAATGGTGACTTAGCCTAATGTGTGTGTCATTTAAGGCTTGTGTATCATGTCTTAGCTAGGCTTTAAGGTTTAAATTTCTTAAGTGTCAAGGATTCAATTTAGAGGGTTGTTTCATTTTAAGTGATTTAATTTTATTTTTTAATTTTAGATGGTGATTTGATTTAGTTTGAATGAACCTACACTTAGTTACTAAATGTTGTAAAAAGAAGAAAAGAGAAGAGAACTTCTCTTTCATCCTTACCTTAAGTAATTTCTAAGGTAGCTTCATTAATGATTTTTCCTTAGTGAATGTTTTATTATGTGTTTTAATTAACCCTACATTTAGATTTACTCTAAATAGCCCTATTCAATAAGAAAGGCATCTTAGGATTAATTAAGGTGAATTTCTATCACATAACACAAAACAATTTATTTCTTTCCACCATGTATACCATGCATATGAATAATCCTAAGCATACCTATACATGCAATGCAAATTTTGGCACACCTTCATGATGAATGCTAAGAGATATGATTTGGAAATTTGGATATTCCATGAATGCATGTCTTTATTATATAAAAAAAGGGACTCTTTATCCATTAACACAATCCACATTCACTTGTATAAAAGACATAAGTGACTACGGTGCCATTTTTTCTACACTAGGGGCGTAAGGTACAGGACATACTTAGGGCTACTTAAAGCCTCGCAGTCTCGAGATGTCCAAACTAATATACCACTTTTCTTAAATACATATGAATGTATAGAAAGAAATAAGTAGATGAATAATCATGCAAAAGATTTTTATTTGATTTGGTTGTATAATTTACATGTGTAAATATGAGGATCCTTCTTAAGTCATAACATAAAAATGTATAGGATTAAATTTAAGCAAGTGTTGTGTTCTTTTCAAATGAACTATACACTTTGCAAATTCTATTCAAATACATGTTAAGAGAAGAGAAGAAAATAACATAAAACACATCTTTTGCTATAATCACATGCAAGCTTATAAATATTCATAAGTAACATCACTCCATTCATAATTTTTTATTTATAGGTTTTGAAATTAATTTTTGGTTTAATAGTGATCACAGCCACTCATATTCTTAATTTTAGCCATGCAATTTGACATAAAAGGAAACATATTATTTAATTGATTTTTCAAAAGGTATGAATGCATGATTTCATATGGCAAACAATATTTAGCATGCTTAGAAAGAAATAAAGTGATGTAAGCATATGACTTCATTCACCCTAATTAATTCCTAAGGATAACCCAATGAAATAAGATCATTTAAATTGAATCAAAATTCTTTAAGGAGATTTTTATATTTTTAAATTTGATTTGACCTAAAAAATGTGAGAAAGGTTAGCTGGTCCTAACCCATTTCCCCCATGTGTGAATTGGTTTAGTTTACTTTTAGAACAATTAGGTTGATTTTATATTTTATTTAGGTTAAGGTGTGAATTAAATCCATTAATTACCTACCTTACCACTTAACATAATTATAAGTAATTATGATCCAACATATGATATGCAACCACATGGAATTTAAATCAGCAATGCACCTAAGAAATAAAGGGCCTAATGCAATTGATTCATAATTAATGATTAATTAGGCTAAAAGGTTTAATTAAGTACTTTCATAACCATCCTACACATGTAGTTTGATTATAATTTTCCTTGAAGTCTCTTAGGTTATTGAACACCTAAGAATCTACCCAAGATTAAGTGATTAAGTTCTGGAGTGATTTAGTTTTGAATTTGATTAATTGAATTAGTTAATTAAGTAATTAAGCCATTAATTAATTTTCAAATTAACTAAATGTTTACTAAAATGAAATAAACTTAGGGGAAAAGATTTGGAAAACAAATCCTAATCTCATTCTCTAAATCTATTCACTATTTCATGATGATTAACAATCTTAATTAATTAATTTATCATTATTTAATAGGTTAATTAATCATTTAATTAGTTAAGTAAGGGATTAAGCATGAAATAAGCAATTCTCCTAATTAATCCAATAATAAATTCCAAGAAAATCATGAGATTCAAAGGTCATCCCACTAATTAACCCTAGGAAGTTTGGAATTAATTGCTAAAGTAATTAAAGAGTAATTAGCCTAATTATATTTCTAATAAAACCTAAATTGAGTGAAAGTCATAATTAAAAATAAATTAATTCTACTTTTATATTATTCTTCACTAAATTATCTTTAAAATGAACTTTAGTTTGTATTTTTAGGATTTTTCTACAATTAGTTATGAATTTTGGAAGTTTCAGCATTAAAAATGAATTAATTTGAGCTAATTAACCCTGATCCCATCGGGCCATGTGGCAGCTGACGCGGCGCGCTTTCCACATGGCATGATGGGATAGGTTATTTAAGTTGTCACATCCATGGCTGAGTCAGCCGGTTGCAGACGTACTTTCTCCACGGGCCGTCTGATCTAAGACCGGACGATCGCGATTAATCCAGAGGTTTAAGCATAAATTAGAGGGAGATCAATCATGATTTAATCACAACTATCCATTCTAATCATGAGGAGCAGACGGTGTGTGATCTATCTCCTCCTGAGCGATAAGAGACAGATGTCGTCCATCTATCATTGCTCGATCCAAAGTCCCTCGAGCTCGGATGGACTTCAAACTCACCCCACACTTTTGGGGAAGCACAAGCAAGGTATCCAATGGTCAAGATCTCAAGGGATTATAATTTTCTTCATAAAGGACCAAGTAATTTTCATCTTAAGATTGATTTTGAGCAATACCTCGCCGAAGGAGGTAGCTTCCAATGAAAAAGGTAGCTTCGTCTAGTAAAGAAGAAGCCTTATTGAAGGTATCAAGTCTTGATTTGGGGTGGATGGCTCGGTTGATCAAGCTCCCTTTCAATGATAATTGGCTTTGATCAAAGTCCTCCTTCCCGTGGCTTGGTGACTTAGGAAACAACTTGATTGAGCTCGACGAGGTCCCTTGACGATACTTGCAAGATTAATTTGGGTTTGGTGGAGAATTGCATGGGTTGGATCTTCACTTCACCTCCCCTATTTCAATTTTGAGCAAAATCAAGAAGGAGAAATCAAGAGAGCTTGAAAATGGGTTTTGGGATCTTAGGAATGCTTGGTTTTGATTCCTCAAGCTCAATTGAATTCAGTGCTTCTGATTTGAGTGGGAATAAGGGGGAGTATATCTCCCCCTCCTTGGATCGAATGGTGAAGGGTAGAGTTATCATTTTAGCTCAATTGCTGAGATTGGTTCGTTGGTTTGGGCTATTAGGCACCCCATGTGAGTCATTTTAGGAAGAGGACTGGAGGAGAGTGAGTACCCGTGTGTTAGGTGAGTGCATTGTGTGATCCAAGTGCTTAATTTTCATTATAGGGGTCAGTTTGGCCTTGGGTTGGTTCATGGCCAACCCAAGAAAATTGGGTCATGTTCACCACCATCCTGGGTGTCCAAGTTGACCACTAGAATGATGCCAAGTGGCCTTGAGAAAGAATATGACCAAATTCTAAGTGAATTTGGTCATAGGATACTCTTTGACCTAGGGGTAAAGTAGTCATTGGCCTTGATTTTGATTTGGGCAGGTTTGAAATGATTCAAAAGTGGGTTGGGCCAAAAGTGATTTGGAGTTCATTTGGTTTGAATTGGTTCAATTTGACCCATTTAGGTCAAGGGTCAAATAGGTTAGGACCAATTAGTCAAATCAAATCATGGGTTAGGTCAAGTTCAAATGATCATTTGGAGTGGGGTATCATTTGGTTTGGTTCAATTTAGTTTATATTTAGTTTTGGTTCATTTAGGTTCATTTAGGTCAAATGGGTCAAGTCATTGACCAATTTTGACCCATTTGACCCAGATAGGTCGGGTTGGTTTAGGCTTGGTTGATCATTTGAAATGTATTGTGCTTTAGTTTCAATCAATTTTGGTTTACTTTTGATTTCAAATTGATTTGACCTTTTAGTCAAGTTCATGATCAATTAGGCTAGGTTGGGTCTAGTTGGCCAATTGAAGCTTTGTTCAAGTTCAACAATCAATTTAGAATGAATTTGATCCATTGGTTGCAATCAATTTGGCTTAGATCAATATTTGACCCATTTTTAGTTTTTAGGTCAATTGGGTCAACTTAGGTCAAGTGGCCAATTAGGCTTAATTTGGCTCAATTGATGGCTTGGTCAAGTTCAATCATTGATTATGAATTAATTTAGATTAATGGTTTCAATCAATTTGGCATATCATGGATTTTGGCTTGTTTGGATTTCAATTGGGCTAAATGTTGACTTGGTCAAAGGCTAGGTTTGACTAAGTTTGACCCAATTTGAGTAATTAATCATCCTAGGATGATTGTTGCTCACAATGTGAGGCTTAGATGGGCTTAGTTCAATCAAATTTGGGTTGGATTAGAACTTGGCTCAAAAAGGTGCTTTAGATCACTTTGGGTCAAGTGAGCCTAAATGGGTCAATTGGTTTGATCAAGGCTTGATTCAAGCTTGGTTGAACTCACATATGGACTTATGATGGAAATATAAATCCAATTGCAAGTGATTTGAAGTCAAATGGGTTTTGATTCATTTGATAATTCCAAGTTCAAAGGATGAACATGGGTTTGATTTGAGTTAGTATAATTTTGGTTTGGTGATTCAAGTTTATGTTTATATTTGGGTATGTGATTGAAGGAATGATTGTTTGAAGAGAAAATCCAAGGATTTAGATTGATTTGAGAATGGTTTGGCTAAGTTCAAGGATCTGACATGAAAGAGTATTAGTTTGATTTTGGTTACATTTGGATTTTAGTTTTGAATTTAGTTTTGGTTAAATGAAATTTTATTTCATCTCTATTTGTAAATATAAATGAGAATATAAATGGGTTATGAGAAAATCTTTTGAGTTTGGAGTGATTTGGATTTGATTTGAGCTAAGTCCATAAGTTGGAAAGATTTTGGATTTGGAATTAATCATGGGTTTCAATTATTTGATTTGGAGTTGATTCATGATTTAGATTTTGGAATTGATTTATGATTTGAGAAAATCAGTTGAGTTGGAATTGAATTAAGATTTGGTTTGAGCTAAGTCCATAAGATGAAATCAAAGGGCTTAGAAAAAATTTTGGATTTGATTTAAGATTTGAGAAAATCAATTGAGTTGGAATTGATTTAAGATTTGATTTGGAATTGATTTATGATTTCAGAAAATCAATTGAGTTGGAATTGATTTAAGATTTGAGTTTGCGAATTGATTTATGATTTGAGAGAATGAATTGAGTTGAAATTGATTTGAGATTTGAATTTGATGTTTGGTTTGAAAGAAGGAAGCAAGGATTGGGTTCAAGCTATAGGGTAGGCAAGTCCTCATAATACCCCTAAGGCATAACCTAATCCTATGGCTAACACTTCTAAGTCTCTAGGTTTAGGTTAAGTGTTCACCTAATCACTAGAAGTGTCTTAAGACTAAGGAACTCTTAGTTTCTAGAGCAGTCGTATGTCTAAGATGAAGAAGTTCAAAGCTCACTCCAAAAGTGAGGTCAACAAAGGGCGCCCAATATGTGTGGCGTGACTGACAAGGCATACTGCACGTGGTGTTGACCGAGGTGATCAATAACATTCGAACGATCACAAGAACTAACAGAAATGATCTACTCCTAAACTCAAGGTGTAGAAGGAATCAAGATCTTAGTGCAATGTGACTCTACTTATGTCAAAAATAGAAGAGAGTAAAGGAGGAATCTGCTAGAGATTGAATATGTGAACCTTCCACTAAGAAAATAGGTTCAAGTCATCCACTAGAGGATGAGAGGTTGTGAAATCTACACGGGATTAAAATTTGGAATCCAATAGGGATAAAAGATGTGAACCTTCCACTAGGGGAACATGTTTGGGTTGGCTTGAATTAACTCCACTAGGGAGATCGAAAAGATTTGCATCTCACTGAGGAGAAGCTGATTGATTTGATTGTTTAATTTTGCTCCACTTGGGGAGGTTGGTTGATTTCATTTCAGATTTTTTTATTTTTGAATTTTTGAGATGGACCCTGTCAGTTTGCGATGGATTGTGTTGAGTATGGGCCATGTCAGCCTTGGCCTACTTCAGATTTACTAGTCCAAAGAGATAGTCTACCAACCACATGGTAAGACTATCCAACCAAAAAGGTGCCTTTCGATGTGTAATGATTGTACTAAGAAGAAAGTGTAGTAGACTTACATCCTCCAAAGTAGCATCAGTCGTTGGGGTGATCTGTTGGTGAAGCAACGGATTAAACCCAACCTTAGGTTGACTACTGAGTGAATTCCACTGGGGAACTTAAATCAGCTCAAAGATAGTCAAAATTAATTTTATTTTTTAATTATATTTGATGGGTCCCACCAATTTACGATGGACTGCACTGAGTAGGGGCCATATCATCCTTGACATACTTCAGATTTACCATTCCAAAGGGAGTAGTTTTCTGGCCACATGGGAGAACTATCTAACCAAAGGGGTGCCTTTCGATTTGCAGTGACCAATTCAGGCAAGAAAGCATGGGAACTCACATCTTTCCTAAATAAAAGACCGCCGGGGTGACACATTAGCAAGGTAACATGCCAAGCTGACCTTGGGCTACCTATTAATTTACGACAGTCATGCTAGAAAGAATGCGTAGTAGACTTATATCTTCCAAAGTGAAATGATTATCGGGGTAACCTGTTCGTGGTAAAATAGATTGAACTCGACCTAAGGGCGACTATAGAGATGCCTACCTGGGGACTTATCTCAAATCAAGTGTAGTCAGGCAATTCCTATAGAGAGTTTTATTGATACTTCCCTAAAGATAAGATACCTGCTTGGGAAAGGGGTCGCTGGGGGATTGAATTTCTAATCCATAAGTGAATAGATTTGTTTGTTTATTAGTTAGTTTGTTTATCATGGACCATGTTGGTTTGTGAGGGATCATGCTAAGAAGGAGCTTATATCAGCCTAGACCTATCCCAGATCTACTGAACCAAGGGAGAATCTGTGCATCTGCTAAACAAATTCTCCAACCATAGGGATGGCTATTAGGAAAGGTGGACTGTCCAATCCAATAGTAACTCGGGTAGTGTCTAAATGGGATCGCAAAGGATCTGATCCAAGTTGAGTGCCCACAAGGGAGGGGCCATTAAGAGCTTTATCCAAAACTCTGAAGAAGATAATATCTATAGGTATTTGGTGGCCAACTCAAGGAGAAAGTGTGGGGACTCACATCTACCAAGAGTGGTGTATCCATCGGGCCAGTCACTGTCAGCATAAAGAACATCAACTAACCTAAAGTTTTCACCAGTTTACAACAAGTAGCCTCGAAAGAAAGCATCAAGGACTCACATCCTTCTACAGCAGAACTGATTACCAAGATAGTTTTTCTTCTGCTTGATAGGTGCTATCCGACCTAGGGTAACTAAGGAGTGAATGCCACTGGGGACTTATATCAACTCAAGAGTAATCAAGAGGAAAGGAGTCATTGGGGGACTTATCCTAAATCTCAAATATATTCAACCTAGTCAGTGCATGATGGTTAATCTAAGAAGAAAGCATGTAGCCTTACATCCTCTTAAATAGAGTCACTATAAGATAGCTTACTGGCTGTGCAATGAGGCATACCAAACTAACAAGGTGCTCATCAATTTATAATGGTCAAGTCAGGAAGAAAGCGGGGGGACTCACATCTTCTAAATAGGTGACCACTAGGGTGACACACTAGCAAAGTAATGTGTCAGCCCAACCTAGAGCAGCTAATGAGTGAGTGTCATAGGGGGCTTGCTCCCACATCACAATAGCTTGAGACAAAAGATATGTTTTTATGTTTGTGTTTATGTTCAAAGAAGATATGATGTCACTTGGGTTATTTTGCACCTATCCTAAAACATGTTTAAAAGTTGATGATAGGGTGCCATGAATGGCAGTTATGATTCCACTAAGGAAGGATGCCGCTTGGGTTCTCTTACACCTAACTTAGCCATGCTAATCAAAATAGGATGCCACTTGGGTTATCTCACACCTATTCTAGTAGCATTGGGGAATCATGTATAATTTATGTTTGTGTTGTGAAAGAGGGATAGGATGCCTCTTGGGTTTTCTTACACCTACCCTAAACACGTCATGACAGATTCACAAACAAGCAAATAATGCTTTGGATGAATTGAAATAGAATTTTGAAGATAATTATTTCCAAACATGATTTTATGAGTAATATTTCTTTAAATAAAAACCATTGATTGGAAGCATCGGGTGTTCCCCTTTACAATCAATAAGTTAATAGGATCCTCCTTGGTAGGCATTCTCTATGATAAAATGGTCCTTCTCAATTGGGTTCAAACTTGCCTCACATATTTTGACGGGCAATAATTGGTCTCCTTAGAACTGAAATAAGTTCTCCTACTTGAAAAGCTCTAGGGCGGACCAGCTTGTTGTGAGCTTGAATCATATTATTTTGTACAACTCGAGGTTATGGCATGCCCGTAGGCATCTCTCCTCCAAACCTTCGAGTTCTTCTAACCACAACTTGGCATTTTATTTTGTACTGATTTTACTACCCATTGCTATCCTTAGTGATGGGAGTTGCACTTCTAAGGGTAGAATGGCTTTGAAACCATACACTAAGGAGAACGGGGTAGATTGAGTTAGAGTTCTGTATATGGTGTGGTGTGCTCACAAAGCTTCAACTAGCTGCTCATGTCACTGTCGCTTGTTGTCATCGAGTGTCTTCTTTAGTATCTGGATGAGAGTTTTATTGAATGCTTCTCCTTGGCCATTTTTCCTGGCATAGTAGATGGTGGAGTATCTCCAATCTATACTATGTCTCTTGGCGAAGCTGTTGATCTTGGTGCTCTTGAATGTAGTACCATTATCGGATATAATTCATTGAGGCACCCCAAACCTATATACGATATGGTTCTTAAAAAACTAGAGCACATGCTGAGTTGTGACCTCTCTGAGTGGGATTGCCTCTACCCACTTGGAAAAGTAGTTGGTGGCAGCTAAGATGAATCGATGACCCTTTGAAGAAGGAGGATTGATAGGCCAACATAGGATGTAGAATGTTGGGTGGTTGATGTATGACCACACTGTGTACCTAACACTAATGGCATCTACTGGCTACATTCATGCAGTCTGTGATCATCAAAGGCCAATAGTATCCAAGTCTCTTAATCTTTACTTTCATCTTCAGATCAGATTGATGCGCTCTGTATAGAACTGAATGTACCTCGATCACAATCTTATGGGCTTCATGTTTTTCTAAACAGTGTAACCACATTTGATCAAAAGATCGTCGGTATAAGGTGCCATTCACGAGAGCATAGGAGAGAGCTCTCTACTTCATTTGATGGGATTGTGATTTCTCTTGAGGTAGTTTTCTTTTGTTCAAGTAAACTATGAATGGTTTCCTTCAATCTAGCTCTAAGTCTTTATTGGCAACGATAACCTCCCCTTCAAGAGAAAGTCTCTCGATGAGTTCAGCATCAATAAGGGATAGGACTTGTCTATTTTGGACCCTTATTGGAATGGACTCATCTTCCAGACATGCCACTTCCTTGGTGAGTTTTTCCAAAGCATCTACTACTGTGTTATCTCCTTGAGAAACCTTGTAGATGGTGACCGTGGATTTGGGCCAATTTCATGGTGTACTGTGGTGAAGTTTAGGTTTTAGAACCTTATAGACCCAACAATCTTGATTACCAGAGAATCAGATGTTGATGCGTTTGACACACACTATAATAGCTAACTCAAGATCGATAATTAAAGCCTCATACTCAACTTCATTATTGGTGTATAGATTGAAAAGATAGTATGAGAATCTCATCACATCATAGTCTGGAGTTAAGAGAACGTTCCTACCCCTACCTTTCCTGGAAGAGTAGATTGTGATTCTTCTCCTTTTGCAAGAAAGTTATGCCATCAAAATACATCTCCCAATGATGATTATCAACCTACCCTAAGTTCATGATTTGTTAATTGGGGAGATCATCACTAAGCAGAGAGTTAGCAGGTAGTGGGTGTGCTGCTAAGAAATCCGCAAGTGTCTGCCCTTTCATCACACGGAGGGGTATAAATGTGATGTCAAATTGTGAGAGAATCATGGACCAACGTGCCAACCATCTAGATAACATTGGTCGTGTCATGAGATACTATAGTAGTTTGATTCTTGAAATCAAGTTCACCTTATGAGAAAGCATATAGTGTCATAGCTTTTGGGATGCAAAGATTAAAGCTAGGCAATATTTCTCAATAGGTGGGTAGTTTACTTCAGCAGGGATCAAACGATGGCTAAGGTAGTAGAGAGCATTCTCCTTTCCTTCGTTGTTATTTCAAGCCAAAAAAAATGCCAAGGGAGTCATCCAATGCAGTAGTGTAGAGGATAAGTGGCTTGCCCGTGATAGGGGCTGCTAGAACTATCGGCTTCACCAAATATTATTTAATGTCTTCAAAAGTATGCTGGCACTTGTCATCCCACTTGAACTTAGCATCCTTTTTGACAAGTACTAAAAATGGCTTGCATCTCCCCAATAGATTGGAGATAAAGCATCTTAAATATGCCAACCACCCTTGGAACGATATGAGTTGGGTTAAACTTTTAGGAGGTGTCATTTCTAAGAAAGCTTTGATCAATTTTAGATTTATCTCTATTCCCCGATTCCAAACAACAAACCCAAGGAACTTCCCTAAAGCTAATCTAAATGCACACTTCAGGGGGTTCATTTTGAGGTTAAATTGTCTTAACTATTCTAATACTACTCTTAAGTCAAAGATATGGCCTTCCGTTTCTTTGTTTTTGACTACTAGATCATCAACATAGCATTCAACTTAAAGATGAATGAGTTCATTGAAGATCTAAGTCATGGCCCACTAGTATGTAGCACCAGCATTTTTAAGGCCAAAAGGCAAGACCTTATAACAATATATTCCAATTGGGGTTCTAAATGCAGTGTTTCTTTCATCCTCAGGGGCCATCTTGATTTGGTTGTAGCCAGATGACCCATCCATGATGGATAATATTGCATGAGATGAGGCGATGTCCACCATTAATTCTAGTATAGGAAGTGAAAATTCATCCTTAGGACATGCCTTGTTTAAGTCCCTAAAATTGACGCATATACGAATTTGGTCATTCTTTTTCTTAACTGGCATTACATTGGCTAACCAGGTAGGGTATTTTTTTTCCTGATAAAACCAACATCGATCAATTTTTTATTTCAGAAATGACTTATTATTTGATTTCTAATCGCATGCATCTAGGAGCTTGCTTAATAGGGTTAGTGTTGGGGTCTTTTGCTAGTTTATGGACTACTATGTCAGGAGATAATTTGTGCATCTCTTCATAGCTCCATTCAAAGCAGTCCTTAAACTCAATCAATAGCCTAACTAAGTCATTGGTTTCTTCTTCATTCAAAAGAGAACTTATGTATGTGGAGTGTGTATTTTCTTCTATCCCAAGGTTGATTTCTTTGAGCTTGTTGATAGTTGAATGGATTTCCTCTTCAAATTTTGGAGGTGCATCTTTGATTTGAAGACCATCATGATCACCTGAAGTTTTTAAACACACATCCTCATAAGAGTTAGTGTGGTTTGAGAAGATCCTATTAAACTCCATATGATTTGTGACAACTAATCAATAATCATTATCGTCGACTGGACCCACTATACCGAATCCTAATCCTGGTCTTGATTATGCATCCCTGCTTTAATTGTTCCACAGCTTCTCAAAATACTTCGACCTGTTCTTGGACCATGTATAAGGAATCAAACCTTTCTTTGCAAGATTATGAACATAAGGCTAGTACCAATCAAAATGTAATTTCATTAAATCTTTATATGAATTATCCTCAAGTTCTGCATTAGCTTCTAGACTTGAGGATGATTATTCCAACAAGAATCTCTTTGGCTTGACATTCAGGGAAGACCTAGGGGCTTCTTTAACTACTAAACCTTCAATTTTTTGAGAAGATAGTGAGGTCAAAGCTAAAGTTTCCAACTGCCTAATAGTTTTACACAAACCTAATTCGAATACATTCGTGCTTTGTTTGGAGGCCTGGTCTTCATCACTGCATGCCTCTAGTGTTACCTCCAATGAAACCTGCTAAGAGGGGTTAGCTGGTATGCTAATCACATGAGACTCATCCTTTGAGCTGGATTTTAAGTCTATGTGAAAAGCAGGGGTACTCCTGTGAACTAGAACATGGTCCCTATTGGTTAATTGCCAACCAGGGGGTCTTCCACCTCTGGAATTGCCTCTATATCTGCCTCTGCCTCTGCCTCTGCCTGGGGAGGTCGAGTCATCCTACCTATATGTCCATATGGTGGAATGAACTTTGGGTGAAATGTAACATGTGGCTCTACCTCTTCCTTGGTGTCCCTTTCTCGCTTATTTGTACTTTCTTTCTTCTTCTTTTTTTCTTTTTCTCTTTCTTTTTTTTTTCTTCTTTTTATTTTTTTTGTATTTGAATTTTGACCAAATTCATGAGAAAGGGTGTTCTAATTTTGAGCAAGATAGTAGGTCGAATCCTCATATATCTCGACTTCTCTAATTGAAAATGGATTTTCATCTCTTTTGATATAATATTCAATTCCCTCTCTTCAAAACCTGATGCACTAATGAAGAGAGAATGGAATCATCTTATTCTAGTGTATCCAAGGCCTACCGAGCAAAGCAGTGAATGATGTATTTATATTAATTATTTAGAACTTGGCTTCAGTCTTTCAGTCATCTATTTCCAAAGATAACACTATGTAGCCTAAAGTCCTCTCGCCTTATTCATTGAATCCTCTTAAGATCATCCGATTTCTTCAGAGCTTAGAGATGCCAATCCTCAAATAGGCAAGGGTTTTTAGGCTCATAATGTTCATCGATGTATCTGGATCAACTAACACCCTAGAAAGTTTGAATCTGTCCATATCCACTATAATGTAAAGGGGATAGTTGTGCTCCATGTCCCCTAGAAGAAGATCTTCATCGGTGAATGTGACTCCCTGGGCTTCTCTTGAATAATGTGCCTCCTCTCTGATAGCAGTCAGCTGAGATAAGCATATTTTTGAATTAAGAAGAGCTTTGATTAATGATTCCTTCATCTCTTTGGATAAGACAAGGGCATCATACATGCTTAGTTTAGCTGGCAGCTTTTTTAGGAGAGCAAGGACATTATAATCAACTATTGGCTAATCCTCCATAAGCATATCCATGAGTGGAGTATCCTGTGGAGGGGCTTCTTGATCACTGAAACCAATGACTTATTTTCCTTTATCTTGAGGTGCTACCCTAGGAAGTAGAACCTTGCCACTACAGAGGTTAACTTTGGTGACCTCTATGTGGAAGATTCTACCGCCATCGTTCACCCAGCCTTCTCCTATAGGACCCTCAAAATTAGATGATTCTAAGTCTATCTCAAGAGATGAACCCGTAGTATTCAGAAAGAGTAGAGTCATAAAACCCATTAGAAGTGACATAGATATAATTCAAACTAGTTTTATTCCTAGATTTCTTGGATTTAAAAGGAGGTACATAGTAAAAATCTAGCAAAGTAAGTGGGGTAAGGATTTGATGCCCTCATCCACTGATACAATATGTCTACTAGAAGAAGAGCTAGCTGAAGTAGAAGTGATGGTTGAAGTAGTAGCTACAATGGTGGAATGGAGGCTAGGATCGATCGGTGGCTGTGATACTTGGCTATCCTGCAAGTATGCTACGCCGCTGAGCTCCACTTTCCTAAGTTGTCTTTGGCAACTTGTGAACCTTCTTTGATGTTGGAGGTTAGAGGTGCCTCGAGCACCTAGAAGGAAAGTTTCTTGATTTTTGAAATAATCTTTTTAGAGGTTTGGGATAGAGAGATATCCCAACCTTCTTTTATTTTAAGAGGATCACATGTATCCCCAAAGATTACCCTACAAGAACTGGATGGTTGTTCCACCAGATATTCCTTTGGGATAACTATAGCACTTGACTTGTAGTTGTGCTCAAGCCAGTCCTTAAATGTAAAGCAATCCTCTAAAATATGGCCTAGCATGTGGTGGTAAGGGTAAAAGTTAAGATCATTACTCACCTTTCTCCGCTTTCTAGGCTCGTAGCTAAAAATTAGGTTTCTTTAAGAGGTTCTTAAAGATTTTTCAGTACCTCCTCTTAAATGAATAAGTTTATTTAATTTATCCAAAAGAGGTGATGATTGGGTGGGTATGGTACCAGAGTATGGATGAGAATGAAAGGAAGGCCATGGAGGCTAGCGGTGGTAGGATGGTGAAAATGAAAGCAAGTAAAGTGAAGGGTGGAGCTGAGGTCTCTCATGTCGATCCCTGCTTCCCCTTGTCCAATACTGCTACTACCCCTAGTTTATTTTCATAAACCTTCTGCGACTTTGGCTTTGATGACTGATCTTGAAAAGGAAACTATTTGGCCTCTCCTTGTAGATTAACCACCTTGTTGATTACCTTCTCAAATGTCTTGATGGAAAAACTTTTAAGCATGTAGGTGACCAGGCCATGAATATTCTTTAGTAGAATTTCAAAAGCGTGTTGTTTAGATGGCTACAATTTGCATTTCATGCTTAAATTGTACCATCTAAGAATATAATTAACAAGGGACTTATCGGGATGTTGTTATGATATAACGAGATCACCCACAATTACCCTTTGTTGAGCTCTAGCAAACCTCTTAATAAAATGTTGCTCTAACTCAGCAAAAGTCTTCACTGAATCATTAGGGAGTTAAGCATACCAATCAAAGGTTGTACCCACTATGCTGTTGATAAAGAGATGGAATAATAGTGCATCACTGCCACCATCATTGCAATAGCTAGCCCTGAAGTGCACTATATGCTGGCGTGGGTTCTCGCTGCCATCAAAACTCCTGAAAAAAGAAGGAACAAAACCCTTAGGATATTGGATAGCATCGAATTCCTCTGGGTAAGGGCTACCCTTTCGAATTAATGAACCACCTCAGGCTTGCACCAGTGCTTCTCTCACTTGTAGTTCAACCATGAGCTTGATATCTTTTTTTTGTATGGAGGTACTATTCACTACCTTCCTATACAACCTAGTGTTGCCCTGTTCTACCGGAGGTGAACACTTGGGTTGATCCAAAACATGCAGTAACTCAAGCTGGCTAGTCTCCATAATGGTAGGATGTGTTACTAGGGCTTGATTTTAAAGTGCCAGAATTTTTGCTAGCAAATCTTTGAGCCTCTTTCCCATCTTGTCAGTCTACTCATCCTTCTGTTTAAGTTATTGAAAGAGGTGTTAGGTCGAATAGGCTGTTTCATCCTATTCGACTGCAACACCTTCCAAACTCCGATGATCCTAAAGGAGAAAACCTTTAGTATCAGCAATATGCACCTCTACTTAGTCTTTCAATAAATCATCTTCATTGGGATCAAACCTAACCTTCTCTTCTTCTAGGTCAGACCAATCATACCCTAGGATTTCCTTCTTCTCAATGAGGAACTGTGCTATGATGTCATCAAAGGAACAGTCCAATTGTGCATGCACAAATGCCCATGGATGACTGGTGGTGGGATCATGCTCATGAATGGAGATAAATTTGACCTCCCTTGATACTAGAGAGATAACCCTGTGAGGTCTACACTCACTAGAAGAAACATGCTCATGGCTATCAACTGCTATAGAAGGAGTACTTCCCCTGGGGGGATCTATCGCCATAGGGACAACAGAATTGTCTCTTTCTCCCTCTGTTGCTGCTACATCCATGATCTGTTGAGGGGGTGGTGGTGATGGCACGACTATGATACTACGAGGTTGCCACTCCCTTTTCACCGCAACTGAAGTAGGAGGTCGAGCAGGAGAGCTCGACCTCGCCTTAGTTGTCGGTGTAAATGAAATGGGATCTCTTGGTTGTAGCCAAATCACCAGTGGGGCTTTCTTTTCTTCTGATGCTGCCTTCATGGCTTTAGATGGAACTGTGGAAGATGGGACCTATACTGACGATGGAAAATGTGGAGTAGAGCGGTGTGGTGGAGACAACATCGACTCCCTCTATGCGAGAGCTCTCCTCCCATGGTGGGCAGTACTAATCAATAGAATATTATCAGTGTGATCGACGTGGGTAGGGCAATAATTAGGGAAATTTATGAGGGCAGAGGCTGCTAACTGCCTGGTGTACCTTCATCTCCCTCTGCTAGTAACATGAACTGATACACGAGCCTCTTTGGCCCTCTCCTAATGGATATGCTCGCCCACACTGCAAGGAATAATCGATCATAAATTAAATTGGGCACTGGACTCTGACCATCTGTAAGCCCCACCAACTTGGTGTAGAACTATCCTAAGGATGACATACGACCTCTTCCTATCTCTAGTAGGTGCTTCATACTGAACTGCAGGTAGAGGTGACACTGTAATCCTTCTAACATCATCCTCGCTATCAGATCCAGAAAGACCATGAAACTTGTTCTGTGTAATCAGAGGAGAAACTACCCTGGGTGACTCCTCTAATGCAACCTAAGAGACTGGCTCCATCTCCTTGGTGATGCGCACATGATGCCGCTTGATCTTGCGGCTCTTATTAATCTGAGTTTTCGGTGGAGCAGATGAGAACTACCCTTCTCAAAGGTAGGGAGATTATCTCAAAGCGAGTAGCCTTCCCTTAGAGGAAGCCTGAGTGGTCCCAGCCATCAAGGTAATGGTAACAATGTGACTGACTGGAGATGTGGCTACTATGGGAACCTCCACCACCTTCCTCTTCAGTGAAGGAAATTCAAAATCTGAAGGCATCTCAACATGAATGATTAGCTTCTGCCCAGTCACCACATTCTTATTGACGGTGGTCAAGGTTCCCCCTCACAAGTGATCTTGGCCCCCTCAAATCCTCGGCCAATGTGTATAAGGTGAGCAAAATTAGTTTGTGGGAGGCTGGCCAGATCCAAGGCCAAATCCATCCTAAAAAGGAAAGTGAACACATACGTTTGAGCATCCATTTGAACTGTACTGAACTTGAGAAAAAGCTGACTGAGACTAAACTCGAACTCTGTAATTATTGGAAACAAACTCAAATCAGATTTTGTGTTTTTGATATTATATTGACTTTTTGAATTTGATTTAGAATTTGAGCCCACACTCAACAATTTGAATATGTTAAGTGGGGCTTATTGAATTTAGGAAAGAGATTTTTGAATTTAGAATCCATTTTCAACAAATTTGTGTATGTTGAAAATGGGTTCAAATATTTCGAAGAAATTTTTTTATGCTTCCATTGGTTCATATTTGAATTTGATTTTATTGGGACCCTTTATTTAACAAATTTGTATGTTAAATAGAGGTCAATTGATTTTGTTTGGGATTACTCATTTAGAAATTTGGGTATCAATGAGTTGTTTGAAAATTCTTTATTTGCCCATGATGTGAATCATGTGTGAATTTGAAAATTGAGTCTTTACTTAGCAAATTTATGTATGCTAAATAAAGTCCAAATGTATTTGATTTTTTGTTTTGATTTTTGAAAATGAGGTCTTTACTTAGCAAATTTGGGAATGCTAAATAAAGGCCAAATGTGTTTGATTTTTTATTTTTGAAAATGGAACATTTACTTAGCAAATTTGTGTATGCTAAATAAAGTCCAAATGTGTTTCATTTCTATTTTGATTTTTGAAAATGAGAACTTTACTTAGCAGATCTTTGAATGCTAAATAAAGTTCAAATGCATTTTTGGTTTTGATGTTTTGATTTTTGAAAATGAGAACTTTACTTAGCAAATTTATGTATGCTAAATAAAGTTCAAATGTGTTTTTGGTTTTGATGTTTTGATTTTGAAAAGAGGGATCTTTCTTTAAAAAATTTGGGTATGCTAAATGAAAGATCCAAATTTATTTTGAAAAAATGAAACTCTCATTTGACAAATTTGGATATGTAAAATGGGAGTCAATCATGTTTTATTTTTTTTTCAAAGATGAAATTTTTTTTTGTGTGATTACTGGTTTTTTAAAAAAAAAATAAGGGAATTCCAAATTAACATGTGGGGAATGTGTTGAGTGGATTTTTAAATAGTGTGAAATGTTTTGGAAATGAAACCTCCATCAAACAAATTTGGATATATTGAATGAAGAGGTTTATATTCAAATTTGTACTTTTTTGAAAAGGAAGAACCCAACTTCAATATATACATATAATGAATGGAGTTTCAATTTTATGACATGATTTTATTTGAAATGAAATCTTTCAATAAATTTGGGTATATTGAATGAGATTTTATTTTTTCAAATGTGTTCTTTGAAAGGTGATTTTGATTTTATTTGGACATGAAATCTTCATTCAATTAATTTGGGTACATTGAATGAGGATGTTCATTTGTGCTTTTTAAAAGATGATTTTGATTTTATTTTAAAATGAAATCTTCATTCAATAAATTTGGGTATATTGAATGAGGACGTTCATTTGTGCTTTTTGAAAGATGGTTCTGATTTTATTTGGAAATAAAATTTTATTCAATAAATTTAGATATATTGAATGAGGATGTTCATTTTCAAATATGTGCTTTTTGAAAGATGATTTTGATTTTATTTGGAAATGAAATCTTCATTTAATAAATTTGGGTATATTGAATGAGCACGTTCATTTTCAAATATGTGCTTTTTAAAAGATGTTTTTGATTTTACTTGAAAATGAAATCTTCATTCAATAAATTTGGGTATATTGAATGACGACGTTCATTTTCAAATATGTGCTTTTTGAAAGATGCTTTTGATTTTATTTGGAAATGAAATCTTCATTCAATAAATTTGAGCATATTGAATGAGGATGTTCATATGTCCTTTTTGAAAGATGATTTTAATTTTATTTGGAAATGGAATCTTCATTCAATAAAATTAAGTGTATTGAATGAGGATGTTCATATGTGCTTTTTAAAAGATGATTTTGATTTTATTTGGAAATGAAATCTTCATTCAATAAATTTGAGTATATTGAATGAGGATGTTCAAATGTGATTTTTAAAAGATAATTTTGATTTTATTTGAAAATGAAATCTTCATTCAATAAATTTGATTATATTGAACGAGGATGTTCATATGTGTTTTTTAAAAGATGATTTTGATTTTATTTGGAAATGAAATCTTCATCCAATAAATTTGAGTGTATTGAATGAGGATGTTCATATGTGCTTTTTAAAAGATGATTTTGATTTTATTTGGAAATGAAATCCTCATTCAATAAATTTGAGTATATTTAATGAGAATGATCATTTGTGCTTTTTAAAAAATGATTCTCAACTTTGATTTTTCAAAAGATCTTACATGTAGCAATCTTGAAGATTGTTAGATGAGGTTGATAAAAGTTTTGTGCAAGTATTTTTATGCAAAAAAGTGCTTTTGAAAAGTGATATTTTTATGAGGGATTTATTTTTCTTATTTGTATAATGAAACTTACCTTACCATAAGGAGGTTCAACAAGGTTTTTAGTAATCTCTTTTTATTAAATTTTATTTTCACCTATTGGAGGACTCAAAAGGGGTTTTAAGCCCTACACAGAGTGAAGTCCTAAAACCTAAAGGATGTTGGCTAGCTTAGCTTAAGAATGAAATAAGCTAAGGGCCAACGAAAAAGAATGATAGTCTCAGATTCATATAGAAATACAAATACACTATTGATACTTGGAGATAATGATCTTTTATTATAGATGGAGAGAGGAACCATCCCTAGCAGAGTTGCCAGAAAAATCTATGGTGTATTTATTTTTTAAACTTGGAATTTGAAAAGTTATATTTGTTTTTAGGACACCATGTAGATCCACAGATGAACTTATTAGGGTGATCGGGTGTGACATTGAGGAATGATGTACTATCTCGAGAGATAGAAGTTGTCATTCTACAATGAACCTAATCACCTAATAAACACTCCTAAGGACAATGGATCTTCGAATGTACTAGAGATATTTCTCCTATTTTCAATGCAAAACTAAAGTAGGGTTTATTTTAAACCAGGTCCATTAAGTTTCCTATGGAGGCAAGCCCCCACTGTTAATTAAATCTTAAAGAATGAGGCCTTAAGAATACTCTCTATTAAGGTAAATGATCATTCTCTCCAACAATTTCAAAGATAGGACTATCAACAAATTGCTTAGTTTTGGAAAAATTAAGTGGGATTGATCAAGAGGAGAGAGTTATTATCGAAACCAAAGGGAGATGAGTAGGGGATGCTTATGATGCTAGGAAACTTAACGAGAATCCCAAACTATCCGATGGTTGGGCTTTATATTTTTGAAACTTGAACAGGGTTATATGTTTGAGTTGAATTTTTATTAGAAATCTAGGGCTTACAATTTCACAACACGAGATTGTAGAAATGCCTAAGAGGTGAAGATTTATGCTTGTAGCCTGTAAAGGGAAACAGCAACCTCGGATCATAAATCTAAAGATCTTTGGCAAGGACTAATGCACGACCTAAATCTAAGTAAAAAATAGGTATATGATTTATCTTCATAAAAGAGAATAAACCACCCGATTGTCGGACTTATAACCGCCTAGGGATGGCCGCCAACTAACTCCTCCTATGATTTTAAATACATGTAGGCAAGTCTTATGCTTTGTAAGATGGCTAAGCTATTATTTATTTAGAAAGGAGACTAAATTCTTAAACACACTCCCTAAGAGACTAGATCATGAAGGGCATGAATAAATGACTTAATCTAATGTAAATTTTGTTAAGTTTTATGTTCATTTTTAGAAATTTTTATTTCACATGAGCTCTGGGATTTCATATGCCTAATGCATGATTAATTGATTATGGGCCAAAATCTAAAAGAATGAGGTGTGTTTCCACCATAGCTCTCAAAGGTCAAGCCATTTTCTCTAGCAAAGGTGGAAGCTCTCTATTAGTAAGAGTGAAATAATATATTTTATGCATGATGTGAGACATACAACATCCAGCTAAGGAATTGCTAAATCTTTTACTATCTTGATTTATATCCTAGGCTTTTTAGGTGAGGTTATGAGTTGTTTAATTTAATTTTGAGTTGATTAATTGGATAGATAATTTATTTTTTCCTAGGAGTCTAATCGCAGGCCATTCAACAACCATCAAGCAATTAAGAAATAAGGAAAATCATGTCATCCTAATTGTGCAATCATAAATAAAACATCAATCAATTTATATAATTAGCATAAAATGATCAACATGCATTGGTACCAATGCATAAACCAAAAAGAAATGTGGGTAGCAAGCTCTATATACAATGTATTATAAATGAATAATTATAATTTAGGAATTGTTTTAATTCTTCTCATTCTTCATTTCTTTCTTTCTTCATTTCTTTCTTACTTTTGATTTGAATTGGAATGTAGTTTGCTCCAAGGCTTCACATAGTACATAAGACATGGTCTTATGACCAATGTTCACCTTAATTTCCCCCATAACATTCAATAATAAATTCCAATAAAATTCCAAGAAAATTATGAGAGGCAGAGGTCATCCAAATAATTAACCCTATGAGGTTTAGAATTAATTGCTAAAGTAATTAAAGAGTAATTAACCTAATTATATTTCTAATAAAATCCAAATTGGGTGAAAGCCACTATTTAAAATCAATTAATTTTAATTTTATATTATTCATCACTGAATATCTTTAAAATGAACTTGAGTTTGTATTTTTTTTTCTACAACTAGTTATGAATTTTAAAAAAGTTTCGATTAAAATAAATTAAAGTAATCTAATCTCATCGGCCATGTAGTGGTCGATGCGACGCTTTCACATGGCATGACGGATAGGTTATTTAAGTTGTCACATCCATGGCTAACTCAACCGGCGATGGACGCGCTTTCTCCATAGGCTGTCCCATTTAAGATTGGACAGCCATAATTAATCCCTCACTTTAGGCTTGAATTAGAGGGAGATCTATCATGATTTAATCACAATCGTCCATTTTAATCATGTGGAATGAATGGTGTGTGATCTATCTCCTCCCGAGTGGTGAGAGACGGATGCCATCCCTCGATCATTGCTCAATCCGAGCTCACCCAAACTTGGATGGAGTTCAAACTCACCCCACACCTTTGGGGAAGAATAAACATGGAATCCAACAGTCACGATCTCAAGGGATTATAATTTCCTTCACAAATGACCAAGCAATTTTTATCTTAAGATCAATTTTGAGTAATACCTCACCGGAGGATATCACCGACACTTCCAACAGAGGAGGTAACTTCGTCTAGTAGAGACAAAGTCCTGTTGAAGGTATGAAGTCTTGATTTGGGGTGGATGGCTCGGTTGACCAAGCTCCCCTTCAATGGCAATCAGCTTTAATCAAAGTCATCCTTCCCGTGGCTTGGTGGCTTGGGAAATAACTTGATTGAGCTCGACGAGGTCCCTTGATGATGCTTGCAAGATTAATTTGGGTTTGGTGGAGAATTTGATGGGTTGGATCTTATCTTCACCTCCCCTATTTCAGTTTTGAGAAAAATCGAGAAGGAAAAATCAAGGGAGCTTGGAAATGGCTTTGGGGAGCATAGGAATGCTTGGTTTCGATTCCTCAAGCTTAGTCGAATTCAGTGCTTCTCATTTGAGTGGGAATGAGGGGAGTATCTCCCCTCCTTGGATCGAGGAGTATTATCATTTATCATTAATGAGATTGGTTGGTTGGTTTGGGCTAAAACCCCATGTGAGTCATTTTAGGTAGAGAAGTGGAGAAGAGCGAGTGCCCATATGATGAGTGCATTGGGTGATCCAAGTGCTTAGTTTTTATTGGAGGGGTCAATTTGGCCTTGGGTTGGTTCATGGCTGACCCAAAGACATTGGGTCATGTTCACCACCCTCCTTGGTGTCTAAGTGGACCAATACAAGGATGCTAAGTGGCCTTGAGAAAGAATATGACCAAATTTTAAGTGAATTTACTCATAGGATACCTTTTGACCTAAGGGTAAAGTAGCCATTTAGCCTTGATTTTTATTTAGGTAGATTTGAAATGATTCAAAAGTGGGTTGGGCCAAATTTTAAGTGATTTTGAGTTCATTTGGTTTGAATTGGTTCAATTTGACCCAAGTAGGTCAAGTTGGGTCAAATTGGGTTAGGTTGACCAATTAGTCAAATTGGGTCAAACCATGGGCTAGGTCAAGTTCAAATGATCATTTGGAGCCTATGGGTATCATTGGTTTGGTTCAATTTGATTTATATTTGGTTTTGGTTCATTTAGGTTCATTTAGGTCAAATGGGTCAAGTTGACCAATTTGACTCATTTGACCCAATTGGGTTAGGTCAAGGGTTGGTTCACACTTGGTTGATCATTTAAAATGTATTGCAAGCTTTGGTTTCAATTAATTTTGGTTTGCTTTGATTTCAAGTTTATTTGACCTTTTAAGTCAAGTTGGGTTCATGGTCACTTGGGGTAGGTTGGGTCTAGTTGGCCAATTAAAGCTTTGGTCAAGTTTAGCAATCAATTTACAATGAATTTGACCCATTGGTTACAATCAATTTGGCTTAGACCACGATTTTATCCATTTTGATATTTTAGGTCAACTTGGGTCAACTTAGGTCAAGTGGCCAATTAGGCTTAATTTGGCTCAATAGATGGCTTGGTCAAGTTCAATCATTGATTATGAATTGGTTTAGATCAATGGTTTCAATCAATTTGGCATATAGTGGATTTTGGCTTATTTGGGTTTCATTTAGGCTAAATGTTGACTTGGTCAAAGGCTAGGTTTGACTTACTTTGACCCAATTTGAGTAATTGATCATCCTAGGATGATTGTTGCTCACAATATGAAGCTTAGATGGGCTTAGTTCAATCCAATTTGGGTTGGATTAGAACTTGGCTCAAAAAGGTGCTTTAGGACATTTTAGGTCAAGTGAGCCTAAATGAGTCAACTGGCTTGATCAAGGCTTAATTCAAGTTTGGTTGAACTCACATATGGACTTATGATGGAAATATAAATCCAATTGATTTTCATTCATTTGATAATTCCAAGTTCAAAGGATGAACTTGGGTTTGATTTAAATTTGACTGATTTTGGTTTGCTGATTGAATTTTATGTTTATATTTGGGTATGTCATTGAAGGAATAATTATTTGAAGAGAAAATCCAAGGATTTGGATTGATTTGAGAATGGTTTGGCTAAGTTCAAGGATTTGACTTGAAAGAGTAAAAGTTGGATTTTTGGTTAGATTTGGATTTGAGTTTTGAATTTAGTTTTGATTATTTGAATTTATATTTCATTTATATTTATGAATATAAATAAGAATATAAATGGGTTATGAGAAAATCTTTTGAGTTTGGAGTGATTTGGATTTGATTTGAGCTAAGTTCATAAGATGAAATTAAAAGGGCTTAGGAAAGATTTTGGATTTAGAATTGATCATGGGTTTTAATTATTTAATTTTGAGTTGATTCATGATTTGGATTTTGGAATTGATTTATGATTTGAGAAAATCAATTGAATTGTAATTAATTTAAGATTTGGTTTGAGCTAAGTCCATAAGATGAAATCAAAGGGCTTAGAAAAGATTTTGGATATGATTTAAGATTTGAGAAAATCAATTGAGTTGGAATTGATTTAAGATTTGATTTGGAATTAATTTATGATTTGAGAAAATTAATTGAGCTGGAATTGATTTAAGATTTGAGTTTAGGAATTGATTTATGATTTGAGAGAATCAATTGGGTTGAAATTTATTTGAGATTTGAATTTGAAGTTTGGTTTGAAAGAAGGAAGCAAGGATTGGGTTCAAGCTAGAGCAAGTCCTCCTCCCTAATAACTTATTCCTATGGCTAACTCTTCCAAGTCTCTAGAGTTAAGTTAAGTGTTCACCTAATCACTAGAAGCATCTTAAGACTAAGGAACTCTCTGTGCCTAGAGGAGTCCTATGTCTAAGATGAAGAAGTTGAAAGCTCACTCTAAAAGTGAGGTTAACACCTGGTAGCAGGAACATATCTCCTATTGGGTGGCCAATAAGGAGATTTTTTACCCATGGGGCTACCCTTGAACTGTCCTTTTTCTCTGCCTGCTAGAGGTCGGGTCATCCTACCCATATGTTTGAATGGAGTAACAAACTGTGGGTGAAATATAATGTTAAGCTCTATTTCCTCCTCCAAGTCTATTTCTCGCTCCCTTTTATTTTATTTTTCTTTTTCTTTTTCTTTTTCTTTTCCTTTTTTCTTTCTTTTTCTTTCTCTTTTTCTTTTTCTTTTATTTTTGAACTTTAAGCAAGTTTGTGAGAATATACTTGTTAATTTTGAGTGAGGTAGTAAGCTGCATCCTCATATATGTCGACCTCATGATCTGTAAATAGCTTGAGATCTCCATTGACACAGTAGGTGATTCCATATCTCATAAACTTCATGTATTGATGTAGAGAGGATGGCATTATATTGTTCTCGTGTATTCACGGCCTCCAGAGCAAAGCATTGAAAGATATATATGAGTCTATCTTGTGAAATTTAGCTTCAGTCTTCCAATCATCTATCTCCAAGGGAAACACTATGGAGCCTAAGGCCCTCTCACCTTGTTCATTGAATCCTCTCAACATCATCTTTTTTTTTGGAGTTTGGAGATGCTAACTCGGTAGGAGGTTCACTGATGATCCAACACTCTGGATAGCTTATATCTGTCAACATTCACTGTAATGTAAAGAGGACTATTGTGCTCAGTCATCCCTAGAAGCAGGTCTTCACCATCGAATGTAACTCCTAAAATGTCCTTCAAGTGAAATGTCTCATCTTCAATAGTGGTCAACTGAGCTAAGCATATCTCAGGATCAAGCAAGGCATTGATCAGAGATTCCCTCATCTCTTTAGATAAGATAAGGGTGTCTTATATGCTTAACCTAGCTAGCAACTTTGTAAGATGGGCTAGGACATTGTATTCAACTCTAACTTGGTCCTCCACAAGCATATCCATGGGTGGAGCATCCTGTGGAGGGGCTATCTGCTCACTGGAACCAATGATATGCTTACCCTTATTCTGAGGTGCTACCCTAGGAGGTAGAACTTTGCTACTACAGAGGTTAACTTCGGTGACTTCATGTGGCAGGTTGGTGAAAAATTCTACCTACTCATCAGGTTTACCTACAGCTTCTCCTATGGGACCCTTAGAGTCAGATGACTCCAAATCAATCTCAATGGGTGAACCCGATTGATTCAAAAAGGGAAAGTCTGATTATGAATCATAAGAGAAAATATCATAATTATTTGTGCTATTATTGTTATTTAGACTTAGAGAGCTTTCAACTAGAATGAGATCATCAAGACTATCAAAAGTATAGAAGATATAAGTGGAATTATTTTTCTTCATTGATTACTTTCTAGGTGGAGGTACTTGATAGAAATCAAGTAAGTGGAGCGAGGGGTTTAATGCCCTCATCGATAGATACAATGTTTCCTCTAGTAGAAGAAGAGCTAGATGAAGTGGTAGTAGCTACAATGGTGGAAGGAATGCTAGATTGGGATGGTGGTTGTGCTACTTGGCTATCCCGGGAAAGTGTGGACTACTGCTATTGCTTCTGAGCTCTCACTTTCTCTGAGTTGTCCTTGGCAACTTGCAAACCCTCCTTGGTATTTGAGGTTTGAGCTACCTCAGGCACTTGCAAGGAAAGTTTCTTGATCTTTGAGATGATCTTTTTAGAGGTTTAGGATAAGAAAATATCACAACCTTCTTTTATCTTAAGAGGATCACAATTATCCCCAAGAATTACTCTAACATAACTAGATGGTTATTCTAATAGGTATTCCTTGGGGATAATAATGGCGCCCGACTTGTAGCTGTGCTCAAGCTAGTCTTTGAAGGTTATGCAATCCTCTATGACATGACCAAACATGCGGTGGTAGGGGCAATAGCTAGGATCATCACTCTTGCCCAATTTCTCTGGCCTCTTAGGCTCTGATAAATGAAAATCATGTTTCTTTATGAAATTTTTAAAGATTTTTCTAACTATCTCCCTCTTGAATGAATTGGGCTTATTTAATTTGTTGAGAAGAGCAGGTGGATAGTAACTACCTAGTGGGGGTATGAATACCACTGCTGAGTGTACTACTGTGGGGGTAATGGTGGAGACCGCTGTGGTAGCTATGGTGGCCGGTATGATGGTCGAGGAGGTGGAAGAGGAGGTAGCAACGGTGACTGCTGAGCCCATAGTCTCTCAAACTGACCTATGGTTGGCTACTTTCCCTTATATACTAACACCACTACCCCTGGCCTCTTCTCAAATACTTTATATAGCTTTGACTTGAATGATTAGTCTTAGAAAGGTAACTATTTGGCTTCCTCTTATAGACTGGCCACCTTGTGGATTAATTTCTCAAAGGTCTTGATTATGAAGCCCTTGAGCATGAAAGCAACTAGGCCATGGATATTCTTGAAACAAATTTTAATGGCATGATGTTTGGATAGCTGTGATTTGCATTTCATACTCAAGGTATGCCACCTAAGATTATAATCAACTAGGGACTCATTGGGATTTTATTTTGCTATAATGAGGTCACCCATAGTTACACTTTGTTGGGCTCCAGTAAACCTCTTGACAAAGAGTTGCTCTAACTCAGCAAAAGTATTCACTGAACTGTTGGCTAGTTTGGCATACCAATTGAATGCAACCCCTAACAAACTGCTAATAAAAAGGTGTAAGAAAAGTGCATCGCTGCCACCGGCATTGCAACAGTTGGCTCTGAAATGTGCCATTTGTTGTTGTGGGTTCCCACTATCGTCAAAACTCTTGAAGGAAGGTGGCACAAACCCTTTAGGGTATTAGAGTACATCAAATTTTTTTGGGTAAGGTCTACCCTTTGGAATGGATGAACTACCCTAGGATTGTGCCAATGCTTCCCTCACTTGTTGTTCCACCATCCACTTGAGATCTTTTTCTTGCATGGAGGTATTATCCATGACCTTCCTATGCAAACTACTACTATCTTGATCCATGGGAGAGGCACTCTTGGGAGGATCTAAGACATGTAAGAACTTGATCCGATCGACCTCCATGGGACTAAGCTTCGAAACTAGAACTTAGTTCTGGAGTGCTAGTCCTTCTATTGATCTGCTAGTCCTGCTTCCTGAGCTGTTGAAGGAGGTGTTGGGTCAAGTGATAGGTATCACCTTCCTGACTCTCATGGTCTCTATGGAGGGATCCTCGAGTATCGACCATTTGAACTTTCACTAAATCCTCAAATACATCATCTCATTAGGGTCAAAATCTACTCTACCTTCCTCTCGATCAGAATGATCACTCCCAAGAAGTTATTTCTTCTCAGCAAAATAGTCTTCTAGGATATCATTTAATGAATGATCTCCTACTCTGCCTGACTGAATCGGTACAAACACCCACTAATGGCTGACTGTAAGACTATGCTCATCTAAATCTATACATCAGATACTGCCTACTGATGGAGAGCTCTCCTTAGGGGGATCAACTGCCATGGGGATTGCACTAGTATCCCCCACTTCCTCTGTTGCTGACTACTGCGGCAGTGGAGCGACTATGATGCTTTTGGGTCACCACTCTCCCGCTTTGCCACTGTTAAAGTGGAAGGTCGAATGGGAGAGCTCGACCTTACCTCAATGGGTGGAATAAAAAGAGTGGGATCCGTAGGCTATAACCGAATTACCAATGGAGATTTCCTCTCTTCAGATACAAACTTTTGTACTTAGTGGGAATTATGGAAGGAGGGACTTGGACAGTGATGGCTAAGGTGGTGTGATGGTGGGGCACCTCCCAGGGAGCTATGGTATTGCAGCTAGTAGTGCTTGTAAGGACTATGTTATCAGTATGATCAACTTGGGTAGCCCATTGATCGAGAAAATTCATTAATGTTGAGGTTGTTGACTGTCAAGCATACCTCCTTCTCTCCTTCTTTCCTGCTTGGGCTGCCACTCTATCCTCTGAGGCTTTCTCTCTACGTATCTGATCCCTAACACTCCTAGGGATCATAGTCCTCAAATCAAATAGTGTACCAGACTCCGAGCATCCATGGGCTCTACCAACCTGGCAAAAAACTGATCATAGACCAATGTAGGGCTTCCTCCTCTCCCAAGCTGGAACCTCAAATTGTGCTAGTGGTGGAGGCAATGAAGCGATCCTTTTAAAATCTTCCTCTCCATCTGAAGCTGAGAGGGAGTGAAACCTGTTACCACTTAAGAGTGGAGAAGTCTCATGAGGGGAACCCTCATCAGCAATGTGAGAGGCCTCATTGACCTGCCTGGTCTCGCGCTCATAATGCTGCTTGATCTTCTTATTCTTATTGCGACGTTGCGTCCTGCTGAGTGGAACAGAATGATAATAAGAACCAACCTCAAATGTATGGGAGACCATCTCAGAGGCCAAAATAGCTTTCCTCTTTAGATTGAGGGAAACCAAGAGGAGAGGTGCTAGCTGGGGTAAAGATCGCCACCGCAGTGATAACTAAACAAACCAAGTCAAAACGATGGAACTAATACTGGCACTATCGCGGGAACCTCCATGGCCTTTCTCTTTAGTGAGGGAAACTATGAGTCAAATGGAATGTCAAAATGAAGAAGTGGCTTTTGCCCTGCGACCTCCTCCCGCTGATGGTTGTGACGTCTAGCGCCTCATAGGTGACTCAGACGGCCTCGAAGCCATGGCCAAACTGGATGACATGCATGGTGGTGTTGGTGAGTATGGCCTAATCCAAGGCCAAATCTACACTAGAAGGGAATAAAAAGATCATTTTTCTAGCATACATGGTGAAAAACTGACTAAAGAAGTGAATAAAAGACTGAATTGCTACTCTGCATTTGTTGAAAATAGAATTGAATCAGACCCTTGCTTTAATAGTTTCCTTCAATCATTGATTCTTGATTTTGGAATTTGAACCCACACTTAACAAATTTAGGTATGTTAAGTGGGGTTCATTGAATTGGAGAGATTTTGATGTTTGAGGAGAGACTTTGCCATAGAGTTTGGTTTTGAATTGGTACCCACATTCAACAAATTTAGGTATGTTGCGTGGGGTTTGTTCATTCGGAGAGACTTTGGAGATGAATTTTCATTGTTTTATCATTTGTTTGAAATTTTGATTTTGGAATCTTTATTTAGCAAATTTAGGTATGCTAAATGAGATTTAAATGTGTGTTTGAAAATAATTTTTGATTGCATTTTTGTTTGATGTTTGTCATATGTTCGATTTACTTGATTTGATTTTGATTTGAGAATGGGATCCTTACTTAACAAATTTGGGTATGCTAAGTAAAACCCAAATGTGTTAGATATTTTATTTTGAAAAGGAAACCCTTACTTAACAAATTTAAATATGCTAAGTAGGGTTCAAATGTGTTTAATATTTTTATTTTTTTTATTTGAAATGGGAAACTCTTATGTAACAAATGTGGGTATGTTAAATAGAATTTAATTTGTTTTATGTGTTGTTTGATAATAGAATTCCTATTTGAAAATTTTGAGTATGTCAAATGGAATTCAAATGTGTTTTGATTTTCATGGTTTTTAGAAAAGGGGAATTTTATTTAGCAGATATGGATATGTTAAACAGAATTCAATTTTTTTTTTATTTCGAAAAGTGAAACTCTTCATTTGACAAATTTGGTATGTCAAATGGAGTTCAAATATGTTTTGATTTTATGCATGTTGTTGCTTTTGAAAAGAGGGAACTCTCACTTAACAAATTTGGGTATGTTAAGTGAGGTTCAATGATGTGTTGATTTTTAGTTTTGTTTTGATTTTGGAAATGGAACTCCACTCAAAAAATTTGGGTATTTTAAGTGAAGTTAGTTAACTTTCTAAAAAATGAGTTTAAAATATTTTGAAGAACTCTCATTTAACAAATTTGGGTATGTTAAATAGAGTTGGTTTATTGATTAATTTCAAAAAATGTGCTTTTGAAAATTTATTGAAAAAGGATTTTGATGATGCATATTTGATTATGATTTTTGAAAAGGATCCTCAATTAACAAAATTAAGTATGTTAAATGAGGCTTGATTTTTTTTTTTATTTGAAAAGAGGTTTGAAAGTTTTATATTTCGCAAACCTTATGTGAAGTGCATTTCAAAATTGATTTTGTTTAGAAAGAATGCTTTTTTGGAAAATTTTGCAAAAGACTTTACTTATCTAGTTTGAACTTTATTGAAACTTTCTTGAATTTGGGATGAACTTTACCTCACCAAACTAGTGGTAAAGAGGTTCTAAGTTTACTCATCTCCTTTCATTGGTTAATTTATTTTTAACCTATTGGGGAACCCAATAGGGGTTTTAAGACCTATATGGAGTGAGGTCCTAAAACCTAAAGGATGTTAGCTAGCTTTGCTTAAAGATGACATTAGCTAAGTGCCAATGGAAAGAAAGATAGTCTTGGGCTTATATAAAATATAAGTCAACTATCGATGCTCGGAGATAATAATTGTCTACCAAAGATGGAGAGAGGAACTATCCCCAGTGGAGTCACCAGAAAAATCTGTGGTGTTTATTTTTGGATGTGGGGGACACCACGTAGATCATAAGGGGTACTTATTGAAGTGATCGGGTATGATATTGAGGTATTATATACTATCTCGAAAGATAAAGACATCACCCTTCAATGGATATAATCACCTAATAAGGACTCTTATTGCGTGATAGGTCTTCGAATATACTAGAGATTTTTCTCCTACTTTACATGGATGAATAAAGCAGGGTTTATATTAGACTGGGTTCTAAAGTTCCCTATGAAGGCAAGCCTCCAAAGATAATTACATCTTAGGGAATGAAATTCCCTAAGAATACTCTCAATTAAAGTAGACAATTAGGGTATCCAATGATTTCAAGGGTAGACTATTAATAAATTAGTTATACTGAAAAACCAAGTGGGAAAGTTCAAGGACAAGACATCTTTTATAAGCCAAAGGGAATAGGTAGGAAATGCTCATGATACTAGGAGTCCTAGTGAACATTATACTCTATTCTATAGTTGGGCTTAATGTTTTTGAAATTGAAGAGATTTATTTCATTATAGTAGAAATTTTATTAGATTATTAGGGCTTATAATCTAACAACACAAGATTGTGGAGATGCCTAAGAGGTCAGAATTTATGCTTGTAGCCTGAAGAAAATAGCTACCTCAGATCTTAAATCTAAGGAGCTTTAGTAAGAATAAAATCATGACCTAAATCTAAGTGAAGATTTGAATAAGGTTTACCTCCACAAGAGAGGATAAACCGCCTAACTGTTGGACTTACCTCCACCTAGAGTAGCCACCAGCTAACTCCTCATATGATTTTAAAATAATGTAGTCTGATCATATGAAATTACAAGATAGTTGGGCTATTCTTTATTTTAAAAAGAGACTAAAGTCCTTAAACCCACTCCCTAAGAGACTAGAGCATGAGTGGTATAAATAATGACTTAATCTAATACAAAATTCTTTTCAAATTTTATTTAATTTTAGATGCTTCATTTGGACAAAGGCTTTAGGATTTGAATGCCTACATGCATGATGAAAGTAGGTTGTTGGCTAAATCAATAAGAATGGGTGTTTTTCACCATAAGGGATGCCTGACAAGTTAAGCATTCCCCTATTATGCAAGGATGAAAATCTCCTATTTTTAAGAATGAAGTAATATGCATGCATGTTGTGAAACATTCAACCATACAACTAAGGGGTTGTTAAATCTTTCAATTATATTGATTTATATCCTAAGCTTTATGATGAGGTTATGAGTTGTAGAAAATTTTAGTTATGAGTGATTACTTGGGAAAAAAATTTATTTTATCCTAAGAGTCTAATCGTATCCAGACCACACACTAAAGCATCAATCATTTAAGAAACTAAGAAAAGCATGTCAATTCTAGTGCATAATTTAAACATAACATCGATCAATTTTATAAGCTATCGTAAAGGAATAAAAGGCTGGTGCGATCGGGTGCCGCCATACAACCTGAAAAGAAAATGATGGGTAACCAAGCTCAATCCTTATACAACCCAGAATTACAAAAAAATAATTATAATTTATAAATTCTATGGGGATCTTCTTCCCTTCATTCTTCATGTCATCATTTCTTTCCTCCTTGCTTCTTCGATTTGGTAAGTTTCAAGGCATCACATGGCACCCCAGGATAAAGCCTTCTGGCCAATGCTCATCCTAAACCCCCATAGCATTAATCCTAATTCCTCATGCAAAATTATATTAAAAATAGGAAAAGTAAATCTAAGTACACCTACAAAATAAGAGTTAACTCAACATGCATACATTCCCAAGCAGTTATATTTAAAATTTGGACTTAGCACCTTGCACATGGGTAACTAAGCCCACCTATCCTAACTTGGATTATGCTTAGGGGCTTAAGCCATCTATAAGGAGAGCATTTATATTTATTTTAAGCACCCCTTAAGCACAATCCCCTGTAGAGAATATGATTAGGCTAATATCAACTGAATATCAGTCTATAAGTCATATACCCTAACATCCAGTCTAAAAACATACATCACATCATGCACTATCCAATATATAACTAGAAATGGTGACTTAATTATAATGCGTGTGTTAAGGCTTGTGTAGTATGTCTTACTAGGCATTGAAGTTGCAATCTTCTAAGTGTAGAAGGATTCAATTTAACATAAAGGGCTGGTTTCAGTTTCAATTTTTTAGATGATTTGAGGATTTTAATTTGTGTTTTCTTTTGTTTCATATGATTATACTTAGCAACTAAATGTTATAAAGAGAAGGAAGAGGATTGCCCTCTTTCATCCCTACCTTAAGCCACTTTCTAAATCATGTTAGTTTGATTTAGTTCTTTTTAATGAATGACTTATTAAATGATTTAATTAATCTTAAGTTCTGGTTCACCTTAAATGATCCTATTCAATATGAAATGCATCTTAAGATTAATCTAATTGAATTACTACCACATGACATATGCTGATTTATTCATTTTCATCACATGTAATATGCATATGATTTTTAAGGATAAGTGTATCTATACATGTTATATGTTTTAGCACCCTTATATGATGAATGCATACATATACTTGAAGTTTACATTCTTTTATCTGATTAGATTATTCAATCATATTAGTTTAAAGCTCTATCTAAATTATTATATAAAAATACATAAGGATGAAATTAAATAGGTACGTGTCATTATTAACCAAGGAAGTGAATCAAATGGTCTCCTTGGGCCTAACTAAAGTCTCGTATTCTTGAGATGTCCAAACTATATACCCATTTGCATTCAAACACAAGTAAACTTATATACATGAATATAAGAAAGAAAGCTCCAAATCATATGACCTACTAATTCAATCTCTTAGTCAATTATGAATGCATGTATCATTGATAAAAGAAAAGGGATTTTAATTCCATAATTAAATGCACACACACACACACACATGTATAAGAAACATAAGCAAGTACGTGCCATTATTAACTAGGAAAGTGATGTAATCAAATGACCTCCTTGGGGCTACTTAAAGCCTAGTATTCCTGGTGTGTCCATACTAAACACTGGCTTTTCTTAAATACATATGGGTGTATACATAAATAAAGAAAGGAAAACCATGCAAAGATTGTATTTTTATTTAATTGAAACATTTATGTATATGGAGAAAAGTTCTATCCAAATTCTAATGTATGAACACATGTAAATGAAATCAAATAAGTATGTGTCACTGTTAACCAAGGAACTGAGGTAATCAAATGACCTCCTTGGGGCTAGCAAAAGCCTTGTGTTCCCAGGATGTCCAGACTATATACTTATTAACATTCAAGTACATGTAAAACTAAATATGAATTAAGGAAAAGGGAGATTTACTTCACATGTCTAAGCTATAAGCACATGGAAACCTATATATGTTCATAACTACTAGCACTTTAACCAATGTAATTGATTTATGAACTTTGGAAAGTAATTTAAATTTATTAGTGATAAAAGAAACACATATTATAAACTAATCCAACACATGCAAGCTTACATAAAAGAAACCCATTTGATTTAATTAAATATAAATGCATGATTTCAAATGACATCCAACATTTAACATGATTGGAAAGGAATAAAGTAACATAAACACATAATTTCATTCAATCAAATTAATTCTTAATGATAATCATATCAAATAAAACTATTTAAAATAAACCAAAGTTTCTTTAATGTCATTTTTAAAATGTCATGTCTTGATTTGATTTGAGGATGTGAAAGAAGGTTTTCTCATCTGAACCTATTCCCATATAAGTTAATTGATTTAGTTTAATGAAATGTAATTTAGTTAATTTTATGAGTTAATTAGGTTATAATATGCATTAAATCCATTAATTAATCCTTTTCTATGTTACCTTAACATAATTACCCAACTAATTATGAGCCAAATGGTAAGCACATGCATTAGAAGTAAAATTAGCAATGATCCTAAGAAAGGAAAGGGGCCTAATGCAATTGCCTCATAATCAATGGTTAATTAAGTAAAGGAACTTAACTAATTACTTTTATATTTTTCCCACACATGTGGACTAATCATAATTTCATGAAACTTCTTTATGTTATTCAACATCTAAAGAACTACCCAAGACTTAATTAATTTAGTTCTAATTATGATTATAATTTCAAATTAATTAATTAAGTAATTTATTACGCTTTAGTTAGTTTAATTAAGAAAATTAACTTAAGAAAATAAATTATGGAGGAGGCCCTAACCCCATCCCATAGGTTAATTTACTATTTGATAGTAATTAACCACTTTATTAATTGGCATTTTACTGTTCATATGATTAATCAATGACTAATTAACTTATGAAGGTAATTAAAGCTTAATTAGTTAATTTTCATCATTAATTAAACAACAAATCCCAAGAAATTTATAGGAGCCAGAGTTCATCCCATTCAATTAACCAACAAAATTTGGGATTAATTAATTAATTAATTAAAGAGTAACTAAGCTAATTAATTTTGTAATTAAACTTTCATTAAGCTATAATTACTATTCAAAATTAAATAAGGATATTTTTAATAAATTCTTCTCTAAAATATTTTTAAAATAAGTATTTATTTACATTTTTATGATTTTAAGAAGTTTTGGCCATTAAAAATATATTAATTAAGCCTAATTTATCTTTAATCCCGTCGGTGCCATGTGACGCGCTGATGCGGCGCACTTTTCACGTGGCACCATGAGATTGGTTATTGAAACTTATCCTAGTCAAAATTTGTGTGGAAGTAGTAGAACACACTTTCTCGTGCACCGTCCGATCTTAGATCGGATGGCCATGATTAATCTCACGGCACTAAAAGATTAAAATAGATAATTCCAATCGTCCGTTCCAATCACGTGGAATGGACAATGTGTGATGCCTCATCTATCGATCAATGGAAGATGGATACCATCCGCCTTCCTTTGATTAATTCAAGCTCACCATAGCTCAGATCAATCTCAAATCAATCCCACACCTTCGTAAGGAGGATCTGAGGGGGTCCAATGGCCAAGATCGCATGAGATATAAGTTTCCTTCAAAAAGCTCTAACTCATTTTCATACAAGGATCGGTGTCAATGGCATACCTCACTGGAGCTCAAGACTGGTGCCAAATCTAATTGAGGAAGCTTCGTCTAGTAGAGATGAAGCTCTACTTATTAGCATGAGCTTTAATTTAAGGTAGTTTGCTCAAAAGGCCAACACATGAAGCGTAGGTGGTCGATGTTGATCGAAGTCCACCCCCTAACTGTCAAGAAGCTTGGGAGGTGATTCATTTTTGCTCAACTACCTCCAAGGATGGTGTGTGTAAAGTTAATTGCACTTTGGTCAAGCCTTGAGCAAATGGGATCGAATGGGAGGGTGCCCTGTTTCAACTTGAGGGATACTGAGAGTGGGGATTGTGGGATGAGCTTGGGAGTTTGAGAAATATCTTTGGTAGCTCATCTTGGGAAGCTAGCTCTCAGAGGAATGCAAGTGTTGAGTTTGAGTGGAAATGAGGGGGTGTATACCCCCTCCCTTAGATCAGATGGACGGGCTTGATTTGCCTCTATATGTCATCTGCCCACCTCAGAGGGTTGTGGGTGTCCTTGAGTGGATGAGGTGGTTCAGTTTGGTTGGGTGAGGGTGTGGATGTGGCTGCCAAGGAGGGTTGCGATGTCCTTGGTGTTTTCAAATGCTCCAATGGGTGAGCTAAGGTGATTTCACCTCATCATGGGTCATGGCTGACTCAACCACCTTTGGGTCAGGTTAGGCAATGTCCTAGGAGCTTAGGTGGACCAATGGGAGAGTACCAACTGGTCAATGAATGAAAATGACCACTTACATGGGTGATTTGTCTCATGTGAGACCCCTAGCCTGAGGGTAGAATGGTCATTTAGCATTGGATTTGACTTGGGCAAATTTGAAATGAGTCAAAAGGGGTTGGGCCAAATTTCATGTAATTTGGAGTTAATTAGGTTCAATTTGGCTCAATTTAACCCATTTAATTCAAATTTGGTTAGGTTGGATCAAGTTCATATGATCATTTGGAGTGTATTGGTGTCATTGATTTGGTTTAATTTTGTTTAGATTTGGTTCTGGTTCATTTGAGCTCATTTGGGTCAAATGGATCAAGTTGACCAATTTAACCCAATTGACCAAATTAGCTTGGGTCATGACTTGGTTTGGGTTTGATTGATCAATTGGAATAGGTTGTAGGCATTAGTTCAGTTTAATTTGGATTTGATTGAGTTTTAGCTTAGTTTGACCCTTTAGGTCAAGTTAGGTTTAATAGGTCATTTGGGTCTAGTGGTTAATTGGGCTCAATTGAGGCTTTGGTCAAGTTCAACAATCAATTTGGAATGAACTTGAGCCATTAGTTGCAATCAATTTGGATTGGATTTTGATTTGACATATTTTGTCCATTTAGGTCAATTTGGGTCAACTTGGGTCAATTGGGCTCAATTGGTTAGGTTTGGCTCAATTGAAGGTCAAGTCATGTTCAAATGTTGGTTTTGAGTGGGTATGAATCATTGGTTTCAAGAGATTTGGCTTAGGTTGAAATTTGGCTAGTTTAGGTTCATATGGGTTAAGGCATTGGGTTTGGTCACAGGGCTCGGTTGACTTGCTTTACCATAATTTATGATAGTTGATCAACCTAAGATGAACACCAATCATGTTATGAAGTTTGGATTGGTTTAATTAAATTTTATTTGGATTGAATTGGATTTTGGTCCAAATAGGTCAAAATGGTCACTTTAGGTCAAGTGAGCCAATTGCATTTAGTTGGCCTGATTTGGGGTTGTGTTTGATTTAGTTGAGTTTATATATGGATTTGGGATTAATATATAAAGTCAATTGCAATTAGTTTTAGTTCAAATGAGTTTTGGTTCATTTGAATATTTCAAGTCAAATGGGCTAAGTTGAGTTTGACTTGGGTTAATTTTGATTTAGCTTGATGATTGTAGATTTTATTTATATTTGGAATGGTGATTGAAGGTTTAATTGATTTATGAGAAAATCAATTAGTTTTGGGTTCAAATTTGAATGGAATTTGGCTAAGTCCATGAAATTGGGTTAAAGGGTTTAGATTTGGATTTGGATTTAGTTTGATTTAGTCTTGATGATTTAAATGTATATTTTATTTATATTTGTGAAGATGACTGAAAATATGAATGATTTATAAGAAAATTAATTGAGTTTGGATTCATTTGGGTTAAGGTTTGGCTATGCTCATGGAATTATGTTATATGGCTTAAGAGGGATTTTGAGTTACTTTGATTTAGTTTGGTTTAGTTTTGTTCATTTAAATGTATAATTCATTTATATTTGTGAAGGTGATTGAATATATGAATTGATTTTTGATTTATTTGAATTGGATATTGGCTAAGCTCATGAAGGTTGATTCACATGGATTAGGAAGGGTTTTGATTTGGATTTTGATTTTGGTAAATTGGATTTGGAATTGAGTTTGATTGTAAGTTTCATAGATTGATTGAAAAGTTGAATTGATATGGAAGAAAATCACTTGAGTTTTGATTGATTTGACTTTGGCTAAGGCTAAGTCCATAAGATAATATCATAGAGATTCGATTAATTTTTAATTTGGATTTGATCATGGGCTTCAATCATTTGACTTGAAGTTTGGACTTAGATTTAGATTTGGTATTTGAATTGAATTTGAATTTGAAGTTTGGCTTAAGAAGGTGAACTTGGATTGGTTTTATGCTATAGGGTAGTGGATCTCCCTAAGTCCTAAGGCATGGCTTAATCCTATGGTTAGCCCTTCTAAGTCTCTAGGCTCAGGTTGAGTGTTTACCAAATTTCTAGAAGTGTCTTATGACTAAGGAAGTCCTAGTATCTAGAAGACTCTTAAGTCTAAGATGAGGAGATTGAGAACTCACTCCAAAAGTGAGGTCAACATAGCCCCAAAGAGGTCATTTGATTATCTCACTTCCCTAGTTTAAACAACGGCACGTACTTGCTTAGATTTTTATACGCGTGTATGTATATGTGATTAAATAATGAAAATCCCATTTTCTATTAAAAATACATGCATTCATTATTATCTAAGTCGCCAAAATGTGTAGCATGTGAATATAAAGTTTTCTTTCCTATGTTCATATATATATATATATATATATATATATATATATATATATATATTTGCATATGTTTGAATGCCAATAAGTATATAATCTGGACACCCCAAAAATATGAGGCTTTAAGTAGCCCCAATAAGGTCTTTTGATTATCTCACTTCCCTAGTTAACAAAAACACATACTTATTTAATTTCATTTCTATGTATATTTCTATTAGAATTTGGATACAGCTTAAATTTACATGTATAAATAGTTCAATCAAATAAAATATAATACCTTGCATGATTTCCATCTTTATAATTATACATATATATATATATATATGTATTTAAGATAGCAAGTATATAGTCTCGACATCCAAGGAATATGAGGCTTTAAGTAGCCCTAAGGATGTCATTTGATTATCTCACTTCCCTGGTTAACAAAGGCACATACTTATTTAATTTTAGTCCTATGTATTCTTGTATCAAAATTTGGATAGATCTTTAATTCATGAGCATAAATCATTCAATTAAATAAAATATAATCTTTGCATGCTTTTCATTCCTTAATTATGTATATACATTCATATGTATTTAAGATAGAAAGTATATAGTCTAGGCATCCCAGGAATATGAGGCCTTAAGTAGACCCAAGGAGGTCATTTTATTATCTCACTTCTCTAGTTTAAACAAGGGCATATACTTGCTTACACCTTTTATACAAGTGTATGTGATTAAAGAATGAAAATCCTTTTTTCTATTAAAAATACAAGCATTCATAATTATTTAAGTCACCAAAATGTGTAGCATGTCACTATAAAGTTTTCTTTCCTATGTTTATATATATATATATATATATATATATATATATATATATATATATATATATATATAGACATCTAGAATAATACAGGTTTTAACTAGCCCCAAGGAGGTCATTTGATTATCTCACTTCCCTGGTTAAATAAAATACGTACATATTTAATTTTATTCATATGTATATTTGTATTAGAATTTATATACAGCTTTAATTTACATGTATAAATAGTTTAATCAAATAAAATATAATCTCTAGCATGATTTCCATCCTTATAATTGTATATACATTTATATGTCTTTAAGATAACAAGTATACAGTCTGGACATTCCGGGAATGCAAGGCTTTAAGTAACCCCAAGGAGGTCATTTGATTATCTCATTTCCTCTAGTTAACAATGGCACGTACTTGCTTACATCATTAATATGTATGTATGTGTATTCGATTAAAGAATGAAAATCTCATTTTCCATCAAAAATATATGCATCCATGATCATTTAAGTGTGCCAAAAATATGTTGTATGTATAAGTACACTAAGTATTAAATCATATGCATGTTATAGGTGATTTAAGGGGATAGCCCAACATATTCCATGTGATAGTAATTCAACCACATTAATCTTAAGATGGCTTACATATTGAATGGGATTCTTTAAGGTTGACCCAAACTTAGGATTAATAGAATATTTAATAAGCCATTCAGTAAAGAGAACTAAATCATATTAAGGTGCTTTACAAAGTGGCTTAAGGTAGGGATGAAAGAGAGTAAGCCTCTTTCCTATCTTTATAACACTTAGATGCTAAGTGTAAATCAAATGAAATAAAACAAAATATAAATTAAAATTTATAAATCATCTAAACAACTTGAAATGAAACCAACCATCATGTTTACTTAAATATTTTCCAAATTTAGAGAATCATAACTCTAATACTTAGTTAAGACATACCATACAAACCCTTAGCACACATACTAGAATTAAGCCACCACTTATAGTCCTAAGTTAGGATGGTGTATGTGTGATGTTATGTTTTATTTTGTGATATAATATTTTAGACTGGATGTTAGCGTGTATGACTCGTAGACTGGATGTTAGGCTGTTATTAACTTAATATTAATTTTTACAGTGGATTGTGCTTAAAGGGGTTGCTTAAAAATAAATGTAAATGTTCTCTTTGCATGTTGCTTATACCCCTAAGTATAATCCATATTAGGATAGGTGGGCTTGGTTACCCATGTGCAGGTTGCTAAGTCTAAATTATAAAATATAACTGCTTGTGATTGTATGTATGTTTAGCTAACCTCTATTTGCAGATGTAGTTAGATTTACTTTTTTTATAAAAATAGAATTTTTTTAATAGGAATTAGGATAAGTAGTGGCTAGAAGGCTTAGTTTTGGGGTGCCCTATGATGCCTTGAAGCAAAAGCAAATTAAAAGAAGGAAAAAAGATGAAAGAAGAAATGACCCCCATAGCATCTAATTTACTTTCAATCGTAATATTATTATGCAATTTTGGGTTGTATAAGGGTAGAGCTCGGCTACTCATCTTTTCTCTTTTCGGGGTATACAGTGATGCTTGGCAGCACCAACCTTTTATTCTTTTATGATAATATATAAAAATGATTGATGTTGTGTTTAGCTTGTGCATCAGGATTACATCTTTTTCCTAGTTTCTTATGATTGATGTTTGAATGTGTGGCCTAGATATAATTGGCTCTTAGGATAAAAATTAATTTTTTTACCCCAATTAATAACTCATAATTAAATTTTAAAATAATTCACAATCTCATCTAAAAGCTTAGGTTATAATCAAGATAATTAAAATATTTAGCAACCCCTTAGCTCTATGTTGTATGTTTCACACCATGTATGGCATCTTCTATCACTCTTCTAAAATGAGGACCTCCATTCTTGCACTTTATGGATCGCTTGACCTATGAGAGCAACCCCTTATGATGGAGCTTCACCCTCTTTCTCTCTTAATTTAGCCAACCCAATTTCATCATGCATTTAGGCATAAGAAATCCCAAAGCGTTTGTTCAAATGAATGTGTCAAAATAATATGAAATTTGAAAAGATTTTGGGATTTTAGACTAAGTCATATGCACATACCAAACATGATCTAGTCTCATTGGGAGTGAGTTTTGGACTCTGGTCTCTTTCAAAATTAAATAACAGCATAAACCATCTTGCAATTATATAAGATCGGCCTACATAATTTTAAATCATAGGAGGTGTTAACTGGCAGCCACTCCAGGCTATTGTAAGTCCAGAAGAGTCAGACGATTTATTCTCTCTTATAAAAGTAAACCTTTATGTCCCATTTTCACTTAGATGTAGGTCATGCTTTTAACTTGTGTTAAAGCTCCCTGGATTTAAGATCTGAGGTTGTTGTTCCCCTTAGGCTATGAGCATAAATCCTCACCTCTTAAGCATTTTCACAATCTTGTGTTGATGGATTATAAGCTCTAGCAATCTAATAAAATTTTAACTCAAACAAATAAGCTCCTTTCACTTTCAAACATATAAAGCCTCACCATATGATATGTTGGAATGCTCACTTCAGTATCATGAGCATTTTTTACTTATTCTTATTTGAATTCCAAAATAAGTCTTCCAATTGGACAATCTCACTTGATTTTCCAAAATAACCAATCATTTGATTATCTTAACCTTAAAATCTTTGGGGGTAATAATTGACTACTTTAATCGAGAGTGTTCTTAAGAAATCCCATTTCCTGAGATGTAATTAACTATGGAGGCTTGCCTCTATAAGGAACTTAAGAACCTGACTTAAAATAAACCATGCTTTACTTTTCCATGTAAAGTAGGGGAAGAATCTCTGGTACATATGAAGACCTATCATGTCTTAGGAGTCCTTATTAAGTAATTAGGTTCATTGTAGGGTGACACTTCTACTTTTCAAGATAGTACATCATACCTTAATGTCATACCCGATTACTTCAATAAGTACCCCCTATGATCTGTATGGTGTCCACCCAAACACATCCAAAAATAAACACCACAGATTTTTCTGGCAACTCCGCTAGGGATCGTTCCTTCCTCCATCTTTGGTAGTCAATTATTGACTCCAAGCATCGATAGTTGACTTATATTCATATAAGCCCAAGACTATATTTCTTTTCTTTGGCACTTTTCCTATTTCATCCTTAAGCAAAGGTGGCCAACATCCTTTAGGTTTTAAGACCTCACTCTAAGTAGGTCTTAAAACCCCTATTGGGTCCCCCCAATAGGTAAGAAAAATAATTAATCTATTAAAGTAGAATAATCAAACATCAATCAAATAAAACTAGTAACCTCTTACCACTAGCCTCTTGAAGCAAATCCAAATATTTAACAAATTTTTAATAAAATCCAAACAAAATAAAGAAAAATCTTTTACAAAGTTTTCAAAAATCTTTTCAAAATAAAATTAATGAATATCATTTAACATAATCAAATTTATTAAATGAGGGTTCTTTTTAAAATAAAAAACAAACAAACAAAAACGAAAAACAAAATCCTTTCTTCAAAAATAACAAAACCTTTTTTTTCCAAAAACAAAATTAATGAACCCCATTTAACCTAATCAAATTTGTTAAATAAGGGTTCTCTTTCAAAATCAAAAACAATCAAAACAACAACAACAACAACAACAACAACAACAACAAACAAAAATTCTTCCTTCCAAAATGTTAAAATATTTTCAATACAAAATTAACCAACCCCATTTAACATAATCAAATTTGCTAAATAAGGGTTTCCAAATCAAATTAAAATCAAAAATCAACAACAAATCCAAAACAAAATTCCTTCTTCAAAAATTACAAGAACCATTTTTCAAACAAAATTAACTAACTCCATTTAACATAATCAAATTTGTTAAATGAGAGTCTCTCTTTCAAAATTAAATCAAAATCAAAACATTAACATAAGACAAATAACAAACAACATCAAACAAAACAAAAAGCCACTTCCCCAAAAATTTTCAGTACAATTGAACCCTATTCAACATAACCAAATTTGTTGAATGTGGGTTCCAACACAAAATCAAAACATTAACAAACAACAACAAACAAAAAAAAACAAAATTAACCAAACTTCATTTAACATAACCAAATTTGTTAAATGAGAATTCTCCTTTTCAAAATTGAATTAAAACCAACAACAATCAAAACCAACAAATCCTCTCCTTCAAGATTTTCAAAATTTTCCCCAAAATAATTGAACCCCATTCAACGTATCCAAATTTGTTGAATGTGGGTTCCAACACAAAATCAAAATCAAATACAATAACAACCTAACAAAGAATCTCTCCTTCAAAAACTCCAACATGAATTGAACTCCATTTAACATAATCAAACTTATTGAATGTGGGTTCCAATTCAAAATCAAAATCAATAATTCAAGTCAACATCAAAGCAAAGTCTAATTCGATTCTCTTTTCCAACAATGCAGCAAAGATACCAGCTCATCTTCTTTCTTCCTTCTTCAATCAGCTTCCCACCATGTCTTCCAGTAAGTTGGTCTTTTCTTTCTCTACTAGTGTGGAATTTTCCCAGGATCAGGCCATACTCACCAATGCCCCTGTCATCAAGTTTGGGCTTGGCTTTGAGCACGTCAAAGTCACATGTTAGGGACTATCTCTCACCACTATTAGCTGAGAGGAGGTGGCAGGCAAGAAGCCACTCCTACAATTTTATGTGCATTCTGACTCTAACTTCCCGTCTTGAGTATTTGGATGAGAGTTTTGTTGTAGGTTTTTGCTAAACCATTCACAGGTGGGTAGTAGATGGTAGAGTATCTCCAATCTAAGTTGTGTCTCCATGCGAAGTTGTTAATTATGGTGCTCTCGAATGCATTACCATTATTGAATATGATTCGACGAGGTACCCCTAAATCTATATATAATATGATTCCTGAAAAATTAGAGCACATGCTGAGCTTTGACCTCCCTGAAAAGAATCACCTCCGCCCACTTGGAAAAGTAAGCTGTAGTAGCTAAGATAAACCGGTGACCCTTGGAAGAAAGAGGATTAATCTAACCCACTGTGTTAGTACCCCAACACTCGAATGGCCAAGAGGCTAAAGTTGGATGTAGAATGTTGGGTGGTTAGTGTAAGACCAACTGTGTACTTGGCATTGGTGGCATCACTTTGTTATGTCCATGAAATCGGTAATCATCGATGACCAATAGTATTCAAGCCTTCATCTTGGGACCTAATTGGTGATCTCTGCATAATCTTGAATGAACCTCGATCATGATCTTATTAGCTTCATGCTTGTCTAAACATAGTAACCACATATGATTGAAGGACCGCCGGTATAAGACACCATCCACGAGGATGTAGGAAAGCGCCTTTTGCTTCACTTGATGTGTTTGGGACTTCCCTTAAGGTAGTTTTCCTTTTTTTTAGGTAATCTAGAAAGGGTTGCCTCCAATTCAATTTTTGTCCTTTTTTGCAACAGCAACCTCCCCTTCAAGAGAGTACTTTTTGATTAGTCCAGTATCAATAAGGGGCGGGACTTGCATATTTTGGACCTCTATTGATATGGACTCATCTTTCGTACATGCCAACTCCTTTGCAAGCTTGGCTAAGGCATCTGCTATAGCATTTTCTCCTTGAGGGATCTTATAGATAATCACTTTTAGGATTTGGGCTAACAACTCTATTGTGTACTTATGGTAGTGATGGAACTTGGGCTTCAGGACCTTATAGGACCCAGTGATTTGGTTGACCACTAATTGAGAATCCCCAAAGATGTTGATGTTCTAGATGCCTTGCAAAATGACTGACTCTGGATTGACAATCAGAGCCTTATATTCGGCTTCATTGTTGGTGCAAGGATTGAATAAATGGTATGAGAACCTCACCATATCTTTGTCCAAAGTTAGGAGAAATATTCCTACCCCTACCTTTCCTGAAAGAGTAGATTATGGTTCTTCTCCTCTTTGAGAGGAAGCCATGCCATCAAAGTACATCTACCAGTGGTGAATGCTAGTATCCCCTAAGTTCATAATTTATTCATCGAGGAGATTATCACTAAGCGGAGAGTCAGCAAGAAGTGGGTGTGCTACTAAGAAATCCACCGGTGTTTATCCTATCACCACACGAAGGGGTATGAAAGTGATATCAAACTGCAATAAAATCATGGACCATCTTGCCAACTGTTTAGATAGCATCGGCTGTGTCATGAGATATTACAGTGGAATGATTCTAAAAATCAAGTATATTTTATGAGAAAGTATATAATGTCGTAGCTTTTGGGATGCAAAGATTAGAGCTAAGCAATGCTTCTCAATGGATGGATAGTTTGCTTCAGCGAGGGATTAGATAACAGCTGAGATAATAGAGTGTATTCTCTTTCCCTTGTCATTGGATTAGGCTAACAAAGTGTCAAGGGAGTCATCTAATGTGGCAGTGTAAAGTATAAGCAGCTTGCCCAAAATAGGGGAGGCTAAAATTGGCAGCATCATGAGATACTGATTGATGCTCTCGAAGGCATACTGACACTGGTCATCCCACTTGAACTTGGAGTTATTCTTCAACAGTGCTAAAAATGGATGGCATCTACTTGATATGTTAGATATAAAACATCTTAGATATGATAACCTCCCTAGGAATGATCTGAGTTGAGTTAAACTTTTAGGGGTTGCATTTGTAATATGGCTTTAATCTTCTCTATGTCAATTTCAAATTTGCAGTGTTAGATAATGAACCCAAGAAACTTCCCTAAAGCTACTCTGAATGCACACTTCAGAGGGTTCATTTTTGAGGCTATATTATCTTAATCACTCAAAAACTACTCTCAATTAAAAGAGATTGTCTTCCTTTTCTCTATTTTTATCCACGAGATCATCGACGTAGCATTCAACTTAGTGATGAATGAGTTCATCAAAGATTCAATTCATGACTCGTTGGTATGTGGCACGGGCATTTTTAAGGCTGAAAGGCATGACCTTGTAGCAATAAATTCTGATTGAGGTTCTAAAGGTAGTGTTTCCTTCATCTTCAGGTATCATCTTTATTTGGTTATATCTAGATGAACCATCCATGAAAGAGAATATTGCATGAGATGAGGCCATGTCCACCATCAGTTCTAGTATTAGTGATGAAAATTCATCTTTTGGACATGCCTTATTAATATCCCTAAAATCGACGCATATGCGAATTTGATCATTCTTTTTCTTAATTGGGATGACACTAGATAATCTGGTGGGATGTTTTCTCTCTTGGATGAAACCAGCATCGATCAGTTTCTTGACTTTAGAAATGACCTGTTGTTTAATTTCTAATCACATGTGTCTAGGAGCTTGCTTGATAGGGTTAGCATGGGGTCGTATCACTAGCTTATAGACCGCTATGTTAAAAACCAATCCGGGCATTTCTTCAAAACTCTACTCAAATTAATCCTTAAACTCAGTGAGTATCCCAACTAACTCATTGGTTTTAGTTTCATTCAACAAGAAATAATGTACGTTGAGCGATTGTCTTCAATTCCCAAGTTAATTTCTTTGAGCACGTTGATGATTAACTTGATTTCTTCTTCGAACTTTGACTGTGCATCTTTGACTTCAAAATCATTTAGATCATTTGAAGTTTCAAAGCACACCTTCTTATATGAGTTAATGTGATTTGAAAAGAACTTATCAAATTGCAAATGATTAGTGATGACCAAGCAATAATCATCATTGTCGACTGGACTTAATGTATTGAAGCCTAATCCTGGTCTTGAAAGAGAATTTTTACATTTATTGTTCCATATCCTTTTGAAGTAATTAGATCTGTGCTTATACCATGTATGTGGAATTAAACCTTTCTTTGCTAAGTTATGAACACACGTCGAGTACCAATCAAAAGGTAATTATATTAATTCTTTACATGAATCATCTTCAAGTTCTACATAAACTTCTTGACTTGAGGATGATGCTCCAGGATATAACTTCTAGATCTTTATGGCTGCACATGATTTAGGGGCATCCTTAACTACCAAACCCTTAACTATTTGTGAAAAAATTAGGGTTAGAGCTAAGGTTCCCAATTAATTCCTAATAGTATCATAATCATGGCTTGGATACACTTATGCTTTGCTTGTGAATCTGATATTCAACACTATCTGGCTCGAATGTCACCTCCAATGGGATCTGTTGTCGAGAAGAACTTGTCAGTTTGCTAACCACATAAGACTCATCATCTGAACTATATTTTAAGTCTATGAGGATAGCAGGTGTACTCCTAGTAGCTAGGATGAATCTCCTGGTGGGTGATAAGTATGGAGGCCTTCCACCTCAGGGGATCCCTCTAGATTTTCCTCTTCCTTGTCCTAGTGGGGGTCAGGTCATCCTTCCCACTTGTTTGAATGGAGTGATGAACTGTGGGGTGGAATCTAACCTTAGGCTCCACTCCCTCCCTAAGGTCTATTTCTCGCTCCTTTTTCTTTTCTTTTTCTGATTCTTTTTCTTTTTCTTTTACTTTTTCTTTACTTTCTTTTTCTTTTTTCTATCACATTGGGATTTTGACTAAATTCATGAGAATAGACTTTTATTTTTTAGGGAGGTAATAGGTTGCATCCTCATATATCCTGACCTCATGAACTGCAAAGGGCTTGAAATCTCTTTTAACACAATACTCGATTCCACCTCCTTGATGCACCGATGTAAAGAGGATGAAACCATGTTGTTCTCATGTATCCATGGTCTCCCTAGCAAAGTATTGAAAGATGTATCTGAGTCAATTATGTGAAACTTAGCTTCATTCTTCCAGTCATCTATCTCTAAGGGAAACATTATAAAGCTTAGGCCCTCTCTTCTTGTTCATTGAATCCTTTCAACATCATCCTCTCTGTATGGGATTTAGTGAGGCCAATCCTCAAGTAGGCAAGGGGTCTTAAACTCATAATGTTAGCTGATGCACCTAGGTCAACCAAAACTTTGGATAGCCTGAATCTGCCAACATCCACTATAATATAGAGGGGATGGTTGTGCTCGATTGTCCCTAGAAGTAGGTCTTCATAGCTAAATGTGACTCCTAAGATCTTATTTGAATAGCATGCTTCATCTTCAATAGGGGTCAACTGAACTAAGCATATATTCAGGTTAAGCAAGGCTTTGATTATAGATTCCCTCATCTCTTTGGATAAGACAAGGGCATCATATATGCTTAACTTAGCTGTTAACTTTCTAAGATGTGCAAAGATGTTGCAATTAACTTTAGATTGATTCTCCACAAGCATATTCATATGTGGAGTATCTAGTTGAGAGATTATTTGCTCGTTGGAATCAATGACCTATTTACCCTTATCCTGAGGTGCAACCATAAGAGGTAGAACTTTGCCACTGTTGAGGTTGACTTCAGTGACTTCTTAGAATAATGAGTTTATGAAAAGCTCTATCTGCTCATCAAGTATACCTATAACTTCTCCTAAAGGATCCTCTGAGTTAGATGACTTTGAGTCAATCTTAAGAGGTGAACCTGATTGATTCAGAAAAGGAAAGTTTATTTCTGAATTGGATTAAGATTGATTAGAATTATTTGAATTATTATTACTTTGACTTAAAGAGCTTTTTATTGGAGTATAATCAACAGGAACATCAGAAGTAGAAAAGATGTACGTGGAATCATATTCCTTCATTGATTTTTTTTAATTTTGGAGGAGATACATAATAAAAATCAAGTAAAGTAAGTGGGACAGGGGGCTTGGTGCCCTCATCCATTGATACAATGCTCCTGCTAGAAGTGGAGGAGTTAGTGGAGGTGGTAGCAGTAGCAATGGTGGAAGGACTGATGGACTCGGATGGTGGTTGCACTATAAATCTATCCCAAGTAAAAGAAGGTTGTTTTGTTGTTCCACCCTCCCCAAGTTGTCCCTCACAACTAGCAAACCTTCCTTGGTGTTGGAGGTTTGAACTGATTCAGGCACCTACAGAGAAAGTTTCTTAATTTTAAAAATTATTATCTTAGAGGTTTAAGATAAGGAAATATCTCAACCTTTTTTTTTCTTAAGAGAATCAAAAGTATCCCTAAGGATTACTCTAATAGAACCAGACGGTAGTTTCACTAAGTATTCCTTAGGGATAACTATAGCTCCTGGCATGAAGCTGTGCTCAAGCCAATCCTTGAAGGCAATGCAATCCTTTAAGACATGTCCTAACATGCAGTGGAAAGGGCAATAGTTAGGATCATCACTCCTACCCATTTTCTTCAGCTTCTTAGGCTCCGGTAGCTAAAAATTAGGCATCTTTAAGAGATTCTTGAAGATCTTCCTGACTACCTCCCTCTTGAAAGAATATAATTTGTTGAGTTTTTCAGCAAGAGTATATGAAAAATAGCTACCTAGCGGTGGATATTGGTATCACTATTGAGTAGGCTACTGTGATGGTGGTGGTAGCCGTTGTGGTGGCTGTGGTAGTGAAAGAGGAGGTGGCAATGGAGGCTGCTGAAATATGGGCCTCTCAAACTATGCTCTGGCTAGCTACTTCCCCTTGTCCACTGACACAACTATCCCAAGCTACTTTTCAAAGACCTTCTAAAGCTTTGGCTTGGATGACTAGTATAAAATGAGTAACTATTTGATTTCCTCTTGTAGGTTAGCTGCCTTGCTGATTAGCTTCTCAAATATCTTTATGGTGAAGCCCTTAAGCATGAAGGCAACTAAGCCATAGATATTTTTGAGCAGAATCTTAATGGCATACTGCTCTTGCAGTTATGGTTCACATTTCATACTCAGGTTGTGCCATCTGAGAATGTAATCAACAAGGGACTCATTGGGTTTTTGTTTCTCTACAATGAGGTCACCTACAATTATGCTTTGTTGAGCTCTTAATAATCTCTTGATGAAGAGATGCTCTAACTCTATAAAAGATCTTCAATGAACTGTTAGGCAGTTCAGCATACCAATCAGATGCTATACCTACTAGGACACTAATAAATAACTGGAAAAGAAGCATGTCACAATCACCGGTGTTACAACAACTAGCTCTGAAGTGCGCTATGTGCTGCCTTGGGTTCCCACTACCATCAAAAATCTTGAAGGATGGTGGCACAAAATCCTTGGGGTATTGAACTACATCGAACTCCTTCAAGTAGGGTCTACCCTTTGGAATGGATGAGCTCCCTCGAGCTTGCACCAACACTTCCTTCACTTGCTGCTCCATAATTTATTTTATATTTTTTTTCATGCATGGAGGTGATATCAGTGACCTTCCTATGTAAGCTACTAGCATCATCTTCCATGGGAGTGCACTTGGGATGATCTAAAGTATGAATTATCTCAAGTCGATCGGCCTCCATAGGGGAAGGCTGTGAAATTGGGGTTTGGTTCTGTAAGGCTAGGACCACTACCATCAACTCCTCTACCCTCTTCTCAATCGTATCTATTTGATCATCCTTTTTATTAATTTGTTGGAGGAGGCATTGAGTTCAATATAATGCCTCACCTTTTCCAACTACAATGCCTTCCTGACTAGGTTGCTTCTATGTAGGGATCCTCATGTATCAACCATGTGGACTTCCCCTAAGTCATTTAATATGTCATCCTCATCTGAATCAAACTCTAGACTACCCTCCTCCTGGTCAGACTGATCATCCCCAACTATATGTCTTATCGTGACACGATTGTCCTCTAAAATGTCATCCAAGTAATGGCCATCTACTCGACCCTACTCTACTGGAATATAGGCTGGCTGATGATTGATAATTGGACTGAGTTGTGTATAGCCTATGCACTGAGTACTCTACATTGGTGGAGTACACTCCCTGACTGTCTTAACTTCCATGGGGACTACCTCGGTATCCCCTCCCTTCTCCTCCTCTAACTGTTGTGGTGGGGAGACCACGACACTCTTGAATCATCACTCCTTCTTCACCGTTGTTGGGATGGAAGGCCGAGCAAAGGAGCTCAGCCTCACCTCAATGAGTGGAGTATATGGAGTGCGATTCTTAGGCCATAGCTGGATCACCAAAGGAGAGGCTCTCTATCTAGATGGGGGCTTGTGGAACTTGGTGGGGACTAGATGGTGGAACCTGAATGTGTGAAGGTGAACAGTGAGTGGAGTGTTGTAATGTCGATGACACCAACTGCCTCTCCATCAGAGATCTCCACTTGCAATTGACGATAACGATAAGGATAATGCGATCAGAATGATCGGCTCTGTTAGCTTGACGATCAGGAAAATCCATCAAAGTGAATGCCATGAACTGTCTACCGAACCTCCTCCTCTCTCCATTGCCTACTTGGGTAGTCACCTTGGTCTCAGAGGCCCTCTCTCTATGAATTTGATCCCTACCACTTCTAGGGATCAAGCTCCTTAGGTCATGCAATGTGTCAGACTTCGAGAGCCCATGGACTCTACCAACTCTATGAAGAATGGAACATAGACTAGCATATGGCTTCTTCCTCTCCCTACCTAGTGTCTCATACTTTATAGGTGGTGGGGGTAATGCAACTATCCTACGGTGGTCCTCCTCTCCCTCTGAAGCTGAAATGAGGTGAAACCTACTACCACCCAGTAGTGGAGAGGTCTCACAAGGGAACCCACCTCAACAACATGGGAGGCTTTATCTACCTCCTTCGTCACGTACTCATCTTGCCTCTTGATCTTGTAGTTCTTATTGTGGCATTGGGTTTTGGTGAGCAGGGCCGGATAGGAACTGGAATTGACCTCGAAGTTGGGGGAGACTATCTCAGAAGTTAAGATAGCCTTCCCCTTCAGAGTAGGGGGAACAACAGAGGTAGTACTAGCCCGCACCGGGGTTGCAACAGGGGCAAGTGACTGTACTGGCTGAACTGGCAGGGGAACCTCAACAACCTTCCTTTCCAAAGAGGGGAACTCAGATTCGTACTGTGCATTGAACAGTAGGAGTGGCTTCTTGCCTACCACCTCCTCTTGGCTAAAAGTGGTGAGGGATGGTCCCTCATAATGTGACTTTGAAGTGCTCAAAGCTAAGCCCAAACTTGATGACGAGGGCATCAGTGAGTATGGCCTAATCTAGGGCCAAATCTACACCAGTTGAGAAAGAAAAGATCAACTTGCCGAAAGACATGGTGGGAAGCTGACTGAAGAAGTAAGAAAGAAGATGGGTTGGTATCTTTGTTGCATTGTTAAAAAAGAGAATTGGATTAGGCTTTGCTTTGATGTTGATTTTGATTTAGAATTGGAACCCACATTTAACAAATTTGATTATGTTAAATGGGGTTCAATTCATGTTGGAGAGATTTTGAAGGAGATTTTGAAGGAGATTTTGAAGGAGAGATTCTTTTGTTGGGTTGTTGCTGTATTCGATTTTGATTTTGCGTTGGAACCCACATTCAACAAATTTGGTTATGTTGAATGGGGTTCAATTGTTTGGGGGGAAATTTTGAAAATCTTGAGGGAGAGGTTTTTTTGCTTTTGATTGTTTCTTGAGGGGAATTCTCATTTAACAAATTCAGTTATGTTATATAGAGTTTGGTTAATTTTGTTTGAAAAATATTTTGGAATTTTTAAAGAAGGGATTTTGCTTTTTGTTTGTTGTTTTTTGTTGATGTTTTGATTTTGTGTTGGAGTCCACATTCAATATATTCAAACTAAAATTATCTTATCATCAAATCAAATGTAATTGTATCAAATGTTAATAGAAGAATAAAGGCTAAAAATTATAGACTTGCATGAATAATAAAGATAGTTATTATAAGAGAATTTCTAATCATGCAAAATAATTTATAAATCTAATTTCATATTTATTCCAAATTAATGCATACAAGCTAATTTATTAATCATCTTTTTTTTTATAATAACAACTAAGGCAAATTAATAATCATGAACGATATAAGAAAATAATGAGTTTCAAATTAAGCATATTACGCTATGGATCAGAAAACATATGTCTAATAAGCATGATTGTAATCAATACACTGATTAAAATCATAAATTATTAAAGAGGTAAATGAGATCAAATCAAGTATAAATTTATGTTGATGTTAATTATATAAGTTAATTGATCTTCAAATTATAAAACTAAACAAGTTTATTATTGTTAAAATGTATACAAGGTGTATGTTGAATTTACTTATCATGAATTTTAATGAATTTTAAAATATGGATACAAAGCATGATAAATAAAAACATACATTTGCAAAACAATATAAAACTCATAAAATCTATAAAAATGTTAAAGCCACAATGAACTAAATAATATGTGAAATTTATAGAGTTTACAAGAATATTTTCAAGTTATGTTTTAAAACTATTCATTCATAAAAAAATAAAACATGAAGCTTATATAGATTAGTTAAGCATGAATGAAACATAACTAATCTAAGGACCTAAATATATGTATGGAAGGTATTAATGAACAATACAAAGTACTTTACCTCATGCCATTCCTTCTTGTATACCTTTGTAATTTAATTTTGCTTTTGTATATCTAAATTGATGACTTCTCTTCACCGGTCCTCTATGAAGACAAACTACAATATAATCTCATTTTCTATATTTTGGCATCCAAGCAAGCTTGGATCCTTTAACATTAGTAGCATTATAAATACTTGCATAATTAAGTGATGGGCAATGCAAATTATTTCTCTTAGAAATCCATATGTATGATGATAAAGCATTTAATTGCATGGATCTCCTAAATGAACAAGCATATGAAACATGGCCTTGCCTACAACAATAAGTGCAAGTAACATTGGGCAAAGCATGCATAAATGAATTATAACTTCTAGGTTTAATTTTAGAGAATGAACTAACATGCTTATGAGATGTACAATTATTTAAAGCATGTGAATAACATGAATATTGCTTGCAAGACATGATGGATTTGAATGTAAAACTAGAACTTGTAGAAGATAAAGATGTCATTTAATTTGTTTCTAATATTAGTATTCTCAAAATTTAAATTTTCAATCTCAATATGTAAATCATGTTCAACTTTATTTCTAGATAATAACTCTTTTTTAATACTTTATTTTAATCTTCTAAAAATTTTATTTTAAAAATAAACTCATCATGATAGTAGGATGTAGAGGTGCTAGATAAATCACTTAGTGAATCACGAATCATTTACTTTGATATTCAATGAATATACTTCATTTTCAAGAAAACAAATCATATCATAAGATTTTTGAGCATCTATTAAAAGTGACTCATTTTCTTTCATCAAAGTGTCATGATTTACTTTAAAACTTATAGTTTTTCTTTTAGTGCAAATGTATTTCTTTATTAATTTATTATTAGCACCCACTAATTCATCAAAGATATTGGATAACTCTTCATAAGATAAATTATTTACCTCAAGGTCATCCTCGAAATTAGTTTGAGAATTAAAACTTTGGGTGGCTGACTTAAGGGATGTAGTTGGAAGCACTTTTTTTTATAAGTACAATAAGACTTTAAAAATCTTCTTAATTCTTCTTTCCTTTGTTTTTCTTATTTATCTTCTTACTCTTTCTAGGACCGAAGGCATGCACTTGGGGCTTTGAATCTAATTTTATGGAATTCTCAACTGTAAAGAATGCTTCTCACTTGTCTTACAGTCACAATTATATAGCAAAGTGAGAGCATCAAGTAAATCTCTTTCAGATTTAAAAGATAATAAATAAGAAAGCTCATCAAGAGAAGATATATTATAAAAGTATAAAATTATCTTTTCATTTAAAAGAATCAAATCACTTTCTGAAATAGAAGATAAGCTACCATTTAAATAGATATATCACATTATGGAATCAATACTTTGTAAAAACCATAAGAATCTAACTTTCCATATATCAAAATTAGTGTTATCAAACATAGGTGCATAATAAATTTTATCATCAAAAGAACAAAGAATCATTTGAAGTGCCATAGTGATCAACTCAAGGGTGTTAAGCCACTAAATGAGTCAAGGCTCTATTAACGGGCAAGTACAACCAAACTACGTACTTTCCTTAGCGGGCAAGCACAACCCAACTAGAAAACAAATATATATATATATATATATATATATATATATATATATATATATATATATATATATATATATATATATATAACTATATAACTCTCAATTTAAAATTATTTTGCTCTCATAAGCCAACTACAATAATATTAAGGCAATTGAAATTAAATGAAAGAAAGATAGCTCACTTTTTATTTATATTTAAATATGTAAGCAATGATTAAACTTGAAGTATGTAAATGATGCACATGAAACTTTAAACTATTTGATGTGAATGTAATAACTTGAAATCAAATTTATTTAATTTTAATAATCTGAAATGTAGCACAATAAAGATTTGAAAATTAGTTCAATTACTTTTAGAAAAGAGACTTTGAGTTTTCAAAAGATCAAATGTAAAATTAAATCTTAAATCACATGAAATCAATTTGAAAACTCTTTTAAAAAAGTAATATCACTTGTGCAAAGTATGAAACTATTTAATAGAAAAGAAAACTTGTAACTTACAAGTGTTCTTTATGGACTAATTCTCATAACATAAATTTCACTTTAGCATATGTAAAAATAAAGAGAAGAGAAGAGTTTACAAATACAAAACTTTAATCAAAACCACACAAGGCTTTCGGCCAACTTGACAAGGTATATGAATAGATGTGTAAAGCACAAATAAATTTGACCAAATACAAAAAATTCTTAGCCCGAGGAAGAAATCAAGGTCTCATACAAGAGGAGCAATGAAATAAATTAAAAAGAAACTTAATAGCTTTTGGCCAAGAGGAATTCCCACCAATCGACCAACTTCTTTTATGTAATCTTCTAGCCAATCACTTTTAGGTTGGAAGATAGAAGAAGGATGAAAAAATTAGCACTTAATTCACCAAGAAAATATTTCCAAAAGTTTTTGCAAGAATTCGACCAAGAGAGGTTTTTTCTAAAAGATATTTTTTCAAGAGAAATTAACCTAGTCTAAGGAACATTATTTATAAGACAAGGGGTCATGAGGGTCAGCCACGAGAAAAAAAAATAGGTGGAAAACTTATTTGAAATTAATTAAAACATAAACGAATCAAAATAAAATAAATGGCATGAGATAAAAAATAGGCTAAAGAGAAATAGGAAGAAATTTAATATGGAATGTTGGTTTAATTTAAAAATCAATTTTAAATTTAAATTGCTTGAGAGGGATTTTGACCAAGGCAAGGAAGAGGGAAAATAAACATGGTAAGTGATTTAAATTCGATTCAAATCAATTTATTTTTGCAAGATAAAAAAAAAATTGATGAAGGCATTATGGAAGGAAAAAATAATTTGGGAAGATATTTAAATTGAATCAATTCATCATATGAGTTGATTTTTAAAGTAATTAGGAATTTATTGCTTATGTGATTCGGCCAAGAGAGAGAGAGAGAGAGAGAGAGAGAGAGAGGAGAAAAGAATTTGAATTAATAGCAAAGAAGTCATGACAAAATTAATTATCCAAGTGAAAAAAAAAAGAAATAATTCAAATTTTTTATTAATTAAATTAAGCATGATATATGGTCGGCCAAAAAGAAGTTTCCATGATGGGATTCAATTAGTATTTAATGCAATATCATGGAATATTCAATCAATTAAAATTGATTGAATGAAAGAAGGAAATATATTATTCTAGAGCATTATAAATTAAATCCAATGAAATAATGAGAATTTCGGCCAAACTACATTCCTAAAATAGATTAGATTTATTTTAATGTACTTGATTCAAATTAAATAATGATGGATTAGATCTTAGGTGAGTTTAAATAAGATTTCATTAAGAGATTAATTTGAATTTGAATAAAGATATGGTTGGCCAAAGGAGGTTTTCAAAAATAAAATTTATATAAAAAGAAAGAAGATAATTTCATAGGTTATTTTAATTGAGTTTGAATCAACTCAAATTAATTCAAATTAGTTCAATTAGAGTAGCATAAGATCAACCACAAATATTCCATAAAAAGTTAAGTTTAAAGTTGCACATGTAATCAAGAGAATATTTAATTTCAAAGTAATTCAAATTAAATATTCAAATAGATAAATTTTTAATTTAGAAAAATATGAGATAAGTCTGGAAACAATTTGAATAACTCTCACATAATTGATTTAGCAAATAATCATGAAACAATTCTGCCAAAAAGGTTTAGCATGAAAAATATGATAGGAGAGAGAAAATAATATAAAGAATAATTAGATTTTATGCATGTAATAAATAAATAATGAATATATTTTAGCATGAAAATAGTTTAATAAGATGTGAACTTAATTAACATGCATGGAAGCACAATAAATGAAACATAGTTTATACATTTAATTCACATTATCCAAAAATAAATAATTTTAAAGAATAATTGTAAGTATGAAATATAGTGTTTATGAATAATTTAAAATAGATTATTTTAAAATGAATGAATGATATATTTTATTTTAGTGAGCATTTCATTTATCTTAATATAGTTATTCCTCAAAAAATTTCTACTCAGTCCATGTCTAGAAGCTTTAGCATTCTGATATAACTAAAGAATTAGAAGCTCAAGAATTTTTCCTGTACACTTGAATTTAACCTGATTAGTAGCATCAAAAATATATATATTTATCATCAATATAAATATAAATTAAGAATGACATTCATAATGATTAATGTGAATAATATATCTTGCAAAAAAATAATTAGTTCTTATTACACAAGATTTGTTATCATCAAATTAAATGGTGAGATACACAAGGTGTATAGTCAACAAATTGAACATAAATCATCACTTGATTGTATACTGATTTATAATTATTTGACTAGCACGCATAATGTTTCTATTTTCTTACGTTACTATAATTTAGAGAAATAAGTATTCACTGAGTATAACTCATTGTGGCTCTTAACTTAATAATTGTAAGTTAAAAACTTGTTATAGAATTGACAAATAAAGAGGAGAACGTTTATAGAAGGCGAGTTCAAAATAAAGGAATGTACATTTAAAATTTTTCTTATTTTCTTTTTTAATTTTTAGTGGCTCTTTCAATTTTTTTTATTAGCCGTTAGTTAAATGTTGGCAATTATAAAACTTGTCTTTCCACCGTTCGACTATATGTTTCCGTCTCCAAGCCAGGTCGTAACATAGTAACTATCAATACTCTTTATTAGCATGTGCTTATGATTTCTACATGTGATGCCTATGCATTGAGCTCTTGTCTTGGACTTCTACATTGTTTAGGTGTTAGGCTTTATATCTTGGACTTCTGCAAGAGATCAAATTTGGAGCCTAAGCACTAAGGGTCGGCACCAAGGAGTTGACTTATTTGTTTGGTTCTTGTAGTTAGACGTATGATGTCGGGTGATGGCATCAATCTAGGTACTTAAGCGTCAGATAAACTCCAAGCATTAATTGAGTCATGGATCACACCGTTTGCTCCCAAATAAGCTCTAGATGATTCTCCGCTTGATTTTATATATTAATGATTGAATCTCACTATTTTATTATAGATTTATAAAAAATCAAAATCCCAAACATAAGTGTCACAAAATCCTTAAAATCATGTAGAAATATGAGATAAGTATACAATCAAGGACATGAAGAATGTGTAACTTTCAAGCTTATCTACCTTTCATTCTTTGGCTTCCTAAAAATAATTATTCCTAAATTTGATCTTATCCTTTTAGAACTTTTAAAATTATCAATCATTTGTTCTAAACTTTGAATAAATTATAACATTCTCACTACTGCATTAATTGTGGAGTAAGTGCTCTTCAAATATAATTAACTATACCTTCTATCCCATAATCAAAAATAAAGATTAAGTTTAAGCCAAAGAAATTTTTGAAAATACAAACTACACAAATTTTGAAATGATTCCTATTATTATATCTAAATACATATCAGAATAATGTTTTTATGTCTCTAGTTAATATATTATTCTCTACGTCATATTTAAATATAGTAATAAAAAAACTCTCTTTATTGTATTATTTTGAATTTATTATAAAATAATATTTTTATTTTTAAAGATAGTAAATAAATAAAATTTAATATCAAAGTTTATGAATTTTTTTCGAAATTTTCCCACTAATAATTTTCAGGCAACTCCGCTAAGAAAAATTCTGCGTCCATTTTTAATATTGATGAACTATGTTATACGTTACTAGTATTTTTATGACTCTCATAGACTCACACTACCATTATTTTTTTGTGGATAATTTGTACTCATTTTATATTGCTCGCAACGTACTAAAAATTTATATTATTTAAATGAGTTTTGATGATTATGACTATTACGCTATTTTCGATGCGACTATTGCTACTAAAAGAAAGATGAAAAAAAAAAAATATATCGTGAAAATTATTGTTGACTCATCAACTCTTAGCTCAGTTGGTGAGCGAGCAAAGGGGGTCCGACATATGTGGATGATGATATTAGGCAGGGATTAGTCGTAATAACGTCCATAAAATGGGTGGGGTGTTGGGTGGATATCCTTCCCAAAAAAAAAAAAAATTGCTGTTGGAAAATTGTTATTTTTTGTTTGGAGGATTTGAGTTAGCTATTGTTTACTTATTTATCACTTAGGGGCTGTTTGGTTGCCTGCATTTAGAATGCAGTGTAAAGTAAAATCTGATTAAAGTGAATCTGATTACGAATCTTTCTGATTGTTTGGTTATGTAAAGTAAATACATGTAACTATATTTTGTTTGGTTGGCGTATGTAAAGTAAAGTAAATCGTATTTTAATATTTAGTTGGATGAATATAAAGTAAATATTTGTATTCTTTATTCAATTAAAATAAATATTATCAAATAAAATATAGATAAATTATAAATAAAATTTTTTTCTTGACTAAAAAAATAAATAAAATCAAATACAAATAAAATTTATTTCAAATATTTAATTATTAGTAATTAATTTACAAATTTTCTAAAATATTAAAATAAAATCAAATACAAATAAAATTTATTTCTAATATTTAATTATTAGTAATTAATTTATAAATTTTCTAAGATATTAATTATTTGAATATTATTATTTTATACTAACATAATGACCCAAATTTAATATATATATATATATATATATATATATATATATAATTTTATTACTATATTAAATATTAATTAATTAATAAGATTTTTTATTAAATAAATTATTCATCAAGATTTAATATTTATTTATTAAATAATTTTTCTTTAATAAATAATTTATACTTTAATTATTTTTTATTAAATAAAGAAAAATTTAATAATTATTTTATTTTTTTTTATTTATCGTGAATTATTTATCATCAATTTAAATAAATTAAAAATAAATTAAAAAATAAAAAAATTTTCCCAGCCTCCTCCGCCCTCCCAAAAGAAAAAAAAATTAAAAAGAAAAATAAAATTTTCGCAGCCTCCGCTCCGCCCTCACAAAAGAAAAAAAAATTTCCCGTGGCAAAAAAATTTTCCCACTCGCGCACGCTCCGCTCCGTTCAGTAAACGAAATACTCGTTTTTTGAGCGTATTTCGTTCTATAACACTAAAAGGAGAAATGAAATACAAATTTCTGTAGGATTAGATTCTGGCGTCTGAAAGCGAAAGCGTGTTAGATTACTTTCAGAAAGTCTCGAACTAAACAGCCCCTTAATAGCTGTTTTGGTCTACTTGTTTGTAGCTTTTGTTTTTATCGTATAGTCTAAAAAAGAAAGATGAATGGACCTACACATAAATAAAGCAATTGTCAGAATCTTAAAGGATTATATAAATTATCCGCAAAACGGTAATATGTAAAGAAACATAATCAAAATTTTGCAATTACTTTTTAATAGCAATATGTAAGTAAATATAGAGCATAATGCCATAATTGAAAGGTTGATGTGTCTCAACTCGCATTGAAACTTTTAAAATAGTAAATTAATGTAATAAATAATGTCTTGACTTTTTTTTTCTTCCAATGAAAAATATATTCACTTTAGATCACATTTTTATTATTGCGTGCTAGAAAACCAGTCGCGGTAGAGTGAAAGTTTACGCTTAGCTTGTGAAGTCGCACAGTAATTAAAAGCGAGAACGTTCAGGAATTTTAAGCGTAGAAAATCTCGAAAAGAGGGAAAAAAGGCTGGCATAAAAGCTTCAACTATGTATCGTTTGAGTACAAAATCTTCACGATAAGCGGATTCTGAGTGCATATGAGGGAGGAAAAAAATAGCTATGTAACAAAGATCGAGTTGTAATAGTTGTTGGTAGTAGGTGGAGATCACGAGGACGATTAGCGATGAAGGTGGCGGTGATGGTGGTTGATGGCCGTCGGCGGTGCGACGCTTGGAGGATCTTCAAGCTTGAGCCTCTTCTTCCTCCCTTGGGCTTTTCCTCTTCTTCTTGCTCTTCCTCTTCTTGCTTGGGTTCCTCCTCTTCTTCCTTCTTCGGACTCTTCCTCTTCTTCTACTCTTCTTTCTTCCCTTGTTTTGACTCTCTTCTTCTTTCATTTGTTCTTCACTTGGCCTTTCATGTGAGGAATGAAAGTCTATTTATAGATGGGAGGAGGGCATTCTAAATTCATGTAAAGCGTACCACTCCCCTCGATCGGACTCGGATGATTCCTTTGACCATTTAATGTATTTTGAGCATTTGGATGCCCAAATGAAGTCGGAATTATAAGATCTTAGGCTCGTTAGATCCGGCTCGTCGAGCCTTCGATTTGACTATAAACACTCCATATTTGAGAGTGTTTGAGATTTAATTGATGTCCCAAAGATTCCAATGATATTTTAAGTGCTTGATCTCGATCGGTTTTGACTCAAAATCATATCGCTTTCGACATCAAGATTTGTGCTTTGACTAGTAGTATTTTGAGAGTCATATCAGTTGTCCCCTATTTTTGGATGACATTAGCTTAATCATCCAAAAATATATGTGTCACATCTTTCGAAAATAGCAATTCTTTCAAACGTCGCCGTGAATCATATATTTTGAGAAGAAATCATCATAAAATATAAAATTATGATTAGGGAAGTAGATGTGTAAGTAGGCATGATATTTTGAGTTCTGGATCTATTTGGATACTCGGAAGTTTTCAGGCGTTTGGGACTCGGCGCGTGGGCGCCGTCGTGCGCCAGCGAGTCTTGGCGTCGCGCCCATGGCCTTGCAGCGTCTTGTATGCGTCTGGCGGCAGCGAACGCTATTTAATGTGGGAAGCGGGGAGCGTGCGGGTCGTCGCGGAAGCGGTCAGCGCCAATCTTGGCAGCGAAGCCGTCTGGCCGTCGCCACATGGTTCGGTAGCGACAGTTCAGACCTGCCGATAGTTCAGTCGCGATGCTCGAGTCAGCGTGGCGTTCAGCGTGAAACGACCACAGGCGGATGGCGGCGGAGGCCCTTGTGCATGTATGGCGCGCGCATGAGCGTGGCGCCATGAGCCCATTTCGCCCTTGTGAACGAATTTTGAGGGTTTTGAGCCATTTTTTGAGGAGTTTTGAGCCGTTTTTTGAGCCATTTTTTGAGGAGTTTTGAGCCATTTTTTGAGGAGTTTTGAACCATTTTTTGAGGGGTTTTTACCCTTTTGCTCCTGTGGGGGGCTATAAATTTCCCCCTAGAATGAGAGGGAGAGGCACACCTTTCGCCTCTCCCTTTCTTCTTGAGTGAGGGTCCTTTGGAGGCAATCAAGAAGCGTCGAGGCTCAGGGGAGGCGATTGAGGGAGGCATCGGTGATCAAGGCCCGGAGGTTCCGGTTCGGCCTCGTCAGTTCTTGGCCGTACCGTCGGGTTAGGTCGAGGCCCACACGTCGTGGTTCAGGTTCCTCGTCCGGTTCTTGGCCTCGTCGGACCGTCCGGGTTAGAAGGCGATCAAGGCCGAGTCGTCGTGGTTACGGTTTATTGGCCTCATCCGGTTTGGCCTCGTCGGACCGTCGGGTTGAGGCGATCAAGGCCGACATCGTCGCGGTTCCGGTTAAACTCGTCAGTTCTTGGCCTCGTTGACCGTCGGGTTCAGCGCGGTGCCTCGTCGTGGTTCGGTTTACCGACCTCGTCGGTTCACCTCGTCGGACCGTCACGGGTTGAAGGCGATCAAGGCCCCGGTATCGTCGTGGTTCAGTTCTGCGGACAGGTTCTGCCTCGTCGGACCCGTCCGGGTTAGGAAGCGATCAAGGCCACGGTATATCGTCGTGGTTCCGCACACGTCAGTTCGGTTCTGCGGCCGTCCGGTTTATTGGCCTCGTCGGACCGTCAGGTTCAAGGCATGGTACATCGTCGTGGTTCGGTTCACCTCGTCGTTCTTGGCCTCGTCGGACCGTCGGGTTGGGAAGCGATCAAAGCCGGTACTACTTTTTCTTGTGAAACTTGATGGAAGGTTGGATTGAAAATCGCCAAGGCGGGGATGCATCGATTAGGAACCATCGTCCTAACTCGAAAGTTTGGGTGATTTTATAGCATTATTGGAGGGATAACTTCTTTCCCTCCCTCTCTCCTTTCTTTGTATATATCCCTCCTTCCTCTTTCTTATGTGTATGTGTGTTTTTTGTCGGATCGGAGAAAAAATTTTGGCGAGGGGCAAAAGATGCTTGTCTTGAGGTGAGTGTGCAAATTCTTGATTTATTTATTTATTTTATTTATTTTATTTTTATTTTTATTTTTTTATATTTTCTGGTGGCGGTGAAGAAAACTCATAGTGTGGCGAGACGATATGTCCTCCATCACATCGATAGTTTAATGGTGTTCGTGAAATTTTTCTTCCCAATGAGTTGGTGGTGTTGTAGCTAAAAGTCGATCGGAGTTAGCCTCCGATACTTTACTATTTCTGAGATGACTCTTCATGTTGGACTGCGATTCCCTTTGGCTCCCGAGCTGATTGAGATCTTCAAAAAATGTGGCGTGGCTTTGATGCAATTTTCGTTTCGAGCTTTAATGGTCATTATTGGTTTGACTACCTTCTTCAGAGAGCGTGGGGTTACTTTGAACATCGAATACTTATGCTGAATGTGTAGATTCACATGTGATGCTCAAGGACATGTTTCTTATCGAACTATAAAGAATTGGATAGAATTTTCAGCACGGGATCCGTCCAAAACTTGGTCTACTGGATTCTTTTATGTGAAGAATGAGTGGGGCCTTCACGAGAGATGGGGAAGATTGAATGATCTTGGGATCCATCGGCGATATCGGAGGATGACATTCTAGCAACTCTTAATATTCCTGATGTGGGAAGCTTGCAACATGAGTTACATTGCGTTAGTAAATATATAGTTGAAAATAGGATGTTTAAAGTTGGTCTTTCCATCCAGGCAGGAAGATCTCACGCTCTTCCGTTGAAGAGAAAGGGTGACGAGAGTTCTCCTCATAGGGTTCCCTCGAAGCGATCCGGAATCACGGCAGCAATGTTCCATTATTACGAAGAAAACTTCGTCTTTGAAATGGTATGTCGGATATATGGAGATGATGTCCAGCATCGAGTTTAGCTATTTTAGACTCATGATGGGGAGTTCGTTACTCTAGCAAATTCACGAAGAGCGTATTAAATCACATATGTCTTGGGCGTCCAGCGGATGAATTGGTGCGTTGTTTTTTCTTCTTCCTTCTATTCTTCTTTTTTGTCCTTCTTTATGTAACATTGGTGCTGATGATTTTTTTTTTTTTTAGGTAACTTAGTCATTAGGACTGATGGCTCATTTGGGTGTTGCCTTAGATGAATGGAATACTGAATTTGTGAAGATAAAATATCTGTGATGCGAGTATGAGCAAAGGATGAATCTTTAAAGCTAAAAGTGGCGACACTTGGAGGTCAGGATGAGTGTAGAAGCGAGCTAGCGAATATGTCGACTTCTTTCTCTCGGTGTCGAGGTGGGCGCTTCGTGATGGTGATTGAGGCGAGGGCTTCGCCATAAAGAAGAGGATCGGCACTTGCGGATAAGAAAGCATTACAAGATCGTCTTTACGAAAAGGAGCATAGAATGTCGAAGCGCAAACAAGATCGCTTAAGGAGTGGAAGACTTCAAGAATTCCGGCTTATCGTGGCTATTGAAGACTTTATCCAGGCTTAACCATATCTTTGATGTTGAAGTGATGGACTTGGAATGGCGGTGTTTAGAGGAGGGCTTCATCAGGGTTCCTTAAAGGAATTGCGGTACATCGCGAGCCAAAATTGAGGATATATCTCCCAAGCATCAAAGATTCTTCACGGTGAAGATGAAGGAGTTGTGAGTGGGCTCGAGCGTCTCCAGTGATGATGAGGATATCGATATTATGTAGATTGTGGATGTCTTTCTTCATCGTTTGTTCTATGAAATATCATTATCGTGTATCAGGATCTTAATTCCTTCTTATATCATCGTATTAATGTTGTCAATGATACCCTCTTTTTTTATCGCTCATCTTGTTTTACCCAGCGGTAATTGGTCAAAATATTATTTGGCGTTCTTAATATGGGTGAGTTGGATCCCGAGGACTTTCGACCTATCCAGGGCTGTTTGTCAGAGTGTTGCTCGATGACATTAACTCGTATGAAAGAGGTTGAATTGAATCCGCTGAGGATTTTTGACCTATCCGAGGTTGTTTATCAGGGTGTTACCCGATGACGTTAACACTGTATGGAAGAGTGAGAAGTCCACCAAGGATCTTTTGACCTTTCAGGTTGTTTGTCGAGTTTTGCTCGATGAAATTAACGTATGGAAGAGGTCCGATCAAGTCCCCTTGGGATTGATCATGTCCCAGTGAGATGTAACATGAGTTGTATATTTCTCAAGTGGGAGGAAAAGTAAAGAAAAGCAAATCTTGTTAGAACAAAGTGAATTCACTAGTTCAATGATATAATCATAAGACAGGGTATGGGCTTTGAGAAAATGAACAACAACAACAACAACAACAACAATATAACAACAACAAGCTTTAATCCCACTAGGTGGGATCAGTTATACGAGGATGAAATGACAGACGAGATAAAAGTCGCAATAATTATGCAGTAAGAGTTCGCGATAATATTTTGAAGATTCTTAGTATTCCAAGTTGGTAGAGTTTTTCCTTACGGGTCCTTGAGCTTGAACGTTCATGGCTTAACCATAGCTATGACCACATATGGACCATCCCAGAGAGGAGAGAGTTTATTGCGGTGAGGGCCTTTGCACGACCTCGAGACTTTCAGGACCAAGTCGCAGACTATGGGATGAGGTTTCACTCTTACATTGAAGTGGCGTACCCATTGGTGATAGAAGCGGTCCGGTAGGGTCATATCCGAGTTTGGGAGTAGATCAGTCTTTGGGAGTTTTTCTTCATTACTACCATGATCGAAAAGCGGACTCTTGGACTTGGAACCCGATATCCACGGTATGATAGCCGTACCAAAACACAAGTTATCGGTGTTTCCGGTTGGTGCGTGGCGTGGTGCGGTAGGCCCAAAGAACATTGGGAAGCTCATCAACCCATTGCCCCGACCTTCTCAAGGCGTGTTTTAATCCTTTGAGTATGGTCTATTGGTAACCGGTTTGCCCATTGGTTTGAGGATGTGCTACAGCCGTATGCAGCAGCTGAATGTGAAGATCTTTGCAAAAGGACATAAAGACTTTTCTAGTAAATTGAGTTCGTTGTCAGTGATGATCTTTGCAGGAAGACCGAATCGACATATTATATTTTTCCAGATAAATTGTTTAGCATTTGCCTCTGTGATTTTAGCGAGTGGTTCGGCCTCTACCCATTTGGTGAAGTAGTCGATGGCTAGAATGATGAACTTTCATTGCCCCAATGCTTGTGGAAAAGGTCCCATGATATCAATCCCCGAGCAAAGGCGGGCTTTGAAAGGATGAGAGTTACATGCGGCATGTGAGGGAGGTTAGAATGCAATTGACAACTTCGCATTTTTTGTGAACTCCAAGGCATCTTGTTTCATTGTAGGCCAATAAAACCCCGCCTCATGATTTTAAGGGCCAATGCTCTTCCTCCAAGGTGTTCTCCACATATTCACGAGTGAACCTCTCTTAGCAGCGTGTCGACTTACGAAGGTGGAATGCATTTGAGATACTGAGACCAGAAAGCTATATAGTTCACCTCAATAATAGCAAAGTTTGAAGCTTATCTTGGAGGAGTTCGGAAGTTGGATCTTCAGGAAGGGTTCCTTCTTGTAGAAAAGATAGGATCAGGTCTATCCACAAACGTTCCTTTTTCTCATCAATAGTTTGAATTACCCATGACCCTTGGATACTAGGAAAATGTATTTCTTCAACATGCTTTCTCTTAAATAGATCTCCAGTGGTAGAGGTAGCAAGCTTAGCAAGCGTTCTTCTCTCGTAGTATGTGGATGATTTGATGTGTCTTGAAATGAGTAAGAAGGGATTTTACCAAGTGGAGATATTGCACCAGTTGAGAATTATGAGTATTAAAATCTCCTCCAACTTGGGAGGCGACAAGCTAGGAGTCAGTGTGAATTACTAAGTTTTGGGCTTCGCAGTCGATGGCGAGTCTCAACCCTACGATGAGAGCCTCATATTCGGCCATGTTATTAGTTGCAGGGAATTTTAAGCAAAGTCCATACTCTAGGGTATTTTGCTGGGGGGAAACAAGTAGGATTCCCGCACCAGCACTAGTACTTCCTGAAGCTCCATAAACATAAAGAGTCCATTGAGGAGATGAAAGGCACGTAGCAGATAACTCTTCTAGAGTTGGGTTGGTGCATTCCACTATAAAGTCTGTAAGTATTTGAGACTTTATGGCGGGTCGAGGTAGAAAATTTATATCAAATTCTCTCTCTGAGACCATTTGATTAACCTCCCGGATGCTTGATTTACGTAAGATGGCCCTTAATGGTAAATTAGTGTAAAGCGTCGATGATGTGAGCTTGAAAGTATGGGACGCAATTTTGTCTTTGAAAACTAGCGAGCCACTTTATCGCAAATGGATAACGACTTTCTATGTCGAGAGAATTTTCTTGGCGTAATAAATTGGTTGTTGTGCCCCATCTTCTTCACTAAAGCGAGCTTATTATGTGGGAAGAAACTGCAAGATATAAGTATAACGTTTGGATAGCAGGGGTGGAGATGCTAGATATTCTTTTAGTTGCTCAAAAGCATACTGACATTCATCGGTCCATTGAAAATTATTATTTTTCGCTCCCTTCAATATTTTAAAGAACAAGTATTTGTCCCCGAGCGGGCTAGAAGCGGGATAATGCGATTCGACCATTCAAAGCGTTGGGCGTCTTTGATATTCTTGGAATCACATCTTGGAGAGCTTTGATTTTTTAGGGTTAGCCTCTATCCCGGTGAGTTACCATAAATCCAAGAAATTTTCAGACGTAACCCAAAAGCACACTTGGGGTTAAGTCGTATGTTATAGCGTCGAAGAAGGTCGAAACATGCTTCTAAGTCTGAAATATGTTGTGACTTTTCTAAACTTTTCACTAACATGTCATCCACATACACCTCCATTGTGTGGCCTAGTAGGTCTTTAAAAACCTTATTCATAAGGCGTTGATAGGTAGCACCAGCATTTTTAATCAAATGGCATGACTTGGTAACAATATAAACCTTTATATGTTTGAAACGTAGCTCTTCATCCGTTGGGTTCATCTTTATTTGATTGTAACAGAATAAGCATCAAAAAGCGAGCATTTGATGTCGGACGTAGCGTCCAATTGATCGATTCGAGGAAGAGCTATCCTTTGGCGCCTTATTAAGGTTCGGTAATCAATACACATCCTCCATGTTCCATTTGTTTTTTTAACCATGACAACATTTGTTAGCCATGTTGGGTAATGCACTTCTCATTGAATCCGCTTCTATGAGCTTGTTAACTTCTTGTTCAATAGCACGAGACGATCGGTGCAAAACTCGCTTCTTTTGGATGATTGGTTTGAGCGTTGGATTAATTTTGAGGGAGTCGCGTGATTACATTGGGGACCGCATATCTACGGACTCAAGCAAATATGTCTTGATTTACGTGCAAGAAATCGTATACTTTTCCTTTGTTCTTGAGTAAAGATCCACTTGCCTTGTTCATAATGGTTGGTCATCGATAATGCTATTGAGTAAATATTCTCTGGGAAGCTTTTGAGGTACTCTTTTATCTCGAAAGTTAAAATCTTTGATCTTTGAAGGTGATGGAAAGTGCGGTTGAGCTTATGCGAGATAACATGATTGGTATGCGGTTGATTTCCACAAACCACCCCAACTCCAAGGGGTAGGAAATTTTATCTTGAGATGAGGCGAAGTGATAGCAGAAAATTGATTGGAGGGGCCTCAGAATTGCATTATATGCGAGTCGACTTGACCACCATAAATTGTATTAAATGAGTCACTTGTCGAGGGAATTCTCAGAGTAACGGGAAGAGTGATTGTCCTTACGCGTCTTGGGTGATTATCAAACCCATATAGTGGTCGGCAGTGGTTGGAGCTTTTACTTTGCTTAGGCCCATGTTAGAAAAGTTGGTAAAATAAGACATCGGCCCTCCCATTGTCGATCAAAATTCTTTAATGTTATAACAAGGATCATCCGTCCAGCGATGACAAGTGGATCTTGATGAGGGATATGGACTCCTTCTAAGTCCAGTCATTGAAAGTGATGGAATGATCAATGAGACTTCTTCAACTCGGTTCTTTGGAAGATGCGAGAACTTGATTAGGTAGTATCGGTCCTCTGCGATTGTTTCAATTTCTCCAATTATTTGATGATTATTTGGTTGTTCCTGTGATGATTGTCCTGGTTGCCCCCCAAATGGAGGTGTGTTTGTTTGAGGTGATCGATTCTTCACAAACCAGCGTAGATATCCTTGTTGAATGAGTCTCGATTTCTTCCTTGAGTTGTATGCATGCTTGTATGTCCGGATGAAAGTGACAATATTGCTCGATTTCACGAATTGGTTTCAATGGATGCGCCACTTGATATTTTCTTCATTGCAAATAGCCATCGAGGTTAACACGAGATGTGTTCGGTGTGTATGTCTTTTTTCGAGGTTCACGTTGTTGATATGGGGGTCATGGAGGGAGATCACGACTACCTTGTCACTTCTTTTGATGGGCCTGTCGGTCCGCATTTCCTGGGGTGCTTTTGCGTTTCCCTGTATATTGTTCAAATTATTTGCGATGGGCATTAATAGCTTCATCGACGAAGATTTGTGCTTCTGATGAACTAAGTCGGCATATGAAGCGGACGTGTCCATTAATTTGTAATAGAAAGGCCACAGACGAGTCCTCAAGGAAAACTCCTCTTAATAGTTCGTGGTCTACCCTGTGTATTTGGCGCGCTTCTAAGGAGAACCTCTGGAAGTATTCTTTGAGTGATTCACCTTCGTTTTGTCGGATGCCGGAAAGATGGGAGGAATCTTTAATGATTCTCCTGTTTGTAATGAACTGTTCCACAAAGAACCTGGCGAGTTCGTCAAAGGTATGAATGGATCCCCTTGGAAGAGAGTAGAACTAAGTGCGAGTTTGCCCTTTGAGGGTAACGGGAAAGACCTGACAAAGCAGTATGTCAGGAGCTCGTTGGATATGCATGATAGTCCTGTAGTGGTCGATGTGTTCGTGTGGGTCAGTTGCCCCATCATAGGAATCAATGCTCGGAAGCTTGAAACCTACGGGAATTGGATGTTGAAGAATGGCTTCAGCTAAAGGTGAGGACTCCTCATAACCGCGGTGGTGGTGAAGATGATTTCTGTCTTGAAGGTAAAATTCATCTTGTATTAAGCGCCCTCTTGCCGAATGTCATATGACGGGATTAAGATGAGCTTGTGTGAAGCTATCAATAATGATCGGTGGATTAGTAACCTGGGCACGATGGATGAGTGGAACTAGATGTCGAGGAGATCGTTACGATCTCCATGCGGAGGAACTCAGTGTCGGGAGGATTAGCGTTTGACCTCCTACAACGACCGATCTTGGGGGAGATATGTTCACCGTAGTAGCGGCTGTTGTAGTCCTTGTAAAAGTTGGATCATCTTATTTTGAGACTCCTCCATTCGGACGATCTTCCAAAGAGATTCCTCGCGCCTTCACATGATCACGCTATCGGGGAAGTGAGGCGAAGGTTGGCGTCCTTGGTTCAACGATTGGTTTGAGTGGCGGGAGTTGGAGGAGGCTCCGTTGTGGAGTGTTGTGTCTGGCCATAACGTGGATGTTCACGAAATTATGGTTGAAGGGTTTTCTTCCCTGACGGCACCAAGCTGCGTCTTAGAAAACCGGTCGGTAGAGTGAAAGTTACGCCTTAGCCTTGTGAAGTCCAAACACAAGTAATTAAAGAGCAGAGACACTCAATTTTTAACGTGGAAAACCTCGAAAGAGGGAAAAAAACCTGGGGCTGTAAAAGCTTCTACTATGTATCTTTTGAGTACAAAATCTTCCCGATAACGGGATTACTGATTGCATATGAGGGAGGAAAATAGCTATGTAACAACGATCGTTGTAATAGTTCAGGTAGTAGGTGGAGATCAGGGGGCAATTAGCGATGAAGGTGGCGGTGATGGTGGTTGATGGGTCGGCGAGTGCGACCTTGGAGGATCTTCAAGCTTGAGCCTCTTCTTTCTCCTTGCTTGGGCTTTTCCTCTTCTTCCTTGCTCGGGCTCTTCCTCTTCTTCCTTGCTTGGGTTCCTCCTCTTCTTCCTTGTTTGGACTCTTCCTCTTCTTCCTTGCTCGGACTCTTCCTCTTCTTCCTTGCTCGGACTCTTCCTCTTCTTCACTTGTTTCAGCTCCTCTTCTTCTTCACTTCATTTGTTCTTCACTTGGCCTTCCCCTTCATGTGAGGAATGAAGGTTTATTTATAGATGGGAGGAGGGGCATTCTTATAAATTCATGTAAAGCCCGTACCACTCCCCTCGATCGGACGGCTCAGGATGATTCCTTCGATCATTTGATGTATTATGAGAATTTGGATGCCCAAATGAAGTGAATTATGAGATCTTAGGCTCGTTAGATCCGCTGTCGAGCCTTCGATTTGACTATAAACACTCCATATTTGAGAGCTATTTTGGGATTTAATTGATATCCCAAAGATTCCAATGATATTTTAAGTGCTTGATCTCGATCGGTTTCGACTCAAAATTATATCGCTTTCGACATCAAGATTTGTGCTTTGACTTGTGGTATTTTGAGAGTCATATCATTTATGAAAATATCAAGTGAGATTTATATACATACCACACAATTCTTATGTATTTATATATCTAACGCCTAAAGTTCGATATTTACTTATCTAACACTTACTTACGCTTAAAAAGGTGCATCTCATTTTTAAAAAATTGAGAGATTATTGTATTTTTGATGTGATATTGAAGATTTGGATGTTTGTAAAAATTAAAATTTAGGTGTTAGATACATAAATACATAAGAATTTTGTGGTATGTATGTAAATTCCCCAAATATTAATTAGTAAAATTGTAGAGAAGATTATTGAAGATCTATCATCTAATTTGTGTCTGCATCTTTGAATTATACAGCTAATTATCGTATATAAACTATTATTGATAAATTGATCAACTGTAATTAATTTCTATGTCGTGAACAACACCCTCTCAACACCTGCCCCTTCAATATGAATAGAATTTTGTAGAATTATTGGATCTATATATGTCCAATGGAAAAGTTGAATTTTTTTGTAGTATTTAATATGATGCAAGATGACTTGGTTAGAAGAGCAGATGTATTAGATTTGCCTAATGTTAAGAAAGATAGAGGTAGGCTTAAAAGATTTTGGTTATGATGCATAAAAAATGAACTTAGTTTATTAGAATTAAATGAGAATTTTGACGCATAATAGAACACATTGGAGAATAAGGATTCATGTAGTCGACCCGACATAGTGGGATAAAGGCTTGTTGTTGTTGTTTAATATGATGCATGAAAATTTCATTCTATAGCAGTATAATGTTTTTCCAAGTCTTTACTAATTAAATTAATTAATGCTTATCATACAACAAAATTCAAAATGTCTTTTGGGGCAAAGTTTTTTGTGTCATATCACAAGCCTCAATGTAGTTGCATTTGTTTCGCAATAGCACACCTGCAGTCCGATAATTTCACGTGAAATGACCAATTATTTGTGATTGGACCTACGAATGTATGTTCCCCACTTCAAGTTTGGCTCTCCCTAAATACCCTAATTCCCAATCACAGCCAACTACCCTCTCTTTGCTTGTAACACAAATAGCCTCAAAGCAACCCTTCATCAACTGTGCAAGAAGCCGCTAAATCATTGACCTTCGCAAGGACCTATGAGAATTCCCCTGCAATCGTGTCTTTCTCGCTTCGTAGATCATTTTCAAATACTTCAGATCGTGCATCAACCCACAATATCTCTCAAGGTATTTCTTCGATGCCAGTTCTTTCTCAACTGATGATGCAGATCGTGTGGATATGTGATTTTCGGAGAAATGAAAGTTGATTGCTGCAATGTAGATAGTAGTTGGAAATCTGAATACCTTGATATGTACTTTCCTAAGAAATTGATTTTTGTTTCTTCAATGGTGGCATTTAATGGAAGAGTGTAGCTTTCATCTATATTGACTTACTATTTTTGTGTTGATTGACCATTTTATCACATGCTGAAACTGACAATGTTTCCCTCTTCGATTTACCAACTTTGTTTCTTTAGATTTCTATTTTTAGCTTTCATATTTTCAATATTTAGATCTCACATTTCATAATTAAACTTATGGCTTGGTTCTAATCACTAATTAGCACTTTGAAAGGTTTGGAATCTATTTGAACCTTTTTTTTTCTCAATCATTTTGGCAATCTATTTGCTTGCTTAAGCTTTTAAATTAGTTGAATTATTGGTATCTAATGCTCTTCCCTCATTTGGTTGTTGTTAATTACCATTTATTATGAGTATGATATAAAGTTTTGCTTCTCATATATGATTATTTTGTCAGCTGAAGAATTTGGCAGATGTAAAGTTTTGTAAATTTATTTCTTTTCATTTTGTTTTATATTATTCTGCACAAAAGGATATTTCAATTTTTTACACAAAAACAATTGCAACACAAAAGTTCTTCAACTAAAATTTTCAAATAAAATCATAGTTTCAGCAATAGTAACTTCCTGCCACTGGCTTCATCTGCAGTAGCTTCACTATTGCTTCATAAGTAGCTGCGGCTGCCTCAAATGTACCTTACTTCACTAAATGATCTCTTATGAAAATGAGAATATGAAAATAAAGAAATATAAAATAATTAAAAATATTTTTAATAGCAAAAACATCTTACAAGCATAAAAATAAAATAAATTTTAAAACTCAAAATTATCTAGTTCCACTTAAGATTATTGTTGTGTTTATTTTATTTTTAAACTAGCCACTTTAGTGTGTTTCGACTTATTTTTATTTTTTATTCTAAAAAATAAATTATTTTATTTTAAACATATTCAAAATAACTATCATATATTTTGACCATTTTTAAAAATAGCTATCAAAATCCTAGGTGCAAGTGAGCCAAATTGGCTTAAACTTGACTCATTATCGAGCTCACAAACTGGGCTTATCAAGCCACGAGCTCAAACTTGAATCAAAATTAAAACTCGTTAAATAAATGAGCTCAAGTTATTATTGACTCAACTTGAAAACTCATCAAGTCGGCTCAATTGAAGATTTATATTACTTGACCTCCGCGATCAGGTCGTCTAGGATTTGTCGAGCAAGTGTGCGAGATATTCACCGTTGTATGAAAGTTCAAGCAAATAAGTGCCTACATACGGGAAGGGAGAATATGCTTTTTTTCCTTTTCATTTTGTCATTACAGAAGTGTTGCTTTCCCGGTTGTAAAAGGGATATAATCAAAAAGAGAGATGGAAAGGTCAAAGGTCGAACCAGATGATATAATAAATATTAAAATTATCTAAATGAGATTTAAATGTTCAAATAATCATACAATATGTGTAATTTGAGAGAAATAAATTATAAAATACAAATAATGTGCAAAAAATCTTCTGTAATTTTTAAGTTAAATACATTAATATATAAATACTAACCTTTTTTGTAGCAATGATAATTCTTTGAAATAACCAATTGTAGAGCTTCAAGAAATTGCTTATCTAAAAAGGATTTGTAATTAAAATAAAATATTAAAATTAGTAATTTGGCATCAATTATATAAAACATACAAGAAAATATAAACTAAACTAACTACAAAAGATATTGTAAATTATGATGTAGAGCACTTAATAATTAAAACTAATAAATAACAAGTCATAACAAAATAAGACATTCATAATTCAATAAAAATGATATATGACGTATCAATAATTTTTGTGTTCTTTAACCAAAAACTTACTCTAAAAAGTAAAACATCAAATACATATTAAAATTTATCTCTAAAATAAGTTCAAAAGAAATAGATTATAATCAAATATATTAAAATTCATCTCTAAATATTGTCTCTTCAAGGATCATGCATCAAAAGCTGCTTCCCCAAAGTTTGTCTCACAATCAACTCCAAAAGCTTCTAAAATATCATGTTCAGGTGTTTCTTATCTTTTATCTGTTGCACCGATTGCTTCATGACCCTCATTAATATCTACAAGTCATACATATAAAATAAATTATTTCATCATCTTTATAATCAACATAAGTATAATTTAATTAACTTATTATTAGTTGTTATATTAGATGATATATTTACTCCTTCAATAATAGGAATGACATCATCTTTATATATTTCATTCTCTAAATCATCATAATTTAATTCATAGGTGTATTCTTCATCAACTATCCAAAAATCTATTGTCTCTATACTTGAATAATCCAATGGATCATAGTTTCTTTTTTCAAGATAAAACCTATCAAATAAACATAAAATTTTAGATAAGTATCAATGTTAAGAGCAATAGCATAATAATAGAAGATTTTTAAAAAAGCATATCTATTTCTAAAATTAAATTATAACGAACATAGACAATATCATTTAACCTATGGTGTTCCAAATTATTTCTTCTTTTTGTATGAATTTGTTCGAAAACACTCTAATTTCTTTTCACAGAAGAAGAAGTTTTATTAGAATTCTAATAGCCAATTCTTATAAATTAGGAGCACTAGAACCAAACTTCTTCCACCATTCATCTGCAAATAAAATTTCAATTAATTTTAAAAATATAAAATATATAAAAAAAGATAGTGAGAAATAATGAAAAAATAAATAGAATTATGAAAAACTCACTAACTAGGTTGCATTTCTTTGGCCATTGTAAGTGCAATTGGCTTCCCAAAACTTTCTAAATTATCCCGATATATTCTAACTTCATTCATTGCCAATTTAGGCTTGAGACATATATCTTTATTTCCAATAAATTTAATTAATCCTTGCATAACTTCTGATTTTTGACAGTAATTCTCTTGATTATATTGAAAATGTGGATTTAAAAAATATGTATGAGATACCTTGAGTTGTCATCCCATCTTTTCTTAATAATGTAAGTATATGACTTATACAATCTTTTAACACCTCTAAGCATTTCTTTAACTGTTTTTCTTATTCTATACATGTCATCATAAACATAACCAAAAGAAGATTTTTCGTCTGAATCAACAACTTGTAATAATCTTATTAATGGTCTTGTTATTTTTGACATGATTAAGCAATCACTCCAAAATTTGTTATCCATGATGATAGAATATGCTTCTTTTCATTTAGCAATTTTTGCTAACTTTGAATTCACATAATGCTTATTTGTAACAAGAGCTTGCAAATCATGTCCATGATCATATACACTTTTCAAAGTAATAAAAGTTTTTGCAAAACAAGTAGCTCCTGGATGTACTATTTCAGTCCACCTTTGTCTTTTCCTCAGCCAATATAATAGAAAAATATGATTGTAAATTAATATTGTTATCTTCGATACCTTCTTAGCAAGATCCATTATATGAGGCAAGCTACCAATATCTTCTAGAATCAAGTTCAAGCAATGTCTTACAAGGAGACTAAATATTCTCGTACTTTCATGCAATAACTTCAAATTTCTTATAATTTGTTGCATTATCACTCAAGTCGCATATTTTTTATGGACCTATCCACTCAATTGCTTCAGTAAATAAAGAACAAAGAGTTGTAGCATCTTTCTTAATATCAGAAGTATCAATAGATTTTAAAAAAGATACCCCTCGTGGACAATAAACTAAAAAGTTAATCAATGTTCTATTTCTAACATCTATCCATCCATCAGCCATTAAAGTTCACCATGTTTCCTTCCAACAATGCCTATAAGATTCAACTAGAAGTTTACATTCTTCTTTGCAATCCCTTAATAGATTAATTCTCATCTTATGATATGATGGAAGTTCATAACCCGGTCCAATAGTAAGTATTGCATCTATAGCTTTCTGAGCAAATAATGAATTTAAAGCATTGAATGTAATACAACTATAAAAAAATCATCTAGCAATGGCCATATCAGCTCTTTGTACTGCTTATTTAGATGCCAACACACTTTTTTAAGATGGTTGTGACCCAGGTTTTGTTCTTGGAGTAAAGTAAGCATCAATTTCATATGTTTTTTTTAATGTAATTCTTTATCATGTGTTGTTGATGATTGTGATTTGGATAGATAAGAGCCTATCTCTTCTTCAATAATATGTTGATTATAAGGATGCACACTCTTTCTATCTTCTTGTATATCTTACTTTTTTTGAGATATTGCTTTTAAATTTTCTTGCATTTGAAAGCAAATATCATGTGAAACTTTTTTGCATTGAGTAATGTTCCCCTTAACCCCTGTTAAATGTTGCTTCATTCTATTTATGCCCCCACCTATGTATATTAGTCCACAATACAAACACTTATACTGTTTTTTCCCATTAGGGCATCTAGATTCACTAAAATGATTCTAAGCCGGATCTATTTTCTCATGAACACTATGAGAAAAAATAGAATTTTGACTTTTAGAAGACTCCATTCTAAATATAAACAATAAATTAAATGTTAAATAAATGAAAAAATAAAAATAAAAAATTTTAAACTTAGACATGAGATGGAAAGACATCTAAGATTAATCATTCTCTACACAAGTTCACCCACCATGAATTTGCAAATGATATATTAGTTAATAGTTACAAATTTATATTAATAAATTGCATCATTATGCAAAAGAAAATACATCCTAAAAAAATATTTTTAAATAAATGTATGTACATTAATCTAAAAAAATTGTTATACCAACTTCAAGTTATCATGAATCCATTCATCAAATTCTACTAAATCATGTGCATAAGTAAATTGTCAAATACATTCTATAAAAAGATGAATTGATTGATCAAAATAGATCCATTCATATAAATTTAAGAAATGATTATACATAATAAAATCAATTAATTTAGAATTTCTCGAAGTTGTAAGTTGTATAAGAGATCAACACATACATAATATATATTACCTACAATTTTTGTTAAGGAATTCATGAGACACGAAAAATAAAAAAAAAGGTAAGATGAAATTCAGAAATTGCTAAGAAACATTACCTGATATTTTCTCTTGACGATACATCTTGATTCTCTGTGATCATCCTCTTGTAATGGCTGCCGAAAAAAAAAAATTAAAAATATTGCAAAAATCTGTATGCAAGAGACGGTAGGGCAAAAAGCCAAAAACCCGTATTAAGTTTTTACCGCAGAAACTACTATGCCATCAGTCGTCCAATTGGAAATAGACGGAAAATTAAGATTGAGGCGTTAAACCAGAAACCGGGAGCGGTTCTCCGGTTCAACGGTTCAACCGACCGGTTTTCTGTTGGAGCGATTTTTTTAACATTCCGGACCGGCACAGTGACCGGTTCACGGCCGAACCGATTGAACCGGCCAGTCTGGTTCAGTTTTCACAACCATGGCTTTCCCTGAGTCGCTCTCCTTGACCCCTCTTCTTCTTCCTTTGAGATTCAGAGGAGGCTCTCTTTGTTGTTACAAAATTCATAGATTTGAGCTCCTCCTTCCTTCTTCTTTACTTAAGAATGGGCAACTCTTTTCTTCTTTCTTCAATATTGAGAGGATCATGGGCCATCTTTCCTTCTTCCTTTGAGATTAGCCACCTCTCCTCTTCGCCCTTCAAGTTCGAGAGAATATATTGCATGGATCTTTTTTCTTGTGTAAAATCTAGAAGTGAAGTTCAATGCTTGGCTTCGTTTGTTTTCTTCCGAGATTAAGGTCCCTTTTGGGGCTGCATCACTGGTCCATTGCATTGCTAAATGCGACACAACGACGTTTGTTTACTGCAACTGTGCTTCCGGTTTGAAAACCCCATTTTCTAATCCCTCGTCTTTGACCACGTTCCGCTGTTATTAACATTTTTATCATTGGGGATTGCCCTCGCCTCATTGTAAGGCACCCCATGAGGGTTCCGATGTGGGATGTGATCGTGCTTACAGCGGCTAGCCTAGAGCAGGCCGTCCTCTACGAATGGCAGCTCGAGCGGACCAAGGGCATTGGTCGCATCGCCAAATCTATCGTCACGCTCGACGTTCCCGATCTTGACGACGCCCTCATCGGCTCTGGGGCCACCACTCTCCACGCCATTTCTGTCCTCACGCGTCATTTGGTCGATGTGGGTCTCATTTCTCTCCAGGTAGCGTCACCCTTAAGAGGTCTACGAGAAATTGGCTCATTCTTCTTCTTCTTCTTCTTTTTGGTTTTGGTAATTTAATTAATGAAAGAGAAAGTTGCAGTTAGTTTTGAAGAAATAAAGAGTGGACTGTTGAACTGCAAACAAAATATTACAAAATAGAGTTTACACCTAAATTTATTGGAGTATTCAATTTACTTATTGTACTTATAATTTTAAATATTAATATTATTTATTATGTGATATATAATCTCTTAATATAATTTAGTGGACTTATGCTTATATATGAAAATCAGTTATCTTATTTTTCTTCATTTTGTTTCATAACATTTAACACATAAAGATATTTTAGTTTTTTTAAAAAGAACACAACAGATAATGAAGTTTTCCAAATAATCACAAAATCTGAACAACAATAACTTCACACCAAATTAGAACAACTTCAGAAACAGTAATTATCCCAAACGGGCCCTAAGTTGCAACAAATCTTGTTTTACTTTGATTGATAGTTTTAATTATGTTTTTTATCACTTTTTTTTTGTTGAATATTGGTTTTGATTCTTTGTTTTTTTATCATTGTTTTACTACATGCTACTTTCGATTCTTTGTTTATTTGTCACCGTGAGTTTTCATCACATATTTATGTATTTTAATAAATTGCTTCATTTGTATATATGCTGCTACAATTTTTATTGTTATTATGTTAATCTATATATATATATATATATACACTGTTGAAATCAAGCCTAAAAGCGAGTCAAGTTCGAGCTTTAAAATCAAGCTCGAGCTTTATTTTCGAGTCAAGCTCAAGCTTCGAGCTTGAGTTTTCGACCCGAGCTTGAGAAATATATAAAATACACGAGTAAAATTTTGAGCCAATCATATAATAGATGAGTTGAGCCCGAGCATTATCTGGTTCGAGGTCGACTAGACTCATTTGCATCCTTAATCGTGGGTTGTCATTAATTGCCGGGCAAAATTTTTAAACTAAGTATGATTAAAACTTTAATTAATGGAATACATTTTTTAAAAAAAATTTCAAAAAATTTAAGAAACGGTGCTGACTGTGTGGATTAATATGCAGTCAGTCGCCCTTTAAAGCGATACCGGCAAAAAAAAAATTTTTTTAAAGAGAAATTTACATACAGATCAATAATAACTCTTATATATTTACATATCTATCCTAAAATGGCACGTCTCTCTCTCTCTCTCTCTCTCTCTCTCTCTCTCTCGTTATTTTGTTAATATATAATTTAAAATTATTTAAAATATATAAATAAATAATTTATAATAAATAAATAAATTATAAAAATAAAGTATATATATATATAAATTTATTTAGTTATTTATATATTTAAATTATATAAATATTTTAAGTTATATAAATAAGTTAAAATATTTAAAATATATAAATAAATAAATAGTTATTTATATATATATTTAATTAGTTATTTATTTATTTAAAATATATAATTAGTTAAATAAATAAATAAAAATTTTAAATTATATAAATATTTAGTTATTTATATATTTATAAAATATTTAGTTATTTATATATATATATATATATTTATTTATTATATATTTATTCTTTTCTTTATTTATTTATTAAAAATTATTTATTTATTTATTTTTTTATATTTTATATTTTATATATTTTGTTATTATTATTATAGACTTATATAAATAAAAATATATATATATATATATATATATATATATATACATATATATATATATATATATATAATTAAAATATTTTATATAAATTATTTTTTAAATTATATTTTTAAATATTTTTTAAATATTTTTATATAACTTAAAATATTTATATAATTTAAATATATAGATAACTAAATTTTATATATATTTATATAATTTATATTTAAATAATTTTAGTAAATAAATAAATTATATAAATATTTTATAAATTATAAAAAAAAGTATATATATATATATATATATATATATATATATATATACATATATATATATATAGTTATTTATATATTTAAATTATATAAATATTTTTAAGTTATATAAATAATATAAAAATATTTAAAATATATAAATAAATAATTAGTTATTTATATATATATATATTTATTTAATTAGCTATTTATGTATTTAAAAATATTTATTTATTTAAAATATATAATTAGTTAAATAAATAAATAAATATATAATAAATTATATAAATATTTTGTTATTTATATATTTATAAAATATTTAGTTATTTATATATTTAAATTATATAAATATTTTAAAGTTATATAAATAATTTAAAATATTTAAAAATATAATTTAAAAATAATTTATATAAAATATTTTAATTATATATATATATATATATATATATTTATATAAGTCTATAATAATAATAATAACAAAAAATATAAAAAATATAAAAATATAAAAAAATAAATAAATAAATAAAGAAAGGAATAAATATATAATAAATAAATAAATATATATATATATATATATATAAATAACTAAATATTTTCTAAATATATAAATAACTAAATATTTATATAATTTAAAATTTTTTATTTATTTATTTAACTAATTATATATTTTAAATAAATAAATAACTAATTAAATATATATATATAAATAACTATTTATTTATTTATATATTTTAAATATTTTAACTTATTTATATAACTTAAAAATATTTATATAATTTAAATATATAAATAACTAAATAAATTTATATATATATATACTTTATTTATATAATTTATTTATTTATTAAAATTATTTATTTATATATTTTAAATAATTTTAAATTATATATTAACAAATTGAGGAGAAAATAACAACGAGAGAGAGAGAGAGAGAGAGAGAGAGAGAGAGAGAGAGAGAGAGAGAGAGAGAGAGAGAGAGAGAGAGAGAGAGAGAGAGAGAGAGAGGAAAGACGTGCCATTTTAGGATAGATATGTAAATATATAAGAATTGTGTGATCTGTATGTAAATTTCCCTCTTTAAAAAAAATTTTTTGCCAGTAGCCAGTCGCCCTTTTAAAGGGCGACTGGCGCTGACTGTGCACACACAGTCAGCACCAGTCGCCCGTTAAATGGGCGACTGTGCCTATTTTAAAATTTTTTTAAAAACGTACTTATTCTGCTAATTAAGGTTTTAATCATGCTTAGTTTAAAAATTTTGCCTTAATTGCCGCCATACAACAGCCGCCCATAATTAGCTATCATCCATCGTTTCATCTTCGACAGCTATAATCAGCTATTGTGGAAGCCACAAGTATTCTGCTAACCATGACCTCTATTATCATATAAATTAATTTATTTAAAATTCTATAAAATATAAATTTAAAATATCAAATATAAAATTTTAATTAAAATTTAAATAAAAAAACTATCTTAAATGTCTCCATAGTATTTATATATTTCTTTCCATTTCTATTACGAAATTGAAATCCTTCTAATTCAAACATTTAAAGTCTCAGTTCGCGTAGCTTTAAACAACTATGATGTATATTAAAATTATTTCATCATTGAAAAATTCTGTAAATAGAAAATAAACAAAATATCAGTTTGTTTACCGCTTCGACAAATATTCTTCCCACGCAAATGCCCAAAAGCAAACCTCAGTTCAATGCTTACAGCGCAAAACTGTATAATGTACAATTCCCCACTCCCCCCCTCTCTCTCTCGACTCTATTTGATTAACTAATCATCATCCTTTTCGTAACAAGCCACTCTCCTCTCTCTCTCTCTCTCTCTCTCTCTCTCTCTCTCTCTCTCTGGGTCTGGCTGCTTTTTCACGAGCGGTGCCTGAAAAGAAAAGCTAGGGTTTCGCCGATTCTCGTGGTCTGCTTTTAATAGGGTATGGAAGATGCCTGACTTGTCGGCATTCACTCGGGGTTTGCATTCCGATCGCACCCTTCTAAGTCCTGCATTTCCAGGCGGTTGCTGTGTCATCGGTCGAGTCGCCGAAGAGTACTAATCTCTGTTTGAAGCTGAAATGGGCAGGGGGAACCGGACTTCTTCATAGAATTTGTATTTCTCGTTGACGCGGTTTTGCAGAGATGTTGCTATTACTCTTGGGAATGTTATCGGGCTTCGATCACCGCTGTAAGGGAATGGGTTAGCTACATAGAAATCCTTATTTTGGATTTATGTGTTTGAATTGTTGGAGCTGTTTTGTCAGTTTGTTGGATGGTTGGTTTGATAGTTGATCGGATTTGGTTGGTATTGATTGTATTTTTGTTGTGACCCGGTCATATTAAATTACCCAGGTATCAAAGTAGGTTTTGGCTTTCAATTTCCTTTGCTGAAAGATCCGAATCTTTTACTCGGAAGGGGTGGGGTGCTTTTTGAGCTGGATATGGTGAAAATCTTACCAGTTTATTTGTTTTCATGGAAACGGGGATCCTTCATATAGTTTGAGATTCTGTTAGTCTGGCTAAAGCTGCATATATGGGGGACATTGGACTGTTCAAGCAAGCATGGAAGTGGTTGGAATCTCAGAAGGAGGCTTTTGTGGGAACCCAAGGTGCACTGGTCTGCATAAGTGATAGGCTTGTCTTTCTAGTAGGTCAGCATTGGCCACTGGTGTGTAGATGGAGTATGAATCTTGGGAAATTTATGTTCAAGATGATTTGGCTATGGAGAGATTGTGTTGTCAGGGGTCTTACATCACTGATTGGTCTTGGTTCAACGGCACTGTTTGTGATTTTCTGGAGTTCTTTCCTTAGCTTGGCATCAACAGCTTGTCTTCTTTATGTGCTTCTGAGCCTGGTTAGCTGCCTATTCCTACTATATTGTGCAGTTAATGCTATTACTTTGCATTTACATTGTCACTCTTAATATCCAACTTGATGAATAAGCTTTGTCTCTATATATTAGTTTATTTACATGTTTCTTTTATGTTTTTCATATGAATCTTGAGATTGTATTTTTTTTAATTCGTAATTTTAACCTTAAACTTGGAATTATTTCTTTAATCATCGTCTTCAGATCTTTTTCAAAGTCTTGGCATTTTGGTGGGAATATTAGATCTTGATTTATTTTTTTGAATGAATAATTTTCTGGATTATTTTGTATGATTGATGATCAAATCTAGAATATGCTAAATTCATTTGGTTTCTAGTAGTGCTTATTAAAATGATTGAGATTGTAATTCCCTCAGATACATATTGTTTCTATTAATTTTTTTAAACATGGATCTAAGAGTTTGTTAAATTTACAACATTGTGAATGTATGTGATGGACTCTTATGAAATTCCTTGACTGCCATCCCTTGGGAATGGCAACTTACTGTGGTAGATCTGATCTGCCTATTTCATTCGGACAAACTTATGATTACTTGCTAGAGCCTGAATTTTCCAGAAGCATTAAGTTCATTCTACTCTATTTACGTTTTTGTTATTCTTGTAAACTTTTTTTTTGTCATTTAAAATGTTGCTTTCTGTGTTTGCAAGAATTTTAATTCTAATTTTGAAGGTAGTCCGTTAGTTCCTTTGTCTTACAATTTTAAATATTGATTTCAATGTTGTATTTGGTCAAATCCTCTTCTCAGCATTCTTCAGTTTAGTGTCAAGATTTACACTTAAATAGTAAGCCTTCTCTAGCTCTGCTGCTAATAATTACTTTTCTTCAAGTGCCGCTAACATTTGGTTGTATAGCATTGACTTGTGCTTGTGCTTCAGCTTCATTGTTTCGGAAGCCTTTATATTTGCAACACTGTTATCTTTTAAATTCCTCCAATGCATGCCGATTCAAATACATTCCATATGGCATGAATTCCATGCAGCAATATTCTTCTTGTTCTAAATTTTTTTTATCCATAAATATTTTATAATAATTTGTTTTCTGACATCTAGGAACAATTTTTAAATTCACATGGAAAAAAAAAACATTTGGAAGGGATTGTTTGGTTGGATGAATTTGAAATACAATGTAAAAGGAATGTAATACAAAGTAAAAGTAATGTATTTGGAGTGTTTTTAGGTTGTTTAGTTGAAAATTCTACAAATGTAGGGATTACTTTTGGTTGGTTAAGTAAAGTAATGCAAAGTAAAACAAGATTTGTTGGTGGTGGAGATGGTGGCTGGTGACAATGGTCAGTGGGCTACAATGGGTAGTAGCCTTTAGACGGCGGACTTTTGATGGTGGCGACCAGTGAGCGGTGGTTACCGCTAGCGGTCAACAGTGATAGCAACAGACAGTCTAGTCTCACTTTACACCGAACGGTGTACTTGAAAATTGTCCAAATTTGCGAATTTCGAGTACATCATAGTTAACTATAGAGTGTATTTCAATTACATTCAAAATGTATTGCATTTCAAATGCAATAGACCAAACATAAATTTTTAATCGCAGGAATTTGAATTGCATTGCACTACAAATGCAAGGAACCAAACAACATTGAAATTAGAAATTTAAATTTTATTGTTAGAGAAAAAAGGAGAAAATGGTTTTACCACCTCCGACTTAATGGTGTTTTCCCTACATTTGTTGATTGATTTAAAAAAAAATGTATGTTTGTCATCTTTGGTTAAGACTACTTATTACTTTGGGAAAAAATTGGCTATTAGGCACCGAAAAAGTTAACAAGGTTTCCTGGAGTAATCATATAATTGAATCTCCCTGTTGGAATTTTTACTAGTATTAGTTCATCGATGTTGATGTTTGCAGGGATATGACTCCATCAGTATGTTTTTATCACCACAAAAATTGTGATATTATAACTTAGTTTATGGTGTCTTTTGGTTTTTATTTCTAACCTGATTAGTATCTTTAATGAAGATAAATAGGCAATAAGGTTAATTAGCATGCAGTTTATGGCATCAGTGTAAAATTAAAGGACAAAGAACACCTCAGTTTTTTGTTTTCTTTTTATCAATTTAATCATTAAAATATAGTAAAGAAGACTAAATAAACTTTTTAATAAAAAATAACTTAACTACTTGAACTGGGGAAATATATTCAGTGAAGAATTTCATTTTTGTATTGATACCAATTGAAATATTGAATGTTTATATAATAGGAAATATGTTATTGTTTCTCGTGGATCTCTTAGTTATTCCATTGTTCAATTTGAGGATTCTTGTAATAGCAACAAGTTGTTCTCTTTAATTGTTTCTTTCTTTCTTGATATACTTCGTGAAAGTTGGTATAGATATTGTGCTTTATAAGCCTCAAGGTTGTTTAAATACAGATGTTATTCAAGTTGTGCTGTCAGCTTATTGTTTGATTACTGAAATTCTAGTCATCTTCAAAAGCGAATCCTTGTCAGTATTTAGTAGGGAACTTAAATTTTGCAAAACAGTCCACAGGTTTAGCCAAAGTTTACTGCTTTTTCAAATCTCTTCCTTCTGATATAGGTTAATTACTCTATGCTGTTTCTAATATGCATTGGCTGCTATTTTTTTGTACAACATAGACGGATTATAGTTAGGGATCAGAATTTTAGTTTCTGGTATGATTTGCCTACCTGTCGCAGGCTCAGTTTGATATAGACTTTTAGTGAATATCGATGGCCACAATTTAGTTGTTTGATATTGGATTGGATTCCTTATGAAATGATGATTGATGCCATGGTGTGACGTTGTGACTAGTCATAGCGCATCAACATGACATGGATGTTTTAACCGACCATGTTTCTGCATATTTATGGTTTTACAATATAATGCAATTGGAAAATTATAAAGCAATTAGCTTGGTTTTGGTAAGCATAGGTTGAGTCTATTGTGGTCAACTTTAACCTGTTAGTGAAATTTTCTTGTTTTTGGTTCCATTAAGTAAACAAACTTTGTTCATTTTTGAGTTGTTTGAGTTAAGCCAATTTAATGTTGATGTTGATCATATTGATCAATTAGAACCTACTACATGAACTTGTATAAGTTGTATTGTTGAGACTAATGCTTCGGCTGATATATTATTTTCTTTTATTCTGTATATTAGACCTTTTTAAAATTTTATGTTGGCCTGGTCCTACTTCTAGTAATGCCAGCAATTGAAAGTTCGTGTATTAGTAGATCTGTATTTATTTCTCACTTGTTTTATTTTATCTAGCTTATGTGTATTGCATGAAGAAGGTGCAATTTTTTAGCTTAATTGAACTTGATGTAAACTAATGATATGAATAAGAAGTTCATGCAATTTTATATATGCTGTGTATTTAACGTATCATTTTGCTGTCTCAGGGAGCTGCTGGAGCCTCTATATACTTTCTGGGTTGCACCCCTGGGCTCTTTATGGTTGGTTTATTTGGTATTTTGATCATGTGGAAATACAGTAACTTTTGGACCACAGGAGTGCTGATTGTAGTTGGAGGTATCAGTTAAATTTATGTTTTACACGACAAATTCTTTCTAGCTCCTACACTTCATGTGAGCTATTAGTTTCTCTAAGATGCATCAATTTGTCAATGACTCATATAAACAATGCAGGTTATGCGTTCTCCTTAAGTCATGCACGGGGTCTTGTTGTTATTTCTGCTGCATATTCTTTGTACTTTGTTCATGCTCGTGTTGGATGGACTGGGATTTTGCTTTCCATGAATCTCTCCTTTATTTCCAATGATCTTCTGAATAAGTTACTGCAAGGATATGATTGTGCCAATGAAGGTACAAGTTTTGAGGAACACAAAGCAACCGAACCACGAGTAGAAGATTATCCTAGCAAATTTGAATTTTTTTGTGGTCCAGCTGAAGCTAGCAATGTGGCTTCAAGTAAATCAACTATTAAAACTTCTGTTACGTCAAGTGTTTTAGGTGTTCAGAAAGATGCTTCTTCAAGTGAAGTTGTTAAAGCTGATTCAGTTTCAAATGATGAAATGAAGAGGATAATGAATTGTTCAAATCATTATGAAGCATTAGGATTCCCTCGAAGGAATAGTATTGATCCCATTGTGTTAAAAAAGGAATACTACAAAAAGGTGCATTGCCTGTTTCTGTTAAAATTTTAAATCAATGGAAAATTCCCTAATGATTTAGAAGAAATAAACTAGCTATCTGTATATGTAGGCTATGCTTGTACATCCTGACAAAAACATGGGAGTGCCATTAGCAAGTGAATCATTCAAGAAGCTACAGTGTGCTTATGAGGCAAGTTATACCTAAAAATGTTAGCTTTGATTACTGCACTTTATATATATATATATATATATCCTACATATTTTGATAGAATGTCGGTCATTTGATGACCCACTTAGAAGAGTAGATGTATTAGATTTGACTTATGTTAAGAAAGGTAGAGGTATATCTAAGAAGATTTGGTTAGGTAGTATAAAAATGATCTTATTTTATTAGAATTAAATGAGAATTTGACACTTAATAGGACATAATGGAGAAGAATGATTCATGTAGCCAATCCCACGTAGTGGGATAAAGGCTTGCTGTTGTTGTTCTACATATTTTGATTGTGATTGAAAATGATATCTGATCTCTTCTACACCCCGATATTTGCCAGGTTCTTTCAGATTTTACAAAGAAGAAAAATTATGATGAGCAACTAAGGAAAGAAGAGTCTGGTAGAGTGGTTCAACGATCCTACAGCTCCTCTAGACAGGTTTAGCATCTGTTTTGCTATCTTAACAAGTTTTATATATATATATTTGAAGGAATTATTGAAATCCCCATATTCATTTTTCTATCAATTTGCTTTATAAGGAATACTTTGATATGCTTGCATTGTAGTGCTACTTTTTTGGTGTTGAATATTTATATTGTTGCCCACATCCATTTTATTTGTTACAGTTTATTTTTTGTGGATATTTGACTCTTCATTTTCATATACTTTTTGATCTAGAGAAATAGACTTAGTGATTGTTTGCATATATTGCAGGATGGTGTAGATTTTCATTCTGAAGAGTCTAGGCGCATAGACTGCACAAAGTGTGGGAATTCGCATATTTGGATTTGCATCAAAAGATGTAAAGCAAGTGCTAGGTGGTGTCAGGTCTGGCTGATTTTGAATGTTGCATGTTGATAAATCTTTTCTTATGTAATATGAATATTCTGTTGGACTAGGAATGCTTTAATGATATCTGTGGTCATCAGGACTGTTCTCAGTATCATCAAGCTAAAGACGGCGATGGATGGGTGGAATATAGGCTATCTTCTGTATTTTCAGCTTCCCAAAAGGTATTTCAGTGTGGGTCCTTCTCTACTGGGCAGTGCATGTCAAAACATAACGAACTTGGTCATGTACTGACTGCTTAGCGATGTTCTTAAATATCTTGTAATTTGGAATGCTTTTAACAGAATAACATATGAAGTTTGGTCAGGCTCCTATTCCCATTTGGAACCATCAAATTATCTTAGAATGATAAAAAAAGAATGCTATTGATGTATCTTATGGAATGAGTCTTTGATTCTTGCTGTTTTTCTCAAGCAATCTTGAACTCTATCATCATTACAATAGTAATTTTAGTGTTTTCATCCTCACCAATAATCTATTCATTAGTTTTATCCTTATAATTTAGAGCTTGCTTTATAAGACACATTCTCCTTTGATTGCTTACATAAAACTAAGTAATACTTAAAAATTAATGTAGTATTATTTTTTTTTTCAAAATTTTGATATCGGAAGATCTGAATCAGTCGACTATTAGGCCAGTTAAATGAAGCAGGCTAACAGCAGCCATCGTAGGAAGGTTGAACTCCTTAAAGCAAGCTAATTGAGCCTGGAGCGGGTTATAGTGCGTTCAGCTCTTTTAGGAATTTAATTTTATCCTTTTCCTAGATGCTAGGCACATGAAGTAGTTAGTTTTTGTTAGGAGATGATTACAAGTAGCTAGGAATTTTTGGTTTTGAAAAATTTGAGATATTTTCTCCTTGATTCTTGCAATTTATTAGGATTTATTTATTTTTTATTTTATAAATAGTTGTTAATCGGTGCAATGAAAATCAGATTTTCAAATTTTTTTAGATTTTCTATCTTTCTCTGATCAATGCACTTCTCTCTCTCTCTCTCTCTCTTTCCCTCTCTTCTCGCTCTTCTATGGTTTCAAGGCCAATGGAGTTGGCCAGCCCTTTCCCATCACTTCCCTCCTAGTCTTTGATAGAATCAAGACACTGTAAGGCTAGGGAAAGCTACCAAATAATTGAACTCCACTTTGGAATGTTTAATTAGCTAAAATTTGTCCATAACATTAATTTTGTTGGTTGGACAGCAAACTACAATCATTTCAATTGGAATTGTAACAGTAGGACGAAAATAGAAGGGAATCATTCACGGGCTTATCTAGAATTCTCTACTACTCTTGCATGTCAAGACTCTTGGATCATTTAACTAGCTATTTTTTTCTTCATCCATTTGATTTTAGATCATCTTTCTAGTATCACAGCAGCCATGTTTTATTTGGGAGTGAAGAGAACTACTGTACAGAGTTGTGACAAATCATGATATTGCAGTTACCAATGTTAGAAACCACTGTACATGCATCGTCAATTTAAATGGGGAAACTTTGAAGGCAGGGTGAAAATAGAGGATGAAGATCATATTGTGGAGTTTTCGCAAGAGAATCGACTACCATTCATTCTTAACATCTTGCTTGAGTTGCCAACTTAATGTTGGGTCAGTCAATGCCGAGAAGCATGATGGTTGGTTCAAGAATTTTGAGACCAATTTTCCTTTTTGAATATCAAGAGTTTCAAGGGAGCACATTGATTCATGGAGGGAATTGGCAAAATTAATGAGGATGAAAAATTGAAGTTGTAAGAAAGGTGCAAGGTTTGTTAGACAAGCACAGTATTAAGTGCACCTATCAAGAAGGTGATCTGATTTGGTGCACTCGGGGAAGGACATGCTGAACGGTGAATAATGAAAAATCAAATCCATTTATTATGGTCCATTCAGATTTTACTAAAGAGTGGGGAATTGCATCCCAATTTGATTTACCTTCTGACATAAGGATCTTCTTGTTATTAATGTAGAGAATTTAAAGTTATTTGAATTGTTGCTACTAGCTAATGAAGCTAAATACACAGGGTGATTCCTATAATTGAGCACATTAGTCTTGAAGGCCTGTTATAGGAGTACATTGGGGATATAAGGACAACTGTGTCCTAGGTTGCTTAAAGACCTTTAAGAATGCTACAAAGAGACAAACTCCATGACAGGCAAGTGGTATTCAAAGGTAGGAGCCTGGATCTTCTCCCATCTACTATTATTTGCAGAAGCTGAGTGAAGCCAAAGAGGGGGATGAGGAATGATCCAGTTAGATCTGAACCAATGAGGGACCAGAGAGCATTCTCTACTTGAAACTGAACCAATCAACCATCAAGCCAGCTGATTGAATTAGGTTGATGCTAATCAGCATAGGAAGGGGGCTGAATGTTGGGCCCAAGTGGGTCCTTTGGTGTGGTCAAACATTCACTCTTAAGTTTTACCTTTTTACCTCTCTCTCTCTCTCTCTCCCCCACTCCCCTCTTCTTGTTCAGTAGCTTGAAGGCCAAGTAGAGCAGCTTTCACTCCTGTCCTGTTCCACTTCTTTCCCTCTCGGTTTTAGTTATAATCAAAATCCAAGAAGGCTACGGAAAGCTGCCAAACAACTCAATGTTGCTTTAGAACACTCTGCTGGCTAAAATTTATGTAGAACAGTAATTTTACTGACTGGATAGCAAACTGCAGCTGTTTCAAGGGAAATTCCTGTAGCATAGGAAGAATAAAAGGAATGGAATCATCCATTATTTACAATTCTGTACCACTCTTGCATCGATGATTCTCGATTCATTTAAGCAACCCTTAGTTTTTTGGTTCATGGAATTTTGGATCAAACTGGCAGAATTGGATGCTGTAGCATTTAACAAACTTGTAGAACTGTCGTCTGTACAAATTACTGGTAAATACTACTGACATCCTGCTTGAGTAAGAGAATTTTATGGAACTGACAAGAAATTTTAGGAGTTTATCTGCGTTTCCATTTTTGTTAAGTGCTTGATCGTGGTTTACAATGTGGAAACAAGCACTCTATTTGCCATGCTGTGCTAGATATCTGATTTGATTTTGATCTTGAAAAATTAGCTTTTATGCTCTCTCTCTCTCTCTCTCTCTCTCTCTATATATATATATATATATATATATATATATATACATATGTATATGTGCTTTTCAAAATCCTGAATGAATATGCTCAACCTTTATTTTATCAAGATAAATAAATAAATAAAGGGCTTCCTCTTTACAAGTTGAGTATCAGGAACCTGACTGCTCATCAGCATCTTGGGTGATAGATTTGGTTGGCTTATGTTTATTTTGTGTTATGTATGCTTGTCAACAATTAGTTTATAATATCTGAAGAATTTCATTTAATATCAGGTGGAAATACCCCGTGCCTTTGTCTGTGCTGAGAGCAAGATATTTGACGTGTCTGAATGGGCTATTTGCCAGGTTAGTAAATTTTGATTTGTATATGCTACTTAGTTTTTATTTTTGGCATCAAAATTTTGACTATTCTTTGGATTTTGTTGTATTTCTTGACTTCTAAATACATATGCTCCTTCTGACATGCCTATTTTTTATGGCCTTCATCCGAATAATATTATTCTTATATCATCTCCTGAAATGCTTGTTCTGAATACATTGCTTTTGGATTTTATTTATATTGTTAGTGTAAAGTTAATTTTCTTTGGTGTATATGTTGCAACTTCTTCAATCCCATATTCACCTGAATAATACTGAAGTGGCAGCATTGTTGGCATATATATTTGACGGTATAGTTTTCTATTGCAGACTTTTGTTTCATATTCTTCTTTAACCAGCAGGTGTCAAACACAACCCTCTAAATAGTTGCAAGGTGCCATTAACCAATCTTGGCATAGTATGCCCTATCACTATGAATTCATGATTGTGCACATTTTTGGAATGCACATGCGATTAAAATTTGTGGTCTGTTTTCTTTTTGGCTTCTACAAGTAATAGCAAGGTGATCAATCCACCATAATTGTTCCACATGAATGAGAAAATGGGCTATTGGATTAGTACGTTTTATGTGGTCAACTAAGATACTTCTTAACTTTCCTAAAATAGCAATTTGAATAAGAGATTTTATGATACACCTTTTATATCATCCAACCTCCAAAACAACCATCACAAGCACAGATATTCAAGTTCTAGCAGATTGCTTGTTTGCATCAATGATGAATGCTCAAATTGGATTTCACCTTTTGCAAGGATTATAAGTGAGTGAGTTTGTCATTTGGTGAAAACCCATTAAGCTTCGATTTTTCCTCAACCAGAATTTTCTACTTCCCCATGACCTTTCATCTTTGTTTGTTTGTCAGGTGATTCTGTTCAACATGTGTTTTTTTCTTAATTAGAGCATTGGTTGGGTATTTGGATGATTGATTTTGCTTGTAAAATAGGGTCATCTTGCTGAGAGTTATTTTCTGTACTTTTTTTGAGATATTGGGATTTTGGGAGAATTTTTTGCTACCGGTTGAATGAAAGTTGGGGATGGGCAATATTATATATTCTCTACTTTATGTTCGAAGGTACGGTAAGATTATGGAGTACTTAATTCTTGAGTGTCTCTCTAGCAATAAAACTATGTAATGCTAGGAGGATTTGTTATACACAAACCTATCTGTTCTTTTAGTAGAGAGGTTGTATTTGTGATTGAATCAAACTTGACATGGGATAGGATGACTAGTTCCATTAAGAAGATTGACATATTGATTTAGGAGAGTCTAGAAGTAAGTTGTACATGATAAAGGTGGCTTGGTGATGGAGTGAGGATATATAAAAAATTATTAAGAAAAATAAATATTTTTTTAGAGAATAGCAAAAAGTAAATATTTTAGAGGCTTATAATGATTATAAGAAAGTTTGGAAGTCTTGAATATTATGACTTTGAAGATAAGGGAACTTTTAAGCTTAGTATATTGGTGGTCAAACATGTTTTCTGTCTAGAAGCTCAAGCCTTTAGGATAGGGTCAACCAGCTGACCCTATTCCAATATATTTATTTCTTATCTAATATGGGATTGAACCTAATACTAACAATTGACCTAATGGTCTCACTCACATGAGAGGCTCAACATCAACTATCACTCTTCAAATGAAAACCTTTTAGCATTATCTAGTATCAAGCATCTAAAGAGAACTCAATCATGTGGTACCTCCATAAGCTTTCCCTGCTCCTTAATCTTGCTTAACCATTGTAGAATGGACCAAATACCCATGGGAGCAACAAAAGGCAAGAGTCTCTCGATCTCAACTAAACACCATTGGCATTGATGCAACTTTTTATATTGTGGAGGAAAGGATGACTAGAGTTGAACTTGATACTTTAGTTGCCAAACATTTTTTCTAACTAAAAGCTTAAACCTTTATCAGAAAATGGCCATCCACTTGGTATTTTTGCACCAACATATTTTTTACCTCCCATCAATCACTTAGTTGAGTGGTATTGCCTTTGATTATTAAAGTAGTGGTCTAAGGTTCAAATCTGTCTAAAAACATGTTTTTCTCCTCAAATCTTGAAGAAATTCAACACTTGCTTATGCCTTAATACCAATAATGAGGATGAATTTTGCATCTTTGAGTGCTCTTAAAGTTGTAGCTATGTGTGTTAAGGAGATTCTAAAGACATTAAAGTTCACAAGTGAGTGTTGGTTGTCATGAAGCCCAAAAGGAGTTGATGGAATTTATATTATGTATGGTGTAACTTTGAATGAAGCTATTTTGATTTCATCATCTTTTGCATTGGCGCACCATATTTTGAGGAAGCATAAATTGATTAGATTTATGGTTGTTAGTCAGGTTTGGAGCAAAGGTTACAATTCAAGGAGAGGACTGAGATATGATTAGATGGATCTATCTCATGTCACACACTTTGTTTTAGTATCGAGTTGCACCATTACATCATTTAGAGTGAGGCGATTACACTTTGATGGTATAAAGATATAGTTGCAAGAACACTTTCCTTGTTGATTGATTATTGTAGTTTGCAAGAAATGTGCTTTAGAAGTATCTCCATGGTGTTTGGTTTAGGCATCATATAGGTTTGTTGAGATAGAATGATAGTTTAACCTTTTGGGAATTTGTGAGTCTGAGGAGCTTAAGTTTGAAGAGTATTCATGGAGGTTATATAGATTTAATGGTGCATTAGTGAGTTAAGGAGAATGATTTTATAATGTTTAGATTCATGGAGGATATATAGATTTATTGTCACATTAGTGAATTAAGGAGAAGATTTTTCAAGTGTTTTTACTTAATTTATTAAGCTAAGCAGGGCATTTAAAATAAAGTTAGTTCGGATAAAATCAAGTTTGAAAGTTTGTTAGTAAATTTATTATTGTAGATAATTTTAAGCCAAAATTTAAATCTGAAGTTATATTTAAAATCTATCTTCTTGCCTTCTTTAATTATATAATCAATATGCGGGGTTGTTGTGTGGGTTGGAGTTTTTTGAGTATTAGATGGCATGCGTGGGCCAAGTAGAAAAGATATTTCAAGTTGTCATAGAGTATTATTTTGATATCGTGAAGGTACAATGTTGCAATAAATTTTGTAACAATTCCATAAATATATTATATGTATCCTTTTGAGGAACTTTTAAGTAGATAATTTTAATATTAGGTAAATCTTTTTTATTTTTAATCTTTCTAGTGTTATTCTCTTTTTGGTTTGGCTTGAGAGATTTGTGATTATCTGTTGTGGTGCGATTGGATGCACTTGAGTTTGTGTAAGTGCAAGTGTTTTTGTTCCTCATATATTATCTGCACCTATCTTGTTTATTATTGGTGGATTATTTATCTCCTCTTCTGTAGATATAGGCTTATTTTTGCCAAACTCTAAATCCATTGTTTTCTTGTGGTACTTACACTACAACACTACAATATACATGCGACATATCTTATTTGTCACATAACATGAAAAAAAGTCCATCATAATAATATGATTGTGATGTGCATTGCATTGCAAACAATCTATTCAAGTATCCTTTTCACAATTTTTTGTGATGAAAAATAAGCTTTCACAAGTTTGTTAAAGATATATCAAACACGATACTATAGAATACTATCGTTACAAATTTGTGAAGGATGACGACAATCTTTTTATTTTAGGATTGTCTCATTAAACCATGCAGTCAACGTGCAATTCTATTGCAAAAGTGTATGCTCATTACAAGATGGTTAGAAATTTGCACAATATTTGAAGGACTATCAATTTCTCACAAATTGGTCACAAATTTGTTGCAAATTATTAAAAAAAAATACAGAATGCAATAATTATATTTTGACATTTCATGCATATATAATTAAGTTTGTCTTAACTGTTGCATTCTACCACTACTATCAATTATAATAACAGCCAATAGACAACAATTACATTGCAATAAATACAAGAATGTATTACTATTACAAATGCAAATTTAAAGTAATATGTTAACAAATTATATAAGTTAGCATATTATGAATGTTTTAGCGCATGTAGTAGATGTTATATAGTGCAAATAAATACAAGTCCTGGAAGTTAAGATAAAATACTCCCTTCCATTAATGGGGTCACTCATGATCGTCCTTATTCTCCTTTCTGGCAGGTGAGAATCTTTTCATGCTCACTATCATATACTTGTACAATCTTTGATAGCAGATTATTAGAGATGATATTGAAGCCTCATGAGCACCTTTAAACACATTCTCTATCATTTGATCCACTGGTCTCATTTGATGTTGTGATAACATTGAATGCGATTAAACTTTGGGAGAGTCTTCTAAGAGTAAACCATGAGTGGTCTTGTTAAACTCAAAGGAAGCATCATCGGGCATGTATCCTTATACTTGGCCTATTCTTGAGTTGTCTTCTGCCCTAATTCTGGTTGTATAAATTAAGGACATAGTTATGTTTGATTGTATTTTGAATTTACTATAGGTAGGAACGATGAAATATTACCTTAGCATAAAAAGTAGTTGTGGAGTGAACAAAGAATTCTTAATATATAGGAGGGGTACAAAAGAAAAATATAAACAGAGAAAGAGAAGATGAAAAACAATTGACAAATTATGAGTGAAAATTCTCAATACTAGCTTATATTGATTATAGGCTTGCATTGTTTTTTCTAACATCAAGTTGGAGTGAATGATGAATGAAGACTTATGAAGTTGATCACAAATAGTTAGGATAAAACTAATGATGATGGTGATTGGATGGTGCTTTTTTTGGATTGGAGCTCATGACTTAGGAGAACCTGAACTTTACAGTACTGTAGCTACAAGCTTATTCATATTTTTTAAGTTGATTATTTTAGGATATGTTATTAATCCACATATGGACTGTTTAATGTTGTAGCTGGTGCTGCTCCACTTACCCCTATAGGTATAGTTAATTGATTTGGGAGATACTTGAGAATGTTTGCCTTTTGTCCATATATCCAATTTTGTTTAAAAGAATTAATAGGTAAGGATGATATCTTTTTGGAAACAAAAATGGGGATCGTTGAGATCATTATATATTCTTTTTTAAAGTTGTTTATTTAATCATTGTTTGGAATAAAAACATATTTGATTTTTATTATACTAAGTACTATTTTCAAGGGAAAAAACCAAAAAAAATAGTATAATTATAGATAAGTTATTATCGGTAAGTTAGAAGTTGAAGTTGACAAATGACTATTTTTCTTTTGGTGTATGAACCTAGATTTTCATCATCAATTTGATCATTTTATCAGTCTTATTGCTAAAACATTAATGTTGGCGATTCTAATAATTCACCAGTTTTATCGATCAGTTTTTGATTATTCATTTAGTATTAAAACTTCAAAAAATTGAAAATTATTTTCAAGATATAATTTTTTAGAAATGTTAAATTTTTTAAACAAAATCATGGAACATGTGGAGCTATATTATGATAGTTTTGTGGTCCAATAATGATAAAAAAAATCAATGTCACCCCCTCATTACATGCTTATATTTCTTGACGATCACAGCCCTGGCAACCGTAATCTTTTACGATATAATTATAATTTTCATACATTTTATACATATAATTAATTAAGTATATCAACTAATTATTTTAAATTTAATTAAATTTCATTAATAATTTTCAATTACTACAAATAAATATGTATTCAACTTATTATTTAATATTGTAATTTATACTAATGTTGCTTATATTGTGATAATAGCTATTTGTATTGATAAATCATATTATCTTATATGTAATTATATTGCTTCTTATATTAATTTATTCTATATATGAAGTTTCATTAGTCATTATGTCTTGATTCATTGTACTTAGTTTGGTAATCCTAATTAGTTCTCTTTGAAGTTTTTATTTTTCTGGCTTAATGTGAATTGAGGGGAACTGCTAAAATCAGTTTTTGAAAATGATGAAATGCATAAATGTGTTTTAAACATTTTAAAGATAAATCAAGTTATTTTTAAAAATGAAAAGAGAAAAAACAACTTAAAAACCTTATTTTGTTGTTTAATCTAATTTAGAAAGAGATAAAAATGATCCCAATTAAGTTTGTGGAAATGTGAATGTTGAAAGGATTTAGTTTCAAATCGACTGTATCAAAGGGAAAGATGCAATGACATGAGGCAATGATAAGGTAATAACTTACTATGAAGTAGGCTTAGTTCTTTTTTGCAAGAGAACTGAAACTCCCAGAAACTAGATGGATTAAAATATGTGATAGACCTAGCCAATTAGTTCTAGAATAAAATGGGTGTTAGAAAGCACAAGTTCTTGAAGATTTTTAAACTGCTTCTAAAGTTAGCACCTAATACTTGTTGCTTGTTGGAAACATTCATATGGGCCGATGAGGGTATAGTCATCCTAGCTTACATTAGATTATATATGTAAACTTAGAAGAGTAAAATCAGTTGGCTTAACCTAGATGTAAAGTGTTTATATAGTGATAAAATTTCTAATAAAATCAAATAAAAATAAGCTAAAAAACATATCAAAGGTCTCAAATATATAACATAAGTTTTTATAGTTTTATGAGATTCACTTGTGTTCAGGGTCATTTAAAGATCAAATATTTCACTAAGCTTCAAAAGAGGTTTATGATTATTCTTATATTAATTAAGATAAAGATGCCACTTTAACTATGTTAAAGATTGAGAGGACACACAAATACTTGTTATAAAGACAAGGGTTGAAAGCAAAGAAAAAGATGTTAATGCTTATTCTTCTCTTTTCTCCTCTTTTGCGAGAGATTACTTTATTTCATCCCTTCTCTCTATATTCTCCATTCTTTTCTTTATTTGCTTTTGATTGTAGGATATTTGCAACGATTGATTTCTTCCCTTTTATAGTTGCAATATGAGGTGGTAGTTGTGAAGGATAAAGCATGAATGATGCTTGAGTTAGATAACTTTTAAAGAGCCGTTGGATCAAGAAATACAAGCAAGAGTGTTAGATAAGGAATTTAGAAGCCACATATTCATTTCTTATAAAAAATATCTCTCTCATATATTCATATACAAGAAAGGAAAGAAATAGCTTATTGATGCCCGTAACATCTATCAATAATCTCTAAATGGATCAAACATCGGTTAGAGGTAATTTGATGTGACTTCGGGGTTAGATCACTAAAGTGATCCAATTAGTGGATGGGAGGCTCTCCTAAGATGGTTAGAAGAGTAAAACAGTATGAGGTGGAGTTTAGATTCAAGTGGAAATAAGGTTTGAAAGGACTTAAAGGTCATCTAAGTACTTGACAACAAGTAGTACCAACATCTAACAATTAAAACTTGTTACTCTAGATATCCAAATCATTTGAAACAAAAGGAAAATTGAAGAGTGTGGAGTCTAATTATGATCTGAAAAGTTTCATGAAGTTTGGAGGGATCTAGATATTTAATTAGGAATTTCATCTAGAATTGGTCACTCATAAAATAGCTAGATAGACTCTTTGAATTTACACTTTTGGTGGATAGAACTTTTGAAAACTTTGAAACCAACACACAAAAACACTTTAAGTCAAATGTTTCAAGAACAATTTTGGAGAATTTCATCAACTTTCATGGAGTTTAAATGCGCCGAACATGAATTGCAATATCTATTGGCCAAATTAACCCTAGAGTTGTTGACCACTTCAGCTTGCACAAAACACATGTTTTAATGAGGTAAAATTGTGGAAACATTTTTTTAAACACAATTAAGGATCTCAATAACAACTCACAAAAAGAATTACACAAAAAAAAGGATGAATTTAGGTCTACTTATTAAAGTATCTATGTAGGAAAGTCACCAAACCTTTCTTCTTACTTGGCTGGCCACCTAGCCTTCACCAATGGAAGAACTCTTTCAATTTTCATTCAAGAACAACATGAAAATTTCATTAAACAGCTACAAATGTTTTTATACATGTTACAGATACTTCAAATTTTGAAAGTGGGGGAAATAGGTAAGAGAGGGAGGATGGCCCAACCAACTCCTAACCACTCCCACCATAAGTTTACTTAATTAATTATGATTAATTTAATTAGTCATAATTACAATTAAGTCCAATTCACACTTAATATTACACAATGCTACACCAGTAGATATATTAAAACACAATTGCCTGACATACATGGCCTATAACATAAACATGATACCATGAACATAACATAGAGTAAAACACCACTAAAGCCTTCAAATGGTCTTCAAATTTCAAGCTTTAATTTCTTTCGAAGGTACTTTTTTCTCTTAGTGATGGGACCATCATGATTAGCTTTCATCTCTCATCTTGGTTTTTGTCAAAGGATCTTGTGCCAGTGCCACATTATACCTTTTTTAATTATTTTTTTTCTTTTTATGTAGTTTGCATATATCTATTGAAAGAATGAAGAATTAAAGTTTTCTTAGCTATTTCTTTTTTATATGGTATCAGAGTGAGATTAGGATCCTATTTTTCAACTTTTTTTTTTCTTTTTTTCATCTTTTTTTAATTATGTATGGTTTCTTTGACTTCCCTTCCAAGGAGTCAACCATCATGACCGGTGAAAATTAGATTAAAGAACTCCATGAGCTTCAAACCTCTTATCACTTGAATGAGATAAACTATCTAAAGTTGTCCCAAATCACAATAATTTTCTTGAAAGAAAAGGGAAAGATTTAACATTTTGTTGATTTACCTTCGGATTTGACGAACTCAAAGTTTATAATTTAGGAAGAAATTGATTCTATAGTCATGATATGGTTGTGGAATATCATGATGCTAAACATCAATGGGCCATACATGTTCCTATCTATCTTTTTTTGCCACCAAACAAATCTACTCAAAACTTAAAAGATGCTGGTTCATTTATGAGATCAAAATGAAACTCTTCACTACTAAACAAGATAACTTTCTTGTCATTGAATATTTTAATGCCTTGAACATTTATTAGCTTAAACTAGATTATTACCAAAATCTCATTATATCATGTTGTGAGCATATAGTAATTCTCAAACAATTTGTGGAAAGGGAAAGAGTATTCGAGTTTCTTGTAGGACACATTATTGATTTTGATGAAGTTCAAGTTCAAATCTTAATTAAAGAAAACCTCCATTCTCTGAACGCAGTTTTTCTCTCTTGAATGAATTGAAGAAGGACTGTATTATTTGATCTTTGAAACATTTATCATGACAACCATTGAATTCTAAGATAAGACATTTGTTATCATAGGTTTTTTTTCTCACAAAGAAGTAAAAAAGTTTCTTTTCAAATGTAATCTCTGGTGCAACTATTGTAAGAAAGGACACATCAAAGAGAAATATTGGAAACTTCATGAAAATCTTTATGGATATGGTTGAAATAAAGAATAAAATAAGAAAGGGGTAGACTTGCCTTATAGAATCAAAAGAGTTCGACTTAGAAGAAATCAATAAACTCGTGAACTTTCTCAACTCCTTTGAAAAAATCTTTGCTTCATGCTCTCTTGCTCAACATAACACAAATTTTAACTTGTGTTTTTAATTCCTCAAATAGTTTCTCTCAAACTTGGTTCCCAGACAATGAAGTCACCTATCACATGGTAAACATGATAATCTCTTTCAAACTTACAAACCATATTCCAGTAATAGAAAAATTAAAGTTGTCGATAGTTCCATAAGAACTGTTGTAGGTCAAGGGGATATTCTTATTTTTCCTACACTTACCTCAATAATATTCTATATGTCCCTCACCTTATGGTAATTCTTCTATCAATTTATAAAATCACTAAACAACATAACTATAAGATGATATTTTTCACTAATCATTGTGTATTTTAGGACCTCACTACATGAAAGATGATTGGACAAGTAGATAAAAAGGATAGGTTATGCCTTCTTGAAGATAAAAATAACTATTCAAATTCCTTCATCTTCACTCTCAATATATAAATTATTTGATACCACTATTATAGGTTATGTCATCCATCTTTCAAAAAATTATAATGTATGTTTTTTTATTTTTTTATGAAGATTAACATTGAAGAATTTTATCATGAGACTTGTGAAATTGCAAAATATCATCTTATTTTTTTTGAAAGTGATTCTTGAACCTTTATTTATTGTTATATCAATTTACCCTGATGTTTGGGAATCTTCAACAATTCTTTAATATTTTTATTAACAGGATATCACTTTTATTGATGATTGCATTTAAATGGCATGATTATATCTTATCGAAAATAATTTGATGCTTGCTTTATTCTCCTACTTTTGTTGTTGTGATAAAAAATGAAAATGTGTTTCACAGATAATATTGGTGATTATTTTTATCAAATATTATTATTTTTAATTAAGAATGTATCACCCATCAATTCTCATGTGATACTTCCCAATAAAATGGGATGACATAAAGAAAAAATTAACACATTTTAGAAGTCACTAGGACTCTTTCAAAATTATGTTCCTAAAAAATATGGAGAAATGGTTCTAACTATTACATAGTTAACCAACAGAATATCCTCGAGAGTAAACAGTTTTAAAAATCTCTTGAACTGCCTTATAGATTTTTTTTTTCATACAGACAACTCAAACATTCCTCCAAAATATTTTTGTGCATTGCTTATGTTCATATCCACAAATAACATTTGGATAAGATGAATCTTAGGGTACTTAAATGTGTTTTTATAGGATATTCCTTTATTTAAAAAGGATGTTAGTGTTATCGTCCAATCATCAACAAATTTTCACTTCAAAAGATGTTTCCTTCGATGAAAAGTAATGGATTTTCAGTAGTCATCTTTAAAGGGAGAACAACTAGAAGATATGTTTAATAAAATTGCTCTTTTTCGTCTTGACATTCCAACTATGCAAACTCAACCACTATACCCGTTCGAGTTTATATTGATCGCTCAGGAAAAACACCTTGAAGTCTTCGCTATCTTAAGATGGTAGTGAGTTCATTCATTATGATGCATTTTGATTTTTTATCCAATCAGACTTCTTTTAACATTATGTTAGGATTTATTTAGATTTTGGTTCTACTTCCTATGGATGCAAGCATCCATAGTTAATTACCCCTCTTATTGTAATAGGACAACACTCTCGATTAAGGTTTAAATTTGATATTAATTCTTAGTGTAAATCAGTGTTTAGTGGTGTGGTATTGATGACTGTCTAAAAGAAAAAAGGTAGGTAGTCTCGATCAATATCTCATGATCCCATCATCTTGGGATTGCCGTTATTCTAGTCTACAAATATCAGAGGACTATTAGTCGTAATATCCAGAGAACCTGATCAATAACCATGGGCTGCCTCCTCCCATGAATCTTGAGTAGACTAGGGTTATTGTGTCGGTTTTGTTGTAGAAGTATATATTAAATTATTTAAGCTAAACTGACCTTATAAGTCTACCTCATAATTCAATTTTATGAAATCTGTATTCCAGACATACGAATGGCTTACATCTATTAGAATGCCATGATTTAGTGATTGAAGTTTGCATTGTAGACATGCATAGGACTTATATATAGGAATGTCATTGATTTGGAGTGATGTTTGTATTGCAAACATATGTTAGACTTATATTTATTAGAATGCTGTGATTTTAAATGTGGAGTTTGTCTTGCAATCAATGGCTGGGTTTACATTCATTGGAATGCCAGGTTTGGGTTGGACTTACATCTATTCGGAATGCTGGTTTGAATTGCTGAGTTTGCATTCCTTTGGATTGCTAGTATGGATTGGACTTACATCCTATTGGATTACCAGATTTGAGGGTAACATTTGCATTACAAATATGGGTTGGTCTTACATTCATTGGAATGCCAGTGTTGGGTTAGACTTACATCCCTTTGGAATGCTGATTTAAAGTAATGTTTGTATTGCAAACATGGGTTGGTCTTACATCCATTGGAATGCCATTGTCTAGTATGTTTGATGTTTGGCTTGCATACAAATATTGGACTTATATCTATTAGAAAGTTAGGTTTGAAGTGATGTTTGCATTGCCAACATAAGTTGGACTTACTTCAATTAGAATGCCGTTGTTTTATACATGGAGTTTGCGTTGCGAACAATGGCTGAGCTTACTTCTATTGGACTGCCAAGTTAGATTGGTGTTTGCATTACAAACATGAGTTGGGCTTACATCCATTGGAATGTCGTGTTTGAGAGTAAAGTCTGCTTTGCAGATAAAAATTGGGCTTGCATCTATTGGAAAACCATTTAAAGTGTGGAGTTCGCCTTGTGAACAATAGTTGGGCTTGCATACATTGGAATGCCAGGTTAGATTGACGTTTGAATTGTAAACATAGGTTGGACTTATATTCATTGTAATGCCGTATTTGGGTGAGGTTCTCATTGCAAAGAAGTTAATGGACTTACATCCCTTTGGGATGCCAATTTGGATTGGACTTATATCTCTTTGGAAAGCCGTATGGATGATGTTTGTTTTGCAAACATGGATTGGACTTATATTTATTATAATGCCGATTTGGATTGAACTTACAACCCTTTGGAATGCCATGTTAATTGGACTTACATCCTTTTAGAATGCCGGTTTGGTTTGGATTTATATCCCTTTGGAATGCCGATTTGATGTGTTGATTGAGTGATGTTTGCTTTGCAAACAATGGTTTGACTTACATCCCTTTGGAATGCTATTTGAATTTACAGCCCTTTAGAATGCTACAATTCCATTGAAATGTCTATGTTTATGAATGAGTTTATTTTACAATCATAAGTTAGTCTTTACATTCATTAGAATGTTTAGATTAAGTGTGAGATTCACATTGCAAACAAATGATTGGATTTACATTTTTTTAGAATGCCGTGATTATATGTGGAGTTCCCCTTGCGAACAATGACTAGTTTTATATCCATTGGAATGCCAATTTTGAGTTGGATTTATATTCCTTTGGAATGCCGGTGCTAATGATTAAGTTTATTTGAAATCATAAGTTAGTCTTAACATTCATTGGAATGTTTAGACTAAGTGTGAGGTTCACATTGCGAACAAATGACTGGACTTACATTTCTTTGGAATGCCAATTTATAATTGAAGTGTGTTTGAGATGAATTTTTAATTCAATCTCATTTTATATTCAAGATGAAACTTTGATTCAATTTTAGTGAGAGAAGCCTATGTATTGTATTGTCTTATAGGCTATATTTGAGCCCTCAACAAATTGTGTATGATCAATCAAATAATTAACAATCATTCATGATTATATTTGAATATGACTATGCATTGCTACTTCATTTTATTTTATCCCTTGATTTGAATCCCTATGTATTTCAAATTTTACAAATTTTCTTATGTGAAGGGGAAGAATTCATTAATATATTTAGGTCTAGTAGCCTAACAAGGGCATTACTAATCTTGGTTTGGATCTTTAAATTTTTCCACAGTGAATTAAATTACATTTGATTAAGAGTTTTTTTTAGAGTAAATTAAGCGCATTTAATAATGTTTTAAATTTAATTTATTTGATCTATTCAATGATGTTTTATCACATTATAAAGTCATTTCTTCCTCATTTTAAATATTTTTTATGAAAAATAAATGTTTAATATTTTTTGTGAAATTTCGACAATATGATGGCTTAACAGTGCTATGACAATATTTTACGAAATTTATTGCGATGGATACCCTTCTCTCTTGGTTTGGATGGAAGATTAACAAAGGGAGGTAATCATCTCTCATTGGACCTAAGATCAATAATGGAGATCTTTAAAATTTTCTCGGTCGGATTCAAGATTGACGGTCACGAGTCTTCAGATTTTAAGACTTGTGATTTAATTAATTTCAAATAATTTTAAAATTTAGGCTAATCATTTTTAATTTTGACAATATGGTGGGTGGTTTATTAGTATTGCGTTTTGCTAAATAGCACAATTATGATCTTCCTTGCTTTAGATCTAGGATCGATGGAGGGAGGTATATTCATCTTGCAATGGAACTAAGATTAATGGTGGAAGTCTTCAATTTGACATTTGGAGTAAGATATTAATTATAATTTTTTTTATTTTGAATTTTACCTGAAATTGGAACTCGAAAGAGCCTTTTTCTTCAATTTGGACAAAAACGCCCTTACTTGCCCTTATCCAAGACTTTTAAAAGGGCAAAATGGGAAATAGGGCATCTTAAGTTTTTTAAAAAAGCCTTAGTTAGGGCTTGGTTGACAAACCACCACCCCCTCCCTTGGATTCGGCTAAATGAAGGGTCGAGCAAATGCTCAGCTTGGTGTTGTTGAGCAATAGAGATGGTCCACCAGGTACTTCACACACAAAGGAGAGGGGCTTGGTAGGCTCTTCACGCCACAAGGGGCTTGGCCGATCTTTCATCTATCATTTTTTCTTTCTCGCACATGCACGGTAGGTCTTGGCTTTCTCGGATGATGGAAGAAGAAATGCTTGGTTAGGATTGGCTAGGGTTGTTCATGCAACAAAGGATCAACTTCGCATGAGGAATGGTGCAATGGTGGCTTGGGCAGGTTAGACTTCCTTCTCTCGGCTCTCTCCTTTTCTCGAGTGTGTAAAGTAAGTTTCATGTGAGTGTGTAAGGTCCGTCCTTCGACCGACCCTCTCTTATCCATTTTATAGAAGGACAAACGTAACGGTTCACTCCTCTCGTGCGGTTTCGATGACGTGAATGGGAGTCATATGAAACTCTAATTGAACCAAGTTAGAAATTAGACACAAATGAAGGAGAAGAAGTGGCAATAAGATAATATGAAAGATTAGTTGAAAACTTTATCTATTATCACATGTACGCTCTAATAGTGCCTTTGTAGTAAGTCTTATAAGTCATTTTATCTACAAACCCAAGGAGTCTCACCTTCAAGCTCCTTACAAAGTCCTTAAAGTACCTTTAGTATGTTCGAGAAAGGGAATTCTCTAATATATATATATATATATATATATATATATTTATGATACTCTATAGTTTGGAGGTTATATAAATATTGAGTTTGTAGGGTCACTGGTGGATAGGAGATCTACTTCAAGATACTACACACTTCAAGGAGGAAATTATGGAAAAACAAGAAACATGTTGGTTCAAGATCAAATACTGAATTTGAATTAAGAACAATTACTCAAGATAATTGCAATTTCATCTGGATTAAAATCACTTTGGGAGATTTCAAAATCAAGTAGGAAGAGCTCATGAAGATATACTGTGACTAAATTTGTTGCCAGCATTGCTTATAATCGTATAAAGCATGATCATACCAAATATGTGTAAGTGAATGTATATTTTATAAAAGAAAAATTAAATAATAGATTGATTTGCATTCTATATGTTTTAATAGGAAGACACCTTTTTGAACATACTCTCTAAAGTGCTTAACAATCTCACGTTCAAGAATATTGTAAGCAAAAATGAAAGATCTTTACCATCTAGATTAAAAGAGGGCATTGAAGAGCTATAGTATCAAGAAGGATAGGCAGGAGTGTTAGATATGAAAAATTTGAGGCCAAGATTGATTTCTTATAGAAAAAATCTCTCCCATGGATTCATATACATGAAAGGGAAGAAAGAGCTAACAGATTACTTCCTTGCCATCAAACAACAATCTTTAAATGGATTAAACGACGATGATAGCCAGAGGTGTTTTTTTAATTATTTATTTTTCAATAAATTTTATGTATAAATATTCATTGAAAGAATGAACATTCAAATTTTCCTAGCCACTTTTCTACACTAACCACCATCTTGCAAAAATTAAATTTGAAAGAATTTTGAGTAAGGTGGCCATCTTAGAAAAATAAGAGTAAATGCATATTGAGTTGACAGTCATTAATTTTGAAACAATCAAGTTAAAATTTTATCCAGTATAGTGCAATTTAGACTCTACACTTGAGCCATTGAGAATACAATTGTTTTGGCTTAGGAATGCATAAATACATAAGAAAAATATATTATAGGGTTTGTAAAAGGAATGCAAAATTTTTTATTTTTTGGGCATATGGAATTCTACAAAATGTTTTAAGAATTTTAAGTGTATTTCAAATGCTTTAAATGAATGATTTATATTGTATATAGGTGAATTCTAAAGACACTATTTAGTGTAAAGTTAGTATCGCAACCATTGTTGGCCGTCAGCCGCTCACAGGAGGTTGACCTCCATTGCTCCTAATCACCACCGCCCTCTGTCTACTGCCATCACTCGCCAGTGGCAGACCCCCGTCGCTTGACACCGACATATCATCATTGCTATCGGCTGTTGATTGTCACCACCTACTAGCAGTTGACTACAGTTCCACTATTGACAAATTACTGTTGTCCGTTGTCGTTCGCCTATTGTTGCCTGCTTGTCGTCGTCACCACCATCGCTATTGTTGCCTTATCACTGGTGTATTGCTTCCTGCCGGTCGACCATTAACATACCGCCACCCCCGCAGGCCAAATACATTTCATTCACTTTACCCTTAAAAAAAGGCCTCCATATTTGTATGGTTTTCAATAAAAAAACTTAAAAGTAACCCAATTACATTACATACACTTTACATTGTATTTTATTATATGCAAAATGTGAGTAGGATTTTGTTAGTAAAATTTGAGTAAATATTATAACTCATCATTGATTACTTGGAGAGATGAGAATACACGATTTCAGTAGAATAGAGTGGTTTGATAGTTATCCTTTGATGGTGATGCTCTATTGTTGATGTAGACAGCAAAAAAAATGCTCAAGTGAAACAGCTTTTGCCCTCAAAGGTGATCAAGTTTTTGTCAGTGATGACAATTTATAAGATTATACGATTTGTAGTTGATTACGGATTTGTTCAAATAACTCTAGAGAAGTCTAGCTGGTTGTTAGCATGTTAAAGTTAGGTAGCAATTATGCAAAGTAGTTTTTATACTAGTGGAATTTGTGTAGGTTAGATTGTCTATTCCAACGGAGTTTGACAAAAGTTTTAACAGAGTTTATTGGTATTTTGGCAGTCTTTATCAAATTTCTTTAGAGTTTTAGCAAAGGAATCCTCCCAAAGTTGTTAACCTTATAAGCTTTTAACTTGCATTAAAACAGTTTGATGTGCAGATACATAATTTATTATGAGTTTATAATACTTGGATAAATTTTATGGTGGTCTGAATAGTAAGATACAAGATAAAAGATCACCTCATGTGATAAAGATTCTTAGAAATAAATACATGACTATAAGGAAGTTTGTAGTTTAAGCAATTCAAGATATCCTAGGGTTTGAGCAATTCATGTTATTCAATGAAGACTTTAAGATTATCTTTTCAAATTCTTGAATGTGTCATTTTTATTTTTATTTTTTGAATTTTGTATTATTATTTTTTTAGGCTACAAGGTTGCAAGATGACTAGAACATACTAAGTGCAAATTGAGTGTAAATAACATTACGCAAAAAAAAGTTGAAGTAAAATTGATAATAACTGATCATACTAAATGATCGCCAATAACTTCAATTTTTGAAGTGTTGGTTAGATCAAATGATCTATTGTACAACCATGTTTAATTTTAACTTAAATTTGGGTAATTTTAAATTATACGATCAATTGGAGCAAATTTTTGCATTGTTTTAAATAGGTTCAAGGATTGATCTAGTAGGCCACACATTTAGTATAAAAGCAAGCATTAAACCATAAATGTGGACAAGAGAGCATAGCAACTATAAATTTAGATCCACCAATTTCAAACCCTAGAGAGAGTTTTTTGGAGACAAATGGTGACATTGCGCTAAAAGGTCATTCTTTTTTTTAACACCTTTAGTTCCTCAATTTTGCAAAGCTGACTGTTTGAGAATTTTTGTTTGTTTCTTGTTTGAGTTCTAGAATTTTTTGTAATTAACCAAAAACCAATATTTATAAGGCTCCTATATTTTAAATACTTTACATCCAAAACTCTTCAAACTAAATAGCCCCTTAATAATTGCAGTAACCTTAATATGTTATGAATCACATAGGCATTTAAGAATCTTAACATTTTCAGCATTTGTACTCTTTACCAAATGCACATAATAAAGTGATAAGCTTTATGAACCTAATACACATTTTAGAAATAGTTTCACTAGGTTGTTTGTGGAAAAGTTCATAATCATACATATACAAATTTATATGATATTATTTGTTTCATCCATGCCTATGTAAATAACAAATAATCCATCTCGAATTTCTTTACCAATCTTACATGTGGAAATAATTTTCAAATTTTATGGCATAGAAAAAATAATTTAAATATTTGGAATTTCATTGTTAACTCATACTTTTAATACGTTCATTCAATGATAGTAATATCAACATGATTTTCATGTTTAAATTTATTTGGAAGTGTATAATCAATCAAACTCATATCAAGTTTCATATGCAGTATATATATATTGAATAAAAGTTACTATTTTGACTTTTTAAAAATTAAAAGAAATATCATCAAACAATAGTGGTTTGGTAATAACACTGCTTTTGTCATGTCCTAAGTCCTGAATGAGAAAAGTGGAGGGTTGTATTAGACCGTCAATTGCTAACGTAAAATTTGTCGAAAAATTATGGCATGAATCTTTTAATACATTGTGTTAATGCTAGGGCATTTCCCGGAAGCAACATGCTATATGGCTTGAATATAATGAAAAGTGTGCAAGGGCTGTTGTATTGACTTCTGACTATAGTGTTAAATAAGCAAGGGTTCCTACATTATGAACGAATGCTAGCAAAGAAGTTAATCCATGAAACTAAATTTAGAATATAAATTTTGAATTTAGGTACTCTTATAGGCAACTTAATGGAATTAGTAGATATTATGGTTCATATGAAGATAAATATCTTATGTATTCAAGAAAATAAATGATTTGGGGTGAAGGCCAGAGAGATTGATAGATTAGGTTTTAAAATTTGGTATTTAGGTATGAGTTGTACTAGAAATGACGTAGGTGCGATTATAGATAAGAGTTTGAATGATAATATTGTGGAAAATAATAGGATCGAAGATAGAGTCATAACTTTAAAGATTGTTGTTGATATTAAGATTGTTAATGTTATAAGCATTGTTGCTCCTTAAGTAGGTTTAGATGTATGTTCAAAAGAAAAATTTTGGAATGATCTTGAGAGATTAATACAAATGATACTGCTTGAAATAAGAGTATTTATTGAAAGAGATTTAAATGAGAATGTTGGTAGAGTGGTAGAAAAATTTAAAAGCATTTATGATGTCTATAAATTTAGAGTGACTAATGAAGAAGTTAGGATTATGTTGGATTTTGCTTTAACTTATGATTTTATAATTAGTAATACTTTATTTAAAAAATAGATGAGTATATTATCACTTATAAGAATGTATATAGTAAAATGCAAGTAGATTATTATTTTTATAATAAATGTAGATAATTTAAATTATAAAGATTGTAATATCATTCTAGATTTGAGATGTTCATGAGGAAACTAATGTTATGTGGGAATAAGTAATATGTGAGATTGAACAAGTTGCAAAAATGTGCAAGGAAAGATAAAAAATAAAAAACTTTGTTATAAAAATTGGTTTAGATGTAAAAGTTTGAGGAATTGAGAAAGATATAAAGTGATTTGTATGGATTCTAAGAAAGCAATATGTGATACAAAGAATTTAGCTTTTAGTAATTTATATAATAGACTGTATACTAAAGAGGGCGAAAGATGTATGTATAAGTTAGCCAAACAAAGAGATCGGAGAAATAAATATTTAGTTCAGATAAAGTGTATTAAGAATGAAAAATATATAGTGCTTTAAGTAAATGAGATATTTTGATAAACTTTTTAATAAAAGTTGTGAGAGTACGATTGATTTAGCGACTATAATACTCTAAATGAAAATAAAGAATTTTATTTTTATCATCGTACGAGTAAAATCAAAATTGAAGAGTTTTTAAGAAAATGAAGTGTAGAAAAGTAATAGGATCTGATGATATTCTAATAGAAGTGTGAAAATGCATAGGAAATCAAGGATTTTTTGGCTCATTAATCTTTTTAATATTATTTTAAAGATAAAAGATATCTGATGAGTAGAGAAAGGGCTTGTTGATTATTATTTTTAAGAATAAATGTGATGCACAAGAGTGTACAAATTATAAAAGAATTAAGTTACGTGTCACATTAAAATTATGAGAGAGTAATTGAATATAGGTTATGACGTGATACAATTGCTTCTCATAATCAAGTTGATTTCATGGCAGGCTGGACTGCTTTGGATGCTATGCATTTGTTGAGAGGTTTGATGAAGAAGTATAGAGAGAGGGAGGATCTACAAATGATATTTGTTGATTTAGAGAAATCATATGATAAAAGAGAAGTGATTTGAAGAATTATAGAGAAGAAATGAGTTAATATTGTTTATATGCAAGTCATTAAGGACATGTCTACTAGAGGTATTACTTATGTTCAAACACAAGGAGGATTGATCAAGTAATTTCCTAATTCAGTTGAATTACATCAATAATTGACTTTAAGCCCATATCGTTTTGCTTTAGTTATGAATGTTCTTACTAGATATTTACAAGAGGATGTACTTTTGTGCATGTTTTTTTGCTAATGATATTCTTATTATTGATAAGACTAGAGAGGGAGTTCAAGAGAAGCTTGAGTTATGGAAGTCAACCTGTAATTTTACTTGTAAAAAGATCTAGTGGTGGGGTTGTGACATTGGGTGATCAGGTGATTAAAAAGAGTGAATGTTTTAAATATCTCGGGTCGATTGTTCAAAATTATGGTGAAATAGATGGGGATGTTATTAGTAGAATTCAAGTTGGATTAAAGTGGAGGAATGTATCTGTCCTTTATGTGTTAGAAAAGTATCGCTTAGACTTAAGTGAAAATTTTATAAGATGGTGGTAAGACTTATAATGATTTATGGAGCAGAATATTGGCTAATAAAAGAAAAGCATAAAGTTAAGTGTTGCAGAGATAAGGATGCTTAGGTGGATGAGTTGTTTTACAGTTAAAGACAAAATGTAAAATGAATATATATGTGAAAAGGTTTGAGTAGCTCTAGTGACAGATAAGAATCAGAGAGTCACATGGCCATATAATGGCTAAGGTAGAATAGTAAATGCATTAGATTTGACATTTTGACTTTAAGACAGGTAAATGTAGAACTAGAAGACTTGATTAGGTAGTATAAAAATGATCTTATTTTATTAGAATTAAATGAGGATTTAACACTTAATATGACACAATAGAGAGGAAGGATTCATGTAGCTGACCCCAAGTAGTGGGATAAAGGTTGGTTGTTATTGTTATTATTGTTGTTGTTGTTGTTGTTGTGATAATAGTTTGGTAATGGAATACTATTCCATGGTGCTCCTTTTTTTGGATTGTGCCATACAAATTTACTTTGGGTTATTAAACCTTTAAATAAAGAATTTCTATGGCACAAATTTGTAAGTATGGTGTACCTTAGGAGAATTGGTGTGATTTTAAAACAATTTGAAATAACACAATTTTTCTCTCTTTTGAAAATAACAAAAGATTTCGAAGCAAAGTTTTATTTGTTGAAGAACCATAGAGATTAGAGTTTTATAAAAATGTTTTTCAAATTTGCCAATGCTATTTTCATAACACAAGTTCTTCATATCAAAAATTATCTTTCAAATATCTTAAAATTATTCTTTTAAATCTTATTTAACAAGTATGCCTAGATCATAGCATTTTTCATATCGCCTCTGAGCAATTTGAAATAGGCAAAAGATATATTAAAAGTAAATATACAAATAGTAGAGAAAATACAAATATATGTATGTTGTTTTAACACAAACAGCTTATATCTACTCCTCGAGTCCTCTCGAGTTTTTAAGTTCTATCTCACTTTGCTGTTGCAAAGCAAAGAAGACTCTTTCATGAGTAATGGAGAAATTCTTGAGCGAGAAATTAACTAGTCTTACACTACACCTAGCTACACAGAATATCACAATAGTTTTTAAAATCTAAGATCTTCTACAAGAAATAAATATTAACTCTCAAATAGCAGGATTTCAAAAACTGAGAAAAAAACATGCGGGGAATATGAAGATCTTCTCTTAGTGCAATTGCATATTTTTCTCTATCTAAAACTCTCTTTAGGGTTTGTAAATATAGCTCTTTGAGTTTCCAGCAAAAATCCTCTCTCTACACGTTTAGGAATGCATATTTGTTTATATGTTAAGTGCATATGTTATTATACAAAATCCTAAATTTGTTTAAATCATACTAGAAAAAGATTTGGCTGATCATACAATATAATCTAGATCGTACTGTGCATTGGTTTAACTTGAATTGTATTAATTGTCTGACAAACAATTCATGTTCGTTAGATTTATTTAAGGAAACTAATTGTATCGTATGATTAGTTCAAATCTTGAATTTTCAAAATAAAAAAAAAACATTATATTGTAGATTAGATTGAGGTAATCATATTGATTGCACAATATCATTTATTTAATTTTTGAATTGTCTTAGTTAATATAAATTGATCTTGGTGAAAATATACCTAAATAAGTTTGATCGCACAACATGATATTATAATCAGTTTCACTAAGTAGTAGATCTCCTAATTTTAATAAATTTAGCAGGGTTATATTTGAATTCAAACATGATTTTATAGTACACTTCTCAATCTTACAATCTGATCCTAAAGATCATATTTTTTGACTAAAATTTTGATAATTTTGAGTTTTGGATGATCGTATGCTACGATTATTTTTTTTGTACAATATGATCAATTTTAATTATTTTTTACCTGCTTTTATTTTCATTCAATCTGGTCGTGTGTGTACTAGTTATTTTTAGCAATTTCAACTCCTTAAAATGTTATAACTCATTCGAACGTTTGAAACATATTGGGAGGTCACACAAGTTAATTCAGGCTCATTTCATCCCCAATTCAATTAAATTGAACTGAATCTGGCCCTATTTCATGTGCCAGTAGACTTGGGAATTGTAACTATGTTAATAACCATATTTGATTAGATATAGATTTTAATGATCCCAACTTAACTTATCTTAACCCAAAAAATCATAAAATATTCATGCCATATGCATCTGTTTTCTGTGTTCTTCGTACATTTCAAACAGATTAATGTGTATCTCGAAGAAATTTTATGTGTTTCATGGGCGAGAATTTTCTAAAACTTTTCATTTTAATTTTACTGTGACCCGCCCTCGTTTGATTGATGATCTATTTCCATCATCCATTTGATATCTCAGCCAGATAATACAATACAAGGCTATTTCTCGTTCTTACAACAAAAATATGCAGGGAATGACGTGCAAGCCTAACACACATAGGCCAAGCTTCCACGTAAACATGGTGGGTTTGGATAAGTCGGCACATAGATCCAATTCCTCTCGGTATCCTTGGGGCCTTGATGCTGAGATGGTACCTGAAGACGATGAGTTTGAACTGTGGCTGCAGCAGGCGTTAGCATCTGGACTCTTTTCTGACAGTCCTAAGCGCAGGAAAAGCTGGAGTCCTTTCAAAATGCCTCAGAAAGGCATCAAACCATGGCGGAAGTCACCATAGGAATACTGACATCAACAAAAAATGAGTAATGTCTCTTTATCGATGCATTGCCTGCCGTAAACAAAAAAACCATAAAGTGATGACAACCTGATATTATTTTCTAACATACATTGGAATCACGCATGCTACCAATACAATTCAACTTTCTTTTCCAAAATTTTGTGGAAATAGTTCAGATGTTGGAAATGGGCATATTTTCACAGAAAATAAACAGAAAACGCACACTTGCTTCTTAGCAATTCTTGCCTCATCCTTCCTATTGTCTGTTTTCCATTCCATTCTCGCTTCAGCAGCCTCAATTACCTTTTATTGAAGACCAAGGGATTGGCCTGTGATTTCGAGGTAAAGGCTCTCAACTCTCAACCTCTCAAGTGATTTTAAAAAAAAAAAGTTTAGGCTGGGTAACTAGAGTGCAGTTACATTGTACATAGATGAAGGAATTTCCTTCTTTAGGTCTTAAGTGCTTCTTCTCATATTAATATTGCATTCTAAGTTTTAGAAGTGCAACTGAACTAAAGGATAAATCAGCTGGAACTCTGTGCTCAACAAAACCTCAGTCAGTCATTGTAAATGAATGCATTTATGCCTGTGTTCAAATTGTTATCTTCTTCTCATTTGTTAAATCGTCTTTTCCTTATAAGCAATATCTTTACTTGTATGTCAGAAATCTGAGGATTTCTGCTGCTACTCCTTTCATGCAAGTATGCTGTCAATGTAAAAGACTGAAGTTCAGCTAGAATAGCCTTCACCAGGTTCCTTTTTTTTTTTTTTTAATCTTTACTTTTCTTGCACTACGAAGTTTGTTGAGTTATGTTTGTGCACTATAGTTTGGGAAAAAAAATCTTTTGAACTATATATGCACTATGAAATTGCATATTAAATGCTTGTAGCTGCGTATTATAAAAATCATCTCTAGTATAAAATTCGAACTTTAACCTCCTTGTTGTTATGTATATTATAAAAAATATATACCTAAGGGGTGTAAGTGAACAATTGACATGAAGAATCATTTAATATTTATTCATATGATATTTTTGTGTTTGTTTAATTATATGATGGAATAAACTTGATTTAAAATTTAAAAGCTTGTCATATAAGTTAACAAATTTGAATATTTATTTGTTTGTACATTTATATTTATGAATGTACTTGTTTGTTGTTTGATAATTAGTTCAATAAAATTATAATGAAATATTTTTTTAATGATAGCTTAATTTTTATTTGATGAGTTAATTTCATGTTTTTGTATTAATTTTTTATAATGTATAGATTTTAAAAAGTATGTATATTATATATATATAAAGCTGTAAATGAATTGAGTTGATTTGAGCATGTGTTCAAGATCAAGTTATTTATTATTATTGAGCATGAGCTTGATTTGAGTTTTTTTGTGAATGGTGTGTAAGCTTGGGCTTGTTTATTATTTGAGTTTGTTAACGGGCTCGATTCAAATTTAATTATTGAGCTTGTTAATGAGCAATTTACTTAATAAAATAAATGAGTTTTAGGGTTTAGGATATATGATTGTGGTGGAATGGGGATCATTGGCTTAGAGGAACAAAAGTAATAATTAATGTAAATTTGATAATTATGATTGTATAGTAAGTATACATATTGTAATATGGCATAATCTGTTTTATATAAAAATTATTAAAATTTTAATTTTGTGTAAATGTTCTAGTTTTTGAAATACAAATTCTACTTTTATAATGCACATGATTTAAAATATTATAAAATGCTTTATCCTGCTTCAAAGAGATTACAGAAATGTGGAAAGTTTTGTGATCCTTCAGTGAAAGAAGATTGTTTATGAGTTTAAGTCATCAGTTTTGTGATTTATTATTTATTTAGGCTCTTTTATTTTCATAAATAAATTAAGAGGAATCAATAGTTATAATTAGAGATTAATTTTAAATAATACTATATAATTATATTTAAAGGTTCATCTTATTATTAGATTTTAAGGGTGCTATTGTGCCTACTTTTAAAAAAATTTTGGTGCGTTTATCACTAACTTGGTTTACTTTTTGTAACTCTAATCTTGATTCTGTCATGGCCTCACCCAAGGTTTCATAGAATGAAGAGCGATCTAAGGAGAAGATGAGGAGGAAGAAGAAAATAATTTTTAGAAAGAGAAGCTTTGAGATTATTATTAGCTCTAGGCATTTATAAATGATCTCTTGTATCCAAATGTTGCCCTCAAACTCTATATATATAATTTCTAGCACTACGAAAAAGATTACACTTTTATTTCATAAGAAAGAATAATAATTTAAAAAAAAAAAAAACATGATGGGCCCTTCATGTGAGAACACTCATGAGTTTAAATGGACAAATATGCTGATTGTTTGTTCGCAGAAGTTACCAAATAGTTAGTCGAAGTCATTATTTTACTCTAAAGTCATCAATGGCTAAAGGAGCCAATTACTTAATGAACTTATTGACGTCAACAAGTTGCTTCTAACGTCAAGTAATTATTCCTTTAAGTGAGTGATTCCTAAGTTTGGGTTAGTTAATCCGTTGATTAGCTAATTAAGCTAATATGGTATTTATTTTCAGATGTATTCAGGTGGACATCACGCAGATCATGTAGCTACTTATTGTGATGACGCATATATATTAGGAATGATGTATTATCTCGAAAGATAAAAATATTATCATACAAACACCTAATCATCTAATCACCCTAAGCGATGACTATGCTTTATATGTATTAGAGATTCTTCCCCTAATTTACATGAAAAATTAAAATAAAGTTTATTTTAAGTTGGGTTCTGAAGTTCTCTATGGAGGTAAGTTTCCATAATTAATTACATCATAGGAAATATGATTTCCTTAGAAAACTCTCGATTAAAGTAGTCAATTTTGTCTCCAAAGATTTCAAGGTTAAGACTTAAGACTATCAAAGTATTGATATTTTTAAGAAAATCAAATATGATCGTTCAATTAGAAGACTTGTTTTGGAATACAAAAGAAAATAAGTAGGAAATACTCATGATATTAGGAAGCCTAAGTAAACATTCCAACATATTCTATGGTGAGGCTTTATATGTTTAAGAGTGAAAAGATTTATTTTATTTGAGTTGACTTTTCATTAAAATGCTAGGGCTTATTGTCCATGAACTCAAGATTATGGAAATGTTTAAGAAATGAGGATTTATGCTCGTAGTCTGAACGAAATGAGCAACCTCAGATCCTAAATCTAGGGAGCTTTAGCACAAGTTAAAGCGTGAACTAAATCTAAGCGGAAGGAGGACATAAGGATTTACCTCCATAAGAGAAGACAAACCTGTCTGACTCTTTTGGACTTACAACCGCCTGAATTGGCCGCCAGCTAACATCTTCTACGATTTAAAATCATGTAGGCCAGTCTTATGAAATTGCAAGATGGTTTAAGCTGTTATTTAGTTTTGAAAGTGACTAGAGTCCTAAACTCCTTCATAAGAGACTAGATCATATTTGGTATGAGCATATGACATAGTCTAAAAATGCAAAATCTTTTCAAATTTTATATTATTTTGACACATTCATTTGGACAAAGGCTTTGGGATTTCTTATGCCTAAATGCATGATGAAATTTAATTGTTAGGTAAATCGAAAGAGAAAGAAGGTGAAGCTCCATTATAAGGGGTTGCTCTCATAGGTCAAGCGGTCTCTAAAGTGCTGAAATGGAGGCCCTCATATTTGCAAGAGTGATAAAATATTGTATACATGATGTTAGACATACAACATATAGCTAAGGAGTCGCTAAATCTTTTAGTTATCTTGATTACATCCTAAGCTTTAAAAGGAGATTGAAAGTTAATTTAAATCTTAATTATGAGTTGTTAATTGGGATAGAAAAATTAATTTTATCCTAAGAGCTAACCGTATCCAGACCACACATTCAATCATGAAGTTTAAGAAACTATGAAGAAAATGTAGTTCTATTGCGTAATCTAAACATAACATCAATAAACATGAATATATTTCGTAAAAGAATAAAAGTTTGGTGCGGTCAAGTACCATCGTATACCCTAGAAAAAAGAAAAGATGGTTAGCCGAGCTCTATACTTATACAAGCCGAAATTACAAAATGATATTACAATTGAAATTGAATACATGCTATGAGGGTCTTATTTTTTTATTTCTTCTTCTCTTACCTTTAATTTGATTCACTTCAAGGCATCACAGGGCCACCCCAGGACTAAGCCTTCTAGCCACTACACATCCTAATCTCCATAGCACTAATCGTAATTTCTATTGCTTAATTATATTTTTATGGGAAAAGTAAATATAACTACACATGCAAAACATAGATTAGCTAAACATACATGCAAACCCAAGTAGTATATAATTACTAAGACCGCATTAGTAACCCACCACTGTCTTAACATTGAATATGCTTAGGGGCATAAGCAACCTACAAAGAGAATATTTATATTTATTTTTGAGCAACCCTTTAAGCACAATTCTAGAAAATAATATTAGGCTATCAAAGGCCTAACATCTAGTCTACAATCCATATTTCTAACATCTAGTCTAAAATATTACATCATAAAATAAAACACATCATCATTACATACATAGTCCTAACTTAAGGCTAGAAGTGGTGGCTTAGCATTCTAATGTGTGTGCTTGGGTTTTATATGTCGTGTCTTAGTTAGGCTTTTGAGTTGTAATTTTCTAAGTTTGGAAATGTTTAAGTTAACATGATTAATGGTTTGATTTCAAGTTGTTTAGATGATTTGTAAGTTTTAATTTGTATTTTGTTTTATTTCATTTGATTTATACTTAGCATCTAAGTGTTATAAAGAGAAGAAAGGGGTTTAACCTCCTTCATCCCTACCTTAAATTATTTCTAAAGCATATTATTATGATTTGATTCCCTTTAATGAATGATTTTTTAAATATTTTAGTAATCCTGAGTTTAGGTTAACCTTAAAGAATTCTATTCAACATGAAAGACATCTTAAGATTAGTGTAATTGAATTGCCAACACATAGAGTATGTTGAACCATTCCTTTCCATCACCCATAACATGCATATGATGTAACACTTAATGTACCTATACATACAACATATTTTGGCACACTTGAATGATCATTGATGCATAAATTTGAAAATTATACTTTTACTTGATTGAATTATTTATACATGTAAATAAAACTCTATCCAAATTTTAATACAAGTGTACATAGGAATGAGATTAAATAAGTATGTGTCTTTATTAACCAGAAAAGTGAGGTAATCAAATGACCTCATTGGGGCTACTTAAAATTCATATTTTCAGGGTGTCCAGACTATATACTTATCATCATTCAAGCATATGTAAATCCATATATGAACATAGAAAATAAAGTGCTACCTTTATATGCAATACATTTGATATGATTAAAATGATTGTGGATGTATGTATTTTTAATAGAAAATATGATTATCATTCTTTAATCAAACACACATACACATGTATAAAAGATATAAGCAAGTATGTGCCGTTGTTTAAACTAGGGAATTGATATGATCAAATGATCTCCTTGGGGCTACTTAAAGTCTCATATTCCCGTGATATCTAGACTATATACTTACTATCTTAAATATATATGAATGTATGCATGATTAGAAGAATGAAAATCATGCAAAAGATTGTATTTTATTTGATTGAATTATTTATGCATGTGAATTAAAGCTCTATCCAAATTCCAATATAAATATACATGAAAAATGAAATCAAACAAGTACGTGTTGTTATTAAACTAGGGAAGTGAGGTAATCAAATGACCTCCTTTGGGCTACTTAAAGCTTATATTCCCGGGATGTCCAGACTATATATTTATTGTCATTCAAACATATGTAAATATATATATATATATATATATATATATATATATATATATATATATATAACATAGGAAAGAAAGCACTACCTTCACATGCTTAAGTTATAAACACATGTAAATTCTATATGTATTCATAACTACTATCAGTTCAAATATTTTTTATCAATTCATAACTTTGAAAATAAATTTAGATTTATTAGTGATAATAGCCACACGTATAATAAGATTAAGTCAACACATGCAATTTTATATAAGTAAATTCCATTTGATTTTCATTTTGAAAATATGAATGCATGAAGTTATATGACATACAACATTTAAAGTGATTGGAAAGGAATAATCAAGTATTTTCTCATGATTCATTCAATCACACTAATTCCTAAGGACAATCACATTAAATAAAATTACTTAAAGAAAACCAAAGCTTTTTATTAATTTGATTTTGGATTTTAATCAAACTCAAAGAGAAGAGATCATTTGTTATTTTTATCCCATTCCCATGTTAGTGATCTTGATTTGTTAAATGAAAGATAATTAAGTGATTTTTATGATTTAATTAAGTTAAATCATTAAGTAATCCATTTAATTACCCTTTCCTATGCTTCTTTAGTTTAATTAATCATATAATCATGAGCCATAAATGACATGAACATGAGGGAAAATAAAATTGCAATGCTCCTAAAGGACCTAATACAATTGACTCATGATTAAGGATTAATTAAATTAAAGAATATAATTAAGTACTCTTATGATTCTCCCACACTTATGGGCAAATCATAATTTTCTTAAGTGTCTTTCTGTTATTAAACACATAAAGACGGACCCTTAATTTAAATGTTGATTATCTGATGTGATTAGCATTTTCAAATTAATTTGATTTAGCCATTAATTAAGTAATCATTTTCTTAATTAAGCATGTGTTAATTAACCCTCTTTAATGAAATAAATTTGAAAAAGTAATTAAGAAAGAGGTCCCAATCACTCAGCCTCATCATCCCAATGTTAATTAATGATTGATGAACTTTAATTAATTAATTTTTACTATTTAGAACCTTAATTAATCATTAAATTAATTAAGAGAGTAATTAAAGTTTGAATTTTAAATTTTTGTAATTACATAGCCAATAAATTCCAAGAAAATTATAGGAGGCAGAGGTCATCATATTAAATCAACATGCTAAGTTTAAGATTGCTTGCCTAAGTAATTAGGGCTTAATTAAGCTAATTAAGAAAATATTCAAACCCTAATTAAGATTTAGTCACTATTCAAAATCAAATAAAATTATTTTTATTAAATTCTCCTCTATTTAACCTTTCTAAAATATATTTATTTATATTTTTTAGATTTTTCTACAAGTAGTTATGATTTTATGAAGTTTCAACCAATTAATTACATTTTTAAAAACTAATTGATCCTTAATCCTCCGCTACAGTGATGATGTGTAGCGCTTTCCACATGGTGCAATGAGATTGACCACTTACCGCTTGTGATGGTGATGTGCGTGGATGAGTTGTTCCTACCATCCGACCCAAGTCGATGGTGGGGATTATTCCCGTGGTTTCTATAGGAATTAAATCGATTAAATATAGTGGATTGATCATTCCATCCATTTTAATCATGTAGAATAGATGATAGATGATCCTTCATCCCTCGAGTGATAAGACACACCGCCCTCGCCGATCCGAGCTCAGAGCTGAGGCTCGTGGATCGACTCCAAAAGCTTCAAGGAAGAAATCTAGAGGGATTTAATGATAGAAATCACATGAAATCAACCATTTCTTTAACAAAGGCCAAACAAAAAGTAAAAAATTCCATTATTTATTAAAATTTATCTTGCTAGAGCTCAGGACTGGCGGTAAACCGACTAAGGTAGCTTCATCTTGAAGAGATGAAGCCATTTTGAGAAGCTCATGCTTTGTATCCTCGCCGATGGCTCTGTGGATCAAACGCTGCCAAAATCCTAACCAGAGTTAAGTTTGGATGGGTCTCCGATGCTCGAATCGATAGGGAAATGATTCATTATCACTCCCCAGAGCTTGGTGAACGTGTGGGTGAAGTTAATTTGGAATTCGTTATCCTCAATTTGGCTCAGGTTTATCATCCCTCGGTGACAGGGATGCTTAAGAAACTCAAGGGAATGCTCGAGAGGCTTGTCTTGAGTTGCTAAAGCTCTGAGGATGCTTAATCTGTCATTTGGAATAGAATGAAGGGGAGTATACTCCCTCCTCCATCAAATTAGATGGTGGAGATCTCCTCTACATTTGGCAATCGTTCGGCCAACGCAGGTGGCTCGAGACGTCAGGAGGAGGTGGCTCGATTTGAGTGGGTGAGTGTCTAAGATGGCTGCCATGCCTTGTCATTATTTCCCCTTGGTGAGCCAATGAGGAGAGGTGGGTTAACTCACCTCCCTTGACTTATGGCTGACCCAACCAGCTTTGGGTTAGGTTAGCCATAGAGCCAAAGGTCTAAACTTAGCTAAGGGTGGTTGCCAAGTGCAAAGGAGGAGGTTTGACCACCCAAAAGGATTTTATCCTATGTGGAGGGCTTTATCCAATGATTAATGGGCCAATTTAGGTTGGACTTGGGTTGGGTTTGATTTGGACTAACCCATGGTGACCCAAGGATGGGTCATGCCAAATTTGAATGGGTTTGGAGTTGATTTGGTTGGGTTTGGCTCAATTTGACCCATGTAGATCAAATTAGGCTAGGTTAGGTTAAGTTGACCAATTGGTCAAACTAAGTCAAACTAAGGTTAGGGTCAAGTTCAAATGATGATTTTGGTGTTTAGATTCAATTGGTTTGATTTAATTTGGCTTGAATTTGGATTTGACTCATATGGGTTCATATGGGTCAGATGAGCTAAGTTGACCAATTTGGTCAAATTGGCCAAATTTGCTTAGGTTAGGTGTTGGTTTAGGTTCAATTGATCATTTGAAGATGATTGTAGGCTTTGATTTCAATCAATTTGGATTTGGAATGATTTAGATTTTGACCCTTTAGGTCAACTTAGAAAATGAATTTGGTTAAATCTTAAGGGTTTGATCATGTTCTATAATCAATTTGAATGGGTTTGAATCATTAGTTGTAATCAATTTAGATTAGAATTTAATTTGGCCCAATTTGGCCTTTTAGGTCAAATGGGCCAATTGGGTTTGGTTTGGCTCAATTTATGTTCTAAGTCATGTTCAAAGATCAATTTTGGGTTGATTAGAATCATTGGTCACAATCAATTTGATGTAGAATGGAGTTTACTTCAATTTGGCTTATGTAGGCTAATTGGGTCAAATTGATCAAATGACCAAATTGACTTGGCTTGACCCAATTGATTGCAATTGAACAATAAAAGATGATCTATAATCAATATAAGAGGTTTTGGATGTTTTGGTTCAATCCAATTTGGGTTGGATTGGAGTTTTGGTTCAGATGGATCTTTTAGGTCACTTTGGGTCAAGTGAGCCTAATGGATCAATTGAGTTGGTTTTGGGTTTAATTGAGTTTGATAATTGATTTAGGATTGATTGATATCTTTGGTTGCAATTAATTTTGGGTTTGATTGAATTTTGGCTTATTTGGATATTTTAGGTCCAAATGGGCTAACTTGGATTAATTGAATTGATTTTGGTTAATTGGCTTGATTGACTTGATTGTAGATTTTAGAATAAGAGTTTGAATGGGTGGAGTGCTTTTATGAAAATCAAATGGATTTGGGTTTGATTGAAGGAATTTTGGTTAAGCCCATAGGGTTGGCTTAAGAGATTAAGATGGATTTCGATTATGAGTTTCAATCATTTGGCTTGGAATTTGGACATGAATTAGAATTCAATTAGGATTGGTTGAATTGATTTGAGGTTTGGTTTTGCATTGATTTGAAGTTGGCTTTGGACTTAAGGTTAAGCATAAGTCATGGGTTAGGCCATAGGGTGGGTAGGTTTCCTTAGTCCTAAGTCATAGTTTAAACCTATGGCAAGTCCTTCTAAATCCCTAGGTTTGGGTTAAGTGTTCACCTAACCACTAGAAGTGTCTTATGACTAAGGAAGTCTTAGTGTCTAGAAGACTCCTAGGTCTAAGATGGGGAGATTGAATCCTCACTCCAAAAGTAGGTTAACAAAAGGACCCCCAATAGGTGTGCTGTAACTGATAAGGCACACTGCACATATTAACATTGATCGAGACGATAAACAGTGTCCAAAATGCTTGCAAGCGTTGACGAAGACTATCTATAGCTAAGCCAAGAGGTAGATAGAATCACGATCTTAGTGCAATGCAACTAATCTTTGGAATAAGAGAGCCAATAAGTTGAAGATTTCATGTCAGGACATGAATAGACTGAAAAAATCGCATGAATTATTATTTAATTTATGCCAAAGAAATCCAATAGGGATTAAGGTTTGATTTGTTTGATTTAGTTTGGGAGGAATCCACTTGGGATATATATTTGATTGAATTTATTTTAATTTATTTGATTTGATTTGATTTATGAAAGGGGTATTCACTGGGGATACAAATTTGAATCCGTTGGGGATCAAGATTGGATTTATTTTTATTTTTAATTTTTTGATTTGGTTGATTTAATTTATTTGTTGTTTTGGCTCCACTAAAGTAAGTTTGAATTTATTTTAGTTTAATTTGATTTATTTTGGTTTCAATTTGATTTGATTTGATTTGATTTGATTTAATTTGATTTGACCACGGCAAGCGATGGACTTAAAGGGCTATGTAAAGTATCTTAGATTAAAGGGTAGTCTACTTGGAAGGGTATTACAATTAATTTGGTTTTCTGCTCAATGATATTAAGAAAGCTGATTTACATCTTCAAAGCGGAATCAACCATTGAGATGACTTGTTGATGGCACAACAAATCGAACCCATCCTAGGATGACCAATGAGTGAGTGTTGTTGGGGATCTTATCTCAACTCAAGAGTAATCAAGGCGTTTGATTTGATTAAAATTGATTTGGACCCATTGGTGTTAATTTTATTCATTTATTATATTTGGGATAGTCACAAAGATAAGGGTAGACTATCCAATCTTTTTTCGAGGAAACGATTTAAGAAAGAAGTGGACTTATATCTTCCAAAGCAGAATCAACCACTGGGGTGACTTGTTGATGTTGGCTTAATGAGCCTCATATTCAATCTGATTAATTTTGATGATAACAAATGTATGCTTGGATGTTCTAATGTATGTTTTATGTATTTTAGATATATTGATTTCTAATTACACATCTAATACATCTCGCAATATGTTTGAAAAAATTACAAGAATAGAAGAATGAAAGATAGATCAAAATGGATAATGTGAAGCTCAATATACAATATTTTAGGTTATATGCATTTATAACTATCTTAGAGATTCATATGAGTTCATTGACATCAATTAATATGCTCACAACTTAACATACTATTTTTATTTATTTTAAATAATGATAATGATGTTAATTTATGTAAATCTTTATCTAATTAACATTCAATTATATACTTCATACATAACATTTGAATTGTCAAAATAATAAATGATAATTAATTATGACTATTGAGTGTAACTAGTTTATATACTTAATATAATTAAATATTTTAATTTAATTTTAAGGTTATATGATAACTAACATATGTATGATTATATATAAATTATATCATAATATTTAAATGTCATATTTCAAATTTAACAAAAATATATGAGATTTTGTATTTCTGCCAAAGTCTTTTTATAATCAAGAAATTTAGATATGATTTCATTTCCAATGGATTCCTTAGTTTTTCTTTAATTTGATAGGTTACATGATGCATGTTTGATTCAAATTGAATTTATTATGATTTTTCAAACATTAGCTGATTTTAATAATGAATGCATGCTACATGCTTTGAATATATTAAGAACCATATATGATTATTTTAACTTTCCCATGTGACTAGCCATTTTTTAGCTGTTTGAATTTAATATTTATTCAATATAAATCATATTTTTATTGAATATTATATTATTATATGATAAAATGATGTTAGAATAATATATCTCTTTGAAATAATTCAAAATGGCATTCTTGCTTATAAATAGCCCTCATTCTCTTCATCAAAGGATTGTTCATTCAAATTCAAATCTCTCTAGTAAATCTAAGAGAAAACTTCCTTGGTTTCTCTTCCAAGTGTTCTCCAAATATTGCAAGATCAAATTCTTGGTTTGGAAGCTTCAAAGATCTTCAACTAAGCACATTTTGAGTTATTTTTTTTTCTCATCTTAATCTTTAGTTGTTCATACTATTTTCACCATTTATTTGTTCTTTCTAATTTTTTTTACTTTTGCCAAATTAGTCTTGGACATCAAAGTTTAAGTTTTTCACATCAAAGTTTCTCAATCATTTTTGTGAAAACTGTGATAGTTTAGATTTATTTCATCTTGTTGAAATATTTATCTACCTATAAATTTTTTTTGGTTTCTTGAAATTTTTCTTCGTTGGTCTTATTTGAAAGGTCATTTATTCTTAGATATATTTTAGAAGTATGTTTAAGCATTTTAAAATTAATTTATTGTGCAAAATATTTTATATTTATTAGATCTCTTTAATTAATTTTACTAGGATTTGATCTATCATATAATTTTATTTAAGTATTTTGTGATCATTTCCATCAATTGAAAGCATCTTTTGGTTAAAATAAAATAATTATTTTAAAGTATATGCTAGATCTATTATATATCAAGTTTCATTATCAAAATAAAATTTATAAAAAGTTAAATTATTTTATTTATCATTTATCATTGTATTTCAACCAATATATTTTGTTTAAATAATTTTATCTTGCTGAAATTTTGTAATGCTTGCTGTTTTTATTGTTTAATAATTAAGAAAAAGGAAGTTTAATAAAAATTTAATCTTTCTCACACTATTATATACATACTAGTTATAGTTTCTCTTAAACTTAGAAATATTCCTTGCTAAAATTTAATTTATTCTTCAAGAGATTATTGTAAATTTATTTTGAAATAATTTTTATATTAATCCATAATTGTAATAACATAAACATCTTAGTAAGATCAAAGATATTTATTTTATTTTTTATTAAAATTAGATGAGCATTCTATCTTGCCAAATTTGTAAAAAGTGATCATTTATGTTGGAGATCACTTTTGAATTGGATAACTTGGTATATTTGTGAGAGATATTTTATCAAAATTTATTATTCTAGATTTTCTTTTGTATTATAAATTTATATGATATATAGAGAGTACATATTAGGGGTATTATTATGAGATTATTTTATAAGCTATTTTGCATTTATGGATTCCTACTGTGGTTAGTGTAAGTATATTATTTAATGAACCACATAAAAATAATGTTTTATGTCTCTTTACTTTACTATACTTTTATTTTTGTTGCATTAAGAATTGTATCTTGTCATTATAAAATCAAAAATTTTTTTCTATTAAAAGTTAAAATTTAAAATTTAACTTTTAAAAATATCAATTCAGGGTGATATAGTTCACACACTATGGAGCCTAAGCTCTTTATTGCTTAACATTCAAGAGTAGATCTTTTCACTATGGTATGTTTCCCAAAAGTTTCACTAGGGGACAATCCACTCATGACTCCACTTTTAGAAAATTGATTTGATTATTGGAAAAATAAATTAGTATATTTTAAGAGGTTAAGATGCACATATGTATTTTGACACATTAATATCATACACCCAATTATGAAGTAAATGACATTAATGTAGACCTTTGAGGAATGGATATTTGAAAGAGAACTTGATGAATTAAATGCTTTTTGTAATATGACATTATGCTTTATTACTTGATGATTATATGAAAATTTCTATGTAAGTACAACAAAAGAAATATGAGATAAATTAATTATAACTTATGAAGGAACTAGTGATTAAACAAAAGATGTATGCATAAGTTAGCCAACCAAAGAGATAGAGAAAAAAAATCTAGGTGTATTAAGGATGAAAATAATAAAATGCTTTTTTAGAAAAGGATATTGAAAATAGATGGATGAGGTATTTTGATAAACTTTTCAATTAAAATACGATTTTAGAACCTTAATATAAACAAAGAATTTTATTTATCATCACAAAATATGAAGTTGAAGCTTTAAAGAAAATGAAATGTGAAAAGTAGTAGACCGGATAATATTCCAATAAGTGGAAATGTTTAGAGATCAAGGAATTCTTACAAATCTTTTAATATTTTAAAGTCTTAAAAGAAATAGAAATCTTGGTTCTATATTTAAGATAAAGATGACAAAAAATTATGAGGAATTATTAAGCCATCATTAAAATTATAGAGAGAGTAATCGAGCATATTAGATGTGATAAGTTTCTCATTTATTTCATGCCAAGTGATCTACTATGGATGCTATACAAAAGAAATTTTGGAAAGCATAAAGCAAAGGATCTACATATGATATTTATTAATTTAGAAATTATGATAAAGTTTCAAGAGATGTTTAGAGTTCTAAAGTACATTAATTTATATTCAAGTCATTAAGGATATGTATACTAGAGCTATTACTTGTGTCCAAACACAAGGAGGATTGACAAAATATTTTTATTTCAATTGATTACATCAAGGATTTAAGTTATCTTTTTTACTTTAGTATGGATGTTCTATTTAATTTACAAGAGGATGTACCTTTGTATGCTTTTATGATAACATTCTTTAAGAACAGAGGGAGTCCAAATGTAAACTTGAATTATGGAGGTCAACTCTGAGTCTAAAGGTTTTCATTTAAGTAGATCTAAAACAATATATGGAGTGTAATTTTAAAGTTCTAGTGATAAACAGACAATAAACAAGTAATTAATAAGATATTTATATTTAGATTCTATTATTCAAAATGATTAAATTGATAGATGTTTTTAGTAGAATTCAATTGGATTCAAGGAATTATCCGCCTATTATTAAAAAGTTCCAATTTAAACTTATAAACATTTTATAAGATGGTTAAGACCAATGAATTAAGAGAAAAGCATCCACTTTTGTGAGAGAGATGCTTATGGATGAGTTTTATTAGATGAATGCAAAATGAGATATTCAGAAAAAAAGTTGAGTATTAAGGGTAGATAAGATTAGAGTCACCTGATGGTTTGACCACATAAATCATCATGACAGTGAGAGTAGATAGATTTGCTATGTTGAGGGAAGTGACCTAAAAGACTTGGTTAATATGCATAAAAAATGATCTAGTATACTGATTTAAATGAGAATTTGACATAATGACACAACAGATGAAAGATTCATGTAAATATGGGATAAATATTTGTTGTTGTTATGAAGGAACTAGTGAAGTCGAGATGCTCACATAAATAGACTTTGAATATGAGTTATTTCATATGTCTCTTCAAATCTATTTGATATGTATACTAGATTCATAAAAATAATTAACACATTGCATTCTCTTGGAAAATCATATAGGAATCAAGAATTACTCTATAAGATTCTTAGATGTCTTCCCATAAAATGGGATGCTAAAGTAACTGCTATGAGTGAAGCTAAAGATTTATCTACTTATCCACTTGATCAGCTTTTTGATTCTTTGATAGCACATGAATTGGTTATTGCTTAAAGTGATAAGATGGATAACTCATCAAAAAGGGAGAAGGAGAAAGGAAAAGTCATTACATTTCAAGTTGATAATAGTGATGAGTATAGCACCTTAAGCTCGGATGGTGATAGTGATGAGGTGGTCATGGTATTCAAAAGGCTTGGGAACTTGATATGGAAAAATAATCAAGGTATAAAAAATCTAAAAACTATAAATTTCAAACTAAAAAATTTCCTGCAGGTGAAGGGATCATTTGCTACCATTATAAAAAGCTGACACATTAAGAGGTGATTGTCCGAACTTGTTGATTCAACGAAGAAAGAGATTGATGTGGGGAGAAGAAAAAATATGAAGGAGAAAAAGTACCATAAGAAGAAGAAGAAGGTTTTATGGGCCAATCCATATTCAAATGAATCAAGTACTTGCTCATCCGATGAAGAGGTCAACATCTGTCTTATGGAAAATGAAAAATTTGACTTAGATTCTCAAGAGGTATGTAATGATATATCTTATGATGAATTAGATGATGCTTTTAATGATTTAGTTATTGAATATAAAAAATTAAAAGAAAATACAAAACCTTAGAAAAGAACATAAAAATTTAGATATGCATTTTGTGATTTAAAAAATGAATGTGATAATTTTAAAATAAAAATAATTCTTTATTATATTGTTCCTTACTTGTATGTAAACTGAAAGAGAGAATATCTTATTAAAAGAAAGATTAGAATTATGTTTGAAATCACAAGTTCATTATAATGGTTCATCAAGTAAAATATTTAATAAAAATTATTTGCATCATACACATCCCACTCATATATCTTATAATTATCATGGTAAGCATATGCAAACACTAATGTTTGGTGCAACTATTGTGATAGAAAAGGGCATATTTATTTATTTGATTGCTACATAAATTACAAAACACTAAGTAATCATCTTATGTATGGTACCAAAGGTACAAGCACTACACAAACCATGTTTGGACCCCCAAACATGTTTGGGTTCCAAAAGTTAACATGTGATTTATTTTGTAGGAATGCCTTCAAAGCAAAGTCAAAGAAGGCATGTGGTACTTGGACAGTGGATGTTCAAGACATGTGACGAGGGATAAGGATAAATTCACAACTATAGAATCAAGTGATGGTGGATTTGTTACATATGGAGATAATGCAAAGAGAAAGATCATTGGCATTGGTTCTATTTGTAAGAATTCTATCACTTTAGATAAAGTTTTTCTAGTAGAAGGATTAAAACATAATTTAATTTCTATTAGTCAATTATGTGATAAAGGTTTGAATGTAGTATTTCATGCATCATATTATATTATAAAAAATAATGAAAATATTTTATTAGTAGGACAAAGACATAAAAATATTTATGTCATTGATTTAGATAGCTTTCATGATGTGAATTTGAATTTACTTTGTTTTAAAAGCACTCATGATGATATATGGTTATGGCATAGGAGACTATGTCATATTAACATGCACACACTCAATAAAATTGCTAAACTTGGTTTAGTAGTTTGATTGCCTAAATTAAATTTTCATTCAAACTATGTTTGTGATGCACATGTTCATGGTAAGCATTCTAGAAGCTCATTTAAAAGTAAAAAAATATTGTTTCTACTTCTAGACCTCTAAAATTATTGCACATAAATTTATTTGGTCCAATTAGCCCCACTAGATTGGGTGATAAAAATTATGGTTTTATGATTGTTGATGATTTAGATATACTTGGGTTTTGTTTATACTTAAGGATGATGTTTTGGTGAGTTTAGAAAGTTTTCTAAATATATTCAAAGAGAACAAGGCCTTTTGATTAATAGGGTTCAAACTGATCATGGTGACAAATTTGAAAATAAATTATTTGAGGATTATTGTGATGAACATGAGATTAGACATAATTTTTCTACACCTAGAACTTAAAAAAAAAATAGAGTAGTAGAGAGAAAAAATAGAATATTAATTGAATTAAGTATATCTATGCTTGATGAGTATAAATTGCTAAAATATTTTTGGGTAAGCATGAATATGCATGTTATGTGATGAATAGGATCTATTTTAGACCAATTTTGAAGAAGACACCCTATGAATTATTTTTGGAAAGAAGCCTAAGATTGAACACTTTCATGTATTTGGATGTAAATGCTTTATTTTGAATAATGGAAAAGAGCATTTAGGTAAGTTTGATTGCAAATCGATGATGGTATTTCTTAGGATACTATTTCTAGTAGAGCTTATAGAGTTTTCAATAAAAGAAAAATGATTGTAGAAGAATCAATACATGTTATTTTTTGATGAAAATTTAATTGATCCCATTAGAAATGAAGTGATTGATGAAGAGATTGATAATTTTAAGAAAATATCTTTAGAAGATAATGTGGATTCATTGCCTAAAGAATGGAAATATAATAAAAATCATCCAAAGGAACTAATTATAGGAGATCCTTCAAAAGGAGTTATGACTAGAAGACATAGATAGAGGTTGTAGATCATTCAACATTTTTATCTAAGGTTGAACCTAAAAATTTAGAAGAAGCATTAAAAGATAATTTTTGGATTATTGCTATGGAAAAGAGTTGAATCAATTTGTAAATGATGTTTGGGAATTAGTCCCAAGACCCCAAGATCAAAATGTCATTGGAACAAAATGGGTCTTTAGAATAAGCTAGATGATTCATTGTATTGTTAGAAATAAAGCTAGGTTAGTTACAAGGGTACACACAAGTTGAAGGTATAGATTTTGAAGAATCTTTTGCACCGTAAGACTGGGTTATTACTCCTTGCTTATGCTTGTTTTTAGGATTTTAAACTTTTTCAAATGGATGTCAAGAGTGCATTTTGAATGGATTTATTGACCAAGATGTATTTGTAGAGCAACCACGGATTTGAGAGCCTTGATTGTCCAAATCATGTGTATAAATTAAAGAAAGCCTTATATGGTTTAAAATAGATCTCGCTGGTATGATAGTTAAGTAACTTTTGATAGATCATGGATTTAGAAAGGGTAGAGTAGATACCACTTATTCCTTAAGAGCATAGATGATGATTTGATTGTGGTACAAGTGTATGTAGATGATATATTATTTGGAAGTACAAATGAATCTTTGTGCCATGAGTTCTCATCTCTAAAGAGTTTGAAATGAGTATGATGTGAGAACTTAATTTTTTCTTAGGACTTCAAGTGAAGAAATAAAGAAATGGCACATTCATCTGTCAAACTAAGTACAAAAATGAATTGCTTGAAAGGTTTGACATGAAAAGATTCAAATCTAGTAAAACTCCTATGAGCCCATCTACAAAATTGGATTTAGATGAATCAGGAAAATCTGTTGATCAAAACTTTATAGAGTATGATAGGTTCACTTTTATACCTGCTAGTAGGCTGATATTATGTTTGTTTGTCATTTTAGGGCCAACCAAAGAATCTCATTTAATAGAATGCGTATCTTTCGGTATTTGATAATCACTTAAAGGTAGTTTATGGTATCCTTGAAAGATTTTTTATGCAAAGTAGATAGATGCACGCACCATTTTAGATCATTGTGTGTTGGTCTTCTAAGAAACAAAATTCTATGGCTTTATCCACAATTGAGGCTGAGTACATAGCTACAGGTAGTTGTGTTGCCCAAGTTCTTTGGTTAAGGCAACAATTAGTAGATTTTGGTATTAAGCAAGACCACATTCTAGTTCAGTGTGACAATACTAATGCTATTAGTTTGACTAAAAAATCCTATCCAAAGACTCACAACCAAGCATATAGAAATTAGACATTTTTATTAGGGATCATGTTTTGAAAGGTGATGTTAATATTAATTTTATTAGTACTAATTACAAATTGATATATTTTACAAAACCATTACCAAGAATGTTTTGTACTTTAAGATGCATGCTTGGAATGTTAGATCCTAATATTTAAAAATATGTAGTTTGTTCTCACTTTTGATGTTGTCAAAAGGGGGAGAAGAGTAAAATGTTGGTTAGTATTAAATCTATTTCATGCGTATATTTGGGGGAAGCATCATTATTCATCTACTATGCATGAATTTTATTTAATAAAAGAAAATTTTTTTCTAAAAAAACTATGATGAAAGGTCAATTTGTACCTTCATCAAAATCAATACTCTACATTAGTTTTTATCATAAAAAAGGGGAGATTGTTGGCTTAATGAGCCTCATGTTTAATCCAATTAATTTTGATGATAACAAACATATGCTTGGATGTTCTAATATATATTTTATGTATTTAGATATATATCTAATTACATATCCAATACATCTCACAATATGTTTGAAAATTGCAAGAATGGAAGAATAAAGATAGATCAAAATGGATAATGTGAAGCTCAAGATAATATATTTTTTAGGTTATATGCATTTATAACTATCAGATTCATATGAATTCATTAATATGAAATCAATTTGCTCACAACTTAACATATTATTTATTTTAATAATGATAATGAGGTTAATTTATATAAATCTTTATCTAATTAACATTCAATTATATGTTTCATACATAGCATTTGAATTGTCAAAATAATAAATGATAATAATTATGACTATTAAGTGTATAATAGTTTTATATACTTAATATAATTAAATATTTTAATTTAATTTTAAGGTTATATGATAACTAACATATGTATGATTATATATAAAAATTATATCATAATATTTAAATGTCATATTTCAAAATTAACAAAATATATAAAATTTTGTATTTTAGCCAAAGTCATTTTATAATCAAGGAATTTAGCTTGATTTCATCTCCAATGGATTCTTGGATTTTTTTCCTTTAATTTGATAGGTTACATGACCACATTAAAATTGAATTTATTATGATTTTCAAACATTAGTTGATTTTAATAATGAATGCATACTACATGCTTTGAATATATTAAGAGTCCATATTTGATTATTTTGACTTGTCCCATGTGACTAGTCAATTTTTTTTAATATTTAATTTAATATAAAATATTTTTATTAAATATTATATTATTATATGATAAAATGATGTTAGAATAATATTTTTTTTAAATAATTCAAAATGACTTTTTTGCTTATAAATAGCCTTCATTCTCTTCATGAGAGGCTTACTCATTCAAATTCAAATCTCTCTAACAAATCTAAGAAATTTTTTTTTAGATTTCCCTTTCAAGTATTCTCCAAATATTACAAGATCAAATCCTTGGTTTGGAAGCTTCAACATCTTCAACTAAGCAAGTTTTCTCAAATTACTTGAGTTTATTTTTTCTTGATCTTAATCTCTTTTAGTTGTTCATACTATTTTCACCATCTATTTATTCTTTCAAATTTTTACTTTTTGGTGGATTAGTCTTTGAACATCAAAGTTTAAGTTTTTCACATCAAAGTTTCTTCAATCAATTTTTTGAGAAAAACTCTTGTGATAGTTTGTAGGATTTATTTCATCTTGTTGAAATTTTTATCTTCCTACAATTTTTCTTGGTTTCTTGAAATATTTCTTCATTGGTTTTATTTGAAAGATCATTTATTATTAGATATATTTTAGAAGTGTATTTAAGCATTTTAAAATTAATTTATTGTGATAAAAATATTTTCATATTTTGTAGATCTCTCTTTTTAATTAAAAGCATAATCTATCATATACTAATTTTATTTAAATATTTTGTGTTCATTTGCATGAATTGAAAGCATCTTTTTGGTTAAAATAAAATAAATTATTCCTAAAATTTTAAAGTATATGCTAGATCTATTATATATCAAGCATCTTTATCAAAATAAAATTTATAAAAAGTTAAATTATTCTTATCATTGAATTTCAACTAATATCTTTTGTTTAAATAAATTTATCTTGCTGAAAGCAAAGCTTGCTATTTTTATTATTTAATAATTAAGAAAAAGGAAGTTTAGTAGAGAGTTAATCTTTCTTACACTATTATATACATACTAGTTATAGTTTCTCTTAAACTTAAAATTATTCATTGCTGAAATTTAATTTATTCTGGAATAGAGTATTGTGAATTTATTTTGAAATCATTTTTATATTAATCTACTAATTGTAATAACATAAACATCTTAGTAAGATCACTTTAAGATATTTATTTTATTTTTTCTTATTAAAATTAAGTGAGTATTCTATCTTGCAAAATTTGTAAGTTGTAAAGTGATCATTTATAAATTGTGAGATCGCTTTTTGAATTGGATAGCTTTGTATATTTGTTGGAGAGATATTTTATCAAAATTTATTATTTTGTATTTTTGTGTTGTAAAATTTATATTGTTGTACTCCCTTCAGAGAGTATATATTTTAGGGGTCGACTCACCCCGTTATAGAGAGTTGTGTTATTTTATTTTTGGATTCCTATAGGGTGGCTAGTGGACGTAGTTTTAGGATTTGGCCAAACCATATAAAATTATGTGCCTATTGTCTCTCTTTTTATGTACTTTTATTTTGCGCAGAATTGTATCTTCATTATAAAATCAAAATTAATTTTCTACTAAAAGTTGAAATTTAAAATTTAACTTTTAAAATTTTAATATCACCCAATTCACCCTCTGTGCTATAGTGACCCAGAGTTGATGGCACAACAAATTGGAAGTTTACTTAGGCTACCATGAAGTTAGTCACCTGGGATCTTATCTCAACTAAAGAGTAGTCAAGACGATTCCTATAGGGAGTTTTGCTAACACTGCCCAAATATAGGATGACTGCTTGGGAAAAGTTTCCTCCTGGGGCGTTATCTTAAACCACAAGCAATTTTGTTTTATTTTGTTTATTTGTTAAGTGTGGACCCTATTGGTTTGTGAGAGACCACTCTAAGAAGGAGCCGCAGGGGATTTGGCATGTCTTAGATTTACCAGTCCAAGGGAGAGTCTGCAAATCCATAGTACAAAACTTCCAACCATAGGGGTGGCTACTAGGAAAGGGGAACTGTCCAATCCAGTAGTAGGAACCTGTGTAGTGTTTTAATGGGGTCACAAAGGACGCGATCCAAATAGAATGCCCATAAGGGAGGTGCCGCTAGGGGCGTTATCATGATCTCTGAAAAAAAATGCCTATAGTGTAATGTACCAACGAAATCTTGACCTATATCTACCTGAGTGGTGTTATTCATGGGTGGGCCACTATCAGTAATGCAAACACCAACCAACCTAAGGTGTCCATAAATGTGTAGCAATCAATCTAGGAAGAAAGTGTCGGAGACTTACATCTTCCTAAGTGAAATCATAGCAATACGTAAATTGGGACATGTTATCCGCCATGGGAGATTACTAAGTGGCAAGTCATAAAGAAGGACTGAACCCAAACTTGAAGTAGTCAGGAGGAAAGGAGCCATTGGGGGTCTTACCCTAATCAAAGATAACTCACTATATGGTAAGTTCAAGAAAAAAAAATATGGGGACTTACATCTTCTTAAACAAAGTCAACGTCAGGTAACTCATTGGTCATGTAATAAGATATACTGTACTAATAAGGCACTCATCAGTGTGTAGTGGTCATGCTAGGAAGAAAGTATGGGGACTTACATCCTTCTGAGCAAGAGACCACTGGGAGACACACTAGCTAGGTGGAATCAAACCTAGCATGAGAGTGTCTTGGGGGGCATTATCTCAACTCAAATTAGCCCGAGACAAAGGATTTATGTTTATTTTGTTTATGTTTGTGTGTAATTTGGTGTTTGTGTTATGCTAATGAGGGATAGAATGCCGCTATGGTTCTCTAACACCTATGCTAAACACGCCATAAATATCCATAAAGGAAAACTACTTTCGATTTGAAGAGATTTTGATTTGAAATGAAGTTTTATTGATAAAAATTATTTTTAAACATTATTTTATGGGTAATATTTCTTAAGGTAGTGCCCGTTGATTGGAAGTATTGGATGTTCTTTTTATGGTAATGAGTTGGTAGGATCCACCTTAGTATGCTTTTTTTATGGCAAAAGGGCCTTCCCAAGTGGGTTCAAACTTACCTCCCATCTTGCGACGGGCAATAATTGGTCACCATAGAACTAAAATAAGTTCTCCTACTTGAAAAACTTTAGGGCAAAATAACTTGTTATGAGCTTGAATCATTTTTGCTTTGTATAGCTCAAAGTTCTGGCATGCTCGCAAGTGCTTCTCTTCCAAACCTTCAAGCTCTTTTAACCCAACATAGCATTCTGATTGGTTGTAATCTTGTTACCCACGTCTATCCTTAGTGATGGGAGTTGGACTTCTAATAATAGAATAACTTTGGACCATAAGGGTAGTGAGGTTGGAGTAGGTGGTGCTTCCACAAAGCTTCAACTAACTACTCATGCCATCATTATCGAGCATCTGATTTGGATGGGAAGGCTCCTAAACCATCCCAGATTTAGTATCTCCAATCATGTTATGTCTGGGAAAAGTTGTTGTTTTGTGCTCTTGAATGTAGTACCATTATCGAATATAATGTGGTACCCCAAATCTATATGATATAGTTCTAATGTCGAAGCTTTGACCTCGTAATCACCCACCACTTGGAAAATTATGTAGTAGCTAGGATAAAGATGACCTTGGAAGAAGGAGGATCTCAACTTATGTACCCCAACACTGAATGGCCATGAGGCCAAAGTCAATGTGTAGAATGTTGGGTGGTTAGACTGCCACATTGGCATGCTTAGCTATGTCCATCATACTAATCATCAACCAATAGTATCCAAGTCTCTTGATTTTGGCTTTCATCTTGGGCTCGATTGGTGAGCTTCACATAATCCTAAATGTACCTCAATCGTGATCTTACAGGCTTCATGTTTGTCTAAAAACATAACCATATATGATTGAAGGACTACTAGTATAAGATACCATCCACGAGGGCGTAGGAAAGTGCCCTTTTCTTCAGTTGATGCGCTTAAGACTTCTTTTGAGGTAGTTTGTGTTTGTTTAGGTAATTAATGAAGGGTTGCCTCCAATCCAGTTCTTCATCCTTTTTGGCAATGAAACCTTCCCCTTCAAGAGAGAACTTTTTGATGAGTTCAGTATCAATAAGAGACAGGACTTGCTTATTATGGACCTTTATCGATATAAACTCATAATCCAGACATGCCAACTCTTTGACAAGCTTGGCTAAGGCATCTACTATAGTATTTTCTCCTTGAGGAATCTTGTAGATGGCCACCTCTTGGATTTGGGCCAACAAATCCATGGTGTACTTGTGGTAATGATTGAGTCTATGCTTGAGGACTTTATATGACCGAGCGATTTGGTTGATCACTAGTTTGGAATCCTCAAAGATATTGATGTTCTGGATGCCTAGTGATATGGTTAACTCCAGACTGTCAATCAGAGCCTCATATTCAGCTTCATTATTTATGCAAGGATCAAATAGATGATATGAGAATCTCATCATATCACAGTTTGGAGTTAGGAGAACTATTATACCCCTGCATTTCCTGGAAGAGTAGATTGTGGTTCTTCTCCTCTTTGAAGAAGCACCATCAAAGTACATCTCCCGTGAATGTTGATATCCCTAAGTTCATGATTTATCGAGATCATCACTAAGCAGAGTCGAAGTAGTGTGTCGCTAAGAAATCCATGAGTGCTTGTCCTTTCATTACATGGAGGGGTACGAAAGTGATATCAAACTATGATAAAATCATGGACCATTATGCTAACCATTCGTATAACATTGGTCATGTCATGTGATATTGCAGTGGATTGATTATAGGAATCAAGTTTACTTTATGAGAAAACATATAATCCATAGCTTTTGGGATGAAAATATTAAAGCTAAGCAATGCTTCTCAATGGGTGGATAGTTTGCTTCAGAAGGGATTAGATGATGGATGAGATAATAGAGTGCGTTATTCTTCCCTTCATCATTGGCATGGGCCAACAAAGCACCAATGGAGTCATCTAATGCAACAGTGTAGAGTATAAGTGGCTTGCCCAGATAGGGTGGTTGTGGGACTACCGATAATCGATGTCTCGGCAATGTCACACCGTCATCCCACTTGAACTTGACATCCTTTTTGATCATTGCTGAAAATTTTTGACATCTACCAGATATGTTGGATATAAAGCATCTTAGATATGCCAACGCCCTTAGAATGATCTGAGTTGAGTTAAACTTTTAGGAGATGAAATTTCTAATATTGATTTAGTATTCTTTGTGTCGATTTCAATTTCATGGTGTCGGACAACGAACCCAAGAAATTTTCTTGAAGCTACTTTGAATGCACACTTTAGATGGTTCATTTTGAGGTTATATTATCTTAACTGCTCAAAAACTACTCTCAAGTCAAAGAGATGGTCTTCCTTTTCTCTGCTTTTGACCACGAGATCATCGACGTAGCATTCTACTTGATGATGAATGAGTTCATCGAAGATTCAAGTCATGGCCCTCTGGTATATGTCATCGACATTTTTAAGGTCGAAAGGCATGACCTTGTAGCAATATATTCCAATCGGGGTTCTAAAAGTAGTGCTTATTTTATCTTTAGGTGCCATCATTATTTGGTTATATCCAGATGAACCATCCATAAAAGAGAAGGCTGCATGAGATGAGGCAATGTCCACCATCAATTCTAGTATTGGTAGTGTAAATTCATCTTTTGGACATGCCTTATTAAGATCTCTAAAATTGATGCATATGCAAATTTAGTCATTCTTTTCTTAATTAACAATGGAAAACCGTGTGGGTATTTTTTTTCCTGATGAAACCAACATCGATCAATTTCTTGACTTTAAAAATGATCTATTATTCAATGTCTAATCGCATGCATCTAGGAGCTTGCTTGATAAGGCTAGCATCAGGCTATATTGCTAGCTTATGGACCGCTATGTCAGGAGCTAATCTGGGCATTTTTTCATAACTCTATGCAAAGTAGTCCTTAAACTAAGTGAGTAGCTTAACTAAGTCACTGGTTTTAGTTTTGTTCAACAAGGAACTAATGTATGTTTGGCGTGGGTTGTCTTAAGTTCCCAAGTTGATTTATTTGAGCTCGTCAATGATTGACTTGATTTCTTCTTTGAATTTTGGAGGTGCATCTTTGACTTGGAAATCAACTGGATCATCTGAAGTTTCTAAGCACACCTTCTTATATAAGTTAATGTGATTTAAGAAGAACCTATCAGATTCTAAATGATTGGTGATGACTAAGCAATAATTATCATCATCGACTGGGCCTACTATACTGAAGCCTAGTCTTTGTCTTGATTGAGAGCTTTTGCATTTGTTATTCCATATCCTTTCGAAGTAATTTGACCTATGATTAGACCATGTATGTGGAATTAAATCTTTCTTTGTTAAGTTAAGAACACAAGGTGAGTACCAATCAAAAGACTATTCTATTAATTATTTATTTGAATCATCCTCAAGTTCTACATCAACTTCTTGACTTGAGGATGATATTCTAGGTAGAACCTCAAAATCTTCATGGTTGCACATATTTTTGGGGCCTCCTTAACTACCATACTCTCAACTTTTTATGAGGAGAGTGGGGTTAGAGCTAATATTCCCAACTGATGTCCAACTATTTCACATAATGAGTACACTTATGTTTTACTTAGGAATCTGATCTTCATCGCTATCTGACTTGAGTTTCACCTCCAATGGGATCTATTGTAAGAAAAGTTATCACATACCACTCATCATCCAACTAGATTATAAGTCTGCATGAGGATACTCTGAAGTTGGGATGAATCTTCTGATGGGTGGTAAGTATGGAAGCCTTCCACATCTGGGGCTCCCTCTAGACTTGCCTCTTCCTCATCCTGGTGGAGGTCATCCTCCCCACTTGTCAAGAGTAATGAACGTTTGGAATCTAATCTCGTGCTCCTTCCTCCTAAGGTCTATTTGTCGTTCCCTTTTCTTTTCTTTTTCTTTTTTTCTTTATTTTTCTCTTTCTTTTTCTTTTTCTATCACATTGGGATTTTGACTAAATTCCTGAGAATAGACTTTTTATTTCTCAGGGAGGTAGTAGGCTGCATCCTGATATATCCCAACCTCATGAAATATAATGGGCTTAAGATCTCCTTTGACATAATACTCGATTCCACCTCTTAGGAACTTGATGCACCAAAGTAAAGAGGATGGAACCATATTATTTTCATGTATTCATGATCTCCCAAGCAAAGCATTGAAAGATGTATCCGAGTCAACTATATGAAACTTAGCTTCAGTCTTCCAATCATCTATTTCTAAGGGCAACACTATGGAGCCTGAGGCCTTCTCGCTTTATTCATTGAATCCTTTCAACATCATCCTCTATGTATGGAGTTTAGAGATGTCAATCCTAAAGTATGAAATGGTTCTTAAACTCATAATATTGACTGATGGACCCAAGTCAACCAAAACTCTAGATAGCCTAATTCTGCCAACATCCACTATAATGTAGAGGGGATGGTTGTGCTTGATTGTTCCTAGAAGTAGGTCTTCATCATTAAATGTAACTCCTGGGATCTCCTTTGAATAGCATGCTTCCTCTTCAGTAGCGGTCAGATGAGTTGAACATATCTCCAGACAAGCACATCTTTGATTAGAGGTTCCATCATCTCTTTGGATAAGACAATGGCATCATATATACTTAACTTAGCTAGCAACTTTTTAAGATGAACAAGGACATTATAATCAACTTTGGACTGATTCTCCATAAGCATTTCCATAGGTGGAGCATCTTGCGGAAGGGCTATCTGCTCACTAGAACTAATGACCTCTTTACCCTTATCCTGAGGTGCCACCCTAGGAGGTAGCCACTTCAGAGGTTGACTTCAGTGACTTCTTGGAATGAGGGGTTTGTGATATGTTCTACCTGCTCATCGGGTATACCTATAGCTTCTCCTAAATGATCATCAAAGTTTGATGACTCCAAATCTATCTCAAGAGGTGAACCCCGATGATTTAGAAAAAGAAAAATCCATTTCTGAATCAGATTGAGAATGATCAAAATTATTTGAGTTATTATTTTGACTTTGAGAGCTTTTAATTGGAACAAAATCAACAGAAACATCATAAGTAGACAAAATATAAGTGGAATCAGATTTCTTCATTGATTTTTTTTAATTTTGGGGGTGGTACATAGTAGAAATCAAGTAAAGTAAGTGGGACAAAGGATTTGGTGCCCTCATCCACTAATATAATGCTCCTATTGGAGGCGGAGGAGCTAGTAGATGTGGTAGTTACTGCAATGGTGGAAGGAGTGCTAGACTTGGATGGTGGTTACACTACGGATCTATCTTAAGCAAGTGAGGTAGGTTACTGCTACTGGTACTGGTGGGCTTCCACCCTCCCCGAGTTATCCCTTACAACTGGCAAACCTTCCTTAGTGTTGGAGGTTTGAGCTAATTTAGGCACATGTAAATAAAGTTTCTTGATTTTAGAAATGATCTTTTTATAGGTTTGGGATAAAGAGATATCCCAATCTTATTTTATCTTAAGAGGATCAGAGGTATCCCCAAGGATTACTTAATTGAACCGGATGATTGTTCTACTAAGTATTCCTTAGGGATAACTATAGCTCTTGACTTATAGTTGTGCTCAAGCCAATCTTTGAAGGTAATGCAATTCTCTAAGATGTGGCCTAACATGCGGTGGTAGGGGCAGTAGTTAGGATTATCACACCTGCCCATTTTCTCCAATTTCTTAGGCTCAAGTAGTTGAAAATCAGGCTTCTTCAAGAGATTCTTGAAGATCTTCATGACTACTTCCCTCTTGAAAGAATATAGTTTGTTGAGCTTTTCAATAAAATTAGGTGGAAAGTAGCTACCTATAATGTTGTTGGGTAGGCTGAGGTGGTGTTATGTGTGGTGACCGCAGGTGGAAGAGGAGGTAGAGTGGAGGTTGCTGAAATCTAGGCCTCTCGAACTGAACCCTCGCTGGCTGCTTCCCTTTATTGACTACCACTATAATCCAAGCTTCTTCTCAAAGACCTTCTAAGGTTTTGGCTTGGATGACTGGTCTGAAAAATGTAACTATTTGGCTTCCTCTTGTAGGTTAGCTGCCTTGCTAATTAGCTTATCAAATGTCTTTATGGTGAAGCCCTTAAGCATGAAGGTGACTGGGCCATGGATATTATTGAGTAGAATCTTAATGGCATGCTGCTCTTACAGCTGGTTCACATTTCATACTCAGGTTGCACCATCTAAGAATATAATCAATAAGGGACTCGTTTGGATTTTGCTTCTCTACAATGAGGCCCCATACAGTTACCCTTTGCTGAGCTCTTTCAAATCTCTTGATAAAGAGATGCTCTATCTCTACAAAGGTCTTCACTGAACCGTTGGACAGTTTGACATACCAATCAAATGCTACCCCTGAAAGGCTGCTGATAAACAACTAGAAAAGAAGTGCATCACTGCCACCAGCATTATAAAATGCGTGCAATGTGATGCCTACCATTGCCATCAAAGATCTTGAAGGAGGGTGGCACAAAATCTTTGGGTATTGAACTACATCAAATTCCTTCGGGTAGGGTCTACCCTTTAGAATAAATGAGCTCCCCCAGACTTGTGCAATGCTTCCTTCACCTGCTACTCTATTATTTTATTAATATCTTTTTCGTGTATGGAGGTGCTATCAGTGACCTTTCTATGCAATCTACCTACATCATCATCCATGGGAGTGCACTTGGGACAATCTAAGGTATGAACTAGCTTAGGTAGATCAACCTCTATAAGGGAAGGTTATGAAATTGGGGTTGGTTCTGCAAGGCTAGGATCACTGCCATAAACTCTTCTACTCTTCACTCCATCTTATAAATTTGATCATCCTTCTACTTGATTTATTGGAGGAGGCATTGAGTTGAGTCTGATGCATCACCTTCCTCAACTATAATGCCTTATTGGATAACCTACTCCCTATGCAGGGATCCTCGGGTATCAACCATGCAGACTTCTGCTAGGTTATCTAACATGTCATCCTCATCAACATCAAACTCTAGTATATCCTCTTCCTGGTCAGACTGATCATCCCCAACTACCTACCTCACCATGGCATGATAGTCCTCCAAAATGTCATCCTAAGAATGATCATCTATTAGACCATGCTCTACTGGAACATAAGCTGGCTGATGACTGACTACTAGATTGAGTTGTGTAAAAGCTATGCACTGAATACTTTGCACTGGAGGAGTACTCTCCCTAACTGACTCAATTGTCATAGGGACTACATTGGTATCCCCTTACTTCTCCTCCTTCAACTGCTTTGGTGTTGGAGCAGCCACGACACTCTTGGGTTGCCACTCCTTCTTCACCACTAATGGGATGGAAGGTCAAGTGGGAGCTCCCTCACCTCAATGGAGTAGAGAGTGGGATCTTGGCCATAGTCATCACCAAAGAAGATTCTCTCTCTCTCTCTCTCTTTAGATGGGGGCTTTTGGAACTTGGTGGAGACTGCATATTGTGGACCTAAACCGTGAAAGTGACGTGAGTGGAGTGTGTAATGGTGACATGGGTTGCCCTCTCTAGAGATCTCCTGCAAGACGCAGAATAATGCGAAAATTATTGGCTATGTTAGCTCATCGATCATGAAAATCCATCAAAGTAGAGGTGTCACAGCTCTCCTCCTCTCTCTCTTGCTCGCCACCTTGGCCTCAGGACCCTCTCTCTGAATCGATCCCAACACTTCTTGGGATCCTATCATGTAAAGTCAGACCAGTGTATATGGCACTCTACTCTATGGCACAAAACCATAGACCGATAGGCTTCCTCCTCTCAGCTGTCTCATACTTTGTATGTGGGGAAATGCGAATCCTTCTAGTCCTCCTCTCCTCTCGGGGGTGGCATGAAACCCATCAAAAGTGGAGAGATCTCACGAGGGGAACTCTCCTCAGCAACATGGGAGGCTTCATCTACCTCCTTTGATGCACGCTCATGTTGCCTCTTGATCTTGTGATTCTTATTTATGACATTGGGTCTTGGTGAGTGGGGCCAGACAGGAACTAGAACCAACCTCAAAGATGGGGGATACTATCTTAGAAGCTAAGATAGCCTTCCCCTTTAGAGCAAGGGAAACAACAGAGGAAGTACTAGCCCATGCTAAAATTATAGCAGGGGAAACCGATGAACGGCACAACATGAACAAACAGTGGGGAACCTTCCTCTTCAAAGAGGGGAACTAATCGCTACATCAAACTACATGTGGCTTCAAGCCACCTCTCTACTAACAGGTGAGGTCCTCATGACTTTGAGATGCTCAAAGCCAAGCCCAAACTTGATGACAGGGGCATCAGTGAGTATGACCTGATCTAGGGCCAAATCCACACCCGAGGCAAAGGAAAAGATCAGCTTGCCGGAAGACATGGTGAAAGATTGACTGTAAGAAGGAAGGAAGAAGACGGGCTAGTATCTCTACTGCACTATTGGAAAAGAGAATCAGATTAAACTTTGCTTTGATGTTGACTTGAATTGTTGATTTTGATTTTGAATTAAAACCCACATTCAATAAATTTGATTATGTTAAATGAGGTTCAATTCATGTTGGAGAGATTCTTTTGTTTGGTTATTATTGTATTTCATTTTGATTTTGTGTTGGAACCCACATTAAACAAATTTGGTTATGTTAAAAGAGGTTCAATTATTTTTGGAGAAATTTTGAAAATCTTGGGGGAGAGGCTTTTTTGCTTTTGATTGTTGTTGCTGTTGTTGGTTTTGATTTAATTTGAAAAGGGGAAGTTTCATTTAACAAATCTAGTTATGTTAAATGGATTTGGTTAATTTTGTTTGAAAATATTTTGTAATTTTTGAAGAAGGGATTTTGTTTTTGTTTGTTGTTATTTATTGATGTTTTGATTTTGTGTTGGAACCCACATTCAACAAATTTGATTATGTTAAATTGGGTTCAATTATATTGAAAATATTTTGAAAATTTTTAAGGAATAGGCTTTTTGCTTTGTTTATTTGATTTTGAAAGAGGACTATCATTTAACAACTTTGGTTATGTTAAATGGAGTTGGTTAATTTTGTTTGAACAAGGTTTTAAAATTTTTGAAGAAAGGATTTTTATTTTTGTTTTATTTATTTTGATTTTGAAAAAGAACCCTCATTTAATAATTTTGGTTATGTTAAATGGGGTTCATTAATTTTGTTTTGAAAAGATTATTTTGAAGATTTTATAAAAGATTTTTCTTTATTTTGCTTTGGACTTTATTCAAATTTTGTTAAATATGGGATGGACATTGCTTCACCAAGTTAGTGGTAAGAGGTTCTCAATTTTGTTTGATTGATGTTTGATTATTCTTCTTTAACTGATTAATTTATTTTTACTTATTGGGGGACCAAATAGGGGTTTTAAGACCTACTAGGAGTGAGGTCCTAAAAGCTAAAGGATGTTGTCCACCTTTGCTTAAGGATGAAACAGGAAAAGTACCAACAAAAAGAAAGATAATATTGGGTTTATATAAACATAAGTCCACTACCGATGCTTAGAGTCAATAATTTACTACTAAAGATGGAGAGAGGAACAATCCCTAGCAGAGTCGCCATAAAATTCTATAGTACTTTTTTGGATGTGTTAGGGTGGACACCATGCAGATCGTAGGGGGTACTTATTGAGGTGATTCTGTATGACATTAAAGTATGATGTACTATCTCAAAAGATAAAAACATCACCCTATAATGAACCTAATCACCTAATAAGGACTCCTAAGGCATGATGGGTCTTTGTATGTACTAGAGATTCTTCCCCTACTTACATGGAAAAGTAAAGTAGAGTTTATTTTAAGCTGGGTTCTTAAGTTCTCTATGGAGGCAAGCCTCCATAGTTAATTACATCCTAGAAGATGGGATTTCCTAAGAAAACTCTTAATTAAAGTAGTTAATTATTATCTCCAAAGATTTCAAAGTTAAGACTATCGAAGGATTGATATTTTTAGGAAAATCAAATGGGATCGTTCAATTGGAATACTTATTTTGGAATCCAAAGTTAAATAAGTAGAAAATGCTCATGATACCAGGAAGCCTAGTAAGCATTCCAACCTGTCATATGGTGAGGCTTTATATGTATGAGAGTGAAAAGATTTATTTTATTTGAGTTGGCTTTTCTTCAGAATGCTAGGGATTATAGTCTATCAACATAAGATTGTTAAAATATCTAAGAAGTGAGAATTTATGCATGTAGCTCAAAGAAAATGAGCAACATCAGATCCTAAATCTAGGGAACTTTAGCATAAGCTAAAGCATGACCTGAATCTAAGCGAAAATATGACATAAGCATTTACCTTCACAAGAGAGGATAAACCTGTTCGACTCTTTTGGACTTAAAATCGCCTGGAATGGCCGCCAGCTAACACCTCCTATGATTTAAAGTCATGTAGGCCTATCTTATGAAATTGCATGATGGTTTAAGCTATTATTTAATTTTGAAAGGGACTAGAGTCCTAAACTCACTCCCTTAAAGACTAGATCCTATTTAGTATGAGCATATGACTTAGTCTAAAAATGTAAAATATTTTTAAATTTTATATTATTTTGGCACATTCATTTGGACAAAGGCTTTGGGATTTCTTATGCCTAAATGCATGATAAAATTTAATTGTTGGCCAAATCAAAAGAGAAAGAGCATGAAGCTCTATCATAAGGGGTTGCTCTCATAGGTCAAGCGGTCCCTAAAGTGTTGAAATGGAGACCCTCATATTTGCAAGAGTGAATCAAAATGGTATGAATGATGTTAGACATAAAACATATAACTAAGGGGTTGCTAAATCTTTTAGTTATCTTGATTATATCCCTAAGCTTTAAAATGAGGTTGAAAGTTATTTTAAAATTTAATTATGAGTTGTTAATTGAGGTAAAATAATTAATTTTATCCTACAAGCTTACCGTATTCAAACCACACATTCTATCATCAAGTTTAATAAACTATGAAGAAGATGCAGTTCTATTGTGCAATCCAAACATAACATCAATCAAATATGAATAGATTCTATGAAAGAATAAAAGGTTGGTGTGGCTTGGTACCACCGTACACCTCAGAAAAGAGAAAAGATGAGTAGCCGAAGCTAACCTTATACAACCTGAATTACAAAAAATAATATTACAATTGAAATTAAATACATGCTATTCTTCTTCATTTATTCTTCTTTCCTTGATTTGATTTCAATGCATCACATGGCACTGTGACTAAGCCTTCTAACCATCCTACATAACTAATCCTAATTTCTATTACAAAATTATATATTTTTTTTGTGGGAAAAGTAAATCTAACTACACCTGTAAAATAGAGGTTAACTAATCATACATGCAAGTAGTTATATTTTATAATTTGGACTTAACACCCCACACATGGGTTACCAAGCCCACCTGTCTTAACATGGATTATGCTTAGGGGCATAAGCAACCTGCAAAGAGAATATTTGTATTTATTTTTTAGCAATCCTTTGAGCACAATCTCTTGCATTAAACAAAATCAGGCTATCAACGGCCTAACATCTAGTCTACGATCCACATTCCTAAGATCCAGTCTAAAACATTACATCAAAAAATAAAACACATCATCATTACATAAATTGTTCTAACTTAAGGCTAAAATGGTAACATAATATTCTAATGTGTGTGCTTGGGCTTTATGTGGTGTGTCTTAGCTAGGCTTTTGAGTTGTAATTTTTTAAGTTTGGAAATGTTTAAGTTAACGTGACTGATGGTTTGATTTCAAGTTGTTTAAATGATTTGTAAGTTTAATTTGTATTTTCTTTTGTTTCATTTGATTTACACTTAGCATCTAAGTGTTGTAAATAGAATAAAGAGGCTTAACCTCTTTCATCCCTACCTTAAATTATTTCTAAAGCATATTATTATGATTTGATTCCCTTTAATGAATGATTTATTAAATATTTTTGTACTCCTAAGTTTAGGTTAACCTTAAAGAATCGTATTCAACATGAAAGACATCTTAAGATTAATGTAATTGAATTGCCATCACATGGAGTATGTTGAACCATTCCTTTCCATCACCCATAACATGCATATGATGTAACACTTAATGTATATACACATGCAACATATTTTGGCACACATGAATGATCATGGATGCATACATTTGGAAATTATACTTTTACTTTATTGAATTATTTATACATGTAAATTAATGCTCTATCCAAATTCTAATACAAGTGTACATTGGAATGAGAGTAAATAAGTACATGCCTTTGTTAACTAGGAAAGTGAGGTAATCAAATGACCTCCTTGGGGCTACTTAAAACCTTGTATTCTCGAGATATCTAGACTATATACTTATTATCATGCAAGCATATGTAAATCCATATATGAACATAGGAAAGAAAGCGCTACCTTGACCTGCAATACATTTGATATGCTTAAATGATTATGGATGCATGCATTTTTAGTAGAAAATAAGATTTTGATTATGTAATCTAACACACATATACATGTATAAAAGATGTAAGCAAGTATGTGCCATTGTTTAAACCAGGGTTGTGAGATAATCAAATGACCTCCTTGGGGCTACTTAAAGTCTCATATTCTCAGGATGTCTAGACTATATACCTACTATCTTAAATACATATGAATGTATGCATGATTAGAAGAATGAAAATCATGTAAAAGATTATATTTTATTTGATTGAATTATTTATGCATGTGAATTAAAGCTCTATCCAAATTCTAATATAAATATACATGTGAATGAAATCAAACAAGTACGTGTCATTGTTAAACCAGGGAAGTGAGGTAATCAAATGACCTCCTTGGGGCTACTTAAAGCCTCGTATTCCTGAGATGTCAAGACTATATACTTATTGTCATTCAAACATATGTAAATCTATACAGGAACATACGAAAGAAAGCACTACCTTCACATGCTTAAGTTATAAACACATGCAAATCCTATATGTATTCATAACTACTATCACTCCAAATATTATCATCAATTTATAGCTTTTGGAAAATAAATTTAGATTTATTAGTAATAATATCCACACATATAATAAGATTAAGCCAACACATGCAATTTTACATAAGTAAATTCCATTTGATTTTTGTTTTGAAAATATGAATGCATGAAGTCATATGACATACAACATTTAAAATGATTAGAAAGGAATAATCCAAACATACATGATTCATTCAACTACACTAATTCCTAAGGACAATCACATTAAATAAAATTACTTAAAGAAAACAAAGCTTCTTATTAATTTGATTTTGATTTAATTAACTCAAAGAGAAGAGATCATTTCCTATTTTTATCCCATTCCCATGTGAGTGATCTTTATTTGTTTAAGGAAAGATAATTAAGTAATTTTTATGATTTAATTAAGTTAAATCATTAAGTAGTCCATTTAACTACCATTTCTTATGCTTCTTTATTTTAATTAATCATTTAACCATGAGCCACAAATGAAATGAACATGATGGAAAATAAAATTGCAATGCTCCTAAAGGACCTAATGCAATTAGCTCATGATTAGAGATTAATTAAATTAAAAATCCAAATAAGTACTCTTATGATTCTCCCACACTAATGGGCTATTCATAATTTTCTTTAGTGTCTTTATGTTATTAAACACATAAAGAGGAACCCTTAATTTAAATGTTGATTATATGATGTGAGTAGCATTTTCAAATTAATTTGATTTGGCCATCAATTAATTAATCAATTTCTTAATTAAGCCATGTATTAATTAACTCTCTTTCATAAAATGAATTTACAAAGTAATTAAGAAAGAGATCATAATCACTCACCCTCATCAACCCACTGTTAATCAATGATTGATAAACTTTAATTAATTAATTTGTACTAATTAGAACCTTAATTAATCATTCAATTAATTAAGAGAGTAATTAGGATTTGAATTTCAGATTACCCTAATTACATACCCAATAAACCCAAGAAAATTATATGAGTCAGAGGTCATCCCATTAAATCAACATGCTAAGTTTGAGATTGATTGCCCAAGTAATTAAGGATTAATTAAGCCAATTAAGAAAATATTCAAACCCTAATTAAGGTTCAATCACTATTCAAAAATTAAATGGAATTATTTTTATTAAATTCTCTTATGTTTAACCTTTCCAAATTGTGTTTATTCGTATATTTCAAATTTTTCTATAATTAGTTATGATTTTATAAAGTTTCAACCAATTAATTACATTTTTAAACACTAATTAATCCCTAATCCCGTGGGTTCCATATGGGAGGGTTGACGTGACAGCGCTTTCCATGTGGCACCATAGGATTGGCCACTTAAACGGTTCGATGTGAAGCTAACGTGGCGATGACAGACAAGCTTTCGTCCCCACCGTCCGATCTAAGATCGGATGGTGGGGATTAATCGCGTGGTTCCTATAGGAATTAAATCGATTAAATCTAGCATATTGATCACAACCATCCATTCCAATCATGCAGAATGGATGATGGATGATCTTTCATCCCTTGAGTGATGGAAGACAGACATCGTTCGCCCTCCCCTACTCAATCCAAGCTCACCGAAGCTTGTGGAGGCTTAGGATCGATTCCAAAAGCTCAAGGGAAGAAATCTAGAAGGATCTAATGGTGGAAATCCCATGAAATCACCATTTCTTTCATAAAGGCCAAAAAAAATTCCATTGGTTGCCAAAATTTACCTTGCTAGTGCTCAATCTCTGTGATTAACTGACTAAAGAAGATTCATCTTAAAGAGATGAATCCCTGTTGAGAAGCTCACACCTTGCCTCATCATTAGTGGCTCTATGGATCAAATGCCATCGGAATCCTCACCAGAGTTAGGCTTAGATGTGTCTTGGGTGCTCGAATCGATTGGCAAAAATTTATTATCACTCGCTAGAGTTTAGTGAACATGTGGGTGAGGTTAGTTTGTGAATGGTGAAGGTTTAGTGGAGGGGGATGAAACTAGGCCTCGGTTTGGCTCTGGTTCATTGTCATCGATGATGGGAAAGCTCAGGAACTCAAAGGAATACTCAAGAGGCTCATTTTGAGTTGTTAAAGCTATGAGGATGCTTAACCTCTCATTTGGAATGGAATGAGGGGGAGTATACCCCCTCATCCCTCAAATCAAATAGTGGATATCTCCTTTGCATTTTGCAGTCATCCGATCAGTGTAGACGGTCAGAAATGTCAGGAGGAGGCTGAGGTGGCTCAGTTTGTGTGGGTGAGTGTTCGAATGGCTGCCATGCCTTGTCATTGTCTCCTCTTGGTGAGGCAATGAGGGGAGGTGGGTTAACTCACCTCACTTGACATATAGCTGACCTAACTAGCTTTAGGTTAGGTTAGTCATAGAGCCAAAGGTCCAAACATAGCTAAAGGTGGCCGCCAAGTGCAAAGGATGAGGTTTGACCACCAAAAAATGAATTTTGTCTTATATGGAGGGATTTATCCAATGGGTAATGGGTCAATTTAAGTTGGGTTTGATTTGGGCTAACCCATGGTGACCCAAGGATGGGTCATGCCAGATTTGAATGGGGTTGGAGTTGATTTGGTTTGGTTTAGCTCAATTAGACCCTTGTAGGTCAAATTAGGCTAGGTTGAGTTATGTTGACCAATTGGTCAAATTGGGTCAAACCATTGGGTCAAGTTCAAATGATGATTTGGGGTGTTTAGGTTCAATTGGTTTGATTTTATTTGGCTTGGATTTGAATTTGACTCATATGGGTTCATATGGGTCAAATGGGCTAAGCTGACCAATTATGATCACATTGGCCAAATTGGCTTGGGTTAGGTGTTGGTTTAGGTTCAATTGATCATTTGAAGATGATTGTAGGCTCTGATTTCAATCAATTTGGATTTGGGAATGATTTAGACCAATTTGACCCTTTAGGTCAATTTGGGCTAAATGGGTCAATTAGGTTGACTTGGTCAAATTAAGTTCAACTAAGGATTTGATCATGTTCAATAATCAAATTGAAATTGATTTGAGTCATTGGTTGTAATCAATTTGGATTATAATTCAATTTGGCCCAATTGGGTTTGGCTCAATTGATGGTCAATTCATGTTCAAAGATCAATTTTGGGTTGATTAGAATCATTGGTTGTAATCAATTTGATGTTGAATGGAGTTTAGTTCAATTTGGCTTATGTAGGCTAATTGGGTCAAATTGATCAAATGAACAAATTGACTTGGATTTACCTAATTGATTGCAATTGATCAATCAAAGATGATCAATAATCAATATAAGATGTTTTGGATGATTTGGTTCAATCCAATTTGGGTTGGATTGGAGTTTAGTTCAAATGGGTCCTTTAAGTCACTTTGGGTAGTGAGCCTAATGGGTCAATTGAGTTGGTTTTGGGTTGAATTGAGTTTGATTTAGTTTGATAATTGATTTAGGATTGATTGATGGCTTTGGTTGCAATTGATTTGGGTTTGATTGAATTTTGGCTAATTTGGACATTTTGGGTTCAAATAGGCTAACTTGGGTTAATTGAACTGGGTTTGGTTAATTGGCTTGATTGTATATTTTGGAATGAGGATTTGAATGGTTAGAGTGGTTCTGTGAAACTCAATTGGATTTGGGTCTGATTAAAGGAATTTTGGTTAACTCCATAGGGTTGGCTTAAGGGATTAAGATGGATTTTGATTATGGGTTTCAATCTTTTGGCTTGAAATTTGTACATGAATTGGAATTCAATTGGGATTGATTGAATTGATTTGAGGTTTGGTTTTGCATTGATTTGAAGTTATCTTTGGACTTAAGGTTAGGCATAAGTCATGGGTTAGGCTAAAGGGTAAGTAGGTTTCCTTTGTCCTAAGTCATAGTCTAAACATATGGTAAGTACTCCTAAGTCCCTAGGTTTGAGTTAAATGTTCACCTAACCACTAGAAGTGTCTTATGACTTAGGAGGTCTTAGTGTCTAGAAGACTCCTAGGTCTAAGATGGGGAGATTGAATCCTCACTCCAAAAGTGAGGTCAACAACCATGAAATAAATCCCAGTAGTGTATGAGTTCTCCTTTTTATCTTAGTTAAGTCTTGCTTGTTTATATTATAGAATGAACTTGGTGAGATCCTTGTGAGTTTAGTGTCATTTTCTTTTCTATGCTACCAACTTGCCATGAGATGACTTAACTCAGGATGAATTAAGTCCTTAAGATATTTGAATGTATACTTGATTCCCTGATTCTTTTATATCTTTAGAGAGCAACTTATAAAAATAACAAGTGAATCAAATAATATATTTACTTTTATTAAAAATTAGGGAGAAAGTGATAGAGATTTTATTGTCTTGATGGACCATTGTATTAGAAGTGGCTATTTGTCACTTTAATAATGATTTTTATTTAACTTGTGCACACCTTGATATTTTTGGTATCTATTAAAAAAGAATATAACTTTTTCACTTTAAACTATTCTCCCCTCATAATCTTTCTCCTCTTAACTCTACAACTTTTACTTCTTATTATATTAAGATTTGTCTTCATAATGAAAGCCAAGGATGTAATTAACCATGCATCGTTCCAAAACATTCTTCACTAGCACAAAAACTTTATTTATGGAATAGAGAGGGGTAATAATTTTGTCATTTGATTGTAAGAGAAGAAAGTTATTCATAGGTGAGGTGAGTGTGAGTAGAGATAATAAGAACATTGATGTTATTGCTACTTAGGTGGCTTTAATCCCTATGAATGTATCGAGTGTTCTTGATCTAGTTAAGTTAATAAGAGCACTACTTGTGCTAACATATTCCCCAGCTCTAATGATTTTATCACTATACATGAATTAAATTAATCTAATAATTCTTAAATATTTATATTTTTTATAGGAAGGGGACTTGTGAATTTTGTTAATCTCGAGTAATAGGCTCCTATAAAGGTAAAGTTGATCGAATTAGATTCTCAAGTAAGGATGATTAAAAAAAATAGAATTTTATGTTTTTTTGAGTAATGTAATGGCTCAATATGTTATGAGAAAGCTTTTAGGTTATTTGCTAGCAAGGTTAGGTCTTGTCAATATAATAGGTTTGGCTTTCTAGACATAACTTTAATTGAGAGATTTGTGATGATGCCATATAAATGTTCCCCTAGACAACTTTTTGAGAACAAAAATCACCCTTTTTAATTTTTCATGAAGTCAAACTAGATAAAGGACATGATATATATATCTTTAGTGAGGGCTTTTGAGTAACTTGGTTAGGAACTAATCCTTTAATTCATAGTTGTGAACTAGCTCTTGAATTCATTGAGGATGTCACCTTGGTTATTCGGATTAACATATGAGTTAAGAAAGAGATCCTCCTAACTTTGATTTCATAGGAACATAGCCATAAGGTTCATTGTTTGTTTGTCCAATATCCCAATATCAAGTAACCTTCATGACCATTCTTTTCTCAAATAAGTCAAAGGTTTGGTGGCTATGATAGTCAGCATGAAGTCTTCCCTAGCTTCAACTCATAGTAATATGGATGCTTGTAATGATCAACTTGTTACGATAGGGGCTTCTACTTAATTTAGTAAGAGAAGAATTATTTTATTAAAAGAAAAAGCTCAAGTGAGAATCATCCCAATATAATTTCTGATGAAGTCATTGATTTATATGAAGGTTGAAGTTGTTTCAATTTTTAAGCTTTTGAAACCTTTCAAGTTCAATCAATTTTTAGCTAGAGATAAGTTTGTTTTGTGCATGCACATGAAAAGTTAGGTGATTACTATTGATGTAATGTTTGACCCTATGTTTACTTTTTTTTAGTAATGAGTAGGGTGAGGTAAGCCACAATGATTTGAAAATATAAAACTTTCTAATTTGCCATTTATGAAATAAGATTTGCTCAAAATTTTTTTTTGTTTGTGTATAAATTTTATTTTTCCTTTTCTAGAAGTTACCTTTTTAATGTGATCAGATAAAGTTGTGTAAGCAAGTGCCATTCAAGCAATGTGATGAAAGTAGTATCATTCCCACAAGGATCTATTATTCAATTCACAATTAAGTTAATTATTAATCTATCCATAAATTAATCTTTATCTAACCAATTGGAAAGATAAAAATTGAAAAAAATCTATAATTTGACTATATTTTATTTTTATATAATTTATAGAAAATATGTGTTTACAATATTTAGGAAAATATACTCTAAATTTATCCAGAGTTTGCTTGATGCTATGCACTCATTTTCATGTCAGATTTATAGAGGCTTATTATTGCCAATCAAGAGGTCCAATATTATATTGTTTATACAAAGATTAATATAACTAAATCACTACCCTTAATTAGTTATATTTCTCCCCTTATGTGATTGCATATCCAAAATATCATATGCATATATATATATATATATATATATATTAAATTTGATTAATTTTCCTTGTTGCTCCCTTAGGACTCTTTTGAGATCTCTATTTCACAATATATTTTAACATCATAATTGGGAAAAGTAACACAATAATATCAAGGAAATACAAGCTATTTTATTATATATTAACTAACATTAGCAAATGTACATCCATATCGACACAAATTCAACATTAATTCAAAGCACTTATAATTTTAGTTGCTCATTTTACAGAGAAAAAAAGAAGAACATTCACATTTATAAACATTTGAGATCATTTTAGGAATTATAAAAAAAAGTGAAATAGTAAACTAAATAAATCTTCAAAGTTTGCCCTTAATCTAATTCTTCTGTCTCCCAATAATTGAATTCCTTCATAATGGATCTTCTCCTCCTTTTATCGACAGCGCGAATAGCACACAGCACACTAACACAAACTCTTGACTACACTTACACCATACTTGGAGTGTCACTCTCCAAGTTACACCATCACACTCATATTTTTTCCCTTTTCCTTCAATAATTAATCCCTTATTTATGGCCATAGGTTCCCCATTGCAATTGTTTCAACATCCCACTTATTAACTCCCTAAAACTACTCTAGAATTCCTCTTCAAAACTGCATGAAAACTACTATGTTAGGCTATTGTCCCACGATGCTGTGAATATAATGCCTAGGCATTATGTGTAGCATTGCAATGCCGAGTCTTTAGTGACGAGACACTCTCCTCTCTGTCTTTGGATGAATTTTTTGCCTTTTGGCACTGCGATCACTTTTTGAGCACTAAAATGCTTTGGTTACTATCTTGAAGGCTTCCCAATAGAGAATTCTTTACGTTATTAGCATTGTGACACTAAGATTCCAACGCCTAGGCACTATGCTTTCTATTTTTAGATCTTGTTTGAAGGATTATAAGGCAGCTATGCTAGTTTAGAGTGCCAACATGCTATTCTCTACATTTTTGCTTGATTAGAAGGCTCATTAGGGTTCCTTAAGTGCTACAATATTGCCATTGTGGCACTTATGCGCAAAGCTCTTTATCCGGGGTGTCTAGAATGCTGTTGTAGTGCGTTGCGATGTTGGTTCCTTGTGCTTAAGTGTCATCTTCTTTGTTTTTTATTATTTATTTTCTTTATTTTTAGGACCTAAGCGTTACTCTTGAAATTTTCCATTTCTTCTTTTAGGAATTTCCTGATAAAAACACCAAAAATTAATTACAAATAAATCATTTTAACATTTAAAAAACATAAAACATACATAAAAATACAACCAACTTATTACTTGTCCTTAAGTAATATCATGCTCTTTATGAATCCTTTAAGTTATATGATTATAAATTTTTGGAAGTTAAAATAATCAAGTAATCATTTTAATTGAAGCATGATTTACATTTAAACATATTAACTATGAAAAATACTTAAACTACAATAGTTTGAATTCTTATTCAAACTAACATTTCCTTTAAGTTAAATGCTTTTTGTGCATATGAATGCATAACTAATTCTTAGGAATCAAAATGAATTCAATAAATAGACACTATTTATTAATTGAATAAACAAAATATGATTTTCTCTCTTAAATTTAACACACTTACTTTAATAAATTCATTGATTTATTCAAATACTATAAGGATTTCAAGTATTATTTTTGTGTATGATATTCTGCTCAAGTGCCTTTTAATCAAGAAAACATTCACCTATTGGCTTTATAACCCATAACATTCACAAATTTTCATACTTTTAATCCTCTTAATCATTTTAAGATTAATTCACTAAGTGTATTAATTTGTACTTGATACTAATCATAATCATGTTATTTAAATAATACATGTCTATTTATTTTAAGTTAATTGACTAAATTCACTAAGAATCCTTTATGTGTGTGGTAGAAATTTACTAACTTATAAAAAATTATTAGTTCTGATAAAATAATTTAGTTATTAATAGTTTAAATTATCATTCATTGTCAAATAATTTCAATGCAAGTTCTATTTTCTAACTTAAAATCTTATTAATTTAAATTTTAATTCCAAAATTTTGTTGTTGAAATATTCTTCAAGTTTCAACAAATAACATTCAATTACATCAAACAAGTAACAAGTAGGAGTTGTCTTTAATCAAAGGTAACTAAAAACACAAAAAAAAAATGTAACACAACTTAGCGTCGAGACGCTGCAATTGCAATGCCAAGGCATTTTTTTTAAAAATTACAATTTTGACATAACATAATGAGATAAACACTAAAACTAACATTTCATTACTATTAATAAAAATTATAGAGACTATCAACTAATAGACAATAGTGTCTCAATCAGCCAAACAAATTTCGCACTATAAAAAAAAAAATAAAATAAAAATAAAATAAAAATAAAATAAAAATGAAATAAAAATAAAATAAAAATTAAAATTAAAAATTGATAGAAATCAACAAAACTAACTTCAGCACCCCCAAACTCATTTCTAAACTTATATTAAAAATAAAATAAAAATTACAACACACTAAACTTCCCTAACTAAGATTTCTAACCATATTGATACAGGTTGAATAGATCTCTATAACATTGATTGTAAATTGTATATGAGATTGTCATCCACAAATGGTCAATTTTTTTATCCCATTTTCTGTTGCCACCTACTTCTCTTACCAACCATATGTTGCAGGTTAGTTACCTACTCACTAAGATCTTGTAGGTCATTGGACATTTTGGAGGCAATACAATTTTTAATTTTCTTTGTCCTTTTCCATCGAATATTATGTCTTGGAATAGTGATGTGCCTAACGATCTCGTCAAAATCAAGATGATCATTGTAATAGGTAATGTATTCATCAAATTCAAAGTATAATAGTTTGTAAATTAGATTAATGGTAATAATATCAAACTTAACCCACTTTCCCTTCACATAAACTCTATCATTCCTTAGATCTTTTCCATTGCCAAAAAATTCTCTCACTATAGGCACTATTGTATTATGGTTATCATAAGCAAAAGATTCTCACTTTTTTCTATCAATTATCTCCTCAATCCTACCCCTAAGATTACAAAATCCCTTTTATAAAATAAGACTTTTAGAGATGAGGGCTTCATAATACCTATATTCAACTTCAGCACTAATGGATTTCCAAAGGTCGTAGGAACCCCCTTGCTTGATCGGCACGGTTGTTAATGGTTGAAAGTGCTGAGGAAAAATGAGCCTAAGGAAACTTTAAACAACTCCTAGAGGTTGATAGTAAGAACAAGGTTGAAATAGAATTTATAGTTTTTAATGGCCCCATAATGTTGGTATTCTAGCACCTAGGTGTTACCCTCACTTCTCAGGCTTTAAGGTGGAGCGCTATGGTGCTACGCATGTAGTGCCTAGGCACTAGTAAACAATCAATATAGTCCAACTATAAGTCAAAAAGAGCCATTAATCAGCACATAATACAAATTGACTTTAATAATTATGGTATGAAATCTTACTGATCATTTAATGAACATTTATGTAGCTCCTAGGCGTTGGTCAATGTAGCCTCAGTGCTATAACTATTTTTACCTTTTTTAATAATGATGTTTATTGATATCTTAAGCATTTGACTTGACCATTGATTGGCACTGCTGTACTATGCATGCAACATATAGGTGCCAAGACCTAAGCAAAGATACTTTGCTTAATTTTTATATTTTTGGCAGAACTAACTGAAATATAGCTACATTACACAGATATAGCATTGCGATGCTGTGCTTAATTTTCACATTTCTTTTGAAAAATATTTTTTACAAAAATAAATATGCAACATAACAACTGGAAAGATACAAATACAAATTAGGTTGCCTCCCAAAAAGCACTTGGTTTGTAGTTCTCAGTCTGACTTAGTCACTACTCAATTATTTTCATCACTTATAAATCAAATTGACTCCTCAAGTTAATTTACTTCTCCCCCAAAGTAGTGCTTAAGTCTATGAACATTTACCTTGAAAATGTTTTAAGTTTCTAAGTTTTAATGTCTACAATACTATGTGAATACACCTTAACCACTGAGAAAGTGCCTAATCATGTAGACTTAAACTTCCATGGAAACAATATTAACCTATACTTGAATAATAACACTTTTTGACTAGGCTCAAATTGTTTCTTAAGGAGCTTTATATTTTGTCATTTTTAATATGTTCTTTATAAATCTTTTAAATCTAAGAACCTTTTGTCTCTTACATCCTTCATATCAAATTCTAATTTTTTTAGTTATCCAATTTGCTTTATATTCCAATTCTAGAAGGAAGTGACATGCTTTTTCAAATAGTAATCTATAAGGAGACATTTTAATAGGAGTTTTATATGCTATCCTATAGGCCCAAAATGCATCATTCAATTTTACTGCTCAATCGTTTATTGTTTGACATAAAGTCTTTTCTAAAATTCTCTTAATCTTATAATTTGAAATTTCAACATGACCACTAGATCATGGATGATAAATAATCACTATCTTATATTGTACCTCATATTTCACTAGATTTTTTTTTGACATTCCTATTGCAAAAATGGGTGCCCTTATTATTAATAATGACTCTAGGTATTCCTAATCTACTAAAAATATTATTTTTTATAGAAATTTTAGAACAACTTGAGAATCACTCCTAGATGTAGCTATAGAACCTATCCATTTGGAGACATAGTCAATAGTTGCCAAAATATATTCATTTTCAAATGATAGAATAAAAGGCCCAAGAAAGTATATTCCCCTAATATCAGAAATGTCAACCTCAAGGATATAATTCAAAGGCATTTCATGACATTTTTGAGATGTTTCCTAATCTTTGGCTTCTATCATAATTCTTAACATAATCATATCATATTTGAATTAGGTAAGCTAATAAAATTCACTCTATAATACTTTAGCAACAATTGTATTCTCTCCAAAATGCCCTCCATACTTAGAATTGTAACATAACTTCAGAATCTCTTGAATTTCTTCATCAAGTACTCATCTCCTTGATATTTAATATAAGCATTTTTTATATGAAAATAATTCATTCTAAAAATAAAATATAACATCATGAAGAAATCTTTCATATGATTGTATGATAATTCATAAGGTTAGATCTCACTCACTAAGTAATTCACTATGTCTGTATACCAAGGTACAACTTTATGTTCAAATTCAAAAAAATATTCATTACGAAATTCTTCTTTAATTTCTCCACTAGACTTAAACTCTTCTTCTGCTTTTAGTCTAGATAGATGGTTAGCTACCTGATTTTCTATATCCTTTATATCCTTAATCTCTAAGTTAGACTCTTGTAATAAAAGAACCAATCTAAGTAGTGTAGTTTTGCATCTTTCTTTTCTACAAAGTATTTTTTTATTACATCATGATTTATATATATATATGTTAACTTTAGTAACAAAAAGATAAGATCTCAAACTTATCAAAGTCAAAGACATCAACTAGCAATTCTTTCTCAGTAGTGAAATAATTCAAATGATTCTCATTAAGAGTTTTACTAGCATAAAATATAACATGAAATATTTTTTCTTTTCGACATCACTTGCATCCCAAACACTGCGCCTATAATAAAATTACTTGCATAACACATCAATTCATATGAAAAAAAAAATTCAACCTGGTATAATAATAATAGGTGTAAAAGAAGTTTAGATTTCAACAATTAAAATACCTCAAAGCAATTCAGAGTAAAAAAAAAAGAAAAAGAAGAAGACAAATGGTGTATTTCTTTTCTAGCAAGTTATAGGGCTTTTGCAAATTTTGAAAAGTCCTTTATAAACCTCCTATAAAAGCATGCATGTCTTAAAAAACTTCTAACCCCTTACCATTCATTGGTGGTGGAAGTTTTTCAATGATTTAAAGTTTTTCCTTAGCCACTTCTATAACTATTCTAGATATTATTATGTCCTAGCACTATACCCTCTTTCATCATAAAATACAATTTTCCCAATTTAACATTAGGTTTTTCTCCTCATATCTTCTTAAGATCATTTCTAAATTTTTAAGTAATGTTCAAATGTCACAACAAAAATAGAGAAATCATCCATAAACACTTCTATCTAATTTTCAATGAAGTCTAAAAATATAGCCATCATACAAAGTTGAAAATAACAAGCACATTACACAAACCAAAAGACATTCTTCCAAATACCAAAGTACCATAAGGACAAGTAAAGGTAGTGATTTATTGATCCTTAAGTGTTATATTTATCTGATTATAACTTAAACCCTCATATAGAAAGCAATATAAAATGGATTCCCCACTAGTTTATTTAACATATGATCTAAGAAAGTCAAAGAGAAATGATCTTTTTAATGGCCTTGTTCAACTTCCTATAGTTTATACAAATCCTCCAATCTATAGTTATCATAGTGGGTATGATTTTATTATTTTCATTTGTTATAGTTGTGACTAGACAAAATGGTGTACGTAAATGCACACATCATTCAAGTTATATAATGATGCATATAATATCATTCTCACGAGGACCTGTTTGTAAAATTTACTTAGTTAAGTATGAATCTATCATCATCCTTGATTTGAATCCAACTATGTGAAATATACAAAAATTTTTAAAATGCTAAAAATTATAAAATGGCTATTGAAAATGAGATTTCCCTTAATTTTTGAAAATATACTATGAATTTATGAAAAATTTATTTGATGTTGTGCACTAAATTAATGTGAGATTTTAGAAATTGGTCAATCAAGAGCTTAAATGTTATACCATCTAATCACTACCTTTAATCATTTATATTTCTACAATCTAATTAAAATTAAGTGATTGGGTGTCATTCATCTCCCTTAAATGATTGCAGACTCAAAATATCATATGCCTATGCATATTTAATAAACCTGATTGCTTTTTCTAATTATTCCACTAGGAATCTTTTTATAACTAGACTAGCCTACAAATAATCTTAGCCGTCCATTCTAAGATATTACACTATAAAATAAGAAAAACACCACATCATTTCACGTCACAGAATACTAGCCTAACCTAATTTTAGGGTCGATGACCCAAAAATCTAGTGCGTGAAAGGTGGACTTGTGTGGTATGACTGCACTAGGCTTTGTTTCAATTTATATTTAGTTAAGTTCAAGGTTTGTTCAATTTACCATTTGGTGGTTTTAATTTAAGTGATTAAATTAATCTAGGATTTTATTTCATTTTTAAGTTTATTTTATATTAAGGTAGAATTTAAGTTTTAAAGAATGAAGAATTAAAGAAATTTTGTTTTGGGTGGAACCCATTATTTTCAACATCCTAAATCCTAGTAGAATGAGATTTTCATCTTAAGATAATAATTTACTCTAAGGGTCAAACTAAGAATCTAAGTATCTTAATTAACCTCTTTTAAATTCATTTGAATTGCTTATTGCAAGCTAGGTTTGATTTGATCAATGTTTAATTCTTCTTTTAAAATTTGATTTTAAATATGGATAAGATTTATTCTTCTTTTATTTATTTTGATTTGATTAATGTTTCTTAATTTAATTTATGACCTTTAATTAAAATGTAAATTATTTCTTTAAACCTTAACTAAAAGTCTAATCAGTTATCATGCTAAGGTCTGGTTTAACATTTATATAATTTGATTTGGTTTCAAGTGTTTTCGTTAATTTATACTTTTTTAAATTTTCATACTATTTAAGATGTGTATAGTATCATGACTTAGGTTTATATTTAGTCTTATATGTTATAATCATTTAATCTATTTGATTTAAATTGATCTTATTTATTTGTTTTATTAATGTTTATGTTTATTAACTTGGATGAGTTAACTTAGTTAATTTAAGTTAATCTTTAATTCAAACTTAGTTTAGAAGTTTTGATTTCATCATTTAAGGAATTCATTATATTTCAATTTCATAACTTAAGAGAGTTCATTAATTTATGCATTTTTAATTCATCATTTGGGTTGATTTTTATAGAATATTATATATTAAAGTTTTATTATTAAATTGAATCTCTAAAGATAAAGTTTTGTTTAGCAATCATAAACTAAGAAACTTCGAGAATGAACTATTTCACGTAATGAATCGAACCTAGGCCATTCTAAACTTCTAAGTTATATAGATTTAGGTGATTTTATTAATCATTTTTTATTTTTATTTGAAATTATCATTATTTATTAATATTAAAGTGACTTAAAAAGTAATTTTAATATTAATAAATTTCTAGATTTGGGTATGAAGTGCATAGGTTGATTAATTGATTTACTATAAATCAATCAATTTAATAATTTAAGATTTGATTAATTTTTATATTCTTAATTATTTCATAAATCCTAAATACATGATTACTTAGATTCCTTAACTTGAGAGAGTTATAATTTTTTTAGGCGTTATGATGTTAATAAAAATGTTTTAAGTTGATTTCTTAGATTTTTTTAATTTTTGTAATATTTTAATTTATTATTTGATTTAAATTGACCTAAGGATTAGAAATTCCATAAATTTTAATTTAGAGGTCATTTGCTTTGAAATTTTTATGACAAGTGGGGTTTCTTGCCAATTTAAGTTTTCTAAAATTTTATTTTAATAAGATGTGTATTTTAAGACTAATTAAGGTTTTTATTATTTTAATAAACCCTAAATTAAGCCAAAATTAGTAGAAATTAATAATTTTTTTTTAAATTTCTCTCTAGAAGATGAATCCATAGAGGGCTTATTTAGAATTTGTGGAGTTTTGGTTGATTTATTATGAATTTATAAAGTTCAAGTTAATTAATTAATTAATTAATTTAATTAATCCTTAATTAAGGTTATTTTGAGAATTATCAAGTTTTAATGAGGTTTTATATTTTCCCTAAGTTCTATAGATGTAAATTCTGATGTTTTATATTAATTTTATAATTGTTTCTAATTTTCTTAATTTATTATTAATTTATTTTATTAAATTAAGGATTTAGTGTTGAAAATTTCATTTCTTTAGATTTACTTACCAATAAATCCTAAGAAAGTTATCTAATATGTGTTTTAACCTTAATTTAAATTCCACAAAGTTTTAAAATGATTGAATTAATGGATTAAGTTAATTATTTTTAATTAAACTCAAATTAACTTTAAAATACCTAACTAATTTTAATGATTTTGGGTTTAATAGGTTCCCCTCTGTGAGATGAATCCATAGAGTCTTTAATTACATTTTTTGGTTGAGTATTTTATTTTTTTTATGATTTTTAAAAGTTTATGATATTTTTTGCACTTTTTAAATAAAAAACCCTAATTTCCTACTTAATGCTGTCATCGCATACATGACACTGATTGACGTCATTTTACACATGACACGGTGCCATTAGGCTGGTTGGATCCAGATGGATCTAGCTCAAAAGTGGCGAGATCGCATGATTAGCTACGACCATTCGATCAAAGATCAGACTGTTAGAATTTAACCTGCCTTTTCTTAAGGGATTTAAATCAAGTGGTGCTTGGCTAGATAACATCCATCCATTCTAAATAGAAGGAATGGATGGCTCAGATTTTGTTCATATTCTCACGGACAAGAACCGTGAGCTGTCCACCTTTAGAAAGTGAAATTCAATGATCTAGATGAAATTTTTATGCTATTTTGATTGCAAAATGATGAAGACTTCAATTAGAACACATTTATATAGTTTGATCTCACTTAAGATCAAATTCTCTTCATAAGAGATTAAACTGAGGCTAAGGGGTGGTCAATTTTGATGCATACCTCGTCGGCGTTGATCCTAGATGGTGGAAATACTTTAAGAACTTTCGTTGGGCTATGACAAACCTCTGGTAAGGACTAATTCAGTTTCATACTCACTAATCATTGTGGAGGACAAGCTTCGATTCTTTGCCGATGGGTTTAGTCGAGTTCGACTTGCCGACGGTGAGAGATCCGGAGAAGGGGTTGGTTCTGTTTCCTTTTCTTCTTGGAATGTTTGGTAGAATGCTGAGAGGAAGCCTCCTTTATCTCTTTTCTTCTTATCCGTGAGCTATCCATGGAGGAGAGGCCAAGTTAAACTAGCCATGGTGATTTCCATTCTTGGAGGGTAGCTCTAAGAGATGGTTAACTGATTGGGATGAGCCCAAATCAATTTAAAGTGAAGAGGTGGGTGAGGTATGGAGTAGGAGAAGTGGGATTTGAGTTTTTTGCATGGGTTTTGGTCTTCTTTCTTCTAATGGCTACAACTCATCCTCCAAGGCATCTCTTAGCTTTATGGCACCACCCTAATGCCTCTTGGATTGATGGTTGACTGCCTAAGTTAGAGCTAAGGTGAACCATGAGTCAAACTCAAGTTCATCTGAGTTAGACTTGGGTTTAAGTACTTATGTTTGATCCATTTGATTATTATGGTGTTTTCGTTTGGAATCATACAGATACCACGCAGATCTTAGGTGTCCCAAAATTGACTATTGAAACTGCTTGAAACTTCACTTTTCAGATTGTAGTGCCTCAGAGATGGTTTTGTAGTTCCATAATGCTGTGCTCTCTGATTTTTGACATTAAATCTATGGTTCTAGTGCCTCGGTGCTACAATGTAGCTCCACGACATTGGGTTTAGTACCTTGGTGTTGTAAATCTATCACCGTAGTGCTATCTTTTCTATTTCTACATAACTTTTTCTTCTTATACTAGGCTTCAACCCTGGAAATGTACCACCATAGCCCTGCATTGAATTTTTGCATATTCTTCATTTTTTTCTCTAATAAGAATTTTTTTATAGATACTTAAAATTAAAGAAAATAAATAATAATATAATTATTTTACTCAAAACACATGCTAACTTCATTAAAATTTTAACTTATCAAGTACCCCTAGATTCAAATCATTACTTCTCCTAAAGTAATCATATGTATTTTCATGAATCCTAAAATTTATCTGATAATTAAATTTTTAGAATTAAAATTACTAAATAATGATTTTAATTGAATCATAGTCTTGCATATTTCATTATTAAACATGAAAAATAACTGAACTATAATATCCTAAATTCTTAGCTAAATTAATATTTCTTTTGAGTTAAGTTATTTCAGTGCTCAATAGTAATGTGGTTGAATCTAATAAATTTTAGTTATTGATTGCCATAAATATTTATTATTTATTATTTAAATAATCATAACATGATTTTTATAATTCAACATATTTAGTTACCTTAATAAATTCATTGATTTGCTTAAATTATAGGAGAATTTTAAGTACTATTATTATATGATACTTAGTCTCAAGTATTTTTTTTTTCTTCTTTATACTTTTCCTTTCTCTTTTTTTAGAAGACCACCTTATTGGCCAAGTATCTTCTTAATGTTATTAATTTTCATACTTTTCCATTTTTCTTATGTCTAATGTCAATTCAAATGAATTACTAATTTTCACAACATGTGTCAAGCTCCAATTATTACTAGTCATAATTATGGTATAAAAATAACAATGATAATAAATTATAACAAATCAACTAACTATATTCATAAAAAATATTTTATGTGTGGTGTGTGTATGAAAAAAATTCCTAAGTCATTAGAAATTGCTAGTTCTTATACGAAATTTTAGTTAATAGTTGAAGTCATAATTTAGAGCTTTATATTTTTAATGCATGGCCTAATTTCCAATTTAAAATATTATTTAGTTGATTTTAATTCCAAACTTTTGCTTTTAAAAGAATTTCAAGTTTTATAAAATGACATACAATAATTAAGGACAAATAATAATTATAAAATTTCAATACTAAAATAAAAAAAAATGATAATTCAAACACTACAACACATCAACGCTTCATAATGCATCACTTTAGCCTTGCATACTCACATACTTCAATAACAAGAAAAATATCTCTTCCACTCCCCCAAACTCAAAAACAGCTATAATAAAACAAAGGAGCAAAAATAAAAAAAATTACATGAACTCATCTTTAATTTTTATTCTTTCTCCAACTATTAAACATCTCCTATCATTTTTTATATGTTCATAGGTATCTCCAACAACACAAAATCACTTTTTAATAATTTTAGACTTTTTAGCTAGATGCAATAATAACTCATAACTATAAATCACACAACTAGACTATTTAACTTCATTCACTTTTCTTCATAAACATCATCTAAATTCTTAAAAAATTTGATTGATGAGGTTGATGATTCACCTAAAAAGGCATACTTAAGATGATTCGATAATAGTTTCAACTTTAAGGTAGGTGCTTCTTCAACCAAGGGTCTAAATAATTGTGCTAAAGATGAATTTTCAAATATTAAATTTTGCATACTCCTATTCATCAAATAACCTTTAAACATTGACCACCAAAGTCACAAGAAATTGCATTAATCTTTAAACACTAAAAGTGATTTTTGATTCTGAACTATCATAGTTAATTCTCCTTTTTGAACATTAATTTTTTTAGAACTTTTCTATAGGTTCTTTTTATTTCAAGACTAAATGGCAGAAGTTCTACACCATATCTACTACAAATACAAAACAAACAAACAACATATAAAACATAACATGTGATTTCAAATAATTTTATAAATTCAACTAACTACTAATTAAATAACAAGTTTAACATAATTAATTGCATAATTATAAACTAAAATTCTAAAACTCACTAGACTTGAACAAAATTAACATAGATAATAAGTTGAATTAAAACTAAGGTTATTTGATTAATATTAACTTAATTGAAATGTTCACCAGATCTCCCATAATGATGCTAAAAACTTGATCGGGCAAAATAGTGTATACAAGTGCACATGCCATTCAAGTAATATAATAATGAGTAGAGTATTATTCCCACGAGGATATGTTTGACAATTTTACTTTGTTAAATTTTAATCTATCATTAGCCTTGATTTTTATCCAACTTTGTAAAAATGTAGAAAAGTTTTAAAAATGCTAAATAGTGTAAAGGGACTATTTAAAATAACATTTTTCTTAATTTTGAAAAATATACTATAAATTTATGAAAATTTTGGTAGATGTTATGCACTAAATAAAGTGAGATTTTAATAACTATTATTATCAATTATGAGCTTAAATATTGTAATGCTTATGCTCAGATCAATACAACATAATCATACCTTTAATCAATTATATTTCTATAATCTAATTAAAATTAACTGATTGCATGACATTCATCTCCCTCAAATGATTGCATCCAAAATATCATATGCCTATGTATGCCTAGCAAATTCAATTATTTTTTTCTAATTATTTCACTAGGACTCTTTTGATATCTCTAGATCACACTAAGTTTTAACAACATAATTGGTCAGGTTACATGTAAATTAAGCATGGAGAAAAAAAACAACATAATCATTGAAAGTACAAATGATTTTTCCTACAATTACTCACATCAACAATAGTACATGATATTCAACAAGAAATCAACATAAATCCAAAGCACTAATAATTTAGTTGCTCATTTTATAGAAAGAGATAGAACATTGACATCCATAAACTTATAAGAACATTCTAAGCAAATAAAAGAAGGGAAAGAGTAAACTTAGGAAATTATTCAAGTTTGTCCTTAATCTAAATCTTTTTGCCTCTCTGTATTAGGATCCCTTTCTAATGGATCTTCTTCTCCTTCAATCTTTAACATGAACATTGCACTCAAGAGTATCACTCTCCAAGTAACACTAAACACTCACACTAATATATGACACTAAGCATTTTCCAAAAGAGAACCTCCCATGCAAATGAAGGCCTATTTATAAGTGTTATATTCCTTATACCCCATGTTCTCTTTATGAACCTCGAAAAATAGCCTTTGAAACTCTTAAAATTTTTTAAAATTGTACTTGCCAAATAATAACACCTTAGAATTGATTTTGCAACATCATAGCATTGTGCTCTTTGATTTATGGCTTTAAATCTCTATTTTTGTCACCTCATTGCTACAATGCAGTGGCACTGTAAATATGGTGCCATGACATTGTCTTCTCTATGTCTGTACAACTTTCTTTAAATACTAGAACATAAATGCTACAAATATAGCAATACGATGCAATACTAAATTTCTATATATTCTTTCTTTTCTATCTCCACTAAAACTTTTTCTATCATAAACACTTTAAATTAAGAAAATAAATAATAAAATTATATATTTTTCCCTTAAAAAATACATATTAATTTCACTAAAATATTCAAATATCAAATTGTCATTCCATAATGTTTTGCCACATAATGAATTGGACTAACCTAAGATCTATAGAGATTACGTAAATAATTTTGACATCTAACCACTTCAAAATATATTATTTTACTACTTCCTTCATACTAAGGTTTAGTCTCCCTTGATTATATACAAAAAGGTTTATAGTTTTTCTCCATCAAAATTCTATGTATACATATAGCTAAACTAATTCTCCTGATATTTGATATAGTCCACCCAAAATCCCTTTTGATTTTTCTAAGTTGTCCTCTTAATTTTCATTTAAATTGCCAAAAATAATTATTGGTAAAGTTGACAATTTATGCATATTTTAAGTGATTAGATAAAGGCTTCAATTCTAATTCTGAGGGTTTTATAATGGATCACTTAAGACTATAGGTTCCTAATGGTATTTCTAATGGTGTTCAAAATTCTCCTTTAAGTATGTAGGGATAGACCGAAGGTATTGGACATAATGATTCTCCTCATCATCCGTTATTAAAATTTGCCTAAAGGATTGTCAAGCATATATGTATCCACCTCCTTGTCTATCCTATCTTCACTAAGTCCTATTATATAGCACTCCTAATTTATATCTTCAATAAATTTTATGAATTTCAACACATTAAAGCCACTTTTTTGATCTTTAACTCTCATCGTCAACACCCCTTTTTGCACATCTGTCATGGTTCTACTTATGGAAAAAAAGTCTTCTCAATATAAGTGAGATATCCTTAACTTCTTTCATATCTAAGATAATGAAATATATAAGAAATATGAACTTGTCCACTTTAACTAATACATCTTCAATAATACCCTTTGGATGAGTTAAAGGTTTATTAACTAATTCCAAGGTCACACTAGTGGGTTGTACTTCTCATAACTCTAACTTTTTAAATACGAACAAATGCATTAAATTACTACTAGCTTCTAAATCATGTAAGGCCTCTCCAAAGAACTTATTGCTGATAGTGCACAATGATAAACTACCTAGATCCTTAAGTTTCTCAAGAATTTTTCTTTGAATCAAGACAATACACTCTTCAATTAAGGCTATTATCTCATTTCTCTTAATTTATTTTTTTATACAAAAATCTTTCATAAATTATGCAATACTAGGAACTTATTCTAAGGCTTCTACAAATGGTATATTTATGAATAATGTTTTAATCACATCTACAAATTTGTAGAATTTCTTGTTTAGGTTTTATTTCTGTTGTCTTTGAGGGAATGGCTGCGGTGGTCTCTCTCTCATTTTCCTATAGCTTCTTTACTTACTTTCTTCTTCTTCTTCTTCTTCTTCTTCTTCTTCTTCTTCTTCTTCTTCTTCTTCTTCTTTATTTCTTTATCTTTTTTATCTTCTAAATTCCTCCTACTTTCATTCTCCTCTTCCAAACTCTCTTTTTATATTGTTATCTCTCCTAGCTCATTTCCACTTCTCAATTTGATTATTTTGCATTGTTCCTTACTTTCTTCCTTAGTATCGATTTCTATGTGACTAGGTAAACTTTCCTAGGGTGTATTTAAAAGGTTACTAGTCCCTTAATTGGATTTCTATGTTTCTGATTGAAGCTATTTGGCTTTGTAATTAAGTCCCCATTAGTAGTTCTAGTTCTTCTAATATAGGATGTTTCTCCTTAAGTTGGTTTTAAGGAGGATATCTAGGTGGAATCATAGGTCTAATGTTTGAGTTTAGATTATCATAGTTCATATTATTCCAATTTCCTATATTTTTATTTTGATTAAAGTTGGCATTAGTTTTTCATGAAAAATTAGGGTGATTCTTCCAACCTGGGTTAAATGTATTTAAGAAGGGACCAGAGGGTTTATTGGCAACATAATTAAGAATTTCTAAAATTTGATTATTTTACCCTTCTAATACAAATGCTTCACTACTTTTCCAAAAGAATTGCAAAAATTTAAATTCTAGTTAACCCGTAAACTATGTAATTTCACAAACAAGGCTGTTACCAAGAGGTCAACATAGATATTATGTCATTATTATGCATATTAGCTACCTTCTTAGGATTAATTCTATCAAAAGGCTACTAAAAGTTGTTTGTAGCCATTTCTTCTATCAAGGTGTTTGCTTCATCAAATTGTGTAGACATTAAACAACCCCCAATTATAGCATCTATAATCATTTCAAGGGATCCTACTAAGCCATTATAAAATGATTGAATGATCAACCAATAATACAACGAGTGATGTGGACACTTCCTTAAAAGATATTTGTACCTCTCCCAATCATAATATATCGATTCATTATCCATTTATATAAATGAGGTGATGCCATTCCTAAGCTTAGTAGTCATAGATGGTGGAAAATTTTTAGCTAGGACCTTTTAAGCTAACTCATTCAAGTTGTTATAGATCATTGAGGTAATGAATTTAAACACATTTTAGTTCTATCCTTAAATGAGAAAGAGAATAATATTAGCCTACTCACATCATCACTAACCCCATTATACTTAGAGCTATGCATATCTCTAAGAAATTAGCAATATGCATGTTAGGACCTTTTAAAGGTGAACACCTAAACTATGAATTTTGTACCATTTGAATTATTGAAAGTTTCAACTTGAAATTGTTAGCTTGAGTTGTAGGTCTAACTATGCTTTGATGCACTCCATATACTAAGAGTCTGGCATAATCCTTGAGGGGTCTAGAGTGCTAAGCTTCTCCTCATTGATTTGTTATTTTCAAACTCCTAAGCTAATTTCTTCTTTCCTTTCTATATTTCTTGAAAAGTTTTTCTATTTCTAAATTCAATGTAAAGATTTCAATAGTTTTATCTCGACACATGCAATGATTGAACACACTTTTCATAAAGATAAAATAATAATAATCAACAAGTTCTAATTTCAATTTCACCAAGCACTAAAACATAATCTAATTGAATTAAAAATAGTCTAGTCATATCAATATTAACTCAATGTAAATTCACAGCTAATCCCAACAATGGCACCAAAAACTTGACCTGATAAAATGACGTACGTAAGTGTGCATTTTATTCAAATAATAAAGAGATGAATAGAGTGTCATCTCATGAAGATCTATAATTCAATTCACAATTAAGTGAATTAACAATCTATCCCTAAACTAATCTTTATCTAGCTAATTGGAAGTACATAAATTGAAAAGATATATAATTTGACTATATTTTATTTTTATATATTTTTTAGAAAATATGAGTTGACAATATTTATAAAAATGTACTATAAATTTATGAGAAATTTGATCAATTTAATTTTTATATAAGATTGGTGAAGACTTATTATTGTCAACCAGGAGCTCCAATGTTATATTGTCTATGCCTAGATTAATATAACCAAACCACTACCCATAAATAGTTATATTTCTATAATCTAATTAATTTAAGTGATTATGTTTCATACATCTCCTTTACATGATTATGAATATGAAATATCATATGTTTATGTATATTCTATAATTTTGTTTACTTTTTCTTATTGTTCCTCTATGACATCAATGAATAATGTACTACCCCAAAATGGTAGAGATATCACCATACGATAGAATCAATCAGGTAATAACAGCTCATAAGGTTGATGAGTCTATATATACTAGAGATTTTTTTCCCAGCCTCACATGGATGTGGTAATGCAGATTTGTTTTAAGCGAGGTTCTAAAGATTTCTATAGGGGAAAGCCCATATTGTTAATTACATCCTAAGAGAAGCGATGTCCTAAGAATACTCATGATTAAAATGATTGGCTAATCTCTCTATGGATTGTAAAGCTTGATATCAAAAGATTGATAATTACAAAAATCAAGTGGGAAAGTTCAAACGAGAATAATTTTTAGTGGATTCCAAAGGTGAGTACATATAAAGTTCTTTGATACTAGAAAGTCTAGTAAATACTTCAATCTATCCGATAGCTAGGATATATGCTTTTGAAATTAAAATTTATATTAAAATTTGACTTAAAAATTTATTATAATGCTACATCTTATGTCTCAACAACACAAGATTGTGGGAATGCCTAAGAGGTAAGGATTTACACTCTTAGAAAAAGAGAAACATATAATGTCAGATCCTAAAACTAAAGTGTTCAAGCATAAGCTAAGAGCTCATCCCAATCTAGCAAGAGAAAAAAAAATGAGATATGTTGGTTCAATCTCACCAAGGAATGAACCTACCCTAACTCTCCTAGACTTATGACTCGCCTGGATGGCCCGTTAGCTAATACTACCTTTACTTAAAACCATGTGTACAATTCTCATGTAAATCCAAGATGGTTATTTGTTGGTTGTTAGAGATGTAAACTTGAGAGCTTAAACTCATTCCTCAAGATTTTAAGATCATGATTAGTATGAATAATATCAGTGGTGAATATATCTCTTATAGGGAGTTGCCTTTCAAATATGTGGAGAAAAGAAAGAAGAGGCCTTATAGAAATTCATCTTGGTAAGATGCTATAGATCCACAGATGTACTTATTCAGGTGATCAGATATGTCATCAAGGTATAGTGTACCATCTCAAAAGATAGAAGTCACTACTCTTTAATAGAACCAATCACCTCAATAAGGACTCATAAGGATGATGGGTCTGCATATGTACCATAGATTCTTCCCTTATTTTACATGGAAAAGTGAAGTAGGGTTTATTTTAAATTGGGTTCGTTATGCTTCATACAGGGGCAAGCCCCCATAGTTAATTACATCCTAAAGGATAGGATCCTTTAGGAAAACTCTCGATTAAGGTAAATGTTCATTATCTTTGAAGATTTCAATAGGAAGGACTATCAATCGATTGGTTTATGTTTTTGAAAGATCAAATGGGATTGATCAAAAGAGGGAGTTATTATTGAAGCCAAAATAGGAATAAGTAGAAAATGCTCACAATGCTAGGAAACCTAGTGAGCGTCTCAAACTATCCTAAAATTAGGCTTTACATTTTAGAAATTGATTTAGTTTATTTGAGTTGCATTTTCATTAGAATTTTAGGACTGAAGATTCCTTAAGACAAGATTAAGGAAATGCCTAAGAGGTGAGGTATTATGCTTATGACCCACAAAGGGGAGAAGCAACCTCAGAACCTAAATATAGGGAGCTTTGGCGAAGGCCAGAAGCACAACCTAAATCTAAGGAGAAAATGAGTAATTAGTTTACCTCCACAAGAGAGTACAAACCACCCCACAGCTTGGACTTACAACTTCATGAGGGTGGCCACTAACTAACTCCTCCTATGATTTTAAATACAAGTCTTTATGCTTATGTGATAGCTAGGCAATTTTTATTTAGAAAGAGACTAAGTTCTTAGACTCACTCCCTAAAGAGACCAGATCATGTAAAGGGACATGCTTCAAATGACCTAAATCTAATGCATTCAAAATTTCATTTTATTATTATTTTTGGGCAATCATTTTGACTCTGGATAATAGGATTTTTATGACTAATGCATGAGAAAATAGAATATTTGCCAAAATCAGCTAGAAGTTTAGGATGTGAGTTTCCACCAAGGCCCTTAAAGGTCAAGCCAGGTTCTTTGAAAAAGATGGAAGCCCTCCAATCAAGAGTGAAATAAGATATTGTTGTGCAAGATATTATAAAGAAAAGAACTCATCCAGCTAAGGGGTTTCTAATACTTTTATCTTGATTTTAATCCTAAGCTTTAGATGAGGTTTTGAATTTTTTAATTTTAGTTTGAATTATTAAGTTGGGAAAAAGATTTATTTTTTCCTAAAGAGCCTAATCCACATCCATGCCATACATAAAGCAAGGAAGAAACTAGGAAAGCATGCCACTTTATGCATAAGTTAAACAAACATTAATCAATTTATAAAATTAGCGCAAAATGAATAAATGGCCATTTGTGATATGGCACCACTGTATAAATCTGAAAATATCAAATTGGGTAGCCGAGCTCTACCCTTATACAACCCGGATTATAAATAAAATGAATTACAATTTAAGCAAAGGAATTCATTGTTATGGGGGTCTTCAAGCTTTATTCTTCTTTCTTTCTTCTTCTCTTCTTTTCTTCTTTGGATCTTCCTTTGGGTGGTTGAATGGTAGATGCTCCAAGGCATAACATGGTGCATAAGATAAAATCTTATGACCAATGCTCATCCTAATCCTCATAACAAATCATTCCAAAATTCCATTTATACAAATTTTTACATCAAAAGGAAATGTATAAATCTAACTAATACATGCAAAATAAAGGTTAGTCAAATCACACCACACAAATTCCAAGCAGGTATATTAGACTTATCACCCACACATGGTGACTAAGTCCACGCCTATGGATTATGCTAAGTATAGGCTCTTTACAAGAAGAAGCATTTATATTTTTATTTATGATAATCCCTTTAGCATAATCCCCTGAAAAGAATAGTTAGACTAAGCCCACATTCATTCATTCTATGAGCATACACCCTAACATCCAGTCTAAAACATTTATCATAAAACAAAACATAACAACAAGCCATGCACTAACCTAACCTAAAGCTAGAAGTGGTGACTTAGGTTAATGTGTGTGCTTTAAAGGTTTGTGTGGCTTGCTTAGCTTAGGACTTTAGTATCAAAATTTCTAAGTGTGAGGGACATGTTCAACTTAGAGGAGGGTTTCATTTAAGTTATTTAAGTGTTTTGGGTTATTTTTATTTCATGTTTTAGTTTGATTTGAATGAAACCTATAATTAATTACTAAGTTATGAAGAGAGGGAAAGAGAAGAAAGAAGAAAAATTCTCTTTCCTTCCCTAATCCTTAAGTAATCTCTAAGGTAAGTTCACATTTAAGTTTTTTTTAGGTGAATGTTTTAATTACATTTTTTAATTAATCCTAAGTTTAGACAAACTCTAAACAAAGCTATCCAAAAAGAAAGGCATTTTAAGATTAAGAAAAATGAATCAAAATTCACATAACATACATTACTTCAATTGTTTTCCAACATATATAACATGCATATGGATGGACCCTAAGCATATTTATACATACAAATGAAGATAATTAACACACTTTATGATGCATGCTAAGTAATCCATTTAGGAAAATTTAGAAGATTTAAATGCATAATTTTTCTTAAGTAGAAAAGATTTTCCTTATCCAAAATTTCACATACATGCATGAAAGTAGGAAAGGCATAAGTGAGTACAAGTCTTATATTAAGAGTTGTAAGGTACAAGACCTACTTAGGGCTACTTAAAGCCTCGCAACCTTGGGGTTGTCCATACTAATATACGACTTTCCTTAATACTAACATACATATAAAGGAAATGAAATGAAGAAGGAATATGCAAAAGTTGCTTAATGTTTCATTTTTTGTTTATGAAATTTATTCATGCAAATGTAGGCAATCCTTCTTAGATGAGAGCATAGGGATGAATAGGGTTTATAATTAAATAAGTGTTGGGTTCTTTTCAAATGAACACTACATCTTACCAACCCATATTCAAAACTATGCTAACATAAGAAAGGAAAGAAAGGCTACACTAAACATGACTTTATAATTCATCACATGCAAACTAATAATTAAGATATTAATAACACACTTTTAGATTTGATGTTTCATTTATAGGTTTTGAAAATATTTTGGGTTTAGTAGTGATAATAACCACTCATATTTTACTTTAGCCAACACATGCACATTTGATATAAAGTAAATAATTTCATTTTAAAACTTTGAAAAAAAAATCATGATGCATAAATCATATGGACATACAATTTAACATGTTGGAAAGATCTAAAGCAATGTAATCATCATGTAAACTCACTTTACTTAATCTAAAGACATTCTTAAAGAATAAGAAAACTTAGAATAAATCAAAGTGAATTTCAAAATGATTTTTATTTGTTTGAAGTTTGATTTAATTTTGAAAAGGTGAGATGAGTTTGCTATTCTTAACCCATTCCCACATGTGTTTTGTATTTTAGTTTAATTTTCAAATCATTAGATCCATTTTTAAACATTGATTAAGTTAGGGTATGCATTAAGTGACTTAATTAACCATTACCTACACCACCTTAGAAAAATTAACTAAGTAATTATGAGCCAATGAGATGACATAAAACCCATAAGGTATGTAAATTTGCAATGCACTTAATGAAAAGGCCTAATGCAATTAGTGCAATTAAAGTTAATTAAGCTAAGAGGGTTTATTAAAACCCTCTCACACTTATGAAAGGGGTTTTAATTTCTTAATTAGACTTTGGCTATTGAACACCTAAGAATTTACCCATGGTAGATTAATTAAGTTTTGAAGATTTTTAAATTTTTTAAAAATTATTTAAAGAGGTAATTAATGAATTAACCCTTAAGAAGGGAATTAAGGAAAGAAAAAGGGGTTTAGGGAATAGCTTACGGGAGATACCCCAAAATTATTCCCTAAAACTCCTACTCACTAGATCTAACCTTAATCCAACTTAATCATAGGAAAAATCCATTAATTACATCTTAATTACCCTTAATTACATGAAAGAGGTAATTAGGGAATGAACTAGCAATTTCCCTAATCAAGGCCTCAATAAATCTCAAGAAAATTAGGGGAGGTAGAGGTCATCTCCCAAAATAAATCCTAGAAGTTTGAGATTAATTGGCAACTTAATTATGGAATAATTAGCTAATTAACATTCCTAAAGAAATCAAAATTTAAAGAAAAAGGAAAATCAAAATTCATCAAAAACATTTTAAAAATATTTTAGATGGAATTATCTATCCATAGCATTTTTTATTATATTTTTCTAATTTTTCTATGTTGAGTTATGATTTTTTGAAGGTTTCTGAATTAATTAGAAATTAAGAATAATCCTTAACTAATCCTAACCTAATACCCGCTCATGGTTTGACGCGTGGTGGTTAGCGCACTTTACATGCATTGTGCCATGAGCCCCCTACTTAAGTTGTCGCATTTGGAGAATGGTGGCGGCGCACATGCTTTTATCCTTAACCGTTCGATCAAAGATTGGACAACTGAGGATACACCTGTGGTTTATAATCGAGGATTAATTTCTAAAATGTGGGAAATAATCTCAGCCGTCCATCTAAAAATGTATGGATGGATGGCTATGAGATAAAGTTCTTCCAGAGGATGAATGTGAAATGTTCTGATCCAGGGAGATTCTTCATGGATTCATTCAAGACTCAACCCACATCATCTAAAGGACCAAAATGGCCAATCCAATGGTGGATTTTACATGAAATTGAATTTCTTCCACAAAAGACCAACACCTTTTAGCCTAAGTGGTAGGAAATTCACTAACCTTGCTAGAGGTGATCACCGGCACTCGGGATCCATGAGGTAGCTTCGTCTAGTGGAGATGAAGCTCTATTGAAGTTCTTAGCTCTTGAGGTTGAGTATAGAGCTCTATGGACCAACTCATCTTCAGTCCCCTTGTGAATTTGATTGAATTGATCTTCCCTCTGCCTCTAGAACTCAATTGGATGCTTAGGCAAGCACAAATTGATCCTTGGATGATGAGTATAGAAGGAATTTAAGTGGGATCAAGTATAGAGGAACTTCAGAATTCAGTAGACCTCCCCTATTTTGCACTATGCAAAACTAAAGAATGGGAAATCTAAATCTTCTCTAGGAACCTTGGGGGAGCTCTGTGAAGGTTTTTAAAGCTTCCTTGGTTCCAATTGAATGTGTGGCAAATGAAAATTTTAGTGGATTAGGGAGAGTATATATCCCCGTATGGAAATCAGACGGTCGAGCATAAGCTTACCATTTTGATCCTGTTGACCATATAAGATGAGTTATTTTCACTGTTAGAGGTGTGCACATGGTCGGTTTGGCTAGAGGAGTGGAAGGCTAACTCCCATGTGCATCCATTTGAGCTTTAGGGAGAGTTTGAAATTTCAATTTGGCCATGGGTGGTCAGGTTTGGTCCATGGGCCAAATGGGATGACCCAAACCCATTGGGTTGGGTGCACCACTCATCATTAAGTCCCCTTGAGGTTTTAGGAGAGCCTCAAGTGATTGTGATGAGTGCATGACCAAAATACCCATGGGCTAAGCCAAAATTTGTTCTATGGCCTAGGGGTATAATGATCATTTTACTATTTTTTCAATTTGGGTATGTTTGGTATGTTGAGAAAATAGGTTGGGCCAAGTTTCGATGGGTTTGGAATCCATTTGATAGGGTTTGGCTCATGTTGACCCATTTAGGTCAAAATGGGTCAACTTGGGTCAAACCAAGGGTTGAGTCAAGTTCATATGACCATTTGAAATATTTTGGTGCCTTTGGTTTGGTTCAATTTGGTATAGATTAGATTTTGGCTCATATGACTCATTTAGGTCAAGTGGGTCCATTTGACCTATTTGGGGTTAGGTTAATGGTAGGTTTAGGTTTGGTTAGTCATATGGAGGGGATTGGTATCTTTGTTTCCAATCAATTTGAGTTAGGTTCAATTTTGGCTCAACATGACCCCTTTAGGTCATGTTGGGTCTAAGGTCAATTGGGTTGGTTGGAATTAAGGCTTTGGTCAAGTTCCACAAGTGATTTGGAATGGACTTGACCCATTGGTTTCAATCAATTTGGCTTAGATCAAGTTTTGACACATTTTGACCCTTTAGGTCAAAATGGGTCAACTTAGTCAAGTGGGCCAATTGGGCTAGGTTGGCTCAAATGTTGCTTGGTCAGTGATCAAGTTCAAATCAGGTCATGAGTGAACTTGGATCAAAGGTTTCAATCAATTTGGCCTATGGTGGATTTTGGCTATGCTAGGTTTCATTTTGGGTTAAGTGTTGACTTGGTCAACCCTTAGGTTTGACTTGGTTTGACCCAATTTGATTGATTGATCATCCCATGATGATTGTTGATCATGATGAGAGGGGTATATGAGTTTGGTTCAATCCAATTTGGTTAGGATTAGGTCACTTTGGGTCAAGTGAGCCTAAGTGGGTCAAATGGCTTGGTCAAAGCTTGATTTGAAGTTGATTGATCTTGTATATGGACTTGATTGAAATATAAATCCATTTACAAGTGGTTTGAAGTCAAATGGATTTTGATCCATTTCATATTCAAAGGAAGAATATGAAAGTTTTGGGTTTGATTTTGATTTGAGTTTTGATTGAAGGATTGAAGTTTGGTTTAATATGAGCTCATGATTGTAGGATTGATTGAATGAGAAAATCAAGAGTTTGGCTTGATTTGAATTGATTTTTGGCTAAGTTCAAGATTTTGGCTTGAAAGGCTTGATTTTAGTGGATTTGAGTTTGATTTTTTGGAGTTGGTTTTGATTGTTTGAATTTATATTTCATTTATATATATATATATATATATATATATATGAATATAAATGAATATAAATCATGAGAAAATTTCAAGAATTTGAAAGAGTTTAATCATGATTTGGGTTAAATCCATTAAAGAATTTAAAGGATTTAAGAATTTTTAATTTGAAATTTAATTTTTTTGAATTGGTTTGATTGATTTATATTTATATTTCATTTATATATGAAAATAAATGAATATAAATATATTTTGAGAAAATCCCATGAGTTTGAAGGTTTGATCAAAGTTTAGGTTAAATCCATTAATGAAAATTAAGGGATTTAAGAATTTCAAGGATTTTAAATTTGGAATTTAATTTTTTCCTTTTGATTGATTGATTTATATATTTATATTTCATTTATATATGTGAATATAAATGAGGATATAAATAAGTTTGAGAAAATCCCAAGGATTTGAATAGGTTTGATCAAGGTTTTTTGAGTTGATTTTGGTTAAGTCCTTTAATGGAAAATTAAAGGAATTTAAGAAAATTTTCATGAATTGATTTGGAATTTTGAATTTGATTTGATGGGTTTGAATTTATTTCATTTATAAATATGAATATAAATGGATATGAATAAAATTAAATTTAAGAAAATTTTCATGAAATTTGGAATTTTGAACTTGATTTGATGGTTTGAAATATTTCATTTCATGAATATAAATGGATCATGAAGATCTTGATTTTAAGTTTAGATGTTGTTAAGTCCTTAAGAAAGGGTTAATTTGACTTAGGAATTTTGATGGAATTTGATCATGGCTTTCAATCATGGATTTCAACAATGGAATTGAATCATGGAATTGATTTTATTTTGAGAAAATAAATTGGAATTGATTTGGAGTTTGACTTAAAAGAAGGAAAGTGAGGAATGGTTTAGGCTAAGGATAGGAGATTTTCTTAACTCCCCTAAGGCATGACCTACTCCTATGGTTAACTCTTCTAAGTCTTCTAGGGCTAGGGGAGAGTGTCCACCACACTAATTAGATGTGTCTTAAGACTATAAAGTCTAAGAAGTCTAAGCCTAAGATGGAGTGTTGAGAGCTCATTCTAAAAATGAGGTCAACAAAGGGGAATAGGTGTGGTGTGACAAGAACAACATATTATTGGTGTTGACCAAAATGATCAACAACATCAAGAGATCACAAAACACTAAACTATCTATTCCAAGAAAGAAAGAATCCAGAGCTTGTGTGGCTCTACTTATGTCCAAGACATAAGAGAGGAAGAAATCCACTAAGGGATGAGTGTGAACCTTCCACTAGGGAAGCGGTTCAAGTCATCTACAAGGAGATGAAAGGTTGATTTGATTTGAATCTCAGAGAGATCTCCACTTGGGGAGAGTTGAATTTTGTTTGAAATTTTGTTAGGTTTTATTTTTTAAATGAACCTAGTTTGTGGGTTGTCTTGAATAAGCCATGGAGGCTAAGACCTAACTCGATTTTTACCAATCCAAAGGGGTAGTCTACTAAGCACATAGTAGGACTAACCAACCAAGGGATGCCTTTTGATATGCATACTATCTTGGGAAGAAAGCATAGTAGACTTACATCTCCAAAGTAGAGACCATTCGGGTAATCTATTGGCAAGGCAATAGATTGAACCCAACCTAGGGCTGACTATTGAGTGAATGCCACTGGGGACTTAGATCAACTCAAAGATAGTCAAGATTGATTTCATTTTTAGATTTTTTTATTTTGATTATGATGGATCCCATAGGTTTGCGATGAACCACATTGAGTAGGGGCTATGCAAGCTTAGACCTAACTCAAATTTACCAATTCAAAGAGATAGTCTGCCAACCACAAAGTAGAACTATCCAACCAAGGAGAAGTGCCTTTTGGTGTACAATGGTCAAGTCTTAAGAAGAATGCACAAGGACTCACATCTTTTAGAGACAAGAAATCATTGGGGTGATCAGTTGCTTTGGGCAACAAATCAAACCCAACCTAGGGATAACTATTGAGTGGATGCCACTCGGGGACTTAAATCAGCTCAAGAATAGTCAAGATTAATTTTATTTTTAGATTTATTTGCTTTGATGGATTCTGTCAATTTGTAATGGATCAAACTGAGAAGGAGCTTGTAGAAGCCTAGACCTATCTCAGATTTACTAAACCAAAGGGTAGCTTCTACGGGATGGGAACTATCCAACCAAAGGAGTGCCATTTGGTTTGAAATGATCAATTTAAGGGAAGAAAGCTCGAGGACTCACATCTTCCACTAGAAAAGATCACTAGGGTGATCAATTTCTTTGGGCAACAAATCAAACCCGACCTAGGGTTGCCCGTCAATTTGCGACAATCATGCTAGAAAAAATGTGTCATAGTCTTATATCTTTCAAAGCGATATGACTGCCGGGGTAACTTATTTATGGAAAAATAGATTGAACCTGACCTTAGGGTGACTATGGAGTGAGTACCAACCTGGGGATTTATCTCAACTCAAGTAGTCGCAATTCTATAGAGTTCAACACGCCTAAAGATAGGATGTGCTTTAGAAGGGGCCCTTTGGCTTGAATCTAATCCATAAGTGAATTAATTTTTTTTGTTTGTTTATTTAGTTTTTGTTTATTTATGGACCCATTAGTTTGAGGGATCAAATTGAGAAGGAGCTTATATTACTAAACCTATCTCGATTTAAACCAAGGGAGAATTTATATCCATTGAACAAATTTTCAACCATGGGGTGGCTACTAGGAAAGGGAATTGTTCAATCCAAAAGTAACCGTGGTCTAAATGGGGTCACAAAGGACTTGATCCAAATAGAGTGCCCATAGGGATGGGGCGGTAAAGGCTTAATCCAACACCTGAGAAGATGACATGGTATATCCAATAGGTATTCAATGTCCAACTCAAGGAGAAAGCAGGACTCATATCAAGAGTGGTGTACTCACCGGGTGAGTTTCAGTCATCACATAGCACATCAATAGGTGCCATCAATTTGCACAATCGCCTAGGAAGAAAGCTCGGGACTCACATCCTCCTATGGCGGAATTCGGGATAGTCTATCTTCACTCGGAGTGCTATTCCGACTAGGGTGACTTGAATGCCTAGGGGACTTATCAACTCAAAAGTAGTCAAGAGGAAAGGAGCCTCTGGGGACTTATCCTAAACCTCAAATATACTCAACCTAGTTAGCATGATGGCTAGTTCAAGAAGAAAAGCAGGACTCACATCTTCTTAAAATAAAGTCAACATGAGGTAGCTTGGTGGGTGAAGATACCATACTAACAAGGCTCATTGGTTTTCAATGATCAAGTTAGGAAGAAAGCTGGGGACTCACATCCTCCAAACAAATGACCAGGGTGACATACTAGCGAGGTAGCATGTGACAGACCTAGAAATAATGAGTGAGTGCCATGGGGGCTTGCTCCCACATCAAATAGCAGATAAAAGATTTGTGTTTGTTGTTGTATGTGTTAAAAGGAATAGGATGCCTGGGGACTCTTACACCTACCTTAAAACACTGGGGAATTATGAAATGATGCCACGGATGGCAACAAGAATTCCCACTAAGAAAGGATGCCGCTTGGGTTCTCTCACACCTAACTTAGTTATGCTAATCGAAATAGGATGCCTCTCGGTTCTCTTACACCTATTCTAAAGCATCAGGAGATTGTGTTTGTGTTATGAAAGAGGGATAGGATGCCATTAGGGGACTCTTATACCTACCCTAGACACGTCATGGTGGATTCGCAAGATAAGCAAACAATGCTTCGAAAGAAGAGACGATTTGATGAATTGAATCAGATTTTATTCTTTTTATTAATGAATTATTTTCAAACAAGTTTTATTTCATGGGATATTTCTTTAGATAGAGCCCATTAATTGGAAGCATCGGGTGTTCCCCTTTACAATCAATAAGTTGATAAGATCCTCCTTGGTAGGCCTTCTCTATGACATAGGGGCCTTCCCAAGTGGGTTCAAACTTGCCTCCCATCTTTTGACAAGAAATAATTGGTCTCCTTAGGACTAACACAAGTTCTCCTACTCAAAAAGACCTAGGGTGGACTAGTTTGTTGTGAGCTTGAATCATTTTGGCCTTGTACAACTCGAGGTTCTAGCACGCCCATAGGTGACTTTCCTCCAAACCTTTGAGCTCTTCTAACTGTAACTTTGCATTCTACTCGGTAGTGATCTTATTACCCAATGCTATCCTTAGTGATGGGAGTTGAACTTCTAAGGAAGAACTTTGACCCATACACTAAGGAAAATGGGGTAGAATTGAGTTGGAGTTGTATATGGCAGTAGGCCCATAAAGCTTCAACCAATTGCTGGTTCCACTATCTTGTTATCATCAAGAGTCTTCTTTAGTATCACGGATGAGAGTTTTGTTGAATCTTCAAACCATTAGCTCGGGTAGTAGATGGTGGAGTATCTCCAATCTATACCATGTCTTCAAAGCTATTGATCTTCATGCTTTTGAATGCGTACCATTATAATATAATTCATTGAGGCACCCAAACCTATATATGATATGGTTCCTCGAAGCACATGGTGGTGTGACCTCTGAGTGGGATGGCTTCCACTTAGAAAAGTAGTCAGTAGCAGCTAAGATGAATCGATGCCCCTTGGAAGAAGGAGGATCGATCGGACCTACAATATTGATACCCCAACACTCAAATGGCCATGAAGCCAATGTAGGGTGTAGAATGTTGGGTGGTTGGTGGAGGACCACACCTTGCACCTAATATTGATGGCATCTTCTAGCCATGTCCATGCAATGTGATCATAGAAGGCCAATATCAAGTCTTTTGATCTTTCATCTTCTGGACCTACATAGACAGTGTACCATTATAATACCATGGGCTTCATGTTTGTCTAAACAATGTAACCACATTTGGTCAAAGGACCGGATACAGGTGCCATCAGAGCATAGGAAAGAGCTCTATTTCACGATGGGCTTGAGATTTCTCTTGAGGTAGTTTGCTGGTGTTCAAGTAATCTATAAATGGTTGCCTCCAATCCAGCTCCTTATCCATTTTGGCAATGATAACCTCTACTTTGAGAGAAAGTCTCTCGATGAGTTCCGAATCAATAAGGGATAAGACTTGTCTATTTTGGACCCTTATTGAAATGGACTCATCTTTTGGACATGCCAACTCTTTGGCAAGTTTTGCCAAGGCATGCTACTGTTCTCGAGAACCTTGTAGATGGTGACTTTTGGGAATCTGGCCAACAACTTCATGGTATACTCATAGTAATGATGAAGCTTGGGTTTGAGGACCTAGGACCAACAATCGGTTGATGTGAGAATCCCAAAGATGTTGATGCTCTTGACAGATAGTGATGGCTAACTCAAACTAATCAAAGCCTCATAGTCGCCTTGTTGGTGCGGGGTTGGAAAGATAGTATGAGAATCTCATCACATCATTTGGAGTTAGAAGAACTATTACCCTGCCTTTCATGGGAGAATAGATCATGGTGCTTCACCTTTAAGAAAAGAAGCAGCACCATCAAAATACATCTCCCATCGGTGGTTGTTGACCTCCCCTAAGTTCATGATTTGTTCATTGGGGAGATCATCACTAAGCAAAGAATCAACAGGAAGTGGGTGTGCTTTTAAGAAATTTGCTAGTGTCTGTCCTTCTACCACACAAAAGGGTACAAATGTGATATCAAATTGCGAGACTATCATGGACCAACATGCCAAATGTCTGGAAAGTGTTGGCCGTGTCATGAGAAATTATAGTGGATTAGTTCAGGAGATCAAGTTCACCTTATGAGAAAGCATGTAGTGTTGTAGCTTCTGAGATGCAAAGATCAAAGCTAAGCAATGTTTCTTAATAGGCGGATAGTTTGCTTTAGCGAGGGATGAGATCAAGGTAGTAGAGTGTTTCCTTCCCTCATTGGCTTGGGCAACAGAGCACAAGAGAGTCATCCAATGTGTAATAAAGGATCAATTGAGGATAGAGGCTACAACTGGCTTCACCAAGTATTCTTTGATGTCTTTGAATGCATGTTGGCACTTGTCATCCCACTTGAACTTGGCATCCTTTTTGACAAGTGCTAAGAATGGCTTGCATCTCCTTGATAAGTTTGAGATAAAGCATCTTAGATATGCACCATCCTTGAAAGGATCTGAGTTGAGTTAAACTCTTAGAGGTGGCATTTCTAAGATAGCTTTGATCTTTTTTGGGATCTATTTCTATTCCCAGTGTCGAACAACAAACCCAAGGAATTTCCAGTGACTGAATGCACACTTAGGATTCATTTTAAGGTTATATTATCTTAACCATTTGAAAACTACTCTCAAGTCAAGAGATGGTCTTCCTTTTCTACTCTTGACTAGATCATCAAATGTAGCACTCAACTTGATGGATGAGTTTGTTGAAGATCAGTCATGGCCCGTTGGTATGTAGCACCAACATTTTTTAAGGCGAAAGGCATGACCTATAATAGAAGATTCGATGTGTTCAAAGTAGTGTTTCTTTTATCTTCGGAGACATCTTGATTTGGTTATAGATGATCCATCCATGAAAGAGAAGATTGCATGAGATGAGGCAATGTCCACCATTAATTTTAGTATAGAGGAAACTCATCCTTAGGACATGCCTTGTTTAAGTCCCTAAAATCACATAAATGTGAATTTGGCCATTCTTCTTCTTAACTGGGATGACACTAGCTAACCAGGTAGGATATTTTTCTTCCTTGATGAAACCATCATCGATCAATTTTTTAACTTCAGAAATGACTTATTGTTCAATTTCTAATCATATGCATCTAGGAGCTTGCATAATAAGGGTAACATTTGGGTCTATTATAGCTTGTGAATTGCATCATGGAGATAATCGAGGGCATTTACTCCATGTGAAGTAGTCTTTAAACTCCCAATAGCCTAACTAAGTCATTGGTTTCTTCTTCATTCAACAATGAACTGATGTATGTCGAGGATTTTCTTCTCGAGGTTGATTTCTTTTAGCTTATCGATTGTTGAATGAATCTCCTCTTCAAATTTTTGGTTTTTGACTTGGAGATCATCTGATCATCTAAAGTTTCTAAACACACATTCTCATAGAGTTGGGGATGTGAGAAGAACCTATCGATTCCAAATGATTGGTAACAACCAAAGCAATAATCTTCATCATCGACCGACCCACTATGTAATCCTAGTCCGCTCTGATTGTGCTTCCTCATGTATTGTTCCATAATTTTTCAAAATATTCTAACTACTTGGACCAAGTGTGAGGAACTAAACCTTTATATAAGATTTTGAACACAAGTGAGTAAAAGTTAAAAAAGGTAATTCCATTAATTTTTTTAAAGTATCTTCCTCAAGTCCTACATCGCTCGACTTGAGGATGATGAACCCAAAAGAACCTCTTTTTTGTGTCACTAAAGACTTAGGTACTTCCTTAACTACTAAACCTTCAACTTTCAGAGATGTAAGTGAGGTAAGAGCTAAGGTTCCCAACTGCTGCTAATAGTTTCACATAAACCAGATTTGAATACTTTGCTTTGCTTGGAGGCCTGGTCTTCATCTTTGGTTTGATCAAAAGTCACCTCCAATGGAACCCACCGAGAGGGTCGGTATACTAATCACATTGACTCATCCTCGAGCTGGATTCCAAGTCTATGTGAATAGGGGTTCTATGAACAAACACAACCTCTATTCAAGGCCAACTAGGGGTCTCCCACCTCTAGAACTCCTGCTTATCTCTACCTAAGGTTGAGCCATCCTACCCACATGTCCATATGATGGAATGAACTGTGGGTGGAATGTGATATGCGGATCCACTTCTTCTTCAATTCCCTTTCTTGCTCACTTGGACTTTCCTTTTTCTTTTCATTTTCTTTTATCTTTTCTTTTGTTTCATTTTCTTTTGCTTTTGTATTTGTATTTGAATTTTATCCAAGTTCATAAGAAAGGGTGTTTTGAGGAAGATAATAGGTCACATCCCCATAGATCTCATCCTCTCTAATGAATGGCTTTTCATCTGCTGACATGACTCAATTCCATCTTGAACTTGATGTATTGATGAAGGAGGATGGAACAATCTTGTTCTGATGTATCCAAGGCCTACCAAGCAAAGCAGTGAATGAAGTATTCGAAATCAATGATGCAGAACTTGGCTTCAATCTTTCAGTCACTAATCTCTAATGGTAACACTATAGAACCTAAAGCTCACTTGATCATTGAATCCTCTCAACATCATCATCTCCTGAGAGTAGAGATATCAATTCAAATAAAAGGGTCTTTAGACTCATAATGTTTAATGCACCTAAATCCATGAGAACCTCAGTCTGAAATATCCATGTCGATCAGAATGTATAGGGAGGCTCCAAGTCCCCGAAGAAGGTCTTCATCGTGAAGGTGATCCCTTGGGCTTCTTTTGCATAATGTGCTTCCTCACCTATAGCTACCGAGCTAAGCATATTTCGTGATCAAGGAGAGCCTTGATTAGTGATTCCCTCATCTCTTTGGATAAGACAAGGCATCATATATGCTTAGCTTAGATGACAACTTTCTTAGATGAGAAAGGACATTGTAGTCCAGGTCTTCCACAAGCATATCCAAGGGTGGAGCATCTGTGGAAGGGCTGATCTTACCAATGACTTGTTTCTCTATCTAGAGGTGCTGCCCTAGGAGGTAGAACCTTGCCACTACGGAGGTTGACTTCGATAATCCTTTGAGGCAAGGTGGTGGTAAGTTATACCTACACTTCAGGCTCACCTACAGCTTCTCCTTTGGGACTCTTGATGATTCCAAGTCTATCTCAAGAGGTGAACCATAGTATTCGTGAGTTGGATCCAACTCAATCAAAAGAGGAAGATCAAAATTGTTATAGTTTTAGACTTGAAGAGTTATCATTAGGAATAGAAGAAGACAACTCATCGAAGAGAGATATAATTCAAATTAGCTTTATTCTTCAATTTCTTGGAAGTATTTGGAGGTACAAAGTAGAAGTCAAGTGAGTGGAGTAAGGATTTGATGCCCTTATCCGCTATACAAGAGTTCTACTAGTAAGAAATAGAAAATGGAAATGAAGAAGTCACCTGTGGAAGCTACAATGAAAGGTGAGTCGACATGGTCGGTGGCTATGCTAAAGGGCTATCCTGGGCTGACACATACTGCTGCTACTACTGAGCTCCCACTTTCCTAGAGTTGGCACAACTTGCAAACCTTCCTTGGTGTTGGAGGTTTGAGAAGAACTGCAAAGGAAAGCTTCTTGATCTTCTGATTATTTTCTTAGAGGTTTTAGACAAAGAAATGTCCCAACCTTCTTTGGTTTTGGTAGGATCGCTTGTATCCCCAAGGATTACCCTAATGGAACTAGAAGGTTGTTCCACAAGGTATTCCTTTGGGATAATGACAGCACCGGTCTTGAAACTATGTTCAAGCCAATCCTTAAATGTAAAGCAATCCTCCAAAATGTGGCCTAGCATATGGTGGTAAGGGCAAAAGTTTGGATCATGACTTTTGCCTACTTCCTCCTCTCTAGGTTGGTAAAAAAAAATCGTTTCTTTAAGAGATTCTTAAAGATTTTGATTACCTCCCTCTTAAAAGAATAAGGTTTATTAAGCTCATCTAAAAGAGTAGGTGGACCATAGCTACTAGGCAGTGGATATGCATGCATGTGGTGGTATGGTGGATGGTGGTGGTCGTGGAGGCTGGTGGAGGCCATGGCCCCTCGGTGGTGGCAAAGGAGGTGGAGGTCCGAGGTCATGGTCACTGACCGATCTCTAGCTTCCCCTTGTCAACTCGCTCGCTCCGTTTCTTCTCATAAACCTTTTGATTTTTGCTTTGGCAACCGATCAAAAGGAAACTATTTGCCTCTCCTTGTAGACTAGACCTTGCTTTCAAATGTCTTTATGGTGAAGCCCTTAAGCATGAAGGCAACGGGCCATGGATATTCTTCAAGAGAATCTCAATGGCATGCTATTCGCAAGTATGGTTCACACTTCATACTGTTATGCCATGAGAATATAATCAACAAGTGACTCACCCGAGTGCTACAACGAGATCACCTATAATAACCTTTATCGAGCCAAAGAAATCTCAATGAAGAGTTGCTCTAACTCACAAATGTCTTATGAATCATAGCTCAAGATACCAATCAAAGCAATACCACTAGCTACGATAAAGAGTCTAAAGAGTAAAGCATCACACGCACAACAACTACCTCAAGTGAGCTATGTGCCTTGATTCCCACCACCATCAAGCTCTGAAGGAAGGAGGCATGAAAACCCTTGGGATACTTGGATGCATCAAATTCCTCGGTAGGGTCTACCCTGATGATCCTCCGCTTGAGCCAAAGCTTCCTTCACCTACTGCTCAACCATGGATTTTAGATCTTTTTTCATGTATGGAGGTACTCCACTACCTTCCTATACAGACTAGTGCTACCTTGCTCAACGGGAGGTAGAGTCTTAACTGGATCTAAGACATGCACTAGTTCAGCCGATGACATCGAATGTTAGATGAACTGGGGCTTACTTTTGAAGCACCGACATCGCTAACAAGTCCCGCAACTGCTATCCTATCAATCATTTGTATTTTACCTTAACTGCATCTGAGGTCATGGGGGATGGTGTCCTTGATCAACCTCATCACCTTCCATATTTCCCTAAGAAGAGAACCTCTAGTCTCGACCATGATGCGCCTAAATCCCATCAAATCATCTTCATTGGGATCAAAGTTGACTCTTTCTTTATCAGACCAAGCATACCCTAAGATATCTTTTTTCTCCATAAAATAGTGTGCAACTATCTCATCTAAGGATAGATCAAACTCTATAGGTATAAATAGCTTGGGCTAATTGATGTGATTGCTATCATGAATTGAGAGAGGCACCGACCTCACCAAGTCGGGAGTCAATCCTATGCGGACTGCACTCACTAGAAGAATGATAATCTCCACTGATGCACAATGGGTAACAATCCTTGGATGATCCTCACCACTATTACCACTATCTCATCGAATATCTAAAGTAGTCACCATCTCCATATTCAGCTGAATGGGTGGAGTTGGTGAAGGAAACCATGATGCTCGGTCACCATTTTTCATCACCATCAGTAAGGTCGGGAGAGCTCATACCACAAATGGGTGGTGAGGAGGAGTGGATCCCTGGCCATATCAAATTACATTTCTCCTGATGCCTTCATGGCCTGGATGGAATGGCGATGTCGGAATCGCATGGCGGCGATGTGGAGTAAGGAAGGGGGGGAGACACCACTCACTTTGTGTGATGGTTGATCTCTCATGATGATAATTTGCAGGGATAAGATTAAATCAAAAATCCAGGGATCCCAAGGAATTACACTGCTATGACAATGGAAAGAAATATCACAGGTATTCCTTAGGAGGCAAATTCTCAAAATCTATTAAGGATGATTATGGATTCACTATGGTGATTATCGATGCATTCTAAAAGGGAAATGCTTGATGGCTTATTTTTTGGAATGAGGATGAGAGCTACCTACTTAATGTGGGGAGCTAAAAAGTGGTGGGAGTGTTAGCACCATGGTGTGGGAAAACTACCTCAGGGATGATGTCAAGAATGGAAACAATGGGGTGGGTACCCACCTTTCCTCTTCGATAGGTCAAGGGGTAAGTACTGGTTTAATTCACCCCATTTCCTGCTGAATGAGGGGAATGCCCTCACAAGTGATCTTGGCCCCTCCATGGCCAAAGTGGATCAAATGGGTGTGATCCAAGGGGAAGTCACCTGATCTAAAGGCTAGATCCATGTCATGAGGGAAGGTGAAGATAAATTTCTGTGATCCTACCATTAAACTGACTGAAACTGAAACTGAAAACTGCATTGATTGAAAGAAATCTACAATGAGAAATGAACTTGCATCAATTTTCTGTCTCCAAAGATTTTGAATTTTTGAATTTTTAAAATTTGAACCCACATCCAACAACTTGGAAGTGTTAAGTGGGTTCAAATAGATTTGGAAAGATTGATTGAAAGAGGAATTTGAATATGAATCCAAACTTCAACAAAAAATTTGTTGAAATATGGATTCAAAATTTTGATAAGATGCTTCCATAGGTTCATTTTGTTTTGAATTTGAATTTTTATTTGATTTGAGGACCCTTTCCTTTAACAAATTTGGGTATGTTAAAGTAAGGGTCAAATGATTTTATGTTGTTTGAATGTTTTGAAATTTTCACTTACTTAGCAAATTTAAGTATGCTAAGTAAAGTGAAAGTGATTGTTTCTTCTTTGAAAATTTTGTTTTGTTTTGATTTCAAAATTTTTTGGAATTCTTACTTTAGCAAATTTATGTATGCAAAGTGAAGAATCCAAGTGTATTTTGTTTGATTTTGAAAAATAGGATTCTTAGCAAATTTAGGTATGCTAAGAAAATCCTAAGTGTTTCATTTGTTTGGAAAGTTTTGATTTTTTTTTTGAAAGGTGATCCTTTAAAATATGCTAAAGGATCTAAGTGATTTGTTTTGAAATGAAAAAGTGGATATTAACTTTAGCAAATTTGGTATGCTAAAGATGAAGTCCCACTTGGTTTTTTGAATGAAAAATTTCACTTAGCAAATTTGAGTATGCTAAATGAAATTCCAAATGGTGTGTTTAAAATTTTGATTTATTTTTATTTGAAAATGGAAACTTCTCCTTAGCAAATTTGGTATGCTAAGGGAAGAAGTTCCAAAGGTGTTTTGAAAATTTTCTTTTGATTTGGAAATTTTACTTAAATTTGAGTATGTAAATGAAGTTCCAAAATATGTTTAAAAAATTTTGAATTTTGATTTGGAAACTTTACTTAACAAATTTGTATGTTAAATGAAGTTCCAAATATTTAATTTTGAAAATTTTGATTTGATTTCAATTTTAACAAATTTGGGTATGTTAAATGAAGTTCCAAATGTGTTTTGAAAATTTTGATTTTGGATTTGGAAACTTCTTAACAAATTTATGTTGTTAAATGAAGTTCCAAATGTGTTTTGAAATTTTTTTTGAAATATGATTTGATTTTGATTTTGGATTTGGAAACTTCACTTAGCAATTTGAGTATGTTAAATGAAGTTCCAAATGTTTTGAAATTTTTTTTGAAATATGATTGTTGATTTTAATGTTTGAAAAGAGGATCATTCAACAAATTTAAGTATGTAGAATGGAGATCCATTTTATTTTGAAATATGATTTTATTTTGTGTGTGATTGTTGCTTTTTGAAAGAGAGGAATTCCAACTTAAAACATATGTGAGATATGTTAAGTGGGATTTCCTAAATGATATTTTATTTTTAGTTGAGAATGAAATCTTCATTTAATAAATATTAAATGAAGGTATCATGTGTGCTTTTTGAAAATTTTGATTTTGTTTACAAATGAACTTTCCATTCAATAAGTGTGAATGTATTGAATAGAAGAATTCATGTGTGCTTTTTGAAAAGTTTTATGATTATGATTGTAATTTTCTTTTGGAAAAATATGATTAATTATGAAATCTTCATCAAAGTGAATTGAAAGAATATGCTCATTTATGCTTTTGGAAAATGTTATTAGTTTCGTTTCTTTTTTTTTTTTTGAAAATCCCTACATGTAACAATTATGACAATTGTTAAATGAGGGTGATAAAAATTTGAAAATATTTTATTAAGTGCATTTTTTGAAAAGGTGCTTTTGAAAAGCAAAGTTCTTTATGAAGATTTATTATTTTGAGGATGAACCTTTCCTTATCATTAAGATGATACGGAGAAAGTCTTAAAGATGTTTCTTTTTTATTTTAGATCTTTTTATTTTACCCATTGGAGGAACCCAATGGGAGTTTTAAGACCAACAAGGAATATGGTCCTAAAACCTAAAGATGTTGGCTAACTCAACTCAAGAATGAAATGACCTAAGTGCCAATGGAAAGAAAGATAGTCTTGGATTCATACTAAAGTACAAATCCACTATCGATACTCAAATACAATGATCATTTACCAAAGATGGAGAGAGGAACCATCCCATGGAGTTGTCGAAAAATGGTGAATAAAATTCTATGGAGTCGCCTTTCAAATATTTGGAGAAAAGAAAGAAGAGGCCTTATAGAAATTCATCTTGGTAAGATGCCACACAAATCTATAGATGCACTTATTCAGGTGGATTGAACGCCATCAAGGTATAGTGTATCATCTCAAAAGATAAGTCACTACCCTTAATGGAACCAATCACCTCAATAAGGACTGAGATGAGGTACATAGTAGAGATTATTCCCTACTTTACATAAAAAAAGGAAGTTATTTTAAATCAAGTTGTTCTACAAGGGCAAGTCCCCATAGTTAATTACATCCTAAAGGATAGATCCTTAGGAAAACTCTCACAAGGTAAATAATGTTGTCTCTGAAGATTTCAATAGGAAGGACTATCAATCGATTGATTTATATTTTTGAAAGATCAAATGGGATTGATCAAAATAGGGAGTTATTATCGAAGATAAAAATGGAAACAGCAGGACATGCTCACGATGCTAGAAAACCTAACGAGCATCTCAAACTATCCTAAAATTGGGCTTTACATTTTAGAAATTGATTTAGTTTGTTTAAGTTGCATTTTTGTTAGAATTTTAGGACTTAAGATTCCTTAAGACAAGATTAAGGAAATGCCTAAGAGGTGAGGAATTATGCTTATGGCCCACAAAGGGGAGAAGTAACCTTAAACTAAATCTTGGGAGCAAGGCAAGCAACCTAAATCTAAGGAAATAATGGTTTGCTCCACAAGAGAGGACAAACCAATGATTTTCTTACAACTTGTTAGGTGGGTAAACTAACTTTACTATTTTAAATATGTAGGCAAGTTTTATTTATGTGATAACTAGTTGTTTTATAAAGAGACTAAGTCCAGACTCACTCCCTAAAGAAACTAGATCATGAAAAGGGACATGCTTCAAATGACCTAACTCTAATTTTAAATTTCATTTATTATCATACAATCATTTTGACTAAATAGATTTTATGACTATTGCATGAGAAAGTAGATCCAAAATCAATTTAGAGGTGAGTTTCCACCATACCTCAAAGGTCAAATTCATGAAAGATGGAAGCTCTAATCAAGGTGAAATAAGATGCTATGCATGATATTATAAAGAAAAGAATCATCCCTTTCTAACTCTTTTATCTTGATTTTAATCCTATGCTTTAGATGAGGTTATGAATTATTTAATTTTAGTTTGAATTATTAAGTTGAGTAAAAGATTTATATTTCCCTAAAGAGCCTAATCCACATCCAGGCCATACATAAAAGTAAGACCTGATGTACGGATTATGCTAAGGGGTATAAGCACTAGCAAGCAAGAAGCATTTATATTTTTATTTATGATAGCTTAGGACAATCCTCAGTAAAAGAATAGTTAGACTAAGCATCCTACCATTCATTCTATGAGCATACACCCTAACATCCGTCTAAAACATTCATCACAAAACAAAAACATAACAAACCATGCATCACTAACCTAAAGCTAGAAGTGGTGACTTAGGCTAATGTGCTTTGAAGGTTTGTGTGGGCATGCTTAGCTTAGGACTTTAGGTTCAAATTTTCTAAGTGTGAAGACATGTTCAACTTAGAGGAGGGTTTCATTTAAGTTGTTTAAGTGTTTTGGGTTATTTTTTTATTTCATGTTTTAGTTTGATTTGAATGGAACCTACAATTAATTACTAAGTTATGAAGAGAGGGAAAGACAAGAAAAATTCTCTTTCCTTCCCTAATCCTTAAGTAATCTCTAAGGTAAGTTCACATTTTAGTTTCATTTAAGTGAATTATTTAATTACATATTTTAATTAATCCTAAGTTTAGAAAAACTCTAAACAAACCTATCCAAAAAGAAAGGCATTTTAAGATTAAGAAAATGAATCAAAATTCACATAACATACATTACTTCAATTCTTTCCCAACATATATAACATGCATATGGATGGACCCTAAGCATATCTATACATGCAAATGAGATAATTAACACACTTTATGATGCATGCTAAGTAATCCATTTAAGAAAATTTAGAAGTTTAAATGCATGATTTTCTTAAGTAGAAAAGATTTTATCCAAAATTTCACATACATGCATGAAAGTAGAAAGGCATAAGTGAGTACAACACCATTGTTAACCAGAGGTGTAAGGAACAAGACCTACTTAGGGCTACTTAAAGCCTCATAACCTTGGGGTTTTCCAAACTAATATACCACTTTTCTTAAGAACTGACATACACATAAAGGAAATGAAATGAAGAAGGAATATGCAAAAGTTATTTAATGGTTTCATTTTTGTTTATGAAATTTATTAATGCAAATGTAGGCAATACTTCTTAGATGAGAGCATAGGGATGAATAGGATTTAGAATTAAATAACTATTGGGTTCTTTTCAAATGAACCCTACATCTTACCAACCCATATTCAAAACTATGCTAACATAAGAAAGGAAAGAAAGGCTACACTAAACATGGCTTTATAATTCATCACATGCAAACTAATAATTAAGATATGAATAGCACACTTTCAGATTTGATGTTTCATTTATAGGTTTTGAAAATATTTTGGGTTTAGTAGTGATAATAGTCACTAATATTTTACTTTAGCCAACACATGCACATTTGATATAAAGTAAATAATTTTATTAAAACTTTGAAAATAAGAAATCATGGATTCATAAATCATATGGCATACAATTTAACATGTTGGGAAAGATCTAAAGCAATGTAATCATGTAAAGAACTTACTTTACTTAATTCCTAAAGACATTCTTAAAGAATAAGAAAACATAGAATAAATCAAAGAGAATTTCAAAATGATTTTATTTGTTTGAAGTTTGATTTAATTTTGAAAAGGTGAGATGAGTTTACTTTTCCTAACCCATTCCCACATGTGTTTTGTATTTTAGTTTAATTTTCAGATAATTAAATCCATTTTTAAACATTGATTAGGTTAGGTATGCATTAAGTGACTTAATTAACCTTACACCACCTTAGAAAAATTAACTAAGTAATTATGAGCCAATGAGATGACATAAAACCCACAAGGTTTGTAAATTTGCAATGCACCTAGTAATGAAAAGGACTAATGCAATTTAGCTCACAATTAATAGTTAATTAAGCTAAGGGGTTTAGCTTAAGTACTTTTAGAACACCCTTTCACATTTATGAAAGGGGTTTTAATTTCTTTAATTAAACTTAGGCCATTAAATAGCTAAACATCTACCCAAGGTAGATTAATTAAGTTCTATAGGTTTTTAGAAATTTTAAAAATTATTTAAAGGGGTAATTAATAAATTAACCCTTAATTAAGAATGGGGTTAAGGAAAGAAAAGGGAGTTTAGGGAATAGCTTAGGGGAGATCCCCCAAAATTATTCCCTAAAACCCCTACTCACTGGATCTAACCTTAATCCAACTTAATCATAGGGAAAATCCAATTACATATATTAATTACCCTTAATTAGAAAGGGTAATTAGGGAATGAACTAGTAATTTCCTAATCAAGGCCTCAATAAATCTCAAGAAATTAGAGAGAGGTCATCCCCAAAAATAAACCCTAGAAGTTTGAGATTAATTGTGACTTAATTGGGAATACTATTAACTAACATTCCCAAAGAAATCTAATTTCAAAGAAAAAGGGAAATCAAACTACATTGAAAACATTTTAAAAATATTCTAGATGGAATTTTCTATTCATAGCATTTTTCCTTATATATATTTTTATTTTCTTGAGTTATGATTTTAAGTTTTGAATTAATTAGAAAATTAAATAATCCCTAACTAATCCTAATACCCACTCACGCATGGTGGTCAACATGCTTTACATGCATCACACCGTGTGCCCCCTACTTAAGTTATCACATCAATGGGCGGACCCACTTTTATCCTAATCAATCAAAGATCGAAAGAGGATACACCACATTTATAAAGGATAATTTCTAAAATGTGGAAATAATCTTAATCGTCATCTAAAATGGGATGGATGGGAGATGGCCGAAGTTCTTCCGAGATGAATGCAATCGCTCAAATCCAAGGGAGATAGATCCTTCATGATTCAAGACTTAACCCACACCATCTAAAGGACCAAAGCCAATAAAGGTGGATTTTACTTGAAATGGAAATTTCTTTAACAAAAGACCAACACCTCATAGCCTAAGTGGTCAAAAATTCACTAACCTCACCAGAGGTAATCACCAGCACTCGAGATTGATGAGATAGCTTCATCTAGTGGAGACGAAGCGCTATTGAAGTTTTTAGCTCTTGAGGTTAAGTGTAGAGCTCGATGGACCAACTTCACTCCCCTTGCAGCTTTGATTGAATTGATCTTCCCCTTGCCTCTAGAACTCAATTGAGCAAGCTGCTAATTGGTCTTAGATGATGAGTGTAAAGGAATTTAAGTGGGATCAAATGAGGAACTCACCAAGAGACTCCCCTATTTTGTGCAAACTAAAGAATGGAAATCAAATCTCTAGGACATTGGGAGCTCTGAAGGTTTCTAAAGCTTCCCAGGTTCTAATTGAATGTGTGGCAAATGAAAATTTTAGTGGATTAGGGGGAGTATATCTCCCCCTATGGAAATCGGACGGCTGAGCATAAGCTTGTCATTTTGATCCATTTGACAACATAGGATGAGTTGTTTTGGCTGTTAGAGGTGTGTACATGTTCGATTTGGCCAGAGGAGTGGAAAGCTAACTCCCACGTGCATCTAATTGAGCTTTGGGGGGAGTTTGAAATTTCTTGGCCATGGGTGGCTGTTTGGTCCATGGGCTAAATGGGTTGACAAACCCATTGGTGCACCACTCATCACTAAGCCCCTTGAGATTTTAGGAGCCTCAAGTGATTGTGATGAGTGCATGACCAAAATACCCATGGGCTAGCCAAAATTTGTTCTATGGCCTAGGGTATAATGGTCATTTTGCTATTTTTTTTCAATTTGGGTATGTTTGGTATGTTGAGAGTTGGTGTTTCAATGGATTTGGAATCCATTTGATAGGTTTGGCTCATGTTGACCCATTTAGGTCAAAATGGGTCAACTTGGTCAAGTTGACCAATAGGTCAAATTGGGTCAAACCAAGGGTTGGTCAAGTTCATATGACCATTTGAAATATTTTGTTTCCTTTGGTTCAATTTGGATATAGGTTTTGGCTCATATGACTCATTTAGGTCAAATGGGTCAAGTTGACCCATTTGACCCATTTGACCTATTTATTAAGTGGGGGTAGGTTTAGGTTTGGTTAGTCATATGAGGGTATCTTTGTTTCCAATCAATTTGAGTTAAGTTCAATTTTGGCTCAACATGACCCCTTTAGGTCATGTCTCTAAGGCTAATTCTAGTTGGTCTAATTGTTTGAGGCTTTGGTCAAGTTCCACAAGTGATTTGGGACCCATTGGTTTGAATCAATTTGGCTTAGATCAAGTTTTGACACATTTTGACCCTTTAGGTCAAAATGGGTCAACTTGGGTCAATAATTGGGCTAGGCTCAAATGTTGGCTTGGTCAAGTTCAAACATAGGTCATGAGTGAACTTAGATCAATGGTTTCAATCAATTTGGCCTATGGTGGATTTGGCTATGTTAGTTTCATTTGGGTTAAGTGTTGACTTGGTCAACCCTTAGTTTGACTTGGTTTGACCCAATTTGATTGATTGATCATCCCATGATGATTGTTGATCATGAGAGGGTATATGAGTTTGGTTCAATCCAATTTGGTTAGGATCAAAAGTTGGCTCATAGTACTTTAGGTCACTTTGGGTCAAGTGAGCCTAAGGTCAAATGGCTCAAAGCTTGATTTGAAGTTGATTGATCTTGTATATGGACTTACGATTGAAATATAAATCCATTTATAAGTGCTTTGAAGTCAAATGGATTTTGATCCATTTGAAAATTTCATATTCAAAGGAAGAATATGAAATGGTTTTGGGTATGATTTTTGGTTTGAGTTTTGATTGAAGGATTGAAGTTTTAATTTATATATGAGTTCATGATTGTAGGATTGATTGAATCATGGGAGAAAATCAAGAGTTTGGCTTGATTTGAATTGATTTTTGGCTGAGTTCAAGATTTTGGCTTGAAAGGCTTAGATTTGATTTGGATTTGATTTGATTTTGGAGTTGGTTTTGATTGTTTGAATTTATATTTCATTTATATATGTGAATATGATGAATATAAATTAATCATGAGAAAATTTCAAGAATTTGAAAGAGTTTAATCATGATTTAGGTTAAATCCATTAAAGGGAATTTAAAGGATTTAATTGAATTTTAATTTGAAATTTAATTTTGAGTTGGATTTGATTGATTTATATTTATATTTCATTTATATATGAGAACATAAAATGAGAATATAAATAAATTTTGAGAAAATCCCATGAGTTTGAAGTGGTTTGATCAAAGTTTAGGTTAAATCATTAATGAAAAATTAAATGATTTAAGGAATTTCAAGGATTTTAAATTTGGAATTTAATTTTGCCTTTGATTGATTGATTTATATTTATATTTCATTTATATATGAATATAAATGAGATATAAATAATTTTGAGAAAATATCAAGGATTTGAGGTTTGATCAAGTTTTAGAGTTGATTTGGCTAAGTCCTTTAATGGAAAATTAAAGGAATTTAAGAAAATTTTCATGAATTGTTTTGGAATTTTGAACTTGACTTGATGGGATTGAATTTATATTTCATTTATAAATGTGAATATAAATGAGAATATAAATGGATCATGATAAACTCAAAGATTTGAATAAGTTTATATCACAATTTGGCTAAGTCCTTAAGAAAGGGTTAAGGACTTAGGAAATTTTGACTTAGGAATTTTGATGGAATTTTGATCATGGCTTTCAATCATGGATTTCAAGGTTTCAATCAAAATTGAATCATGGAATTGATTTGGAGTTTAAGAAAATAAATGGTTTAAAGGTGGTATGAGATTTTCCTAACACCCTAAGGCATGACCTATTCCTGGCTAACTCTTCTAAGTCTTAGGGCTGGGGAGAGTGTCCACCTAATCACTAGATGTGTCTTAAGACTAAGGAACTCTTAAAGTCTAAGAGGATCTTAAGCCTAAGATGAAGGTGTTGAGAGCTCATTCTAAAAATAAGGTTAACAATATCCTAGATTAATGTAATAAATATTTCTTCATTTGTAAATTTTGGATTCTTAAATTTGACTCAAGCTTGGCATTTAATATACCTACATGCATGATGAAAATAAGTTATGGGCCAATTTAGAAGAGGGGTATTCTCTAAGTGGGTCAAGCTTGTTTACTTATGAAATAAATGTCCCTTATATTCAAGGAAGGAAAGAAAAGATGCTTATCATATGGTTATACATTTACCACAAACCTAGTTATTTCTAAATCTTTTAGTTGATTAATTCTTAGGCTTTAAGATAAGGTTATGAGTTATATTAATTTTAATTCAAGTTGATTTGAATTTATGGTAAGAAATTTAAATTTTTAAGAGCCTACCAAAATCTAGGCAACATATAATAAACATCACACTTAAAGAAACTTAAAAAAAATACATGCCATTGTCATTGTGAAATCAATATAAATGCATCAAACAAAAGAAGTTATGGGCCAAGTAGTTTACATAAGAGAAGGAACCCTCCAATATGAGGTGAACACCTAATGACTGGTGGTTACTAGAAACTTTTCTAGTTGAAGTTCTTTGGATTGTCAAGATGCGCTATCTGTTATGCATTTTAGACATATGATCATCTGGATGTGGGTGAGTTACAAAACTTTGATCATATAGTGTAATGAATCTTTCTGCCCATTCATCTACCTAGGGGCGAGCTTCATCCACTTAGTCGAGCTTTATGTTTAATTTTCTTTTGAGACTTTTTTCACTACTTGCCATATGTGTGGTGAGTATTTTCTAGTGGGTAGCACACTTGTTTGGGTTCAATCTCATTTGATGGATTTTCAAGTCTACTCATATATTTGAATATATATTTAGCTCTTTGATTGTTCTACTCCATGTAGAGGCGACTCATGAATAGAATAGTGTAGTATTTGAAATGAGATGAGGATACCATATAGATCTAAGAGGATAATTGTTGGATTCATTAAGTATGACATCATTGAATATTATACTACCCTAAAATGTCCACTTAGATCAGAGCTATCCAATCCTAATAGAAGGATTAGACGGTCATGATTTAATCCCATAGCTTGCTGGCAAGAAACGAACACCGTTTGAGATTTCTCCTTAATCGTCAGTGATCACTGGTGAATTAAGCCACAATTTTGATTCTAAATCAACCAGGGATCGATTTAGGACCCATCCATAAGGATTGATCCAATTGGGGATCCAATTTTCTTCACAAAGCTACAAAACTGAAAAGCTTGAAGAAAAAAGGAGGGGCGTTAATGGCATACCACCATTCCAAAGATCTCCAATGGTGAGATCGATTCCATTAGCTTCACCTCGACCTAACAAATGCGTGGATGAAGTTTCGTGGCTTGTCTCCTCATGGATTGCTCCCTAGACCAATGTGCATTCGATTTAAGGTGGTGTTGGTCATTTTCCGGGCGAGGGGGATGGGTGGAGTTTTGTTTAAGCTCTATTCAACCCATAGAACATCTTGGTATTTATTTGGGGTGAAACCCATTCTTGATTTCACCATTGAGGTGTTTGCCTATTCACCAACATGTCACAAGGAGAAAGTTGGGAATGGTGGAACTTCATCTCTTGCCTAAGGTTTTGAATGAAAATGGGGAGGGAATAGCTTCCCTTCCCCACTTCCATTGTGGTCTAAAAATCCTATATTGAAGGATTTTAATGAATGAACTCAGCCATCTACGCTGGCAAGAGGTGGGATCAACTCCACTTGGTTTTGTGAACATGTTGGGATGTTCACATAAGAGAGAGGAAGGCTCCTTGCTTGATTTTCATGTTGGCTGATCCTCTCTTCTCTATTCTCTTTCTTGTTCTTCTCTTCTTCCTTCCCTTGGGAGAAGCCAACTTCTCCTTGGCTTGCTTGCTTGGGCGGCCTTCACTTGAAGGTAGCCATCCATAAGAGGTGGGATGGCATATGCATGGGAAGAGGTGGAAGAGGGGAATTTTGTTTTCCCTTCTTCCCTTCTGTCATATTTTGAAATTCCATTTTTTTTATTATTTTATGATTTATGACATTATAATCCTAGTTTGAATTGGTGTATGACATGCCTAAATTAATCTCAATTGGATTTGAGATTGGGTTTGAATCCATTTGACTTAGATTGGAAAATTGAAATAAACCCAAGTAGTTGAATTCAAAGTGTTGGATTTTAATTTAAACCTTTATTTTGAATTCAATCATCTTGAATTGATGATTGATTGAGTTTTGATTCAAATTCAATTGAATTGAATTTGAATTAGATTGATGAGTTGACTTTTGCAGGGTCACCTAAGTCAAGTAGTTAGAATAAACCCAAGGAAGATTCTTTGGCACTAAGAGGCTCTTTTTAAGAACATCCTAATTACTAATTTCATGTTGATATTAACCTCATCCAAAAATGAGGTCAACATCATCCTAAATAAGGTCTCTATAGTAGTGATTATAATTGACAAGATCTCCTGATAAGTAGTGCATAATGATAATGATCCAAACTCAACATTTTTGCATAGGGATTCCTAGAGCTGTAGCTCACCTACTTCAAGACCTAAGGTGCAACACAATCTAATAAAGAATTCATTTCTACACAGAAGCTAGAAAGCTCAAGTAAAACTTTTATGTTAATGTTCAGAAGCAGGTGTCATGGTATTGTCACTATATGACATAGGCTTTTTGAAGAGTGGCAATGTAGTGGATCTAAAGGAGCATGAGATCTCCAGATTAGATAACTATCTCTGAGCTATATAACTCAAACTATAATAGGGTGGCTTTCTACACAAGAGTCAACATCTGAGGAATCATCTTGGGTGACACTCACTATCACCCAAGTGGTGTTTGATAAGGGTGGCTCATGGCTAGTCATCAAAGTGCTAGATTTCTTTGTATGTGGGTCATCTTCAATACAAAATGATGATAGTAGACATGAAGCTACACTAGTATCATTTAACAATACCAAGGTGACATCACTCTCCATCTATCTTATTGGTGGCTCAACTACTACTAGTGAGATGAGAATATGAGTAAAGTCAGCTATCCCTATTACTCTCATACCTTAACAATCTGGTAGAGGGTTGTGAATATCTCTATCAGCTCTCTCATGAATGGGTGAAGCCTTTCATTATTGCTTCCTATTGCTACCTTGCTCTTCTAATGGTCATTTAGTAGTATGAGTTGCATGTCACGGGGAATGCAAATGTCATACTGGTCTAGCTCTCCCCAATCTATAACTGTATATGTGACAACCTAGATCCAAGAAATAAGAGAAGGTATGCTAAATCTATAGTAAAAATAGGTGACTAACTCTTGTGTAAGTCTTTTATGGGGCTAAATAAAAGCCAAAATCAGTCCCTAAGAGAAGTGAGAAAGCCCATGTTATAGAAGCTGATACTAAATGAATAAATAATGGGAGTATCCCTAGGGAATAAGTATATGTTATATCTAATATCTAGTAGTCAGAGTAGCTTGAGTGAATCCATTTAAGCCACGCTATTGGGATTGTATCCGCCAAAATCGTCATGATGTAATAAAGCCAAGCAAGTCTCACCAATGAGATATTTCGCAGCAAAGATCTGGCTTTGATAATAGTAAGGGTGTCTCTTTATCAGTAAAAGAAACTATGAATCTTTGTCCCAAGCTTTGGGCAAGCAGGCTATAGAAGTATGATCTATCAATGATCTGAAAGCGATCCATCATGCATGTTTGACAAAAGTATAAAAATCCATATTTGATTCATATTTAAGACAATTCACCATGTATTGCTTCAAAGAAAGCATCTTACATCCATGAATGTGAGTCAATCATAATGCTCACTTACCCACCTACAATAACAATCAAAACAACAAGCAACTAACCTCACCATGAGTAAATAAACTGGCTATTAAAAGAGTGGAAGGATGAAAAAGTCTATTATAATTCAAAAACACAAAATAGCACAGCCAAGTAGCAATGAAGGCCACTGAAGATAGCTCTTCATCAATGTACCATGCTAGGATTCGTTGAGAACTGACTCTACTTTCAAGCTCAAATCTAGTACTGAAGGACTCCTTCGATGAATAAAATCCCACATCAAATAGATTATTCCATTATGGAAAAGCTAAATTGAGGAAACTCTCGGACCATGTGTCTATAGTAATTATGCCCCATCACCTACAGCTTGATCTCACCTCTCTAAATAGTATCTGATAGTGAGCTAGAGCATGATGAAGACCTGAAGAATATACATAACTACCTCTCTTACATTGGCCAGCTGACTAATGTTGAAAGAGCTCATGATTTGGAGGAACACACTCCTCATAGGGAATTCCTATAATAGGGAGACCTACTATATCCTGTATGTCTACCAAAGTAATCGCCATCTAATGTGGACCAATCTGGTAGGTATTGGTGATCTTATCTCAATATTCTACTATGCTCCGAATCCAAGTAAATGGAAGACTGCTGTAATCAAAAAGTGATGTATAGACTGCGTGATATATGCCATCTCTCTTGCAGATGTCACCATGCATCTATAGATGATAGCATGTTTAGTATATGTAGCCACTGATAGTTGACAAGGGTGTACTAAATACTAATTTTAGGTTTTAATCTTCTGCCTGATAATGTAATATGCGATAACCCAAAAGCCTGATTCTGCCTGTAAAAGGAGCAGTATCAATAATTGATTAAAGTACAGCATGATCTCCAAGCTAAGGTGATCTGCTACCCATTCTAAAAGAACATTATGATTATGTCTTAGTTTTAAATTGATCACCCAATCAATAGGATCATATCCTGATGGAAGAGCGACAAAATGCATGACAATCGAGAAAATGAATCCTCAAAAATATCCCTGCCCATCAACATATCCTGATGTCATGAAAGCCAATCTTGTAATCTGATTAAATAATACGGATCATGGGCTTCAATAGTGTCCCATATCTATTTCTTAATGGGCTTAGTAGGAGGCATGTCATCTGGTCTTTTCCAAGTAAATATTATAACCAATCTATAATAAATCTAGAGAAGAGAAGCATATAAATTTTATATTGATTATAAAAAAGCAATTATATCTAAATTTTTAAATAAGCTACACTTGTAGGCTTTGATTCAGTCTTCTTTAGCTTCATAAGTTTTAAATTTATATTTGGATTCAATCCTTTTTTAAACATATTGAATCCATATTTATATTTAGATCCCACCTCTTTTGGGTATGTTGGTTATATTTAGACTTAAATCATGTTCATATGGACATGTTGAAATTAAGTTTTGCTTAGATTGAGCCCTTTTGAGCATGGTGGAATCTAAAATTTGGTTATTTTAAATCTAGCCCTTTTTTTGGGCATGATAGAATCTAAATTTAGATATAGATCCATCTCCTTTGGGCATGATGGATCATAGTTTAAATTAAGATTCAACCCCTTCGGATATGATAGATCTGATATAGCCCCTTTGGGCATGATGGATCTTAGTTTAAATTTAAATATGACCTCTTTGAGCATGATGGATATGATTCGGCCCCTTTGGGCATGATGGATCTTTAGTTTAAATTTAGATCTAGCCCCTTTGGGCATGATGGATCTTTAGTTTAAATTTTGATCTAGCCCCTTTGGGCATGATGGATCTGATTTGGCCCCTTAGACAATGATGGATATTAATTTAGGATGGTTTCAATTTAGAGAGAGTTTCTCTTTGATGTAGAATTTTCCTTGCCTTGCCAGGCTTATAAAATTGCCCTAAGTGATAGGGAAAGTTTCCTTTAAGATGAGAATATTCTTCTCATACCTAAGCCAAGAGTATTACTTTGGTTGATCAATTTAGAGTTTATTTTGACTCTTGCATTTATAAAGCATAACACTTTTAAAAGTTATGCATAATATTTCTTGAGATATTATCCATTTATAGGGGGCATGGGTCTTATCCCTTTTGCATCAATGAGCTGATAAGCTCCCCCTTCATATACTTTTTCAATGATATATGGTCCTTCCCAATTTGGGTGTCAAACTTATCACTGACTTGTTGGTGTGGAATGATAGGCCTTCTGGGTACCAGCACTAGTTCATCTACTTTGAAATTTCTTGGGTAAACCATGAGATCATGAACTCGAGTCATCATTGCTCCATATATTTCTAGATTTAATTAGGCTTATAATTGAGTTCGTCAAGAGCTTTAAGCTCTTCAAGTCATATTCGGACACTTTCCTCCATTGTAAGTTCATTTTGAACTACTATATCGAGTGAATGTAGCTCTACTTCAATAGGAAATATTGGTTTTGATCTAAAAACTAAGGAGTATGGTGTTGCTTGTGTAGTAATTTTGTTTGCGGTATGGCATGACCATAAGACTTCTATTAATTTAATATACCATTCTCTTTTATTTTTAGAGAGAATTTTTTTAAGAAGTTTAATCAATGTTTTATTGAATGCTTCTACGATACCATTTTCTTTTAGATTTTATATTGAAGAATATCACTAATCTATTTTATATTTCTCAATGAAGTGATAGATTTTGTCATTCCTGAAGGCAATTCCATTATGGGATATAATTCATTGAGGTACTCCAAATCGAAGCTTACTACATTGTCTGCTTTAACTTCTTTTAATGGAAATGCTTCTGCCCATTTGGAGAAGTAATCATTGGCAGCAAAAATGAAACAATATCCCCTAGATGAAGGAGGTTTTATTAGCTAAATTATATCAATTCTCCAAATTTCAAAGTGCCAAGATGCCACTATTAGATGTAAGTAATTAAGTTGTCAATGTAACATGTCTACATATTTTTAACACTGATGGCATCTTTCAGCATGTTCAATGTAGTCTTGAACCATACTGGGCCAATAATATCCATTCATTTAATCTTGATTTTCATTTTAGGACTGAATTGGCATGTATCGTACAACCCTTCATGGAATTCAGCCATCACCATCTTTGCTTTATTTTTTCCTAGGCATTGCAACCACATTTGATTGAATGAACACCGATATAATGTACCATTTACAAGAGAATATCATAGTGTTCTTTGTAAAATTTAACAAGCCTTTGATTTACCATTTAGGAATCCACTACTCTTAAGATTTGTGATGAATAGTTTTTGTTAGTCATCTTCTTTTATTATTATTAAAATATCTAAATTTTCTTTAATTTTAAAGGCTTACAAGAGGGTTGGTACTAATGCTAGCCTGGTTTGGACTATTATTATAATTGGCTCTCCCTAAGGGTCTATCATTTCCTTGGCCAATTTAGCTAATACATCAATTTTGTCATTGTCCCATTGTGACACCCTTGCAATTGTTACTTTAGAAATTTATTTCAGAAGCTTCGAGATATGCTTATGATAAAGTGCCAATTCAGGCTTGTTTATCTTGAAAGTCTTAATTATTTATTGAATTATGAGTTGAGAATCTCTGTAAACATGAAGCTTCTTAATTTTCATGTTAATTACTAGCTCTAAACTTATAATTAATGCTTCATATTTAGCTTCATTGTCGAGTTTCTCGGATTATATCAATATCTGAGAATACTACCATGCATTGTCATAAATATTAAGCCAATTCCAACATGTATTGTAGGTAAACCAGGTGGTTTAGTTAGCTTTATTGATAAAGCCTCATCAAAGTAGAGCTCCCATTTTGATGATTGTTGAGCTTCTTCCACTTTGAAGATTTGTTTATGAGGCAATTCATCATTGAGTGGAGAGTTTGTTGGTAAGGGATGAGTAGCTAAAAAAATAGCTAGAGCTTGCGCTTTTTATCGCCTTTTATGGAACATATGTTTTACCAAATTGAAGTAATATGACTACCCATTTAGCTAAATGACCAATTAGGGTAGGGCTAGTCATTAAGAATTTAAGAAGGTTGACTTTAGATATCAAAGTTATTTTATGTGATAGCATATAGTGTCATAGTTTCTGAGTAACAAATATCAATGCTGTACATTACTTCTCAATAGAATAATATATTATTATGGCTCCTATCTGACGTCGAATTATATAGTGTAAAGCATTATTCTTCCCTGGTTCATTGTTCTGAGCTATCAAAGCTCCTAATGATTCTTCTAAAGTTGTTGTATATAATATCGACAACTTTCTCGATATTAGTGCTACCAAAATTAGGGGATATAATAAATATTATTTTATGCTATGAAATAATTCTTTACAAGCATCATCTCATATAAAATGTGCATCTTTTTTATCAATTGAAAGAAAGGTTGACATCTCACAAAAAGATTAGAAATGAACCTTCTAATGTAAGCCAATTTGCCTTGTAGTGAATGTAGTTGCTTGAAGGTCTTAAGTGATGACATTTATATTATTGCTTTTAATTTAGAGGGATCAATTTCAATCCCTCTATGCACACAATAAAGCTCAATTTTTTTTTAAAAGTCAAACCAAAAGTAAATTTCAATAGATTCATCTTTAAGTTGAAACTTCAAATTCTTTTGAATATAACTCTTAAATCAGTTATGTGTTCACTTTTATTCTTGCTCTTGACAACCAAATCATTAATGTAACATTCCACATATCTTTGTATGAGGTCATTGAAGATGATGGTAATTGCCCTTTGGTATGTATCGGTGGCACTTTTCAAGCCTAATGCTTTATAATAATATATGTCGATTGGTGTACAGAAGGATGTATGCTTTTAATCTTCTAGAACACTGTAATTTGGTTATAGCCTAATGAACCATCCATGAAGGAGAACATATCATAGTTTATTGTATTATCTACCATGAGTTCTACATTGGGTAGTGGGAAGTCATCTTTTAGGCATGCTTTGTTTAAATCCTCAAAGTTAATGCAGACACAGATTTGCCCATTTTTTCCTTATTGGGACAATATTAGCAATCAAGTTAGCATACTTCTCTTCTTAGATTAATTCTTCTTCAATAAGCTTTTTGGCTTCAGTTACTTGCTGTTCAATTTTAATTGCATTCTCCTTGATGCTTGCTTTATAGGTTGTACATTAGGTTTAATGACAAGCTTATGTATAGCTATGTATGGTGATAAGCCTAACATTTCATTGTAATTCTGTGTGAAGTAATTTTTATATTCGTAGAGCATTGCTTTTAGTTCTTCGAGTCTTTTTGATATTAGGTTAGCATTAACAAAGGTCGGCCTTGGTTTTTCTTCAGTACCTAGGTTGATTTATTGAAGTTCATCAATGGTGGCTTAATTGCCTTCTTTGAATTCCTTTGGGAACTCTTTGAGGTCAATTATTAGTTTCTCTTCAAGTACATTCTCATTTTCAAGTGAAATGTCCATTCGTTCATCTATAATTTCCAATGGGACTTCTTCTTTATACAAAATGGCATAACATAACCTTATTGAAGGAGATGTGGAAGCAATATATCCCAATCCCTATGTGATGAACTTCTCATATCTTAGAGAATTTTGGGTGTTATCCCCTTACTTGAGCCTCTTAAACAATCAAGCTTGAACACTTGATTGTATATGTTGAATGTTATTTTTAACCAATTTCTTTACAGCTGATGAGAAGTATTGAAGGATCATTATTAAAATATCTTCTTCCTAAAAGTAATCCCCTTCAAACAACATTTATGTGGGATTTATTATTTGCTATTTTGTCTTGTAGAAAAGGATCCCCCCATGTTCATTGTAAACTCTTCTAGGAGAAATATAGAAAGATTTCAATTGTTCTATTTCCTCTTTTCTTAAAGCTGTTAAAATTTTTATATATTCCCTTAGCATTGTAATTATTTTCATAGCTTTATTAAAAATTTGGGATTTGGGTATCCTTATTAGAGAAACTTGAGTTTTTTCTCTAATTATTTTTCCACATTACTAATACAAGTGTCATCTTTCTTTTGATTATTTGAGGCTTTCTTAGGTTGATAAAGTACTAACTCCTCTTCATCAACTTCAATATCACTACTAGGGTGGGGAATTACCTTGGGTTGCTTTGATTCATTGGTCCTTTTACCCATTGAATTATTACCTTTCAACATTAGTTTAATAGGTGGTGCCACTTAGTTTTTAGAATTGACTTCACATACCTTCTTAGGCATGACGTACTTAGCATCATCATAGATCTTGATCTCGTATATCAAGAATTAATTCATGCCACTGTTACATTGATGCTCTTCACCATTTTGAATATACTTCATACATTTATGAAGATTTGAAGGTACTTTGTTATATTCAAGAATCTACAGCCTACTAAGGAGCACTTTGTAAGCAATAATAGCTTCAATTAGGTGGAATTTAACTTATGTGTATTTTTTTCCCAAAGGATATAGGTTGAATAAGAGACCCTAAAGTTTATTATCCTTGTTCATTGAAACCTTGTAGGAATACTATACTTTTATCAAGATAATGAGCATTCAAGGCTAGTGCTTGAAGCATTTTAGTTGCTAAGAGATTGACCAAAGTGTTTGGGTTGATCAATATCCCTTTTATGCAGGTAGAATTACTTTTAGCTATGACATAAAGTGGTCAATTATGCTCAGTTATCCGTAGTAATAGGTTGTCATCACTAAATGTGATGATTGTTGATTTTTGAGAGGTTAAGCCCTCTTTCATCCTCTCTTCAGTGAAGAATATTTAATATTTTTCTGGAATTTGAAAGGCTTTGATTAAAGTCTCACATATATTTTTGGAGAACATGAGAGCATCATAAATACTTAGTAAAATAGGGAGCTTATGTAAATGTGCCAAAACATTATAGTTTACTCCTATTTTGGTAGACTTTTGAAGTTTAGTCGATGGTGGAGGTAAGGCATTTTCATTAATTTAAATTTCTTTATCTTTATCACTGGCTTTTCATTATGAAGGTGGAGAAATTCATTTTCTACTCTTTAATAGGAGTTAAGTTACTTCTTCTGTCTGATCTTCTTTATCAAAAGAATTCTTTGAATTTTGAGTCTCTTTAGAATTTTTGGAGTCTTCAGTACTTTCAAAACTACTGCCTAGTTTAGGACATGATTTCTTTGAACTTGACTTGACCCTCCATTTAGTAAGCTTTTCTATAGGAAAGCATAGCTCTTCCTTAGAGCCAGTTGAAGTTACGATCACGTAATATACTTCTCTTTGAGTTTGAAAATTAAAAATTTTATGCATATTTATTACTCGACATGCTTCTTTCAAAACCTCTTCTTTAGGATTTCTAGTGTCAAGTTGCAAGTGATGCATATATTCCTCCAATTTAATTGGCCTTCGAGGAGGTTGCTTGTACTCATCTAGAGAGTTAATAATCTTTTGTGTTTCAGACTTTGAGTTTTTTAGATTTTCTTTTTTTCTTTAATTTATGGGGCTTTGATATAGAAGGCCAATTGATTTTTTATCTGCTTCTTTGTATTATATAAAAATTTCCCTCTATTGGCAAAGAGCCTTGTTTGATCTATTTCAGGCTCTAAGGAATTCATCCACAGAATGCCTTTTATGGCTAAAAGAATGTTAATCATTCGTTTGATCTTTTCTGAGATGAAGGTCTCCCAACCAACTTCTTCTTCATTTATTTGCGTAGCTTTTCCTTAATCATTATTTATATTCTCAGATCTAGCTAGCTCAGCATTTTTATCTTTTACATTCTTGAATGGGAGTGTTGTAACTACCTTCACCTTTTTCTTTGTAGGATGTACTAGTACACTTTTAATAAGGTGAGCTCCTTATTTTGATAACTCATTTCTACCTAATCTTTGAAGACAAAATAATCTTCAATTGGGTGACTTATAAGTCTATTGAACCAAAAATAGTTGGGATCATCAACTTTGTCTACTTGGTTTGGCTGACATGGCTCTGGAAGTTGTAATCCCAATTTTAAGGCATGTTTAAAGATCTTAGCAGTACATTCTATTTTGAATAAGTACTGTTTAAACATCTTCTATTGTAGTGGTAGCCCTTTTTTCTTATCTTCTATCAGCTTTACTGTTGGTCACAAGGTTGTCGTTGGTCGCAAAATTGTAGCACCTCCATTTCTATTTTTGTAAACTGTGAACGTGAATGTTGTATTCACATCATTCTTCTTTGAATTGTGCAACTTAGATTGCTTTCCTTTTCCAAAGGGGTTATTTTTATAGTTGGCATTAAGGCCTTTTTGCTTGCGTAGCCTTTCAAATTTGGCTACATGATCCAATAATTATTGTAACATATTTATCATAGCCATGGCTAGATATTGAACCATCTGGTCATCAATGTTCCCCATGAGGAGTTCTACTGCATGATTTTCAGTCAGCTACTGATCACATTTCATGCTCAAATTTCTCCATCTTATAATGTATATTGTAACACTTTTATCTTTCCATCTATTTCCTAAGGCGAGATGTGCTAATGTTACTTTCTTGGTTGCACCTACAAATCTCTTGATGAAGAGTGTTTTGAACAGGCCAGAGCTTTTATTGAGTTGTTGAGTAACTCATCATACCACTTGAAGGATGTGTTGGTAAGACTGCTAACAAATTATTGTAGCAGCAAGGCATCATTCCCTTCGATATTTTCACAAGTGGATTTAAATTGGGCCAAGCGATATTGTGGATTTTTTTGCCTAAAAATGTGTTAAATTCTGGCACAACGTATCCTTTAGGATATTATACTTGGTCATATTCGACTGGGTGTGGTCGGCCTTTTCCAACTAGCTACTTAGCAGCTTCTAAAATGCTGACTACTTTGACTTTTTGGCTGATGAGATCTTCTACTTGAGATTTGATAATAACATCAACTTTTTGATGGGCATTTAATGTAACTTCTCCTTAGGCTTCTTGTCTTTGCATTGAAATTGTTAGCAAGTTAGATGTAGCATTTTTCACACTTACAATTTCAATTGTTAAATTGATTATCATTAGAGGATTTCTCAAAGGTATTTGTTGCGTTGTAGTTACTATAAAGTTGAGTTGATCAAATAACTCTTGCATGAGTCCATTCATCTTATTGAGATAATTATTGAGCTAATTTATTTTCAATTTCTTCTTTGGAGTTGAGAACCCATTTTTTATTGTAACCTTGTCACAAACTTTGGGCTAATATTCTTCTTTATTTTATTGTTCGGGTACCACATTTCAATTTTGTGAATGTGTATCGACCATGTGAACAACTTTGACTTCCATATAATCAATGTCTTCATTATGTTGGAAGCTTGGGATTTGTTGCTCTTCATTGATAAGGAAATTCTCATCTTCCCAGAAGAGGTGATTATCTACCTCATCATCCACTGGCTGATTCTTTTCAGACTAGTGTTTCTAGTAGATGATAGGATATTTAGTTCCTCTATCATCTGATGGGGTTGAGCTCATTTTGAGTTGTCTTATCCTTGATGCATGTGACTCTTTAGGTACCCAAATGGATCGGGACCTTCTAGTGGTGGATCTATTAGAATGCATCTTAAATGTCACATCCTGATGTTCACCAGATAGATGATATTCTTTTTTTTATGGCAGTTGTTGGGATCCTCCCACAACTAGCCACTTAGTACTTTCATACTGAAGGGCTCATTGTGGTGTTCATCGAACATTAAACCCCTAGTCCTTGAGTTATTTTTAAGTTGGGTATGATATTTTTTAATGTTCCCACCCCTCTTAGAGTCAGAATTTGTTGGGTTGGTAACTTGACTCATCAATTTTAGAATTCTTCTTTGAAGGTTTTTATTTTTAATAGCCTTCAAAACTTTATAGATTTTGGAGGAGATAGTTTTCTCCTTCCATGGTTGATTCTATGATATGAGATCTGTATGTTCATCCTAGAAAGAATTCTTGATAGCTCCTCTAGAGAAATTTCTCTTAACTTATCAGAGCATGTCAAAGTTGTTATTAATGGGTATGTTTGCTTTCATCGGTGGTTCATATTATTATTCAGGATGAACAAGTAATTCAACAGCTCTACGACCGGCATTATACTTTCTTTATGGTCTCCTAGATATTTTAGTGTCCAAGGAAGATGTATCATGGTCAATAATACCTAGAGTAAAGGTAGTATCTTGTGGGATAGTAGGCTCCCCTAATGCACTGCTAAGTGGATTGATGATAATAGACTTTAGCTTGGGCTTAACAGCCATCTTATCCTTAATAGGCATTGTTGGAATTGCCTTTTACAACCAATCAAAAATAAGGCTTTAGGCTTGGGCTCATTAGGAATGATCACATTCAGCCTCCTTCCTTTGTTGAATGCCTTTTGGTATTCCAATGCCCTTAATGATAGACTCAGTTATAGGTTAGGCAGGTAGAAATTGGGCAACCTCAAAAATTATTCTGAACTAGAGAGTATCTCCAACAGAACAAGCATTGATTATAGCCTGAGAGAATCTAATAATGAACCCCTCTCCTAGCTTGACAATCATCATGTTTGTGAAGTTTTTCATTGGGGCTTTTGAACCAGGTTGTAGATCTAAACTTTTAAATGAATATAACTAGATATTTAATTCTATGATGACAACATATATTTTAATTTTTCTAACTAGAGAAAGAGAGAGAAGTAATCTCCAATAGAGTAGCCAAAAATCTATTTGCTCAGAAAAAATTCCTTTCGGAAGCTCTTGCCATCTTTATCAGGATGAGTAAGAGTACATTCTTTATTTGACAAATTGATATATATTCAACCAGATATCCTCTAATATTATGTTAGGTTTTATTTAGATCTGGGCTCTACCTCTTATGAATGCAAGCATTCATAATTTATTACCCCACTTACCACAGTAAGAGAGAACTCTTGATTAAGGTTGGAAACTAACATATCTCTAATATGAATTGGTGTCTAGAGGCGTCTGTGGTGTGGCATAGATAGATTTCTAAAGGAATAGAAGAAAAGTCATAATCAAGATCCCTTGATTCCATCATCCTGAAACTACATTACTTTAGTCTACGAACATCAGAGGGATAACTATAATATCTAGGGAGTCTGCTCAGCAGTTACGGGTTGCCTCATCTTAGATATCCCAAGTAGATTAGAGTTTTAGTGTAGGGTTTAGTGAGTTAAAAATAAACTCATTTTTATGAAGTTATCCAATAATTTAATGATGTTTACATTGCAAACATATGTAGGGCTTACATCCACTTGAATGCTTTCAAGGTGTTTATATGGTGAACACATAGGCTGAACTTACATCCCTTTGTAATTCCATATTTATAGGGTTGTGTTCACATGGAGAACATAAGACTGGGCTTACATCCATTGGATAGCTAGTTATATTTTAGAAGTTCATCTAGTGACTATATGGATAGGACTTACATTCTTTGGAAGGCTATTGGGTATTGATTATTTTTAAGGCGAACACATAGATTGGACTTACATCCCTTTAGAATGCTAGATTTATAAGGTTTAAAAGTTTGCATGGCGAACGAGTAGATTTATAGGATATTCACATAGTGAATATTTATTTATGGTTCTGAGGGGAAGCACTTCAGCTCTAAATATATGGCGCATAGGTGCCATTAAATTGACACTTTGGCATTGAGTAATTAGTACTGTAGCATTATAAGGTAGGAATTCATTTCTTAAAACTTGAGGGTTTGATTTTTTTGCATATAAGGTCAGTGTTGCAGTACTTAAGATGGCATGAGATTAAAATAATTTGATTAGGTTGACTAGTTGATCGACGCCTAAGCTTTAGTTAATTGGCACCGTAGCGCTAGTCAAAGGTCGTTCAAATAGTTTGACAGGTGAATAGACACTTTTTTTTATCAGCATTACATCAATGTCTAGCACACTTTTCAGTTATGGTCGGTTACATAATAAATAGTAATAAGTTTTATTTTTGACTATCATAGTAACTATTTTGACTAGGTGACTAGCATCTAGGTGTCTGTGGTGTTTATTTTTGGATGTATGGGGGGACACTAAGTAGATTGTAGAGGGTACTTATTGAGGTGATATGGTGCGACATTGAGGTATGATGTACTATCTCAAAAGATAGAAGCATCACCCTTCAATGGATCGAATCAGCTAATAAGGACTCCTAAGGCATGATAGGTCTTTGAATATACGAGAGATTTTTCCTTTGCTTTACATGGATAAATAAAGTAGGTTTATATTAAATTGGGTTCTTAAGTTCTTTAAGGAGGTAAGCTTCCATAGTTAATTACATCCTAAGGAATGAAATTCCCTAAGAATACTCTCGATTAAAGTAGACAATTAGGGTCTCCAAAGATTTTAAGGTTAGACTATCAAAGGATTGACTATATTTAGAAAATTAATCAGGATAGATCAAATGGAGAAACTTATTTGGAAGCCAAAGGAGGTGAGTAGGGAATGCTCATGATATTAGGAAGCCTAGTGAATATTCCAATCTATCATATGATTGGGCTTTATATATTTGGAAGTGAAGAGATTTAATCATTTGAGTTGAATTTTATTAGATTGCTAGGGCTTATAATCCGTCAACATAAGGTTATGGAAATACATAAGAGGTGAGAAGTTATACTTGTAGCCCAAAGAAAACATCTACCTCAGATCCTAAATCTAAGAAGCTTTAGCATAAGCTGAAGCACGACCTAAATCTAAGAGAAAATGGGCATAAGGTTTACCTCCACTAAAGAGGATAAACCATCCGACTTCAGGACTTACAACAGCTTGGAGTGGCTGCCAGCTAACTCCTCTTATGAATCAAATCCATGTGGTCTGGTCATATGAATTACAAGATAGCTAGAGTAGTTATTTATTTGAAAGAAACTAAATTCCTTAAACCCACTCCCTAAAAGACTAGAGCATTAGTGGTATGAGCAATGCCTTAGTCCACCAATGCAAAAATCTTACAAATTTCATTTCATTTTAGACACATCAGTTTGACAAAGGATATAGGATTTTGATGCCTACATGCATGATGAAATCAAGTTGTTGGCTAAATCAATAGAAAGTGGTGTTTTCCAACACAAGGGATGCCCTTAAAGGTCAAGCATTCCCCTATCGTGCAAGGATGGAAATCCTTTATTTTCAAGAGCGAAACAATATGATATGCATGTTGTGAAAAATTTAACCATTCAACTCAGGGGTTGCAAAATCTTTAAATTCTTTTATTTAAGACCTAGGCTTTATGGTGAGGTTATGAGTTATTTTAAAATTTGGTTATGAGTGATTAATTGGGGTAGAAAAATCAATTTTACCCTAAGAGCCTAATATATCCAGGCCACACATTAAAGCATCATTCATAAGAAATTATGAAAAATATGATATTTCTAATGCTCAAACTAAACAAATCACCAAATAATTTATAAGCTAACATAAAAGAATAATAGGCCGGTGTGGTCAGGTACTACCATACAATCCAAAAAGAAGAGATGGGTAGCCAAGCTCTACTCTTATATAACCCAGAATTACAAAATAATAATTACAATTTATAAATGTTATGGTGGGTCTTCTTTCTTCATTCCTCATGTCTTTATTTTTTTCATCCTTGCTTCTTTGATTTGTAGGTTTTAAGGCATCACATGGCACCCCAGGACAAAGCCTTCTGTCCAATGCTCATCAAAATCCTCTATAGCACTAATCCTAATTCTTGATGTAAAATTACATTAAAAGTAGGAAAAGTAAATCTAACTATATCTATAAAATAGAGGTTAGCTAAACATACATACATTCCCAATCAGTTATATTTATAAATTGGACTTAGCACCCTACAAATGGGTAACCAAGCCTACCTATCATAACTTGGATTATGCATAGGGGTTTAAGCAACTTGCGAAGAGAGCATTCATATTTATTTTAATGATCACCTTAAGCATAATCCCCTGTAGAAAATATGATTAGGCTAATATTGACCTAACATCCAATGTACAAGGTATTCACCCTAACATCCATTCTAAAATAATACATCACAAAACAAAATATACATCACATCATGCACCGTCCTAACATAGAACTAGAGGTGGTGACTTAAATCTAATGTGTGTGTTAAGGCTTATGTGGTAAATCTTGCTAGACATTAATGGTATACTTTTTTAAGTGTAGAAGGATTCAATTTAACATGAAAGGAGAATTTCACTTGAAGTGATTTAATTGATTCGTAGATTTTACTTTATGTTTTCTCTTGTTTAATTTGATTTACACTTAGCAATTAAGTGTTGTAAAGAGAAGAAAAGTGGATTGCCCTCTTTTATCCTTACCTTAAACCACTTTTTAAAGTATATTAATTTAATTTAGTTCTCTTCAGCGCATGGCTTATTACACATTTGTAAATTAATCCTAAGTTTAGGTTTACTTTAAATAACTCTATTTAATATAAAAGGCATCTTAAGATTAATCTTAAATTACTATCACAGGACATATGTTAACTCATTCCTTTCCATCACATGTAACATGCATATGATTTTTAGTTTAAAGTACATCTATACATGCAACATGTTTTAGCATAGTTATATGATGAATGTATATATATGTATTTAAAGTTTATATTCTTTTTTATGATTGAATTATTTAGTCATATTAGTTTAAAGATCTATCTAAATTCTTGTACTAAAATATATAGAGATGAAATTAATTAGGTACATGTTATTATTAACCAGGGATGTGAGGTAATTAAATGACCTCATTGGGGCTAGCTAAAACCTCATATTCTTGGGATGCCCAAACTATATACCCATTTGCATTCAAACATATGTAAATTTATATACATGAATATGAGAAAGAAAGCTCCAAATCACATGACTAGTTAATCCAAACACTTAGTCAATTATGAATGCATGCATTTTTAGTAGAAAAGAGGGATTTTCATCCTTTAGGCACACATACATATGCATGTAAAGAAGAATAAGCTAGTACATGTCTTTGTTAACCAGGGAAGTGAGGTAATCAAATGACCTCCTTGGGGCTAGCTAAAGCCTTGTATTCTTAGGATGTCCATACTAGATATCTCACTACACATATATGTATATGCAAATAAGAGGAAGAAAACCATGCAGAAACTGCATTTTTTTATTTAAATAAAATATTTATGTATGTGAAACAAGATCCTATCTAAATTATAATGTAGAAATACATGTAAATAAAATCCAATAAGTACATGTCATTGTTAAACTAGAGAAGTGAGGTAATCAAATGATCTCCTTGGGGCTAGCTAAAGCCTCATTTTCTCAGGATGTCCAGACTATATACTTATTAACATTCAAACACATATAAAACTACATATGAACTAAGGAAAAGAAAGCTTTACTTCGCATACCTAAGCTATAAGAACATACAAATCTATATGTATTCATAACTATTATCACTCTAATCTATGTAATTAATTTACAAACTTTTGAAAAAAAAAGTTTAATTTACTTGTGATAATAGCCACACATATTATAAAATTAATCTAACACATGCAAACTTCAGATAAAAGAAAACCATTTGATTTAATTAATTTTCAAAAGATGAATGCATGATTTCAAATGACATACAACACTTAACATGATTGAAAAGGAATAAATAAACATAAACATATGATTTATTTCAATCAATTAATTCCTAAGGACAATCACATTAAATAAAATCACTTAAGGAAAACCAAAGCTTCTTATTAATTTTGATTTTAGATTAAACTTAAAGAGAAGAGATTATTTTTATTTTAATCCCATTCTCAAGTCAGTTAATTAAATTAGTTTAAATAAATGTAATTAAGTTGATTTTATGAGTTAGTTAGGTTATAACATGCATTAAATACATTGATTAACTCTTTCCTATGTTACCTTAATATAATTACCCAAATAATTATGAGCCAACATGATATGCACTTCAATTGAAAATAAAAAAGCAATGATCCTAAGAAAGGAAAGGGGCCTAATGCAATTGGCTCATAATTAATGGTTAATTAAATTAAGGGAACTTAATTAAGTACTCTTATAATTTTTCCACGCATGTGGGTTATTCATAATTTCCTTAAGACCTATTTAGGTTATTGAACGCCTAAAGGTCTACCCAACACTTAATTAAGATCTGATGTGATTATAATTTCAATTTAACTACTTATGTGATTTAATTAATTAATTAATTAAGCCTTAATTAGTTTGATTAATGAAATGAACTTAGGGAAATAGATTAGGGAGGAGGCCCTAACCTTATCCTATAGGTTAATTCATCGTTAAACAATAATCAACCACTTTATTTATTTATTTATTATTATTCATGGGATTAATTAATAGTTAATTAATTTAAGAAAGTAATTAAAGCTTAATTATTCAATTTCTCTAATTAATTAACCAATAAATCCCAAGAAAATCATGAGAGGCAAAGTTCATCCCATTAAATTAACCCATAAAGTTTATGATTAATTACTTAACTAATTAGAAAGTAATTAAGCTAATTAATTTAAAAATTAAACTTTAATTATGTCTTAATTACTATTCAAAATTAATTAAGAATATTTTTAATAAATTCTCCTCTAAAATACCTTTAAAATGAGTATTTATTTATATTATTCAATTTTTCTATAATTAGTTAGGATTTTTTTAGAAGTTTTTGCTATTAAAACACATTAATTAGGCCTAATTAACCCCTAATCTCATCAGCACCATGTGACGCGCTATCCACGTGGCACAACGGGATTAGTTATTAAAAATAATTCGAGTCAGCGCTTGCGTAGCGGTGGCGGAATGCGCTTTCTCATGCACCATCTGATTTACGATCAAGTTGCTACGATTAATCCCGCAGTGCTAAAGGATTAAATTAGATCATTCTAATAGATCTAATCATGATCGCCCATTCTGCTCATGTGGAATGGACGGTATGTGATCTATCATCATGTGAGCAAGGGAGAATGGAGTTTGTCTGCCATTGCTCGTGTGATCCGAGTTCACCAAAGCTTGGATCGACTCCAAATGGATCCCACACCTTCATGTGAAAGATCCAAAGGGATCCAATGGCTAAGATCATGCGGGATGAAAGTTTTCTTCAAAAAGCTCCAACAAAATTTTCACCCAAGGTCGATTTCAATGGCATACCTCATCAAAGCTTAAGACTGGTGGAAAATTCAATTGAGGAAGCTTCGTCTAGTGGAGACAATGCCCTAGTGATTAGCATAAGCTCCAATTCAAGAAGAATGGCTCAGAAGGTCAATACCTGAAGTGTTAGTGGTCGACATTGATCGAAATCACATGTTTGGTGGTCAAAGGGCTCGGGATGTGATTCATTCTTGCTTAACTAGCTCCAAGGATGGTGTGTGCAAAGTTAATTTCACATTGGTGGAGGTTTGAGAAAAATGGGAATGAATGGAAGAGTGCCCTATTTTGGCTTGAAGGAAACTTAGTATAGGGAAATTGGGGAGCTTGGGAATTTCTCTAGGAAGCTCTTAGTAGCTTGTATTAGGGTTCTATAGCTCTGAGAGAGAGAGAGAGAGAGAGAGAGAGAGAGAGAGAGAGAGAGAGAGAGTGCAATGTGTGTTTTTGGTTGGAATGAAGGGGTGGTATTATACCTTTCGAATAACTCAGCTTGATTTGGCATTTTATTGATGCTTGGCTGGTGGTGGTGGCTGGGAATGATAGAGAATCTCCTTAGGTGGCTTGGTTTGAGTGGCCAAGGCTTGGGAGGTGGTTGCCAAGGTGGAATCATTGTTGTCCTTGGTATTTCAAATGCACTAATGGGGGGAGGTGAGGTTATTTAACCTCCCCAAGGGTCATGGCCAACCCAACCACCCTTGGGTCAGGTTGGGCAGTGTCTTAGGAGCCTAGGTGGACTAATGGGAGGGTGTCAAGTGGCCAAGGGATGGAAATTACCACTTACATATGTGATTTGTCTCATGTTATATGCCTAACCCATGGGTAAGATGGTCATTTGGCATTGGATTTGATTTGGTAGATTTGAAATGAGTCAAAAGTGGGTTAGCCCAAATTTCAAGTGATTTGGAGTTAATTTGGTTCCATTTGGCTCAATTTGACCCATTTAGGTCAAATTAGGTCAAATCGAGTTAGGTTGACCAAGTGGTCAAATTGGGTCAAACCAAGGATTAGGTCAAGTTCATATAATCAATTGGAGTGTATTGGTGTCATTGGTTTGGTTTGATTTGGCTTAGATTTGATTTTGGCTCATTTGAGTTCATTTGGGTCAAATGGGTCAAGTTGACCAATTTGACTCAATTGGCCAAATTGGCTTGGGTCATGGCTTGGTTTGGGTTTCATTGATCATTTGGAACATGTTGTAGGCTTTGGTTGAGTTTTATTTGTATTTCATTGGGTTTTATGTTGGTTTAACCCTTTAGGTCAAGTTAAGTTCAATAGGACATTTGGGTCTAGTGGGTCAATTGGGCTCAATTGAGACTTTGATTAAGTTCAATAATCAAGTTAGAATGAACTTGAGCCATTGGTTACAATCAATTTGATTTAGATTTTGATTTGACCCAATTTGACCATGTAGGTTAAATTAGGTCAACTTGGGTCAAGAGGGCCAATTGGGTTAGGTTTGGCTTAATTGAAGGTCAAGTCATGTTCAAATGTTGGTTTTGAGTTGGTATGAATCATTGGTTTCAAAGGATTTGGCTTAGGTTGCAATTTGGCTAGTTTAGGTTCATATGGGTTAGGAAGGTTGACTTGGTCAAAGGACCAAGTTGACTTGGTTTGACCAAATTTGTGACAATTGATCAACCTAAGGTGATCAACAATCATGATAGGAGGGAGGTTTAGGTAGGCTTAGTTCAATCCAATTTGCGTAGGATTGGAACTTGGCTCAAATAGGCCAAATTGGCCACTTTGGGTCAAGTGGACCAATTGGGTTTAGTTGACTTGATTTTTGTGTTGAGTTTGATTTAGTTGAGTTTATGTATCGATTTGGGATTGATATATAAATTCAATTACAATTGGTTTGGGTTCAAATAGGTTTTGGTTCATTTAAATATTTCAAGTCAAAATAGCTAAGTTGGGTTTGATATGGATTGGTTTTTGTTTGGCTTGATGATTGTAGATTTTTATTATATTTGGAAAGATAATTGAAGGAATAATTGATTTATGAGAAAATCAATTGAGTTTGGGTTTTTGAATGAAGGAATTTGGCTAAGTCCATGCGGTTGGCTCAAAGGACTTAAGTTTGGACTTTGATTTAGTTTGATTTAGTTTTGATGATTTAAATGTATATTTCATTTATATTTGTGAATATGATTGAAAATATAATTGATTCATGAGGAAATCAATAAAATTTGAATTGATTTGGGTCAAGATTTGGCTAAGCTCATGGGATTGATTCATATGACTTAGGAAAGATTTCATGTTTAGATTTGATTTGATTTGGATCTTGATTTAGATTTGGAATTGAGTTTGATTATAAGTTTAATTTATATTTGGGAAGATAATTGACGGAATAGTTGATCCATGAGAGGATCAATTGAGTTTGAAATGATTTGAATGGGATTTGTCTAAGCTCATGAAGGTTGATTCATATGGCTTAGGAAGGGTTTTGAATTTTGATTTGATGATGGGCTTCAATCACTTGACTTGGAATTTTGATTTGATTTAAATTTGAGGTTTGGTTTTTTATTAAGAAGGTGAACATGGATTGGATTTAGGATATAGGGTAGGTGGATCTCCTTAAGTCCTAAAGCATAGTCTAATCCTATGATTAACCCTTCTACACTTCTAGGCTTAGGTTAAGTATTCACCTAAGTGCTAAAAGTGTCCTATGACTAAGGAAGTCTTAGTGTCTATAATATTCCTAAGTTTAAGAAGAGGGGGATGAGAACTCACTCTAAAAGTAAGGTTAATAGAGTCGTATGTGGAGCACAATGGCGTTGGGCTAGAGCGTTTCTGCTTTCAACATAAGGATGCAGTGCTAGGCCAAATTTAAAAATAAGACCTTTAGGTTGTAAATTTTTCATTTTAAAGCTTTGGATTCCTTTTTTGAAAATCCTTGCTTTCTTCCTTTTTTTTAGCTTTTATTCATTTTAGGATAACAAATATGTCAGTAAAGTATGTCATGAGGGATGTTACCAAACTAATAGGTTGACATTGTAGAGAGGTATCAACCTGCCCTCATCCATGAGCATCTCATTCTAGAAAAGAGTTTTTACAATCTGGGTGAGAGCATAAATAGAATCATTAATAAGTGAGGATGGGAGAAGCTGGCCTATGACATCATGTCTTGCATTATCCTCATGGTGTGGGAGTTCTTCGCCAACATGAAGGAGCACCAAAATAATCAAGTTTTTATTTGGGAAAAATTGGTAAGTTTTGATAGTACTGCTACTAATTATTACAATTTGAAAGATATAATGTACAATAAATATCTCTTTTATTATAATGATCATCTTAATTTTGATGAATTTTTTATTTTTCTTATGGTTAGAAAATCTAACGTCTAATGGAAATGGTGGGAAAAAAGATCATCAATTTTTCTGCTGCCAGCTTTACTGTTAAGGCCAAAGCTTGGCACTATTTTATTTTTGCCAAGCTAATGCCCACTAACAATATCAGTGAGGTGATTAGAGATAGAGCTATTTTGAATTTTGTGATTGAAAAAGCCTTTGCTATGGATGTAGGGAAGATCATTTATAATTTTATTTGTAATATGCTTAAGGGTAGTACTACCATAGCGTATGGTAACCCTTTTTTAATTTATTCTTTGTGCATTGTGGTGAGTGCATAAGGGGAGTCATATTAAGAAGTCCTTATACAAAAGGCTCCCCTGACTAAGAGATCAATTGAAGGATTTATCTTGAGAACTAAGATGGGAGAACACTCACGCACTCTTTAGTCCAAACCCAAATCCTCCAAGGCCTTAAATGAGCAACTCCAAGAAATTGGATGACAAGTCTTAAATTTAAGGAAAAGGGTTGGTGAAACCAACCATCGATAGTAGAAATAAGAGAGGAAATTTGAGCACCATATGGGTCAGTAGCAACAGCAATTTTCATACATATCTGAGTATAACACATCACTTGTTCACGTGTTTGAAAAATGTGGCTTTCATGTGGATCCAGGTCAAGCTTCTTTTCCTGTGGCACCTTATTATCAACTTTATGTGAGCACCCTGCTAGAGCCAGAAGATGATGAAGAGGAGGCGGATGACGACGACTATGATTATTAGTTTCTCCCTTCTTTGTATTATTTGTAATTTTCTCTTTCCTTCTATTTTTTATTGTATAAATTTTTTGTAATAAATTTTGTTAAAATATCTTCATTTATGTGTTTTTAGTTTATCTTTATTTTATAGGTTGCTAAAAGATTTGAAAGCTTAATTATAAATTTTTTTGTTCAAAAATAAATAATATTCAAGACTCAAGGCCTTAACACTGCAAAACCAGCACCTTGGCTCAGTTAGTTGAAGAACATAAGTTCCAAAATTGAGAACTCAATGCCTTGATGTAAAATGGCTTGCATTGTAGCTCTGTATATATGACATAGGTTTAACATTAGAGAGATCAGTGCCTTGGCGCTATCAATTAGGTGCCTAAGGTTTAATTTTTCTAAGAGCTTTGCACTTCATCACTAATATGATAACGTCGTGGTGATGTTAGATGAGTGTCTCTTATTAATTTTTTTGAGAGTGCAACACCATGTCATTGAGATATCAATGCCATCATGCTATGGAATGCATGTTTAAGGTTGAATATTCTTGAGGATTCTGTGCGTTGGCATTGAAACATTAACGCCTTAGCACTGTTTCATGAGTGCCTAAGATTTAGTACTTTTGAAGAAATTAAAATTTTGGTAGTATAATGCCTTAGTAATGCTAGGTTTCATAATTTTTTAGTGCAAAGCACCCTTATTTCTTATTTTGAATCCAAGATCAATGGAGGGAGGATTTTTCTTCACATCAAAACTAAGTTCAACAGTGGAATAGGCTTTAAGATTTAACGCCTTGGCACTAGAAAAATAACACTACGATGATGTTATAAAGAGGTGTGACACGAGAGGATAGTGTTGTGGTGTTGTAAGATAGTAACTTGAGAGCTTAGTGTTGTGGAGTTAGATATTTGGTGCCTAAGTGCTACGAAGTATAGCATCAAAGACTTCATTCCCAAGAGCTCAATGCCTCAGCATTGGGACTTAGCGCCGCAACACCTTAGAGCTGGAATTCTAATTTTTGAACTAGATTCTTGAAGAATTTAATAATTTTAATAAAAATTTGGTGACATAACACTTTAGAAATCCTAGATTTTATAGTGTTTTAGGTAAATAAGCATTCTTCTCCAATATTCTAGAACCAAGATCGACAAAGAGAGGGTTTTCATCTCGCATCAGAACCAAGTTCAACGATGGAGGTCTTTAAACTTAAAATTCTTGAGATTCTTGCACCAAAATGATTTTTAACAAAACTAAATGCTTACTTTGGATCTAAGAACAACAAAGGGATACTTCTCATTTCTCACATGATCCAAGATTGATGGTGGAAAACTTTCAAAATCCTTTGAATTTTCTTTTGGAAGAGGAAATTTCATAAAAGAATTTTTCCAATAACTTTTACCACGAGTTAGTGACAATCAGACTTTTCTTTTTTCCTTGTGAGAAGAACATGCCCTTGTATAGTAGAAAGAAGGCGTTGTGGAGAGAAGAGAGCATTTGAGAGTACTTGGAAGAGAAAGAAGAGGGAGAAGAAGTTTAAAAGTAGTTGTAAGAACTCTGAAATCTTAGCAGTTGGAAGGGAAAAAGAAGAAGAGGTTGACTTGGCAGTTCCCTGACTTTTATAATGGTTTTTGGGTAATCGTTCTTGCTTCTTAGGTAGTTTTTCACTCCATAACCTTTCCCCTGCTCCCCCTAGGTAGTTATCATTACAAGGGAAGCAGTTGGAGAGATGGGTTTGTTTTCTTGCTTTTAAAACTGAAGGCTGTCATAGTAGCACCTAGGTGTTGGGCCTACAATGTTGTGGCATTGTGTTGCTTAAGTAGACAATTTCTAGCAGAAGTTTATATTTCTAGATTCTATAAGGCGGTCATAGTACTTAAGTGCTAGGATTGCAAATTCATGGCACCCCAAGTCGAGATGTTCCACTTATTTCAATTTTTTTAGATGCAAATAGTGTCAGTTGTGGATTGGTCCATGTGAATTCTGCATGGCGATTGAGCCAAAAAATGAGTTGATCTAGATTGTCCAGGTTGATCTTGTTGATCCAAAGGATTAAATTGAATACTAATAACAATTTGACCTTAGCCATCCATCCCAATTAAATGCAATCGGATGGCTGCCACTTATCCTCCCTCATAACTAGTGAACCAAGTAGAACATTGGCAGACGTTTTGCTCCAATCATGGTTTAAGCCTGATTTTTAGTGAATCTCATTAGAAATTGTCACTTCTTGCATTAGGATTTTATAAAATGGAAATAGCAAGATAAATTAAGTAAAAATTTCTAATTTCATGCAATCTTCTTTTACAAACTTCAAATCCCATGGCCAATAATGGTTCTAAGAAAATTACCTCACTGGAGCCAACGTACGATGATCTAATCAATTCAAGCACGTTCCTAGATATAAGCAAAGTATGCCCACTTGCCTCCTTGCCAATCATAAAAAATGCTAAGCTCCACTGCCTTTTCATCGGATTTTGGTTGTTTGAGTGTTTTAATAGATGAAAATGGAGAGGGATAGCTAGGTTATGCTTCTAACATGGTTAAGAATGTCTATTAAACTTAAAGAAGAGAGCTTGAATGCTCTTTCTCCTCTCCTTTAATGGTTTCCAAAAATCACCATTATTGGTGATGACGGCTTAGTTGGGATGGGTTGGATTGACTTGGCTGAGCATGCTTCAACCACATCCTATGTTCGGAAGAGGAGATAAGAGGACTAAAAGTCTTCTTTGGTGGTCATAGGCATGTGTTGGAGATTTATATTTGGTTCTTTTTGATTTGGCTTATCTTTTGTGTTCATCCCATGCTCCTCCATTGTTGACATTTTGAGCCATGCTAAGTGCTGAAATTTCAGTCCAAGGCTTGCTAACATTTGGCTAGGTTTGGAAAAGTTCAAATTGTGCCAAAGTTGACTCCATTTGATGAAAATGAGTCACATTGGGCCAAATGAGATAATTAACTAATTTAAATTTAGATTATGCTTCATATAAGTTTTATGATTACTTAGAATGAGTTTGGTTAATTATTTTCATTGAATTTAGGCCAATGTTAAGCTTGACCCAAGTTTGACCTAATTTGGCCCAAATGGGTAAAGTTGGGGTTCATTGAGTCAAATGAACAATTTGTCTTAATCAAAGTATGTTAAGGCTTCAATCATGATTAATTAAGTATTTAAGATGATTTAGAGTGATTGATTTTAATTGATTTAAAGTTAATTTTGATTTTGACTCATTTTGACCTAAGGTGGCCTTAATGGGTTGATCAAAATAAACCTAGGAAAGAGTTGGATCATATTCATTTATGTGTTTAAAATGTTATGGAGTGTTTAATTTGGTTTAATTTTAATTTAATTTGAATTTGGCTTAATTAGGTCCATTTGGGCTTTTCTAGGTTAAGTGGGTCGATTAATCAATTTGAGCTTTAATTGAGTTTATTTTTGTTTAGCTTTGTGTTTGAATAACTTCATATGATGATTTTGAGCCCTTGGGAAGGTTCAATATGAACAAATCCTAAAAAGTTGACTTTTGGCATGGTGGTGCCACCTAAGTCAACCTAGGTCAAATGATTTGATTAGCCATCTTGGAATTTAATTGGAGTTAATTGAGTTTCATCATCAATCCCTAGCCTATGGATGAATTCAATTTGATTTTGAATTGATTTGATTTTGGGTCAAATTTGGGTTAAATGAGTTAATTAGGTTAACCAACCAAACTAAATCATTTAAGGGTCAGTTTTGATGATGAAACTCAATTAACTCATCATCAATATTAAATGAGTTAATTAGGTTAGCCAACCTAACTCATTTAAGTCGATTAATCATTATTAAATGTTTTTTCATTTAGTGATGGATTAGTTTAATTGAATTTGGAAAAGATCAAACTCATCTAACATAATTGAGCTATGTTGGATCAAAGCGGGGTCTAGCCTAACCTAGTTCTCATTTTATGGCATTGACTTTTGATTTAGTTTTAATTTTAGCTTTTGGGATTTATGTTTGTTGTTTCATTTTGAATTTAGGTTTGGTCACACACCTAATCATCAAGTGAAGTGTCTTAAGTGCCTAATTTAGATGTCGTAGTTTAAGATTAAGAATCTAAACTACTAAGATTATGAGGACTATTAACTCCATAAAAAAATGAGGTCAATAGGGGTTCTTAATCTCCTTTTGATATCTGAAGTCTTAGATACTCCAACCTTCATAGATCCTCTCAACTCTAGGCCTTATAGTTCCTGCTCATCCTAAACCTCATGGTTATAATCTAATCTTATTATAAATTATATTTAAAATTTCAAAATAAATTCTAATTATACCTACAAAATAGAGACTAATTAAAGTACACATACATACCAAGCAATTATAATTCATGCAATGGGGCTTAACATTAGCTAGTATCCAAGCCCACTTATCTTAATAGGTTATGCCCGAGGATTTATATTGCCTACAAGCAAAATGTGTTAGCTTTTAATTTATTACAATACTCCTTTTATATTAAGCACAACTATAGAAAACATCATTAGTCTAATACTACCTTAACATCCAGTCTACGAGTGTATCTCTAACATCCAGCCAAAAATTGTACAGTAAGAAAAAAAATCAATACATCACATTAAAACATTATCCTAGCCTAAGTCTAGGATTGGTGACTTAATATACTAATTTGTGTGTAAAGGCTATACTAATGTCTGAGTAAAGAATAGTGGTATGATAAAAGGCCTTAATGTTTGAGAACAAAGTTCAATTTATTATTGGATTGTTTTAATTTGAGTGATTAATAGCTTACATATAAAATTTTGGTTTATGTTTAAGTTGTATTGTAAAGAGCATGGGGCATGATGATTCATACTTAGAGTGAGAGCCATTTCACCTCTTACCTTAGCCTAAAGAAGCTAAAGACTTAAGTTTAATCTTGCCTTAATTATTATGCATGATTCTCTTTAAGAGTGATGAAACATGATAAGGTAGCTCCATGTTATATAAATCACCTTATGTTATTTAATTTATTTAATGTATATAAATGGTATGAATGCTTATGACTTGGATGGAAATGGGAACTTCCTTAAGTCTACTCAAATTTATATTTAATATTTATCAAGTGCTATATATGTATAAGATCTTTATGCATAATTCCTTGCAATAGATAGGTATGTGGTGTTGTTAAACCAGTGGGCGGAGAAACAAGACCTCTTTCCAATAGTCATGTGCCCTCGGTATTTAGCATATATACGTTATGATTGTTGACTCCATGAGCCCCATAACATATGAGATTGATTTTGATGATGGAAAACATATGTTGAAGTTAAATATTGATGAAGGTGCAAAATGACCTTACATCAACGTTTGGACATATAATCTACATTAAAGAAAATTTATAGCAAATAAATAAACAAATTTTAAGCATATTAAACGCATGAATATAACATGAGTATATAACATGGAAAGTCTCCCCTTAAAACTATGCATCAAAAGACAAAGAAAACCAACATACTATTTTCTTTCCCTTTTAACAAAATCAAAAAGGTTTAACCATGAACAATAATAACATTACATGCTTAATATGCATCTCAGGGTAAATAATCATTCTTCAAGTAATGGTTTAGTAAAATGCCCACATTTTGTAAATATGCTAATAAAATTAATATTCACATCACCTTTACTCACATGATCTTGAATAAAGTGATGTCCAACTTCTATGTGTTTAGCTTTAGAGTGTTGGATAGGATTATTTGTCAAATAAATTGCACTAGTATTGTCACACTTAATATGAATGTGATCTAGCATAATTCCAAAATCTTCTATTTATTGCTTCAACCAAAAACTTGAGCAACACAACTTCCAATAGCTATATACTTAGCTTCAACAGTCGAAAGAGCAATAGTGATATATTTTCTAGATGACCAAGATACTAAGAATGATCCTAAAAATTGACATGTTCCTTATATGCTTTTTTTTTATCTACTTTACATCCTACAAAGTCATCATCAGAGTAAGCAATCAAGTCATGTAAGTAAATTTTTAGGATACCACAAACCAAATCTAAAAGTGACAATTAAATAACAAAAGATATGCTTAACAGTAATTACATGAGATTCTTTCAGAGTAGCATGAAAATGAGCACATAAACATACAATAAACATAATATCAGGCCTACTAGCAGCAAGATATAAAAGAGAACCAATCATGCTTCTATGAAGTTTTTGATCAACCGGTTTTCTTGACTCATCTAAATCAAGTTTAGTAGAGGGGCTCATGGGAGTCTTACTAGATTTAAATTTTTTCTTATCAAATCTCTCTATCAAGTCATTGGTATACTTTATTTGACAAATAAAAGTACCTTTTTCTTATTATTTTACTTGAAGTCCTAAGAAAAAATTAAGTTCACCCATCATGCTCATCTCAAATTCTTTGGACATCAAATATGAAAACTCAACACATAAAGATTCATTTGTACTGCCAAATAAAATATCATCCACATAAATTTGAACAATAATCAAATCATCACCTAAATTCTTACGGAATAGGGTGGTATCTGCTCTACCCTTCCTAAAACCATAATTTGTAAGAAAGCTACTCAATCTATCATACCAAGCTCTAGTAGCTTGTTTCAATCCATACAATGCTTTCTTCAGTTTAAAAACATGATCTAGAAATTCCACACTTTCTAAACCAGGAGGTTGTTCTACTAAGACATCTTGATATATAAAGCCATTTAAAAATGCACTTTTTACATCCATTTGAAATAATTTAAAATCTTTGTAATAGACATGGGCAAAGAGCAGTCTAATAGAATCTAATCTAGCTATTGGGGCAAAGGATTCTTCAAAATCTATTCGTTCAATCTGAGTATATCCTTGTGCAACAAATCTAGCCTTATTTCTAACAATGTGTCCCGAGTCATCTAACTTATTCTTAAAGACTCATTTAGTTCTTCTAACATTTGGATCTTGGGGTCTAGGAACTAACAAAATGATTTAATTCTTCTTCCATGGCTACAATCTAATAGTGATCCTCTAAAGCTTCATTTATAGATTTTGGTTCAATCTCAAATAAGAACACAAAATAATTTATCATTTCTTTATATTGTCTTCTAGTTGTAACTCTTTGAGAGGGGTCTCTAATAATCAAGTCTTTTGAATGATTTATAATGAATTTTCAATCTTTAGGTAAAGAATAATCTATAATTTCTTCCAAACTCATTTCATAAAATGATCTATCTCTTCTTCAACCACATCATCTTTAATAGGATATATAGGATTCATCAAATATGACATGTATTGATTCTTCAACAATCAATTTTCTTTTATTGTAAACTCTATAAGATCTACCATTCAAAGAATGTCCTAAAAAGATACCATCCTCCAATTTACTATTAAACTTTTCAAAAGAATCTTTACCATTACTCAAAATGTGCATTTACAACTAAAGATACAAAAATAAATAATCATAGGTTTCTTACCAAAGAACAATTCATAAGGGGTCTTATTTAAAAGAGGTCTCAAGTAAACATGATATAACATAACATGCGATGTTACTTACGCCCAAAATACTTAGCAACTTATAATCATCAATCATAGCTCTACTTAATTCAATTAAAATTCTATTTTTTTCAACAACAACGTTTTGTTGAGGGATTCTAGGAGCAAACAAATTGTGTTTAATACCAAATTCATCATAAAAAATTTTAAATTTTTTATTGTTAAATTCACCACCCTGATCGGATTAAATTTTACTAACAAGAAGATTTCTATCAAGCTGAATATGTTTAAAAAATTTTCTAAAATATTCAAAAGCATCATTTTTATGAATTAAAAATATAACCCAAGTAAATCTTATATGATCATCAACAATAACAATGATCATCAACAATAACAAAACCATATAATTTTTCATCTAACAGGACCAAATAAATCCATATGCAAAAATTCTAATGATTTATTTGTAGAAACAATATTTTTATTTTTGAAAGAATGTTTAAAATGTTTTACATGAATACAAGCATCACAAACATAATCAAAATAAAATTTTATTTTAGGTAAACCATCAACAAGATCAAGTTTTGTAATTTTATTTAAAGAATGCATGTTAATGTGGCATAACCTTTTATGTCATATCCAAACATCATCAAGTGAACTTTTAAAGCAAAGTAAATTTAAATTTGTATTACTTGTATTTTCAAAATCAATAAGAAAAATGTTTTTGTATTTATGACCAACAAGCAAAACAATTTTCTTATTTCTAATATTATTGAATGATGCATGAAATTCAACATTAAATTTTTTATTACATAACTGACTAATGGAAATAAGATTATGCTTTAAACCTTCAACAAAGTAAAGTCTATCTAAAGTAATTGTATCTTTATAAATAGAACCAACTCCAATTATCTTTCCTTTAGCATTATCACCATAAACTACAAAATCTTTTTGACAAGGTTCTAAAGTAGAAAAATTAGATTTATCACTTGACATGTGTCTTGAACATCTATTGTCCAAGTACCACATGTCTTCTTTGAATTTGCTTAAAAGGCACTCCTACAAAATAAAATCAGTGGTCAACTTTTGGAACCCAAACATGTTTGGGTCAACATCCAAATGGAAAGATATGCAGTGAATGATGTGTTATATGTGTAGCTATATTGTTTTTATGAATCCAAATAAATTTTGAATTAGAAAATGATTGAGATTTTCTTGCATAATAATCAGAAGATACATGACCCTTTTATTACAAAAATTACATGTAACATTTGTAATTGGATAAGGTCTAAATTTAAATGATCTTGATGCATCTAATTAATTATGTCTAATAAATGGAACATGTGAATGTAATCTACTACAAGAATCTAATTTTGCATGAAGTAATAAATTTTCCTTTTTCAACTTCTCCACAAGTGTTGATTGATCTAATAAAGCATCATTCTTAGACATTAATTCAACACATTCTTTTCTAAAGATGAAGCATGCATTTCTAAATTTTTCTTTTCTCTTTCTAACATATTGAAATTTTTTTTCATTTGTTTATATTCATTTGCTAATTTATTGAATGCATTATCTAATTCTTCATAAGAAATATCTTCACATACCTCAACTTGTAGAATCCACATCAAACATAAGACATATATTTGCTTCTTCCTCTATAGTGTCATCACTTGATTCTTTTGAATCGAGTTTTCCCAATGTGCTCTTTTCTTTTTTCTTGGCTTTTTATTTTTCCAAGACTTCTCAGCTTTTTCTTTTTAAGCTAAGTCTAGACACTCACCACTTATATATCTAAGCTTTTTGCAATTGAAGCATACTATTCTTTCTTCATCATTTAATCTTTCAGTAGGCAATTTATGTACTTTAGATTTTTTATACATGTGGTTTTTCTTTCTGATCATATTTCTTAGCCTTTTTTAAAAAGCAAAGCAATCTCATCACTATCAACATCTAAACATGAAGAATTTTCTTCACAACTATCTTCCACCTACAAAGCAATTAATTTTCTTTCTTTCTTTCTTTTAGAAAGAGTCATTTTGTTCCCTTTGTGCAATAAGCTATTCATATGCTATTAAAGAACTAAGAAGTTGATCAAGTGTATTAAGTAGTTAAATCCATAGCTTCACTAATGGGAGTAACATTTTCATCCCAATCTTTTGGAAGGCATCTTAAAATTTTATAAACCAAATTTGATTTTTATACTTTCTTCCAAGTGAATGCAAGGTATTTATAATTTTCATAAAGTGAGTATACATATCAAAATATTTTCATTTGGTAACATGCAGAATAATTCATATTCATGAACTAACCTATTTATGTGAGGATCTTTAACTTTTTTAATATCATCATAAGTAAGAATCAATTTATCCCATATTTCATTTGAAGTAGTAAGCATGGAAATTCTCATGCGACTTGAGAAGTAAAGCACAATAAAGAATGTTTCAAGCTTTTGCATTTAATTCATCCAATTCTCTGTTAGAAGTAGACCATTCATCAAAAGGTTTATCAACTTTTAAACCATTCATATCAATAGTGGGTGTGTGATACTGGTGTGTCAACATATGCCACATTCTAGAATCTTATCCACAAATAAAAGTACTAATGTGATTTTTTCAATCATCAAATGGAACATTATCAAGGCGCTCTATAAACTTTAAAATGTGATGCCACAAAATGAAACTCAGGCTTTGATTTAATTTTACTTAGCTTCCTTAATAATATGAGATGGTTGACTCCAAAAGGAGGAGATTGTTGACTCCATGAGCCCCATCTCAAATGAGATTGATTTTGATGATAAAAAGCACATGTTCAAATGATACTAATAGAGTTAAATTTAAGTGTGCAAGAAAAATTCTTTAGCTCATGGTTCTTCAGTTATATTAAAATGCTAAAGCTTTTGGACATGGATTGGGTGGGAATTTTTTCAAGGAGTTACTACATTAAGGCAAATGAAAATCTCACTAAGATAAAATAAATGATTCATTTATTTTTAATTTCATCATTCTAAAATTATTTATATATTTTCTTATATCTTAATATTGAAATTATTCATTAATTTATTCATTTTGGATAGTATAAACTAAATGCATGAAATAAGTTCCATTAATTGTGTGGTCAAGCAAGATAAATTATGTTTAAACTTTATTAAATCATTTACATGCCATTCATACTTTTTATTCATAATTTTAGTGCATGAAAATTGAATTATCCAAAAATTATCATTTTTCATCTTATTCTCTCTCTTATTATCATTTTCATCTTAACATTATTTTGGCTAAATTTCTAAATGCATTTTACATAATAAAATGTGTGAAGTTCATTCAAAATATTTCCATAATATATTCCCCATTTTCATATTTTAAAATTTTATTTATTTGAATTTTATATTTAAATTATTTTAAATTATTCTTTAATTCAAACTTCTTTATGCATGACATATACTTGCTAAATCAAATCAAATTTTTATGGAATATGTTGAACTTACTAAGCATGATTAATTATAATTATTTAGAGTCAAATTATTCTATTATAAGTTATTTTAAATTTAAATTCAAATCAGCCCTCTTTTGTTTCAAAATAATTTTTATATTCGATCTATTTTAAGAAATTTCCTATAGGATCCCCTCTCTCTTTAGCCATAATTTACATAGAAAATATTCCATATTGACTTGGAATAAATTTCTAAAGGAGCCTATTGAAGATCTCCTTAGCCAATCCTTCATCCTTTGAATTTGAAATTCAAATTGATGCTTAATCAATTTCCCTCTCATTGGATCAATTTTTAGCCAACTCTAACTCCTCCCTCCTCTATTTAAGAGCCCTACTTCAATTTTAAAAAGGTTCCAAAAAGAATATTCTCTCTTGCTCTCTTACTCATCTTCTCCACCTTGGTCGATCCTTGCAAAAGCAAATACTTGGATATTTTGTAATTCAAGTGCAAGAATTCCTCACAATTCTTTTCTTTTCCTTGGCCATTTAGTTGGCTTGAAGATTGATTGAGAAAAGTGAAGGTTTGGTGTGTTTCCTCCCTTGGCTGAAAGCATCATGGCATTGGTCTTGAATTTCTAAGGTGCTAAGTTCTTATACTTCTTTTATTTCTTCTTAGCTTTGAAGTTTACAAGGTTATTTAAATTATCTTGTGTTCATTCACTTCATAACCTTTAGCTCTTGTTTAGCCAAGAACAAACATAAGAAGATCAATTTGTTTGGACTTAACTACTATATAATCCTTTGATTTCTTGTTTGGCCTAAAACCTAACATAAGGAGATCAATTTCTTTTGTGCTTAATCATTTGATAATCCTTTTGTTTATTACTTGGTTGAAATCTCTTTCAAAGGTTTTTAATTTCCTAGTGCTTAATCATTTGAATCTCCATTGTTTATCCCTTTGGCTTAAAGTTTCATATAGGTTAGTTAAATTTGATTGTGCTTAACATCTTATTTCATTTAATTTTCTATTTGGTCACCACCACTTCATGCATAAATTCTTTTGTGCTTGTTGATTTCTTATCTTCAATTGGTCCATGTATATGTTATGTGATAGCTTTCTTGTGGTATAATTCAAATCCTTATTCAAGTGATTGTTTGATTATTCCAATTGCAAATATATTTATCAATTTGAATAAAGGTTAAATTGTGTGAAAAAGAATTCAAAGTAAAGTTTTGTGATTACATTTTAGTTTTCATTTCAAAGTCATATAAGAAAATCATTTCAAATGATTTAAACATCATTCAAGAAACATTAAGTTACTTACTTGAATTAAATATTTGATTGAAGATCTTGTTTTAATTTTATTTAAAGTTAAAGTGAGCTCTATTTTTCATTCATATTCAATTGCCTTAGCATTATTATAGATTAGATTGTGAGTGCAAAAACATTTAATATTGAGAGTTATACTTGTATCTTTCTCTTTGCATTATCTTGAAATTTTGTTGGGTTGTACTTGTCCATTAAGGAAAGTATGTGTTGGGTTGTACTTGCCCGTTAAGGATAATATGTGTTGGGTTGCACTTTCCCATGAAAGAGAGTACGAGAGATTTGTTGTAATCTCAACTCTGTTAAGTGAATTCCTAGCCTGGGTGACTAAGCATGGACATAGGCTTTTGGGATTTCGTTGAACCACGTAAAAATCTCTATGTTCTCTTTCTTTACTTTTCTGCTATTATTTTTCTGTTATTTCATTTCACTAAAGCATTATTATTAAATATTTAAGTCTTCTATAAAAGATTAAAATAAATTTTATATAATTTATTTTTATACTTTATAATCTCTATGTTTCATTTCACTAAAGCATTATTTTTATATTTTTAAGCCATATGCTATGTACGTGAATAGGAATTTTTAAAATTAAATAAATTTAATTTAAAAAATACTTAAGAAATAAGTTTATATACATGAATTCAATTTAAATCTAAACAAGGATGAACACATATCATGAAGTCCACTTCACATGTTCATCATTACCAAGATTAACATACATAATCAAAGTTCAACTTAAGCTTAAGATATGTTTTAATGAAAGGGTATATTAAAGGTGATTTAGGTGAATTAATTAAGTTATTATAGCATAGGTTTTATTATAATTTTCTTAATATTACTCTGTTTGATTACCTAAGTTAAATTTTTTTATTTTGTAATTTTTTAAGATTTATTATTAAATTCTAAAATTAAGGTAATTATCCCCTAAAATATAAACAATCATTAAGTATAAGCCCAAAAATTCTAAAAAAACTTTTAAACATGAACAACAACATTAAAAATGAATCACAAACATCCCAAGGCATTTAAGCTTAAAGTTAATGATTAATTACACTAATTAAGATTTGAATAATTAAGTAATTACTCTCAAAATATCTAACCTAATTGTAGATTTTGATTTCATTTATTAATTATCTATTAAAACCCATAGAAGATTTGTCTCCATTTTTTAGAGTTATGTGTGATTTATTATGATTTCTCTAAGTTTTAGAGTAATTAAATAATTTATTTAATTAATTAATTACCCAAAAATGTGTGTTTTTTTTAAATAACTGATCACATGTCCTAATAATTATCTAAGGGTGCTTTTATGTTTAAATAGTGTTTAAGCATTAAACACCCATTAGACCATTTTCTATAATTTTTAAATTAAGTAATTAGGTTGATTAATGAATTAGGCTTTAAAAATCATTAACATTAAATTTACCCACATGATTCACTTGAGATAATTATTGGAGGTGGAGAATATTATAAGGAACATCACTTAATTCAAATTAATTAGTTGGATAATTAAAACTCAATTTTAAAAAATACCCTTTCAAATCAAACCCTAATTATTCTTTAATTACTTGATAAAAATAGAGCTTTTATTTTAATTAAACTATACTCTATGTATTTTTTTTGAGAGTATTTATTTACATTTTTAATAATTTTTATAATTAATTATGATTTTTTAAAGTTTAGGCCATTTAAATTAATTTTAATTATAATGTCGATTTACACATTTAGTGCTAACGTAGCCGCACTTTACACATAACGCCATGAGATTGGTTAATTAAACCATCCCACATGTTAGTCGATTTGGCAGTGGCAGATGTGGTTTTGTCTTGATGCATTTGGTCGAAGATTGAATGGTAGGGATTAATCTTGCAGCGTAAAAATTTAAATCAATTAATCATGATCATCCATTTTAATCATGCAGAATAATGTCCATTGATTCGTCTCCTTCCTTCGGCAAGAGACAAACACTATTAACTTTTTGTCTTTGATTCGAGCCAACCAAAGCTTGGATCATAGGGAAAATGATTTCAAAACCATCAGAAGAGGGAATCCTACACATCCTACATCTTCATCCACACAAGATTCACAGTTCTTCATAAGGACCAACACCTACAAGTTTGATCTATGGGTATGAGGAATTTTGGAGCTAAAGACCTACTAACCAATATGTGAGGTATCTTTACCTTGAAGAGATGAAGCTTTGTTAAGAATATTCCTTACCTCCCCATCAATTGCTCCCAAGAACAAGCTATTGTTGCTTATTGGAGTTTGATATAGTCTTACCTCTAGTGCTCCAATTCAAATGGCTCATGATCCATTCAAGTTTGCCTGAGTATTGGGAAGGTGTGAGAAGAGTTAATTAAAGATTGGTAAAAGTTTTGTAATGGTGAATGTGAGGGTGGTTGAATTTGAGAGGGGTTGGTGTCCCCGATAATGGGGTGCTTTATGGGCACTAGGGATTACTCAAACTAGCTTTAGGAGTTTTGTGAGGGTGTGTGTTGAGTTTGGGGGACTTGGGAGAGAGTATACTTCCCCTCTATATGAACCACCCCAAGGAGGTAGTTCATCCTTTTCCAGCCAACTAAGAAGTAAGACAGGTTGAGAAAGAGTGGGATTAATGAGATGGACCTCCTCCAGTGGCTGAAGGAGTTTGGTAGGTAGTGGTGAAGTGGGCAGCCCATCAAAGTTGAGCATTGATATATTTAGATTTTGTATTATATAGGTAGCTTGGTTCACTTAGTTGGGCTAAACTGGGTTCACCATGGCTTGGGTTTACTTGGGCAAGTCCCAATGAACCTAAAGGTGAGTCATGCCAAGTTTAATTGGGTTTGGACTTAGTTTGGTTGGGTTTGGCTCACGATGACTCATGCAAATTTGGGTCTAATAGGGTTAAATTGGCCAATTGACCAAATTGGGCTCAAGAGGCTATTGAGTTAGGTTCATATGGTGATTAGATTTGTGTTTATGAATTGGTTTAACCCAATTTACATTGGATTAAATTTTGGTTCATATGGATTCATGTATGTCAAATGAGTCAAGTGAACCAATTTTGTCAATTTGACCAAACAATTGAGTGCTAGGTTATGTTTGATAAAAAAAAAAAAAATAGAGTTGATTGTAGGCATTGGTTTGATTCATTTTAGAATAGATTGAGTTTTGGTTCAATTTAACCCTTTAAGTCAAATTGGGCTAAATTGATCAAATTGGGTTCAATTGGCCAGTGAATTGTGTTCAATGATCAATTTAGGATTGATTGTAGGTGTTTATTTGGTTGGATTTGAATTGAATTGAGTTTTGGTCTAATATGGTTATGTTAGGCTAACTTGGGCTAGGTGAGTTAATTGACTAAATTGAGCTTGATTGGGCATCAATCAAGTTAAAATAATGTTGAGAATGGTTTAGGGATGATTGGTTTTAAATGGTATAGATTAATTTTGAAGTTAGCCCCTTTCAACCCTAATGGGTCGACCTAGGTCAATTGGGTCAATTAGACCTCAATTAGACTCAATTTGGGTTTGGTATGACATGTGGTTAATTAGTTGCAATTAATTTGACTTTGGTTCACTTTGGGTCATGTGGCCTAAATGGGTCACATAGGCCATCTGAGTTAATGGGCTAATTTGCCCATTTGGGAGAAGGGACTTGAACTATGTGTGGTTGAGTTGTGGCCAATGTTAAGATTGATTTGTAATTGATTTGGGTGTGATGTGTAGGTTATAGTTAGTTAGGTTAGGTGTGGTCCACTAGTCTAATGGCTTAACCCTAAGTAGTGGCTTAACTCTAGGTTGGGTCCCAAGAGCCTTCATGATGATTTTAGGTCTCCAATTGATCATTAGATGTGCCTTAGTATTTAAGTGAAGGAAATCTTAGTGCCTGGATTAGATCCTAGGTCAATAGATAGAAGAAGCTAAAATATTCAATAAATCTTTGAAAAAAGAGGTTTTCTTGTCATTAATATCACATCACCTTTGATTAGATTCTCTTTTGACATTTTTTTTTAATCCTTAGCTATAAAAGGAACCTCAACATAGGGTTATTCATTTCTTATCATTCTTGTCATAGAATCAATATCACTCTTCTTTGTTGAGCTTCCCTTTGTGAGAGGATCAAAATCACTGATCATAGACTCTAAAAGACCTTATGATGATATTGGTCCTTCTAAGCTTTGGTCTTTGAAAGAAGATGGAAAGACTAAGAATGAAATCAATAGAAGTATTGGTTATTTCTCCAATCGAGATGAGTACTTTGGCCACCCCTACTTGAATCATTGTTGTTGCTCCAGCAAAGAGCAGTGTCAGAGACTCACAGGTGGAGAGCAATGTACTTCCTTTTTTGATGAAGAGGAGTGCACATGTCATGGTAGAACCATCTTTTGATCATGCTTTTGAAGCTGAGGGTGAATGTTTAGGAAGATGATGATGACCTCCCTCGTTTAGCATAAAAAGTCATGATAAGCAAGTTGGTGAGAATCACTTATGTGAAAAATGTGATGGAGAAATATCTCATTAAGGTAGGACTCATTCTTATCAAATGATCTAGTTATTCTCAATATCATCTCAAAGTTTTTTTTGTTATTATAGCTTAGTGTGATGAATATTCATGCATCATTGGAAGGAAATAATAGGCATTCTCCAACTCTTTAGATCATTTCTTCTAACACCTAGTGTAACTCTTGAAAATATGGTCTATCTTATTATGGGTGGCTAGGTCATTGTCTGAGTGACGAGGAAGTTCATTTGCTCAAGCATTGTCTTCCTTTTAAAGGGATCTTACATATGGCTGATTGCCTATTGATGACATCATTTCTCATCATGTAGTGGTGGCTCTAGCTCTTCCTTGTATTGACTCGATGGCCCCAAGTCTCCCTTGGGAGAGGACCCTCTCCCTCGAAAGCAATAATTATGGTATCAGCTCTATCATTCACTAGGGAGACTAGCTTTACTTGGGAGGATATCCAAGAAATGTTGGTGAGTTTCCCTCTTTCAACTCACCAAGATAGAGACAAATCTAAGAGAAATGAGTCCTTTCACTTAGAGGAGAGATATTGAAAGAGAACCTCAGATACTTTTCTACCATGCCAAGATCACTGCTATGCTGAGGAGAGTTGCACCCTTGGAAGAAGGCACAAAACACATTTAAGCATGAGTCAAGCGAGTTGTAAATGATGATGAAAGCTAAGCCAAAATGAAGGCAAGTCATGGATGGGGAGTCCCAAAGGAGGTAATCTGAGTTGGTTTCACTTCAACACTCTATCAAGTCGAGTGGATTTTCTTTTTTCATCGTGGGTGCAAACTTCATGTTTGATTAAGTATATAATAAAGGAGCACTTGCTAAAGAATGACACTTGGACCCCATTGTTAAGCAATTGGAGAAGCGGTGTAAAAAAGAGTTTTAGTGAGTATGTTGCCATTTTTGCTTTCTATTGTAATAAAAATTTATTTTTGGAAGAAATAATCATGTCTTCTTACTAGTCTCTTTTGATTGAGTACTTTACATACATGTTATGAATTTGAGCAGATGTCTTTAATTATTTTTATTATGACTCACCGCTTAAGATTTTGTGGAATCTCTTAATGATTTATCTATTTAATATTTGATATGATGTCTATGTTACCTAGCTCTCATTACAATGTCTATAAATTTCCTTTTACTCTGGTTGGTTGAATTTTTGTTAATTTTCATTTCAACTTCAAGCAAGTGATTTTACTTTTGTGTGAGCCATTTTTCTACCTTCCACTTAAGTGAGTCATCTCCTTTAAGAGTATGGTGATCGTAGCTTTCGAGAAGGCAATGATCATATTCATGTAAAGTAAGTCTAAAGAATTTCCCAAACTCCAGCTGCCAGTTGCATTATTCATCTTCCATGATTATTGGCATGACAACTTAGACTTCACAGTGCGAGTTACTGATGAGAATGAGCAATTTAATTCTACTAGATCAAAATAATTATGCATCCCTTAGATCAATTTCAAGTGTGGGTTTTGTTTTTTCTCTTCCCAGCGAGTATGTGAGATTTTGAACTTCTATGGGTGCCTACCCATATTCTGCCAAAATAGGTGGTGAGTATCACAACCTTTCTTATTATTCTGAGGGAGGAACATTTTGTGTGGAGTCTGTCTTCTTAGCATATTTTCTCTATGAAGGGTGGTCATTAGGATGGCATGTTAAATTTTTAGTGGTCTACTTAAGATCCATGGCCTACTGAATAAGGAAAAGTGAAAGTGGTGTTTGAAACTCTTCTTTGTCAAGAGTTCAACTGATTAGTGGGGATCTTTATTCCCTTCCCTATGAACAAAGTGGTGATTCTTAAGCTAAGTGCTCATGTAAAGGAAGTTTTAGAAAAAGTGATGGTAGGACTTTAAATATTCATCATTATCTTCATTTTTTGCATCAGTGTTGCTTCTTTAGCACCAAGGTGCTCTGCTTCCTCTCTTAAAGGATTTGTTGTGGAAAATAGTGCCTAGGTATTATGCTTTCTATTTTGCCTTAAAAAATTAGGGAGTCATGACACTGGTTTATTGCAACAAGATGCTAATCTCTATGTTTTAGCTCAATTTGAAGGTTCTTTAGTGCCTTCAAGGGCCACAACACTACCATTAAGGCACTTAAGTGCCAAGCTCTCCACCTAGGATTGCTTTATGAACCTTATGTTCAATCCTATTAATTTTGATGATAACTAATGTATGCTTGGATGTTCTAATATATGTTTTAAGTATTTCAGATATATTGATTTTGAAGTTGTACAAGATTACTAATTACATATCCAATACATCTCACAACATGTTTGATGTAATTTCAAGTATGGAAGAATGAAAAATAGATCAAGATGGATAGCTTGGAGCTCAAAAATATAATATTTTATGTGTTATGCATTTAGAACCATCTTAGAGGTTCATATGAGTTCATTGGCATGAATTGATTTGCTTATAATTTAATATATATTTTTTATTTATTTTAATTATTGATAATACGATAAATAAATAATCTTTATCTAATTAACATTCAATTCCATAAATTTAAAAATTTTATATTCTTCATACAAAATATTTAAATTGTCTAAATAATATATAATAATTAATTATGATTATTGAGTGTAATAAGTTTATACATTTAATATAATTACAAATTTTAATTTAATTTAAAATGTTTATGATAACTAGCATACATATGATCATATCTAAATTATATTAGAATTTTAAATGTCATATTTCAAAATTGACAAAAATATATGAAATTTAGTATTTTAGCAAATGCCATTTTATAATCAAGGGATTTAGATCTAATGTCATCTCTAATGGATTTCTTAGATTTTTTTTCTTTGATTTGATTGGTTACATGACCCACATTTGATTAAAATAGAATTTACTATGATTTTTCAAACATTAGCTAATTTTAATAATGAATGCATGCTACACATTTTGAATATATTAAGAGCCATATTTGATTATTTTTTACTTGCTGTTATGACTAACCATTTTTTGGCTATTTGAATTTAATATTTATTTAATATAAATCATATTTTATTGAATATTATATTATGATATGATAAAATGATGTTAGAATAATATATTTCCTTGAAATAATTCAAAATGGTTATTTTGTTTATAAATATCCCTCATTCCCTTCATGAAAGGGTTGTTCATTCAAATTCAAAATCTCTCCAGTAAATCTAAGAGAAAACTTATTAGATTTCCCTTCTAAGTGTTCTCCAAATATTACAAGAACAAATCCTTGGTTTAGAAGCTTCAACATCTTCAACTAATTAAGCTTTCTCAAATTACTTGAGTTTATATTTCTTAATCTTAATCTCTTTAGTTTTTTCATACTATTTTCACCATCTATTTGTTCTTTCAAATTTTTACTTTTTAGTGGGTTGGTCTTTGGACATCAAAGTTTAAGTATTTCACATCAATATTTCTTCAATCTTTTATATTTCATCTTACTAAAATTTTTATCTTCCTATAAATTTCTATTAGTTTATTAAAATATTTCTTTATTAGTCTTATTTGAAAGATCATTTATTTTTAGATCTATTTTAGAAGTGTATTTTAATATTTAAAATTAATTTATTATGCTGAAAATACTTTCATATTTGCTAAATCTTTCTTTATAATTAAAAGCTTATCTAGTTTATTTAGATCTATCATAGGCTAATTTTATTTAAGTATTTTGTGATCATTTGTATTAATTCAAATCATCATTTTGTTGAAATAAAATAAATTATTTGCAAAAATTTTAAAGTTTATGCTAGATCTTTTATATATCAAATTTCATTATCAAAATAAAATTTATAAAATGTTAAATTATTTTATTTGGCACTTATCATTTCATTCTAGCTAATATCCTTTTTTAAATAGTTTTTTATCATGCTGAAATTTAGTAAAGCTTGTTATTTTATTGTTAATAATTAAGTAAATTTTTTTATTGGAGAGTAACTCATTCTTACACTATTATATACAAATTAGTTATAATTTCTCTTAAACTTAAAATTATTCCTTGCTAAAATTTATTTTATTAAGAAATATACTATTATGAATTTATTTTGAATCATTTTTATAGTAGTCTACAAATTATAATAACATAAACATCTTAATAAGATCACTTTAAGATATTTATTATATTATTTCTTATCAAAATTAAGTGAGCATTCTATCTTATCAAAATTATAAATTATAAAGTGTAAATTGATCATTTATAAGTTGTTAGATCACTTTTTGAATTAGATAGCTTGGTATATTTGTAAAAATATATTTTATTAAAATTTATTATTTTGTATTTTTCTTTTTGTGCTTTATTTTTTTATGGAGGTTGTATTCCCTTTATAGGAGAGTACATGCTATTATAGGGATTGTACTCGCCACATTATAGGAGAGTATAATTTGTAAACTATTTTGTATTTAGTGGATTCCTGGCCACAGGTGGCTAGGCATGGATGTAGGCTATTTTGGGGTTTGGCCAAATCACGTAAAAATTGTGTTCCAATTTTCTCATTTTATCTTACTGTATTTTATTTTTTGTTGCATTGAGAATTGTATCTTGTCATTATAAAATCAAAAATTAATTTTCTACTAAAAGTTAAAATTTAAGATTTAACTTTTAAATTTTAAATAATGTCAAATCACTCTTTTTAGTGACTCACAATTTGGTATTAGAGCTAGGCTCTTTTATTAGCTTAACATCAAGAATATATCTTTTCGCTATGGCACAAGATTTTCCCATGGGTTCCTACCAGAAGGACGATCCACTCATAGACCTCCACTTTTAGGTAGTGAACCATTTAATTATTGAAAGAGTAGAATTAGTAAATTTCTAAGAGGACAAGATGCATGCATGTGGTATATGTTGACACATCAGTATCATACACCCATTGTAAAAGTAAATGACATTAAAGTAGAAAAACCTTTTGAGGATTGGATCATGGTTGAAAGAGAACTTGATGAACTAAATGCTAGGGCTTGTAACACTTTACATTATGCTTTATTACCTGATGATTACATAAAAATTTCTATGTTAAGTACATTGAATGAAAAATGGGATAAATTAATTATAACTAATTAAGAACTAGTGAAGTGATATGCCCACATAAATATAATTGTTCAAAGATATGAGCTATTTTGTATGTCTCATTTTGAATCTATTTCTGATATGTATACTATATTTATGAAAATAATTAACACATTGCATTCTCTTGGCAAAATATAGAAGAATCAAGACTTAGTCTATAAGATTCTTAGATATCTTCTAAAAGATGGGATGCTAAAGTAACAATTATTAGTGAAGCTAAGGATTTATCTACTTATCCACTTGATCAGCTTTTGGGTTCTTTGATTGCACATGAAATGGTTATTGCTCAAAGGGATAAGATAGATAACTCAACAAAAAGAGAGAAGGAGAAAGGAAAAGTCATTGCATTACAAGTTGATGATAGTGATGAGCCCAACACCTCAAGCTTGGATGGTGATAGTAATGAGGTGGTCATGCTATCCAAAAGGTTTAGAGAACTTACTAAGGAAAAATAATCAAAGGTATAAATAATCTAACTATAAATTTCAAACTAAGAAATTTCTTATAGGTGAAGGGATCATTTGCTACCATTGTAAGAAGCCTAGGCATGTAAGAGGTGATTTTCCAGAACTTGCTGATTCAAAGAAGAAAGATATTGATATGGAGAGAAAAAAAAATATGAAATTGAAAAAGAACCAAAAGAAGAAAGAAGATGGTTTAATGGGCCAGTCAAGATTTAGATGAATCAAGTACATGTTCATCATGAAGAGGTAAACATATGTCATATGGCAATAGAATTTGACTTAGATTCTTAAGAGGTATGTAATGATATATCTTATAATGAATTAGATGATGCTTTTAATGATTTAGTTATTGAATTTAAAAAAAAAAAAAAATAAAACACAAAACCTTAGAAAAAAAAAGCATGAAAATTTAGATATGCATTTTTGTGAATTAAAAAATAAATGTGATAATTTGCAAAAGAAAAATAATTTTTCATTAGATTGTTCTTACTTGTACATAAACTTGAAAGAGAGAATATCTTATTAAAAGCAAGATTAGAATTATGTTTAAAATCACAAGTTCATTATAATGCTTCATCGAGTAGAACATCTAATAAAAAATTATTTGCATCATACACATCCCACTCATATATCATATAATTATCATTCTAGGCCATATGCAAACACTAATGTTTGGTGAAAATATTGTTGTAGAAAAGAACATATTTCATTTGATTTCTATGCATGTAGATTACAAACCACTAAGCAATCATCTTATGTATGGATACCAAAAGGTTCAAGAACTACACAAGCTGCACATGCTAGATATCATGCTTCAAATTTAGAATGTGGACCCAAACATGTTTGGGTTCTAAAAGTTAATATGTGACTTTTTTGTAGGAATGCCTTAAAAGCAAAATCAAAGAAGGCATGTGATACTTGGATAGTGGATGTTTAAGACATATAAGAGGTGATAAGGATAAATTCACAACTTTAGAATCAAGTGATGGAGGATATGTTACATATGAAGATAATGCAAAGGGAAAGATCATTGACATTGGTTCTATTTGTAAGAATTCTATCACTTTAAATAAAATTTTTATAGTAGAAGGATTCAAACATAATTTAATTTCTATAAGTCATTATGTGATAAATATTTGAATGTAGAATTTCATGCATTATATTGTATTATCAAAATAATAAAAATGTTTTGTTAGTAGGACAAAGACATAAAATTATTTATGTCATTGATTTAAATCACTTTCATGATGTGAATTTGAATTTACTTTATTTTAAAAGCACTCATGATGATATACGGCTATGGCATAGAAGATTATGTCAAGTTAATATGCACACACTCAATAAAATGGCTAAACTTAATTTAGTAGTTGAATTACCTAAATTAAATTTTCATTCAGACTATGTTTGTGATGAATGTATTTATGGTAAGCATTCTAGAACTTCATTTAAAAATAAAAATATTATTTCTACTTATAAACCTCTAGAGTTATTGCACATGGATTTATTTGGTCTTATTAGCACTGCTAGCTTAGCTGGTAAAAATTATAGTTTTATGATTATTGATGATTTCTCTAGATATACTTGGGTTTTGTTTGTAGCTAATAAGGATGATATTTTGGTGAGTTTATAAAGTTTTTTTTTAAATATATTAGAAGAGAACAAGGTCTTTTGATTAATATGGTTCAGATTGATCATGATGGCAAATTTGAAAATAAATTTTTTTAGGATTATTATGATGAACATGGGATTAGACATAATTTTTTTGCACCTTGAACTCCCCAACAAAATAGAATAGTGGAGAGAAAAAAAAATATTAATTGAATTAAGTAGATCTATGTTTGATGAGTATAAATTACCAAAATATTTTTGGGAAGAAGCTATAAATATTGCATGTAATGTGATGAATAGATCTACTTTAGAACCTATGAATTATTTTTTGAAAGAATCATAAGATTGAACATTTTCATGTATTTGGATGTAAATGCTTTATTTTGAATAATGGAAAAGATCCTTAAGTAAGTTTGATTACAAATCAGATGATGATATTTTCTTAGGATACTCTCTTTCTAGTAAAGCTTATAGAGTTTTCAATAAGAGAAAATTGATTGTTAAAGAATCAGTACATGTTATTTTCGATTAAAATTTAATTAATCCAATTAGAAATGAAGTGATTGATGAAGAGATTGATGATTTCAAGAAAATATCTTTAAAAGATAACATAGATGATTCATTGCTTAAAGAATGGAAATATAATAAAAATCATTCAAATGAACTGATTATAGGAGATCCTTCAAAAGGAGTTATGATCAGAAGACATAGTAGAGAGGTTGTAGATCATTCAACATTTTTATCTGAGATTGAACCTAAAAAATTAGAAGAAGCATTAAAAGTGCTATGGAAGAGGAGTTGAATCAATTTGTAAGAAATGATGTTTGAGAATTAACCCCAAGACCCCAAGTTCAAAACATCATTGGAACAAAATGGGTCTCTAGAAATAAGCTAGATTACTTGGTTTTATTATTAGAAATAAAGATAGGTTAGTTGCACAAGGGTATACATAAGTTGAAGGGATATATTTTATAGAATCTTTTGCACTTGTAGCAAGACTAGAGGCCATTAGGTTACTCCTTGCTTATGCTTGTTTTACATTCTAAACTCTTTCAGATGGATGTCAAGAATGCATTTTTGATTGGATTTATTCACCAAGATATCTTTATAGACCAACCATCTGGATTTGAGAGCCTTGATTTTTCAGATTATGTGTATAAATTAAAGAAAGCTTTGTATAATTTAAAATAGGCTCCTCGTTCTTGGTATGATAGGTTAAGTAATTTTTTGATAGATCATGGATTTAGAAAGGTAGAGTAGATACAATATTATTCCTTCAGAGCATAAATGATGATTTGATTATGGTATAAGTGTATGTAAAAATGAATCTTTATGTCATGAGTTCTCATCTTTGATGTCTAAAATATTTGAAATGAGTATGATGGGACAACTTAATTTTTTTCTTGGGCCTTCAAATGAAGTAACAAGAAATGGCTCATTCATCTGTCAAACCAAGTATGCAAATGAATTTCTTAAAAGGTTTAACATGAAAAGATTTAAATCTAGTAAAACTCCTATGAGCTCATCTACAAATTGGATTTAGATGAATTAGAAAAATCTGATCAAAACTTTATAGGAGTATGATAGGTTCACTTTTATTCTTTACTACTAGTAGGCCTGATATTATATTTGTTGTTTGTTTGTGCTCATTTTCAAGCCAACCAAAAAGAATCTCATTTAATAGCAGTCAAGTATATCTTTTGGTATTTGATAGGAACATCTAAGTTAGGTTTATGGTATCCTAAAAATTCATTGTCATGTGATTTGGTTGCTTAGTTTGATGTTGATTTGTTGGATGAAAAGTATATAACACATCAGGTTCATGTTAATTTTAGATCATCCCTTGTGTCTTGGTCCTCTAAAAAATAAAATTATGTAGCTTTATCCACTATTGAGGTTGAGTATATAGCTATTGGTAGTTGTGTTACTTAGGTCATTTGGTTAAAGCAATAATTAGAAGATTTTGGAATTAAGAAAATCATATTCATATTCAGTGTGACAACACTAGTCCTATTAATTTGACTAAAAATTTTATCGACCACTTATAAATCAAACATATAAAAATTAAATATCATTTTATTAAGGATCATGTTTTGAAAGGTGATGTTAATATTAATTTCATTAGCATTGATTTCTAAATTATAGATATTTTTATAAAACTATTACCAGAATAATGTTTTTATACTTTAAGATGTATGCTTGGAATGTGAGATCCTAATATTTAAATTATATGTAGTTTGCTCTTTCTTTTGATGTTGCCAAAAGGGGGAGAAGGGTAAAATGTTGGTTAGTATTAAGTTTCTTTCATACATATATTTTGGTGGAACATCATTATTCATCTCTTATGCACAAATTTTATTTAATAGAAGAGATTTTAAAAAAAAAATTATGATGAATGACCAATTTGCACCTTCATTAAAATCAATACCCAACATATTTTGTCATCAATAAAAAAGGGGAGTTGTTGGCTTTATGAGCCTCATGTTCAAACCAATTAATTTTGATGATAACTAATGTATGATGGGATGTTCTAATATATGTTTTAAGTGTTTTAGATATATTAATTTTGAAGTTGTGCAAGATTGCTAATTATATATCCAATACATCTCACAACATGTTTGATGCAATTGCAAGTATGGAAGAATGAAAGTAGATCAAGATGGATAGCTGGGAGCTCAAGAAATAATATTTTAGGTTATATGCATTTAAAACTATCTTAGAAATTTATATAAGTTCATTGGCATTAATTGATTTATTCCCAATTTAACATATTATTTTTATTTATTTTAATAATTAATAAGATAAATAAATATTATTTATCTAATTAACATTCAATTCCATAAATTAAATAAAAAATTATATGTTTCATACATAGCATTTAAATTGTCAAAATAATAAATGATAAATAATTATGATTATTGAGTATACGTAATTTATATATTTAATATAATTATAAAATTTGGATTAATTTAACCTTTTATGATAAATAATATATATATATATATATAATATATATATATATATGAAATTTAGTATTTTAGCAAACTCATTTTATAATCAAGAATTTAGATATGATTTCATCTCCAATGGATTCTTGGAATTTTTCTTTAATTTGATAGGTTACACGAGTCAAGTTTGACTAAAATTGCATTTATTATAAGTTTACAAACATTAACTGATTTTAATAATGAATGCATGATACATATTTTGAATATATTAAGAGCAATATTTGATTATTATTTTACTTGTTCTTGTGTAGCCATTTTTTGGCTATTTTAATTTAATATTTATTTATTATAAATCATATTTTATTGAATATTATATTATTATATGATAAAATGATGCTAGAATAATATATTTCTTTGAAATAATTCAAAATAACCTTCTTGCTTATAAATAGCCTCATTATCTTCATGAAAGAGTTACACATTGAAATTCAAAATCCATCCAACAAATCTAAGAGAAAACTTAATATACTTTCCTTCCAAAGTGTTCTCCAAATATTATAATATCAAATCATTGGTTCAGAAGCATCAACATCTTCAACTAGTAAGCTTTCTCAATTTACTTGAGTGTATTTTTCCTGATCTTAATCTCTTTTAATTGCTCATACGATTTTTATCATCTATTTATTCTTTCAAATTTTTTACTTTTAGTGGGTTGGTCTTTGGAAATCAAAGTTTAATCTTTCACATCAAAGTTTCTTAAATCATTTATTTTGTGAAAAACTCTTGTGATAGTTTATAAGATTTATTTCATTTTGCTAAAATTTCTATCTTCATATAAATTTCTTTTGGTTTCTTAATATTTCTTCATTAGTCTTATTTAGAATATAATTTTTTCTTAGATTTATTTTGGAAGTATATTTTAAGTATTTAAAATTAATTTATTGTGCTGAAAATATTTTCATATTTGGTAGATCTCTCTATTCAATTAAAAGCTTATCTAATTTACTTAGATCTATCATATACTAATTTTATTTAAGTATTTTGTGATCATTTGTATTAATTTAAAGCATCATTTTGATTGAAATGTTAGATCTTTTATATATCAAGTTTCTTTTTCAAAATAAAATTTGTAAAAAGTTAAATTACTATATTTAGCACTTATCATTTCATTCCAACTAATATCCTTTGTTTAATTAGTCTTTTATCTTGCTGAAATTTAGTAAATCTTGCTATTTTATTATTTAATAATTAAGGAAAAAGAATTTTAGTGAAGTTAATCATTCTTACTATTATATATATACTTGTTATAGTTTCTCTTAAACTTAAAATTATTTCTTGTTGAAATTTATTTTATTGTGCAATAGTTTATTATGAATTTATTTTGATATCATTTTTATATTATTATACAAATTATAATAACATTAAAATCTTAGTAAGATTACTTTAAGATATTTCTTTTATTATTTCTTATCAAAATTAAGTGAGCATTCTATCTTGTCAAAATTGTATATTGTAAAGTGATTATTCATAAATTATGAGATCACTTTCTGAATTGGATAGCTTGGTATATTTGTGAAAGATATATTTTATCAAAATTTATTATTTTATATTTTTCTTTTCATGCTTTAAAATTTTTATTGGGTTACTCTTTGTAGAGAGTACATGCTATTAGAGTTGTACTCACCTCAATTATAGGAGAATGCGGTTTAAACTATGTATTTAGTGGATCATGAGCCAAGGGAGGCTAGGCATGGATGTAGGCTATTTTTAGAGTTTGGCTGAACCACATAAAAAATTATATGTTTATTATCTCTCTTTACTTTACTATACTTTATTTTTTATTACATTGAGAATTATATCTTGTCATTATAAAATCAAAAATTAATTTTCACTAAAAGTTAAAACTTAAATTTAACTTTTAAATTTTTAAATAATGCCCAATGGACATACCAATTTGGATGTGTTTGAAATTATAACTAAAGTCATTAATTTTTTATGATCAATGGACATACTAATTTTTTCATGATTATATACTGTAACTTGCCTCCTAATAGTTTTTTTGTTCATACAATAGATCAATCATTATTTTCTATCCTCCTCCCAAACTATCATTGAGCTCATAACAACTTTCTTTACTCTAAGATTTAAAAGTAAGTCCATGTTGGGCAATAGACTTCATAATAATGGTGGAGAAGCGAGCTAGTTTAAATGTTAAATGATGACTATGCACTCCTTGATATTTTGAAGAAAAATTTTCCTTGATTTCTAGATCAAGCAATTTACCTCTATGATTTTTCAATCAACCACTATAACTCGTTAGTAATCTTTAGCAAAGGTATTTTTAATATTGTATTACCTTATTTAGGCTTACTTTAGTGTCATATTAGATGAGTTCAAAATTCTAAGAATTTTCTATGCTTTAAATGTGCACTTTAAAAGATTGAGGTGCATAATATATATTTTTTAATGTAGTAAAAGTATTTTTAAACCCAAAATATATTAATTTAAAATTTTGTTGCTCAAGTTGTCAACATAGGCTTACATAGTTCTTCACTTTTGTTACTTGAATAATGATCCATCTTTTATTGATAAATGACTCTCATGTTTTTTTAGGCCAAAAGGCATTGATTTGTAGCAATACAACTTATTTCTACTAATGAATGATATATTCTTATAATTTATTTGATACATTGATCTAATGATAACTTAAAAATATGTCTAAAATGCTCATGATTTGTAAGGTAATTGATGGGTTAATTATTGTATGTATTTGGGGGAGATGATAACCATTCTTTAGGCAAGTTGAATTTAGGTTAAGTCTATATATATCTTTAACATGCCACTTGATTTTTTGAACCAATAAAGATATTGAGCTTTATTAATAAATCTTGCTTCAAGGAGCTTTTCTATTTTATATCATATGGGGTTAAATAACATAGCTAGTCTTGATTTTTTTTAATGTGCCTTGCATTATTTATGCATTTAGTTTATAGTACAAAATTATCATCTACTCATGGCATCTAAGTGATTGCCTAGGCAAGGACTCCAATATTCTTTTAAGGAGTTTGCATCTGTTATTCTCTATACTCGACACTAAAATAAGTCATAATTTAATGTGTTTTATCTAAGCTCCATTAATTCCTAGAATTTCTTTCATTATTTTATATGCCATGAATCCAACATCTCTCTCAACATCCAATTATAAAGACTTCCTTTTATCATGCTCTCATAACCTTCAAATAATAGGCCCTTAAATGCAACAAGTTTCCCTTTATTATGATTCCCCTCAAGTGATGGGTTGGGTGATCATGTCCTCTCTCTCTTTATGCTTTCTAGATAATGCAAAGTATGGTAGGTAGTATCAAGTGAGAGGCACTCAAATCCATACTCTCATTTATTCCTTTAAAGATGATGTTGATAAAGCTTCTTATAATAATCATAATGTTCTTGATTGGATAGTTAATGATTAAGAGTATATCAACTATAACATCATTGAAGGGCTTCCCATTTACTAGTCTATCTACATTAGCGATGGTGATTATAGAGACTTTAACATAAGGAGGTTTGAAAGTTTATCTCCAAATCAAACTCTTTTAAGGCTGGCTTATCAAGATGCTTTTCCTTCTTTGAGGATGACTGATACTAATGTGCATAATAAGAGTTGGGATTGATTATTTCTTCTACTCTAATGAGAACTTTATCTAATCTTTACACTAAGTTAACCATGATAAGTTTCTTTTTCTTATATATTGATAGTCCTTATTGTCATGTCCATGGTATATGTGGAATGTACAATAATAGGGTCTCTTTGTGGTCTCTAGATCTTTTAAGTGTAGGTCAGTTGACAAAATTCTTATATATATATATATATATATATATATATATATATATATATATATATATTATATATATATATATATATATATATATATATATATATATATATATATATATATATATATATGTGTGTGTGTAGGGTTCTTCAAGTATTACCACTAAAACCTTTAGTGGGGTGATTTTTCAATAATGAAGGACAAGGCAGCCTCTCTCTTAAATATAAAGAGAAGGAGGTAACATCTCCATATTCCTAACACTAGATGAGTTTGTTATTATTATATGCCTTGAGTTGTTGAGCCTTTGGTGGAGAAATGTGAGGTTTTATTAGAAATGCAACCTCCTCTTCAACATTGGTACCCTTGGGTGAACTTCTATCTTTTTTCTAGACTCAATGAAAGTACAATTAATCATAAAATTTCTTGGATGACTTTAAGATAGAATCATAATTATATAATTATATTCTTTGACAATGATGTTGTTATTGTTGACCTAACCTAGCAACTTTGTTAATAATGTAGGCCAGAGCATAGCTAAAAGGCCCTTTCTATTGGTGACCATAACTTGGCCATTATGGGTTCCAAATCTCTAATTTCTAACATTTTCTTATGTAACCTCATAATAAAATTTTAAATGATTTTTTGGGGTCTTATCTAATATTTAAAAAACTTTATATAAGTTTTTTCAATAGTCTTTAAGCATGAGTGAATTAAGTAATAAATATCCTTTTGAACTCAACAAATGATATTATAAATTTTCAGCTAAAGGTGCAATAACCATTTTTCTCTTGTAAGAATTTAGGTAAGAAATTTAGAATTTCATTAGGGTATTGCCTCTAGATCACTCTAAAGAATGCATTTATCAATTGGGACTTTTTCTTTCTTTTTTATTTGGGAAGGGGAGTGGACTTTTCTATTATTAGGATGATATAACTTATCTACTTTTCCTATAGAAGTCAATGTTCTAATACTTAAGGGATGCTTTTGAATTATTGAATCAAAAGGTTCTTTTAGTATCTTTAGCCTTAGGATAGTCTTAAGAGCACACTCCAAATTCTTCTAAACCATTTCTTACTTCTTTCTTACATTTCTATAAGCTCTCTGCTAGTTACAATCTTGATTCTTCAAGTTTGTAGATTCTCTTATATTTTGTTGCTTTACATCTTATAATACTTCTCTTTTAATTCTTAGCATTGATCAATACCCACTATAACTTTTAGGATGTTAAATCCAAATTTATTCATTACAATGCCAAAATCTTATGAATAAGACCTCCATGGTTTCACATAATGATTAAAGAGTGATTTTAAAGAGAAGAGGAACTAAAAGTGGAAGAAAAAGAAAGAAGTTTTTTAGAGATAAGCTTTAAAATTATTATTAGTTTCAAGCATCTCCATATGAACTCTCTCATATCCAAAATTTTATCATTTAAATGTTATATAAATGGTTTTGGTGTAATAGAGTAGTTACACTTTGACTTCATCAAAAAATAATAGATGTAGAAGCACATAATGAGACTATATATATATATATATATATATATATATATATATATATATATATATATATATATATATATATATATATATACACATGCCAACATAAATAATTATTTTAGCTTGTTGTGGGTAGAAGTCGATGGCTAGTTGGCTTAGTTTGCTGCTTTATTATTGAAGTCACAAATCATTTAGGTGAAGGCTCAACTTCTTAATGAACTTTTTTACATTGATTTATAACTTCTTACCTAAAATGAGTAATACTTTGGGCAAGTGATTTTTGAGCTTTGGTGAGTTGGTCATTTCATTAGGCAATTAGACCTTTAAAACTTAATTTTAAACTTTCATACAAAACTTAAATCTTTAATCATAAAGCTTTAGAGAAATAAAACAAAAATCAACAATAGTAGAAAAGTAAAGTGGGGAAAATAAGGAAAGATAACACAGAGATTTTCACGTGGTTCGGCTAAACCCAAAAACTGACTTACGTCCATGCCTATCCACCCAGGTTAGAAATTTACTAAATCAAAGTTGAGATTATAACAAATCTCTTATACTCTCCTTCACCGGCAAATACAACCCAACACCACACTTTCTTTAACGCAAATAAAATCTAACAATGTACTTTCCTTAATAGGAAAGTACAACCCAAAAAGAAAATAAGAAAAAAGAATATGAAAGATCTAACTCTCAAATTAAAAGTATTTTGTTCTCACAACCCAACTACAATAATATTAAGGCAAGTGAAATCAAAGGTAATAAAGATAGTTCACTTTAATTGATATTTAAATTTGAAAGCAATGATTAAACTTGAAATATATTTATGTGATGCAACTGAATCTTTAACTATTTCATGTGAATATAATAACTTGAAATTAAATTGATTTAATTTATGATTTGAAATGTAGCACAATAAAGATTTCAAAACTAAATCAATTAATTATTACAAAAGAGACTTTGAGTTTTCCAAAAGATCAAATGAAAAATGAAATCTTAAGGCACATGAACTCAATTAAAATCTCTTTCAAAAAGAAGTATTACTTATACAAAGTATGAGACAATTTTAAAGAAAAGAAAACTTACAACTTACAAGTATTCTTTATGAACTAATTAAAATAACATAAGTCTCACTTAAGCATATGTAAGAGTAAAGAGAAAAGAAGAATTTTGCAAACACAAAACTTTAACCAAACATAAACAAAGATTTCATTCAACTTGAAAAGATGTATGAATAAATGAGGTTAATCACATAACAAATTGACCAAATACCAAGGAATCTTAAGCCAAGAAATAGATCAAGGTCTGACACAAGAATAACAACAAAAATAAAATTAAAAGAACCTTAAATAACTCTCATCCAAGATGGATTCCACTAATCCTCCAACTTCTTTTGTGCAATTTTCAAGGCAATCACTTGTAAGTTGGAAGATGGAAGAATGATGAAGAGATTTGCACTTGATTCACCAAGAAAGTATCTCCAAAAAATTTGCAAGAATTTGACCAAGAGGAATTAACCTAGTCTTAAGAACATTATATATAAGACAAAAGGTCAAGACTGTTGCAAGAAGAGGAAAATAAGAGAAACTCATTTGGTATTACATAAACACAAGCCAATCAAAATAAAAATAATTTGCATGAGGTAATAATCGACTAAGAGAAAATAAGAGGGAATTTCAATTTGGAAGGTTGGTTTGATTTGAATAAACCAAATCAAAATTAAAAATGCATGATAAGGTGTTCAACTAAGACAAGGAAGAGGAAAAATTCATATGGTAAGTGATTCAATTTGAATAAACTAAGTTTTGCAAGATGGAGGATTGGCCAAGGGTAAAGGAAGGGAAAATTTAAATGGAAAGAAGTTCAATTTGATTTAATTTATCTCATGACAAGATCTCAAAATCAATTAGGAAGTTAATTAGCATGGGGGTTGGCCAAGAGAGAGAAAGAAGAAAAAGAATTTGAATTATTAGCAGACAAGTCATGACACCATTAATTAGTAAAAGAGGGAATAAATCAAATTTTGATTAATTAAATTAAGCATGGTATAGGTTCGGCCAAAGGAGGTTTCTATGATGGGATTCAATTAGAAATAAATGCATTATCAAGAATATTCAATCAATTGATCTTGATTGAATGAAAGACGGAAGAAAAGAGATAATATACAAGCTTTATTAAATAAAATCTAAAGGATATTAAAGAATTCGGCCAAGCTTTTTTTCCAAATATTGATAAATTTATTTTAATGTATTCAATTCAAATTAAATGATAATGAATAAGATATTAGGAGATTTCAAATTAATATTCATCATGTGATTAATTTGAATTTAATTAATCATATGGCCAAGAATAATTTCCAAAATTGAATATTTATAAAGGGAAAGAGGGAAAATCCATGGCACTTTTTATTTAAATTTGAATTAACTCAAGTATATTCAAATTAGCTTAATAAAAAAACCATTTTGTCGGCCACCATCATTCCATAAAGAGTTAGGTTTAAATTTTCACAATTTTGCAATAGAATATTTAATTTGAATTCAAAATAATTCAAATTAAAGATTCAAATAAATGAATTTTTAAATTTAGAAATTAATGGAAATAATTATGGAAATAATTTGAATAGTTCTCACATGATTTATTTTTAAAATAATCATGAAAAATTTTGGCCAAAAAGGTTTAAGATGATAGATAGGATATGAGAGAGAAAACTAGGATAATAGAAGAGAAAAAATAACACATTGAATAAATTTTTGATAATTTAGATTTATGCATTGAAAAAAATGGATAGTGAACATGATTAGCAAGAAAATAATCTAATAAAATGTGAACTTAATATAACTTGCATGGAAGCACAATAAATGAAATAAAGTTTATATTTAGTTCATATTATCTAAAATGGATAGTTTGAAGAATAATTGTAAATATAAAATGTAGAATTTATGAATAATTATAAAATAAATTATTTGAATTGAATAAATGATTTATTTTATTTTAGTGAGCTTTTCATTTGCCTTAATATAGTTATTCCTTGAAAATTTTTTCCCAATTCATGTCCAATATCTTAGCATTCTGAATTGACTTAAGAATCTTGAGTTGAAAAATTTTCTTACACACTTAAATTTAACTTGATTAGTAGCATTTAAATATGTATTTATTATCATCAAAATCAATCTCATATGAGGTGGGGCTCATGAAGTCAACATGAATATATGACTGTGATGTGCTAATGAGTCCTTTACAATCCTAACTAGTTTGTTTTCTTTATCTCTTCTATCTTGCTAACTTGCCTTGACTTGGCTTGACCTTGGCTAAATCAAGACATTAAGATATTTGAATGTACACTTACCATAATGAATCGATTGATTGGTTGACTCATCCTGCCCTTAAACATTTTATATTTTATGACTTGAGGTCAAAATAAATATTTACAAAACTAGAAACTAATAAAGAGCATTATTATAGATCAAAACATTTAAATTCATAATTGTCATAATCTTAGATAAATTATTATTGATATTTTTGACTTATTATTAATGATTCATGACATGCAACTAGTATAATTTGGAATATTATTTAAGATAATAAATCACAATTTTATTGCTGTGTCCTTAATAAAAGTTATTCCTAGATTTGTCTCTACATGTAAATATCATTTATATTACATAATATTTAAAATTGGAGGAATTAAGACTTAAAGAGAAATTAATAAATGATTTGATAAATTAACTAGTTAATAAATAATTACTTAAGCTAAGTAAATCATAATGAGGATTTAATTAAGTAACAAATTAGTTATTCTAAATAGAAGAAGAAAAATTGGTTCAATATATTTTATTAAAATTATAATCATGATAAATTTTAATAATCTCAATTTTTTTTTGAGTAATTATAATAAATGAATGATTAATCAAGTCTTATATTACACTCATTTTATAGTAATTTAAGAATTTCCAAATTCATATGAATAGATTTTGATTAGAATATCCTCACCCAATTTTTTTTTTTTTCAAAAAATATTAAGTTGTAATTCATTTGTGTTAAATAAGACATAGTTGGAATACTTAATAAAAAATATGCATATATAATAATTTCTTAAAAGATTAATTAACTTAAGCTATTAATAACAATGCTATAGAAATTTGGTTGAATTTGAACATGATTCATTTTTCTAAAAATCTACTCAAGCTTATTTATTAATTTCATTATTGAGTTTGAGCTGTAATTGAACTTTAATTGAACACATCTAATTATATATCTGATGCTAAAAATTTAAACATATAATATAAATATTATACAAAATTGAATTTGCAGACATTAATCAAATTTTATATAATTCATTAGGTATTATTTATTTAAGTCATTTGATTAAACTTAAATATTAAAAAGAAAATATTTCAATCTATAGATCTAATTATTTATTTAATATTTTTATCCTTAATGCATCTCTAAGAATATATATATATATATATATATATATATATATATATATATATATATATATATATATATATATATATATATATATATATATATATAAGAGCATAAAACAAGTCATTAAATACTCAATTAAGTTAACATTAAATAAATATTTTTAAAGAAGTATTTATTAAGTTTATTAAGCAACCAATGAACAAGTTCACAAACAAAAATAATTGAGTTAATATTAAAGCTTATGCATTTATATGATGAGTTTTAAAATTTTATTTAGATATATTTAATTATATAATATGCCAAATAAAATTGAGCTATTTATCAATTAAACTAATTCACTAACAACCCAAGAGCACTAAGTTGCTTTAAGTACATAATTGAGTTTAGTAAAGCTAAAGTCATCCTTGGCTTGAGGTTGAACTTGACTAATTAATTAAGTTTCAGCTCATAGTTAAAACTCAAATCTATAAATTTGAGCTAGCTCATTTACTATGAAAGAGAGCTGATAATTCTAATTAAAATGGTTACTATAAAGTATAAAAAAATGAAAAAAAAAATATTAGAATGGGATCAAATATTAAACTAGAAGAAAGGTTTATAATTTAATGGTTCAATAGAGGTTGAATATGATGATGTAATAAATATTAAAATTATTCTAATATGATTATAATGATGCAATAATAATAATATAATAATCATATTTTTATCAATTTAAAATATAATATTCTAATTTAGGACTTGAACTCTAATATATATTCTAATATCATTCTTAAATATTTTGCATTTAATCCTAAAATAAAACTCTAAGATATATTATTTTATTTATTTTTAATTCAATTTTTTTATTTATAATCGTTCTATTAAGATTATAAACTTAAAACTTAGAATAATTTTAAAATCCGAGGTTCTTTGAAAATTAATGTGATTTATTGGTTATAATCAATTTTGTATAAAACGGTTTAGGACTCGAATCGAATCTGCAAGAGGACCGGTTTCAACTATTCTGATTTAATTTTTAAAATCATGTTTTTAATAAAAAAAGAGATAAATTTTAAATATAATTTTAATATATTGTAAATATGTTTTATATTAATATTTTAAAAAAATTAACTCAAAAACTAATAAATGCAAATTAGGACTAATTTAAATCTTATGTTAAACGCAAAAAAATGTTTATTCAATCATGTTACTCAAGCACACCCTAATTAGTTTACCAACCTATCCGTTTACAACCCGATCCATTTTAGCAATAGCTGCTAACCCTAACTGCAATCCAGCATCGGGGCGCGGGGCGCTCCGTCCGGCCAATTTCATCTCCCTTTAGGCCTCTCCCTGGTCATTCATGCACCAACCGGCACCGTCCACCAGCTCGCCCACCAGATATCCGCACCGCACTGGAAAACTTTTGACACGCTGGTAATCTCTCTCTCTCTCTCTCTTGTCTCACATTCTCTGTTCTATATCTATCCCGAGCGCTTACTATCTTGGCAACGATCCACCGGTCCAGGAAGATCTCTCTAGTTTCCTTGGAAGAGAGAGAATGAGACAATCGAACAGACCTGTTGTTGTTGATTAGAGTGCATTTTAGTAATTTGCATAATTCGAAAAAAAGAGCGTAGTCACTAATCTCTCTTTTATACAATGAATATTTTTTTTTACAGGAATGGAAGTCCGGGACTTGTATGCTATGTAGTGTTTAGTTGCCGTCTCATACTTCTCAAGTTTAAGGCAGTTTTAGTTTTTCTTTCTTCTTTCATCAGTCTGATGATGTTAAGATATTTGTTTCACTTGCAATAGATCGTTTGTCAATGTTTTCGCAGATGGCTGATAGGTTTTATGTCAAAGTTTAGTAATTATTTTAATTAGGTTGACTTGTTATCATTTATTTGTATGCTTATATACGTATGAAGATTCTTCAATATGTTCTCCCTAGATTTATGAATCTTTTTGAAGCATGGAGTTGGCCTGCGTGCATTGAAAAAGATTTGGTTTTTGACAATTTCCTTGTTCTGTATTCTGTTGTAGATCTATTGAGCCATGTAGGATGTGAACATGTGGGCTATTAAGCATTTTCAGGGGCAATTTTTGAAACTTTTGCCACTTCTATCAAGGTAGGCGTCAAACTTAGCAACATAGCCTATGCACATTGTTTTACTATTAATACTGTTATATTATGGAGCACATTGTTTTTCACTTCAATCACTATACTTATGCTTGGATAACTTTTATAGAGGCGGAACCTATTATTTGAATAGTGGTACTTCAATCATCACAAAAGCAGTTCACTATGATGCTTCCCTGTGTAGTTCATTTGGCTGTTTTCGTTTGATGTCTACATTGAAAGGAAGGAGCATGCGATCTAAGGTAGAGAAAAGAATGTGGAGAGAATCAGCAAAAACACAGATGGAGCATAGGCGATCAAAAAGAATTCATAAAATGCTAATGACTGAAGATGAGAGACTCATATACAGCTTAAGAAGGGTGAGTTATTCTTATTCACTTGTTGACCATAAATTCTCTAAAGTTTTTTTTTTCCTTTCATTTTAACTGTTAGATGCATTTAGAATTTATTCCTGATGAGTTATAATCTAGCACTAGCAAAATAAATCGAGTTACCTAAACTAATGAAAGTCTATGATTTGTTCTTTCTATTCATTTTTTTTGTTATTATAGATGGCTATATCTGGTTAGGGATCCTTTTTTGTTTTTTGTTTTTTGTTTCATCGGCGGGGGGTTCAGGTGGATTTGGTTTATTGTTTAATATGCCCTTTTTATTGGATAATTAAAACCATTTAGGTTATTTTGATGGCTACATAGTGCCTCGATGTATCTTTATTGTGCTTTGATCACAAAAGTTACATATTATTTTGGTTCTTTAATGGCTTTTTTTAATGACTTTTAAAAATTTTCTGCTGTTGAGAACTACTTTGTTTCTAAGCTTAGGTTTGCATTACCGTGTTGTCAAGTTATGCTCAAGGGTTGGCATTTGGTCGAATTGGATAGATCGATTCTCCAATTTGCTAAGCTATTTAGTTTGGTACCCGGAATCCGAAAAATCAAACCATTTAATATTTAACATAAATTGAACTGACCCAATTCAAATTTATCAGATTTTTAGTTCGATTTTAAAAAAATTGAAAACACATAAAGCTCCTCCTTTTTCATGTTTGCCACAATTCTAAACTTAGTATTGTATCCTTAAATGACTGAACAAATATGCACATATATTCAAAGCCTCATAACAACTTTCAAGATTCCAAACAACCAACTTAACAATCTTATGATTTGGACCATCTGGTTTCTTTTGTCATCCCAAAAAATCTGTGATTTGCATCATTATTCATATAAAAAATTTCAATGTTGTATATATTGCAAAGATTCCATCAGATAAAGCATCAATATTAGGTAAATCCTATGCTTTTCCTACCCTTGGTCATTGATGTGAAACCCACATTTGAAGTCATGACTATCAAAGTATTGTTGAATGACACCCTCCGACTTTGTTAAATCCAAATAATTATAGATATGAGGCAAGTCCATACAAAGTTGATAGAAATAAATAAAATCACACTGTACAAGGTAGAAATAAGTTGAAAGCACGACTTGTTTCATTTGTACTACAACAACAACAACAACAACAAGCCTTTATCCCACTAAGTGGGATCTGCTACATGAATCCTTCGTCTCCATTGTGTCCTATTATGTGTCAAATTCTCATTTAATTGAACTATACTAAGGCCATTTTTTATACATCTTAACCAAGTCTTTTTAGGTCTCTCTACCTTTCTTAACATAAAGGCAAATTTAATGCATCTACTCTCCTGTCATCTGGACGTGACGCTTTATGTGGCCAAACCAAAACTTCTCTAATCTTATCTGCACTCCAACTTTTCCTAAACATACTCATTTCATTCCATCTTTTAAGAGTAAATACTCATCCACGAGCATCATCATTTTTGTAACACTTAACTTAGTCTTATGCTTCTCTTTTATTGGCCAATATTCTGCACCATAAGTCATTGCAAGTCTTACCACCATCATTATAAAATTTTCATTAAGTTTAAGTGGAACTTTTCTATCACACAATGCCGATGCATTCTTCCACTTCAACCATCCAACTTGAATTCTACTAATAACATCTCCATCTATTTCACCATCATTTTGAACAATAGAGCCTAAATATCAGATCGCCACTCTTATTAATGATTTGTTCTGTTACAACTTCTTAACTTCTACAACTAAAATTACACTCCATATATTCGCTTTAGATCTACTTAAAGAAAACCTTTAGATTTTAATATTGACCTCCATAATTCAAGTCTCTCTTGAACTCTCTCTAGTCTTATCAACAAGAAGAATGTCATCAAAAATACACCAAGGTACATCTTCCGTAAATGCCTAGTAAGAACATTCATAACTAAAGAAAAAAGATAAAGGCTTAAAGTTGATCCTTGATGTAATCCAAGAAATAGAAAATATTTTGTCAATCCTCCTGTGTTTGGACACAAGTAACAACTCAGTATTCATATCCTTAATGACTAAAATATAACTAATATTAACTCCTTTCGTTACTAGAACTCTCCAAAGAACATCTCTTGAAACTTTATCATAAGCTTTCTCTAAATCAATAAATATCATATGTAGATCCTCCTTACTTTCTCTGCTTCTCCATCAAACCTCTTAATAAATGTATAACATATAGTAGATCTAGCATGAAACCAAACCGGTGAGAAATTTTTGTATCACATCGTAACTATGCTCAATTACTCTCTCCCATAATTTCAATATATGACACATTAACTTAATTCCTCTATAATTTGCACACTCTTGTGCATCACCTTTATTTTTAAATATAAGAACTGACAAATGCTTCCTCCACTCATCTAACATCTTTTTAGTCTTTAAAATAACATTAAAAAGATTTGTAAACTAAGAAATTCCTTGATCTCCTAAACATTTTCACACTTCTATTGGAATATCATTAGTCTCTTGTTTTCATTTCATTTTCTTTAAAGCTTCTCGACTTATTACTAATCTGACGATAAAATAAAATTCTCTATTTTTTTTAGATATTAAGGTTCTAAAATCAATCTTACTTTAAGTTCTTTTGAAAAGTTTATCAAAATATCTCATCCACCTATTTTCAATATCCTTTTCTAGAAAAAAATACTTTATTATTTTCATCCTTAATACCTCACTGTAGGTTTTTTTACTTCTATCTCTTTGGTTTCCTAACTTATACATACATCTTTAACTTTTTTTGGTTTTCATTGTATAAATCACTAAAGTAAATTTTTCGCATCATTTATTCTTTCTTAGAATCTCTGGTATTTATATCTTTCCCAATTCTCCGAAGTTTTACATCTAAACCAAATTTTATAACAATGTTTTTTTTATTATCTTTATCTTTTTCATTTCGACTCAACCACCAATTATTTTTATTAAAATAAGACTTTCTTTTGATTCTCCAAAGCGTTTTTAAGCTTAATTTACTCTTCTTTTCATATATATAACATTAACTTCCTTATAAATCTCCCAAATTTCTTGTGTTTCTCTTAAAATATTTTTATTTTTTTTTCTTAGATCCCATCTAATTCTAGGATAGTAATTTGATTTATTTTTCCTCTTACAATCTTTCATCTTAAAATCTAAAACTAACAATCGATGTTGGGTATTTAAACTTTCACTTGGAATGACCTTACAATTTAAACGATCTATTTTTTTTATCAGAAAATAATCAATTTATGTTTTACTGAAATAAAGAATAGAATAGTTTCTCTTAGATTAGCTACATCTAGAAAACCTTACAAATTCATAACGTGCAACAGAAATTTGAGCTCTTCTCAATGTAAAATAACAGTACTGCAGTGCTTGGTTTGAGTAAAGTTGAAACAAGAAATAACTATAGCCTTTTCTCTAAGTTTGGAAGATTATGCATATGGAAAGTTAAACATAATGAGTGTAGTCTAGAATAAACCCATACCAAATAAATCACTCATATATGATTTTAACATAGAGAGCCAACAAAAAAAAAAAAAAAGGTTGTCACACTTAGCTTGATTACCATTAAAGAAGAGCATAATGTGTACGAAAATGATTGTCACTAAGACTAAAATTACAAAACATCGTTTAGTCACGACACATCTAGAGATTGTCAAAGTGCATATTAAAATGTAAAAAAAAAATGCTTCTCAAATCTCTTTAATCTCCTTAAGTGCCAATACCTCATTAAGATTGTAGATTATTTGTAATATTTGATAGATCTAGCAAAGTAAAATGAATAATTAGTTTTAGTAATAGTATATGTATCAAAAAAATAAAATAATGTAGTTGACCAAAATTAATATTTTCATCAAATTTATCAAATATCACAGATGTCCTCTTCAATATTTTGGCTCATTTGTCCACTTTGCTCTCATCCAATCCTAGAACATATAAGAGCTTGTACTATCTTTCGAGATAAGGAGCTCCTAAATGCATCTAGAACATGACCATTAGTGCTTAAAGTAAAGTTAGAGGCAACATTTGATATTGGAATAACCGAAATATCTCGAGTCATTTGAGATAGGATAGGAAATCTAAGTGCGAATCTTCCACCATGTTAAAATTTAAAGTCATATTGCATAATTTTAGTTTCTTCAGCCAAGTATTTCTCAAGTCTGTTTAACTTTCAAAGTCATCTCTCTTATAATTATACCTTTTTAACTTCTTAGCCATCATGTATTTTCTCCCACCATCCCTTGAATCATTTTGACATTCAATAATATTTTACTATATTTCATTAGTGGTTTTCTCCTTAATTTTGTCAACCATTTTCATCTTATAATAATCAAACATATTATAGCAGTTAGACCTTATTGCTTGTGCTGAAGCTGCCTTCTCAGGACATGGATACATATTCATTACCGAACTCTATATATCTTAGTTTGAATCGTGGATCGAATACAACTGTAAGATAAATATTCATTTTCATCTTATCAACGTTGCCCCAATACTTATCAAATTTTAATTTAATTTTTTAGTCATCCTGCTAACTTCAAGATCATTATGAGATTCTTAACTTTGAAGCACGCATTGAACCTACAATTTCATGAAAAAATATATTTGATGTGACATATAAAGAACCAGAAATACGTAGAGTCAGCTTATAAAATCTTTTTAAGAAAGAAATAAGTCTTTTTTCATTCTTCCATTTACCATCATATGGAACCCCCCATGCATCCTTTTCCTTTTCTAGTTCAACTTTGAATTGAGGGTCAACCTCTTCATATTTCTTAAAGCTTCTTGAAATGGTATTATTGAGCTCAATATCGAAAATATAAAATTCCATTTAGTTGATACATCCAAACTCAATTAGCTCTTTCTTTGAATTATTTTCAATTTTAATGCATTCTTTGTACTTTTTAAGTCTCGATAGTGATTGTCTAATGCACCTAACTACTATAACGCGATGTACAAATTTATCAACTTTCTTAATTTCATCTTGAACAATTAGGTTTATGATATGTTCAACACATCTCATATGTAAGTACTTATAGTTAAGAATACTTTTCGTTATTTTGAAAATTTCTTCTGCAAATAATTAATAATACCATTATTAGAGTTGATATTATCAATTGTAACTGTAAATATTACATTAATACCTCAATCAATCAAATATTAATCCATTTCTTGTTCAATAAGCTCAACTATATATTGAACAAAAATTGATTACTATTTTGTTTACCTTTCAATCTTCATCAATATAATGTACAATAAGACAATTAATTATTTGAATTGAGGTCCACATGTCAGTTGCAAGCAAACTCTTTTACTTAAATCTTTAAATATTTTGTTTCAAAGCAATCTTCTCATCTCAGTAAAATTAAAAATAGTCACAAGTAAGTGGCCATCGAGAAGGAATTTGAAATATTGGGCAACCTGAGATATAAAATATTTAAACGCATATCGTTTGATATGTTTAAACAATAATTTATCTATAATTACCATGACTGCTTAGGATAATTTCTTGATCTAACCTTCAAGCTTTAAGTCATCCAACATTTTCTTCATTTTTAGCATTTGATTGTAATACTAGTTGAGTTTGACTTTTTTCATGTTATGAGGATTCTTTTGACATATAGAAAGATATGTTCATAAAGTTGTAGTACTATTAATCTTTGTATCACTATGATATGTCTTCTCACGATAATTGCATCTACTCATCTTCTCTCTCTCTGAACTATTGAATTTGATAAAATGATCCCAAATGTCAGATCATCATTGCACCGCCTTTAATTTTTAATTTTTTTTAGTTGTTGATTTGCTACTTAAAGCACTCACATCACAATGGGCAATGTCTTGGTTGACAGGTACTCGATTTTGGGAATACACCATTATATTTGAACTCTCTCCATAATGAGACATCTAATCAAATTATAATGAAAACCATGATGCTAGGTATCACACATAAAAAAATCATGAAAGAAAGAATACCAAGATGGCAAAATCAAAATTGAATACAATTTAAGAAATAGCATAAAAAACACATTCATCTAGGTACTAGAAAAATATAGTATACGTACAACTCAAAGAAGACGCTCTATTAGACTTTAAATTCAGCATACAAAAAATTAAAGCAAAACCTATTAATTAGTCATAATTCATTGTTACAAAACAATAAATGCTCATGGAGGCTGCAATTACATGATTAAAAGATAGCTCGAATCCCTCCAAGCAATAAAAAATAATTTACACAATTTGAAGAACCCAAATCCAGCACTACATGAAACGAACCAATTTTATATAGAGAACTAACATCATGAATTATATAAAGAAAAAAGAATAAAATTTTACAACAACTTGACAAGATGTCAAGATAGAAAAACAAGTTAAAAACATTGATATAATGTTACTACCTTACAAATTCTCCTTTTCACCCACTCCTTACAAGGACAAGGAGTTGAAAAAGTGGAATTTAATCTAGAGTAGGACTTGCAGTTGTTAAAAAAGCAATGGATTAAAAAAAAAGGCCATCAAAGTGTAAATCCCTAACACAAATGCTAGAGAAACCAAGGCAATTGCTAATTTCACGAGAGGTTGCACCATGGAAAAGAAGAAGAGATCTATGATTTGTGAGTGTGTTCATTAGAACCTAAAGAAAAGCCTCCACAAAGTTTCCCCAAAAAAGAAATGCATAATATACACACCAGCAACATCGTGAGGTGTTGTGTGGCTATTCTGCAAGAGAGAAGGGGATGCTTTGTGAGAGAGACGTGGCCGTTTGGTTTGAAATCATAGAGAATTTCTAAATTTGTCAAGAAATTGGTTTGATATTATTTGGTCTATTTGGTTTTATCAGTTTATCAAAACATGAAATCGATCCACAAACTGATAACTAAAAATTATCAAACTCAAAACTGAAATTCAATTAATAAATATGAACCGAACTGAATTAAAAGATTTTGGTTTGACTTGGTTCAAATTTTCAATTTAACTAAGAGTCTATTTGGCACAACTGTAGCTATATGAAGAAGCAGCTGTGAAGTTGCTGTAGGGAAAAATGCTATTAGAAAGGTGGTTCTGAAACAATTTAATTGTTTGGAAGATTGAGCTATCGACTTGTCTTTGCATGTTTCGAAAAAATTACAAAACTCACCTTATGGTCATACATTCTCATAAGATAGCATCAACAGGATAAGAAATTTTTTTTTTGGAAGTTCAAATATACTCATAAGTCTAATATTTAACATTTGAATTTAACACATCACATTATACCAACTAACATGAAAATTAAGATAACATTTGTGACTAGTAATGCCAACATAATATTAAGTTTTTTATTCAAATGATCAAGTCTTTTAGAAAATTTATTTTCTAAAGCTCTTCTCTAAACATGATCACTATTTGTAATTGTCTCTTTGTAATCGGCCTATCTAAAAAAATTACAATCATCTAGTATTCGATTTCGAGGACACCGTAAAAAGTTGCCTTCAGAAGTGAATCGTGATATTGTAAACCACAATTGCATTAGATAATTCTAGACACATTGAAAATCTTTGAGTTCATATTTGCTGAGCCATGTTGATGTAAGCAAAGAAAAAGTATTAGCATATACAGATTAACAGTTGTGTATATAAAATATTTAATACATTTAAATGCGAGTATTTTTTATCTTATGCCATTAGCATATTTAGAAGTTTAGCAAAAACATATCAATCATATACAATTTTTTTTTTAACAAAAGGAAAGGAATTTTATTACCATAATAAAGAAGTAGAAAGTCCTTAAAGGAGATAAATCTATAAACTAATGCTCAAAGAGCTACATTAAACCAAAAGCGATAAATCCCCTAGCTAATACAATAACATATTACAAAAATATGGGGAAGACGAACTCAGCAAAAACACTAGATTCATGTGGAAAGTTAAAATCATCTGCAAGACCCCATAAACTGTAAAAGACTTGCAAGATACTAAAGAAAGAATAAACATAAAAAAATGAGAAATAAAGATAAAAAGTAAGGACAAAAAACAAAGGAAGAACAGGCTCAGGCTCTGTTAGTATCATCTCCAAGAGTGACAATATATGTGAGCTTCCAAACTTCATTAAGAAGGGTTACAATTACATATAAAGCTACCAGCAAAAGAGCAAATAGTGAAACATCAAAGCCATCACAGCCAACAAATCTCGCCTTTAGCTATTAGTCGAAGACTAATAGCCAAAAAAGGAATCAAACCCAATGGGAAATGAAACACCAACAAAGTCATCCAACCAACGAAAGACATATCATCCACCAGAATCAGGAGCAGCAGTGGAAAATGAAAGACCAACAGCAAAGTCACCACCAAAACAGAAGAAAAACTAAAGAAAAACAACCAACAGAATCCCATAACCATCCACTAACATCCCAGATCCGGGAAACCAATAAAACAGAGAAATCTAGCCAACAAGACCATCAAGCCAACCGGCCAACAAAGGCATCCAACCAACAAAGCCATCCACCAAGCAACCCCACAAAACCAACCAAAACAACAGAGAAATGCAAAGAAAAACAACCAATAGAATCCCAGAATCAGCCACCAACATGCCAGAACCAGGCAACCAATAAAAAAGACAAAGCCAACAAAGAAAGCTATTAAGTAAACCGGCCAACAAAAGCATCCAGCCAACAAAGCCATCCACCAAGCAACCTCCACTAAACCAACCAAAATGACAAATAAATGCAAAGAAAAATAGCCAACAACATCCCATAACTAACCACTAACATTCCAGAACTAGGTAGCTAACAAAAGAGACAAACCCAGCAAAGAAGGCCATCAAGCCAACCGGCCAACAAAGGTATCCAGCCAACAAAGCCATCCACCAAGCAACCTTCACCAAACCACCCAAAACAACAGAGAAATGCAAAGAAAAACTGTTAACAGAATCCTAGAACCAGCCACCAATATCCCAGAACTAGGCAAAAGAGACACCCAACAATGATGGCTATCAAGCTAACCGGCCAACAAAGTCATCTAGCCAACAAAACCATCCACCAAGCAACCTCCACCAAACCAACCAAAATAGTTGAGAAATGCAAAGAAAATAGCCAACAGAATCCTAGAACCAGCCACCAACATCCCAGAATCAGGTAGCCAACAAAAGAGACAAACCAACAAACAAAGCCATCAAGCTAACCGACCAACAGAGCCATCCAACCAATAAAACAAGTCCATCAAACAACCTCCACCAAACCAACCAAAACAATAGAGAAGCTAAACAAACACAGTCAACAGAACTCCAAAATCAGCCATCAACATCCTAGGACCAGGCATCCAACAAAAGAGATAAACCCAGCAAAGATGACCATCAAGCTAACCAGCCAATAAAGCCATCCAACCAATAAAATCAGTCCACCAAACAACCTCAACCAAACCAACCAAAACAACAGAAAAATCAACAAAACTTCAGGACCAGCCACCAACATCCCAGAACTAGGTAGCCAACAAAAGAGACAAACCCAAACAAAACCATCAAGCTAACCGGCTAACAAAGCCATCCAACCAACAAAACCAATCCACCAAACAACCTCCACCAAACTAACTAAACAACAAAGAAGCTAAAGAAAATAGCCAACAAAATTCCAGAACCGACCACTAACATCCCAGAACCAGGTAGCCAACAAAAGAGACAAACCCAGCCAACAAAGCCATCCAACCAACAAAATCATTCCATCAAATAACCTCCACCAAATCAACCAAAACAACAGAGAAGCTAAAGAAAAATAATCAACAAAACTCCAAAATCAGCCATCAACATCTCAGAACCGAATGCCAACAAAAGAGACAATGCTAGCCAACCACATCCAAAAAAAAAAAAGTGAAACATCTTAGCTTTGGCCATAATACAAGGCCCTTTCAGATTGACAACCGGCTGCACCCATTATAATAAAGAAAAGATAACTGTTTTGATGTATCAAGAACTCCCTTCTCATTGAATAAAGCAAGTATAGTGAATTTTTTTAATCAAACTAATATATACATGGAAGACTCATAGATAACAAACCATCAAAACATTCATAGCTAGACACAAAGCCAACCAGCCACCCAATGGCTAAAAAAAAGCAACTTTCATAAATCAACTAGGCCACCAGCTAGAAGGACCATCCAACCAACACCAAAACCAGAAAACAAAACCAACAAAAGGATAACAAGCAGTGGTAGTAGCCACAGGGACAAAGAAAACCTAGAAAGAAAAAATTAGAAAGAGAAGTTTAACTAAAGGAGTTAATTTCATTTCCTTTGCTTCATCTAACATATTGGTTTTGTCAGAAAAAACCTACATTGTAAACTATATAATGTATTGAGATACATAATATATCTCACTATCATAGGCATTAACTAAAAAATATAAATATGGTAGCACATATGTGCAGTCATCGGCTTAAACAATAAGTCATCCCTAATTCCTTCTATATATTCATTAAAACGTTAGCATTATGTTGTCTCATTTGCTTCGTCTCTTCAACCTCTTCCTCATATTGTATCTCACTATCATTCACAATTGAACCACTCTCAAAAAATGGTTGGCCCATTCGATATTCATATGCTTTAGGATGTACAAATGTTAGATCATCGTCTACCACATTAAATCAATATCTTCTTGAGATGAATGTTATCATATATAATTATGTGAAGCCGTTGTTGTCCCTACTATATTTACTTGCTTTTGGAATGAATATGTTAGCATATCACGTAGAATAGCCCACTTCTTCTTCCAAACTCCAAAAGTCCTCTTGATAACACCCCGTAATGAAGAGTGTCGTTTGTTAAATATTTCTTTACATCCGCGTACTACTTGGCTGCCTCTCAAAATCGGGGATATGATATTTTGTATCCGGAAATGGCTTAAGAAATCCTCGTAGCATTGGATATTCATCATCAACAAGGTAATATTTTCCTGACGATGATGAAAATATGATTAATTCATATGAATTGCTTTAAACAATGTTTTCTTGCTCAATTACCAACCTAGGGGCGGCATTGAAAAATTATCTACCTATTGCATATTTGAATATACGACTTTCATGTGCAGTGCCCTCCCATCTAGCCATGATGAAAGTAAAACACATGTTGAAGTCGCATACGGATAGTATATTTTGCGCCGGTGATCCACAATGTCCGATATATGAGACTTTCTCACTGCTAGGAACATGCGCATGAACATATATTCCATCGAGTGCTCCAATACAATTCTATGATATGTTTCAGTCTACTTAGAAAATATTATTAAAAACAACGACATAACAAGAAAAAAGACATAACAAGAAAAAAAGCCATAAGGCGTGTACCTTAAAGAAAGACATATATCTAACATCGTTGTATATTTTTGGTGTACTTTCAAAAGTTGGATCAATTGGCTTCAATATTTCTGTCCAAGCTTACTAATGCATCTAAACCCATTGAGAAATACCTACTAAAAGTTTCTGACGAATGTTGAAAACATTCATATGTTACTCGTATTGATTCATTGTGTGATAGAGTATATAAAGTTATAGCCAACACTTCTCTTGTGTTTGTCTTGGATGAACCATGAAGCCTATGAGAAGCTTCAAGTTCATGCAGAAGGTCAACGAAAATTGATTTTGACATCCAAAATACATTGTGAAATCTAGTAGGGTGATATCTTAATAGTTTCCTAATCCATTTGTCTCAAATGTGATATGAGGTCATACATGGATTCTTGCATATATATGTTTCATAGAATTTATATATGAAGTATGTCATCATTGCGATAACAGATATCTGTTGAGCCCTTTCTACTAGCTCATCAATCTCTGTTGTCTCTATCAATTCATAATCTACTACATTAGAAGACTACATAAATAAATAATATGATGACTAACAATAAAGAGATATGATGTATAGAGTTATTAATGTTTTACGAGCGTGGATATATCATCAGATATGATACCTAGCAATGCAGAAAGGTAATTAAAACAGATAACCGAAATTAAAGTTCAAACATACAATGTTCCACGAGCGTTGATATGTAAATGAAAACCAAACAGTTGAATATAGTTATGCATGTTTAGACATCATTATTGCTCATAAAATAACGAAGGTAATGAACTCTTCACTTGGGCACTATTGTCAGAAAAGCCTCTCGCTTAGTGGGGTCTTCAAAGAGTTTCGCTGAAAATAGATATAACGACATATTGTCAAAAATTTCAAAGGTGCTATCGAGTATCTTAATAGCTTCTGATATTAGTGGAGAAACATGCATGGTTCTAGCACTAGAAGTCATACTTGCACATGTTGAATCAATTGTGATATTTGGTCTCTTATAAATGCAGATTATTTTTTTCTTCTCTTCTATCTTTGCTAACCGAACTCTGATGTGCATTTTGATTGACTGCCTTCACCTCGTTCACTAATATCATGCATATATCCTTGAGTAAGTTCGTTGGAATGTGCTTCTTCGGGCTCAGTTAAATTTTGTGAAATTTTCTGACTTGGAGCCCAAGCATGAGCTTCGATAGCGACAACGCCACTAAACATCATGTCAAGCTTCTTTCTAGCTCTGATTCTATGCCACATAGCCTAATTTTTTTTGCATTAGGCACAACCTACAGTTGAGGGTGTCATTTTAGAGACAAAACAAGGTACTTGTTAAAGAATCAAATCTGCAATAAACTCCAAAGAAATAAAAGGAGTTGGATAAAGTCATTTGCTTCACCTACAGTTTTTCTTTTCACCAATCATGTGAAGCCTATATTGTTTTCCTTATAGGATCCCATCCTATGCCAGTAGATTCGTGTTTCAACTCCTTCCAGAGTTTTCAGTCTTTCTTAAGTTGGTCCCATTTGTTCTTCAGTTGTGTTTTTTCGTAGTCTTCCTATCTTCTTTTGAAAATTTATTAAGATGTTCTGTCAGCCTTATTGAAGTGAGTTGTTGGCCTATTCCTCAATTCCACCTCTTTTAAACATATATCACAAAATATTATCTTGATTTCTCTCTCCCATGTGATAGATACACCACCATCTCTCAGTTTGCCTATTTGGCAAGCTATAATATTCACAGAATAATAATATGTAATAGAAAATTTGACATCAATTTAAATTTAACTATCTCAAACAAAATGTCGATACTTATAGCTCATAAACTATTATACTGTTATTCCATCTTATGTAACGACATAAATAATACTTCAGTAAAATTGAAGTGAAGAGTCAAAATAATTATATTATGCTTATTAGACCTTAGGAAGATTTCATGGTTACGAATAACAAGCCACCAAAGAAAAATGCATCTACCTAAAAAAAAAAAGATTGTTTAAATCACACAGCACAACAATAGAATCATATAGCATCAAAGCCTTAGAGGTGTACTTAATATTAACTCGAAGATTTACAGCCATATCAATGTCTCAAAGAAATAATCAGAATATCCAAATATACAGAAGATTTATGTATATTTGGTTTGTTCAGGACCTGTTTGGCAAAGTGTTATGACTATGTAGAGCCTCTAATTGTAGATATCTATAGGAAAAGCCCAACAATATAGCATAAAAAATGATAAATTAGATGTATCGTAGAGAAGTAGTAAACCACCCACAGTAAGGGTTTACCAATGTCACATACATAACAACTCAAACTTGTTGAAAACCCTAAATTCTAGTACAATTCAATATCATACATTTGAGCATAAAAGAACATATTAGCAAGATTACTAAAGAAACCAAGAGAATGCAAATAAATCAAGAACACCTTTTTCAGAAAAGAATTGCACTTTAAAGGAAATCGAGAGAAACATGTATCAAAACTGGTAAATCACAAATGCCAACAATTTCTCACTTAATTCCCCATTAATGGACCGATAACTAAAGAAACCAAGAGATGCACTTAACGGCTCATTGCAAAGACATACCATTGGTTCGCTGTTGGAGTCACGATCAACGGGACACACCGAGAGATAGTGCTCGTCGACATCGGGATTTCGGAGTAGTCGCTGGAGGATTCGAAGGGAGGCCCTCAGTTCAGTGAAGCCCTAGCTCCTGGCCCTTCAAGGTTCACGGGTTAGGGAATAGGAAAGTGCAAATGCGAAAATGCCGAACACAGGAGATGGAGTTATCGTGGTTTTCATTCGATATGCTCGGCTAAGAACAGGGGTAAATTTGGAAGGTATTTGTTTATGAATGGAAGAATGGGATTTCGCGGTCGGACCAGAGTTCCACTCCCGAGTGTCGAAAATGGCAGTTGCGACCCAATTTCATACGAAACGGGATTTACAAAGCTGCTCCTAAATGCTTCATCCTGCTTTTTCAAAACGGGAAGCAGCTAAAATCTGCGCCAAACGGGCCCTAAGAATGCACGCTCCTAACTATGCCAATGCCTGAGTATGAACATCCATACATGACAACCTTAATTAGTTTTGTTAGCCCGCCTGGTTTGATATCGTTGATTTTGTTGCAAAATCATTTAGAAGAAAATTCACCCTAAGAGTTTGAATTGGATAGTGTAAGGAAATGATTTGGTGTTGCATTATATACACCATGTAGGTATTAAGAGTAGGGTGTAGAAAATATAATCAAAGGAACAGAAGGTTGATCATGGTTTGGTTCCTTAGTGTATACCGCCCCTTAAGCTCCTTAGACCCTGAAAAAGATTGTGGCTTATTTCAAACTATAATTCTTTTTATGGGCTTAGAGGCAACTTTGCAACCTATCCATTTCATTGGATCAAAACAATAACGTAATCTTTTCACGGGCTAATAAGTAAGCTTCACAATCCTTTTTTATTTTTACCTGTGAAGGCATAACTCATGGGAGAAGAATATGCATAAAGGATTATTACACACTAGAATGCCAGGCTAGAAGAAAACTTGCAAAAACAAAGGTGCTGTATAAAATCAAAAGAAACAATTGGGAACCTCAATGGATAAATTTTGCTAGATTCTCCTGAGAGTATGTAGCCACTATTGTTGAGCTTGAATATTGTCCAACTGTGAACACAAGAAGTATGTTCTCCTTTCTTAAAGTAAGGGAAACTAGGGGATTTGTATTTGTAGAGCTTTGGTGGCATTTGAATTCAAATCCCAACAGTGAAGTTAACTGATACACTAATAGCTGTTTCTCGTTTATGTCATGTTATCAACCTGCTTGTTGTTCTAGAAGCAAAGAGCTTTGAACTTTGAAGGAAAATATTTCTCGTCATTAATAGCCTTTTTATTGTTCTAACCATTACAATGTATAACATAATTATGAACTTCATTGCAAACTTCTAAGTTTTTAGTTTTCATCAGTTTCTTCACTTTTTTTTTTGTAAAATGTAAAATCTCAAGAACTTCTAAGCTAATGATTCTTTGATATAAATTGTGATATGCTGTTGCGAGTTAAAATGCACCTCTAACATTTATGCATTGTTTTTAGGTTATGAACAATTCGAGACATTCTTTTATGCTATTCTTTCTGTTTTTATTTTATTTTATTTATTTATGTAATGGACATTTGGTGTTTATATAGCACAAAATTTACATTAACGTTTACATATCTAACTGAAGAAGACCTTGGCACCATAGGCATTTTAGTTTATTTTCTGTGTTTTTATCAATATGAATGCTATTTGCTTGTTTTCTTGCCCTTTTCTATTATGTTTTACTGTTCATTATTTTTTTTCAGGCCAAGAAGAAGGTTGCTCTGCTCCTGCAGAAACTAAAAAAGTATGAGTTGCCAGAGTTGCCTCCACCGCAGCATGACCCGGAGCTCCTAACTCCTGAACAGCTTCAAGCATACAAAAAGATTGGATTTAGAAATAGAAATTATGTGCCAGTTGGAGTTCGTGGAGTCTTTGGAGGTGTTGTCCAAAATATGCATCTCCACTGGAAGTTTCATGAGACGGTACAAGTTTGTTGTGATAATTTCCCCAAGGAAAAGATTAAAGAGATGGCCACCATGCTTGCAAGGTTAAGTGGTGGCATTGTGGTTAACATACACAATGTAAAAACAATTATCATGTTCCGAGGGAGGAACTACAGGCAACCAAAGAATCTGATTCCCATCAATACTCTCACTAAAAGAAAGGTCTGTACCATTTGTTATTTTTTCTGATATTGTGGCCTGATTATAATTCTGTTGAAATTTTGCTATTTTATATCTTCTGCAGGCCTTGTTCAAGGCTAGATTTGAGCAAGCTCTTGAATCCCAGAAACTAAACATCAAGAAAATAGAGCAACAGCTTCGTCGAAAGGGGATGAATCCAGAGGACCCAATTGCCATGGCTAGCATTCAAAAAATAGCTTCTACATTTTTCCGGGCCATCGATGAGAAACAAGGAACTCCATATGTTTTTCGCGAGGATACAAAACCGATGCCTGAAACTAATGACAATTTGAGGGAGGATTCAGATGAACTATCTCCTGAGTACAGTGATCAAGAAGAGCTTGATAGGTTCATTGCTGAAATTGAGCAAGCTGCTGATTTGGAGTGGGAGAAAGAGGAAGCAGCAGAGAAAGACGAAGCATCTAAGATAAGGTATTGGGGAAAAGATGATATTGGATATGGGTTGAGAGGTAGGAGCCAAAACTGGAGGAATTCAGAATCAGATGATGATAGGGATCATCAAAGACAATTTGCTAGAGTCGATAGTGCACAAAGGAGAAATACATCAAAGAAATGGGAAGATGATGAGGATATTGAGGAGGCATCAGGTGAGGAATGGGAGTCAGATGATGATGTGGATGATGTGATAGCTGACATTGAAAATGATGCATTCAATGCCAATGCGAGCAAAGAAAGAACCCATGGATTATGGGAAAGCACAAGAGGAAAAGGTGGCAGTAAAAGACTAGAAAGAAGAGCTGCCAAAGTGGATTATTCATCTGACTTTGATGGCTTCTCAGAGGATGAAATGTTGGCATCAGAAGGTAAAGGAAGAATAGGATCATCTGATAACAGTGATTATGAAGACAATGAAGAAGATTATAGCCACAAGGACCATGAAAGGCTGAAGTCAATTGATTCAAAGAATAAAAAGATTGATAAGGATAGTTACAGTGATTAGGAGTATGCAAGTACTGAAAAATCTCTTGTTTTATCAAAAAAGCATTTTAGGACACCGAGGTAAGCTCTATAATCTTATCTTTTGTTTGTAGATGTATCAGTACATTTGATACAATTTTCAACTGAAAGAACATAAATAATAAAAACTAAAAAAGAAAAATGCAAGCATTTGCCTATCATTATTTGAGTGGAATGCCTAATACCTATAATTTTAATCTTTTTTTATTGCTTTCCTTATCTTTTATTTATTTTGTGTGTTATAATAGATATCCATAAACTACTGTCATTTGCATTCTTTATTATTTTGCATGTATAGCACGGCATCCTGAATCATTTATCATTTATGCATAATTGAAACTTCAATAGATTCTATTGTTGGTCATTAATTATCTAAATTATTTGCTTATAAATTTTTTCACCACTGGATTTTAAAATATTTCTTTATTTTCCATGGGATCACTTTACCAAAATTGCCATTATTAATTATTAGTGCTGCATTTGAGATGCACTGACAATCTTAATATTTCTCTTCAATGCCATTTTCAATTACAGTGGTTCAATTAGCAAAGTGTTATTTAAATTTCATCATTGTTGATTCTACGTTGTACCATAGAGTCTGTAAACTCTATTAAAGATAAAATGTTAAGAGATTGTTATCCGGATTTATGGAGATCATCTCTACATTCTAAATATTGTATTGGGAGTGTCAGTTTCGTCTATTCACCTTTTTTTTTTTTTTTGCAAAAATTTAAATTCAATAAAGTAAATTCCTATGCTATTCTCATCCCAGGATCTTCTTCCTGAAATCTTAATATAAGTTTTGGATTGTATCTGAAAGGATTAGAGAGGGAAAAGAAGAGAGAAATTGTTTGTGAAAGAATCTCTTTATTTTATTGAGGATTACAATATTTTAGAGATAAACTCGAGAAACCTCAGTTAGAATTTGGTCATGAAAACATAAAATTAGTAAAATAAAGTGGAATTCATATGCTTCGGTCGAAATTTTGGTTACAATTTATAGGGAGAATATAGAAAGAAATAATAAAGGAATGATAGAGGTCAAGCGGAATCAAAGAAGTGACGGCTTATGAAGTTACTGAAGTAGTAATATAATTGAGGGCGGGGAGTTGCAGTACTCTCCTTCCATATGCATTTTAAATCTGTCTGAACTTACGTAAAGACTTTTTTTTTTAATATAATAAAACCCATAGCTGCTGGTTTTGTGCTAAAAATTGGGGCGATCCAAGAATTTTGGTGGCTGACCAATTGAAAAAAGGTTTACTATTTTTGGTGTTATTACTTCCTTTCTTATATAACCCCTTACAAAACTCACTTTGAAGTAGTCAACCCCACATTGGAGAAATCCAACATAGTTTTATTCTAAAGGATGTTTGGTGGATCTAAAGATATTCCTCCATCTAGAGGTTTTAACCACATAAAACCACTCCCCTAAAGACAATCTCACTTGAAATTTGTCATTTAGAGAGGATTCTCCATGGATCATAGGAGCATATTTTTAGTTTAAAGCAAATCAATATGACTACAAGTATACCAAATTGATAATATGAGTTAATGTATCCCATTTGAGTCAAATGGGACAAAATAATTTAACCAAACAATTTCTCTTAATTTTAAAAAAGTGTTTGTCAATGATTATCATAAAGATGCCACTTAGTTCATCATAGGCCAATGGGCTAGCCTCCTAGGGTTATTTAGCCATGGCTAAAACCATGGTTAACCCTTGGTGACTCTCAACCACCATGGCTATAAATAGATAAAAGCTATGCCAAGTGAAACAAGAGTTGAAACATCATCTTCAAGCTCAAAATAGACTAAATACTCTCTCCTCTCTCTGTCTCTCTCTCTCTCTCTCTCTCTCTCTCACACACACACACATACCCATTAAACTAGATTTGTCACCACAATGGAGTCAATAGGTGAGGACTTGGTTGACTCACTCAACTAGCCAAATTCTACACAATTCTAATGAAGGTTTTTCAATTCTTACCTCACTTAATGTGAGACAATCCTTAGTTTTAATAGCTCATGTAGGTGAAAATTATAAATCCTAATTGAGATAAGCTCAATTGATATACTATGGAGAGAGAAACCACCTTTAGTTCATGTGATTAATTTAGACTTGATAGGAAGGAGGTGAAATTGGAATCATTGATTTAGACTTAATCGCTCTGATCTAGTCAGATTGTGATTTGATCCAAAATCGCTTTGATCTAGTCAAACCGTGATTTTATCCAACCTCTTTCATTTTTAGCTTTTTATTTATATTTTTATTATAGTTTAAATGTCAATCCAAATTACGTGAAATTTATACTTTAAAAGTATGTTAAATGAAAATTTTAGAAAGAAATAATCTCTTTAAAATTTATACATTTGCTATTTTAAAAAAAATCATTCACTAATTAAAAAAAGTAATACATCAATGGACCTAGATAGTTTCCAAACTTATTAGGATATTTTAAAAGGTCATTATAAAGTTCTTATATAAATTTTAAATTCAATGATTTTTCCAATTGATGTTCTCGCTCTTTACAAATTGTAATAGTTAATATTTAAATTATAAATTTTTAGAAAAATCAGGAAGTGTATTTAACATGTTGATGTACATCTTTGAATTTTTAAGATAATTTTATAATTTATTTAATATCTTTAACTATTCAAAACTAGTAAAATTTGCTATTTTAAAAAATTTTAAATTATTTAAATAATTCTAAATTTTTTTAATAAATTAGAAGAAGTTTTTTGAGCTTAATAGACTTCTGTAATTTATTTTTTTTTTAAATATATTAAATCATTTGTATAATATCTACAATATTTAAGTTATAATAATCATATTTTATTAAATTATCATTTTGTCTCTACGAGGCCCATTATTATGTCATTCACATTTCCAAATTTATTAGACTTTATTGGGTATCTTTTGATAATTTTTAGTAATTAAAACACCTAATATCTCAATTATCTAATTATGAATATTTAAACACCTTTACAAAATTTAAAATTATTCAAATGTGTTATTTCGTTGTATGTAAATGCTTCTATCAAAAAATTATTAATAATTTTAAAATATCTTAAAAATTATAATTTAATGAAAATCTTAATTTTTATTGAAAATAGATTATTTAAAAATATTTATTAATATTTTTATAATCATAAGTTTTAAGTTGTTATTTCATATAACTGAAATTAAAAATTTACCCACAATAAAAAATCGTTTAGAACATTGCATTGCATCAATATGCTTGCACCTTTAGTTGGATTCGTTTGTGCATTAGATTAGAAACATGTGGTCTATCATGTTATCATAATAGTTTCTAACTTAATTAATTTGAATTTAATATGATCTAATATAGAGTTAATTATATTAATTAATTCTATCAATGTTGAAGCTTGTGCACATAAGTTATGTTGTTTTTTTTTTTAGGAAAATTATAGGTATTTTTATTAACAAAAAAAAAAAAAAGGTTACAAGGTCCTTAAAGATAAACTCCTTCTTTTGAAAACTACAATTTTAATAACTAAGTTAGAGCAAAAGAAAACATTAAAGCAATCAAAGATACAAGATGATTAACATAATAAGCTAAAGAAAAGATAAGGCCAAAACTCGATGGTTGTAGGAGTGCTTGGTAATATGGAGCAAACCTCAAGATAAAAGAGAGAAACACCAGTTATAATAAGAGAGAGATTCAGTTAAGGTAATCCAAAAGATAGAAGAAAATAGTATAATATGAGTATGATAATAAGAAAATGGGATAGAGAAGGCTCAGGCTCAATCACACCATGATGGGGCAGATGCAAATATGAGCATCCAAACTTCAGCAGAAGGGTAGTTGACTTAGTAAGGAACATAGATAATATCCTAGTATCAACTTAACATTTTAAGAATATGATTATTTTTTTGAACTATTTTAATAGCTTAAATTATTAATGTGAAACATATTATTCTATCTCCTTGGATTAATCTTATAGCTTGGTATTACCCTATATATCCAATTTTTAATCATTAGTTTCTTTGACTGAGTATTCTATGTTATGTTAATTTGTTTCTCCTAACTAAAACTTTTTCTTAGTTTACCTCTCCTAGTCAGTTCTTCTTCTATTTCTTCAATCATGCCTATTTGAATGATAAATTCTTATATACTAATTATACCCATATGACTCAATCTATTCATGGTATGATTATATTCCTATGGTGGTATTAATATTCTTTTTTGAACGTAATTGCCTTCTGAATTAATTTCAACTTCAATTTGGCCAATATCATATTTGGTTAAACTTCACCCTATTGAGTTAGCCAATACCACTTATTGTCCAATCATGCACTGTGATTGAACACCATTAGTTTTACATATACTCTTGCACATAGTTTTGCTCTTTCCTTTTATGTATATATATTTTTATTTAAAACACTACCTTGCAATCTAGGCATTTTGAATATTCTTCTATATAATATGAAATATCAAATCTATCTTCATTGTCTAATTCTTATTATATTGCCACATTTGCAAGCATTCAAAGTGACATTAGTGTTGATATCAAAAATATCAGTAGAATCTAGCTTCATATCCTTCTCAAAAGTTAAAGCTTTAACCTAACCTAGTCCACTAACTTGGCCATAGTATACTCTTAGAGGTACTCATGTAGGAGGGTTATTTGCAAATTTTTCTTACATCATAGGTTTGATTCTAGCAAGCCCTATCGTAAACCTTTTTCATTACTCAAGTCAAACTAGTCTCTAGTGCCTAACCATCCTTTAAAATCAATATGAAAATTTTGAAAAATAGTTGAGGCAAAGGCATCAAAAGTAATACTCACACTAGTCTACTTCATCCAATTAATACTTTTATCATTTCGACCATCGCATACACATTCTTGATAGAACTTTATAGACTAATCATGCATATAGTGATTCAATCCATTCATTATATAGTCACTTCTGTGACTGTACCATTTTCTTTTTATGAACTTGGGTGTCCATTAGATCAAGTTCATTTTAAAGCAATACCATTTTTGGTTAGATTCTTACTTGATTGAGTCATACTAGTTTGATAATGTCATTCCATAATTTAGTCATATCCTATGACTGAATACCATGAGGTTCTCATTATACACTTGTGCTTGGTTTCATTCATGCCTTTTCTAGATATATAGTTTCTATTAATAGGCTCACTTAGCCCAAATTAACTTATTTGACCCATTTAGGTCCCCTAGACCCAAACTTCAACAAAACGTAAATTTATTTCAACCAAGCAACCCTATGATATCCAAAACATCAATCATGCATAAACTTACCTAATTAAAGTCGAATGTGGCCAATTAGCTCACTTAGCCCAACTTGACTCATTTGAATCCTCATAGGTCAAATCCAAATCTAACCAAAATCATTTGAAATTTATCTTTCTCTAACCATTTGGGACACTATTTGAACTTGATTGAAGCCTAATTAGGGGTCAATTGGGACAATTAGTTTTCTTAGCCCAAGTTAACCTAAGATACGTCCAAAATCAAATTAAACTCAATCTAAGCCAAATTGGACCAACTTAATGCCCTACAATCATCTCAAACACATATTTGAACACAACTCATGCCAAATTGCTACCCAATTTGGCCAATTGGATCACTTGATCCAAATTGGCCTAAGTGAACCATGTTGAACCAAAATTTAATTAAACCAAATTGAATCAAACTAACTCTCCCATCTAGTCTAAATTAATTGTGGACATAATAGCTCTTTTGATCAAATTTAGCCAATATGACCAATTGACTCATACTAACCCAAATGAACCATATTAAGCCAAATCTCAATCAAGATAAATTGGATTAAGCCAATCTCTACAACACATTCCTAATTAACATTTGAACATGACCCTTTGTTAATTAGTTCACTGGACCCAAATTGATCTATATGAGACATGTTGAGTACCAAATCCAAACCTAACTAAAGATAGCATGACTCATCCTTGGACCACTAGGGGCATACCTAAGTGGACTCAACCTAAGGTGAACCTAGTTCAAAACTAAGTGAACAAAGGGTCCAAATGAAGAAAACAAATCCCAAAATATCAAAGTCCATTCCCTTACATTACATACTTTTGAGCTTACCCAAGTTTTGAGCTAATTGCGTTCCTAGTCATTGACCAATGTGTGGTTTAAATCACTTGGGTTATCCTTTAGTTCATTTACTATAGGCTGTCCACTTCATCCTACTATCTCAAACTTGGCCAACCAATAGAGGGACTCCACCTCATCAACCCAAGCCTAATTTGAACTTTGCCACTACACACTGTCAAAATTTTATTTGGAACATCACACAGATCTTTGAGGTACTTATTTGGGCATTGAAATACATGATTAAGAGATAAATATATTATCTCAAAAGATAAATATATTGCCCTATAATAGATTTGATTACTTAATAACGACTCCTGAGGCTGATGAGTCCTCAATATACTAGGAATTTTTTACCTGAACTATATAAAAAAAGTAGGACAGAGTTTATTTTGTTGTAGGGTTCATAAATCCCTATAAGAAAAATCTCCTATAGTTAATTACATCTTAGAAATGATGGATCTCTTCATAAGAATACTCTCGATTAAAGAAATAGATTTTTATTTGTTTTGATTTCAAAGCTTGTCATAAAAGATGATAATTTAGAAATTCAACAGGGAATGCTTTCAAAAGAGAAAAATATTTTTTGGGAGACCAATAGGAAATAAGTAAGAAATGCTTTAGATATTGGGATGCCTAGTAAGCTCTTCAACTAATCTACCATTGGGCTTTACATTTTTGAGATTGAATTTAGTAGGGTTTGAATTGCCATATTATTAGAATTCTGGAACTTAGATTCTAGCGGTACAAGAATATAAAAATGCCTAGGAGTTAAAGACTTACTCCAAAAGAATGCTTCATAACCTAAGTCTACAAATGCTTCTAACATAAGTCAAAAACTCGACTTAATGTAAATTTTTTTGAGAATTATTAGTTCTTTTCCTACTAGAGGAAAAATGAATCTACCCCTGACTATTTTGAACTTATAACCCATCTAAATTGTTGCCAGCTAACACCACCTAAGCAATTTTAAAAATCTTGAATCTGGTCTTATGTATGTAAGATGGCTAAGCTATTATATTTAGGAAGAAAGCTAGAAGCCTAACTCACTCCCTAACCCTAAGATAATGTTAGACATGCCATGTATCTAACTAATATAACAAATTTATTTATTTTATGTATTGACTCACAATTGATTTCAAGGCCTTTGGTATTCAATTCATGCATATAATGATATACAGTTTGAAGCGATAGTGAATGAAGTGGTCATTCTTAAAGGCCAGATGCCCTCTTATATGCAATGGGTGAAGTGCCTAATTTAAGGGGAATAAACAATATGGTGTCATGTTTCACAAAAGCTAATTATTTATAGTTTATTTTATATTATTCTTAGGGCTTTAATTTATGTGAGGTTATGAATTTTTTACTTTGATGTTCAATTTGTTTAAATTTAGATGGGGTAGAAAATTTAGTTTTCATAGGAGCCTAATATTTCACGCATTTCATCATAAAAATACATCACAGAAAGAAACCTAGAAAAGCAAGTTATTTTTATTGCACACCTAAAATAAATCAAATTAATTTAATTAAAACATGCCAATAATTTTACCACTTGCTAGGAAGAAAAGAAAAATGGGTAGATGAACTCTGCACTTATACAACCCGACCTAGAACTAAGAGTTTGATATATTGGGGCCTTCTTTTAGGATTGTCACCTTCTTCACAGACCTCCATGGGTTTCACAAGGGACCACCTTGACCATGCACTCGTAGGGTCAACTCTTATTATTCCTAGACCTCATAGATCCTAACCTAACTCTAGGCTCAAATTATTTTTAAATTTCCAAAAATAAATTCCTTAACCCTGCAAAATAAACATTAGAAAATACTAACAATACATCAGTGCATACGGGCTAATCATTAGTTGCTTACCAAGCTCTACAGTCTTATTAGGCTATGCATAGGGACTTAAGCATATTTGCAAGAAAATAACATTTATGTATATTTTTATTATGATAATGCCTTTTAGCACAACCATTTTAAAAAAATAGTGTTACCAAAAAGAATGTCCTACCATCCAGACTAGCTAGTAAATAATCCAAGCCATTCATTCTAAAATATTACACCATTAAAAAAGAAGAATACTTCACATCACATAACATTATAGATCATTAGCTTAACTTAAATCTAAAGTCAGTGACCAAACAATCTAGTGTGCAAGGAAATGGGTTTATGTGGTATGATTTTACTAGGCCTTTTTGAAGATTCAATGTTTGGGCTTAATAGGTACATGTTATTGTTAAACCATAAGTTTGAGGTATCAAGACCTTCTACAAACTAGTAGCCTTACGAAATCGGGTGTCTAGACTATATACTATGTGTTTGCTAATTATGAAAAATTTTATTTTTATTCTTTTGATTTCTTTTATTTTATTCTTGAAATTTGTTCAAATTTTCATTGGGTGATTTCAATTATCTAGAGATTAGAAATTCAATAACTTCTAATCCAAAGATCATTTGACCTTAAATTTTTTATGGAATTCCTTGCCAATTAGAGTTTCCTAAAATTATATCTTAATTAGGGTTTTAATTATTTCAATAAAACTTAAGTTAAGCCTAAATTAGATAAAATTAATTAAGGGTTTTAATTTTCTTGAATTCCACTCTAGAAGATGCATCAATAGTTCATTTAGAATTTTAAAATTTAGTTGATTTTTTATGATTTTTTGAAGTTTAGATTAATTAGTTGAATTAATTAATTCAATTAATTAGGTTATTTTGGGGTTTATTAAGCTTTAGAGAGTTTTAGTGATATTTCTAGATTCATTAAGATTTATTATGATGATCAAGTTTATTTTATATTGTTCCATGATTTTCCTAATATATTATTAATTTATTTAATTAAATAATTGTTTATGATTGAAATTTGCATATCTATAGATTTACTTTTTAATAAATCATGAAAAATGTATTTAAGATTTATTTTAACCTTAATTTCAATTCTCCAAAGTTTCAAATTAATTGGATTAATGGTTTGAGTTTAATTTAAATTTGATTATTTTTATTTAAACTTAAATTAACTTAAAATACCTAATAAAAATTAGGAATTTTCAGTTTAATGGATTCTTCTCAATGAGATGAATTGATAGAGCCATTATTTACATTTTTTTTGATTTAGTATTTTATTTTATATGAATTTTTGAAGTTCTTGGTATTTTTTGTAATTTTTAAATTAAAAAAATATCAATGTCTTACTTAAGCCAATCAATGTTGACTAGGTGCCACTTTTGTGTGTCGGCTGTGGATAAGTCCACGCAAGATCCACGTGGATCCATCATTAAAATGGCGGCGGGATGTGGTTTGATATAGACAATTCAATTGAGGATCAAATGGCTCAAAATTGTCTCATGGTTTGCTATATAGGTTTTAATCAGAAATCTGACTAGATCTTGGCCATCCATTCCTATCAGAAATATCAAATGATAGAGATTATATCCTCCTTATTTATAAGAACTGAGCATAGTCTATTAGATCAAAATGATTTTTGATGATCTATGTAGCAAATAGCTCAATTTCAATTACAAATCCACCAGGACTTCATTTGGAATGCATCTATATGGCTTTATCTCACTTGAGATCAAGTTCATTTCAAAAAGGACCAACACCTAATCCTAAAGTGGTCGATTTGAGCCCATACCTCATTGGTGGCAATCTCCAGTGGTGGAAATGATTCAAATAGCTTCATAGAGATGTGAAAGACTCTGGGTGCAAGGAATTAGAATGCTTTCTCGTCGATTGCTTTATGGGCCGAGCTCCACCCTTTTTTTTTTTTTGGCAACTTTGATCAAAGTCTAGCTTGCCGATGGCATGGGGATTGGGGAAAGGGTGGATTCTTCTTTGTTTTTCTTGAGGAAGGGTGTGTGTGTGTGTGCTAAAGATGACTTGAGAAAGGTTCTCTCCTCTCTTTCCATTGATGGCCAAAAGTTATATGAAGAGGGAGGTCAATCTCTTTTTGGCCATGATGATTACCACCCTTGAGGCTAGCTCCAAGGGGTGGTCAATTGATTAGGGTTAGTCCAAAGCAACCGAGATAAGGAATGGAGGAGAGGAAGTGGGTTGGGGAGAATTTATTTGTATGCTTGACCTATGCTTCCATAGCATATTCCATCCTTTTGGATGGACTTGAAGCTTTTATATTTTCTTAAATTTGGCTTAGGATGAGTTTATATGCAATCCAATATGATTAGTTTGGTTTGAGTTCAAATGTCCCCATTAGGTCCATTTTTTGATTTGGGTTAGGCTAAACATGGACAATGTTCATTATTTGCTAATTTAGATTGGTAATTAACCATCCAAATCAAATTTGAGATGATTTGGATTAGTTAACTTCATTTATTTGATGTTAAATTCAAAACCCACTTTAACTCAAATTGGGTCTAATGGGTTAAATGGACTTAATTGGGTCAAATGACCATATTAGTTAAATTTAACCTAATTATTTATTTATTTATATTTAATGATGATTTTCAAATAATTTTGAATATTTAATTTCTGTTAATTTAAATTTAAGTTGAGTTTGATTTCCATTAGGTCTACTTTAGGCCAATTTAGATCAAATAATCTAATTAACCCTAGTAAGGCCTTATTAGATTTAAATTTTTTTAAATTCATGTTTAAATATATTCATTTTATCATTTCAGACTGTTAGAATAATTTAATTTGGTCAAATTATGGTGGGTTGACCTTTGACTTGGTGGGATGCATTATAAGTCAACTTTATGTCCAATGGTTGACCTTCATTTGACTTTTATTTAGATTTAACTCCATTTATCTTCATGTAATTGATTTTATACTTCTATTTGATTTGATTTGAATTTATTTTGGTTTTATTTAAATTTTTTTGGATTTGATTAATTTTGAGCTTAAATAGGATAATTGGGTTAATCACACAAATTATCTTATTCTAAGATCAATTGAATTTAGGTTTCAATTACAATATATTTGATTCAATCATTAGTTTATATTTGAGTTAGTTTGGGTCTATCTGATTCTATTGGGTTAGGTCAAACCCTAGAAGGATGTATTAGGTCATCATGTATAATATCCTAAGTGCCTAATCAGGAGGCTTTTAATGTAGGATTAGGTGTCTTAATCATTAGTTTAGAAATGATGTTTACCTCTTCCAAAATTGAGATCAACAAATAGACCCCCAATATGTGTGGTGGACTGACTAGAGTACACCACACATATTGGTGTTGTATATTAATCAAAAGGAACATAAGCTTGATAGAGTTTGAGTTTACTTTTGAAATTTAGAATTTATAATATTCTTTTATTCAAATTTTACTTTTAATTTGATTATGAATGATAGGCAAAAATATGCCTAGATTTGTTTTAATTTTGAATGATTCATTCTTAGAAACTTAGATCCACTAAGTTCTAAGAAAAGTAAGGATGTCATCAGGATAAGACTCAATGAAATACCTAATCTAACATAGTCAGAGAAAATGTCTTCAATGGACTTATTCTCAAACTGACTACAATTGATTTTCAATAGTTAACTTGGAAAGAAAGCACTAGAACTCATGTCTCTTTAGGTGAGATTAGCCAAGAGATAGTCTACTAATAAATTCTAAAGAAAGGATCTATGGGAGGACCTTAAAGTTTTCATTTTCTTGAAAGGATGGCACTATGGATACTTACTCTTATCTAGAGATAATAGTTGGAGAGGATGCCAACATGGATACTTACTCCTAATCAAACTATATGAATTTTAACTAGAGAAATATTCAACTATAGGAATTACTCTTATCTGATTAGCTATTAGGAAGGAGTCTTTAATGATATTATTGTAACCTAAATAGTTGATCTTGAAGAAAAGGGGTCTTCAATGACTTATTTTCTAAACCTCAAGATTTTGACTAATAAGTAGGGGTCACATGGACTTAATTCCTATCCTGAGTAGTCTATTGGAATGGGGTCTTCATTGAATTATTTCCACTTTTTAATTTCTTTTCATTTTAAACTAGAAAAGGGATCATAAAGATTTAAATCTTGATCTAGTGAAATTTAGCTAACATGGAGGGGCCTTCAATAGCTTAATTTCAACCTGAATAGCTTGAAAAGGAAAGGGGTCATAATGACTTAATCCTATCTTGATTTTCTTACAAAGATGCATGCTAAGAGGCTTACTCCTATATGATTATCTATTAAGAATGGGTCTTTAATGGCTTAGTTCCTTCTTGAATAGCTATAATGAGGAAGAGGGGTCTTAATGATTTAATTTTAAACCTTAAATTTTGACTAGTAGGAAAGGGGTCTTGATGACTTAATTCTAATCATGTAGCTTATTTGATAGGAAGGGGCCTTGATGACTTAATCCTATCATTATCCTTTGAAAGGATGCTTACTAAAGGACTTACTTCTATTGGGTTAGCTATTAAGAAGGGGCCTTCATTTGATTGATTCCAACTTTAATAGCTAAAAAGAGGAAAGGGGTCTTGATAACTTAATCCGATCCTTAAATTTTGACTAATAGGAGAGGGGTCTTGGTGACTTAATCCTAACTTAAATAGTCTAATTCATAGGAAAGGGGACTTGATGACTTAATCCAAACCTATAAATAATAAGAGTGGTGCCATGAAATGCTTGCTCTTAAACCTAAGAGAATTATAGGAAGGGTACCACTAATGGTCTTGCTCCTAGCTTATATGGAAATTGCATTTGAAAAGATTTATAAAAATTTATATAAACTTAAGAGTCATTGCACAAAATTTAAAAGATACCACATTTGAATCTGAATAAATGGCAAAAGAAATAAAGATGAACATAATTTTATTAATCATTTTTGAAACTAAAGTATAATTTATAGATAATATTTCTTTAAATAATATCAATTGATAGTGGTATTGGACATTCACCATTACAAGTAATCAATTGATAAGAACCTCCTTCATAGACTTTTTCCATAATGAATGGTCCTTCCCATGTTAGCTCAAATTTGATGCCTATCCTACGATGAGCTAAAATTGATAATTTAAGAACTAAGACCAAGTCTCTTGCTTACTTGGAAAGTTTTAGACATGATTAGTAAAGTTCAAGGTCTTGTTGAGCTTTCAAATGTTTTCCTTCAAGGCCTTCAAGTTATTCCAGTTGAAGTTTGTGATTTTGATCTATTATAACATTATTATTTACTGCTATCCTCAATGTAGGTAGTTGTACTTTCAATGGAAGAGTAGTTTAAGTTCCATAGACCAAAGCATGTAGTGTATATTGAGTTGGTGTCCTTTATATGATCCAATAGGTCCATAAGGCTTCAACCAATTTTTCATGCCATTAACGCTTATTGTCACCAAGTATCTTTTTCAAATTTCTAACAAGAGTTTTATTAAATGCTTCGCTCAATCCATTTGCCCAAGGTAATAAATGATTAAATATATCCAATCAATTTATGTTTAGCCACAAATCAGTGGACTTGAATGATGGACCATTATTAGATATAACTTAGCGAGAAACAACAAATCGATATATGTTATTTTCTTGAAACAATTTAAGTACATGGTATGCTTTCACTTCTTTTAGTGGAACCGCTTCCGCTTAGAAAAGTAATCTATTATAGCTAATACAAAATGGTGCCCTTTTAATGAAGGAGGGTCAATAGGCCCTATGATGTATGTACCCCAACTCTCAAAGGACCATGAGGCAATCATTGGGTGTCAACGATGTGTATTTTTCATGCAGTCATTTAACATTGAAGGACAATAATTTCTAAGTCTTTAATCTTCAATTTCATTTGGTCCTTACCAATCTAAACATCGTAGCCATATTTGATCAAATGACCTGTGATACAATACATTATTGATTAATGTATAAGATAAGATACATTTTTTAATTTGATTTGCTAATGACTTATCTTTGGGGAGCCTCCCTCACTTAAATAGTCAATGAATGGCTACACAATCTCATTCTTGAACTTCAGTAAGAGTGGCTACCTTTTGTATTTCTATTTCTTTATTCATATAATCTAAATCTATAGAAGATAGAATTTATTGATTTTGGACTTCTATAGATATATATTCTTTTTCTAGGTATATAATTTCTTTGGCAAGCTTAGCTAAAGCATCGTATAGAATTATCTTTATGCAATATTCTATACATAGTTATGAAAGGGATCTTTTCAAGTAATTTCATTATGTATTGGTAATAACTGAAAAGCTTAGGGTACAAAGCCTTATAGATTTTGCTCACTTGATTAACAACTAGCTGGGAATCTCCAAAGATCTTTATATTCTTAATATCCATAAGGATTGCTAACTTCTAGCCCAATTATAAGAACTTCATATTTACCTTCATTATTCATACAAGGTTAAACAAATGATAGGAATATTGCATCATTCCTTTAAGTGGAGTTATAAAAACTAACCCAATCTCTACCTTTCCTGGGATATAAAAATTTAACTCTTTATTTTTCTTCTTCAATGATACTGCACCATCAAAATATGATTCTCAAGTGGCATTAGGTTCTTTCTCTAAAGTGATGATCTATTCATCTGGAAGATCATCATTTAAAGGAGAACCCTCAGAGGATGTGCTGCGAAGAAGTCAGCTATAACTTGACCCTTTACAGAAGAAGAGGGAACATGATCTCAAATTGCAATAAGATTATAGACCAATGTGCTAGACATCCTTACATTATTAGTGGTCATTAAATATTGCAAAGGATTCTCTCTTGAAATTAGATTTGCTTTATATGAAAGCATAATGCCATAGTTTTTGAGCAGTTAAAACCAACAGATAATTCATCTTTGCTGGGATGAGTCTACGACTTAGATAATAAAGGTATTTTCTTTCCCTTCTTCATTAGCTTGCAATAAAGCTCCAAGTGATTCATCTAAGGTTGTAATATATAGGATTAATGATTTTCCTAGAATCGGGGTAGCCATAACAAGGGGATTCATCAAGCATTATTTTAGAATTTTGAATGTGTTCTAGTATTTCTCATCCCTAATAAATTTAGAGCCTTTCTTTATTAATGCCACAAATAATTGGCATCTTCTAGATAAAATTGATATAAATCTTCTTAAATATGCAAGCCTTCCCTAGAATGATCTTAACTATGTAAGACTTCTAGGTGGCTGCATTTCCATAATAGTTTTATCTTTTTTTTTTTGGATCAATTTTGATCCCACGATGCCTCCCTATAAATCCTAAAAAAATTCTTAAAGTTACTCCAAAGCACATTTCAAGGGATTCATTTTTAGGTTATAATGTCACAATCATTCAAAAATGATTTGTAAGTCATACAAATGATTTTCTTTTTCTTTGCTCTTAATGACTAGATCATTAATGTAGCATTCGACCTAATTATGAATTAAATCATCAAATATTCTATTCATTATCATTCGATAAGTAGCTCCAGCATTTTTTAGACCGAATGGCATGACCGTGTAATAAAATATCCTAATAGAAGTTCTAAACATTATATGCTTTTCATCCTCTGGGCCATCTCTATTTGGTTATAGCCAGATGATCCATCCATGAATGAAAATATTTCATGTAATGAAGCTATATCCACCATGAGTTTTGGTATCGGCAATGGGAACTCATATTTAGGATATTCCTTATTTAGGTCTCTAAAATCTATGCAAATGTGTATTTGACCGTTCTTTTTTTTTACCTGGAAAATGCTCACTTGCCAAGTGGGATACTATTCTTCTCATATAAAGCTAGCCTTAATTAGTTTTTTGACTTCAGTAATGACTTGTTGTTCAATTTCTAGACACATGCATCTAGGAGCTTATTTTATTAAAATTGCATTAGGCTTAATCCCTAGTTTGTAAACTACAACATCTAAAGATATACTTGGCATTTCATCATAATTCCATGTAAAGCAATCTTTATATTCAAAAAGTAAATTAATCAACACTTTGAAATCTTTTGGACCCAATAATGAACTAATAAAAGTTGGCTTTGGGTTTTCTATTAGGTTGAGCTATCTTAATTTGTCAATAATGGATATTATTTCCTCTTTAAATTTTGAGGGTTCATTTTGAATTAAGAAATCATCTGAATTATCTGAAGTTTTGGGGTAGGACTCTTCTAAAGAATTAGATAGAGTTTCAAAAAGTTAATCAGGTTCCATATGATTGCTTATCATTAAATAATATTCATTATTATCCAAAGGTCCAATGATCCCAAAACTAACACTAGCTTTGGATTTCAAATTTGTAGTTATGGTATTCCATAAGCTTTCCATGTGTTGGGCAATATCTTTATGCTAAGTATAATGAATTAAAGCTTATTTTATATCATTTTTATGCAATTAGGATACTAGTCAAACGAGAGTTCTATTATTTCATTGGAAGAAGGATCTTTAAGCTTTAGATTTACTTCTAAGCTTGAAGGTCTGAGTATAGATTAAAATTTTGACAACTTCCTAACTTCACCTAAAGATTAGGGGCTACTTTGACTTTTAATTGTGAAATTTTTTTTGAGACAAAGGGATTAAAGTCAAAGTATTCACATATCTTTTTAATTTTTCATACATAGATAATTCATGTTCATCCTTTGATGCTTGTATTTTTATTCATCACCATTTATTTCCAATGAAATCTTAAACTTTATTAAAGTATCATTTTGCTTAGAATCTTCATCAGAGATAGATTCCAAATCAATTTGAATTATTGGAGGTTCTTTTTTTTCTATTTTTCTTTTTATTTTTTCCTCCTTTTCTTTCTTTTATTCTTTTTCATTTATTATGACATTTTCTTTGGTGCCTCAATAATGCTGAATTTTATAAAATTAGATTTTTGCCTCTTGGGCATATAATAGGAAACATCCTTATAAAGTTCAATTTCATGAATAGAGAATGGTTATATATATCACCTTTTATAGTGTACTCTACTCCCTCCCTTTTTTGCATAATGAGAAAAATTTTATTATACTAGAAGATTATAGTAATCCAAGCTCAATTCTCTGTCAGGGTGCTTTGAAGATGAGAGGATTTGATCCTATGCCCACACTTTGCAAGTATATTAGCTCGGTCTATTACCTTCCCTCCATATATGGAAGTAAGAGACTTTAAAAATCCTTCTTAGATTTTTGATATCCTTGAGGAGGTTGATGATGAGCCAAGGAGATTGCTGAAACTGATCTTTATTTTAGATTTTGATGAGAAGTAATGAATTCATTTCAATCCAATAGTTGAGATGGGATCTTCTTGAAGCATGGAGGAGTGCAAAGTGGAGTGGTGCAATTTCAACATGAAGTGTTGAAAGGGCTAGCATAGGGCATGAAGTAGAAGTAGATGCAATCACCTTTGAAGATGTCACAAATTCCAACACTATTGGTTTTGACATTGCTATATTAATTTTGATGTAGTCTTAGGTTGGTTTCTTCCAGAAAATAAGGTTGTAGGTTTGCAACTAGCTATATTCACATAGTTATTTTTTAGGTTTAGAGCCTCTCCTCTTTCCATCAGCCAGAAGTGGGATTTGATCTTTTGAGTAATGGATTCAGTATTGATGATGAAAGCATTATGCTTGAGGTCATTCCTAGCAGTCCAAATGAACCAAAGGATGATAAGGATTACATTTAAGGTTTTTGTGAGCTGCTTGTATGTTGCTTAGTTTGATTTATCCAAGAGATGAACCAAGTTGAAGAGACCTTCTCCATTATGGTCATTTGTTTGTTTAGAAAAATGTTCCATAGTATTTTGCTGAATTTGAATTGGAAGAAGGTATGAAGCAGACCTTCTTCTTCTTGTTTGCATCGATGACATCTTGAGGGAAGTTTAAGGCCTTTGAGTTTGAGGATATCATCAAGGGGAAGAAACTAGTGAAAGAGTCTCCAACAAAAGAAGGATATTGAGGGTCGGATATTTGGGTTCCAAATGGCTTTTCCCATGGTACAAAATTTATTTCTTTCCACCAAATTGAGAGGAGAATCTTGTGAATTGAATTATGTGTGGATTTTCCCATGATAATCAGTGTCTTTTCTTTTAGAGTTGATAGGTAGACTGCAGACTTTATTATAGATTTGGTGAGGGAAAATAGGTTGCAGTTTTTGTAAATCCCATTCAACATTCAACTAGAAGTCCTTTATGAAGAAAGTTTGAAGAGGCCTGGAATCAACAAACTCCAAATAAGGGGTTCCTCCCCAATTTAATTGTCATTTCAGATGTCAATGCATCCATCCCCCAAGTTCCAAAAGATGAGGTCTTTAGCTTCTTCCTTGTGTTGCAACAAACTCCTCCAAATGGCTGAATCAGATGGATTTTTGATAGCTATCATTGGATGAGAATCTTTGCAATACTTTCCAAACATGTACTTGGCTTATAATGTTTTGTTCCCCATGAGTTTTACCCATAGTTTGCAGAAGTTAGCTTTGATATTATCTTCAAAGGTTTTGAATCCCAAACCACCTTTAGTGGTTAGAAAACTTTTTCAGTTGGTCCAATGAGTGGACTTGTGGTTGTGACTCCATATATCTATTAAGCATTCTTTCAATTCTCCTTTGTATCATTTTTGGAATGTGTTGGACTTGGGTAGTATATAAAAAATTTGAGTTGAGGATGCTTTTGACAATGGTAATTCTTCCACCAAAAGAGAGAAAGGAGTTCTCCCAAGAGTTAATTTTGTGTTGAATTTTGTCAATTAGATCATAAAAGAGAGATGATGTGATTTTCCTTTGTAAAGTTTGATTCCATGGTAAGGGAGGTGGAGCTTTGTGTGAGTGAAACTAGTCCTCTCAATGATCCGTCAGATTTTAGATTTGTTGATTTGCTTCCCAGTGGCATAGAGACATTTGTTAGTATTTAGAGACATACTAGAGAGGATCATGAAGTCCTTGATTATTTCCAAATGTGTGTTGATTGCTCTCTTTTTTCCATTACTGAAGAGGAGGAGGTCATCAAATAGATCAAATGATAGTTGTTGATGTTCCCAGTAGAGTGATATTTGATGTTCTCTTTTGAGGAAGGGGTTTTATTCAATTTTCTAGAGAGTATGTCCAAAGTCAAAATGAAGAGTGTGGGGGATAGGGGATCGCCTTGTTTAACACCTTTGGTTGCTTGGAAGAGGCCACTAGCTTGGCTATTGAGAAGAATTTTGTAGTGGCTATTGGAGAGGAGGGTTTCAAATATCTTGCAAAATTTGTGAGAAAAACATCTCACTTTCAGGGAGTTGAGAAGGAATTCTAAGTTAAGAATGTCAAAGGATTTCTTTATATTAGTCTTCATCAAAACATTACCTCCTATATATTTTTTGTCAATGTCTTTGACCAGTTCTTGGGCTAGAAGGATGTTTTCAGTAAAATTTCTCTTTTTGATGAAGGCATTTTGGTTTTGGGAGATGAGGGTTGGGAGGATCTTTTGAAGTCTAATGGAAATGATTTTGCTGATGATTTTGTTAATAATAGGTGTTTGATAGGTCTGAATTTGTCCAGTGTGGCAAATTTTCTCCTTAGGACTCAAAATAATGGTTGAAGTGGTGAAATACTTATGGCAACTTAGGTTAGTGAAGCAAGCTTGAATGGATTTTATTACTTCAACCTTTATAACTTCCCAAGATTTTTGATAAAAGAGAGTAGTAAAACCATCAGGACCAACTATTTTATATCCATCCATGGAGTTAAGTGCATTTCAGATCTCTTCTTCAATTGGGGTGGAGGTAAGTACATCATTGTTGATAGGGACCTTGTCAAAGTCAAAAAAATGTCTATTAACAAGAAGAGGAAAAAGTTGATTTTGGGGTTGGAAAAGTTTTTGGAGAAGTAGCTAAAGTACTCTTCCATAATACCCTCTTGGTGAGTGATCTAATTACCATCAATATTTTTGATTTTGTTCACCTATTTTTCTCTTTTCTATTTTTATGAAAGCATGGAAGAATTTGGAGTTTCTATCCCCTTGTAAGAAGTTTTGAATAGCTGCTTTTTGTCTAAGATAATCTTCTTCTTTGTTGATGAAGTGTTGGAGCTCAAGATGAAGACTTCACATTGGTCTACAAGAGTAGAGGTATTACTTTCTTTCATGTGAGAAATATATTGTTCAAGTTTGTTTATCTTCTCTTTAGTTGTTTTGACGATGGTGGATGTTTCTAAAAGTCTCCTTGTTCCACATTTTTAATCCATAAGTAACTTTCTTATGAAGGATCCAAAGGTGAATCCAAGGATGGTTTTTCACCACATTGCCAAAGTCTAGTAATACATTGGATAAAGCTTGGGTGGGAAGTTTGCATGTTGAGGAATCTAAAAGGGTTGTATTTTGGTTTGGAGGTGAAGTTGAAGCTAACCAATAAGGGAGAGTGATTTGAAGTAATTCTAGTAAGGTGAAGAACTTCAAAATTTTAGAAGAAAGAATGCCATTAAGGGTGAGGCCTCTATCCAATCTTTCCTAAGTTCTCCCTCTTTTCCAAGTGAAAGGTTTGTATTTGAAACCAACATAAAATGGTTAGCATCTACGGTGTTTATTTTTGGATGTGGGGGACACCACATAGATTGTAGGGGATACTTATTGAAGTGATCGGGTACAACATTGATGTATGATGTACTATCTTAAAATATAGAGGTATAACCCTTCAATGGACTTAATCTCTTAATAAGGACTCATAAGGCATAATGGTCTTTGAATATTCTAGAGATTTTTCACTGCTTTACATGGATGAATAAAGTAGGGTTTATATTAGACTGAGTTCTAAAGTTCCTTATAGAGGCAAGCCTATATAGTTAATTACATCTTAGAGAAATACTCTCGATTAAAGTAGACAATTATCATCTCCAAAGATTTAAAGGTTAGACTATCAAAGGATTGGTTATATTTGGAAAATCAAATGGGAAAGTTCAAGGAGAAGACTTATTTTTGGAATCCAAAGGGAGGAAGTAGAAAGTGCTCATGCTACTAAGAAGCCTAGTGAGCATTCCAATCTATCATATAATTCGGATTTATATATTTGAAAGTGAAGAGATTTATTCATTTGAGATGAATTTTATTAGATTGCTAGGGCTTATAATCCATCAACATAAGGTTGTGAAAATGTCAAAGAGGTGAGAATTTATGCTTGTAGCTCAAAAAAATAGCTATCTCAAACCCTAAATCTAGGGACCTTTAGTAAGCGCTAAAGCACGACTTAAATCTAAGCAACAAGTGGACATAAAAGTTCACCTCCACAAGAGAGGATGAACCGTCCGACTTCTGGACTTACAACCACTTGGGGTAGCTACCAGCTAACTCCTCCTATGATTTTAAAACCATGTAGTCCAGTCATATGAATTGTAAGATAGCTAGATAGATTAAAGAAAGTCTAAACCCACTCCCTAAGAGACTAGAGCATGAGTGGTATGAATAATGACTTAGTCTAATGCAAAATCTTTTGAAATTTTATTTAAATTTTGACACTTCATTTTGAAAAAACTTTAGGACTTTTATATGCTTAAATGCATGATGAAATAGATTATTGGCTAAATCAGTGAGAATGGGTGTTTTCCACCACAAGGGATGCCCTCGTAGGTCAAGCATTCTCCTATCATGTATGGATGGAAATCCCCTATTTTCAAGAGTGAAATAATATGATATGCATGTTCTAAAACATTCAAGCATTCAGTTAAGGGGTTGCTAAATCTTTTAATTATGTTATTTAATGCCTAGGCTTTATGGTGAGGTTATGAATTATTTAAAATTTAATTATTAATGAGTAATTGGGGTAAAAAAATTAATTTTTCCCTAAGAGCCTAATGGCTTCTAGGATACACATTAAAGCATCAATCATTTAAGAAACTATGAAAAGATACAATTTCTAATAAATAATCTAAACAGATAATTAATCAATTTTTATAACTATCGTGAAAAGATAAAGCCGCTGTCGGTCTTTACAACCAAAAAAAAGATAAGATGGGTAGCTCAGCTCTACCCTCAACCCAAAATATAAAATAATATAATTTATAATGAATGAATGCTATAAGGGGGTCTTCATTCTTCATGTCTCCATGTCTTCATTTCTTTCCTCCTTGATTCTTTGATTTGGATGGTGCTTGCTTCAAAGGCATCACAGGGCACCCCAGGGCAAAGCCTTCTGACCACTGTATCCTAATCCCCCATAGAATTAATCCTAATTCTTAATGCAAAATTATATTAAAAATAAGAAAAGTAAATCTAACTACACTTGCAAACTAAGTGTTAGCTACATACATAGAACCCAAGCAGTTAAATTTATAATTTGGACTTAACACCTTGCACATGGGTAATCAAGCCTACATATCCTAACTTAGATTATGCTTAGGGGTTTAAGCAACCTGTAAAGTGAGCATTTACATTTATTTTTAAGCATCCCCTTAAGCATAATACCCTATAGAAAACATGATTAGGGTAGGAATGACCTAGCATTCTATCTACAAAGCATACAACCTAATATTTGATCTAAAATAATACATCATAAAACAAAACATATATCACATCATACACTATCCTAACTTAGGACTAGAAGTGGTGACTTAGCTCTAATGTGTGTGTTAAAGCTTGTGTGGTATGTCTTAACTAGGCATTGAAGTTATAATTTTCTAAGTGTAGAAAGATTCAATTTAACATAAAGGGTTGATTTCACTTGAAGTTATTTAATTGATTTGAGGATTTTAATTTATGTTTTCTTTTATTTCATTTGATTTATACTTAGCAACTAAGTGTTATAAAGAGAAGGAAGAGGATTTCCCTCTTTCACCCCTACCTTAACTCACTTTCTAAAGCATATTAATTTGATTTAGTTCTTTTTAGTGAATGGCTTATTAGATGATTTTTAATTCATCCTAAGTTTTGGTTCACTTTAAATAACTCTATTCAATATGAAATGCATCTTAGGATTTATCTAATTGAATTGCTATCACATGACATATGCTAATCCATTCCTTTCCATCACATGTAACATGCATATGATTTTAATCCTAAGTGTACTTATACATGCAATATGTTTTAGCACACTTATATGATGAATTATATATATGTGTATTTAAAGTTTATATACTTTTATGTGATTGAATTATTTAATCATATTAGTTTAAAGCTCTATCTAAATTCTTATACAAAAATACATAGAGATGAAATTAAATAGGTACATGTCATTGTTAACCAGGAAAGTGAGGTAATCAAATGACCTCCTTGGGGCTAGCTAAATCCTCGTATTCCCAGGATATCCAAACTATATACCCATTTTCATTCAAACATATGTAAATTTATATACATGAATATGAGAAAGAAAGATCCAAATCACATGATTAATTAATCCAAACACTTGATCGATTATGGATGCATGCCTTTTTAGTCATAAAAGAGGGATTTTAATCCTTTAACCACACATATACACATGTAAAGAGAAATGAGCAGGTACGTGACTTTGTTAACCAGGGAAGTGAGGTAATCAAATGACCTCCTTGGGTCAAGCTAAAGCCTTGTATTCTTGGGATGTTTAGGCTATATACTTTGTTATCTCACTACACATGAATGTATATGTAAATGAGAGGAAGATAATCATGAAAAATCATATTTTTTATTAAGACATTTATGTATGAAACAAAATTTCATCTCAATTCTAATGTAGAAATTCATATGAATGAAATCAAATAATTACATGTTGTTAACCAGGGAAGTGAGGTAATCAAATGACCGCTTTAGGGCTAACTAAAGCATCGTATTCTTGGGATGTCCATACTATATACTTATTAACATTCAAATACATGTAAAAGTACACATGAATTAAGGAAAAGAAAGCTTTACTTCACATATCTAAGTTATAAGCACATGCAAACCTATATGAATTCATAATTACTATCATTCTAATCAATATAATTGATTCATAAACTAGTCATCACTTAAATGACAACAGTGGAATGCACTTATCTTGTGTGTCATCCGATCCAAGATCGAACGACCATGATTAATCTCGTAGCTTAATAAATATATTGGTATCATTGGTTTGGTTAGCTTTGGCTTATATTTGATTTTGATTCATTTGAGTTCAAATGGGTCAAATGGGTTAAGTTGACCAATTTAACCAAATTGGCCAAATTGGCTTGGGTTAGGTGTTGGTTTGGGTTTGGTTGACCAATTGAAGATGATTGTAGGCTTTGATTTCAATTAATTTAGATATGGTTTTGATTTAGGCCAACTTGACCCTTTATGTTGATTTAGGCTAAGTAGGTCGACTGGGTCTAATCATGGATTTGGTCAAGTTCAATAATCAATTTGGAATGAACTTGAGCCATTGGTTGCAATCAATTTGGTTTATATTTTGGTTTGACCCAATTTGGTCTTTTAGGTCAAATTGGGTCAACTTAGGTGAAGAGGGCCAATTGGGTTTGGTTTGGCTCAGTTGAAGGTCAAGTAATGTTCGAATATTGATTTTGGGTTAATATGAATAATTATTTTCAAGGGATTTGGCTTAAGTTGCAATTTTGCTAGTAGTTCATGTGGGTTAAGAATGTTGACTTGGTGAAATGACCAAGTTGACTTGTTTGACCTAATTTATGATAATTGATCAACCTAGGGTGATCAATAATCATGATAGGAGGTCTTGGTGGGCTTGGTCCAATCCAACTTGGGTAGGATTGGAACTTGGCTCAAATAGGTCAAATTGCCCAATTTGGGTCAAGTGGACTAGTTGGGTTTCGTTGGGTTAATTTTGGGTTGAGTTTGATTTAGTTGAGTTTATATATGGAATTGGGATTAATATACAAATTCAATTGCAATTGATTTGAGTTTGGATCAGTTTTGGTTCATTTGGTTATTCCAAGTCAAATGGGTTAGGTTAGATTTAACTTGGGTTGATTTTGGTTTGGCTTGATTATTGTAGATTTCATTTATATTTATGAATATGATTGAAGACATGATTGATTGATGAGAAAATCAATTAAATTTGGGTTTGGAATGAAAGAATTTGGCTAAGTCCATGGTGTTGGGTCATGTGGCTTAGGTTTGGATTTTGATTTAGTTTGATTTAGTTTTGATGATTTAAGTGCACATTTCATTTATTTTTGTGAAGATGATTGAAGATATAAATTGATTATGAGAAAATCAATTGATTTTGGATTTATTTGGATGGGATTTTGGTTTAAGTTCATAAAAGAAGGTCACATGGCTTATGTAGCATTTAGAATGATTGCAGATTTTGGAAAATTGGATTTGGAATTGAGTTTGATTGTAAGTTTGATGGATTGATTGAAGGGTTGAATTGATATTTGAGAAAATTACTTGAGTTTGGATTAATTTGAATTTGGCTAAGGCTAAGTCCATAAGATAAAATCATAGGACTTAGGTTGATTTTTTGAGTTTGGATTTGATCATGAGCTTCAATCATTTGACTTGCATTTTGGATTTGGTATTTGGTATTTGAATTGAATTTGAGGTTTGGTTATAGCTTAAGAAGGTGAACATGGATTGGGTTTAGGCTATAGGTAGGTGGATTTCCCTAAGTCCTAAGGCATAGCCTATTCCTATGATTAACCCTTCTAAATATCTAGCCTTAGGTTAAGTGTTCACCTAAGTGCTAGAAGTGCTTATGACTAAGAAAGTCTTAGTGTCTAGAAGACTCCTAAGTTTAAGAAGAGAGGTCAACAACCTCTTATATGCATTCAACAAATTTTAAAATAATTGATAGGTTTTGTTTGCTGCCTCCCTTTTTTTTAGCTGGGCTTGAGATCATGTTGAGGTCACCTCCAACAAGCCAAAGGTCTTTAGTTTGCAAACTAATTTGTTTCATATCCTCCCAAAGTTCCAATCTCTATTGACGATTATAAGAAGCATAAATGATAGTGGCAAAGAAACTAAAGTTAGAATTATGTAGGTGGAAGTGAAGGAATTGGCTTTAGTAAATGAGCATTTGGAATTGGAATCTTATTTTGAAGCAGAGCCAAATTTCATTACTAGAGTTGGCAATGATGTTGAAATTAGGGAAGCGTCTATTGATTTTTTGTAAGTTGTAGCTTTGGCAAATAGATCAAGAGATTGGGTTCTAACAATGCTTTTAAGCCTGTAAGAGGCGTTTGTCTTATCAATGCCTCTAATGTTCCATATCAAGAGGTTATTTATCTAGGAGTGGAGTTACTTCTAGTGGGTCATTGCTGTGGTGTGGAGGGTTAGTATCAAGTTTTGACCAAAGGGTTATTGAGCTAGAATTTTACTAGATGCTGCACCAAAATTCTAAAAAATTATAGGTTGGATAGAGGTTTGATTCAAAGTATGATGAGAGATTATGGAAGTATTTATGGAATTATATCTAGATTCAATGGGGTCTAATGAAAAGTTATGGGGAGGTGGCTTCAGTCCCCTAGTGGGGTTATGTCTAAGTGATTGAAGCATAAGATTTTTGCTAGAATTTGGAATGATTTTAGTAGAATTCTGAATTACAGCAAGATGGATGGAGTTTTGTTGCAAAGTATGATGAGGGATTGTGGAACTAATTATGGAATCATATCTGGAGTCAATGTGAGCTATTATAATTCTTGGGAAGGAGGTGGAAATCTCCTAATGATGTTATCAGTTTTGGGACTGCTGCCAATTGAATTTTCAAACTAAAGAATGGTTTCAATTTGAACCTTTTTGGTTAGAAAAGCTTTATGGTTTTCTTCTGGCTGGTGTAGAACAACGGGATTTAAGTTGTTGTTGGGAATCAAATTGTGTTGGTCCTCTTATCTAGGAGTATCAATTAGGTTGAGAAAATATCCAGAATTTGGTTATTTTCTATCATAATTATCTTCAAGCAATTGAAAGTTGTTTTCAGGTTTCATATGTTCAGTGTGGTTTGTGCTGGTGTTTAAGGAAACTTTAGACTAAACTTGAGCTGGGTCTAAATTTTTTTGGATGATAGTTTCCATTCGTTGTTTTCCCTTATCATATTTGCTATTTTTAGTTGTGGATCTGCAATGAAGTAATTGTCCAAAGAGTATCCAAACATACTACATTTGCTACAATACAAAGGTTTTTGATTCAATCTCCACCCTTTGCTAATACCCATTGGATTATGTTCCTATGCATATTTCTTCATTGAAAGTTGCTATTATGTCCATCTCCACCAAGATTTTAATAATGGCTTAGTTAGGTTTAATGTAGGAGTGTCGAGCTTAAGGGGTCTTCTAAATATTGCAGCTATGGAGTAGAGGATTTTCTTATTAAATAAGTGGAGTTTTAGGTGTAATCATATTATAATCCAAATAGGAGTGGGGGGGGGGGGGTGGTTCAAGATTTATGACACCCTTGTTCTATCCAAATAGAAGCGTTTAGCCTGAGGGGAGGTTGACATGGGAGCCACTAGCCAACACGTTTGCATAAGAAGGGGGATCCATGGGTAGCAAGGGGAAAGAAGCACCAGGGAAGAGTCAGACGGGTCAGCCAGAAATCAATGGAACAATAAACATTGATGGGGAGGAAGTGCACTAGGAAGTGGCACTAAAGCGGTTGACAGCCCCATACATAGAATCTCTATTCCTCTACTCCCTCTCTTGTGTATTTAATACGGTGGAGTGAAGAAAGAATCATTCTATACTCATGTTTCCATGGCATGCCTAAGAGGGAATTAAAGGATGTCTCTAAATCAATAATATGGAATTTTGCTTTAGTCTTCAACCCATTTTTTTTATAATAGAGTGATTAAAATTAAATCTTTCTTGCTTATTTCATTAAATCCCTTCAATAACATCTTATCTAAACTAAGTATTCTTGTATCAATCCTTAAAAATGATAGTGTTTTGGGATTCATAAAATTCATTGAAGCACCGGGATCAACAAAGACTTTTGATAATCTAATATTCTCCACTTTGACGTAAATGTAAAGTGATTGATTATGACGTGGTCCCTAAAATTAAATCTTCATCGGGGAAGGTAACATTAAGAATCTCTTTGAAGTAACAAGCTTCTTCTAAGAAAGTTGTTGCCAGTTACTCCAGGTATATCTCTGGTCAAGTAATACCTGAACTAATGACTCCCTCATTTCTTTGGATAGAACAAGGGTGTCATAAATGCTTAATATAGCAAGATGTTTCCTAAGATGGCCTTATACATTATAGCCGACTTTGGGAATGGCTAACTCAACTCTTGAATCTTGTTGCAAATGTTTTGAACTTTGATCAATAATTTGTTTTCCTTTATCTCCAAGGGTCGTGTTAACCTATTCCTCATCAGTGGTATCTTTTTCCAAATATTGATCAGATTCAAATAGTTCTATCTCTATGATAATAAGGTTGCTTTGCAAATCATCCATAGGACTATCACTATCTGACCCTGATTCACAAAACACATTACAATCAACATGAGAACTTTCCTTTTCATCTTCTTATTCTTCTTTATTTTCAACATATTTATAAAAAAATGATAAGAATGTAAGAAATGCATTTAGAGGTAGGATTTTTATTCATATTTTAAAATGAGTACATAAGGATAAAGTAGTGTAAGGTCTGGCCTTTTCATCCTTATCATACAAAATTATATTAGATATAATAGATATTCCTCTCTCCCACTCTCTCTAGTCATCTGAACATTTGATGATGGTGGATGGGTAGAGGAGGGACTAAGTCTTTTGATGCTGGTGGATCAATCTAGATGATCTTCTTCATGGTCTTCATTTGACCCACCCTGCATGGAATTTTTAAATTTTTTTATTAAATATTTTTTAGAAAAATGGGATAAAAAATATCTCATTCTTTTGAAGAAGAAGGACTTGGAGAAGTGGAAGATTAACCTATGATTACCTTAATGGACCCTTATCCAGGGTCCACCAGGTATTCCTTAAATTATCACCAACCCTCTCTTGTAGTTTCTTTCAAGCCAATCTTTAAAAGTGAAGCAATCTTCAATAGTGTGGCCTAACATTCAATGATACAAACAATAATTTAAGTCATTCACCTTTCTGACTTCTTTTGGCCTTTTTCGACTTAAAATTTAGCTTTTTCTTTAAATTTTAAAAGATTTTTCACTACTCTCTTTAAAGAATAAGTCTACTTTATTCTTTCATTGAAAGGGCTTTTGGGAGTTTTCTTAGGATGTTGTGATAACTATTACTTTGATGACCTAAAGGATGAAGGCCGCTCTACTTGTACATGAATTGGGGACTTTCTCTTGTTACTATAAAGATATTGTTTTCCTTCTTTTATAGCACTTTCTTAAGTTTTGATGGTTCTATAGAAGATTCATCTCTTAAGAATGACATCCTAGGAGCTTCTTCTTGCAGGCTAGAGGCTTTATTTAATAATTTCTCAAAAGTCTTAATGGTAAAGCCACTTAATAGGAAGACCACAAGACCATGGATGTGAGTATTTCAATAGTGTGCTACTCTTATAATTGAGGCTTACACTTAATACTATGAGTCCTCCATCTTAAGATATAGTCCATAGAGGATTCACCGAGGCTTTTATTTTTCAACAACTAAATCACCCACGATAATGTGGTTTTGAGTGCCGGTGAACCATTTTATAAACATATTTTCTAGTTCAGTGAAATTATGCATTGAACTGTTTGATAATTTTGCATACTAATTGAAAGCAACCTTGTTAAACTGCTAATGAATTACCTGAACAATAAAGCATCACTCCCACCAGCATTGCAACAACTTGATTGGAAGTGTATTAATTGCTGCTTGGGGTTGCCCATCCTATCAAAATTCTTAAAAAAGTAAGAAGGGATGAATCCATTAGGATATGTCACAAAATCATACTCCTCAGGGTAAGGTATACCCTTTCGAATCAGAGTCGTATCACAAGATTATGTTAATGCTTCATTTACTTATTGTTCTACTAAAGAATTTAAGTTAGTTTTGAGAGATATATCATCTAAAGATTTGTGTTCCTATTGACATTCCCCTAAACCAAGTTTTGTCTCATTAGTAAGATGGGACTCTTTGGGTTGTTCTATAGAATGATGTTAATAAGAAGAAGGAATCACACTTTGGAGTGATTGAATAGTGGCAATCATTTCTACCATTTTGTTCTCCATTCTTGAAATTTGATCATCCTTCTTCTACAACTGAAGAGTCAACTGTTGGGTAGGATGATATAAGACCTTCTTGTGTACTCTCTTGACTTATCTTGTTCTTTCTTTGATGCCCTCATGTCTACTATGAAAATTTGTTATGGGACAGATAGTCTCGAGTCATCTTATAACAAATCATCTTATTCTAAGTCAAATTGTTCTTGATTTTATTCATTTTTTCATTTTTTTATCCTCTCTCATAATAGTCTACATCTCCTCTTTTGCCAAATGGAGTGGAACACCATTATTATCAAGAATGATTTTAGACTCTTGTTTTATGTTCATGGGTTTCACATCAAATGCTTCTTTTAGGTGACTTTCATAGATTGTGGAGACTTCCTCTACAATTCGAGTGGCTCCTAGACCAAGGTGTCTTCATCCGAGATCTCCCTATTAGATGGAGATAAATGAAGAGACTCTATCTCCTTCTTAGAAGTATAGAATGAGGACAACCTTCAGTTTGGGGCCTAAGCAAAGATGATGAAGGCCTTTCTTTAAAAGGTCGGGTAACAAGTACCTTTCTTTAGTGGTGGTGATGGTGAAGCAATGCTTGGCTTAGGGACCAATGGAACTTTTGACATAAACTTTTTTACTTTCTTTTTTAAGGAAAATTCTATTTCTCCCTAGCTAGTAGGTTGTTCCCTATGCTAGGTTAGTGACCTTCTTAGATAGTGATATCAGACTAGTAAAATGGGCATGGGTTGATAAGAATTTTCTTATATTAGGGAAGGCCACCTTTTTCTAGTCTTTATTTTGGGAAGTGAGGTGTCCCTAAGATTTCTTTCAAGGTTCTAGATACTTGATCCTTCATGACTCTAAGTAACTCCTATTTAGTGTAAGAGGAGGACCAAGAATCATTTGGAGGATTTACTATAATCTACCACATGTTTCTTGATTCACCAGTCTAAAGTTCTTCTTACTTTCATAGGTGAAAGGGCGAGGTGGAGAACTCACAATTTGAGATACATCCTCCTCTCCCTAGATTATAGAAAGAAGATGGAATCTACTATCCCCTAAGAGAGGAGAAGTTTATAGAAGGGTATATCTATCCCTTACCCTATCTAATTCTATTTCTATAATTTCTTTTTATTTTCACTCTTTTAGGTCTTGTCTTCTGAGTTTCCTCCCTCTATTTTTTTTTTTTTTTTGCTTTTAGTCATTTGGGGAGGCTAAAAAGTGGACCCTTCCTCAAAAGTACTAGGAAAGAAGGAAGCAGGTAATGTCTCTACAACAGGTAGTTTAATCTTCTTTGGCATAAGGCTTGTTTGGACCCTTTCAGTGACCTCAATAATAACTTCCTTATCAATGGTAGGAGTACAATGGGGTGCACTAGAAAACTCTAGAATGGGTTGTTTGTCTTCAACAACTACTTCACTCATAAGGGCAAGATTTATTCTATTAGCTATGATGTTTAAATTTTTAAATCAACTCCAAACTTGATGATACAACCATCAACTAGTCTACTACTGTAACAAAAAAGCTAATCCTAGATGTGGCAACAAAAATGAGTTGCCAAGCATTTTCTATTTCAAACAAGAAAATTAATCACATTAAAATATGCCTTAATTAACATAATGTAGCCAAAAAAAACACACTTTTGACCCATTAAAAAATTTTAGCCATTTTTTATCATAGTAAGAGTTTTTCTTTAAAAGTAAAATTTATTTATTTTTTAAAAATATTGAAATGATAGAACCCTCTTATTTGATTTTAACAAAAGGAAGTTATATACTCCATTTAGTAGATGTTGAGTATTGTCTACCAAGGATGAAATGGAGAGATACCCAACAAAAAGTCAAATTAATCTTGACCCATGAGTGGCACAAGTACATGGTTGATGTATTAAAATAAAAGTCTATTTCTAAAGATGAAGAAAGGAACTAGTCCCTAGTGAGTCACTAGAAAAATTTGTGAAAATTTTATTTGGAACACTACGAAGATCTTGAGGTACTTATTTGGGTAGTCAAATACATCTTTAAGGCGTAAATATATTATCTTGAAAGATAAACATATTATCATATAATGGATTTGATTACTTAATAAGGATGTCTAAGGCTGATGGGTCTTCGATATACTAGAGATTATTCTCCTAAACTACATGAGAAAGTATGACAAGATTTATTTTATTGTAGGGTTCGTAGTTCCTTATAAGGGCAAGCCCCTATAGTTAATTACATCTTAAGAATGAATGATCTCTTCCTAAGAATACTCTCAATTAAAGAAATAGATGTTTATTTTATGGATATCAAAGATTATCTTAAAAGGTTGATAATTTAGAAATTCAATAGTCATCACTTTCAAAGGGAAAAGAGTTCTTTTTAGAGATCATTAGGGAATAAGTATGAAATACTTTAGATATTGGGATGCTTAGTAAGCACTTCAACTAATCCATCATTAAACTTTTTAATATTAAGATTGAATTTAGTAAGGTTTGAATTTCCATTTTATTAGAAATTTAGGACTTAAATTCTAACAATACATAACTATAGAAATGCCTAGAAGTTGAAGACTTACTCCAAAAGGATGCCTCAAAACTTAAGTCTACAAATGATTTTGACACAAGTTAAAAACTCAACCTAATATAAATTTTTTGGGAATTATCAGTTCTTTCCCTACAAAGGAAAAAAATGAACCATCACTGATTATTCTAGACTTATAACCCCCCAGGAAGGCTAACACCACCTAAGTGATCTTAAAAATAATGAGTCCAATTTTAGCATGTTATGTACCTAATTAATGTAACAAATTTCTTTTTCTTTTATGTATTAACTTACAATTCATTTCAAGGCCTTTAGTATGTAATTCATCCCTACAATAATATGTAGTTAGAAGTGGTCGTGGGCCAAATCAGAAAGAGAAGGTACACTTCCCCAAAAAAGTGTGGTCATCCTAAAAGGCTAGATGGCCCCTTATGTGTAATAGGTGAAGCACTCAATTCAAGGAGAATGAATAATATACTATCATGTTTTACAAAAGCTAATTATTTCTAGTTTGTTTTAAGTTTTCCTAGGGCTTTAATTTATGTGAGAATTTGAGTTTTTACTTTTATGTTCACTTTGTTTAGATTTAGATGGGATAGAAAATTTAGTTTTCCTAGAGCCAAACATTCCAAGCATTTCATCATAGAAACACACCATAGAAAGAAACATAGAAAAATAGGTTATTTCTATTACACACCCAAAATAAATTAAACCAATTTAATTTAAATAGGATAACACAGCTGGGTATTATTGTACACCCTAGAAGAAAGAGAAAATTCAGCCTAGCTCTACTCTTATACAGCTCAGCCTAGAACTAAAAGTTTGACCTATGGGGGTCTTCTTCTAGGGTTGTCACCTTCTTTAGGGACCTCCACAGGATTTAAAAGAGACAACTAAGACCATGCACTAGTATGGTTAGCTCTTTTATTCCTAGACCTCATAGATCCTAACCTAATTGTTGGCTTAAATTATGCTTAAAGTTCCCAAAATAAATTCTTAAACCCTGCAAAATAAGCATTAAGAAATACAGATATAAATCAGTTATAATGCAAACATATGGGTTTAGCATTAATTGCTTTCCAAGCCCACCTATATTATTGGGCTTTGCTTATGGACTTAAGCATACTTGTAGGTGAATAGCATTTATGTATTTTTTATTATGGTAGTGCTTTCTTGCACAGCCCCTTTTAGAAAGCATTGTTAGCCTAAAAAGAACATCTTACCATCCAATAGGCAAACAATCCTAGCCATCCATTCTAGAATATTACACAACAAAATAAGAACACTTCACATCATAGAACAAGATAGATCTTCGACTTAACCTAAATCTAAGGTCGATGACCTAACAATGTAGTGTGTGAGGAAATGGGTTTATGTGGTATGACTTTACTTCTTTTTAAATTCATTATTTAGTTTAATTTGATTTGAGATTTGATCTTTTACTTTTCATAACTTTGCTTCATAGGTATGTTTCATTGTTAAACTAGAAGTTCGAGGTATCAAGATCTCCTTCGGACCAGTAGCCCTACAACCTCAGTGTCCATACTATATATCATATGTTTGTTTTATTAAAAAATTTTTTTTTCATTATTTTGATTTAGTTTTGAATCTTAAATTTGTTTAATTTTCCATTGGGTGGTTTTAGTTTAAGTGATTTAATTGATTTATAAGTTTACTTCCATTTTTAACTCCATTTTATGTTAAAGTGGAATTTAAAATTTCAAGAATGAAGAATAAAATAAATTCCACTTTGGGTGGAATCCATCCTATCCATCTTTCAAAATCCTAATAGAATGGGATTTTCATCCATTATAAAGTGTCAAACTAAGATCCTAAGTATCTTAATTAACCTCTTTTGAATTAGTTTAAATAGTTTATCTTAAATTGGGTTTGATTTGATTAATATTTTAAGTTTCCTTTTAGGTTTTAAAGTATATGTAATCTAATTTTATTATGATTTTAATAACTTCCAATCTTATTTTATTTCTTTTGCCTTAATTTATGTTTCTCTTTAGTTTGATTTATAATTTTTTAATTAGAATTTAAGATGTTTATTTAAAAACTTAAGTAAAAGTTTTTATTATTATGATTAAGTTTAATATAATTATTATTTATTTTTAGTTTGATTTCCTTTTAAATGATTTGATTTATTTATGTTTTATTTAATTTATTTTCACAACTTAGCTTTATAGTTAATCTTATATTTCTTTTCATTTGATTAAATGTTTATTTGATATCATGTTTTTTATTATTTTGTTTGTTTGATTTAAATTGATCTTATTTATTCATTTTACTAATGTTTTATTTATAAATTTAGATAAGTTAACTTAATTAGTTTCAAGTTATGATCTCATTCATTCATTTCATTAATGTTTATACTTATGAATTTTGATAAATTAACTTAACTAATTTCAATTAATCTTTAGGAAGTTTTGATTTCATCATTTAATGAATTAATTATCTTATGCATTTTAATTCATCATTTAGAATAAGTTTAATGGAACATTATATGTTAAAGATTCATCACTTAATTCAATTTATTAAGATGAAGTTTATCTTACTAATCAAAACCTAGAAAATCTACAAAATAGACTACTTTAGGCATCCAACCTAAATCTATGCCATTTTAATTCTTTAGGCCATTTAAATTCTATTGTTTGAATTAATCATCCTTTTTTTATATTTGGAATTATGTTATGTGTGGGCTTAAGGACTTTCATATTTATGAATTTCATATTTGAGTATGAAATCCAAAGATTGATGGATTTTGAATATCAATTAATTAATTGATATATTATAAATTTATCAAATTAATGACTTAAGATTTGATTAAATTTCATACTCTTAATCATTTCATTAAACCTTAAACCCTAAGTGTTTTATTAATTAAGTTCTTTAACTTTAGAGAGTTAGGAAAATTTTCTTAGTGTTATGATGTTAATGGAAATGTTTTAAAGTGATTTTAAAAAATTATAATTTCTATAAATTTTTGATTTATTATTTTCATTTATATTGATCTACATATTATATATTCAATAACTTCTAATTTAAAGATCATTTGACCTTAAAATTTTTATGGCAAGTGTTGCCAGTTAGAGTTTCCTAAAATTTTATCTTAATTAGATGTGTAATTTAGGGTTAGTTAGGGCTTTAATTATTTCAATAAAACCTAAGCCTAGACTAGATTAAATAAATTAGGGATTTTAATTTTCTTGAATTCCTCTCTAGAAGATGCATTCATTAAGGGTTCATTTAAAATTTTTGGAAATTTAGTTGATTTATTATGACTTTTTAAAATTTAGATTGATTAATTGAATTAATTAATTTAATTCATTGTCTAATTAGAATATTTTGGGGTTTAGATTCATTAAAGTTTATTATAATTATTTAAATTGATTTTATCATTTTTAGGAATTTTCCAATTTAATATTAATTTATTTCATTAAATTAATAATTTTTAATCTAAATTTGTATATCTATAGGTTTACTTTCCAATAAAGTAGGAAAAAATTATCTAAGGTTTATTATAACCTTAATTTCAATTCTCCAAAGTTTCAATTTAATTAGTTTAATGGTTTTATTTTAATTTGAGTTTGATTATTTTCATTTAAACTTAAAGTAACCTAAAAATACTTAATAAAAATTGGATATTTTGGGTTTAATTAATTTTCTCACTGAGATGAGTTTATAGAGCCCTTATTTGCATTTTTTTAGTTGAGTATTTTATTTTGTATGAAATTTTGAAGTTCTTAGTAGTTTTTTTTGTAATTTTTAAATTCAAAAAACACCAATTTCCATCTTAAGCCGCCTAATGTTTGGGCACCACTTTTGCATGGGGGTAAGTCCACCCCATGAATCTCATGCTAAATGGCATACGTGACTGGCCATCCGATTGAGGATCAGATGGCTCAAAATTATCCAGTGTTTCTTATATAGTTTTTTATCAAAATTTGACTAGATCTCAACCGTCCTTTCTTAATTGAAGGAATGAACAATGAAGATTATATCTTCTCTATTAATTATAATAATCAAGCACTGTCTATTAAATCAAAGAGATTTCTAATGATATAAGTGGTAGAGTCAATTTCAATTGCAAATCCATCCCGCTCAATCTCACTTTAAATCAAGTTTGTTTCAAAAAAGACCAACATCGAATGCTAAAGTGGTCAATTTGACCACACTTCATCGATGGTGATCTCCGATAGTAGAAATGATTTGAACATCTTTGTAGGGATGCAATGTGACCCTAGGTGTAAAGAATTGGAATGCCTCCCCATTGATTGCTCTATAGTGAGCTCCACCCATTTTTTAGAGGCTTTGATCAAAGTCTAGCTTGTCGACGGCATGGGGATTGGGAAAAGGGTGGATTCTTATTTGTTTTTCTTGAGAAGATGTGTGTGTGTGTGTGTGTGTGTGTGCTTAAGATGACTTAAAAAAGGTTCTCTTCTCTCTTTCCATTGATGATCGAAAGCTATATGAAGAGGGAGGTCAATCTATTTTTAGCCATGATGATTACCACCCTTGGAGGCTAGCTCCAAGGGGTGGTCAATTGATTGGGGTTATTCCAAAGCACCTGAGATGAGGAATGGAGGAGAGAAAGTGGATTTGGGAGAATTTATTTGTATGCTTGACCTTACCCATCCATGGCATATTCCATCCTTTTGGATGAACTTGATGCTTTTATATTTTCTTAAATTTGGCTACCAATCACTCTAAAGTCATCTTAGGATGAGTTTAGATGCAATCCAATGTGATTAGTTTGGGATTGAGTTAAAATGTCCCCATTAGGTCCATTTTGATTTGGGTTAGGCTTAACATGGACAATGTTCATTATATGCTAATTAACTATCCAAATCAAATTTGAAATGATTTAGATTTGTTAACTTCATTTATTCAATGTTAAATTTAAAACCCACTTTAACTCAAATTGGGTTTAATGGGTTAACATGGACTTAATTTGGTCAAATGACCATATTAGTCAAACTAAACTCAATTAATAATTTAATTATATTTAATGATGATTTCCAAATGACTCAGGATATTCAATTTGGGTTAATTTGAATTTAATTTGAGTTTGAATTCAATATGGTTTTTTTTGGGGAATTTAGATCAAATGATCTAATTAATCCAATTAAGGTTTATTAGTTTTAAATTTTCTTAGATTCATGTTTAAACATGTTCATTTTATTATTTCAAGCCTTTGAAAAAAAAATTTAATTTGGTTAAATTATGGTGGGTTGACCATTAGCTTGGTGGGACTCACATAAGTAAACTCTATGTCCAATGGTTGACCAGAATTTGACTTTCATTTAGATTTAACTTCATTCATGTTCATGTAATGATTTTATGCTTTTTATTTGATTTGATTTAAAATTATTTTTGTTTTATTTGAATTTCTTTGGATTTATTTAATTTTGAGCTTAAATAGGATAATTGGGGTAATCACCTAAATTACCTTAGTCTAAGATCAATTGAATTTGGTTTCAATTATAATATGTTTAATTCAATCATTTATTCTAGTTAAGTTTGGTTTGGGTCCATCTAATCCTATGGTCTTAGGTCAAACCTTGAAGGATGTACTAGGTCACCTTATATAATATCCTAAGTGCCTAATGGGGAGGCTTCTAATATGGGATTTGGTGTCCTAATCATTAATTTAGAGATGATGTTTATCTCATCTAGAAATGAGGACAACATAGACCACCTCCCCATCTCTAAACCAAGCTAAAACTAGTTCTCACTTGTGAAGCTCCAAACACTTTGAACTAGAATGACCTTAGGAACTTAGAAGCTTCACTTGCATCTTAGAGCTAGTCCCTCAATATCCTAGAGCTCCTTTTGCATCCCAACTTTGGCCAACATCAAACTCTTCAATCCCATTCATTCCAACATCCATCCAACCCAAACCTCTCCAAAATCTTAAATAAAGTAATCTTAAACCTTCCCCACACCCCCATGGTCAAGAATGAATCAAATCCCACTTAATGTGAGAACCAAGACATAAAGAAGAACCAAACTTTGGTGAGTTGTGACAGATCATTAGTCTCACGGACAATTGACTTAACATGATAACTATTGTGCATTAAGGTGTCTTGTCAAAAGTTTGGTATGATCAAAGTCAAAGAGTCTTATGTCTTCTATATCAAGAGTATTTTCTAATAGAGTGGTTAATTTTATAATTTGGTGGGTTTCATCATCTAAGTCATTAGAAGAATTATCATAAAGTAGAAAATTTTCAAATGGAAGACCGGGGAAGTTCTCACCTTTCATCTATGTAAATGTTGGCCCTTGACCCCACCCCTCTGGATTCTCTTTTCTTCTATTTTTGATGATAGAAGGATAGTTGGTGGGGGAACTTTTTAAGTTCTATATCCACTAAAGACACCACTAGATGGAGTTGCTTTTCTTGGGAAAAAAGCATTTAACATAATCATAAACACCAATGTCATTCATAGAAAAAAGGTTGATTGTCACCTTGAATAGAGAACTATTCTCCATGAGTGTACTTGATACACTGATGTAAATTTGATGATTCAATTTCTTATTCATGGAGCCAAGATTGTCCAAATAACCCTTGAAAGTATGTATACACATTATCAAATGAAATTGCACAATAGTCTTGAAATCACTAAATTGTAAAGTCTTTTATTCTTTTTCATTAAATCTATGTACAATTAACTTATGTGAGTACAAATTTTTTGAATTTAAGGATAGTAATTCCAAAGTCCATACTATGACCACATTTATCGAGGATCTAAGATCTATCAATATTCTATTGAGAGCATTCTCATAAACCAATGTATTCTTATACAAAGGTCTATTATGATCAATAGAATTTAATGACAAAGCATCATATGAAAAAATCATAGTGAGAAGTTCTTCTAAACAATGGATTTCTTTTATCTTTTCTTCAGCAACAGAAGCTTGAAAACTTTAGGTTTGAGTAAGGCCATAATTAAAATTTGAAGTATCTCAAGTAACATCAAGATGTCATAGATGCTTAGTAATGCAGGGAGTTTCTTCAAATGATCTAAAACATTATAATCTACCTTAAGTTTCTTAAATAGGCACTATAGTGTATGGACTTTATCTAGTCAGGTTTTCATTAAAATCTTTGTTGACTACATTTAATCTTTATATTAAATCATATTTTTAAGAGTCAAAAGTCTTACCACTTTCTATCTGAACCTTGTGGATTTCTTCGTTTTCATTTATAGTGTGTCTAAAAGAGTTCAATACTCACTCTTCCTTTAAAGAATCATCAAGATCAAACTTTAGTTTGGAAACCACTTGGCTAAAATTAAAATCAATTGCTCCTCAACTTCATCATCAGAGACATGAATCATAAAAAAATGATAAAGCAAAATAATCAAAGATTGGTTCTTCTATTTACCATAATTATATAAAGTGATACACATGACAATTTCAATTGGTTTTTCAATATATTTTTTGGAGATCTCAACTTTCCTATCCTATATTGATGGTGCAACCAGTCTTGAAACATGAAATGACTTTCAATTGTATGTAAGCAATGTCACAGATCATCAGTATTTCCCACATCTTCAGGTTTGTTATGTTTAGAAAGTCTCATTCTTGAATGCAATAACATTTTAAACCACTTTTCTACAACATTTTTCTTGAAGGAATATATTATGTCAATCCTTTATTAGAATTTCATCTAAAAAATATAAGATAGAGATACTATTGAATTAGCAAGACTAATCATAACTACGCTCCTCAAAGAGTTTCTTGAAAGGAGACCACAGTTGTTTCTCCGACATTTTGGGAAACAAAACAACTTTCTTCTTTAATTTCTTATGAGGGCTATTCTATTTTAAAATTAAAGGTGGTTCACTTTGGAAACTAGGACTTAGTAAGGAACTTTTCAAATGTATGAATAGAAGAGAGTTTTAACAGTAATGCTATTGATCTTGTAATGTGACCTAGTTAAATATTGATGACATGATTTTCTTGGAGTGGTTATTCATATTGCATTGATATGTTCTTCTAGTTAATGATAAAGTCTACTAGAGTTTCAAAGGGTTGTTATTATGAAGTTGACACGTCATTCATATTGACTTATTTATGCATGCCTACAAACCTATTTATAGAGATTTCTTCAAACTTATTAAAGGTTTTAAATGACCATTAAGCAAATTAACATGTGATGCAGTTATGACACCCAAGAGGGGGGTGGGGGTGTTATTTGTGTTTTAAAATTATTTTTAAATTAAAATTTAATTTAAAGGTTTGTAGAAAAGTTAATTATAAATGGTTATACTTTAATAAATTACACTAATAACAAGCAAAAATTTAGAAAAGTAAAGGTCCAAGAAATGTAAAAAGAGAACACAAAGATATTTATGTGGTTTGACTAATTCTCAAAATTGACCTACGCCATGCCTAGCAACCCAAGCTAGGGATTCACTAATTAAAAGTTGAGATTGTAACAAATCTCCCATAATCTCCTTCACAGGAAAGTACAACCCAACATCATACTTTCCTATGTGGGCTAGTTGAACCCAACATGTACTTTCCTGCAATGGTCAAGTGCATCCCAACACAAACTAATAATAGATAAAAAATGAATAACAAATGTCTAGCCATCAATTTAAACATTTTTTGCATTGAAAACCCAACTAAACTAATATTAAGACAAGTGAATTTAATTAAAGAGAGCTCATTTTATTTAAGATTGAAATTGAAATAAGATTTTCAATTAAATATTAAATACAAGCAAATCTTCAAAGAAATTTGACTAAAGATAGATTTTAATGAAAGATTACAATAAGATAAAAAATGATTTGATTTGATAACATAAAATACACCACACTAAAAATTCAATGAAAATGCAAATTTAAATTAAGTAAAGAACCAATTGATATGAAGGATTAAATCACACAAGTTAGTTTGATTTCTTTTCTAGAATAGCTAAGTTATATCCTGTGATGAAATAAATTGCAAATCGAAAGTTTGATAATCACTTAGATAATATTTGAAACAATAATATAGATGAATGTCACATAATCATATATGAGATTCAAATGAAAAGAAGTGAGCAATAAGCACTAATTTACTTTATGATGTGTTTGGCCATCTCAAGAATTAAAGAAAGTATGATGTTAAGCACAAAAAAACTTGAGTAACCTATATATAGTTCTTGAATAGGTGGGAATCAATGTTTTATGAAGAGATTAAGCAATAAACAAATTAAATCAACTTGTGAGACTTTCGCTTATATAAAGAGATTAAGCCCAAAATATATTGAATAACCTTATATAACCTTAAGCCAAGGAAGAAACAAGGTAATATTTAAAGTTTAGCACCTTAGAAATTATAGAAAACACCTTGAAGGTCTCAACTAAAGGATGATCTCACTTGTCTTTCAATTTTTTTTAAGCAATCTACACTATAATAATTCAGCCAAGGGAGAAGAAGGTTGATTGAATGAGTTGAAGCACTTGTATGACAAGGTTTCTCCAAGAATGTTGTAGCAAGATTCAAACAAGAGAAGGGAGAACAAATTTTTGTGTGGAACCTTTCTCAATAAAACACAACACCAATATATAGAGAAGGGGATGATAAGGGTCGACCAAGGAAGCAACCATAAGAGGGAAAATTATTTGGCAAGAACTTGAATTTTGAATTCAAAACTACATGATGAGTATTTGATGGATTGGCCAAGATAATGTAATGAATGATTAGGCTCCTTAGCATATTGGTCATGAGCCATTTTGGAAATATATCAAAGGGTGGCTTATGGCTAAGCATGGGACTGAATCTAAGCAAGGAATTTATTCAATTTTGAATGGACACAATTCAAACATATGATGAGATATCCAATGTGATTTTTGGACAAGGATGATCTAGAGAGAGAGAGAGAGAGAGAGAGAGAGAGGGAGGGAGGGAGGGAGAGAGAGAGAAACATAATAAAATAATATAGGATGAATTTTGAAAAAATGATTTCTAGAATGCCATGGAGTTTTTTGGCCAAAGTAAGATCTAATAATTAGAATCATTTCAAGTTAATGCATCGAATCAATTTAAATCCTAGCTGATTGTTTAATGTATTATTTTTGTATTAAATGATATTTAAATTAAGTTAAATTAAATTAATGTTGGCTGGCCTCAACAAACATTCCTTAAATAGATTTAAATTAGTAAAGGAAATATTTTAAATGAGGTATAATTTGAATTTATACTTAAAATAACTTAGAATAATTTAATTAAAATTTAAATAAGTAAAATAACTCATGCTTGGGACGTTCAAATCATTCCATAAAAGATTAGATTTGATTTTCCATGGATATGACAATAATCATGCAATTTAAGTTCAAATTAATTTGAATTCAAGAATTCAAATAAATGACTTTTTAAAATTTTAAAAATAAGGAAGTTATATATAAAATTATTTTAAATAACTTCCACATAATTTATTAGTTAAAATACAATGAAAATTTTGGTCAAAACAATGTGGAGATGTTAATGATGATGGGAGAGAGAAGAAGGAATAATAAGAGAGAGAAAATAGAATAATAGGATAATTTAAGGATAAATCAATTTCTATGCAATAAAATTTTGAATAAAAATTATAATCAATCTTGGAAATGATTTTATGATATATGAGTTTAATTTATCTTGCTTAAAAGCATATTAAATTGAACTTGGGCACTTAGTTCATATTATCCAAAATGAATAATTCAATGAATAATTATAATTTTAAGATATAAAAAATATAAATAATTTTAAAATGAATAGCTTTTTATTTGCCTTATTATAGTAATTCCTAATAAAATTCCCAACCAATTCAAGTTTAGCAGCTTTAGCTTTCTGAATTGACTAAAGAATCTAGAGTTGAAGAATTTTCCTGCACACTTGAATTTAACTTGATTAGTAACACATGAACATACATTTTTTATCATCAAAATCAATCTCATGAAGTCAACAATCTCCCCCTTTTTGATGATGGCAAACCTATTTTGGTGTTAAATAGTGATGAAGGTGCAAAGTCACCTTACATCAACCATTAGAAATATAATTTGCATTAAAGAGATAGTGTAGCAAATAAATAAATAAGGTTTTAAATAATTTAGCATTTTTAATAAAATAAAATAAGAATATAACATGAAAAAGCTCTCCCAAAAGTATGTATCATAAAAAGAAAGAATACCAACATAATATTTTATCCCCTTTTTGGCAACATAAAAAAGATTTAAAAATGATAAATAATGAATTTACATGGATGGATCTAGAATACCTTGTGTCTTAAAGTATAAAACATTCTTCATTAATAGGTTTTAAAAAATATTAGTAATTTGCAATTCAGTACTTACAAAATCAATAGCAACATCTCCTTTACTAACACGATCCCTAATGAAATGATGTCTAATTTCTATATATTTAGTTCTAGAGTGTTAGACCAAATTTTTTTCAAATAAATTGCATTGGTGTTATCACACTTAATAAAAATCTAGTCATGTTTAAGTCCAAAATCTTCTAACTGTTGCTTCAACCCAAGAACCTAAGCAACACAACTTCTAGCAACTATATACTTAGCTTCAGCTATGGAAAGAGTAAGAGAGTTTTATTTTCTAGATGACCAAGATACTAAAGATGATCTTAAAAATTGACATGTTCTTGATGTACTTTTTCTATCTACTTTATAACCTATAAAGTCAGCATCAAAATAAAAAAGCAAGTCACATGAAAGTAAATTTTTAAGATACCATAAACCTAAACTAGAAGTGCCAATCAAATAAGGAAAGATATGCCTAAATGCAGTTAGATGAGACTCTTTTGGAGCATCCTAAAAATGAGCACATAAACATACAACAAACATAATATTTGGCCTACTAGCAACAAGATATGAAAGAGAACCAATCATACTTCTATAAAGTTTTTGATCAATACATTTTTTAGATTCATCAAAATTAAGCTTAGTAGAGGAGCTCATGGGAGTCATACTAGATTTAAATTTCTTCATATAAACCTCTCTATCAAGTCCTTAGTATATTTAGTTTGATAAACAAATGTGCCACTTTCTTGTTGCTTAACTTGAAGAATAAAGAAAAAATTAGTTTAGCCATCATGCTTATTTTAAATTCTTTAGACATTAAAGATGAAAACTCAATGCACAAAGATTCATTTGTACTACCAAATAAAATATCATCAACATAAATTTGCACTATAATCAAATCATCACCTAAGTTCTTAAGGAATAGGGTGGTATCTACTTTACCCTTTCTAAAGCCATGGTCAATTAGAAAGCTACTCAATCTATCACACCAAGCTCTCTCAACTCCCACCATGGTATATCATCAACACACTCAAATGTATCAGATGTTTGTTGAAAAGCCTTAATACATCTTGCACCCATATAATGAGGGAAGGCAGCCAACCTGTAGATTTTCTATCCAAACATGGTTCCTATCACCAGCTTTTTTCCTTCTCTAAGTCTCATGACAATGAACTAGACCTACTAGTACATAGTGACAAATTGGGGCTATGTTACATTAGATCAAATTTTTGTAATTTTCCTTTTGTATATTTTGGATTACTGTATCTTTAAGTAATCAATAATAACGTCACATTTATGAAAAAAAATTAGTTTTAATCAATCTTTGGGAAGTCTTGATTTTATCAATTAAGAAATTAATTACTTATGCTTTATAATTTTTTATTCAAATTAAGCTTAATATAACATTATGTGTTAAAGCTTCATAACTTGGTTTAATTTATTGAGATTGAAATTTGTTTACTAATCATAACCTAGTAAGCCTATGGAATGAACTACCTTAGGGCTTCCAACTTAAATTTAATCCATTTCAAGTATTTGATCAATTTGACCAATTACTTTTGCTTTGATTTAGGATTATGTTGTTTATTAACACAAATTGATTCAAAGGATTTAATGAATTCCATATTTAGCTAAGAAATGTCAAAGACTAATTAATTTTACATTTCAATTAATAAACTAATTCATTTTGAATTTAATAAATTATTATCTAGTTGATTAAATTTTTATATTCTTAATTATTTTATTAAAACTTAAGTGGATGATTAATCAAATTCCATGACTTAAAAAAGTTGGAAATTTTTTCTTAATTATGATGTTAATAATAATAGTTTAAACTAATTTTATGAATTTTTATAATTTTTGTAATTTTTTAATTTGTTCTCTGTCAATTTAAGTTTTCTAAAGTTTTGTCATAATGAGATATATAATTTAAGACTAATTAGGGTTTTAAATTTTTTAATAAAACCTAAATTAAGCTTAAATTAGAAAAAATTTATTAGGGGTTTTAATTTTCTTAAATTATCCTTTGGAAGATGCATCCATAAAGTGTTTATATAAAATTTTTTTGAAAATTTGGTTAATTTATTTATGATTTTTTTAAGTTCATTCTCTAATTGAATTAATTAATTCAATGAATTCTCACATTAGGTCATTTTGGGGATTTTAGGGTTTCAATAAGTTTCAATGATGCATTTGAGTTCATTAGGGTTTATTATAATGATTCAAGTTGATGTTATCATTTTTCATGATTTTCTTAATTTAATATTAATTTATTTCATTAAATTAAGGCCTATGGCTTAAAAATTTTGTACTTTAAGATTTACTCACCAATAAATCATGAAAAATTTATCAAAGGTAGGGTTTAACATTAATTTCAATCCTCAAAAGTTTCAAATTAATTGGATTAATAGTTTGAGTTTAATTATTTCATTTAAACTCAAATTAATTTAAAAATACCTAATAAAAATTAAGGATTTTGGATTTAATAGATTCTCCTCACTAAGATGAATCCATAGAGCTCTAATTTGCATTTTTTTTTTGAATATTTTATTTTTTTATAATTTTTTGAAGTTTTAGTTTTTTTACCATTTTTAAATTAAGAAAATCTGAATTTTCTTCTAAAATGGTTGGCTCTTATGTGGCATTGTTTTCAACTTGACGCAATGCTATTGGACTAACTGGATCAAGCTCAAAATCGGTGGCCATAGGTGATGATTTATGTTCACCTAGGAATTCTATATAAAATTTAATCAAATATCTAACTAGATATTGACCGTATGTTTCTAACAAAAGGAATGAACGGTGGAGATTGCGCTTCCTTATCAACGATTAGAATGGGGTGCCATCCATTAATTTTAAGTGATTTTTAGTGATCTAGGAAGCATAATCACTTGATTTTATTTGCAAATCCATCAAGAATGCATTTAGAACACATCTATATGGCTTGATCTCACTTGAGATCAAGTTCATTTTGAAAAGGACCAAAATTGAAAGCTTAAAGGGTTGGTTTGAATTCATACCTCGATAGTGATCTTTGGAGGTGGGGATGATTCGAAAAGCTTCATGGGTACCTGTTGAAGCTCTAGGAAGGAGGAATTGGATTGCCTCCATGTGGATCAGTTTACAGGCCAAGTTTCATTCCGTTTCCAACATCTTTGATCAAACTCTGGCTTGCTAATAGTGTGAGGATTAGGGGAAAGGTGCGCTCTTGTTCATTTCACTTGTGGAAGGCTTAAATTTGTTTGAAATAAGTTCTCTCTCATTTTTCCACAGATGGCCAAGAGCTTTAAGGAAGAGGGTGTTAACCTTGCTAGTCCTGGTGATTGCCACCCTCGGAGGATAGCTCCAAGGGGTGGTCAATTGATTGAGGTCAGTCCAAGGCAGTTAAGGTGAGGAATGAAGGTGAGCAAGTCGATTGGGGAAGATGTTTCTCTCTTTCTCCATGACATATTTCCATTTTGGATGGACTAGGACCCTTTAAATTCTCTTAATTTTGGTAGATAACTATTCTAAACTCATCTTAAGATGAGTTTGGATTCATTTCAATATGATTAGTGTGGGTTTGAGTTCAAATATACATAATAGGTCCATTTGGGTTTTATTTGATTTGAATTAAACTAAGTGTGATCAATGCTTAGTATCCATAATAATAATCACCTTCATATGATTCATCATAATCACGTCTCATATGATTAACTAATAAGCTTAATTTTCCTAAAGCTTATCACTTTCATCTGCTATAAAGTGTTAAACCTTAATCTAATTGAGTTCAAATAAATTGCTTAATTTGTTATGTCATCAAGTCATATGAGTTAACCTTTGGATAGACTGTCTTTTATACCACTTAGGTGTTGTGGTAGTTCACAAACTTATACTCGCTTGGCATAGGGAGTATGTAGTTGTGTGACTTTGATGCACAAACCCTTTGATTATTTGAGACATATTTGCTTAAGAGAAACTAGATTATGATATTGATTGTTATGTTCATTTATTTATTTTATGATGCATTATGCTATTTTGATTACTTTATTAGATTATAACACATTGAATTATTTATATTTTTTTGTTTGCATATTATTTTGCTTTATTATTACATTATGATTGTTTATGATTATAAATGATCTTATGCTAAAAAAATATTTTGTATCAATTTTAATATAAATATTTAAGTAATATTAAAATAAACTAAATAAATATTTAAAAATTAAGGCTCTCTTTAACCAAATATTTTAATTTTAATTTTTATCTATTATATCTTTTATAGGTGGTGTAAGATAGAGCTAGCTAACAATCAAACCCCTAAGCGTTAGTACACATCCATAACATGGCTAAGTCAAGCGTCTTTTAGAGGTCTTCACTTAAGATTAGATAACTTACATGACATATCATGTCCCTTAAGATAAAGCCTTATGGTAGGCATGATTTAAATTTTACTAGGGAGTCTTAGTATGCTAAGTAGTGGTAGTCTAACCCTGATATAATTAAAAGTCCAATGCTGAGTGGCTCTTAGTATAAATAAATAGACTATCTCATTTTCTTTCTTTCCACATGAATCTCTCTAGCTATTATAGAGAATGTAACTCCTACATCTTACTTGCGTTTTACTTAAAATCTATCTATTTAAGTTATCTTGAGTTTTCTTTCTTTGAATTGAGGCCATGAGACCAACTTTATATAATGTAATTCAAGATTATCGATAGAGCATCTCTTGACTACTTGGGTTAACTACCTTTCCAAGCTAAATAAACCATGGGCTTGACTGCTTGGGATAATAGATCCATAAATCTAGATTGTTCTCGTTTACCCTTTCCCAATCTCTTTCATTCAATAACTTACCCCTTGAGCCCAAAGTACTCCTAATTGAGCCATTGATGGTTCAGTGGCTATTATCATGCAGGTTATCTTTATATTATGTTACTATCTCGTGGTTATGATGATTCACCCTCTATCTTGCAAAAGAACACCCATAATATAAATCATCTTATTATTATGATAATCATATATCTTGAGTCTTTCTTGAAAAATTTTTTAAAAAAATCAAGATGAATGCATGTTTCTTCTTATCAAGAGTTTTTCTTGATGGTGCCCTTGAGTGTAATTAACTAGGGGAGGCTAGTCTCTCTAGGAGATCTAGTAACCCACATTTTCTTAATTTATTTTATTAACATGATGATATATCTTAATATGCTATTTTTTCTGTGTTATGCCACTTTATTTTCTATGATGTGCACCACTTTGTTGAAGTGTTGCAGTGAATTAAAGATATATATATATATATATATATATAAACACACACATTTTGCAATGTTATTTATGATTTTATCTAGTATATTTCTTTGTATTTTGGTGTGTTGTGATGGCTTCATTTAGGTTAAAAAAAAATTTACACTTGGGGTCAGCTACATGAATCCTTTTTCTCCATTTTGTCTTATTAAGTGTTAAATTCACATTTATTATATTAAAATAAGTTTTTTATAATACTTCCTAACCAAGTCTTTTAAACCTACCTTTACCTTTCTTAACATAGGTTGTGTCTAATACATCTTCTCTTCCAACTGGATCATTAGACCGTTGAAGTTTTATATGACCAAACCATCTAAGGTGACTATTTTTAATCTTATCTACTGCTGGAGCTACTCCAACCTTTTCATGTATCATTTAATATTATGTCTCTAAATATAAGCCATTCATTCATCTTAGCACCTTCATCTCTACAACACTTAACATAATTTTATGCTTCTCTTTTATTGGCTAACATTTACACCATAAAGCATTGTAGGTCTTGTATACCCAAAGTAGCGGTTAAGTCCAAATGAGTCTATATATAAAGACAAGTGTACTCACATAAAGGTACTCGACAACCAAGAATAAGTATACTTGTTAGGAGGTATATCTGATAAGGCAAGATCAACTTAGTCTTTTGAGCTAAACACTTAGAGAATAATAACTTAAAGGACTAGGCATGAATCAATTCCTTGGCAGCAGCTTGACTACTTCAAGGAATAAAGTAACAACTCTCCTCAACTTTATCCTAACTCGCATATTCATTCGATGATGGTCAATTCACCCCCATCAACTAACAAATCTACACTTGCTCAGATGTATGCCACCATCAATTAAGGTATGAATTCACGTGTACTAGATTTACCTTATATGCACTTTTCATGTATGGTCACCCATTAATATTATAAAGGAGGACTCCATTTTGATGGGGAGACCTTTTATCTCTCTCTAGATCTCTTCTTTGTACTAAAATTTTTGAGCAATAAAGATTACTATTTCCCCTACAGTTTTCTACTTTTTTTGTCTTTCTACTTGTGGTCTTTTTGTCTAACTCTATTTCCTAGGTATCTCAGAAGGTTCTTCCTCCATTTATGGATAGATTTAGATTCAACATCTTTTAAGGTGTGGTGAGCATGGATGAAGATAAAAAATAGATGCTATATACAAAGTGAAGCATGACCTTTAATGTGTGATCAGATATGGAGTAGAATGCCCAATAATTTGTAACTCAACAAGATCTAAAACATGGAGGACAAGATCACTCTCCTTGTGTTAGAGACCATAAAAAACTCACACCATGAAAAACCTAGAGCAAAGTAGAATGAATGATCCATGAGATCAATACTCATCAAGCTTAGAGAGAAAGAAGGCACTCATTTAGAAACCCCAGTTGCCATCCTTTCAAGATCTCTAACTTTGATGATGTATCCTATGACACATGTGAAAAAGAGGGTGTGTCAATGAAGCAGTCATAGCCACTAATGCTTTCTCTGTAAAGATTGTTGAAGCTCAACCTCCTCACACATTCAAGATCCCACATCTTGAATCATATAAAGGTTCAATAGATGCCAACAACCATATAACATATTTTAAGTCAACCACATCACTATTGGACTTAGTTGATATGATGAAGTGCTAATTTTTCTTCTTCACTTTCAAGGATTCGACCCTCAAATTGTTTTGATATTTTCCTTTAGGACTCATAACATCATTTGCTAGCTTCAAAAGGATGTTCACCATGCAAATTGCTAATGATTAAAAGCCATTGAAGAGTTTTCAAGCTCTTAGGCAGATGAGGCTGGAACATGGTGAGTTCCTAATAAAGTTCATTACTCATTTCTAGTGAGAGTTGATTGAAGTCATGATCTAAAACATATAGTTGCTCAAGCAACGCTCACTCAAGGATTGTAGGAGGGTCCCTTTAGGTACACCTTAAAGGTCTAACAACTTAAGACACTCATCGAACTATTAAAGCTGGAAAATAATCATGTCAATGCTGAAGAGTGTTATGAAGTGGTCCAATTAATATCACTATCTAAGATTAAAGTCTCACTGAAGAGGACTTCACAGTGATATCCAAGAAAGAGTATCAAATGAGAAAAACATATAAGAGAAGGTGACTAGAAGTTCCTAAGCAAGATTTTAGAAATGTGGATACTCGCTATCTAAGAGCTGACTATGCACAATCTACTTTTGTGACCTCTCTCAAAGTGTCAATGGCCTAGTTAGTGGAGATAATTCATAATAAAGATTATTTCAAACACTAACCAGTAATGAAGGCTAATGAAGTATGCGATTGATTAAGGTATTGCACTTATCATCACGATCGGCCAAAACACTAAGGAGTGTCACCATTTAAAGAGCTAGAAGAGTTAATAAAGGTGGATAAACTCAAGGAGTTCATTAGAAGGAAACACAAAGAAGTATTTGAAGCTAGCAATGAACCCATACCCATACACATTATTCATAATGCTGGAGTCATAATCACTATCTTTGGGTGTAATGGTGAGTCCTCCATAAAAGCAAGTATAAAAAGGTTGCAATCTCGAGAAGTAAACTTGGTAGCTATGATGCCAGTACCATCCACGAACATCATACCTAGGAGTTTTTCAAAGGGATAAACCTATTATTGGGAATCTTTATAATGACACAGTCATAATGATAGCTTTGATCACTAATTGATATGGGGAGCTCAATCAATATCATTTTTAAATCAATTTTCAAAAATTTGGGACTAGGAAATTCTAAATTCGCACCCATAGGAGGACCATTGTTCAGTTTCTTAGGAGAGCATAGAGAAATTGAAGGGATGATTACTCTCCCCATCACTTGGGGAGAGGGTAAGAAATAATTTATTGTAATAGATGACTTCATTGTAGTAGAGGCTCTAGCTACTTACAATGCTATCTTTGGCCAACCTCTGATCAAAACATTCAAAGTGCTAGTGTTGACGTAGTATGTAGCCATCAAATTCCCCATTGGAAGAGAATAAATTATTATCAGAGGAAATCTCAACTAGTCATGTTGTGCTATTTAAGAGCCATCAGTGTGTTAACCTAGAAAGATGAGGTATTGCAATTGGATTTTGTATGCATAGGGTTAATGTCTTTGAAGAGAAAGAGAAAATTCTAACCATGCAATGAAATGAGCAAGTATTAATGGTTAGCTTAGTTTTCTATCTCAAGCATAAAGAAGCCCTCATTTGAACTCTCATGAGCAATATAAATTTATTTTCTTGGACAACATCAAGATCCCAGACATTGTCATGAACATTTCTTAACATTACTTAAATGTTCATTCAAATACACAACCCATCAAGTAAAAAATTAAGAAAATAGAAGCTATAGTCACCAAACCCTTTAAAGAGGAGGTTGCCAAGCTACTCAAAGGTAATTTCATTAGAGAGGTTCAATACCCAGTATGGGTGTCCAACATGGTGATGGTGTACAAGTTGAGCTATAAATGGAGGATGTGTGTTGACTTCAATAATTGAAGCTCAGCATGTTCAAGGATGGGTATCCACTCCCATGAATAGATGAGCTTATCGATTCAATAGTTGGATTCTTAGTGATGAGTCTCTTAGATGAATTCTAAGGATACCATTATATTCAAATGCATCATATAAATTTTGAGAAAATATTTTTTATTACTACTGAAGGATTATATTGTTATAGAGTTATGCCTTTTGGGTTGAAAAATATAAGTGACCTATCAAAGACTAGTGGATCAATAATCAAAGACCAAAGGGGAGAAATATGAAAGTCTATGTAGATGACCTACTAGTTAGAAGTAAGTTGCAATGCAACTTGTTCAAGTCCTCGAAGAGATATTCACCACACTTAAAAGGTACAATATGAACCTTAACCCTCTAAAATGCATTTTTGGTGCAAGAGCAAAGAAGCTTTTAGGATTTTTCATTATGCCTAAAGGCATAAAGGAAAATTCAAATAAGGTGAAGGCTATACTCGACATGCCCTCACCCAAAAATGTGAAAGAGGTACAATAGCTTAATAAGTGAGTAGCAAGATTAAATAAGTTCAACTCCAAAGTAGAAGTGAAGTGCTTACCATTTTTCAAGGTTCTCAAGGAACAATGAAGTTTGAATGGACCATAGAATGTGAAAAACCTTTAATGATTTAAAGACCCTACTCATATCCCCTCCTTTGTTGAAAATCCCAAATGTGGGAGAAGTCCTGTTGCTGTACTTAGAAGTGGGAGAAGTCTTGACCAGCTTAGTCCTAATCAAAGAAGAGTGTAAGCCCATCTACTATGTCAGTAAATCACTATAAGGCACTAAATTAAACTACCTACTCATGGAGAAGCTCACATTTGCTAATCACCTTGCCAGGATATTTTGACCTTATTTCTAGGAACACTCCATATAAGTTGTCATCGATAACCTGCTTAAATTTATTCATGCTAAGCTTGACCACTATGAAAGATTACTAAAGTGGTATGTAGAATTAAGTGAGTTTGACATATAGTACTTACCACAAACCACGATCAAAGCCAAGCACTCACAAATTTTCTTGTTGACTTCAATAGCTCACAAAATATTCTCATCAACTTAGAGCCCTTGTAATGACTATACATTGATGGCTCTTCCGATGAACCAACTATGGGTGCAAGCATATTGCTGAAAAGTCTTGAAAAAATCACAATAACACTGCCAATTAAATTGAGCTTCAATGTGACAAATAAGCAAGCCAAATAGAAAGCTTTACTAACCAGATTGAGATTTTCTAGGGGGCTTGGAGGCACACATATGGTAGCTTATTAAAACTTGTAACTTGTAGTGAGAAAAGTAAAGGGAGAGCATAAAGTCCAAGATTGGTACTTAATAAAATATTTTCTTAAAATAAAAGTGGAAATTAGGCAATTGGAATATTTTAAGATCGAGAAAATCCCTAGAGAAGAAAACTAACTCACTGAACTCTTATCCTAACTAGTGGACTTGGGGAGCATGGAATCATTCAATTTACTAGTCGAGTATTAAAGAAGAAGAACTAATGCAAACAAATCATGGATACACTCCAAGTTAGGTCAACCCCATAAAAATTACTTAATAAAATGACTAAGGATTTATGGAGGTGCAAAATCAAAAATACATAATACCTATTGATAGTAGGTGAATTATTTTTAAGGTTGATAACCTCTTAACTTCAAATGTGTGAAAGAGAAGGAATAGAAGATGGTCCTTGAGGAATTACATTCTAGTGAGTGTGGTTGTAGCTTAAGTGAAAGGATACTTGCCTGTAGAATCTTGAGACAAGGATATTTCTAGCCAATGTCAGAAAGGATACTGAAGAGTTTGTGAAGAGGATGTATATAATGCCAAATTGGCAGCACTTCAGTAGCAGCCATCATAATCTTTGCAACCCATCACCAATCCTTGGCCCTTCACTATTTGGGGGATGGACCTGATAGGTCCATTGTCAATTGCCAACAGACAAAAAAAGTTCATATATGTTCTCGATTATTTTAGAAGAGATCGAGTAAAGCCATTCACAAAGATAACTTCTTAGGTAATAAGAAACATTATTTGGACTGACACTATTTGTAGGTACAGGTTGCCATTGGTGATCATCACTGATAATGGGCCTCAATTGGATGAGAGCAACCTAAAGGAGTTATGTGAGTCTCAAGGAAATCAAGTTGAAATTCACATCAGAGCATCACCCATAGATTAATGGATAAGTGGAAGCCACAGACAAAAAAGATTCTCAACTTGCTCAAGATAAAGGTCGAAGGTGCTAAAGCTAAATGGGTACACACACTACTTGTAGTACTCTGGGCACTCAGAATTACTCCCATTAATGCAACATGCACTCACCCTTCACATTATCATACATAGCACAGAAGCAGTCCTACTAGTCGAGTATGAAGTCTAGAGTCAAAGAGTTATAACAATTAAAAGAATAGAGATTGAGATGGAGACTGTGGTCAAGAAAACTTAGAGGCTACAAAAGATACACTTAACATGCTTAAATAAATTAGAATTGGGACTAAGATAAGTGATATAAAATGGTGAATGGCCAAGTTTTACAACCATTGTGTGAAGGAATAACATTTCAAAAGTAGTGACCTAATGCTAAAGAAAGTAGATGCCACTGCATAACTGAATGTTCTGAGTAAGCTAACCCATAATGGGTATGGTCCTTTCATAATCAAAGAGCAAGCCAATTCGGATGCATACTAGCTACAATCTTATTTTGAAGAAGACATACCAATAACATGGAATACCATAAACCTAAAGAAATTTTATCCCTAAGAAAAAGTTCCTTTAATTTGTATTCTCTTTACTAAATTTGAGTATCGTGTATTTTCTTATTTTTAGTAATAAAGTTTTATATTTTGCTCTTTAAGCAAGTTAACTCATAAGATAATGTTAATTATCATAAGTGCATACTTAAATGTTGGAAATTGAAACTTATACTAAGGGAGTTTCATTATGACTCAGGGTACTCAGTGCCATTTATGGCCTAAGGATTAGTCCCACTCGATGAGTGGCGAATGCCTAAGTAGGAAATTTGAATACGTGGTGCACCACTCTTGGCCCAGAAACACATATGTCAAGCAAATTAAACTCTTGATGTAAGAACACTCATGGAGCTACATGATGATTTAAGATACTCGATACACCATTTTTGGCCAAAGGAAAAGTCCCACTCAGTGAGCAATGAAATCTCGAGTAGAAGATCCGAATACTTGGTGCTCCACTCTTGGCTATGAAAATTAGAGTCAAACAAGCTATCCTCAAGTCAAACTAACTCTAATCGACACCTGTGATGTCAATAATTAAACTTAAAAATGGCAACTCTTCTAGTTGGCAATAAAATGATTAACACTCTATGTAGTAGTTAGCGACTATAGTGTAAGACTAACACCACATGAGGGTGGCAACTAAACCAAAAGACCAACTCTCCCTATTAACAACTCAAAATACCAACACTTTATGTAGTTGAAACTATAGTCTAAGACTAACGCCTTGTGAGGTTGACAACTAAACTCAAAAAGACCAACTCTCCTAGTTGGCAACTAAAAAGACTGACACTTCATGCAGTTGGTGACTATAGAGTAAGAGTAACCCCATGAGGATGGCAACTAAGAAAAAAATAATTCTACTAATTGGAAAGTCAAGATTAACCCTTAAAAAGGGTGACTAATGCATAATATGACTATGTAAAGAATGTGCTATTTTATCAATGACTTAAGATATTCTATGTCATGGACTTAATTTTTCATACAACAATAAGCAAGTACCTACTCAAAGAAGTATATCAAATTATCATTCTAACATGACTATATATTTATAAGACTCTCTCATGCCATTAGTGAGTCCAAATATTCTAAGTCATGGGCAAAGTTATTCATGCATCAATGAAAAAATATTAATCTAATGAGTATACATAAACTTGATATGCTAGTACGACCACCTAGAGGTTCTTCTATTAATTGATGCCTTGAAATACCCGAGCTACTCAAATATCAATAAGAAAATATCATCCCAATGAGTATACATAGTCTAACTATGCTAAAGTGACTATCTAAAAAGATTCTCTCAAAATTTTCCATGTCATTGGCAAAGCTATCCATGCATCAATAAGCGAGTACTAATCCAATGACTGTACACTATCTCACTATATCAATGCAACTACCCAGGGAAGTTCTTTCTATTCATCAATAATTGAAAATATTCTAAGTTATGAATGGGGTTATTTGTGCATCAATTAGTGAGTATTAACTCCACAACAAAGCATTCATTCAAAAATACTAAGCAAGAAAATAAATTTAGTTGCTACTTAAATAAGTACACTCAACTAAAAATTCACTTTATTCAATCATGATTTTCATTTAATATAAAATTTTTATAATTAAGCAAGATATAAACATCATACTTACCAAAAAAAATTATAGAGAAATAAAATAAGAAAAATATGTTAGCTCAAACTACCCTCGTCATCATCATTATCAAAGTCTGTGAGTGTAAGTATATTAGAGAAGTCCAAATACTTGGCATCTAGATGACCATGTTTCACCAATTTGGAAATAATATAATGGGCATCATCTTTGAACTTCTACTATAAGAGCTCTTAGCACTAATCAGAATTGAGACACCGAAGAACTCGACTTCTTTCTTTTGAAAACTCCTCAGTTCGATGAGGGAGTTCCTCCAATTCTTTTTTTACCTCCACAAGATGAGTAAGTTCCATAGTAGTTCTCTCTTTCTCCTCATCTTCATGAGCATCCTTAGCCTGAAGGTACTTATGCTTGGGTTCAAGAGATGTCAACTTCTTATTCAATACTCGCCAGCTAAGACTTATTAGCATATGTTTCTTTCCTCTTCTCAAAAAATTTGTAGCAAACCTCCCATGTTGATTGCCACACCTTTGCCGAAGTGGTCATAATAGCAAGTGGGAGGCAAGCAATAGGAAGGTCACCCAAGAGATTATCAACATCCTTCAAGAAGATGGATTAACTAGCTCATGGATTCTTTGGTAGGCTCACACAAGTTCAGAATATAGTTTTTCTTCAAGCCTTCATCTTACTCTTCCTCCTCCTTAAACTCTCCACTCTATTGGAAATTATATAGAGTTGAGCTTGCAACTCTTTTCTTAGAGTAATCTACCATGCTACATCTGAGGTCTCAGTAGGAGCCACACTTTACTCCCCTTCCTCCTCTTCCTCCATGCCAACCTTAAGAGAGATTTGATCATTGCCACTGACCACTTACTTGCCTACCTTGCACTCACCTTCCTGGAAGAATTGAAGCACGTCAGAGCTAAGCTCAGGGGTAGCTTAAGTCGCCACTCCTATGAGTAAATAAGAAGGGAAAAATTAGATGGAGATGAGTTTACAAAGATACAAAATGATTAATGAATAGAAAGAGAAGCATTTATTAATGACAACTGAAACCATGTATAAGCGAAGGTTGAGACAAATGCTTAAGGTGCAACTCTATAGCCTCATCTTGACCTCCTCCTCTTGCACACTCAACATACCAAGCTTGATCACCTTACTCAACTGCTAGGGGAGAGGAATAGTTAACATCACTATGATACACTCTTCATAAAAAGAAGGTGTGAGTGCAACATCTGTACCATATTTTATAAAAGGTGAATTTTAGAAAAGTTATTGAAAATTGCATGGTCATGTTCTAGTGGCTTTTCACCATAAATGCTTGTCAAAAGATGCCTAGGTTCCAGTCAATGCCCTCTTCTCCCAAGCACAAGATGAAAGTAGTGATGCTTGCCATTGAGTTAGGAAGAATTTGGGTGGGCACAATTCTAAGGAAATCAAGATTATCAATTCACTCACGGAGTTGATGAAGCTTGAACCCATTCCTAAAATGGGCGAGTGGAATACATAACCCATTCATCCGCTTAGATGAGCCCTGGATCTTCTTGTCACTCATAATAAATTTAGGGCTTTGATCGTTGTATCAGTAAAACATGGATCTTATGATAGAAGTGTCTAATTATGGGAACTCCCTGATATGGGCTTGATGAAAAGTTGAGGTAACCTTCTTCAGTAAGGCCACACTCACTAATGATGAAAATGCAATAAAAACTACTCGCAAAGAGGGCCTACTCACATGTCTCAGGAGAGCAATAAGTCTCCACTACTCCTAGTCAGAAAGAATTTATAGATGTGGTAAGAAAGGCATGGTAATATAGACATCACATCAAGCATTAAATATAAAAATGATTACCTTAATCTCATAAATATCTCAAGTGATAGGGGAAACAAAGAAATAATTAATAGCCATAGAAAAAAAATAAATATTGCTCATGAGTAGAGAAAATACAAAATATTTATTTATCCTTATTTATGAGAAAACGTACAACACACTTATTATAAACATAATACATTATTTTTTTTTAGTATTTTCATTATAGAGAATGAGTGTCAGTCCTAGGTGAGTCTACCTTTCTCTGATACATAATCAAATAAAACATTTATGCTAGAAGAGAAGAACTCTATGACTTGCTAAGTTTTGTAGCAATGTTATCTCAACCATCATAGTTAGGAAGTTATGCTAGTATTCCACCTCTAAGGACTTCCACTATGACTCTTGGCTCCAATGGTGATTGTAGCTTGATTATGTTTTATTGGGATGAGTCTATGGTTTCTCTCAGGAATGCAACACCCCTCATAAAGTGGCAACTTTGAGGAGTATATGAATATCGATATTCTTTCTCTATGTTGTTCCCCACCATCGTACACTTGCCCTTCATGGACTTGTTCGTATCTCTATGAGTATAAAAGGGAAACTAACCATAATTTCCTTGATGCCAGTTGATGTAAAGTTGGTCATAATAATGAAAGCTTTGATGATCGCTCATTGTGGTGTTTTAATTTGGAGTCATAAGGACACTACACAAATCTTAGTTGGTACTTATTGAAGTGATCGGGTGCACATACTATCTCAGAAGATAGAAACATCACCCTACAATGAACCTAATCACCTAATAAGAACTCCTAAGATAGATGGGTCTACATGTATACTAGAGATCTTTCTCCTACTTTCCTTGGAGAAGTAAAGTAGAGTTTATTTTATGACAGGTTCCCTAGTTCTCTATGGAAGCAAGCTCTCGTAGTTAATTACATCTTAGAAAATGGGAATTTTTTTAAGAATACTCTCAATTAAAGTAGTCAATAAGTATCTCCAAGGATTTCAAAATTAAACTATCAAAGGATTAGGTATTTTTAAAAATCAAGTCGAGAAAGTTTAAATAAGAAGAATTATTTATGGGTTCTGAAGAAGAATAAGTAGAAAACCAATGATACTAGGAAGCCTAGTAAGTGCTTAATCTACCCTATAATGAGGCTTTACATTTTTGAAAGAGAAAATTTACTTTTATTTAAATTAGAATTTTATTAGAATGCTAGGGCTTATAGTTCAACAATACAAGATTGTAGAAATGCCTAAGAGATAAGGACTTATACTTATAGCCTGAAGGAAATAAGTAGTCTCAACCTAAATTTAAAATGCTTTAGCACAAGCTAGAAGCATGACCTAAGTATAATTGAGAAAATGAGATATAATGGTTTACCTCTATAAGAGAGAATAGAAATATCATGACTCTTCTGGACTTACAATCACTTGGAGTGGTTGCCTAACACCTCTTACATTTTAAAACCATATATGTGGGTCTTATGTAGATGAAAGATAGTTAGGTTGTTGTTTAATTAGGAAGGAAGTTAGAATCTTAAACTCACTCCCTAAATGACTAGAATAATATTGGCATGAAAACATGACTTTGACTAATGCCAAATTTATAACCATTTAAACCATTTTGATACATTCATTTGGACCAAGGCTTGGGACAATTATGCCTATATGCATGATGAAATTAAGTCATGGGATAAATCATTTGGAGGAGGTGTTCTCCACTACAAGGGATCCCTCAAAGGTCAAGCATATCCCTTATCGTGCAAGAGTGGAGACCCTCCCTATTCAAGAGTGGCATAATATAAAATTCATGGTGTGATAACATACAACATTCAACTAAGGGGTTTATAAATCTTTTATTTATCTTGATTATAAACCTAGGCTTTAAGGTGAAGTCATGAGTTATATTAAAATTTAGTTATGAATTTTTAGGGAAGATAGAAAATTTGTTATTATCTTAAAGAGCCTATCGCATCTAGGCTATACTTCAAATCATCACTTTAAGAAACCTATGAAAACCATGTCATTTCTATTGCATGAACTAAACACAACAATCAAATATTTGAATTTCATAAAATAATAAGAAGTCGATGCAAATCCCAAAAAAGAGAAAAAAGTTGGGTAGCCGAGCTCTATCCTTATACAACCCAGATTATAATTGATTTTTTTAAATGAAATAAATGTTATGGGTTAGTTTGCTCCAAGCTTCACATGGCCTCCCATGTCTTTGCCTTCTATTGACTACTCATTCTAAATCCCATATCACTAATCCTAATCCTCTTGCAAAAATTACATGTTTATGAAAAATAAAAGTGCATCTAAAAGACATTAGTTAAATGAACATACAAGCCAAGTAATTATATTTTATATATTTAGACTTAACACCCTGCACTTGGGTAACCAAGCCCACCTGTCCTAATTGGATTATGCTTAGGGGCATAAGTGGCACCTGCAAGTAAGAATATTTATATTTATTTATTATTATAGTGGCCTCTTATGCATAATTCCCGATAAGACATTGTTAGGCTAATAACAACCTAACATCCAGTCTACTCACAAACAATCCTAACATTACATTACAATATATATATATATATATATATATATATATATATATATATATATATATATATATATATATATATATATATATATATATATATACATATCACCACAACATATGTCTACCCAACCTAATACTAGAATCGGTGACTTAGCATTTTAATGTGTGTGCTAAGGTTTAATGTGGTGTCTCTTGATTAAGCTTTAAGAGTATGATTGTCTAAAGTTTAGACTTATTGAAGTTAAACATTAGGGGAGGTTTCACTTCAAATCTTTGAATGAATTGATTAATTTTAATTTATGCTTTATTTTTAGTTGATGCCTACTTAACATCTAATTATTATGAAGAGAAGAAAGAGATTTGACCCCCTTCATCCCTACCCTAAGTTATTTTCTAAAGGTATATTATTATGACTTTGATTTCTTTAGTGAACCATTTATAAACATTTTATTAAGCCTAAGTTTAGATTAGTTTTAAGGAATCTTATTCAAACATAAAAGACATCTTAGAATTAAGAAAATTGAGTCACCATTACATGAATAACATTCCACTACTTCTTTTCATCTTTAATAGCATACACACTTTCTCATTTTTATTGTTTGTAATATTTGATTTAATATACATATTTTTTCATGTAATATATATTTATATTTTTTACACTTGATGATCATTAATGCATGAATTTGGTAGAAAAAAATATTTCATTTTATAGCTAAGCATATGCAGACATGTATTAGAGATTTAAGTAAGTACGTGTCGCTATTAAACTATGGAAGTGAGATTATCTAAGACTTCATTGGGGCTACTTAAAGCCTCATGTTCCTAAGATGTCTAGACTATATACTTGCCAACTTAAATACCTTGTAAACATATACACAATCATATAAATGAAAATCATGCAAAGGTAATATAAAATTAAATCCTTTCTTCATATAAAGAAAATTTTTATCCCAAAATTTAGCACATGCATACACATGAATGAAATTAAGCAAGTACATGTCATTGTTAAACCAGGAAAGTGAGATTATCTAAGATCTCCTTGTGGCTACTTAAAACCTCTTGTTCTTGGGATGTCCAAACTATATACTTGCCAACTCAAACATATGCAAAAATGCACATGAACCATTAAGAAAACCAATCTTTACTATCTTTAAATTATAAGTAAATGTAAACTTTATTAAACATTTATAGCCAACATTAACTTAAATTTTACATTCTTATTCATCATTAGCTTATAATTTTAACAATAATTTGTGATTTATTAATCATAATAGCCACACCATATAATAGTATTTATCCAACACATGCAACTTAAATGTAATCATATTCTTTTCATTTTCTTTTCTTTTTGAAAACATGAATATGTGAAAAAAAAATGGCATGCACATTTATAATAATTAAAAGAAGTAGTTAAATATTGCCACATAAAATACTCTATTACATTAAGTCTTAAGGACAATCAAGCCAAATAAATATTCCTTAAGACTAAACCAAAGTTCTTATAAGATTTGATTTTGATGCTTGAGTTATTAAAACCTAAAGAGGATAGATAATACTTAGTATTTACCTCATCATATGGTGATTTGATATATTTAAAGAAAGAAATTAAATGGATTTTATGAGTTGATTAGGTTCAAACCATTAAGCACATCAATTTAATTACCCTTTCCTAAACTTCTTTAATTTAATTAACTACTTGATCATGAGCCTTCAATGATATGCTTTTAGGAAAGAAAATTTGCAATATGGGTTAATCATAATTTCTCTAATGACTTTATGTTATTAAACACATAATTATAAATTAATGGATTATGTTTGAATTATCTGAATTGATTATAATTTTTTTTTAATTTTTATTTTATCATTAATTTTCTAATTATTCCCTAATTATTAAACATGTTAATTAACCCTCTCAAAGAAATACAATTGGAAAAATAATTAGGAAAGGGGGCCTAATTATTTTTTTACACTATTCCACTATCCACAATGATTAATTATCATTAATTATTTAATTTTTTACTATTCACCAATTTTAATATTTATTTAATTTATTAAAGTGGGTAATTAGGATTGAAATCCCAAATTCTGTAAATTACATTGCAAATAATTCCAAGAAAATCATGAGAGGTAGAGGACATCCCATAAAGCATCCCACTAAATTTGGAATTAATTGACCAAGTAATTTAGCCATAATTAAAGTAATTAGCCTAAGCTTCAAACTTTAATTAAGCATCATTCAGTGTGCATAAATTATGGATTTTAATTTTCTTAAATTATCCTCTATCAAACCTTTCCAAAATGGGTTTATTTGCATTTTTGGAATTTTCTATAATTAGTTATGATTTTGAACTTGGCCATTTAATTATATTTTTAAAGCCTAATTAACCCTTTAAACCATCAACACCATGTGGATGCTAACACAACGTGCTTTCCACATGCGGCCACAGTATTGGTCACTTAAATCATCCAATGCAATAGACTCTGGTTGACATTTTGTCTCTACGTCCATCTCGATCGATGGTCAAGATTAACCTCTTGATTTCAAAGATATTAAATCAAATTTTTAAAATGATTAATCTTGGCTGTCCAATTTAATCATGCAAAATAGACAGCTGCTGATCCATCATCCCACGAGCACCATAAAATGGGCACCATCCGTCTTTTGCTACTTGATCCTAGCTCATTTGAGCTCGTTCAATGATAAAATTGACTCCAAAATGATTAAGGAATGAATCTAGGAAGATCTATGGTGGAGATAACACGAAAGCATAAATCACTTTAAAAAGGACTAACAACTAGGTGTCAAAGCTAAGGTTGCCAAATTTTTACCCTGTCGAATCTATAAGCCAGTGATCTATTGAGATAGGCAATTTCATCTTGAAGAGATGAAGCCCTGCTAAGAAGATCACATGCATCCTCCCTACCAATCACTTTGTGGACCAAATTTCACTATAGAGCTCATCAAAGTTAGTCTTGGGACATCTTCTAGTGGTCAAATAACTTGGGAAATGATTTATTTTGGCTTGCTGGAGGGAGTTGAAGGTGTGGAAATAGTTAATTTGAGTTTGGTGGAGGTTCAGGAAGTCTGGATGAATGGAGCTCTCGAGTTCGGAGCTAGTCTCATCAATAATGGAGTGAACAAGGAGCTCAAAAGAAGGTATGGGTCTGTGCAGAATGCTCTAGGGAAGCTTTATGCTTGATTTGAATCAATGGGGAGAGAATACTCTCCTTTTAGCTAAACCAAGGGTTGGGATTGGTTTAGCCTTTGACAGCTGTCCGGCCCGGGTAGGTGGCCGGAGATGGTAGGGGCCTACTGAGGTGGCTGAGGGAGCATAATGAGCTGGCATGAGGTGTACACTCTACCTTAGGTGGACCAATGGGTGAACTCACCTTCTCTTGGCCAAAGCTAGCCCAACTACTTTGGGTTAGGTTGGGTCAGTGGTCCTCTTATCCAAGAAGAGCCAAAGGTGGGTTTCATGAGGTAAGGGTGTGGAGAATCCATCCAAATGGGTATTTTGTCCCATTTAGGAAGCTTGGCTCAATGGGTTTGACCCAAAATAAGTTCACCATGGGTTAGACCCACTTTGGCAAGCCCATGGTGACCCAAGAATGAGTCATGCCAAGTTTAGTTGGGTTTGGGCTTTGTTTATTTTGGATTGGCTCAATTTGACTCATATGGATCAAATGGCTCAAGTCGGGATAGGTTGACCATTTTGACCAAATTGGATCAAAGTGATAACTTGGGTGAGTTCAATTGGTCATTTGGAGTGAATGAGTGTAATTGGTTTAATTCAATTTGGGTTAGATTTGGATTTGGCTCATATGGTTCAATTTGGATCAAATGGGTTATGTTGACCAATTTGACCAAATTGGTCAAATTGGCTTGAGCATGGATTAAGTTTGTGTTTAATTGATCATTGGTGATTGATTGGAATGGTTGGTTTACATTAATTTGGATTATGGAGTGATTTGGTCCAATTTGACCCTTTAGGTCAAATTGGGCTAAGTGGGCTAATTGGGTTAGGTTGACCAAATTGGGTTTAATTGAAGGTTGAATTATGTTTAATATTGAATTAGTGATTGGTTAGAAAAATTGGTTCCAACCAATTTGATTTGGTTCAATTTGAGTGGGTTAACTTGGGTCAAAGGATCCAATTGGCTTGATTAGGTTCAATTGATTGTAGTGGAGTGTTCAATAATGCACTATAATCATTAATGAAGGGATTGGATGGCTTAGTTTGACCCAATGGGAGTTTAATTAGAGTTTGGTTCAAATACCCTTTTTAGGTCACTTTGGGTCAACTGACTTGGTCAAGCCAACTTGGACCAATTAGGGTTATGGATGGTTGAGATGTGTTCAATAAATAAATTTGAAGTTGATTGGTGGCTTTGATTGCAATTGATTTTAGCTTAATTAGGTTTTGGCTCATTTGAACCCATTAGGTCAGATTCCTTTAGTTCAATTGGCTTGATTGCAAGTGTTGGAGTGGCTTGAAATGATCTAATGAAAAGTTGAACCGATTAAGAAATCAAATTAGGCTTTGTTATCTTGAATGGGTTTGAACTGAGTCATATGATTATGGTGGAGTTAACATGGGTTAAGATCCAAGTTAATTTGGCTTGGATCTTGAATTAGAAAATCAAATTTAATTACAATTTTATTGAATAAATTTGAGGTTAGTTTAGCTCCATCTACATGAGCTTCAGTTTAGATGAGTGAATAGGTATTCGTTTTAGTTTAGGCCATATGATAGGTGAAACCTATTTATCCTAAGGTGGAGTTTAATCTTAGGGTTATGCCCTCTAAGTCTTTAAGCTTAAGTTCAATGTTCCCTTAATCAACTAGATATGTCTAGCACTAAGGAAATCCAAGATTCTAGAAGGTTCATAGATCTAAGATGAAGAAGATTAATCCTCACTCCAAAAGTGAGGTAACACTCCTATTTTATGTGAACTCTCTTCCATGTCCACGTGCGACACCACCAATTCATTATGAGGTAAATCTAGAATTATCACTAGTTAGAGAGAAAGTAATTCATTAAAAACTCAAAATAAAATTTCAATAAGAGGATTTGTTGTAGGTCCAACCCTTGGGTAGAAAAGCCACCTATAAAGTAAGTGGAATTCCTTTTTACTCAAAAAGTGGCCTAACAAATCACCCATGGATAGGTGAAGTGACTCTATGAATCTACTTGGATTATTGAAGAAAATGACTTGGAGGGTCGGCGAGTGCCCTCACCATCCTCTATCGAAGCTTGAATGCTAGTCACACTCAGCTGTGATAAAAAAGGAAAGTATGAGATGCAGATAATTGAGATATATAGTACATGATAACATGACATCTCACTTCATGAGGCATTTCTCTATAGCCACCTTCATGATAACTAGTTCAACCATTCAGCTCACCAGCACCTTCCCACACCAAATCAAAGGTACCTTTTCTTCTCTTTCCACTTCTCATGGAATACTCACATGTTGCACACTTGCCATAATGACCCATTCTTCATCTTGGTGAGTGTTAACTTCTTCTTGAATGATTGAGGAAGTGGTTGAAGCCACAGTTGCTATAGTTCAAAGAGCTGAGATGCTTGCCACAGCCATGGGAATGGTAGTGAACTCTTTTGACTTCTTTGCTTTCTTGGACTTTTTATGAAGACCTTCCCACAGAGTCATAGGATCAATGTCACCGAGGCCTCTTAACAATTATGGCAATTATATTTTAGTAAATTTTATAGATGTAAACCTTATAAGTCAAAGGGTTTATCCAATATTGTAGTTAAAGAAATGTTGAGAGCATTAATAAAAAAAAGAAAAAAAATCCAATTATATCCTCCAGTATGTTGAAAAATTAGATCAGACAAAAGGTGATGTGATTTCTTAATAATTACATAAATTTTCTTAGGTTATTTAATGTTAATAAGTAATCATTCTATTTATTATTTTATTATTATTATGAGGTACTCTATAAAGAACAGAAGAATCAAGGAGCTAAATGTATACCCAAAGTAGCGAGCAAGTTCAACGCGAGTCTATTTATCAAAATAAGTGTACTTACATAAAGGGTTCTCGACAATCAAGAATAAGTATACTCATCAAAAGATATATTTGATAAAGGAAGATCAACTTAATCTAGTGAGCTAAGCACTTAGAGAATAATAATTTAGAGGACAAGTCATGAATCAACACCCTGACAGCAGGAGACCACTCAAAGGAATGAAGTGATTATTCTTCGTAGCCCCATCCTAACTCTCATACTCGTTTAACTATTGGCTACATGCCATTATCAATAAACAAATCTATACTTGCTCACCTACATACCACCATCAACTTAGGTGGGAATTCGCTTGCACTAGATTTACCTTATATGTACTTTCCATGTATGGTCATGCCTTGATTTTATAAAAGAGGGACTCCTTTCTATAGGGCAACCTTTTTTCCCTCTCTCTAGATCCCTCTTCTTTGTACTTAGATTTTTTAGCAATACATATTTTTATTTCCCCTACACTTTTCTACTTTTTTATCCTTTTACTTACGGTCTTTCTACCTAACTCTATTTTTTGGGTATCTCAAAAGGTTTTTCCTCCATCTATGAACATGTTTGGATTCAAGAAGTCACACTACCATCTTATAAAATTTTCTCATAAAGTCTAACCAGTGCATTTCTATCACATAATAGGGCCTTCAACTATTCAACTTGCATTGTACTAATAACATCCCCATCTATTTCACCATCACTTTGGACAATAGGCTTGAGATATATACAACATTCAATTTTTTTTATTGACTTGATCAAGTCACAACCCCACCATTAGATCTTATACCACTAAAATTATACTCCATGTATTTGATTTTAGATATACTCAAACAAAAGTCTTTAGACTCTAAGAATGACATCCATAATTCAAGTTTCTCTTAAAGTTCATATTTGATTATCATTAACAAAAGCATACACCAAAGCATATTGTCTTGTAAATTACTAGCAAGAACATCCATAACTAAAGTAAAAAAGATATAGGCTTAAAGCCTATATTTGATGTAATCCAACTAAATTAAGAAAATACTTGATCAATTCTTATTGTAATTGAACACAAGTGATAACTCTAGCATGCATATTCTTAATATGACTTGAATATAAATAATATTAATAACTTTCTTTCTTAGATCTCTTTAAAGCTCATCTATTGGAACTTTATCATAAGCTTTCTCTAAATCAATAAATATGATATGTAAAATCTCTTTAATATCTCTATATTTCTCCAAAGCACATCTCTTGTAAATTTTTAATATTTCCTTAAAATCTATCTATGTAATAATCACGATTTTTTCTTCCTTGGTTCTAAGTTATGAGATCAACTCTAAAAGATGCAATTCACTATTATTAATATAGTGCCTCATAGATGGATTGTGCTGACCTCCTTCTTAAGATAAATGACTTTAAGCTCGATGGGATGATGGACCCACAAAGTTAAGATTATGGTCATTTCCACTATTTTCCTTAAATCTTATTTCCCTCACCTACTTAGCACTTTAAGCCCATTTATATTCCTTATTGAGTTTTTCGTGATGCAAAAAATTTCACAACTTAGACATTCTATATATAAGAACATCACACTTAGTTGTGGTGATTCACCCTCTATCATATAGATTGACATTTGATATATAACTATTATATTAGGATAAGAATCATTAACTCATTAGTATTTTTTAATAAATATGGTTATACTAAATCAAAATAAAGACATGTTTTCATTTATTTAGAGCTTTTCTGGATATATAACCTCAAGTGTAGTTAATCATAATGAGCTTAGTCCCTTTAAGAGATCGAGTATCCATATTATCTTCTTATTTTATTAACTTGTTGATATGTCTTTACATAAATATTTTTCATATATTATCTATACAAGATATTGATCTTAATCATATCTATTTATTTATCCTTCTTATAAAATATTTTATATGTGAAACTCATATAGTCTTTTTGAAATTTGTCTCCATATCAATTTGCTTGCAATAATTTTAATTCTTTGACTTATAATGCACCTTGGAATAATTCTTATTAATGTAGCATGATTATATGCTTGTAACATTTTCTAACTTGAGTTATAATTGATATAGCATAATCTTTTCTTAATAGACCATGTATGTATAACACTCTTAGTTTTAATCAAATCTAAAAGTTGATTTTACAAATCAAGGCCCTCAACATATTTATGAAAAATGTATGCTAACTTGTTAAAATAAGACTTAACATATAGACCAATTTTTAGACTATTCAAATTTTAAACAAAATAAGTCCAACCATTGTTAATTTTGAATCAAATTCTTAAGGATTTTTAATAATTTTCTATTCAAGAGATCTTTGAGTATATAATTTTACTTATTCTCTTCATGAATATCTTATTAACTTAGATCTACTCAATAAATAATTTTAGAAGCTAATCAAATCATCTTATATGCGGATAACATTTTCTCAAATATGATTATGTATAAACTTATTTTGTTTGGTTGTAGCTCTTAAAAATTTAACAAAATTTTCTTTTGAAAATTGAAAGTTAATATTGTCTGATCTTATAATGGATTACTCATAGCTGTTAATTGATACAATTATTAATAAACATAGTTTGTCCAATAATAGGTATTGAAGCATTTTAAAAAATATCTATTTATGTGTTCATTAACAAGCTAATTTCTTCTTTTCCAATAATGATAGTTTATATTTAAAGTGTTGTAAATAAACTAGGTTTAAATAATTATTAATTTTGAAGGTATTTAATAGATTGTTGACATTGAAATTTTTGAAGAGACTAATTTTATATGTTATTTTAGTGCATAGCTATTACTTAATATGATTGAGTATAAACAAGTCTGGTTATGGATTTTTAAAGTTTTTAATTGATTTCCTTTGTAAAAGATCTTTAAGAAATTATTCTCATCAACTCTCATAGTAGTAATAATTTAGATAACACAACTTGTTTTTTCAATCTTTATAAGGTTAATTTCATTTTAAACAAAATAGTTATTCATCTTGATAGAAAATATCCTTGATAAATATAGAGCTCACCTTAGGACTAGATTTTCTCAATAACCTTTGATGATAAATATTAAGACAATCATTAACATTTAAATATTCCTTCATTATCCAATTTAACCTTGGTGAAGAAGAAATTTTCAAACCATTTTGCTATCACATGCAAGTAGCGCTTCCTTGTATCATAAGTTTTAGAGAGTGTCGTGGAAGAGGAGGCACCCTTTCCTCTTTTCTATCTTACTCAATGATTTCTAAGATTGGAGAGGGGAAAAGGAGAGTTATGGAGAACTAATAAGGCTTGGAATGATTTGAAGACCCTTCTTTCCTACCTATTTTTATTCCTTCACAAGAATCATGTTCCCATCATGACTTCAAAGATTAATTATTTGCTACTTTGACAACACCATTAAGAATCACATCAATCATGCTTCATTTTCTAGTACAAAATAAAAAAGCCATCAATTAGTAGGTCAACACTAGGCACTGAGTTTGATACCTAAGCATCAAGTAGAAAATAACCAAAATCAAAAGGAATTAGTCACATGTAAGCATCAACATCTAGGTGCCCTAAGTCAGCACATAGATGTTAAGTAAAAGTAAACTAACTCACAATCACAATAATTTTTTTTATGTAAGTAAAAGTAAACTAACTCAAAGTAAAAATATTAATTAATTGAACATAAAAAAAGCAAAGGATAGAAAATTTAGTTGAATGCTAATAAGAGCTTGGTTTAATGTCCTCAGTTAGACACCTTTCTAGCTCATCTCATGTGTTATCTACTAGAAAGTGTTGCTACATCCATTGAAAATCTAACATTGCTTCCTCCAAGCACTCTTTTATGGTTGATTGAGTCATCCAAACTTACAAGATTTTAACTTATGTACCTTTAGGTGACGACTTCTGTTTCTTTCTCTCAGGGGTTTTGTGTCGCAACTTTTTCTTCTTCTTTCAGGTTCACCTCCTTTCCTTTAACCTAAGTTACTTTGTCCTCCTTCACTTATCGACTCTGATTGATCTTCATTATTTGTGGCTTACACAATACAAGCTTTCTTTGTCAGATAGTGTCTTGTAATCATTATACAGCTTAAAGATATATATTTAATTCTTTACTTTAAGTAATAATTCTCTTTTCTAAATGTTAATTTGAGCTTAATTATTATTTAGCTAAGAAAAGTCTTCCCAAGATGATCAAGCAGTGAAGCTTATCTTCATCCATGTCAAGAATTTTTAAAATAGCAAGAAAGATAAATTTATCATCCTTTGTCAGCATATCCTCCACAAGCCCTTCAACTTTCTTGACTAACCTATTAACAACAATAGAGATACAATTGTGATTCACCTATGAGCTCCCAAATTCTTAAATATTGAAAGTGGCATCAATTTTATGCTTTATCAAAGGTCACACAATGAATTTTCAAATAGTTCATCTCTTATGGCATAAGGTACAGTGAACCTGCCTAGATCTTTTCTCTTTAAAAGAAGCTTCCTCTCCAATATGGCAATACAATCTTTAGTTATTGCCTCTATCTCATGATTTTATGCCTCCTCTTCTTAGATAGGAATTTCTTCATAAACTTTACATAATTGGACATCTATTCTAAAGCATCAACAAAAGGTATGTTAATGTGAAGCATTTTAAATACCTCCAAAAAGTTTAAATATATGTAGGCCACTCCTAATTTTTCTCACTCTTTTCTTGTTGAGCCTTAATGTCATCTTCATTAGGCCACTCATTTCATAGACCACAGCTTACTCATCTGCCCTTTTTATTTTGATCTCCTCCTAGCCTACAAGATCGTCCAACTATCTTTGACTCCTTAGAGAGATAGCCTTGATAGCTCCTTAAATTTTTTCCTACTATCATTTTGGGAGAAATATTGGCTGATGGTCGAGAGTTGTTAGGAAATTTGTTCATTCTAAAGATTGATGTTTTTGTATAACTATTCCTATCTCTAAATTTGGGCATCAAGCCATTGAAGTGTGGCCTTAGTGTGGGCTATGAACTTTATGGTGGTAGCCATCAGCTATGCTAAGGCCTCTTTTAGTGATGATTCTTCTATCTTTTGTTGTTACAGGCTTGGTTGTGAAATGAAACTAGGTGGCTAGCTTTCTCCATGCTAGTGGAAGCCAGATATTTGTTGGTAGCCAACTAGTTGCCACCCTACTTGTGTATCCTTCAAGACAAAATTTGGGTGACTCCTCCACCAATGATTATATATATTAGAATAAGGATTATCGAATTTTTGATTCCTCATAAAATTTACCTACTTGTCATAAGGTTTTGTAAAAGGTTTAATGGTCTAGTATTCAGTGTTGTTGTGACCCCCTCCATAGTAATAACTATAGAAGACATGGATATGCAGTATGGGTGCTATAAGATTATTGAGTTATTTTTTCAATGAAGCAACATGAGTACTGATAGATATAATGGAATCTATTTTCTATGGTATAGTCATGAGCTTTTCAACATGAGTCCTTCCATTGGCCATTAGTAGTTATTTCATGGCCATCTCTCTTGTAGGTAATATTTATCCTCTCGCCTTACTCATAAAAATGTTTCTAGATGCAGCTTTAATCATTATCTTTGTTGGCTCTACTAGTTCATTTTAGGATGTATGAACTTACATCCACTTGGGGAAGCCATGACATGAGCATCTCCTCAACACTTTCTTGAACCTCTACCATGCATCATATAATGTTTCACTTTCAATGTACATGAAGTTAAATTTTTATTTTAATTATTTTAGTATTTATAGGTGGAAAACACTTGGAAAAGAACTTCTATGCAAGGTCGTATAACAAGTGATGGAGTCACCTGACAGTAAATTAAGCCAACTCTTAACTCTATCCCTCAATGATAATGGAAATAACCTTCATTTGATGGCATCATTAGAAACTCCATTGTATTAGAAAGTATCACATATCTCTAGAAAGTTTATAATGTTAGCATTAGGATCTTTAGTAGTAAGGCCCTCAAATTAGGAGCTTTGGATCATTTAGAGTGTGAGTCTTGATCTCAAAGTTATTAGCCTACACTCTTAGCATGATGATGGCCTTATGGATGACATGCACACCAAGAAGGGCACAGTCTTGAGTGCCTTCGCCCTATAGTCTTATCTCCTCATTCTCCAATTTATCGATTGCTTTTGTTATTGTCTAGTCTACTTTTCCTCTTTCCCGAAGTGTTCTTAGCAAAGTTCTTTAGATTTTAAATCATTGAGAAGTAGTGGTTCACCACCAGGCCTATGCAACCTTTAGATCTTTAGATCATCAATCTATAAAATAGTTTTAATAAAAAAAAAAAAGAAATAAAAGTGAGCAAAATAAAGAAAAATATAAAAAGTATTTGAAGTAACATAAATAAACTTTATATTAATATTGGTATTCTAATCCCCAACAATGGAACCAAAACATTAGTGCATTTTATGGTAAACTAGACATGTAAGAGTACACAATTATGTCAAAGTAATAAAGTACATAAAGTATCATTCTCATAAGAATTAAATAGCAAGTACTAAAATTTGGTTGATTTATTATTATTTTGATGATAAAAAAAGGGTGTGATGCTAAAATAAAAATTAAAATTATGTCTAAATCTACCAACAAGACTAACTAACTAATAATGGCAATAATTTATAGGGGTGATCTTTATGAATAAGTCTAGGAATTGGGTTTCATTAATGTTGATTTGTGTAGTTAAGGTTTTAACAAAGTTAGGAGTTAATGTTCATAGAAGTTTTATCAAAGTGACCACTATTTTTCACTCTAAAACCTAGGGTTCTAATTTTTCTTGCATAGCTTACTTACTTATCAATGATAAATTTAATTAAAGAGAAGTCTATTAATGTTCTTTGGTGTTAAGAGGCTATGGGGTGAAAGAGCAGAGCAACCAAGTAGAAAAAATAAATTATAAAAAAGTCAAGAAAGGAGTCACCAATATTTTTACACGGCTCGGCCAAACACAAAATGGTCTACATCCATGCCTAGTCACCCTGACTAGGAATGCACTAAAAAAATAAGATTACAACTGATCCACGTACTTTCCTACATCAAGCAAATATAACCCCAACTCCATACATTTCACCCCAAATAAGTTCAAAAAATAAGAAAAAATATAATTTCAATATCTAATTCTCAAGTTTAAAAATAATTTTGCACTCAAGTCCACTAAATAATATTAAGACAAATAAGAAAAGTGCTCAAGCCAATATTATATGTTTAAATGAATTTGAAAGTATGCAATAAACAAATCAAGTTTAACCAAATGCAAGATTTAAAATAATTTTATAAAAGGTTGCATAAAGTGAAAGAATAATGATTTTTGAACATATGAAAACAAAAAAAACAATCTTTGCAAAATACTTATAGAAATGATTTCAATTCAATCAAATAAAAAGGAAGTTTTTCAAATCACTTGAAAGAAGAATGAAAAGAGCTAAATACAAAACTTCAATAATGAAGCACATAAATCTTTTCATTCAAATCAAACCAATGAAAACCAAAGTTTCAAAAGAACAAAGTAATATGAATACTCTTATTTAAGTCCTTGTATGTGTAGGAAATGACATCAATGACATGATGTAAACTTTTCAAGGCTTGAAAGAAGCTTGAAAGATGTTGAAGAAGATCTCCACTTGAAAGTTGTTGAAGAAAAAGTATAGGAGATGATCTTAAACACTTTCTTCAAAGAAACCTTATACAAGGTTTTGGCTAAGGTGGAAGCAATCAAGAGAAGAGAACTTTAGCACTTTGAATCCAAGAGTAGCTCCAAGAATTTAAATAGCAAGGGTTCAGCCTAGGTGGAGAGCTAAGAAGAAATTAAGTTAGGAGAACACCTCTTTAAATAGACTTTAGGTAAAGTGAATTTCAACTAAAGCAAGAGAGAAAAAGAACAAAATAGAGAGAGAGAGAGAGAGAGAGAGAGAGAGAGAGAAAATGAAAGTATTTGATTTTGAATAATTGAGAACAACATAATTTTGAAAAAAAAATCAAATTTGAATAATTGGTTAGACAAATAAGAAAGAGGGAGGAGGAGTATATATATATATATATATATACATATATATATATATATATATATATATATATATATATATATATATATAGAGAGAGAGAGAGAAGAGAGAGAGAGAGAGAGAGAGAGAGAGAGAGAGAGAGATGGAAAGGTAACCTAAGTTAATTAAGAAATTGCATGATAAATTAATCTATGTAAAACTTCAGCCAAGGTATAGAAGTATGAGGAAAGAAAATAGGAGAGAAGATTAAGACAAGGCTTTGAAATTTAAAGAATTAAAAATGTGCCAATAAAATTTGAATAAATTTAAATCTAATTGGTGTGGCTGGTCAAGCAAGAGTGGTGGAAATATTTTGAATGTAATTAGCCTAAATAAACTCTCCATAATTAATTAAGAGATTAATTTAGAAAGTGATTCAAAATAATTTAAATTTGAGTCAACATTTGGATTTCAAAAAATGCTACAAAACTTTATTGTAGTCAGTCTAACCTATAACCCATCAATGTATTTTATCCACCATTAGTCCCTTTTCCAACTTTTTATTCCCAATGAACTTCCTAATTGAAAATGATTGCCAATCAATTCAATGGTTGATAAAGCTTAGAAAAAATATCTTCTAATTGATAAAAATAAAAGTCCAAACATTTATTAAAATTAAAACAAACATACATACAATATGCTACACCCAGCCAACCCCTATAATAAAAAGTTTAGTTCATGATGAAAGACTAGAATAACTTGAATAATCCATTCATGAACATTATTATACTAATAGATAGATAGAAGGAAAGATAAAACTCACATAGAGAATATCAAGAACATCTTCCTATTTGCCTTAAGTCCTTATCCTTAAGATCTCGTTAACAACCTCTTCAAAAAGCTTGAAGAAGACTCCCAAAAAATGTTTTCTTGGACACCTCAAAGACTTGAGTAAACCATTAGAAATATGGTTGAGAAGTCCTTCAATTCATTCATAAATTTTCTTAAATAGGGATACTCTAAATCTCCTTAAAAAAGTAAGTGTTTTATGATATCTAAGATAATTCGTAGCATCCGCAAGGTTGGTGTCTAGGCACCAGGGTTGGGTTCCTAGGCATCATGTTTTCTATCTTGCATGAGCTAGAAATTATGGATTTTATGCTTGGGAGTCATTATTATGGGCCTAGGCGTTGAGTTCTTTATATTGAACTACACCTGGGATATGGGACTAATGCTAAGGTGCTACAAGTAGATGCTTAGGCATGGGAATCTATGTATTGATACTACAGTTTGGTGCTTAAGGTGCCAAACTGGGTGATGAAGTGCTTGAATAAACTTTAAGCATCAAATGTTTCCTATAACATGTTATTCACTTCAAAATCTACTTTAGAAATATCTCCACATTATGTTGTGTAAATAATATGAATTATATTGTTCATTGTGGTCATGCAAAAGTTTAAACTTTCATACATAGAAACAAATGGTAAATTCAAAGTTATGGTAGAAAAAATCATGAAAATGTTATGTCTATCACCCAATCTAAATATATTATTTAATGTTGTACACCACCAAAGATTTAACAACAACCATATCTAATTCAATTTAAGTTACGTCAACTTCAGGGATGAAGAAGAGAAATAAAAATTAGATGATTAACCTTGGAAGATGATGATATCAAGGGAATCCTAGTAAAGAGTATCATGAGGGGAGCCTCCTTGAGTCTCATCCAATATGCAATATAGATGACTCACAAAGTAGATGAAAAATGAAGTGTTTTAGGATCCTTATGTAAATGTACACAAGAATCTAATTTTTTTTAAAGGATGTCCCTAGTGAGACAAATCTTAAGAAAATTTTTACAAGCAATAAGATTGAACAACATTAAGGATTTTACAACAACATTATTTAAAAAATGGTGAATTAAACTCTCCTTTGAGAGGGAACCAAGATGTGATAAGGTTAAACACCCTCATAACTTACAACCTTTCATTGAAAGATAGAATTAATGTTATTAAAGGAAAATCACTCTTAGGAATGATTTTCAAATGCCATGAAATGGTTCATGAAATTATGTCCTAAAATAAATGACTTTTTACAAATTGGAATCATTTCCTTTCCTCCTTTATTTAGGTGAGAATTGATGATTTTTCAAATTTCTTAATATAACATTTTCATGTCATTCTTTAGGGAGATGAAATGAACTTTTGTAAAAGAAGTTGCATGTGTATTGCCAACTTATTTCCTCATTTATATGAATTGAAAGATGTAATCATAAAATCATTTCTATGAAGTGAAGGTGTTATATCCTATAATACTACTATTGTTGTTCTTTATTTAGAGGAATAGGAAAAATGTAATCACATATTTGTGATTTAAGGCAGTATAATGTCCCAAATTATATTTTTTGGTCTATCATAAATAATATTTATTATAACAATTTTAAGGAATATCCTTTAAATATGGATTAAATGTTGAAACCTAGAAAGTTTTAAAATATGTTCACAAATATAAATACCAACACATAATTATAGAGTGTTAGTGCTCCAGATGTTATTTAATATATAAATAAACAATTTTTTCAAGTAAAAAACTATTTTAATTGATGATAAAAAAAGGATAGTACAATCATTGACATCTGATCAGAAGAGAAGAAAAAGCAAATAAGCAATAAGGTAGTAAAAAAAGGTAATGGTAAGGTTGTTACTTCATTAATGTGAGGTAAGTCAAGAAAATCCCCTTTGAGAGCTTGAAGTATGAAAGGTATGGGCTAGTGGAAAAAAAGTGGCTTGTTGGATCAAGGACCCAAGTCTTGCTAATTGGTTAGCTAAGTTAGTTTCCTTCTCTATAGATGTGACTGACATTATAATAATAATTGTAGTAGAAATTTTATTCTCGTAAGGGTACAAGTAATGAACCAAGGGTAGTTTTCACCATTTAATATTTTACAAAGTGTAAGTGAGTCAGTTTCAATCCATATTTGTCTAAAAGAAAGAGAAGCTGCAATTCTCAGTGCTATAAGACAAGCCTTTACTTCAGTATGAAGTGCATTTGTTGCATAACATGGAATAGAGAATATGAAGATGCAATGGCCTTTATTGTTTCTGAATACCCCACCAAGGCCTGAATTTATGTAATCACTTTTGAAGCTACCATCAATGTTGATTTTGATGTTGTCATCTTTTGGTTTGATCCATCAAATGAGGGGTGAAGAGGACCGCTTAGTATAGCTGGATGTTGTTGAGGAGTCTCTCCAAAGGTTTGCTCTTAATTTGCCAATATATTTTTTATTTAGGAGTATATCCAGAGTTTCCACCCACTATTCATCATGCTTGAGGGAGTTTCTCACCATTCATATAAACCAAAAGACAATAAGAGGGATAATGTAAATAAAATTATCTTTGCTTTTATTGAAAGGGGATAGGATGCCAGGCTTTCAAATAGCTAGAGATGGATTCCTCTTATGGTTTGGCAACTTGAAACATAGAAAACATTGTAGCCCAAACTTGTTTAGTAATGTGACAAGTGAAGAACACATGCTTCTTAATTATGACACAAAGGAACATATAGATGGGACTTTTAATCTTGTAAGTTTTAGAATAACATCAATGGGGATCAATTTGTGCCAAAGCCTCCAACATAGAAATGACATTAAAGGAAGGTTTAATTGCAGCACTCCAAAGTGTGGGTTTCCATCAAGTACATGTGATGGACTAATCTAATTTTTTAAAGATGATCTTGATGCTGAGAGAATTTTATTGGAACATTTCAATATTAGATTATCCTTGTGCTATAAAGATGGGGGGATATTAATAACTTATTTTAGAATGTCCTCAATGAAAAATTCACTGAGTTTAGAAATGTTTCATGAGCCTTCATTCCATAAATTAGATACTGTAACCATGCCTAATATAGGTTGTGTAGTATAATTGGTCATCAGGATACCAATGATCCCTATTAAAATCTAGATTACCATGTCTCAGGTTCCAAAAGATCATATTTTCAATTAACTCTAAGTTTCAATAAGATTTTCCAATGTTGAAAATTAGTTGTTCTTGGCTGCACCATGGTTGGGAGTTTCTAATAATACTTAATTAATAAGAATTGAACCCAAAGTGAGTCATTTTGCCAAAACTTGATCCAAAGTTTCATTTGGTTTGCATGGATAGATTTTATAAGAGCTCAGAATACCAAACCTTCTGCCCATTTATGCTTACAAACTTTTTTCCAACACCCAATGTATAAATTTATTTGCCTACTCCAAAGGAATTTGTTGAACATTCCTTCAATTTGGGTTGTAGCTTAATAGGCATCATCATGGTTTGGAGTGAGTCAAGAGGAATGGAATTGAAAATGCTTTATAAAAGAGTGATTCTTCCACCTATCAAATGCTTTGTAAGCATTGTAGTATTTGTGTTTCCATCTCCCTCCATTAGATTGAGTATGGCAGCTTTCTGTGATAAAAAGTCTTCTTCCATGGTGATCAAGTTCTAAAGCGATATCCTAACTTGATTTAAGTTGGTTTTAGAATCCAAGGATGAATTGTTGATGCACATGCTTTTAAGCAAAGAAACTTTTTTTGCATTGGCTTCAACTTATTGGTGAGTGTTTCCAAAAACCCCCAATTCCATTTCCTAAGGCTAGTAGTAAGATTCTTATGCAATTTCCATAGTCTAAACTAAGGTTCAGTTGTTCTGGATTTCCTTGCATCTTGGAGGTAACTGATGAAGAGATCATGTTTGGTCCACATGCTTGAAAATTTGAAAGGTGTTTTTAGAAGGTTTAGGGACAAAATCCATAGATAAAAGGAGAGGGGCATGGTCAGAGTAAGTTCTATTCAAGTAGCTAACTACTGAATGTTTGAAACTGTCAAACTAATTAACATTCAGCATGATTTTGTCTAGTCTTTCAAAGACTCTACTTCTATTCCAAGTGTATGGGGAGCCTGTAAATTCAAGGTCAATTAAATGAGCTTCATCTATATAATTATTAAATTCTTTCATAATTTTTTCATTAGGCTTTCTACTGTCTTTTTCTCATTTGAATTTGTTATCATGTTGAAATCTCCCCCGATAAGTTGGATATATTAGCAGTTAAGGCTGATTTAAATTATCTTAGTCCAAAGGTCCTTTCTTGATTCTTTAGAGCAATAAGCATATATAATGGTTGCTTGAATGCTATTGTCACTGCAATTGATTTGGATATGGATGAATTTTGGATCATCAATGATGAGATCTATCTGAAATGGACTTTTCCATAAAAATAGAATTTTGTTGCTATAATTTTGGATTAAGGTAAATTTGGTGAATCTTATTTTAACTTACTCTATGTTATTGGTTGGATTAATAATTCCAAGATTGCAAAACCATGTAGGTTGTGAGTTCAGATTAAACTCTTGAGTCTATTAGAGGCATTAGAATTAGCAATGCCTTCTAATGCTCCAAATAATAAAGTTAGTCATGTTAGAGTACTTAGAACCCTTAGAGGCTCTAATAGTAACCCTATAGTCCCTATTGGCTAATATTCCAGTTGTAGAGACCAATGCTATAGTAGATGAAACAATTAGATTTATGTGCCTTAGTTCCCTTATTCTTTTATGCTTGCTCCTTTAGATTTCTATATAATCTAGTCCTCTTTTATGTCTTGTAGTATGTTGAAGTGTAAATGATAGTACTTTATTAGGTTGGGTATGTAGTAGCTAGGAAATTGAAACCCCTATGGTATAAAGTTGTATGTTATCAGGTTGTACCAATTCTAGTGGTGAGTGAAAGATAGTTTCTTTACCATGATGTCTAGTTTGTTGTTTTCTATCCACTTTTATGGTTTCTTGATTTTTGGGGCAATGCATTGGTATTTTATGAACTTTATTCTACCAATGTTGTTCTAGAATTTTTTGATCTGCATTTTATTCAAAGTGGTTAGTGTTGATATCTAATTCATTTGATGGGAAAGGGTGGATTAGCTACAATTTCATTTTCATTCCAACTGGTTTTGGCATTTTTTCTTAATTCAGGATTTGCAATGAAGCAATTTTCAAAATGTCCAAACATTATGCACTTAGGATAGTAGTGTGGTTTTTGTTATATTATTATAGGTTGTCAATAACCATTAGTTGGTGTGCTAATCCAAATTCTTTAGTATATGTTATTGTTATATCCATTTCTATGTTCAAGCAGCAGAGTCTAGTGAGATTGAATGTGGACAAATCAAGTTTGAGGGGTTTTCCATAGTTAGTAGCTAAGGAATACAAAATCTATTTATTAAAGAGGTGGAGTTTTAGATTTGTCAGTTTAATCCAAATGGGAACTATGGGTGGTTCTATGTTGTAATCAAAAGTGGGGGACCATTTGAGTATTTTCATAGGGACATTTTCAATTTGATAGAGTTTTTGGTGAAACTCATTGCATAGTCTTCCTCTTTTCTAACTCTACTAGCTATATGCATTCCATCAAGTTGCCCGACATTACAATCACCTAGAAGTTTTAGATCATCAAAATGATTTCATATTATGTCCATCTTGGGATGTTTGTAAGTAAATTTTCCAACTGAAGTGAACTTTATAAGTTCAGCCAGTTGAGTAGTTTCAGATTTAGTGAAGTAAATGGTAGGTTAACTGTTTTTATGGTTAGCTTTTTTTAGAAATTCATTGTCATTGCCTTCGCAAATTTGCCATGATAGGACTGACAAAAAAATGAGCATAATTGATGTATCATTGTGGTCAGAGGAAGGAGAGTTGGTAGAAAGAACATTGGCATATGATGGTTTTTCCAAGGGGAGAAACCAATGTAACAATAATTATGAACCCCTAAGAGAGTGGGAGGTGTCCCTAGAGGGAAAGTTGCATAGCTCTTTTGAAAAGAATTTTTACACTTTTTTCCCAACTTCTTTAGGTTGGATTATATATAAATTAAGCATCTTACAACTACATAGAAGCAATCACAACAACAATAGAAACCACTTAATCATCAAATGACTCATTAGTTGGAGCCACTAGAAGAGGCCCATCTTAAAGTACTAGCATGGCAAACTCTCTTCCTTTATCAACTAGGATGGAAGGTGCTTAAGAATAAGGAGTTATAGTAGAATTGACTAACATTGCTCTTTTTATAAGGTTCCTTCACTAATCTAGATATACTATTACCAACTTGCCCTAAGAATAGTCATGGTAGATATGACAAATGATGTGTCTAATTCCAAAGTATAATTCATCTATCAATGACACCTAAAATTAGGCTATGAATCTTCACCTTGACCTAGGAAATCACATCATCTTCTATTTATAATAAATATTCTTGATTAGTGTAAGTAGATAAGGTTCTTCTCTAGAAGTATATGATAATTTACAAAATAAATAGAAGGAGGGACTAAATCTAAAATAACTAGAGCGATCGTACCTACTAATTTGTATCTATCTCCAATGAAATCTCTACCAATATAATATAATGGATCATCATGCAACTACTATATAAAGTAATTGTTGGAATTTTTATGTTTTGGAACACCACGCAGATCTTGGAAGTACTTATTTTGGTAATTAAATATGTCATTAAGTGACAACCATATTATCTCAAAAGATAAACATATTTTCATATAATGGATTCATTTATTTAATAAGGACTCCTAAGGCTATTGGATCTTCGATGCATCAGAGATTTTTCACCTGAACTACATGGAGAAGCAGAATTGTTTATTTTGTTGCAGGGTTTGAGGTTCCCTATAAGGGCAAGCCCCTATACTTAATTACATCTTAAGAATTAAAGATCTAATCCTAAGAATACTCTCAATTAAAGAAATAAAATTTTATTTCTATGGATTTCAAAGCTTGTCTTAAGAGGATGGTATTTTAAAATTTCAATAGTGAATTCTCTCAAAGATAAAGAGTTCTTTTGGAGCCAATTGGGATTAAATAAGAAATGTCTATATATACTAAGATTCCCATTAGGCATTTCAACTAATCCTACCATTGGGCTTTATTATTTTGAGATTGAATTTAATAGATTTTAAATTTACATTTTCTTAGAAATCTAATACTTAGATTCTAGTAGTATAAGACTAGAAATGCCTAGAGTTTAATACTCATTCCTAGAAGGATGCTTCAAAACCAAAGTCTACAAGTGCTCTTAACATAAGTCAGAGCCTCAACCTATTTCAACTTTTTAGAATTATCGGCTCTCTCTCACTTAAGAAAATGAACTTATCCTTGACTCTTTTGGACTTATCACCCACCTAGAAGGGTCAACACCACCTAAGTGATTTTAAATTTATGAATTCAATCTTCATGCTATGCAAGATGGCTGAGTTGTTATATTTTAAAATGAATCTATGAACCTAAACTCACTTCCTAACCCTAAGATCATCTTAGGTATGATATGCACCTAAGTAATGCAATGAATTTTATTTTATTTTATATTTTGAATCACAATTCATTTAAGGCCTTGGGTATGTAATTTATGCTTACAATGATATGCAGGTAGAAGTAGTCATAGACTAAATTAGAAAAAGAAAACACACTTTCTTAAGATGGGTGGTCATCCTTAAAGGTCAGATTCTCCTCTACGTGTAATGTGATGCACAATTTAAGGAGTACAACTAATATACTATAATATTTTGTAAAATCTAATTATTTCTAGTTATTTTTAAGTTATTCCTAAGGCTTTAATTTATATGATGTTTTGAGTTTATTTATTATTATTTTCAAGGTGTTTAGATTTAGATTGGTAAAAAATTTAATTTTCCTAGGAGCCTAACATTCCAGGCATTTCATCATAGAACCACAGCATAGAAAGAAACCTAGAAAAGTAGATTGTTTCTATTGCATACTTAAAATAAATCAAATCAATTTAATTAAAATAGATTAATGCAATCAGGTACCACTCTACACCCTAGAAGAAAGAGAAAAATTGGCAATCGAGCTCTACCCTTATACATCCTGCCCTAAAACTAAAAGTTTGATCTATGGGGGTCTTCTACCAGGAGCGCCACCTTCTTTAGGGACCTCCACAGGTTTCACAGGGACCACTGAGATCATGCACTTGTAAGATTAGCTCATGCTATTCCTAGACCCCATAGATCCTAACATAATTTTATTATATTTAAAATTTCAAAAATAAATTCTTTAACTTTATAAAATAGACATTTGGAAATCCACCAGTTCTATTTGGAAACATATGAGCTTTGCATTAATTGCTTACCAAGTTCACCTATCCTATTGGGCTATGCTTTTAAGCATACCTAAAACTAAACAACATTTATATATTTTTACTACAACTGTCCCATTTTAGCACAACCCCTTACAAAAAATAGTATTAGGCTAAAAAAATGTCTTGCCATCCAGACTACCGGGCAAATAATCCTAGTCATCCAGTCTAAAATAATACACCACAAAATAAGAAAAATACTTCACATCACATCCTACAATACTACAAAACATTGATCTAACATAAGTCTGTGATCGGTGACCTAATAATCTAATGTGTGAAGAAAAATGAGCTTGTGTGGTATGACTTTACTAAGTATTTTAGGTTCAACTTTTGATTTGGTTTTCAAAGTTTGGTTTAATTTGATTTAAGGTTTTCACTTTTCATAACTTCACTTCATAGGTACATGTTATTATTAAACAACAAGTTTGAGGTATCAAGACCTCCTTCAGAGTAATAACCCTACAACCTCGAGTGTCCGTTTACCATATGTTTGCTAATTGTGAAAATTTTGTTTTCATTATTTTGATTTCTTTATTCTTAAAATTTGTTCAATTTCTCATTGGGTGGTTTCAATTTAAGTGATTTAATTGACTTATGATTTCATTTCTATTTCTAATTCCATTTTATGTTAAAGTGGAATTTAAGTTTTCAAGAATGAAGAATGAAATAAATTCCACTTTGGGTGGAACATATTTTATTCAACATCCTAAATCCTCATAAAATGAGATCTTCATTCTAAGGGTCAAACTAAGATCTTAAGTATCTTAATTAACCTCATTTGGATTCATGTGAGTGATTTATTTTAAATTGAGTTTGATTTATGTTTCACTTTTTCTCTTAAAATTAAAGCTTTATGAGGTTTGATTTATGATCTTAAATTAAAATTCAAAATTCTCCTTCAATTCTTAATTTATAGTCCAAGTTACCACAATTTAATTTGATTTTGGTTTACATTTTAAATTTGGTTTGATTCATTTATGTCTGATGTTACTTAATGATTTTTATAACTTATTTGATGGTATGCTTTTTTATTTAATTAAATTTTCATTTGATCTTATTTGTATTTATTTATTTATTTGATTTAGATTGATCTAATTTATTTCTTCCATAAATGTTTATGTTTATTAATTCTTATTAGCCTGAATATCTTAATTCTACCTTGGTTTTGATTTCACCATTTAAATGATCTATTATGTTTCAATTTCATGATTTATTCATTTATATATTCTTAATTAATCATTTAGGTTTACTTGATTTTAATTAATATTATTTAGACATTTCATTAATATTATGTTGGTGAATTTAAATAAGTTAACCTAATTAATTTAAAGTGATGATTTCATTCATTCATTTTATTAATGTTTATGTATATGAATTAGATAAGTTAACTCAATTAGTTTCAATTAATCTTTGGGAAGCCTTGATTTTATCAATTAAAAAATTCATTATCTTATGCTTTATAATTTCTTATTCAAATTAAGCATAATGTAACATTTTGTGCTAAAGTTTCATAACTTGGTTTATTTTATTAAGATTAAATTTTGTTTACTAATCATAACCTAGAAAGCCTATGGAATGAACTACCTTAGGGCTTCTAACTTAAATTTAAGCCAATTCAACTTATTTGATTAATTTGATCAATTACTTTTACTTATATTTAAGATTATGTTGTTTATTAACCCAAATATATTCAAAGGATTTAATGAATTCCTTATTTATGTATGAAATTTAGAGATTATTTATTTTACATTTCAACTAATTAATTGATTCATTTTGCATTTAATAAATTATTAACCTAGGGTTTGATTAATATTTTATATTCTTAATTATTTTATTAAACCATAAGTGTATGATTAATCAAATTCTATGACTTGAGAAGGTTGGAAAATTTTCCTTAAGTGTAATGATGTTAATAAAAGGGTTTAAATTGATTTTTATGAAATTTTATAATTTCTATAACTTTTGATTTATTATTTCAATTATATTGACCTTGAGATTTAAAATTCAACAACTTCAAATCGAGAGGTCATTTGACCTTGAAAGTTTTATGACAATTAGGGTTGTCTACCAATTTAAGTTCCCTAATGTGTCATCCTAATCAGATGTATAATTAATGACTAATAACGATTTTAATAATTATAATAAGACTTAACTTAAACTTATATTAGAAGGAATTAATTATGAGTTTTAATTTTCTTAAATTCTCCTCACGAAGATGCAACTATAGATGGTTTTTTTAATTTATGAAATTTGGTTGATTTATTATGATTTTTTAAAGTTTAGATTCATTAATTGATTTGGTCATTTTGGGGATTATAGGGTTTCAGTAAGTTTTAATGATGCATTTGAGTTAATTAAGTTTTATTATATTGATTCAAGTTGATTTTATAATTTTCCATGATTTTTCTAATTTAATATTAATTTATTGCATTAAATTAAGGTATATGGCTTGAAAATATTATATTTTAAGATTTACTTGCTAATAATTCATGAAAATTTATCTAAGGTAGGTTTTAACCTTAATTTCAATTTCCTAAAGTTTCAAATTAATTGGATTAATGGTTTGAGTTTAATTTGAGATTAATTATTTTCATTTAAACTCAAAATAACCCATAATACCCAATAAAAATTGGGGATTTTGGGTTTAATAGATTCTCCTCACTAAGATGAATCATAGAGCCCTTATTTACATTTTTTTATTAAATATTTTATTTTTTTTATGATTTTTTAACGTTTTAGGTATTTTAAACCATTTTTAAAATTAAGAAAATCCAAGATTTTCATTTTAAATGGTTGGTGCCATGTGGCGTTGAAAAACTGATGGCCACACAAGATGATTTACAATCGTTCGATCTAAGACGATTGCGATTTCACCCATAAATCCTAAATTAGATTTAATCATATGTTTGATTAGATCTCGACCATCCATTCCTAACAGAAGGAATGAATGGTGGAGATTGCACCTTCTTTATCGATGACAAGAACCAAGCGTCGCCCATTAATTTCAAGTGATTTATGATAATCTAGTAGAATTACTTGATTTCATGTGCAAATCTACCAAGAATGCATTTAGAACACATTTATATGGCTTTATCTTACTTGAGATCAAGTTCATTTCAAACATGACCAAAATTGAAAGCTTAAAGGGTCAATTTGAATCCATACCTGATCGACGGTGATCTCCGGTAGTGGGGATGATTCAAAAAGCTTTGTGGGGAATTAGCAAAGCTCTGGGAAGGTAGAATTGGATTCCTCCTCATGGATCAGTCTATAGGCCAAACTTCACTCTTTTCCAGTGGCATTGGTCAAACCCAGCTTGCCAGTTGCATGGGGATTGGGGGAAGGGTGAGCTCTTCTTTGTTTCACTTGATGAAGGTGATGGAAGGCTCAAATTTTCTTGAGATAAGCTCTCTCTCATTTTTCCATGGATGGATAAGAGCTTTAAAAAGGAGGGTGGTCAACCTTGTTAGCCATGGTGTTTGACACTCTTGGAGGCTAGTTCCAAGGGGTGGTCAATTGATTGAGTTCAATCCAAGGTAGCTAAGTTGAGGAATGGAGGTGAGCAAGTTGATTGGGGAAGAGGTTTGTCTCCATGCTTCTCTCTCTTTATCCACGAAATATTCCCCTTCTTGGATGGACTTGGACCCTTCAAATTCTCTTAATTTTGGCTACTAAATATTCTAAACTCATCTTAATTAGTTTGGATTCATTTTAATATGAGTAGTGTGTATTTGAGTTCAAATACCTACATTAGGTCCATTTGGGATTGATTTGATTTGAATTAAACTAAGTGTGATCAATGCTTAGTATCCAATGGTTTAAATTGATAATTAATTATTCAAATCATATTTAAGATGATTTATGAGTTCAACAAACTCATTTCAATTGGGTTTAGGGATAAATACCTTAGGTTAGTTCACTTAAGCATTTGTTCTTCTAAGTTTAACTTGATTTGTTCCATTTGATAGATTGGATTTAGATTTGGGCTTTGATTATGTTTATTCAAGTATTTAAGATGATTTGGATTAATAAATTTCATTTCATGTGAAGCAATTTTTAAATTTAAACTCATTTTGACTCATGTTGCATTTAATAGGTCAACATGGGTTTGATTAGGTCAAATGATCAAATTGATCTACTTAATCCCTATTTTTTCTCACATTATGTTTCAAGGTGATCTTCAAATAAATTTGGATAATTAATTTGAATTAATTTCAATTTAATTTGAGTTTTAGTCCAATAAGATCCATTTAGGCTTATGTAGATCAAATGATCTAATAAGCCCATTTAAGGCTTGATTAGATTTAGATTCATTTAATTCATGTTTAAACATGCTTATATAATGATTTAAACTTTTGGAATGATTCAATTTGGTCAAATTATAATGGCTTGACCTTTGACTTGGTGGGAGCAACATAAGTCAACCCTATGTTCAATGGTTAACTTTCATTTGGCTTTCATTTGGAATTGACTCTATTCATATTCATGTAATGAATTTCGTGCTTTCAATTTAATATAATTTAAATTTATTTGAATTTCCTTAGGATCAAGTGATGTTGAGCTTAAGTAAGGCAGTTGGGTTAGCTATCCCAATTACCTTAGTCTAAGTTCAGATTTAATTTTCAATTGGAGTGTGTTCATGTTAACTATTTGTTTAGATTTGGGCTAAGTTTGGATCCACCTAATCTAATTAGGTTTGGTCAAACCCTAAGAGAATTTACTAAGCATAGTGATCTAAATGCTTAAGTTAGAAGGCTCCTAATCTAAGATTAGGTGTCTTAATTCCTAGTTTTATAAATGATGTTAATCTCATCCAAAAATAAGGTCAACAGTAACAAAACCAACTAAGTTTGTCTTAAAGAGGCTCTAGCTTAAGTGACTAGTTATTGTATTAAATGAAAATCATTGGACACTTATTTTCTTGAAAGAAAGTGGTCAAGTAGCAAAGATTTATTATTATATTAGAATTAACAAACAACTTATATAAGATGATTTTCCACTTAAATTCTATAAAAATTCAAAAAATTTAACAATAATCCCTTATTATAATATGGCTTTTATTAGGGTAATAGGTGAATTGCATTATTTTCTAAAAGGAAATATGCTCTTTCTTCAATTACTACTTCAACTATAAATGGTTCCTCCCATAAAGTTTCAAATTTTCCACCTAGTTATCGATGTGTAATAATGGACCTTTTCCAATACTAATACTAAATCTTCAATAGTGAAAGTCTCATGTTTAACAAGTTTATCATGTACTCATATTTTTCAAGCACAATATAAATCAATTCTTTATTAGTATTGTAGTCAAAGTTCATCTAAATTTCCAACTCTTCTAATCAAAGTCAAATATTTTGTTGGTCATTAAACTTTTTAACAATAGTTATACACAATGTTTGTAATTCAACTTCAAAAGGAAGAACTACCTTAAACACAAAACTTTAATGCAAACAACATTACTTGTGTAGGGGTGTGGTATGTAGTTCTATAAACCCATAAAGCTTCTAATAATTTATCATGTCATTCTCATTTATTGGCAAACAAGGTTTTCTTTAATTGGTTCACCAAAGCCTTATTGAAAGATTTTTTCAAATCATTAACACTCATCTAATAAATATTTATATAATGTTAATCAATGTTATGATAACAAGAAAATGTGTTTATTTTAGTACTTGTATAAACTATACCATTATCAAATAAGATATGACAAGGTACACAAAATGGTAGATTATGCGATCTCAAAAAAAATTGTTATACATTATCTGTCTTAACTTCTTTTTAAGGAATGGCTTCTACTCACTTTAAGAAAAAAAATTAGTTGCAACAAATACAAATCTATGACCTTTAGAAGTATATGGTTCTATTGGTCTAATTATATATGTTCCCCAACATTCAACAAGCTAGGAGGCAATAGTTAGGTGTAGGACATTAGGGGACATGTGATGCTCTAGACCATGAATTTAGCATTAATTACATTTTCTAATAAAGTTCATGAAATCTTGGGTTATATTGGGCTAATAATAACCTAGTCTATTAATCTTAAGTTTTCTCAAACTAACTTGATGGGATCCACTCAAACTCCATGAATCTCATCACCTTTTGTTCTTCATTATCTAGACATCAAAGCCACAATTGGTCAATGGATTGCTAGAATAAAATATAATTTATAAGTCTAAAGATAATGCTCTCTTCTAAATTTTAGAGGCTAACTAGGGTCTTCAATAAGATTTTTTTTAGAAGATAATCAATAAATATTTATCTTTCATCTTTTTTCACTTTGAGGTAGATGAGCTCAAAATAGTTTGACTCTTTTAGTAAATCTTCATCTAGATAGGTTGGAATAAAATATGTTAATTTTCAATCATGATATGAGAACTCTTCATATGGACTGGATAATTCTTTGACTAGTCATGCTAAAGCATCCACTCAATAATTTTGACAATAGGGAATTCTAATTAGAGTTGCACTCAGGATGTTTTCAAGTAGTGACATTACCTTATGGTGATAAGCATATTAATCAAGCTATGAAGCTTTATATAAGTTAGATACTTTATAAATAATCAGTTGAAAATCACCATAAATTTTAATTCTTTTAATACCATCAAAATAATTAATTTAAGACTAACAATTAAATGTTTATTTTCTTCTTCATTGTTTATAAAAGAATAAATAAAATTATATAAGTACCTTATGAGTCCTCATTTGTTGTACACAAAAATTAATTTAAACCCGACATTCACTTCATAGATTTTATTATAATCCACCTTGATGGTTGAAGCTCCATCAAAATATAATTTTCATTCTTTCTTTTAAAAGACAAATTTACTCATCTAGAAAATCACCATTTTATGAAGAATTATCAGAAATTGGATGACTGCTAGAAAATCAGCTAGGGCTTGACCTTTTACCACTTTCTAAGGACCATACATAATATTAAATTGCAAGAAAAAAACATTTCCTATCAAGCCAACTTTTGCAAATAATGTATGTCAAGTCATTAAGTATTATAGAAGGATTAATCAAGAGATTAAAGTTATTTTATGAGACAAGATGTAATGTTTTAACTTTTAGCTATGATGATTCAATACTTTTTTAGATGAAAATTTATTTCAATTGAAATAAATTAATGATTGAGATAATATGATGTTAAAATTAGTTGCAAAATATTTTATGTCTTTTGAATGAAAAAAGTAACAAAGCAAAAAATAAGTATAAAAAAATAAAGATGGAGGAGGCACAAATATTTTTACATGGTTTAGTCAAACCCAAAAATTGGCTTGCATCCATATCTAACCACCTTGGCTAAGAACTCACTAAATATCATAAAATTACAAAAAAATCACATGTACTCTCCTATATCGAACAAGTATAATCTCAAATCACATACTTTTCTACACTAGGTAAGTACAACCCTGAATAACATACTCTCATACAATAGACAAGTGCAACTCTAACAACTTAAAAGTAATAAAGAAAAATAAAAAAAATACAATACTTCAAGTTAAACTTTAAAATTTTAAAAAGATTTTTTCTCTCAACCCTAACTAAGCTAAAATGAAAAATTAGAGAAGGATAATAAAATATTTTTATTCTTTTTAAAATTATAAATACCATAGCATAAATTTTAACAAGAACTTGAAGTAAAGAACATAAACAAAATTCAATCTTAAAAACACCTGTAAAAATATGGTATACAAAAGCCTTTGAAATGAAACCTTTAAGATGTAACTTTAGAAATCCAAAACAATTCTATTATACATAAGCCATGATGATTTGTAAGATTTAAGACACTTGAAAGAAGAATGATTAAGGATAAAAAATACTAAGGAAAATAAATCAAAATTTTATTTTAACAAGAAAAGTTAAAATCATTAAGCACACTTAACTTGAAATTGAAATGATCCTACTCAAGCCACTTAAAGGAAATGTAGAGATGCAAGATTAGACTTGAATGGTTCTCCTCCAAAGCAAGGAGAAGGCTTGAAGAAGATATTGAATCTCCTCTTGAGAAATCTTGAAATGAAGGAGAGTGAGGAGATAAAGATTTTAACATTTGAATGAAGAAGCACTTGAAATAATTTTGCAAGAGGCTCAAGAGTGTAGCATGATGTAAATGCATGTCGTTAAATTAAGATATGCAAGAAGTGGGCTCGACCAAGCATGCAAATAATAAAAGGAAAACTCAAGAGAAAATTTTAAATGGAAATAGATTAAATCAAATTAAAAAAAATCAAACATGTTGATTTGAATTTGAATCAAATCAAATTAAATTTGATGTGGCTAGCTAAAGTTTAAAGAGAGATGAGATATTAAATGCAAATCTTTTAATTAAATAATTATTAATCAATTAATAGAGAAATTCAAGAATAAACTTGAATTTAATTCAAAATAAATAATTCCATTAAGTTGGGCTAGAAGCATGGGATCAATCAATAATTAATTCAAAGCAATCATATAATCACATAGGGAAATAAATTAAGAAGTGTTCTGAATTTTAAATAAAAATTAATTTGAATTTTGAAAAGAGAGGGGGCTAGCCATAAGGAGTTTCTAAAAATAAATGTATAAATAAGAAAACATTTTAACTTTAAGCAAATTTGATTTTTAACTTGAATTAATTTAAATTAATTAAAAATAAAAACAAAATAAATGTGGGCTAGTCAAATATTGCAATGAATAGAGAAACTATTTTTAGAAATAAATTTTTGAAAAATTTTAATTTTAATTTTCAAAATAATTTGAATTTAAAAATTTTTTTAAATAAAAATCAATAATTAAATAATTAAATTAATTAAATTAAAAATAATATGAATTAAAATCAAGCAAAATTTTTCCATGCATGGTGTGCCTTGAAAATTAAATTAAAAAATTGATATGAGAGAGAAAAAGAATGATTAGGATACCAAAATGGATAATTTGAATAATTAATAGAATATTTCATGTCACATGTTTAAAATACATGGATAATTTAATAATAAAGTATATATATTTTCTTTAATGTAACATTAAATGATAAAAAAACTAAGTTTAGGATGCAATGGATAAGATTTTAAATAATGTATTATACATTATTTAAAAAAGATACTTTTCTAATTTAAAAAAAATAATCTAAATTAAATTTATCAAAAATATTCTAAAAATTAAATGGTTGATCATTTCTTTCCAAAGAAGGGGTCTAATTCAAAATTTCTTTTAGATTAATTCTATTCATCATATAGCAACTAGTAATCATAGTTTCAATCTAAAAATATTTTATCATTTTATAATCATCCATCATAACTTTACTCAATTCAATTAAAATTTTATTCTTTCTTCCAACAACTCCATTCTATTTGAGAGTTACAAGAGCAAAACACTTAAGACTAATACCATATTCATCACAAAAATCTTAAGATAATTTATTTTTAAATTCACCTCCATGATCAATTTGAATCTTACTAATCAAATATCCTTGATCTCTTTTAATGAATTTACCACTTCATTTGCATCATTCTTATGTTCTCAAAACATCACTCATGTTAATCTAAAGAAATCATTTACAATCACAAAACTATAAAAATTATCGCCTGAACTAGTAGCATTAAAAAAATAAATTAAATCCTGCAAAGTTCTAATGGTATAGATGTGAAAATATTTTTTATTTTAAAAGACTACCTAGAATGCTTACCATGAATAAATGAATCATAAACATAATCACAATGAAAATTTATTTTAGGAGCCATCAACTAAATCAAATTTAGCAATCTTATTAAATGCATGGATGTTTATATGACATAATTTTTGTGTTCTAACAAAACATCATTAGAAGTGCTTTTAAAATAAAGTAAATTTAAATTTACACCATGTCAATTTTTCAAATCAATCAAGTAACAATTTTGTATCTATGGCCAATTTGCAAAACATTCTCTTTATCTCTAATAACACCACATGATGCATGAACTTCTACATTGAAACTTTTATCACAAAGTTGGCTAATAGATATCAAATTGTGCTTTAAACCGTCAACGAAATACTTTATCTAAACTGATAGAATTCTTACTTATGGATCCAATGCTGATGATTTTGTCTATGGTATTTTTTTTCATAAATTACAAATCCATCGTCACATGACTCTAAAGTAGTAAGTTTTTTACTTTATCACTAGTCATATGTCTTAAACTCCCACTATCCAAGTAACACATGTCTTCTTTGATTTTGCTTTTAAGGCATTCCCATAAAGAGAAAATTATAGGTTAACTTTTAGTACCCAAATATGTTTGGTCCACATTCTATGAAGAGCTATATGAGTTATGTTGTGTAGTTTATGCTTTATTTACAACTTTTGGCAACCAAAGGAATGTAGATTTTGATAATGCTTATGATCTACAAGCATGAAAGAAAATGATACATGACATTGTCTATTACAAAAATTGCACCAAACATTGGTCTATTTAAATGATTGAGATGCATGAAATGTTATAACTCTACTAGATGATGCATGAGTACGTAAACTAAGGCATAAATTCAATCTTACATTTAACAAAGCATTTTCTCCTTTTAGTTTTTCTATATGTAATGATTGTTCAACCAATACTTGTTTTTAATTTTTAACTCATTACATTCATCTTTTATAGAGAAGAAACATGTAAATCTAAACTTTTTTTTTCCAAAGCATTATACTTTCTTTTTAGCATTTTATATTCAACAAGTAATTTATTAAAAGCATCATAAAATTTCTCATAATATACCTCAATGGAGAAATCTCCATCTACCATAAGATATAGATTTTCCACCTATTCAAAAGTAGCACCAATGGATTCTTCTAAATCTAAATTTGCTCATAAAACCTTTTTGTTTCTTGTGTTGCTTCTTGTTCTTCTAGTTTTCTTCTTTTTGCCTCATTTTCTTTCTTGGGTTATAACTTGCCTGGAGAGGGCTTCCGGCTAAAATCACCTAAGAGCATTTTAAATTCATGATACTAAGTCTCATGAATGCAAGATGGTTAGGCTATTGCATTTTTTAGGAAAGGGATCTATGAACGTAGGCTCACTCCCTAATATCTAGAATCATGTAGGGTATGAAATGCATGTAACTAGCATACATTTTTTAGAGTTTTAAATATTTTGATTCAAGATTTATTTAAGGTCTTGGGTATGCATTTTTATGTCTAATTCCATGCTATTAGAAATGGTTATGGGCTAAATCAATAATAGAAGGCAGGCTTCCCCAAGAAGGTAGTCATCCTCATAAGTCTGATGCCCCCAAATCAAGGATTGGAGCAATATGATTTCATGGTTTCAAAACTTGATTGTTTCTAATTGATTTTATGTTTTTCCTAAGGCTTTAATTTAAATGAGATTTCAAATTTCTTTAGTTTTGCTTTAGTTATTTATATTTAAGTTGGGTATAAATTTTAATTTTCTCTATGAGCCTAATGTCCAGGCATTCATTCACAAGAAAGCACAACACAAAAAGAAACTTAGAAAAGTAAGTTGATTCTATTGCACAGCCAAAATAAATCAAGCCAATTTAATTTAAGAAATAGGCCAATGCAGTCAGGTACCGCTGTACACCCTAAAAGAAAGAGAAAATGGGAAGCCGAGCTTTGCCCTTATACAGCCCAGCCTAGAACAACAAGTCTAGATATATGGGTATTCTTTCCATGATAGTCTACTTCTTCAAGGACATCCATTGGGCTTCACAGGGGACCACTACACCTATCTTCTGATAGGGTTAGCTTCTGCTAATCCTAGACCCCATAGATCCTAACCTAATTCTAAGCTCAAATTTATATTTTGATTTCAAAATTAATTATAAGCCCAGCAAAATAAATGTCCGTAAAATACAAATATCACACACCAATTATACTTCACAAACATACGAGCTTAGCATTAGCTGCTTTCCAAGCCCACTTATCTTATGGGCTATGCTTATGGACTTAAGCATACCTACAAGAAAATAGCATTTTTAATTTTTATTTATGATAGCAGTCCTTTCTAGCATAGTCCTTTGCAAAAGATAATGTTAGATCTAAAAAGAACGTCCTATCATCTAGTCTAACAGGCAAACAATCCTAGACATGCAGTATAAAATAATACACCATAAAAACATGTTAAACATATCATATCACAACACATCATAAGGAATCATAAAGAATCACAGAACGGCCTAACCTAAGTCTAAGGTCTGTGACCTAATGATCTATTATGTGAAGAAAAGAGTTTGTGTGTTAAGACTTTACTAGGCCTTTTTAGTTTAAGTTTCAATTTGGAGTTTTTGAGTTTGTTTAAGTTTTACATTTGGGTGGTTTCAATTCAAATGGTTTAGTGATTTGTCTTCATTTTCATTGCATTTTATTTGGTTAAAGTAAAGTTTAAATTTTCAAGAATGAAGAGTAGAATGAATTCTACTTTTGGATGGAATATATTCTATTCTACATACTAACTCCTAATGAAATGAAATCTTCATCCTAAGATGAAGATCCATCCCAAATGTCTAACTAAGATCCTTAAGTATCTTAATTAATCCTTTTGGTTTTATTTATTTTGTTTGAACTTGGATTGATTCTTTTCTTTGGAAATTTAATTTTGTTTTTATTTTATTTTAATTTGATTTGATCGAATTATTTCATTTGATTTTATTTGAATTGGTTCATTTGAATTAATTTGTTTATTTCATTTGTTTCATTTAGTTTTGTTTGAATTAGTTCATTTGGTTTACATTAATGTTTTAGATTAAGTTATATTAATTTCATTTAATTTAGTTTAGGTTAACCTAAGGAACTTAGGTTAAGGTTTGCATTCATTCTTAGATTGGTGTTTAATTGTATGTTTAAGTTTCATTAAGTGTTTGTGATTATGTTTTTATTAGCTTTGGATTAATTAAGCTTAATGTGCATTATTGATTTCATTAACCATTAAGCATGAAAATGATTATGTTCTTTGACTTAGGATGATGGAAAACCTTCTTAAGAGTTTCTGATGTTTGATTAAGATTAGTTCAAGTTGTTTCATGATTTAATGGAATTATGAATTTTATTAATTCATTATTTAATATGTATTAACCTAAAGATTTGGAAATTCAAGTATTCTTAATCCAGCGATCAATTGGATTTGAAATTTTTATAGAAAGAAGGATTACATGCCAATTTCATGTTTCAAAAGTTTCATCTTGATTAGATTCATAATTAGGATGTAATTAAGGTATTAATAATTTCATTAAAACCCAAATTAGGCCTAATTTAATGCAAATCATTTAGAGGTTTCATTTTCCTTTGATTCCTCTCTAAAGGTGTTTCCAAAGAGGGTTTATTCATAATTTTTAGATATTTGGTTGATTTATTATGATTTAATAAATTCTAGTTAATTATTTAAATTATTTTATTCATTTAATTGCTTAATTAAGTAATTTTGTTATTTATTAAGTTACAATGAGTTTCATTAGTGTTTTAATGTTCATTAAGTTGATTTAAGGTTATTTAATTCATTTTCATTAATTAATTCATTTTATATTAATTTATTTAATTAAAATTGAGGTTTAGGATTTCAAATTTTGTTTCACATGAATTACATTGCAATAATTCATGAAAATTTTTCCTAAGGTGTGTTTTAAGAACAATTTCAATTCCATAAAGTTTCACTTCAATTGAATTAATGGTTTGAGATTAATTAAGATTTAATTAATTTTAATTAAACCTAAATTAAGGCTAAATTACCCAAAATTAATCGAGGATTTTAATTTTAATGGATTTCTCTCATCAAGATAAATCCATAGAGCCCAAGTTTGCATTTTTTTAATTTTTTAGATTTACTTTTCTATGAATTTTTGTATTTTTAATTAACTTTTGAGGGGAATTAGCAGTTTTATAATGGCAGGCCAACGTGGCAGCTGCCGCCACATTGGGTGATGTGATTTGGCCATGTGGATCTCACGTGGCATCTGTGTCAAAAGAGGTGGAATGCGGGACAATTCTTGATAGTCCGATCGAAGATCGGATGGTCCCGATCAATTCTGTGGTTTTCATAAGAGATTAAATTGAACCGTCTAACTAAATCATGATTGTCCATTCTTAATAGATGGATCGGATGGTGAGGATTATATCTGCGATCGGCAAGAGACAAACACTATCCACCATTTTGTCAAATTTTAGCGATTGACAATGATTTTCATCATGATTTTGATTGCAAAATGATCAGTGATCGATTTGTAACCCATCCATATGATTTGATCTAGTTGGGGATCAAATTTATTTCAAAATGGACCAAAATCAATGGCTGGGAGTGAGGGAGCATACCTCAATTCCAGAGATCCCATGGGATTGACTCCATTAGTTTTATTTTGACTTGATGAAGGTGTGGGTGAAGTTTGACATCTTGCTTCCCATGGATTGATCCCTAAACCAACATCAACTCAATTTTTCAGCTCATCTCGATCATTTTTTGGCTCGCCGGTGGTGAGGGGTCAGGGTGGCAATTTGTTTGAGGTCGCCTCGACTTCTAGAATGTGTTGGCACCTTCAATTTGATGAGAAAACCTCTCCCTTGGATTTCACCATGAATGGAGTTGAGTTTTTGTCCATTCATCAGCATGCTAGCGGTGAGAGGCTGGGGGAAGGGTCCCCTCCTTCATCTCTTATTTTGGTGGACATTTTGGAATGAAAAGGGGAGAGAATAGGCTCTCCCTCCCCTTTTTTCATAGTTGGCTGATAGCTTGGTTTTGGGCCTTCTAGGTTGCCGAAATCTGGCCACCAGCGGTAGCAAGGTCGGCCAAGGAGGGGATCAATCCCCCTTGGCCTTGTGATCATGCTTGGATGATCATTGGGAAGAGAAGAAGGCAATCACCTCTGTTTTCCCTCTTGGATGAGCCATCCCCCTTCTTCTTCCTTTTTTTCTTCCATGGCCTCTCTCTTGGATGAAGCCAAATTCCCTTTGGCTTTTTGGCTTGATGGCCTTCAATTCAACCTTTGGAATTATTATTCCAAGAGGTGGTCAAAATCCATAACTACTCGGATAAATCCAACTCATTATCATGATGGAAAGAGGGAGGAATCTTCTCTTGGTCAAAAATCTCCACTCCCTCCTTTGGTTTGATTTTTTCTTTGCTTTTGGCTTTAGGCATCACTTATTAGAATTCTTAGACTAATATGCAGCTGCCTACATCAAGCTCAATATGAGTTTGTGTTTAAGTTTAAACCCATTTTGACTTGGATTGGGAATTTGAATCCAAACTAAGTATTTGGATTCAAAGTACTTGGTTTTAATTTAATTCTTGTAATTTTTTACTCAATAATGTTTAATTGATGATTGATTGAGTTTTGATTTGATTAATTCATTTAATTTTGAATTATTTTGGAACTTCATTTCATTTCAACCAATTTAAACTTAAATGGGTTGAGTTTGATTCAAATTAAGTTCAAATGATTAATTTGACTCAATTGAATTGGTTTGGACTTCAATCATGCTTGATCATATGTGTGAGATCATTTGGAGTGATTGATTTTATTTAATTTCTATTAAATTTCAATTTGAACCCATTTGACCCAAAGTGAGTTTAAAGGGTTAAGCTTGGGTTTCATTTGGGTCAAATGACCAATTTGACCAAATTATACCCAATGATGGGTTGAATTGTGTATGATTATCATTTCCAAATGATTTTGAATCATCAACTTGAATTTATTTAAATTTGATTTTGGTTTGAACCCAATATGACCCATTTAGGGTTATTTAGACTAAGTGGTCTAATGAACCCAAGTAAAGACTAAATAAATTTGAATTTCTTCATATTTATCATCAAACATATTTATTTGATCATTTAAGGCATTTGTAATGATTTAGTTTGGTCAAATTCTTGGTGGGTTGACCTTTGACTAAGTGGAACCCACCTAAGTCAAACTAATGTCAAATGGGTTGACTAGATTTGACTTTGGAATTGGCTTCCTTATTTTAATTTGATTTCATTTTGATTTATTTGTATTTGATTTGATTTAATCCATATTTGAAAATTTTAGGTTGAGCCCACCTAAGCCAATTAGGTTAGATCAAACCCAAGGAAGATTTCCTAGGTCACTAAGTATAGTGTCCTATGCATTGAATTAGGAGATTCTTATTTGAGATTAGGATATCCTAATTACTAATTTCAGAATGATATTAACATCCATTCAAAAATGAGGTCAACATGTGTTTTCATTGAAAGCTCTAGAAATTTACTCACATATATGGGCTTTTTATAATTAGAGCATATTACACTTTCACCTACATAAGTTTGTTAATTTGTGACTTTTGAATTTTAGAATACCAAACCTTTACTTCTTTCTTTAAAGAAAGTATTTCAATTTTTAGAGAGCATGCCAACTTCATCACTATCCAGAACTTGAAGTGGTGTCATCACTAGCATCTTAAACTTATAAAATAATTGTCTCCTTTCTCATTCTTTGGGAGCTATCATTTAGTTCTGTTTGACCAAGTACATATTGATATGCTATAAGAGAACTAAGAAGCTAATCAAGTGGATATGAAGTTAAATCTTTTGCTCCACTAATATAATTACTTTTGCATTTCATTTTTTGGAAGGCATCTTAATAATTGTAAATCAAATCTTGGGTTTTATATTTTTATTCTAGAAAAATTCAACGTATTTAGGATTTTCATAAACTAAGTGTACATATCAAAAGTAGTTTTATTCGATAACATGAAAAATAGTTCATATTTATGTACTAATATATTAAAATGAGCATCTTTAACTTTATCTATGACTTCATAAGTAACATTCAATTTGTCCCAAATTTCTTTAATAGTATCGAGCATAGAAATTGTGATCTAATTATTGAGACATAAAGCACAATACAAAGTATTACAAGATTTTTCATTAAGTTCATCCAATTCTCTTTTAAGAGTAGTCTATTTATCAAAAGGCTTTTCAACTTTCATACCATTTATTTTTATTGTGGGTTAGTGCTATTGGTGTACTAACATATGCCATATACAAGAATCTTGACCATGAAGAAATGTACTAATTTGACTTTTCCAATAACAAAAAAGAACATTATGTAGCAATGGTGATCCTTTAGGAAGAGATCCTTTATGAAAACATTATGCCATAGTGATTAACTCAAGAATGTTAAGTGACAAATCGAGCTGAAGGTTTAATACATATTGTTAAAAGGCTATGACACCCAAGAAGGTGGTGAATTGGGCATCTAAAATTTTTCTCAAGTTAAAAATTAATTTTAGTTCTGAAAAAAATTAGTTATAATTTATTTTGTCTTATGAAATAACAATGAAAAAAAATAAAAAATAAGCTTAGAAAGGTAAAGAGATAGAAGGCACAAGAATTTTTTCATAGGTCTATCAAACACAAAATTTTCCCTATGTCTATACCTAGCCACCCTAGCTAGGAATTCGCTAAATATCACAAGATTATAATAATTCTTACATGTTCTTTATACCAAACAAGTATAATCAAAATTATGTACTCTCCAACACCAGGCAAGTAAAACCCTAATAACTTCAAAATACGAAAAAAAGAAGAAATAATATAAGACTTTAACTCTAAGTCTCAAATTTTATAAAAACTTCTACTTTCAACCCAAACTAAGTAATAAGGTGATAAATAAGAAAAGTCTTAAGAAACATATTTGTTCATTTTGAAATCATAAATGCAATGATATAAAATTTTTAAAAATTCATGTAAAGAACTTAAAAAATTTAACCTTCGAAGCACATACAAAATATAATGCACAAAAGCCTTAGAATTGAAATATTGAAAATCAAAGTGAACAAGCCTTTAAAATTAGAAATCCAAAATAATTATTTTATAAATAAATCCATGATGATTTGTAATATTTAATACACTTAAAATAAGAAATATTAAGGATAAAAAAATACTTAGGAAAATTAAATTAAATCCATGTTTCAACATGAAAAATCAAAATTGTTAAGCACACTTACTCAAGCCACTTGAAGGAAGTGTAGAGATACAAGATTAGACTTGATTGCTTCTCTTCCAAAGCAAGGAGAAGGCTTGAAGAAGATGTTGAAAGTGAGTGAGGAAATGAAGCTTTGAACACTTAAATGAAGAAACACTTGAAATCATTTTGCTAGAGGCTCAACTAAGCCAAATTTTCATCAAGAGAGTAGCATGATGTGAATGCAAGTCATTAAATAAAGAAAATAAAGGAGTATGTAAACCAAGCATGAAGAAAATGAGAGGTAAAATTCAATAGGGAAGTTTAATTGGAAAGAGATTAAACAAAATTTCAAAAATCAAACATGTTGATTTGAATTTGAATCAAATCAAATTATTTGATGTGGCTAGTCAAAGCACAAGGAGGGATGAAATATCTAATGCAATTCACTTAATTAATCATTTATTAATTAAGATAATAGTTGATGAATAATTTTGAATTAAACTAAAAATAATAATTCCATTAATTTAGAAGCGTAGGATAGCCAAGAGGATTCCAAATATGGACTAGTCACTAATTAATATAAATCAATCATATAATCAATTATGGAAATAAATTAAGAAGTGTTTTGAATTTTAAACAAAGATTAATTTAATTTTTTTAAAAAGAGGGGGCAAACTATAAGGAGTTTCCAAAAATAAATTTATATAGAGAAAATCACATTAACTCTAAGTTAATTTGATTTTTATTTGATATAATTCAAATCAATTTAAAATAAAATCAATGGGGTTGGACAAATAATGCCATTAATAGGGAAAATATTTTGGAAATAATTTATATATAATTTAATTTAAAATTTCAAAATAATTTGAATTTGAAATTTTTTTAAAAATTATAATCATTAATGAAATAATTAATCAAAGTAAATCAAACATAATATGATTTAAAATCAAGCAAAATTTGACCATGCATGATTTGCCATGAAAATTAAATGCAAAAATTAATATGAGAAAGAAAATAATAATTAGGAGAGAGAGAGAGAGAGAGAGAGAGAGAGAGAGAGAGAGAATAATTTGAATAATTAATAGAATATTTCATTTCACATGCTTAAAATATATGGACGATTTAATAAATAAGGCATAAACTTTATTTTAATGTAATGTTAAATGAACCAAACTAAGTTTAGGATGCAATGGATAAGGCTTTAAATAACATAAGTAATCAAGTTATCCAAAAAAAAAAAGATAATTTCATGAATTTTTAAAAATAATGGAAATTAAATTCAATAAAATATAACAATAAAAATAAAAATGAAATGCAATTATTTTTGTATTTATTATTATTTTTTGAGTGCTTTATTTGCCATTTTATGTAATTCTTAAGAATATTTGAAATCTAAGCTAAATTAACTTTCTTGAGTTGATTAATCAAATTGCATTTGATAATTTTGATGAAACGCTTGAAATAAAATATTAGTAGCTTCTAATCATATTTTTATTATCATCAAAATAAAATAATTGAATAATGGGCCTCTTATAGTCAACTTATAAAGCATTTTCCTTGCAGTATTCATTATTTTAGTTTTATAATGCACCTATTAATTCATCTAGGGCTACTATGTACAATATTAAAGGTTTCCAAAATATTAGAAGCATTAATATTAGGAGATGTAACAAGTATTTATTGATGTCATCAAAAGCTTCATAACATGATTTATTTCAATGAAATAATACATTTTAATTAAAGTTGATAAAGGCTGACATATGCTAGATAAGATAGGAATAAACCTCCTTACAATATCCAACTATCCTTACCAAGATCTCAATTGAGAGATGCTATTTGAACGTTTCCTTTCAAAAATTGCCTTTATTTTGGTAGGTACTATTTCAATACCATGATGTCATATAATGAATCTTATGAACTTTCTTGATAAGACTTTGAAAGTGCATTTTAAAAGTTCATCTTCAATCTTAATTAGGGTATTGTTCTTCTTGATCAATATCAACTTTGATCAATTTTATCATCACTTAATAATAGATCTACAATATTAGGTTGATTCTTCAAGCTCTTGTTTTACTAATGAAACATTATGATCAATAAGCAATTTATGTTATACTATTTTAGAAGATAAGCTTGGCTTTTTTTAAATAAATCAATGCAACACAATCTTAGTAATCTTTAAAACTTGAGCAATTTGTGAGACTAAATCACTTGATAATGATTTGCTAAAGAATGTATATCGTGGATTATCATCAAATTCTAGATTGATTTTGATCAACTCATCAATGGTTGAAGGAGTACTTTCCCTTAATTTAGGAGGTGGGTTCTCTTTATTTGTTTCTTTTGTCATCATTAAGCTATTGTGAGTTAAACTTTTATCATGGAATCCCAAACCTTATTTTCTTTATTAGGGAGCATTCTCCATAATTTATAGCATTTTTACATGACTTTCATGCAAAGTTTAGAGAAGAATATTTTTAATAATTATATGACCAATGGAAACAAATAGCAAGAAATAGAAATGTATTTCATTTTATTAGAAAATTTAGATTCACATACAAATGCAATCTTTCACCTGTATAACATAAAATAAATTAGGAGTTTGTTTGCATCAATCTAGAGGATGCATATAAATTTCTTTCAGAGGAGTTACTCTAATTATATTGGTTGAAGAAAGATCTCAGAGGAACTATATTCAAATTGGAGTAGTGTTTAGCACTTGACAACTATTGTGTATTGATATGAAATGTACAAAGCACAGTTTGATCAAAGTTGATGACTCTTTAATCAATTGAATAAAGAGTTTATATCAATAAAGTGGATAATTATGTGATCTAATGGACTTATTCATTAAGTCATAAACTTCAAACTTTAATTTGAAACTCCTTCAAATAAAATAAAAGTCATTTCTTCATCTACTTCTTCATCAAAGCCATAAATCATAAAGATGATGATGAAGTAAAATAATCAAAGACTACTTCTATTTTATCATAACAGTACATGGTGATACATTTAGTGACAAGAATTGGATTTTCTAGATATTTTCATGGATTTCAACCTTCTAGATTTTATATTGACACTCAAACCATTTCTTAAATGTGATACAATTTTTTATTCTATGGACAAGACATTAATGATATGGGAAATAAGATAAGTCATGAGTTTTGCTTACTTTTCAAGATTCTTTAGTTTAGGGAGCTTCATTCTTTATTATAATAGCATCTTGAATAATTTTTATACAACCTCCTTCTTGAAAGAATATGTTTTTTATGACTTTCTTGGAATATCATCTAATATCTCTTGGAGGATAGAGGTGCAACTAATCTAGAATGATCAATTGCAACTCTGTCTCTCTTTAGGGAATTTCTTGAAGAAGAAACTATAGCTAGCTCCACACCCTTTCTAAGAATTTGAACAACTCTTTCTTCTTTAAATTCTCATGAGTGTTATCCTCATTTAAAGTCATGCAAGAATTGGCACACCCAAGTAGTTCAAAGATAATAGCAAGAAAAGAAAAGGGGCACAAAGATTCATAATGGTTCAGTCTAACTAACCTAAGGCCACTTTCCAGATCTCATCTAAAATCCACTAACTCTCATTTCATGTAACAAGCTATAACAGAGAAGCTTCTCTTCTTAATGTGTAATAGAAAACCCTACATGTTCCCCTTCTCTATTAAGGCAAGAAAGATGCTACTCCCTCTCCAAGATATAAAATATATTCTTACAATAATTTATATGAATTCTCAACTAAAACAAAATCTTAAGTTAAAGCACAAGTCAAAAGCAAGGTGAAAGACAAAAACAACCAAGATAAAGGTGCAACCATAAGAACAAATACCCTTAAGGGAAAAGAATAAGAGAGAAAATTTCTTACTTTTCTCTTAAACTAACCACTGTTTCCTAAGACTCATTTTAGATTTTTAACATTCAAGCTTCTAGTTTGGATCCACATATGGGGTATTTATAAAGAGAGAGCTGAATAAAAAAATTAGAAAATTTATTAGAAAAATTAGTTCAATTTTACTATATAATTCAACATTATGTTGTATAATCAGTTCATTTTACTAGGTTTACAGACTTTGGATGATAATAAGAGAGAAATTTCCCTAATTTTCTATTAAACTAAACACTCTTGCCTAAGACTCATTTAAGATTTCTCACATTCATGCTTCTAGTTTGGCTCCCCACATAGGGTATTTATAAGGAGAGAGCTGAATAAAAAATTTGAAAAATTAGTTCAATTATACCATACAGCTCAACATTATGTTGTATAATTAGTTCATTTTACTAGGTTGAAAAACTTCGGATGATATGCTTACCCATTAGTTGCCACTATTCATACTCTACGACTAAGGATTGTACCATATGAATAATATAAACTAAAAATTTAGCTTTTCTTTTGTTCATCCTGTATGAAAACACCATACAATATAAACATACTAAGAAAAAATTGAATGATGTAAATCTTAGACTAAAATTAAGTAATTCCCAAATAAACTCATATTATACTATCAATCAAATTAAGAAAATTTTATAATTAACCTACTTAACCCTAGCAATTAAAATAGTTAACAAAAAATGGATAATTATACAGTATGATCATGATCATCTAGTACAATTAGTTCTTAATTGACAATATTCAAAGAACTAACTTAATCATGATGGTTGAAATTAATTAATAAATATGGAAAATCATCTAGTATGATAAAGAACATATAGTATGATTTCCATAACAAATAATTTAGACATTTTTATTTTATATTTTCTTAGATGTGTGTGTGCATGGTAGTTTTTCATTATTCATATTCCAATTACAAGAAGACAAAAACAAAATATAAATACTAAACATGACAATATAATATTTAAACTTAACTTGGATCTTCTCGCATTAATCATTTCTTATTTGCCATCTTGATGGGCTCTCTCTTGATCGAGCTTTTAAAAATCAATTATTGTTCGTTCTTAAAGTTAATCTTCATTATGCTTCTTAGTAGTTCTAATATTGGAAGCATAGCAGAGCCTGCATACGCAACTTATCAATAAAATAATTATTTAACTAAAAATAGTTGTGATCTCCAAGACTTTGAATATTATGTAGGGTTAACAATCACTCCCTTTTTGATAATGATAAATATTTTTGTTGAGTTTTGGGAGTCTAATAATTAGCAAAGAGATGAGATAATGCTCTCTCAATTTATGCCTTAGCAAAGTATGTAATAATGAAAGAATGCATATATATGCAAATAGATACAAAAGAATTAAAAAATTCAAACAAGACAAGCTAAAAGCACAAACTGAAAAACACTAATCTTCTCACCATTTTGATACATCAAAAAGGATTAAAGCAAAAGGCAACAAATCGTGCAAACACTAGTGGTGGTAAGCATATTTTATGAATTAAAAGTTAAGCATATTTTTTCTAAAATAATATTAACACACAATTTATTAAACAAGTATATTTATTATGTTTAACCAATGATTGTATGATATGTTTCACTAACTATTGCCTACTAACCTAAAATTTTCTACTTAAATGCAACACTTCTGTTAATCATACTTCATAACCCACGTAAATGATATTAATCAATTTACAAAAATTTTAAACATGTTTGTTAAAACTAAAGTGTTGCTTAAATTTCATTTGGATTAATAGATATGCTATTGCAAGATTCAAATAGAAGAATATCAACTATGAAGGTTTACATAATGACAAACTAAGGAGACCTTAATTTTTCATACATTAAGGATTTCTTTTAACATCTCGACTTTGAGAATTTTTTTATGCTTCCTTGATTTGGGGATATATTATTTTTTTTTATTATTAAGCTTTTATCCCAATTTTTGCATCCCAATTGCACTAGGGTCATTACTCAATTCATTCTACAATTGGAAATATCATATATAATTGCACTAATATTCATGCATAAATTAAATTGTTATAAAATGTATAAAAGAAGGAGTAAATATGAAAAATGTGATGTACACAAAAAATACATACTTAAATAATTATGTGCATCATCATAGATAAATTTTAGGATGTTTGGTTAGGTTAATGATTCATACATACTACATAGATTTTGAATTCTAAATAATGCTTGATTATAATGTTATTGTGAAGAAAATTTTAAAAAAAATAATGCATCAACTTGTAATTCACTGAATATAGCAAGAAAGAGTAAAAACACCAACTAGTAGCACAAACATATTGAAAGTAAGTAATGCAACTAAAATTGTGCAACATCAAGAACAAAAGTACCAAATAACTATAAAAGTGAAGAGTACATCATATGCAAAAAGTGTAAAATAGAGCAAACTACAATACATGTGAAAAGAAAATGAAAGAGAACCTAAAAACCAAAAGGTCCATCATCAAGTGGGGGTTGGAAGATACCATAAAAGTGTCAATTTGAGCTTGAAACCAAGCTTGATCTCTTGTATGCTATTGTTGGTACTCCACCTAGTGAATTCCCTGCTCCTTGATATGTCTATCATTCTTAAGTTTAAGTAATGCAAAGTGTTTTGTCTAAGCATCTTATGGTAGTGATAGTGTGCAAAGGCTCCCATCTCTAGCTACTTCTTTCTCTTTGACCCCTATTATAGCCTAAGCTAGCTGCCACTTCTCACTATGGAAAGTGTGGAAAGAGTGGCTTGTAAAGTGAGAAGGAGTATGATCTAGTGCCTTGGGATAGATCATGTTTTATTTGGCCTCGAGTAGATAAGAAATTATGTGTCCTACAACCAAATTATATTTTCTTTAAAATTGTGGCTTTCTTATGATAGTGAGATTTTCAATTTAATAAATCAAAAGTTATGTAATATTGAATTTTGTGTGGGTCTTGCAAAAGTAAGTGGAAATGGAAAGAAGGGGTTTGATGTTGATTCAGTCGCCAACTTTAGGAATGACATTATGCCTAAGCACATGTTGAAAAATATGACCATTTAGCATAAGACCACTAACAAGGGGTTAGTGTTGATAAAGGGGTGAGTCTCTAATGACCAAATTGATAGAAGACTAACTGTCAGTGAGGTCATTTGAGATATTATATATAGAAGGAAAAAGATTAAAGATATGAAGGTACTCATAAATTAGCTTCAGTACTAGATACTTCCATACCACAAACTCTAGATTAAAGAATAGGTACTATTAAAATTGATGACAAGATTTATAAAAATTTGAAAAGGAGTGCATAGTGAAATTGGTTGGCTAGATAAATAAGAACTAAAGAGATGTGTTAGCAAAGAGATTAGATATGGGGAATGCTAATTTATCTTGAATGAATGATTTTGATTCAGTTATTCCACACTCTTTTTACTTCATGTAAGTAGATTCCTTAACATCAGATCAAAAATGATTCTCTTGCTTGTTATTACTTGCTATTTTGATGGGCATTTGAAGGATCCTTGCACATAAGCTCAAGCAAATATGTGAGAAGAGAAGGCAAATGAGAATTTATGAGAAAGAATGAGAAATGAAGGGTTATTTACAAACTTTTTATTCAATCATTTAGTATGAACAGGGTTTATGCAGTATGATTATAATCATTCAAATGATCATCTTCAATGGCTATATTGACTATATTAATCATAAAATATGATTTAGGAATCATATATTTTGATTTAGAATGCCTAATAGTTATCTGAATGGCTATATTGATTGGGTCAATCATACAATACAATTGGATATTCATATAATATGATTAAGTGCTATTAGATGTCACAAATCATTGGATCAATTATATATTCCCAAAAAGTCAAAAACTAAGAGAGAAAGGTTTTCCAAATTCTTCTATAATATGAATTGGTCAAATTAGTTGAATGTCTTTCCCGAAATATTTTAATTTGCTAAGAGCCACTAGAAATATGCCACTGACATGGGTAAAGCCTAAATCAACAATAGTCTTTGTATCATTTGTGGGCACAACTAACTCTCCATGAGGTAACTTTCTAATTTTAGGTAAAAAAAAGCACCAACTAGTTAGAAACAAAAAGAATTGTTTAGTTAATTGTTCCAACCTATTTTGATAATCAAAATAAACTAATCATATAGTATGATGGTATGCAACAATACGATTGTAGTAATTTTAGTTTTTGACCCAAAATAAAAACAAATGTCATTGAGGGAATAATTTAGAATAAAATTAAAATATACATGAAAAAATAAATTAAGATCAACTTAAATAAGAGTGCATGAATGATTTAAAATAAAATAAAATAGAATTAAAAATAAAGATGTATGTATGAGAAAATAAATAGAAAATTAAAATGAGAAAAACTAGAAGAAAATAAAGGGATAAAGATTAAAATGAAATAAAGAAGAATATAAAAATAAAATAAAAAGATGCATGAAAGTCCATAAACATGAAAGAACAATCTAAAAAAGAAGAAAAACACAATCTTAAGCACAAAAATCTATCACACCTAATCATGATCTAATTGAGCCAATCTTATCAAAATTTAGGGCTATTATGAAAATCTTTGATAATTGATTTTTAGTACCAATGAATTAAATATCAACATCTCCTTTTAGAACATGATCTATAATGAAGTGATGTTGGACATCTATGTGTTTGTTATGTGAGAGTTGAATGGGATTTTTGGTAATGAAAATAGCACTACTATTGTCACACATAATAGGAATTGAATTTACTTATAGACCCAAATCCATAAGTTGTTACTTCGGCCATAAGATAGGTAGCATAGGTTCCAGCAATAATATATTCAAATTTCATAGTTAATAAAGCAACTAAATTTTATTTCCTACTATACTAAAAGACAAGTGAGTGCCCAACAAACAAACACATACCTGAAGTGCTTTCTTATCAACTTTGCACCCTACAAAATTGAAATCAAAATATCCAAAAAGAGTAAAAGTTATGCTCTCACAAAGTACCAAATTTCTAAATTAAGTGTACTAATCAAATATCAAATGATCCTTTTCACAACTTTTGAATGAGACTCTTTTGGATTAGCTTGAAATCATGCACAAAGACATACACTAAATATGATATTAGGTCTATCAGCAATAAAGTAAAGTAAAGAGCTCATCATACCATGAAATTTCTTATGGTAAATAGATTTACCTATAGGATCCTTGTCTAACTAAGTGCTAGGGCTCATAGGGGTATTTATGTTCTTGCATACTTGCAAGCCAAACGTTTTGATCAACTCTCCATGTACTTTGATTGGCTGAAGAATGTACATTTTTGTACTTGCTAAAAATTGAATCCCAAGAAGTAAGCTCACCCATCATGCTTATCACTCAAATTCTTTTTCATTAGTCTTAAAGAAATCTTCACACAATAAAGGGTCAGTAATTCCAAAAAGTATATCATCAACACAAATTTAAATAAGATAATATCAAAAATCATTTTTTTGATAAATAATGTAGTGTTAATAGATCCTTTAACAAAATAATTTTTCCAAAAAAAATGCTAAGTCTATCTTAGCAAGCAAGAGGCATTTGTTTAAAACCATATAATATCTTTCTTAATTTATAAATATAATTAATGTATAATGTGCTTTCAAATTTTGGTGGCATTTAACAAACACATCTTCTTTGATAACACCATTCAAAAAGGAACAATTATTATCCTTCTAAAATAATTTAAAATTTTTAAATTAATCTAATGCAAGTAACATTTAAATAGCTTTTAAATGAGGAACATGTGCAAACATTTTCTCAAAATCAAAACCTTATTCTATTTGATTAAAATCTTTGGCCATAAGCCATGCTTTGTTCCTAACAACACCAAATCCTAAGTCATTTAATTTTTTTTTAAAAATCTACTTTGTTCCAATCACTCTTTAAAGTGAGGGTCTATAAACTTATTTTCAACTATCATTTTGAACAAATTAACTCAATTCTACCTTTGCCTCAATCTAGAATTCATTAAATATTCCTTCAACACTAGTGGGTTCAGTCATGAAAATGAAGGTTTTATGGGTAACTTTCTCTCTAAAGCTATTTCTAGTCCTAACACCTATAGATGGCTCTCTTATGATCAATTCATGGGGATAACTTGATGCTTCTTCCCCTGGATTCTGCATTTTCTTCCAAACCTAGAATTTCAATTTTAGACACTAAATCTTCTTTATCTACAAGATCTTTAGAAGGGGAATGGATAATAGATTCATCAACAACAACATGCAATGACTTCTTTACCAAAATGATTCTACTATTGAAGATTCTATAAGATTTTCTTATAGAAGAGTAACTAAAAAAATCCCCTTAACATCCCAAATTATTCTTCTCATTATTTAACACAAAGCATTTAAATCCAAAAACATGCAAATGAGATAGATTTTAAGTCTTACCTTTCAAAAGCTTATAAGAGATTTTATTCAATTTGAATCTAATGTTTACTTCATTCAATACATAACAAGCAATATTAACGATCTCAATACAAAAGTATCTAGAAACCTTATATTCAATAAGCATAGATTTATTATCTTTCATTAATGTTTGCTTGCCCTATCCATGTCTCATTACAAAAAACTTTAAACTAACTATCTTTTTTAAAATTCTCCATCATAATCACTATGAATAGATGCAATGTTACAACCAATTTTTTTTAGTCCAACTAACCAATATTTTAAATTCAAAAATGGATTATTTTTTTTTCCTCAAAACCCAAATAAATCTAGAAAAATTATTAGTAATCACAAATCCACATGAATTTTCCCATAGATTAGTGGTGTTTATAGGTCCAAACAAGTTCTTATGAAGAATTTCTAATGATCGTGAATTAATAATGTCTAAAGTGGTTTTAGAAGAATCTTTAGTTTTCTTACCATTCAGGTAGGCATCACATAAATAATCATGAAAAAAAGAACTATTCTAAGTATACATCTAACTAAGTTAGTTCATGTAATCATACTAAGCATGTGCACACTACCATGACATAGTCTCCTATGCCATAACCAAGACTCATCTAGTGTGGGCTTTAAACAAACAACCAAAGAATAACTTAAGATATTAATATCAATCATGTAAATGTTAATAATTTTAACACATTCTAAAATAATTTTTCCATTTAAATCAAGCAAGCATTTATCATTAAAAAAATTAGCATTAAAGCCTTATCACATAACTGACTAATGCTAAGCAAATCATATTGACTTCATGAGCCCTATTGTTTATGCAATTAATTTGATGCTAACAAACATATACATGGATGGAACTAATATTTTATTTCAAATACTTCAAGAAGCTCACTAGACTCAGTAAGCTCAGTCAAATTTGGAAAGTCAAGATCAACTTGACAAAGGTAGTTTGGAAATCTTCCTAAGTTATGAAATAATAAGATAAATAAGAGCTTAATAATATGAAAGTAATGATTGAAATAATTCAATATCATGTATTTGAATTTTCTTATAATTTTTAATATTTTATTTGCATGATATTTTGAATTATTTTTAATTTATCCTTTTTGGATAATTTAAGAAGTTCCAAGAAATTAAGCCTTATCCATTATGTTTTAAAGTTAATTGGATTTATTTCACACTTTATTTTACTATTTTCATGCTTTATCTTACTTATTATCCATTTATTTTTGCATGAGAGTGAATTTTTTTCTTGATTTATCCATATTATTCATTTTTCTCTCCTATCAAAATTATTTTCCAAATTTAATTTTGGACAACTTGTTTAATGATTTTAGGATGAGGAATCTAATGTGATTTAATTAATTTAATACCATATTATTTCCTCCACTTTAGGGAATTTAATTTTTTAAAATTATTTGAATTTTAAATTTGAATACTTTGAATTTCAAATTCAAATTACCTTTATTTGTGTCCATAAATGATATATTTCTATTTTGTAATACTTGGCCGACCCTAACATAATTTAATTGAAATAATTTGAATTTATTTTAAATAATTTAGGTTAATTCAAATTAAAATTCAAATGAGCCATATATTTATAGAATTTCCTCTTTTATATTTTCTTCTTTATGAAAGCTTTTGGCAACCTTTTAATTATTTTATTGAATTAATTTATATAATTAATTCAAAAAGTCTTCTTAAATTTATCCATCATTATTTTTATGTGATTGATTGCATTAAATTAAGATATATCTATTTTTTTGAAGTGATTTGGCTGAAATTTTGGTTAGGATATATTGGATTTATTTTATTAGCTTTATTTCTTTTTGGAATTTCTTCTTTGACCCTATCATGGTTTAAGTAAAATAATTTTGGGTTAATTTGAATTAATTTAAGTTAATTTAGATGAGCCTTATATTTATACAAATTCATATTTTAATTTTATCCTTTTTGGAAACTTTTGGCCTACCCCCTTTTTATTTATTTTTTATTGAATTAATTTATATAATTAATTTAAAAATCATCTTAAATTGATTCATTATTATTTACATTTGATTGATTGCATTAAATTAAGATTGACCTATTTTTGGAAGTGATTGAAATTTTTGTTAAAATATATTGGATTTATTTTATTAGCTTTATTTTTCCTTTCTCGCCTTTCTCATTCAATCAAATTTAGTTAACTTAATATATCATATAATGTTACATTAAATCTTGATTGAATCCCTATTTAGAACATGTTTGATCATCCACCTTGCTTTTGCTAATTCAAATTCAAATGAATTTGAATTATTTCCCTCTTGAATTTATTTGCCTTATTGAAATTAAGCTATGTATGTTAAGCTTATTTTTTTTCTTCTCTCTTGCCTTGGTTGACCACTCATATTCAAAAATCAAATTTGAAGTTAATTTTAAACCATGTGTTTAATTATTCAAAGTTTAATTCCTTGCCAAAATAAAATTTCCCTCTCTTTATTCATGCTTGGCCAAAAATCCTTGAATTTTTTTATCTTGATTTTTTTAATTGGAACAATTAATATCCTTCCCTCATCTCTCTCTCTCTCTCTCTTCCCTCTTGATTGGTTGACCTTATGCATTTGAAATTTAAATTTACTTCAAATTATTTGCATGCCAAAATTTTTTTTAAAAATAAGACTCCTTCCTTATATTAATTTCCCTCCTATCTTTCCCATGCTTGGTCAACCCACTTATCTATTTAATAAGTTTAAGACTTAGCTATTCTATTTTTTTTTTTTTTTTTTTTTTGCTTCTCTCTAACTTAGTTAAACTATTGCAAAGTAACTTCTTGGAGACTTTCTCTTAATTCAAATGTTAAATTCTTTTCTTACCATTGTCCTCTCTTTGGCTGAAACCTTACCTAAGGTTTTAGGTCATTCAAGGTGACATTGGTCTCTCTTTCTCATTGATTTTTCTTATAGTTGAGACCTCCTTTAGATCTTTGATTGGAGATATACTTCATCTATTTCTTCATTGTTCTATCTTGTCCAAGACATAGCTTGAAGATCTTTGAAGGTTTTATGTTTGAGATCATCTCCTCACTTCACATTCTCATCAATCATTAATTGGAGACTCTCTTCAACCTCTTTCAAGATTCATTCAAGAAAACAAGAAAATTGAAAGGTTCAAGATCAAGTCAACTTCATCTTTGATTATACATCAAGACTTGAGTATAGACTTTAATTCCATTTTAATACTTTGAAGTTATTATTCTATTGGCTTACCTTTGAATGAAAAAGTTTTACATGTTTTAAAGTTTCTACTCTTCCTTAATCTCTTTTCATTTATAAGTCAAGTAATTTGAAAGGTTTGTTAAATGAGACTTGGTTAAGATGTATAAAAAATGATCTTAGTATACTTAATGATTTCATAATAGGATGGAGATGAAGGATTCATGTAGCCAACCCCAAGTGGGATTAAGGCTTATTTGTTGTTGTTGTTGTTGTTGTTGTTGTTGTTGTTGTTGTTGTTGTTGTTGTTGATTTCTTTGATTTAAAAGGTTTTATTTTATGCAAGTGATTTAAAAATTATTATTCACTTTCTCTCTTAAATATTTAAGTTTATTGGTTGGATTTGAATAAAAAGCCTTATTTACTTTATTGTTAAAATACTCTCTTGATCTCTTTTCATTCTTCCTTCAAAAGATTTGGAAGAATTTCTCTTTGGATTGATTGAATTTGTTTCACTATCATAAGGCTTTCATACACTTTGAAATCTTGAATATTATTTTGAAAAGTTAGTCATTCATTGCATTGTTTCAAATTCATTTAAGAATATAACATAAACTTGTGATCTTTTTCATTATTTGTCTTAATATTATTTAATTGGGATTTGAGTGTAAATTATTTTAAAAATTAAGAGTTAGATATCTTCAAATTGTTTCTTCTTTTTCATGTTCCTTTGAACTTATTGTTGGGGTTGTATTTGCCCATTAAAGGAAAGGATGGAGTTGGGGTTGTACTCATCCCATGCAGAAAGTATGGGAGATTGAGTGTAATCTTTTGATTAGTGAATTCATATTCAAGGTGACTAGGTGTGGATGTAAGCATGTTTTAGGTTTGGCCAAACCATATAAAAATATTTGTACCTCCTGTATTTTCTTTTCTGCACTTTTATTTACTTGCTTGGTTTCTTGCTTATTTATTATAATTTATTAAAAAGATCTTTGCAACTAAAATTTCCAAAATGTTTTAAAATTAAATTTTTTAGTTGAAATTTTTTTTAAATACCTAATTCAACCCCTGTCTTGGGTGCCATATCTTCTTTAAAATTGGTATCAAAGCCTCAGCTCAATTTATGGCTTAACATCCTTGAGTATATCATTATGACACAAGTATTTCTTAAAGGTGCACTACCAAAAGTACAATCTACACATAGATCACCTTTACTTGATAATATTCTATTTTATTATTGGAAAAATCATATTAGTACTTTTATTCATGGTCAAGACATAGAATGTGGCATATGTTGGCACATCAATATCACACACTAACTATTTAAATAAATGGTATGAAATTTAAAAAAAACTTTTGATGAATGGCCTGCTTATGAAAGAGTTAGATGAACTTAATGCAAAGACATGTAACATTTTATATTGTTTTTTACTTCCTCATGATTACATGAGAATTTACATACTTAGTATTACTAAAGAAATTCAAGGATAAGCTGATTATCACATATAGAAGATGCTTATATAAATAGATTAGTATATGAGTATGAATTATTTCTCATGCTGCCAAATGAATCCATTTCTAATATATATACCAATTTTATGAAGATACTTAATACATTACATTCTCTTGGAAGAAAATACAAAAATTAAGATTTTGTTTACAAAATTTTGAGATGCCTTCCAAAAGAATGGAATACTAAGGTAACTACAATAAGTGAAACAAAATATTTAACTAATATACTCGATCAACTTCTTAGCTCTTTAATAGTTCATGAATAGGTTTTTTAGCACAAAGGGATCAAAATGACTCATTCCAAAAAAAAAGGAGAAAGGGAAAATAATTATTTTGCAGGTGGAGGACACCTATGAGGAGGATGATTCAAGCTCTAAAGTAGACAATGATAAAATTTTCATGCTTTCAAAAAAATTGAAAATATATTTAGAAAGAAAAGCAAAAGTATGGTAAGTCTAAAATTAATAAATTGCCTACTAAAAAGTCTAATGCAGGTGAAGGGATATTTTTCTATAGTGCAAAAAGCCTAGACATGTAAGAGGAGATTGTCATGTAGCTAAGAAATAAAAGCAAGCTAAAAGATAGAAAAAATTGGAGAAAAAAAAGACAAAAGAAGAAGAAGAGAGCATTGTAGGCAAACTCAAATTCAAAATAATCAAGTGATGACAGTATAGAAGAAGAAGCCAACCTATGTCTCATGGTGGATGTGGACACGTCTAATGAGGTATGTGAAAAAGTTTCTTATGAAGAGTTGGATGATGCTTTCAATGAATTAACTCATGAATATAAAAAAAATTGAAAAAAATATAATATTATAGAAAAAGAAAAAAATTAGAAATGAAATTATCTTTAAAGGATGAATGTAGTGAGTTAAAAACTAGAAATAATGCATTAGTGGGTCAATCCTTGCTTGTAGAAAATAAAATAGAGAAACTGCTTTATTACATGCAAGATTGAGTACTTTTTGTAGCTCACACTCACATACTTCATCTAGTAAAGGTAAATTATTTATGGCATCAAAATCATCTAAATATCAACTTTATGCTAACATAAATGCTTGGTATAATTTCTCTAATAAAAAGGTCACATTTCATTTGATTGTCATGCATGTAAATCTCAAGCATTTCTTAGATCAAACTTTTTTGGAAACCAAAATTTAGAAATGCAACACACACACTTCACATAATTCATTGCATATTACATCTATAAAATGTAGACCCAAACAAGTTTGGGTTCTAAAATTTGACCCTTTATTTTCTCTTGTAAGAATTCCTTCAAAGCAAGATTAAAAAAGGCATGTGGTACTTGGACAATAGATGTTCAAGACATATGATAGGTGACAAATCTAAATTTTATTGTATAAAATATGAAGAAGGATATTTTGTTAATGGTGATAATGCAAAAGGAAATATTATTGGGATTGGTTTGATTACAAAAAAATTCAATTACTTTAGATAAACTATTTTTAGTTGATGGTTTAAAGTAAGTTAATTTTAATTAGCCAATTATGTGAGATAAAAGTTTAAATATTGAATTTTATACTTCTTTTTGTGTTATTAGAAATAAAAAATTTTGCATGTTGGACGTAGGTATAAAAATATTTATTTAATTAATTTTGAAAATTCTTTGCAATTTTAAATTTTATTTTGTTTCAAAGTTCTCATGATGATGTTTGGTTATGGCACCAAGGATTATTTCATATTAACATGCATTTTTCAAACAAAATTTCAAAACTTGATTTAGTAGATGGTTTTCTTTATTCTAATTATATCTATGATGCAAGTATTCATGGAAAACATTCAAAACACTCTTTAAAGTAAAAATATTATTTCTACTTCTTGACCCTTAGAACTTCAGCATGTATATTTGTTTGGATCCATTAGCACTACTAACTTAGGAGGTAAATTCTATGATTTTGTTATTATTGATGATTTCTCTAGATTTACTTTGGTTATGTTCTTAAGAAATAAAAATGAAGCCTTTGATGTCATTAGAAAATTTGCAAAGTATATTCAAAGAGATAGAGATTATTTGATTTGTAAAATTCAATCAGATCATGGAGGTGAATTTGAAAATAATTTTTTTTTAAATTTTGTGATGAATCTAGAATTAAAATCAAAAATTTTGCTCAAGAACTCCTCAACAAAATGATATTATAGAATGAAAAATTAAGATTTTAATTGAATTGAGCATAGCAATGTTGGATGATTATAGATTATCTAAGTACTTTTTTTTGGGCTAAAGCAGTTAATACTGCTTGTCATGTGATGAATAGAGTTTATTTGAGACCAATCTTGAATAAAACCCCTTATGAGTTGTTCTATGGAAAGAAACCTAAGATTAATCATTTTTATTTCTTTGGTTGTAAGTGTTTCATATTGAATAATGAAAATTAATCTTTAGAAAAATTTGATAGCAAATTAGATGATGGAATCTTTTGGGCTACTCTTTATTAGGTAGATTTTATAAAGTATTCAATAATAGGAAGATGATTGTAGAAGAATCTATGCATGTCAATTTTTATGAAAACCTGATAGATTATCATAGTGATGACTTAGTTGAGGATGACATAAAAGAATTTAAGAAAATTAATTAGGAAGAAAATGTTGATGATTGTTTGCCTAAAGAGTGGAAATTTGTTAAGAATAATCCCAAGGATTTGATTATAGGAGATCTCTCCCAAGGAGTTAGAACTAGAAGATAATTTAAAGAGATGATTAATCATTCTATTTTTATATATGAGATTGAACCTAAGTATATTGTTGAAGCATTAAAAGATCATTATTTGATTGTAATAATGAAATAAGAATTTAATTTATTAGGAATGATGTTTAAAATTAGTCCCTAATCCTAAGATCAGAATGTGATTTGAAATAAATGAGTTTTTAGAAATAAGTTAGATGACTTAGGTTGCATTATTATAAATAAGGCTAGATTAATTTCACAAGGGTTCACATAAGTTGAAGAGATAGATTTTAAGGAATTCTTTGCACTAGTAGCAAGACTAGAGGCTATTAGGTTGCTCCTTACTTATGCTTATTATAAAGAGTTTAAACTATTTCAAATGGATGTAAGAAGTGCCTTCTTGAATTGGTTTATAGGTCAGGATGTCTTTGTAGAACAACCACAAAGTTTTGAGTGCCATGATTTTCTTGATCATGTATTTAAACTGAAGAAATTTTGTACGATTTAAAATAATCTCCTCAGACTTTGTATAATAGATTAAGTAGTTTACTCATTAGCCATGAGTTTAGATAGGATAGAGTAGACACCACCTTTTTTCCTTAAAAATATAGGTGATGACTTGATTACTGTGAAAAGATATGTTGATGACATTCATTTGGAAGAAAAATAAATCTTTATATGTTGAGTTCTCATCCTTGATGCCTAAAGAATTTGAATTGATTATGATGGGAGAACTTAATTTGAAATGAGTTCTCATTTAACTATAATCAAGCATATATTTATTGTCAAGTCATTTGGTTGCTTATTCTGATGCTAACTTTATGGGTTGCAAAGTAGACATGAAAATCTCATTTGAGATATGTTCATTTTTAGGATCATCTCTTATGTCTTTGTCTTCTAAAAAGCAAAACTCTGCTTCTCTTTCTACTACTAAAGCTAAGTACATAGCTATTGGAAGGGACTAATGTTTTAGTTTAGGTGTTTCAGGAAGCTCATCAGACTTAGTAAGCTCTATAAAGATTAGTTGGATAAGGATAGTTTTGAATCTTCCTAGTTTCTGCAATCATAAAATAAATAAGAGCTCAATAATATGAGAAACTCATGGGAATGAAGTCATTACCCCATCTACACCAATTATGCTTCTCTCTCCTCTAGGGCACTATTCATTGTCTATTTTTCCATTAGTATGCTCTTCATGGAAAAGCCATCCTATGTCGGTTCTCTTACAACCAACATTCCATCCTCTAACCCCAATGATCCTTCCATTAAGCTCATACTTTTGCAATCATATCATGATAAATTTATAGAAGATGCTGATAATGGCTTCCTCAAAAAGGCTAATAAAAAATGGCAAATCTGCCCTTTTTTGATTGAATCTGAAACTGCTCAACTGGTAGAACCTCTCAAATTTACTTTGGTTGGCAAGTTTACTTATGAACATCCCATGATGGACTTAATCCATAAGCACTTTAATTAACTAAGGCCTCTTAGCAAATGGAACGTCGAGCTACTTGATGGAAGACACATTGATTAGACTTAGTAGAGAGGAGGATTATGCAAGGATCTTCACCAAAAAGCTTTATCACATTGACAATGTGCTAATGAAAGTACTCAAATGGACCCCTACTTTTGATTATAGTATAAAACCATCCATAGTCTCCATTTAGATAAATCTTCCAAACCTAAAAGTCCATCTCTTCAACAAATAGATTTTGTGCTCTCTAGCTGCAAACTTTGGAAAACCCCTTAAACTTTATTTTCCCACCATAAACTTTACTAGATCTTTTGCTACTTGGGTTCTTATGGAAATGGACATAACAACATTACACGCTAAAGAAATTTGGATTGGTACACCAACTAATGGTTACTGGCAATAGGTAATTATTGAAAAAAAGCTACACTATTGTAGTAAATGTAGAATGTTTGGCCATCTTTTTGAAAATTGTTTCATTTCTAATCCTAAACTAAGAGGAAGGAACACTAAAATTAGTGGGAATGATGATGGCATTGAAAATGAGCCTCAATTCTCCCTTATCAGAATGAGATGGATAATTACACAACACTACCCAACACAATACAAATCCAAAGTAACCATAGATGCCAACTATAGGAAAAATTTTAGAAAACATTAATGTACATCTCAAAAAATCAAAAACCATAGAAGTTGAAGTAGTAGACCATATACCAAATATAAATCATCTAAAAAACATGGGAAAGAACCTTTTACTCACTCACCATCAGAATATGAACAGATAGAAGCTATACAACCTACTAATACAGACAAATTTTATTTTTAGCCTCAATAGACTTAGCCTGATGATGTATTATCCCCTATACTTCAACATCACACCTCTCACTATGAGGAACTAGGCCAAACTATGCAAGACATAAATAAGGACTAGTTAATATATAAATTTAAAAGGAATAAGCATAAAAAATAAGGAAGCTTAGGAACATAAACCAAAATGTTGCATCATTGGTAAGAAAGGTATCTACAACTGGAATACTAGCTAATTGGGATGATAGGATTACTATTAGAGCCTCTAGTGGCTCTAAGTACTCCAAACATGACTAACTTTATGATATAAAACATTAAAGGCATTTTCAATCTTCTTTCCTCTAATATACTCAAAATTTTAATTAGGAGTCACAATTTTTATGATTTTGTAATTTTAAAACCTTTAATTCAACCCCAAAATATAAAGAAAATCAAAGGAAGTTCAACAGCTACAACATAGCTCAAAACTACAACAACAAAATCTTAATTTTTTGAAAAGTCCCTTTCAACTAGATCTCATTATTAATGACCCTCAATTCATCCATATTCACATCAATTATAGTAACTACAGCTTTCAAGCAACCATTGTATATGCTTCATGCTATAGAGAATCAAGAAAGGATCTTTAGATTAAATTCATTACCATCAATCTTAATTATGAACATAGGCTTGTGGGAGGTGATTTCAACATGATAAAAAATTTGAATGAGAAACAAGGTGGTAGAAACCCAACAAAATAGTAGTGAAGGAATTTGTTAATTATATAGAAAAGACATAACTAATTGATCCTAGCTTCAGTGGCTCACCATACACCTAGAATAGAGGTAGAGTCTATGAATGACTAGACCAAATCCTATTTAATGCAAATTGGTTTAGCAACTTTCACCATTCAATAATAAGTTAGTTGAATGGAACATGCTCTAACCATGCTCCCCTCCTTTTATCTATTGACTTCCTCCCTAAACCTTCAAAAAAAAGTTTTTAAATTTTGGAACATGTGGACAAAACATGACCTATATATCAATTGTCTCCATGATGCATGAAAATCAAGCACATCTGATCCTTGGGCTAGACTTTAGCAATTACATAAGAATTTAACCTCAAGCCTCAAAAAATGGAATTGGAATGTATTTAGTGAAATTCACCAACATGTTCAGGCCAATGAACAAAAGGTTACTTTGCTTGAAAATCTTTGCATCAATGAATCTTCCTTGGAAGCTAAAGCTAACATAAATCAAGCTCAAGCAACACTTAACAACCTCATCACTAGGGAAGAAGATGTCTTATCACAAAAAAGTTGCCACAATCTCAAAGAGAGAGATAGAAACATGAAATTCTATCATTCTTGCATAAAAAGAGCAAACATAAAGCCATCACAAAATTAAATATCAGCATAACTGGTTACACAATAAATAAGATATCATAGAGAATGGAATTGACATCATTAAATTAGTGTTCTAAGAGCAAGAGGTAAATATAAATCCATTTCAAGTGGATCTGCTCAGTTCCAACAAAGCCAAGGTAAATCAACTTGACCTTGCATATATCCCTATGGAAGATGAGATTAAGAGGAGTCTTGATTCTCTTAGTGGATCCAAAGTAGTAGGACCTGATGGATAAATAGGCCATTTCTATCAACATTCATGGCAATGGATTAAGATAGATGTAATCTAGGTTATATAGGCTTTTTCTGTGGGCCAAGACATGCATAAATACTTTTTCTCCTCCACCATTACTTTCGTTCCCATATCCAAAAATAAATGTAATTAAGAAAATTTTAGGCCTATAAGCCTTACATCTATCTTTAGCAAAACTATTAGCAAAATCTTCTCCAATCACCTTCAATCACACCTCCAAGAACTTATCTCCAAAAACCAAATAGCATTTGTCAAAGGAAGGAATATAGCTGAAAACATATTACTAGCCTAAGATCTTATCCAAGACCTATATAAGAAATGTAGAAAAGGAAATATAATCATAAATTTTGACATAAAGAAATCTTTAAACACATTAAATTGGAAATTCATCATGGCAACTATGAAAGCTAGAGGATTTTAAGAAGATTTCTATAAACTTAGTTAAGAGACAACTTTCCAATAACTACTACCTATCCTCATCAATGGGGAGGCACATGGCTTCTTCAAAACATCTAGAGGCATAAATAAGGTGACCCACTATCTCCTTCCCATTTTATACTAACTTTTGATTATCTTTCTAGATTGCTTGATGCCAACCACAATTCTTAGATCTCTCAACTACAAAAATCAAAAGAAGGATTAACATATCTCATTTTGCTTTGGTTGATGATGTTTTACTATTTTGCAATGGATCTAAAAACTCAATAAGGAGAATCATTCACATACTCAACACTTTTGAAATCATTTTTGGCATGACTTTTAACAAGAAAAATTCCTTTTCATCATGGGTAAGCATTGCAACACAAATTGGAAGTGGATTAAAGACTGCACAGGCTTCACCCAATCCCACATGCCACACAAATATCTTGGTGTTAATATATACAAAGGGAGGTTGAAACTCAATACATCAATGGTGTCATCAGCAACATCCAAAATAAAATCAACTCATGAGAAAACATGCTTTTTTTACTGGTGGGAGAATCACACTTTTCCAAAGTATTCTTAGCTCAATCCCCCTCTACTCAATCTAGACTATGTTGAAGCCTATCAAGATGCAAACTCAAATTGAATGATTGTTCAACAAATTCCTATTGAGTAGATAGAGACTATATACACTATGTTAGTTCAAGAAATATTTGCAAGCCTAAATAGGATTAGAGTTTGAGATTCTGACCTCTTGCTGAATTAATTCAAATAAACCAAATGAAACTTTGGATCAAACTTAGACAAAATGGTTCACTATGGGCCCAATTTCTAGTAAGAAAATAGTTCTAGAAACTCCACCCAATTATGGTTCAACCAAAAATAAAACTCTTAACATTGGAAAAGCTTATTACAACATAAAGAAATAGCTAAAAACATGATCTTCTAGAACCTGGGGCAAGGTAAACTAAGCTTTAAGAAGGATCACTCATTTCCTAATGGATTAATGTCCAACTACACAACATAATCTATATTAAACCTGGCATTAGCATCTGATTTCTAGAGTGAAGGCAATAGGAATATTTCTAAACTCAGAGAACATTTCTCTATGGACAACCATCCCCCCCCCCCCCTCCTCCATAGCTAAAGGACAAACTAATTCTAAAATGGCAAAATAAAACCTCTCCACATATAAGATCATCTTTAAAATCATACACAAACCTAGCAAAAACTCTAAATGGAAACCCAACACTATGGAATGCAACAATCAAACCTTCAATGTCCTTCTTATGTTGGAGACTTTGGCACCACCTAATCCCAATTGATGATATACTAAACTTAATGGCTAAAACTTCCATATGTCATTTATGTTAGAGTAAAGAAGAGAGCATAACTCATTTTTTATCACTTGTCACATTAGCTATTAAGTCTATTAAGTCTGGATTGAAATACATTCAATATTTCAATTAGCCAAGCCAACTATGGAATCTATACCAAGCTACTTGAAAATCTGGAATGATCCATCCAAAATAACAAGAATAGTTCTATTTATATTGTCCCTCTAATTGTTCTATGGTTTATTTGGATGGTTAGAAACTCCAACAAGTATGAAGAACAATGTGTGGGAATACAAGATATATTACTTTATATAAAAATTATGTTGGCAAAATAAGAGTTGATCTTTTCACAGATCCCTCAACAATGCCCTATCATTCTAGGCTGCTCATTCGATGGATTAAACCATATGATGACTGCATCAAAAACATTGATGGTAGCTTCAAAAGTGACACCACACCTATGAGAATTGGTGGTGTTTTAGAAATCATAAAGATCAATGCATTTTCTTATTTTCTCTTCCTTGTTATGCAATAATTGCACTCCACATTGAAATAATGGTTTTCCTTATAGCTCTAAAACATGTAGCCTCCTTCCCTCTTAGAAAAATATGGATTGAATCTTACTCCATGCCTCTTTGCAATTTAATTTCTTTCAATAACTGCTGCCCTTGGTTCATTACATACACTCTAAAGAAGATTAAATTGTTATTATAAAATTCCAATTTAAAGACGACATCTATAGAGATGGTAACTAACCAGCAAACTAGTTGGCAAGATTATGAATCCATTCTAGAAGAACAATTTTCTCACATCAACCCATACCTCATATCCTCCCTACACTAAATGGGGACTTGTTAGACTTACCTTACATTAGAAAAATGTAACAACCAATATCAATTTCTTTCTTTCTTTTGATCAAGTGTCCCTAGTTTAATTTACTTTCTATTATTATAGTATATTTTGCTTTTTTTTAAAAAAAAAAAGAATATTAAAATAATGATTTAAGTAATTACATTTCATTTATTTGAATTTTTACATAATTTTTTTATATTTTATTTGCATGATATTTTTTAATTTATCCTTGTTATGTAATTTCTAAAGTTGCATAAGATTAAGCCTTATCTATTATTTTTAAAGTGAGTTAGATTTATTTCACATTAAATTTAATATTTTCATGCTTGATATTATTTATTATCAATTTATTTTTCATGAGAGTGAAATTATTCTTAAATTATCCATATTATTTATTTTCTCTCTCTTCTATAAAATTATCTTCCCAATTTAATTTTGGCCAATTTTTTGATGATTCTAGGATGGGAAATTTAATTTGATTTACTTAATTTAATACCATATTATTTCTCCTCATTTTATAAAATTTCAAATTTTAAATTGCATTTATTTATTTTAAAAATGATTTATTTCTTTTTAGAATTGCTTCATCGACCTTATCATGCTTTAAGTGAAATAAATTGAGTTTATTTGAATTAATTTAAGTTAATTCAGATGAGCCTTATATTTATACAAAAACCTATTTTAATTTTCTCCTTCTTGGAAACTTTTGGCCAGGCCGCCTTTTATTTATTTTTATTGAATTAATTTATATAATTAGTTCAAAAAGCATATTAAATTGATTCATCATTATGTACATTTGATTGATTACGTTAAATTAAGATTGACCTATTTTTGGAAGTGTTTTGGCTAAAATTCTTGTTAGGATATATTGGATTTATTTTATTAGCTTTATTTTTTTCATTCTTGCCTTTCCCATTCAATCAAATTTAGTTAAATTTAATATATCATGTCATGTTGCATTAAATCTTGATTGAATCCATATTTAGAACATGTTTCATTGAGCATCTTGCTTTGGCTAATTCAAATTCAAATGCATTTAAATTGATTCCCTCTTGAATTTATTTATCTTATTGAAATTAAGCTATGTATGTTAAGCTTATTAATTTTTCCCTTTTTGTTGCCTTGGCTAACCACCATATTCAAATATTTAATTTGATTTTAATTTTAAATTATGTGTTTAATTATTCAAATTTCAATTCCTTGCAAAAACAAATTTCCCCTCTCTTTATTCGTGCTTGGCTAAAAATCCTTGAATTTATCCAATTGATTTTATTTGATTGGAATGATTAATTTTCCTTCCCTCATCTCTCTATGTGTGTGTGTGTGTGTGTGTGTGTGTGTGTGTGTGTGTGTGTGTGTGTGTGTGTGTGTGTTTGTTTGTGTGTATCTATCTTTTCCATCTTAATTGGCCAATCCTATGCATTTGATTTTGAAATTTATTTCAAATTATTTGCATGTGCCAATTCTTTAAAGATCAAACTCCTTCATTATATGGATTTCCCTCCTATCTTTCACATTCTTGGCTAACCCACTTATCTATTTAATGACATTAAGACTTAGTTATTCTTCCTTTTACTTCTCTCCAACTTGGCTGAGCTATTGCAAATTGAATTCTTGGAGAATTTCTTTTGATTCAAGTGCTAAACTCTCTTCTCACCATTTTTCTCTCTTTGGCCAAAACCTTACCTATTATTTTATGTCATTCAAGGTGACGTTGGTTTCTCTTTCTCATTGATTTTTCTCTTGGCTGAGACATCCTTAAGGTCTTTGATTGGAGCAAAGTGCAACTTCATCTATTCCTTCATTGCTTCCATCTTGGTTTATACATAGCTTGAAGATCTTTGATGGTTGTGTTTGAGATCATATCCCACTTTTCATTTTCATTAGTCATCAAGTGGAGGCTCTCTTCAATCTCTTTCAAGATTCATTCAAGAAAATTGAAAGGTTCAAGATTAAGTCAACTTCTTCTTGATTATACATCAAGACTTGAGTAAAAATTTTAATTTCATTTCAACACTTTGAATTGTTATTCTATTGGCTTGCCTCTAAATGAAAAAGTTTCATATGTTTTAAAGTTTCTACTATTCCTTAGTCTCTTTTAATTTATAGGTCAAGTAATTTGAAAATTTATTTTGATTCACTCTTTTTTTTTAATGATTGCTTTGATTTGAAAGGTTTTATTTTATGCAAGGGATTAAAAATTATTATTCACTTTATCTTTGAATATTTAATTTTCTTAATTGGATTTCGAATGAAAATTTTATTTACTTTATTATCAAAATACTCTCTTTATCTTTTTTCATTCTTCCTTCAAAAGATTTGGAAGAATTTCTCTTTGGATTGATTGAATTTGTTTTACTTTTATAAGGCTTTCATATATTTTGAAATCTTGAATATTATTTTGAAAGTCATTCATTGCATTGTTTCAAATTCATTTATAAATATATCATAAAGTTGAGCTATCTTTATTATTTGTCTTAATATTTTTTTAGTTTAGATTTGAGTGCAAAATTATTTTAGAATTAAAACTTAGATATTTCAAATAGCATCTTCTTTTTCTTTTTATTTTGAACTTGTTGTTGGGGTTGTACTTGCTAGGTGAAGGAAAGTACTGAGTTGGGGTTGTAGTTGCCTAGTGTAAGAAAGCATGAGAGATTAGGTGTAGTCTTTTTTTTTATTAGTAAATTCCTAGCTAGGGTGACTAGGCATGAACATAGCAATTTTTGGGTTTGGCCAAACCATGCAAAAATCTTTGTGCCCATAGTCTTTTCTTTTCTACACTTTTATTTACTTGCTTGGTTTTTGCTTATTTGTTATATTATATTAAGAAGATCTTTGCAACTAAATTTTGCATAAAGTTTAAAAATTAAAGTTTTAAGTTGAAAATTTTTTAAATGCCAATATCCCAACCCCCATAAATTTTTTTTAATACAAATGGTAACTAACTTGAGTACTTAACAAGTTGTGTTGTCTCTGATAGTGTCCTTTCATCTACCTTTGAGTTTCAAAGAGAAGAATTTAATTTTGTATCCATTCATATGTCTTGAGCACTTGCATTTTAAGTATTACATGCCACTACCATCCCCTAAGTGATGAAATATCTATAAATTAGATTTATTATTTTAGAAACCCAAACTTCCTTGGATTCCTTATATCATGAAATAAGAAAACTATAAGAGGTTTTGGAATCCATGCATATGTTGAGTTTGAATTTGAATGATTTATGTATAGATTATCAATGTGTCCAAATATGACATAAGTAAAGTAATGAATGTTAGAGAAAGAATTGCATGATATTTTTTCTTTTTTGACAAACGTGTTCTTTCTTCAATTTTTAATTTTCTCTTTCAAGTTTTTATTTACACACTCAAGAAGACCAAATTATTAATATTAGTCATATTCTTTTTTTTGACTTTCAAACTCTTTGTTATTAGTTTTCAATTTATGTTCTTAAAGAAGTGTGTTATGATTATTTTTTAATGATGAAAAGTATTTTTTTAAGTCAAAATTTTCTTTTGAAAGATTTGAATGCAACATGAAATTCCTCACAAAAATTTAATATTTCATCATAACGATGACTTACGTGTTTGTCATCAGAATCATAAGTATCCCTTTATGTCATCAAAAAAAGGGTAGTGACTTCTTATATAGCCTCTTCTTTAGATCTAAATATAAGTTGATTCAAAATACATGTTGAGTCCTCCTCTTTCCTTTCTTCGCATCACCATTTTATTTATTTTTGACTTTCTGATTTGTGTCTTTAAGCAGAGGACATTTCCATTTGATGTTAGCTAATTTCTTACATTCATAGTAAATTAGATCAGTAACATTTGAGGAGTTCTTAGTTTTACATTTGCCCCTTTTTTTATCAAATCTCATCTTTTAATCTTTTAAAAAGTTTTTGAACTTTTAGTTATAAGTGCATCATCATCATCAGATACTATCCTCTTAGCTACAATCAATAGTATTAGCTTTAAGAGAAGTTGACTTTTTTTTATCATCTATATGTCAATATTTCATTGCAAAATTTATTGTTCATAAGCAATAAGAAAACCAAGTGATCTATAAAATAAATGTACAAATCTTTAGATTTAGAGATAGATATAACATTAGCATCCCAAGATTCTGGTAGGCAACATCAAATTTTGCTAATTTTTTCAACATGGTAAATTATCTTCCCAAAGCACGCAATGAAGTAATGATTTTTGTGAAATCTATGTGCATGTTAGAAATAGACTCATGAGGTAACATACAAAAAATTTCATAATCATTCAAGAGAATATTTATTCAAGATTATTTAACTTATTAGTCTCTTTATAAATAACACATAATTTTTCTCAATTTTTTTTACTAGTTTTCCAGTGAAAACATACATGTAATTTTCAGACATTAAAGCACAAAAAAATCAGTCTAAACATTTATAATTCAATTATGCTAGTTCTGTATCTTCTACTAACCATGAATTAATGGATGTTTTAATATGTTTGTCATTAATAATATTAGTAGTGGTTTGTATCCAACTTTAATTATATTCACTTTAAAAATCAATTGATTGAACAAAAATTAACATGCAAATGTTCAAGAATTTAAAAAAAAATATCATCAAAGAAAGGTGATTGAGCAATGAAATACCCTTCATAGTGTTTTGATTCCTTAGATATGCACTTGATAGATCTTCTTGCAGCTGTTAGACCATGAACAAAGTAACACGCTTTAATTACACTTGTATAAATTGGTACACAATAGGGGGATGAATTAGTGTACTCTTAAAAATCTCTTTAAAAAATCAAATCAATTCTTTATTCTTTATCAAGAAAAACTAAACTCAATAAAAGGAGTGAAAGGTAACAAAAGAAAAAAAATAGGGGCACAATAATTTACAGTAGTACATTCCAATTAACCTACTTCCACTCTCCAAATCACCTCCAAAAATCCACTAACTCTCCTTTGGCATAACAAGCCAAGGTGGAGAAGTCTCTATTTTTAATGAGTAATGGTGAAACCCTACACCCAATCCCCTTCTTTTCATGACAAAAAAATATTACTCCCTCTCCAAGGTATAAAGAAAAACTTCTTCCAACAAAACTTTACACAAATTCTTAACTAGAACAAAAACTTATTTTCAGTCCAATTGTATTATGTGATCTAACATTCTATTATATTATTAGATCATTTTACTAAGGTTAGGGACAATATATGATATGATTGTCCTATCAATAATGACTATTCATATTATATGACCAAGGAGAGTACTGTACAAATAGTACAAGCTAAGAAAAATTCCCAAAAATAAAATCCCATAAATTCTAGATTAAAATCAAGTATTACCAAATAATTTCATAATGTCTAATTTTAGTATTGTATGATTTATCAAATTAGGCAAAACTTATAATTAACTAATTTAATTATGATGAATAAAATAGTTAGCAAAAATAAATAATTGTATAGTATCATCATGATCTTTGAGTATAATTTAGTTCAAATTTGATCATTTCCAAAGAATTGATTTAATTATGACCGCTGAAATTAATTTATAAAAATGAAAAATCATCTAGTATGATAGGGATTGTAGTACAATTTTCATTAAAAAAATTTATTTAAAAAAAATTATTTTAATATTCTCCCAAATGTTCGTGTACTTGGTTATTTTTCATCATTCACATGTCAAATACATAAAGATATAATAAAATATAAATATTAGACATGACAATGCATCATTTGAACTTGACTTGATCCTTTTGGCATCAACCATTCCTCATTTGCAGTATTCATGAGCTCTCTTTTTTATCAAGTTCTTAAAAATTATCCATTATTCATGCTCTTGCAATCAATCATCATTAGGATTTTGTTGGTAAGGTTACACTTTACTTCATCTACCTTTTCTTTATGTCATGCTTTAACTTAAGAATTTATTATTTGAGAACTTTTGTATGTTTTATGCTTGAAGATTTGTTTTTTTTTTTTTTTTGTACCTCTAAGATGGAATGTCATCCTTCTTTCCTTAAAAAAGAAGGGGAGCAATGGTAAGGTTCTCCATTACCCATTAAGGAGAGAAGCATCTCCACTTTGGCTTGAGTGCCAAAGGAGAAATAGTGGGTTTTAGAGGAGATATGGAGAGTGGGCATAGGTTAGTTAAACTGAACCACTATAAATCTTTTGTCCTTTTTTGTTCTTTTACTTATCTATTCCTATTTTCTTGATGATTAAATCTTTCATTTTATCTTATTAAGTCTCTCTTTTATTGAACATTAATTATTTGATTTTATTTTTTTATTAAAAGCACACCAAATCACCCCCCCCCCATCGTTGATGTACCAATCATCATAAGTGGTATCAGCATGAGTTGTGTCATGATCTAACAACTGTAAGTACATTTGTCAATGGTACATCTAGAAAATAAAAACACCATGGAAGGGTACTCAATTACCCAACCATCTCTCCTTGATGATATTCCTTTTGATTTCTTAAGAATTTGTAAGTCAACTTCCAATCAACTGATCAATTTTCCTAAGTATAACATGATTGAAGATGGTTATTCACCTCCACACAATGTTATCAATGGAAAATAAATTAAAATGCCTTTTAATTCATGGCCCTTAAAAAGAGGAAATTAGGCCAATTGAATTCAAAATATTTGAACTATTTCTTCTATGCCTTAAAATCAGAGGACTATATTGGTGTTTCAACTTGCAAAATAGGTAAGGAAATTTTGAAAAAATTATGTATCACTTATCAAGGAACTAGTAAGGTTAAATAACCTCATAGTAATATGCTTTTACATAATTATGAATTATTTCGTATGTTACCTATGAGTTGATTTTTTATATGTATACATGCTTTACTAAAATTGTCATTTCATTGCATGCTTTGGAAAGAGAATTTAGTAATGCTAAAAAATGAATAAAGTTTCATGTTATTTGCATGAATCATGGGATGCAAAGGCTACCATTATTTCTAAGCCTAAATATTTATCTATTTATTCAATTGATTAGTTGCATTGTTCTCTCATTATTCATAAACAAATAATTATGTAAAAAAAATTAATACATATGATAGAAAAATGGAAAAGATGATTACTCTTATAGCAAATATATTTGACTATAGCAAGGAGAAAAAGCAACACTAATGATGATAATGAGGAATGGAACAAGAAAGTTTAAATTCTTCATTATAGGTAAAAAAGAAGAGATTTGAACAAAAAAATGAAAATGTAAAATCAAAAACTCCTCAAAAGTTACTGATCCTAATTATTATGAACATAAGATATTAGGTCGTATAAAATAGGAGTGTACTTCAACCAAGATTAATAATCAAAAAGTAAAATAGGAGGAAAAAGAAGATGCAAAAAAATATGGGAAAAGAAAAACAAAGCATGCCTTCTTGAACTCCAATTTAGATATTTCTAAAGAAGCTATCGAAGAAGCCACAAACCTCTATTGGATAGCAAAGGGTTGATTCTTATGACTCTAATAATGATCAAGTATAAGTAGTCTAACTTATGATGAACTACAAGTTGCATTCAAATCTCTCTCTCTCTCTGTGTGTGTGTGTATATATATATATATATATATATATATATATATATATATATATATATATATATATATATATATATATATATATATATATATATTAACTTTAATGAAAAAATTTATCTTTGAAAATAATCATAGCACATTTTTGGATGAACATGAAAAATTACAAAATGACTATAAAGAATTAGAAATTCAAAAAGCAAAAAAATAAAAAATAAAAAATAACTTATCAGAAAAAAAAATTGGCTTTCTTGAATGTGCTAATAAAAATTTTAAAATGGAAGTTGAAAATTACAAATAGAACACATTGCTAATCAATGCATACAAAAAGAACACACTAAAAAAAATTAAAATAAAAAATATCATGCATTCTTTCCCTAAGGTTTTTTTTTTTTTACTAATCACATTACTTAGTAAGACATTTCTGATTCTTTAACTAAATACAAAATTTGAAAAGGAATTAAGCAAATTTCAAACTTTTGTTTCTCTTTATATATATATATATATATATATATATATATATATATATATATATATATATATATATATATATATATATATATATATATATATATATATATATATATATATATATATATATATATATATATATATATATATATCTATATATATATATATATATATATATATATATATATATATATATATATGGGATGGATAGGATCATCCAAGAGCAATAAAGATGTTCCTAAATTCCTAAGAATTTTCTTCAATGATTGAATTATCCTCTTCAATCAATAAGGTGATTGAGGTTAAGTTTTTTAAAATGAGTTTCCAAGATTAAATTTTCTTGAGTTTAAAACTCCTTTTTTTATTGGAATTCACATGGCACCATCTCATCATAATTAGATTAGAATTTGGCCTGTGTATACTCATTCTCATGTATGTTTACAATTGATGTTGACTCAGATCAACAAGCACTCATGAGATTTCTCAAGATTTTTCACATTGACTATTATATAAGATTATATTCATCAATTCCTAGTAGTAGAATCTTCATCATAGAAGATAACTCTAAAACTTCTTTATAGTGGGATGCCACATCAAAAAGTTGCTAATAATTAAGGAAAATGCAAATTACAAAATCACATGATGCCTTGATGAATGATTCATTTCATTTTTTTTTATTTTGTTGAGCATTATAATGCTCAATTTTGTAAAAAACTTTCCTAAGATGGGAAAAAACAATATAAATAAAATTTTGAAATGAATAGATTTTTATTGGTTTCTTTTGTTTTCTTTTGAGATGACTTATGTTCCATTTATTTTCAATGTTATTTGAGGTGGTAAGATGCTACCATTTTGAATTTAATTTTAGTAGTTCCATCTTATATAAAGGGAGGAAGGGTAGGGTCAACTATATCATCAACAGATCTTTCTATTCTTCTATTGACCTATCAAAGCTAAAATCTTTAATTCAATATTTCATATTTTCACCGAATGATAGAAGTGTCACTATTAGGACCCAATCTATGTAATTATCTTGAGGTCATAAGACTTGAGAATTATTTTAGATGGATCAAAGTTTTCATTGATTTTGTCTTTAGAATTTATTCTTAAAATTGATTAAGAATATCTATGAAATATCAATCATCCAATAAGGGGAAGACTCCTCTTAAGAAAATTAAGTTAAATTTATAAGAATATATTTCATTTATTTCAATTTTATCAGGAGAATTAGAATTTTCCTTTATTATCCACTCTTTTTTTATTAATTAGGAGCAAACATGAAATTTTGTTATGTCATCTTTGTTCATCTCTTTTGACTCTCTCCTAAACTCTTAAGGATTTAGGACTTATGGAGGGTCTAAAAGGGGTTATCTCCAAGTCACTCCCCAGAATTGGTTAATCAACACAAACAATTGATTTTCAAGTTTCTAGTGAATGTACAGAGATAATTCTAAAATCATTTTTTATTAATATTTATGCTAAATGGCATTTACATGTATGCAAACTACCATCTATAAAGGTAGAAGGCACATGTTTAATTTCCTTGGTCAACCTCTACCTGGGGTCAACAAGGCATTCTTTTGAGATTATACTTATCCCTCTTTTTATAATTTTCTTATAAGGTAATTCTTTTAGAATGCAACTCAAGCTTCAATCATACTAGTTAATAGGCAATAGGTAAAACTATACTCACTTTCTTTAATTTCAAGAGTTTTCCTCAAAAATGGAAAGAACTCCTTTGTTTCAATATACATTCTTAGGTGTTTGCTATCTTTGAATATATTAAAACAAAGGGTATCAATTTAAGGACCCTATTTTTAACTCTTGCTAGCTTTTGTACAAAGCCAAGATAAAATCAAGGACAATGAGGACTTTATGATTTTCTTTTCAAAATTTGAAATTTCTTTCTTAAATAATATTTAAAATTTTTGAAGATGATATTTCTTTTTCACTATGAAATGATATCAAATCCATTTTGACTAGAATTAAGTTTAACATAAATGACCTTGCTTTAATTAAAAGTTTTAAAGGGGTGATTCTAGGACCTAGTAATTTAACTATGATAAATAAAGAGTTCTAGAACCTAAGATAAAGATGTTGGATTAGCTCTACCAAAGATGAAATGGAGAGACATCCAACAAAAAGAAAAGCAGTCCTGCCCCATGAGTGGCATACTATTTTAAAGATAGAGAGAGGAACTACTCCTCGATGAAGTTGACAGAAACATCTGTGAGAATTTTATTTTGAATACCATGCAGATCTTGGGGGTACTTATTTTGGTAATTAAATATATTATTAAAGAATAAATATATTATCTTGAAAGATAAACATATTGCCCAATAATGGATTTGATTACTTAATAAGGACTTTTAAGATTGATGGGTCTTCGATGTACAAATATTTTACCATGAACTACATGGAGGATTTAGACTGAGTTTATTTTGTTGCAGGATTCATAGTTCCTTATAAGGGCATGCCTCTATAGTTAATTACATCTTAGGATGAAGGATCTCTTCCTAAGAATACTCTTGATTAAATAAATAAATTTTTATTTCTATATATTTCAAAGCTTATCTTAAAAGGATGATAATTTTAAATTTTAGTAGGGAATGCTTTCAAAGGGGAAGGAGTTCTTTTAGAGACCAATTAGGATTAATAAAGAAATGCTTATAGATATTGGGATACCTAGTAAGCATTTTAACTAACCCTCCATTAGGTTTTACAATTTTAATATTGAATTTAGTAGGGTTTGAATTGGCATTTTAATAAAATCTAAGACTTAGATTCTAGCAAATAAGATTATAGAAATACCTAGTAATTAAAACTTATTCCTAGAAGGATGCTTCAAACCCTAAGTCTAAAAATGTTCCTAACACAAGTATATAAATTTTTTAGTAATTATCAATTCTTTCTTTCATTTGAGGGTAAATGGCATTATCTCTAACTCTTAGACTTATAACCCGCCTGTAAGGGTTGCCAGCTAACACCACCTAAGTGATTTTTAAAACCCATGAGTCTGCTCTATTGACTTCATGAGCCCCATCTTATATTAGATTGATTTTGATGATAACAAACACATATTCAAATATTGTTAATCAAGTTAAATTCAAGTGTGTAGGAAAAATTCTTCAGCTCCTAGTTCTCTAATTATATCAGAATACTAAAGCTATTGAACATGGATGGGAATTTTTCTAGGAAACAATATATTAAAGCAAATTAAAAGCTCAATAAATTAAAATAATTCATTTTTATATTCAATATTTAAAATTATTTATATTTTTCAATATTATAATTATTCATTGAGTTATTCATTTTGGATTGTATGAACTTATTACTTAAAAAAGTTCCATTAAATGTGTGTTCAAGCAATATAAATTATGTTTAAACTTTATTAAATCATTTTAATTCCATTCATAATATTTATTCATATTTTTAGTGAATGAAAATTTAATTATTCTAAACTTATCCTTTTTTTCCTCTTATTCACTCTCCTATTAATCTTTCTTCTCTCTCCTATTATCATTTTCAACTTAACATTATTTTGAGCTGAATTTTTAATACATTTTGTATAATAAAATGTGTGAATTTCATTCAAAACATTTACATATTATATTCCCTCATTTTTCATATTTTAAAAACTCATTTATTTGAATTTTTGAATTTAAATTATTTTCAATTATTCATTAATTCAAACTTGTTTATGCATGACATATACTTGCTAAATCAAATAAAATATTTTATGGAATATGTTGAACGTTCCAAGCATGAATTATTATGATTATTTAGATCCTAATTAATTTATTATAGGTTATTTTAAATTTAAATTCAATTTAGCCCTCTTTTTCAAGATATTTCCTTTTTTAATTTGATCTATTTTTGAAAGTTTTAGGGGGCTGGCCACTTTGCTTTAAACTTAATAAATTTATATATTATTTAAACATTCAATAATTATATAATACAATCATCCTTGATCTAAACTGATTCATGTATTATTTTGAGAATTTCTTATTTTAGGAAACCCCTTTGGCCGAACTTATTGAAGTGATTTTCCATGGATTTATTTTATTCAAAACTCCCTCCTTCATGTTAAAATCTCTTGCAAAATTTTCTATGGGATCTCCTCCATCTTTAGTGGTGAATCACATAGCAAACAATCCAATTTGGGTTGCAACAAATTTCTAAATGAGCAATTGAAGATCTCCTTGGCCGATCCTTATTCCTTTGAATTTGAAATTCAAGTTGATGCCAAATCAATTTCCCTCTCATTGGATAATTTTTTGACTTACCCTAGACTCCTCACTTGTCTATTTAAGGGTCTTAGGTTAACTTAAAAAAGGTTCCAAAAAGCTAAAATTCTCTCTTATTCTCTTGCTCATCCTCTCCACCTTGGTTGATCTTTGTTAAAGCAAATATTTAGAGATTTTTTATGATTCAAGTGCAAGAATTCCTCATAATTCTTCTCTTTCCCTTGGACATTTATTTCTTTAAGATTGATTGAGAAAATTGAAGGTTTGGTGTGTTTCCTCCCTTAGCAAAAAGCATCATAGCATTGGTCTTGAATTTCTAAAGTATTAAGTATTATACTTCTTTTATTTCTTCTTAGCTTTGAAGTTTACACGGTTATTTAAATTATCTTGTGTTCATTCACCTCATAACCTTTAGCTATTGTTTGGCCAAGAATAAACATAAGAAGATCAATTTGTTTTACACTTAACTACTTGACAATCCTTTAATTTCTTGTTTGACCTAAAGCTAACATAAGGAGATCAATTTATTTTATGCTTAATCATTACATAATACTTTTGTTTCTTATTGGCTAAGTATTTTTCAAAGGTTTTTAATTTCCAAGTGCTTAATCATTTGAATATCCATTGTTTATCCATTTAGCTTAAAGTTTCATGTAGGTTGGTTAAATTTGATTGTGCTTAACATCTTATTTCATTTAATCTTTTATTTGACCAATCATTGCACCTCTTGCATAAATTATTTGGTGTGCATTGATTACTTGTCTTCAGTTGGTTTATGTATATGTTATGTGGTATCTTTCTTGTGGTATCATTCAAAATTTATTCAAGTGATTGTTTAGTTATGTGAATTGCACAAACATTTATCATTTGAATAAAAGTTAGCTTGTGTGAGAAAGAATTCAAAGTAAAGTTTATTTTTATTCCATTTTAGTTTACATTTCAAAGTCATTCAAGAAAATTATTTCAAACTTCTAAAGATCATTCAAGCAACATTAAGTTACTTAATTGCATTAAACATTTGATTAAAGATCTTATTTTAATTTCATTTAAAGTTAAAGTGAGCTCTCTTTTTCATTAATATTCAATTGCCTTAATATTAGTATAGATTGGGTTTTGAGTGCAAAAACATTTTAAAATTGAGAGTTAGACTTGTATCTTTCTCTTTGCCTTGTCTTGATTTCTTGTTGGATTTTACCCGTTAATGAAAATACATGTGTTAGGTTGTAATTTCCTATGAAAGAAAGTACATGAGGATTTGTTATAATCTCAAATTTGGTTTAATGAATTCCTAGCCTAGGTGGCTAGGCATGGACGTAGCTCAATTTTGGGGTTTAGCCAAACCATGTAAAAATCTATGTGTTATCTTTCTTTACTTTTCTGCATTTTACTTTTATGCTATTATTTTTCTATTGCTTCATTTCACTAAAGCATTATCATTAAATATTTAAGTCTTCTACAAAAGATAAAATTAAATTTTTCTAAAATTTATTTCAAAGCCCATTTCACCCCGCCCTTCATGGGTGTTATAGCTAAGTAACATGGTCTTATGTATATAAAATGGCTAGGTTGTTATATTTAAGAAAGAAGCTAAGAGACTAACTCACTCCCTAACCCTAAGATAAGTTTGGCATGTTATGCCTAACAAATGCAAATTTCATTTTTTATGTTTTGACTCAAAATTCATTTTAAGGACTTGGATATGCATTTTATGCCTACAATGATATGAAGCTAGAAATGGTTGTGCTAAATCAAAGAGAAGGCACACCTCCCCAAGAAGGGTGATCATCTTTAGTGGTCATATGTCTCATTATATGCAATGGGTAAAGCCCTCAATTCAAGGAGAACGAATAATATGCTATCATGCTTTACAAAAGCTAATTATTTCTAATTTGTTTTAAATTGTTCATGAGTTTTTAATTTATATGAGGTTATGAGTTTTTACTTTTATGTTCAATTTATTTAGATTTAGATTGGGTAGAATATTTAGTTTTTCTAGGAGTTTAATGTTCCAGGCCTTCCATCATGAAAACATAATCATAAAAAGAAATTAGAAAAGTAGGTTGTTTCTATTATACACCTAAACTAAATCAAGCCAAATTAATTAATATAATAGGCCAATGTGGCTGGGTACTGCTATACACCCTAAAAGAACATGAAAAAGGTAGTAAAGCTGAAAGTTTGATATATAAGGGTCTTCTTCTAGGATAGTCACCTTCTTTAGGGACCTCCATAGGCTTCATAGAGGACCATTGAGACCATGCACTAATAGAGTCAAATCCAGCTATTCCTAGTCCCCATAAATCCAAACCTAATTTTAGGCTTAAATTACATTTAAAATTTCAAAAAATTAAATTTCTAAAGATTGTAAAATAAGCGTTAGGAAATACACATAGAACATCAGCAGTTATAATGCAAACATACGAGCTTAGCATTAATTGCTTTCCAAGCCCACATATCTTATTAGGCAATGCTTCTACAAGCAAACAACATTTATATATTTTTTATTATAGCAATCCTTTTTCACACAACCCCTGTAGAAAATAATGTTAGCCCAAAAAGAACATCCTGCCATCTAGACTAGCGGGCAAACAATCTTAGCCAACCAGTCTAAAAAAGTACACCACAAAATAAGAAAAGTATTTCACATCACATCATAGAATATCACATAACATTGACCAAACCTAAGTCTAGAGTCGATGACCTAATAACCTAGTGTGTGTGAAAATGGGTTTGTATGGTATGATTGTATTAAGCTTTTCAGGTTCAAGTTTTGATTTCATTTTCAAAATTTGTTTAATTTATCATTTGGCACATTCAATTTAAGTGACTTGATTTATTTATAATTTTATTTTCATTTTTAAGTTTTCTTTTACATTAAGGTAGGATTTAGGTTCTAAAGAATAAAGATTGAAATAAGTCCCACTTTGGGTGGAACTCATTTTATTCAACATCTTAAATACTAATAGAATGGAGTTTCATCCATTCTAAAAGGTCAAGCTAATCCTTATCTTAATTAGCTTCTTTTGAATTCATTTAATGATTTATTTTAATTTTAATTTGATTTGATTAATATAATAAGTTTTTTAGTTTAGAATTTATGTAATCTAACCTTATTGAGATTTGAATATTTCATTCTTATTTCATTTCTTTTGCTTTGGCTAATATTTCTTTAGTTTGGTTTAACAAAATTTAAGATATTCTTTTAAACCTTAATTATCAAATGATTTCATTCATTTATGCTTTAAGATTATTAGTGTTTATGTTCATTAGCTTGAATGAATCAACTTAATTCATTTAAGTTGATATTGTAATTCAAGCTAAGTTTGAAACCATTTAATCTCATCATTTAAATAACCTTTACGTTTTCATTTTGGAATTTAAGAAAATTCATCAACTTATACATTCTTAATTCATTCTTTAATAGAACTTACTTTTTAAGGGTTTCATTATTTCATTAAACCTTAATTGAATATTTTTTTTTTAAATTTCACAAGGTTGAAAAATTTTCCTTAAATGTTTTAAATTGATTTTATGAATTTTATCATTTTCATAATTTTTATTTATTAGTTTATTTATATTGGCCTAGAGATTAGAAATTCAAAACTTCAAAATCAGAGGTTATTTGACCTTAAAATTTTTATGGCAAGTGGGGTTCCTTACCAATTTAAGTTCCATAAAGTTCCATATTAATCAAATGTATAATTTAGAACTAATTAGAGTTTTAATTATTTTAATAAAACTTAACTTAAGCCTAAATTAAAAGAAATTATTATGGATTTTTATGTTCTTAAATTCTCCTTTCAAAGATGAATCTATAAGGGTTTATTTAATTTTTTTTGGCGTTTTGGTTGATTTATTATGATTTTTTGAAGTTCATATCAATTAATTAATTTAATTAATTAACAAATTAGGTCATTTTAGGGATTATTAGAGTTAGTAAGCTTTAATGATGTATTTAGATTCATTAAGGTTATTATTATTATGATGATTTAAGGATTTTTTTATAAATTTTCATGATTGTTCTAATTTAATATTAATTTATTTCATTAAATTAAGTCATATGGCTTGAAAATTTTGTATTTTAAAATTTACTTGCAATAAATCATGAAAACTTTATCTAAGGTAGATTGTAATCTTAATTTTAATTCTTCAAAGTTCACTTTAATTGGATTAATAGTTTGTGTTTAATTTGAGTTTGATTATTTTTATTTAAACATAAATTAACCCAAAACTATCTAATAAAAATTGGAGATTTGGGGTTTAATGGATTTTGTCACTGAGATGAATTCATAGAGCCCTTATTTGCAATTTTTTATTGGTTACTTTGTTTTTTTATGATTTTTTTGAAGTTTTGATGATTTTTTGTAGTTTTTAAATAAAAGAAAACTTGTTTTCTTATTTATTTATGTTTGTGCCATGTGGCGCTGATGTGGCATACTTTTACACATGGCGTAACACCATTTGCCCATACGGGAACCACGCAGATCCCATGTGAAAAGGCTGCAGAGACATGGGATTAGATATGATCGTTCGATCGAAGATCAAACAGTCATGATTTAACCAATGATTCCTATAGGTTTTGACTCAAATGATCTAGCTAGATCATAGCCATCCATTCCAAATAAAAAGAACGAATGGCTGTGATTTTGTCCCTGATATCCCATTGGAAATCAAGATCTATCCACTCTTAAATGGGGATTTATAGTGATCTTGGCCACAATTTCTTGCCTTTTAATTCTGAAATGATTAGTGGTTAATTTCCTATCCATCTATATGACTTGATTTTTCTAGGATTAAATTTCCCTTCATAAAGGACTAAAGTATGGAAGGAAAGTAATGGAGTTGAACCCATACTTTGCCGACATTAATCCTCAGTGGCAGACAATTTGAACACCTTCACCTAGACGATGAAGCTTTGGTGATGAAATATCAGCTTGCTTCCTCATGGATCACCATGGAGGCCAAGCTCCACCCAGTTTCAATCAACATTGGTCATTCTTTGGCTCACCGGTGACATAATGGTCAAGAAAAAAGTAAATTGAGTTTGCCTTTGTCCCTTAACCATGTGAGGAGAGTCAATTATGGGGAAGGATCAATTCTTTCCATTCTTATATATAGAGGAACACTTTGCCATCAACTTTGGCTTATTTTGAGCCTGCTGGTAGCGAGAAACTTTAGGAGGCTTCGATTCTCCTTCTTTTTTGCTTTTTGACTGTGTTGAAACTCTTTGGACTGAGACAGAGACCCTCTCTTCCTCTCTTCTTAGTTGGCTGAAAGCAATGGCAATAGAGAGGATTTGGGGGTGGTCAATTCTTTCCACCAGCAGCGAGACCTTTGGACAAAGGGGTTGGCTCGATTTCTCTTCACATCAAGGGCCTATTGGGATGCATAGAAGCATGAGAGGAGCTATCCCATTCTCCCTTAGTGCTTGGTCATCTTCTTTCATAGATGAGGCAAATTGGATTTGCCATGGTGATTGCCACTCTTAAAACCTAGCTCCAAAGGGTGGTCAACTGATTGGGATTCACCCAAATCAATTAGGATAAAGGTATGCATGAGGTATAAAGAAAGGAGGATTGGATTTTTTTTTCTTTGCATATATTTTTGTTTCCTTTCTTCCCATGGATATAATTCATCCTCCATGTCATCTTTTGACTTCTAGAACCACTACAACACTCCTTTGGATTGGTGGTTAGTTTGTCAAATCAAACCAAGATGAATCATGGGTCAAACTCAAGTCCATTTGAGTTGGATTTGAGATTGAACCTTGTTCAATTCCATTTAAATATAAATTGACTAAAGTGGTTTGATTATGTTTATTTTGATTAATTAATTTTAGATTTAAGTTTTAATCATTGTTAATTATCCAATAGATAATTTGATGTTCAACTGCTTCATGCCATGTGAAAGTTTAATTTGGTTGTATTTTAAATTGACCCATTTTAACATAAATGGGTTAAAGTAAGTTCAATTGAGTCAAATGACCAATTTGACTCAATTAAAATGTGTTTATACTCTAATCACTTTTAATCACATGTGTGAAATGATTTGGAGTGATTAATCTCATTTGGTTTGAAATTGATTTCAATTTTGACTCCCATTTAACTGAAATTGGGCTTAATGGGTTAAGTTGGACTCATTTAGGTCAAATGACCAAATTAAATTAGACCCAATGATTGTTTGAATTGTGTTTAATGATTATTTTTTTAAATGATTTTGGGCATTTGATTTGGATTGATTTTAATTTAATTTGGATTTTTATTTTAATAAATTCACTTAGGTTTATTTAGATCAAGTGATCTAATTAGCCCAAATAAAACCTTATTGGATTTAAATTCATTTGATTCATATTTAAACATGTTTATTTTATAATTTTGAGTCTTTGGAATGACTTCATTTGGTCAAAGTTGGTGAGTTGATCTTTGACTTGGTGGGACCCACATAAGTCAACACTATGTTAAATGGTTGACCAACCTTGACCTTCATTTTGATTTTGTTTTAAATCCATTTATGTTTATGTAATGACTTTATGCTTTTCATTTGATTTGATTTCAGTTTGATTTTCATTTGAATTTCTTTAAGTTTAGGTGAATTTGAGCTTAAGTAGGATAATTGGGTTAACACCCCAATTATGTTGTTTTAAACTCAAATGGACTTAGATTTCAATGGGAATGTGTTCAGTTCAATTCTTTATTTATATTTGAGTTTAGGTTGACTTCACCTAATCCTATTAGGTTAAGTCAAATGCTAGAATTAGGTGTCCTAATTACTAATTTAAATATGATGTTAACCTCATCCAAAAATTAGGTCAACAACCATCACCTAATAATAGTAATTAATTAATTATAATCAAGGTTAAATCTTGTTTCTATAGGATGTATTTTAAAATTTGGTCAACAACCATCAAAATGATAAAAAAATAGTTGAAATTATCAACCATTAGGTGTTAGATTTATGTGTTCAAGAAGGGTATGAACACTTATAAATAGATATATTTTAGACAAATAGGAGAACATTCTCTATATCTAGAGTGCAAATTATCACTAAATAGAAATTCTCCACAAAAAGGGAAGGAATACAATCAAGTATGAGTGTATACTTTGAACATAATGTTATTTAATGATAATGTGTGTTGAACTATAAAATGACTTTGTCAAACTAGTATCACTCAATCAAGTAAAAATTTAACCAATAAGTGGTATTAGTCAAACTCAAATTTAACTTAATTTAAAGGGCAACCCAATTCTTAAATAGGTAATTAGCATAATCAAACAAGTGTAATTATATTATGATTGGACCAAATTACTATGATTAACCCATAAGATTCTCTCAATCAAGCAAGCAAGTTTAAGTGGATAGAAAGAGTTCTAATAGAAAAAAAATGAATCAATGTGCATGAGCACATTTAATTGAGGAAATGGATTGGGTGTTGAAAGCTTAATACCAAATGTAATAAAAAACATAACACTAAATGTAATACTAAGTTCTAAAATTAACTCAAGGATAAGAGATGATACACATATGATCAATGAATTCGATTACTAAAATGGTCCAAGAGATATTATCAAACCTTAATGTGTTGTGCATGGTAGCCGTAGATATATTCCCCACCATACTAGTAGCCTACCTACACAACCAACTAATGTACCTAATATCAATGTAGATAAAATTGATTGATACATTTGCTAAAAGGCTATGACACCCAAGAGGGGAATGAATTGGGTATTTAAAAAATTTTAAGTTAAAACTTAATTTTGACCTTTGTAGAAAACCTAAATGTAAATATGAATTTATTTATTATGAAAGAGTAAAGCAAGAAAATAATTTAGCAAGAAATGTAAAGTTAAAACAATAAATAGGCATAAAAAATTTTATGTAGTTCGATCAAACTCAAAAATTGGCCTATGTCTTGACTAGGATTTCACTAATCAAAATAAGATTACAACAATTTTATGTACTTTCCTACACCTGGCAATCACAACCCCAACATACTTTCCTACATACAAGTGAATATCTATCTCTCAATTTTAAAACAACTTCACACTCAAGTCCACTAAGAAAATAATAAGACAACTAAAAAATATCTCAAATCTATTATTTATTCTTTTCAGAATAAGGTATGCAATGCTATAAACTTTATGTAATTAGCGTGAAGTAATTTGTCTTTAAAAATATTTTCACCAAGTAAGAATATCATTTGAAAAATATGAGCTTGAAAATCATTTACTACAAATATACTTAAATTAATTTGACTTTAAAATCACTTGCACAAACTAGTAAATTAACGAACCTATGAAATTAGAACCTTGAAATGAGCAAGAAAATATAAATGCCTTAGAAAATAATCTTAACTTGAACAATTTGAAACATAATTACAAGAATCAATCATTAAAATAGTTGAACTAAGTGAAATAAAATAAATTTAAAAATGAATGCTCATAAAAATAAATTTTTCAAAAGAATCTTAGAATAATGATTTCATAAAACAAAATACAATGGCAATATGAACTATTTAAATTGCTTAAATATGAATGAAAATAACTCAAAGAAATATTCAATAATATAACATATAATTATTTTCAATTAAATCAAACAAATCAAAACTAATGTACCAAAAAAATTAAAATGAATTAAATAACCTTACTCAAGTCCCCATATATGTGAAACAATGAAAGCAAGATATGATGTAGACTTCTCCAAGGCTTGAAAGAAGCATGAATTTTGAAGAAGATCTCCCTTTAGCATGTTATTGAAGAGTGAGGAAGAGTGAATAGTTTCATCTCTTTGAATCCAAGAGTCACTCCAAGAAATTAATTTTCAAGGGTTCAACCAAGGTGGAGAGAATCATGAAGAATAAAGGTGATGAAAGCACCTCCTTAACTAGGATTTGATCTATGGAGTGGTTGGCCAATTCAAGTGAAAAGGAGAGGGAAATTTTGTAAGAAAAAAAACTTAATATTTGAAATTTCAATCACTTCATTTGAATTCAAATAAATTCAAAATAAATGTACTAGGAGTTGATCAAAACATCAAAAAGAAAGATTATATAATAGTAATCACATAAATAAATCAAGCTATGCAAGGTTAGATAAAGCTAGAGAAGGGAAGATCATTAATGCAAGTATTTCAATTTTGAATAATTGAACACATGTTTAAGCATTTGAATCTAATTAATTTAAACTCAAATGGGTCGAGGAAAAAGAGGGAAGGGATTAATGTACTTTCTAATTAAGTTTGGGTTTAATAAAGAAAGGATTTGAATTAAATTGAAATTAAAATAAATCCAATAATCCAATATGAGAGGGACCGCCAAGAAATATCGTGTATAGATTAAATTCCAATAAATGAAATCAATTTAAATTCACTCAAGAGAGATTGAATTGGAAAGGATTTGAAATTTCAATACAATTTAAATTAACTAAAAATTTTAAATAAAGGGACTGGCTAAATTTTTCCATTAAAAAATTAAGAAAGTCAAATTAATTCAAGTCCACTTGAATACGAATTTGAATTAAGTTAAATTAATTTATATAAAGTCAAATCTAATTAAATTATATTCAAATGAATAAAATTTGGAAATAATTTAAAGTAAAATTCTATTTTAAATTCAAAAGAACATAAAATAAGGAAAAATAATATGGCATTATATTAAATAAATCTCATCAAATTTATCAAGCCAAAAACATCAAAAGATTTAGCCAAGAATAAAAATAAGGAATTATTGATAGAAGAGAGAAAATGAAGGATAGGAGAAAGAAAAAGAATAAGTTGAATATTGAAAAAATAATTTAAAATGATGCTAAAAATAATTGGATAAAGATTAATCTCAGCATGAAAACTTATAAGTATAAAATGAACTCAACTCACTTTAAGATGCAATGGATAAGACTTAAACTCATTCAAGTTGTTAAATTATCCAAAATGAATATTTTCAAGAATATTGAAAATTAATGCAAATAAAATATGAGAAAATATGTAAAAATCAAAATGAATGATATAAAATTATTTTATCCATTATTTCCATGTTATTGAGCTCTTTATTTGTCTTATGTTATGAAACCTAGGAAGATTCTATAGCTACCTAATCTACGTTGATCTTAACTTTTCCAAATTTGATTGAGCAAACTAAGTGTGATGAGTTTCCTGAAACACTAAAAATAAATCATTAATTTCATCCAATCATATGTTTATTATCATCAAAATCATTTGGATAAGCAATGGAGCTTATGGAGTAAACAATAATTAGCTCCATTAATAAGAGTAAAGTTGAGATCAAATATAATCACTTTAGAATTGTGATGCTTATGAATAGAATGCATGATTCTTTATGAAGCATGAACATGTCCATTGAAAGATATCCATACACCATTTTTACTATTTTACTTTGAATAATCCTTAACACATTAATTTAAGATTATATTAGTGATGACAAATGGAGGCATTACTAGAAGTTAGAATTATGTGAGTACTTTAGGATGACACTTTTTATTATAAATTTTTATTTTCTTTTTACCTCAATCAATTATCTTAGTTTACAAAAATTACATAACTTTATATAGAGATATGGTCACATTTATCAAGTTCATCCTTATACATTGAACTATACTAGATTATGTCTTTAGGGAACACTATTTAAATGTGATTCCCATTAAGGATAATTTAATACCATTATGGATTTTCTTGATGGAATTTTAAATAAAAATATTATTAATGTTATAACTATTTTTTAAAAAATGTTTAGAAGCTAAAGAGTCTTGAGAAGCTAAACTCAAAATTTTTAAAATATTTTAAATTTTATTAAATAATTTTTAAAATTTTAAATTATCTAAATTTCTTATCTTAAATTGGTTTAAATAACATTAATATAATAAAAATTTATAAATATTTTAATAACAACATTCATTTATGTTTAGAGAACCCTAAAATTTTCTTATAAAATTTAAAATTTATTAAATAATTATATAAAATTTAAAATAACAATATTTTCTTTTTTAAATTAATAAAACAAATTAAATATTTTAAAAAATTATGAAAGTTTTAGAATGGTAAAAATTTTAACAATGAATATTCTCACAAGATTTCAAATTTTTTTGAAATATAGTTTAAATATTATCAAATTTAAACACTAAAGAAATGCATTGGAAAAATCCTCACTAACATCTTATAATCAAAATGGCTTTCTAATTTCATAGATGGCTCCTAAAGCTTTTCAATAACTCCCATAAGAAATATGGTAATTTTTTAATCTATTTATTGGTTTATTTAGTTAAAATAGTGGAATTTTTTTTTAAATTACAAATTGCATAGATAATTCATATTTGACTTGTTTTTCATAAATTTACTATGCCAAACAATCTATGATATAAAATTTAAGTTAATTAAGTTGATGGACTAACTAGAGTAAAATAAAAGAAAACCCTTAAAAATACTGAGGTTGGACCAGCACAAGGTCTAGCTCAATCTAAACTATTGGATTCCATTTTAAATAAATACAATGGTCATAAGGTTGTCTTCTACTTCTCACCAACCCATGCTAATGAATTTGAACTAGGATCATGTTAATGTGACCGAGCCTAACCCATTATGATTTCTTCCTCTATAGCTTGGCGATGTGTAACCATGACTAAGCTTGGGTAATCATACATTCCAACATCATGTGTTTCTTTGGGGAATTCCATAGATAGTTGAATGTCAAGTTTTAAGGTTTAGAATAGGTTAAGAGTGATTAATTAGCATTAGTTCAAATATTTTCTATTAACTCTCCATTAAATGTAAATGTAAATGTTAACCTCTGTATTAGCTTATGAAATTAAGGTGTGGAACTATTGGTGTGATAGTTATGGGTTTAAGGAACTATTGAAAAATCTCAAAGGCTTGGATGACATGGGTTCAATTTTCTATAATTAACCCATATAAAGATATATGAGTTAATGGGTTGATTTAACCCACTTGGAGGGTGAACTAAGAAAATTTTCCAAGACCCATCTCGAAACTTGCTCTAAGGGTTTGAAATAATTTTTCTCATTTGATAGACTTAATTCCATCAAAAACATAAGTTTTATTATTTGGGCCTAATATAAGGTATGTTGGCCCATTTAATTAAATAAAAAAACTTTAAGGGGTCAAATCAATGTGACTTAAACTAAAAAGTTATTAATGAAATATTTGGCCAATTACACTCAAGCATTTTATTGGGTATCTTGATTAACTTAGTTTAATCAATCACTAAAGATAGATGTTAGCCTTAATGGGTGAAAATATCTTATTTGGCAAATTGGGTTTAGGCCATGGGGGAAATTATGTCTAGAGATACTTGAACAATAATTAAAATACTAAAGGGAGTTCACATATCTAATTGGTTCAAATATTAATTAGGTCATTGGTTGAGTCAGTGGGTTGGGTGGCTCAATCGATGGACCTAATGTCTACATTAGAAACATTTTTATCACATGGATACATTTATTAACTAATTTAGAGTGGTCCATGATAATTTTATAAATTTTTTTTCAATTTGAGCATATAGTTGACTTAAATTAGGCTAAATTAGACTTTCCTGATCTTTGGTCAACTAGGCATATGTCCAAGCATTCTAGTGGCTATTTGATTCATAACCATTCTAAGGAGTAGTCACCTAGTTCAGGACCTAAGTGGGATGAGGCATTTGGGTACCTTGACTCAACCATGAGTCAAATCGCCTAAGTTTTAAGAATGGGGATGTCAATCCTTAGAATCTTATGATCAATTTTATAAATAATAAAATCAATGGCATGTATTGATTGCTTAACTATAACACTTATATCCACTAGGGAATAGTTAAACTCAAGCAGCGAAAGAGGTCTACTCTATGGCTAGCTAAAGTCAAACTTATAGAAATGATTTTCATGACCCTCCACCATAGGATCTTCCTAAGGGTTAACTTATATGTAGGATGCTCCTTAAAAGATGGGCCATGATTGATGAACCTTCTACTAGTGTTTTGTTGGACAGAAAACCTTTTGATTACAATGTTGAATCAAAAGATTGATTGTTCCACTTCACTCTTGCTCATCGATAGTGAATAAGGTAGAAAAGAGTATCCCAAGAATGAGAGATTTTTCTAGAGAAAAGGTTATGTTTGAACCTTTTGAACCTTTCCAAACTACATAAATATTACATAGCTAACTAATTTTACTAAATCTCTCTAAGAGACTCCTTTAGAAGTCAAGTTAACCTTTTTCCTATATCGACATTTAACAGACTTACAAACCAACATGGAACTTATCTATACCACTAAATATGAAGAAAGTAATTTAGCAGAAGAACTAGTGTGAAGAAGAGTGCTTAGTGGCGAACACCAAAATATTGATAAAAGCTTACTTGTCAGTGGCGCTAAAGAACTCATCTGACGTGGGTAACCAACTTAGTCACTAGCACACAAGCTGACTTGCTTTCACTTGGAAAAATACCTAAAGAAGTCTTCCTCAACCTAGTTTGATTAACATTTCTTAATTTAATTTATGATCTTTGATTAAAATTCAAAAATATTTGATTAAGTCTTAATTAAGAATATATGCTATCATCAATTTATTTAATTTTTATTTTGTTTAATTTGATATCAAATGGTTTGATTCATTTATATTTTATGCTATTTAAATTTTTTATCATATATCATTATTAAATTTAATTTTATATTTACTTCTAAGTTCTTTTTGGTTTCAAGTGATTATATTTACTTATTTTATGTTATTTACCTTTCAAGTTGTGTAGAATGTTTATAGTTTCATAGCTTAGGTTTTGTATTAAACATTCATTTAGTTTCACATATTATAATTAGTTAATTATTTTATTTGAATTGGTCTTATTCATCTAATTCATTAATGTTTATGTTTCTTAAAGTTTATGTTTATTAGCTTGAATGAATTAACTTATTTCACTAAAATTGATTTTTAATTCAAACTTAATTTAAAGGTTTTGGCTTTGACATTTGAATGATTTATTATATTTCAATTTCATAACTTAAGTACATTCATCAACCTCAAAATTTTAAATTTATCATTTAATTTAATTTGAATGGATTGTTTTACGTTAAAGTTTTATTATTTAATTGAATCTTTTAAAGAAAAGTTTATATATTAATCATTATCTTATAATGGGCACCAAACCTAACCTAGGATATTTTAAACTTCTAGGTTATTTAGATTTAGTTAATTTGATTAATCATCATTTTTTTGCTTTATTTGTATTTGGAATTATATTATTCATCACTATTGAATGGGCATAAGTAATTTCAAAATTAATGAATTTCTTATTTAGGCATGAAATTCAAAGGATGATTAACTTTGATTTTCAATTGAATAATTTCTTTATTATAATTTTACTAAATTTATAATTTAAGATTTAGTTAATTTCTTATATTCTTAATTATTTCATAAACCTTAAATGTACAATTAATTGAATTCCTTAACTTCAGAGGGTTGAGAAATTTTTCTTAATTATTATGAAGTTAATGAAGATGTTTTAATTGGTTTCATAAAATTTAATTATTTTTATAATTTTTTGATTTATTATTTCATTTAAATTGACCTATAGATCAAAAATTCTACAACTCCTCATTCAGATATCATTTGGCTTTGAGAATTTTTATGGCAAGTCACGTTCATTGCCAATTTAATCTCCCTAAAGTTTTATCTTAATATAATGTATATTTTAAGATTAAGATTTTCATTATTTTAAGATAACATAAATTAATTTTTTAATTAGATGGAATTAATTATGGGTTTCAATTTTCCTTGATTCCTCTCTCGAATATGCATCCATATAGAGGTTATTTAGAATTTTAGAAGTTTTAGTTTATTTACTATGATTTTTTTAAACTTTAGGTTCAATTAATTGATTTAATTAATTCAATTAATCCTTAACTAAGGTCAATTTGAGGTTTATTAAGTTCTAGAAAGTTCTGATGCTATTTTTAGATTCATTAAAGTTCATTACAATGATTTAAGTTTATTTTATATTTTTATTTTTCATAATTTTATTGTATTAATATTAATTAATTTCATTAAATTAAGATTTATGGCTTAAAATATTTATATAGTTTAGAATAATTTCTAATAAATCCCATATTTTTATATATGGTGTATTTCAACCTTAATTTCAATCTCCTAAAGTTTCAAAATGATTGGATTAATGGTTTGAGTTTAATTTAGGTTTGGTTTTTTTTAATCAAACTCAAATTAACCTAAAAATGCCCAATAAAATTGTGGATTTTGGGTTTAATAAATTTCTCTCATTGAGATGAATCTATATAGCCCTCATTTAGATATTATTTTTGTTGAGTAATTTATTTTTTTATGATTCTTTGAAATTTTTAAGATTTTTGTAATTTCTAAAATCAAAAAATGTTACTTTTCTTTTTAAAATAGTTAGCACTATTTTGCACTGATGTGAAATCATGGTGTGATTAAACCACATGGGATCCACGTGGTTCCCACAATATTTTGTTGAGATGCAATTTGATCCAGGTCATCTAACCAATGATCGGAAGGCTCTGAATTGTCCCATAGTATCTTTAGGAGGATTAATAAAATAGTCCAACTAAATCTCGATCGTCTGCCCCTAATAGAAGGAAGGGATGGTGGAGATTTTATCTCCCCATCAAAGGTAGAGGTTGAGCACTGTCATAAAAAAAGATAAGATTTTTGGCAATCTATTCAATGGGGATGCATGTTTTGATTGAAAAATGGTTTGATCTCTCTTAAGATCAAGTTTGCTTCATAAAGTACCAAACTGAGCTAAAAAAAATTGGGTTTGAAGGGTACCTCACCGACATCAACCTTCAAAGGTGAGGACATTACGAACACATTCATTGGGATGTGGTGAGCCTTTGAGAAGAAAGAATTGAGTTGCCTCCTCACCAATCATTATGGAGGTCGAGCTTCACTCATTCTCCAGCAAGTTTGGTCAAACTCTAACTTGTTGGTGGCTTGGGAATGGGGAAGGGGTTAGGCTCCTTCATTCATTTCACCTCAGGAATGTGTGTGAGTGCTTAGGTTGCCAAGAGAAACTCTCTTTTTTTTCATTCTTGGTAGTGAGCTATATCCATGGAGAATTCAAAATGGATTTGGCCATAGTGATTGCCACCCTTGGAGGCTAGCTCAAATTAGTTTAGATAAGGAGTGGAAAGGATATGGGCGAACAATGGGATTTGGCTTATTATGCATTTGCTTTGACTTCTTTTCCTTCTGATTGACTCCTCTCATCCTCGCTTTACTCCAACTTTATTTGGGCTGAAGTTTAATTAATTTTAATTAGATTAAAGATAAGCTTTCAGTTAATTTGATTGCACTTTGTAGGATTTGATGATTGCATTTAGTTTAATATCATTTGGAATTAAATGGATTTAAGTGGTTTGATTATACTTCTTTTAATTGATTGATCCTTGATTTGAATTTTAATTAATATTGATTGTCCAATAGATAATTTGGAGTTCAATTGATCCATGCCATATGAGAGTTTGATGTGGTTTAAGCTAGGTTTGACCTATTGACCTAAATTGGTCAAATTGAATCTCCTAGTTCAAATTCCCTTTCTAAGATTTAGATTTAAGTTCAATTATGTTTAATTTACCATTTGCAATGATTATTATCAAACAATTTCATTTGATTTTGGTTTTGGTTTTTATTTTAACCTAATTGACCCAAATTGGGCTTAATGGATCAAAATGGTTCACTTGGGTTAAATGACCAAATTGGTCAAGTTAAACTTAACAATTGATTGAATTATGTTTACTGATGATTTTCAAATAATTTTGGACATTCTATTTGAATTGATTTCAATTTAATTTGGGTTTGGATTCCATAAGGTCCATTTAAGCTCATTTAGATCAAGTGACCTAATTAACCAAATTAAGGCCTCATTAGATTTAGATTTATTTAGATTCATATTTAAACATGTTCATTTAATGATTTTGAGTCTTTAGAATGACTTAATTTAGTCAAATTTAGTAGGTTGGACTTTGGCTGGGTGGGACACACATAAGTCAACTCTATTTTAAATAGTTGACCATCTTGGACCTTCATTTGAATTTAGTTTTAAATCCATTAAAGTTCATGTAGTGACTTCATGCTTTTTATTTGATCTAATTTTAATTTATTTTGATTTTATTTGAATTTCTTTTAAATTTAGTTAATTTTGAGCTTAAGTAGGATAATTTTGTTAACCACCTCAATTAGCTTGATTATGAACCTAATTAGATTCAGATTTCAATTAGGATGTGTTAGATTCAATCATTCTTTATAGTTGAGTTTAGTTTGGGTCCACTTAATCCTATTAGGTTAAGTCAAACCTCATAAGGATTCACTAGGTCACCAAATATATTGTCCTAAGTGACTAATTAGGAGGCTCCTATTCTAGGATTAGGTGTCCTAATTTCTAATTTATAGATGATGTTAACCTCATCAAAAAATTAGGTCAACACTATCATGTCTTAGTAAGTAGATCTTTTGGTGAGCATAGGAATTATCTAAGCTTAGTCCACATACTTGATAGGTAACAATATCACTTTATCATTCCACGTGTGTCTATCCAAGCATAAGTTGTAAGATCAAATTTTAGAACATCTATAATTATATTCAATCATACATAGAGAGTTTCAAGTGGGTTTCTAGATATGTGGGTCTTAATAAAACCAAAATTACTAACTCTTCAACAATTAATCTTCTTGATATGTAGCTCTTTAGCCAAGCTTCCACTCCTGCCTCTTTGATGGAGGTGGTAAAAGCTTTTATCTTAAACCTACTTGATCTTATGTGTTTTCTAAAGTTAAATATAATTTTCCAATCTTAAGGAGACACTAATTGAATGGATTAGTTGGTGATACTAAATTTAAAACTTAAAATTAACTATTAGATGGCCAATTTAAATATAAAATTATATTAGGGTCATCCACTACAAGGTAGAGATGAATTACCATGTCTAAGTAGTTTAAATCACAAGATGATATTCAAAAATAGTCTAATGAAATTGTGTGGCCTGATTTGGTAGATCAAATTGGATGATCATGAGGTATAACTCGATTTGTAGACTCGTTATATAAAACTAACTTTATGATGCATATTGACTTAACATAGTTAGACTTATAAGTCATTTTGGATTTGTAGTATTATGTGTGCACATAAATTAGAGTAGTGGATGTGTATCCTAACATTTTTGATGTGTGTCCATAATATTATAGTATAAGGTGCTTATTGATGACTAATATAAGAACATACATGAGGTCAAGAGACACCCTATAGATCAAGCTATAAAGCCCTACAATTTTACAACATCCTTCCCTTAGGTTTTAGTAACTCAAAGCCAATCCTAATACCAACAAAAAAAGGTAAAGTTATAAAACCACAATGGTACATTGTAGTAACATTTTTTATGGGTTTTGATGACCTATATCCAATTTTAGAATCTAACTAAAAAATTTACCCATCATCAAAGATGTTATGTCAACATTATTTAATTTAAATGGGAGTAGAGGTGAATGAGTTTTAATAACCAAGACTCAGCCACATGAACTTGATGAAAAGATTAATTTACAAATTAAGGAGGATATTATAGTAACTTCATTTACATTAATGGAATGTGGAATGGGTGATTTTGATTACTAGAATCTAGTCCTTAATTGAAAGAATTTTGTAAGGCTTTACATCACAATCAGGGATTTTATCATGACATTATCTATTTCAATTTTAAGTTGCGTCTCAACTTCAAGAATGGGGGAGAGAAATAAGGGTTAGATGATGAAGGAACTCACAATAAAAAAGAATCAAGAGGGTAGCCTATTTGAGCATAATCCATTTCGATCATAAAGATGATCTATATACTAGATGAAAAAAAATAAAGTGTTTTAAGATCCTTATGTAGATATACATAAAAATCTAATTTTTCAAAGAGATTCCTTGGAGGGACAAATCATAAAAGAAACTTTCAAAAGCATCAAGGTTGAACCCGATCAAGTATTTTACAACAACCTTTCTTAAAAAATAAGTGAGTTTTAAGTAATCAAACTCACCTTTGAGAGACAACTAGGATGTGACAAGGTTGAACACCCTCAAGAACTTTACAATAACTTTTTTTGAAAAATAGAATTAATGTCAGTAATTGAAAGTTTCTCCCAAAATAATTTCTTAGTGCCATGAAATGGTTCACAAAAGTTTGTTCTAAAATAAATGGTTTTTACAAATTGGAATCATTTCCCTCCCTCTTACAAATAAGTGAGAAGTGGTGATTTGTCAAATGCCTTAGACATATAGCATTTTGATGTAAATGGGATGAACATTTTGAAGTTACATGTGTGTAGCCAACATCTTTTCTTATTTGGAAGAATCAGATGATGAAAGGGTAGTTTTTAAATATGCATTCAAAGGGTAGTTTTTAAATATGCATTCAAATAGAAATGCAAGCACATAAAGTAGATAAAGTGAAAGTGCTTTGTATATTATTTAATATATACAAGAAACATCTTATTACCTATTTATTAAAGTTTCTACTTCAAACTTTATTCTACAAAAATAGTTGCAATAATAATAGAAACCACTTGATTGTCAATTGATACATCAGCTAGATCAAATAGAAGAGGCCCATCTTATAGGACTTGTGAGACAAAGTCTCTTCCCTTTGTTAATAAGGGTGGGAGCTACTCAAAAATGATGAGTTAAAAAAATAGTAGAAACTATTCTTTCTTTGGGGTCCCTCACTGATTTGAGCATATTAGTATTGAACTTACTAGAGTAATAGTCATGGTAGATCTAATAAATGTTGCATCTAATACTAAAATAAAATTTGTCTATCAATTAGGCCTTTGAAATTGGGCATTGAACATTCACCAAAATTAAAACACCAATCATTTTGTCAATGAATTTGGAAATCATAACATCTTCTAACCATAACAAATATTGCAACATGTTATAAGCTTATAGGTACTTCTTTGGAAGTAAATGGTGCTATATAGGGAAAATCATACAATAATAAAATATAGTGGGATGTTAGCTTTCTCATGACAACTTGGTAGTACACAACAATCTCTGCCAATAGAATATAGTGGCTAATCATGCAACTATTATATAACATAAGAAAACCAACTAATTAGTGTGTCTTAAGGAGGCTCATACTCTAGTGATTGGTGATTGTATTAAAGAGATGTATTCAGGTCCACCTTCACTCATTTTCCTAAAAGAAAGTGATCAAGTAATAAAGGTTTAATATTATTTTAGAATTCATAGACAACTTATATATAGAAGGCCTTCCTATTGACATGATAATAGAGAAAATAGCAAGAATGTTATTCTTATATATATAGAAACATGCTCCTACTTTATATTTTGCATCAATTACAAATGGACCTTCCCAGATGAGTTCAAATTTTCACCTGGTCATAAATATGTGATAAAGGGCCTTTTTAGGACTAATACTAGATACCCAATAGTGAATGTCATGGGCCAAACAAGTTTTTCATGCTCTCACATTATTTGAGCATGATATAATTCAAGAATCTGTTAAGCTTGTAGATTAAGTTTAGTGAGATTGTCAAGGTCTTCTAATTGAAGTTGAATATTTTGATGGACATTAATTTTTGTGCCAATAGCTTTATGTGATGATGGTAGTTCAACTTTTAAGAAAAAACTTCTTTAGACCCAAAGGCTAATGAATGCAGAGTTATTTTTGTAGGGGTGTGATATATAGTTCTATAAGCTTACAAAGCTTTAGATAATTTATCATGTTATTTTTGTTTATTGGTAGACAAGATTTTCTTTAATAGGTTCATGAGAGTCTTATTGAAAGATTTTGTCGAACCATTAGTACTTCGATAATAAATAATCAAATAACACCAATCATTATTATGGCGATGAGAAAACCTCTTTATCATAATACTTTTAAAATGCCATATCATTATCAAATATGATACAATGAGGTACACTATAAAGGTATATTATGTGTTCTCGGAAGAATGGTAACACAATATTTATCTTAGCTTCTTTTAAGAAAATGGTTTATGTCTTCTTTGAGAAATAATTTGTAACATCCAATATAAATCTATGGCTTTTGGAAGAAGAGGTTCAATTAGTTCAACTATATTTGTTCCTTAACATTAAAATTACTGGGAGGCAATAGTTGGTTGTAGGACAATAGGAAATATATAATGTACTAGCCCATGAACTTGGCATTGATGACATTTCCAAACAAAGTTCATGAAATCTTGGATTTTAGTGGACCAATAATATCCTAGTCTCTTGATCTTAAGTTACATTCTCAAACTATCTTAATGGGACCCACACAACTCTTCATGAACCTCAACCATGACCTTTTGAGCTTCTTCATTATTTACATGTCAAAGCTATAGTTGACCAAATGATTACTAGTATAAAATATCATTTATAATGTAAGGTATAACACTCTCTTCTGAATTTATGAAGCTAATAAGGTGTCTTCAACAAGCATTCCCTATTGAAGATAATCTATAAATATTTATCTCTAATCATTTTTCTCTAAGGTTGAGGAAATTAAAATAATGTTTGACTATTTTAATGATTCCTCATCTAGATAGGCTAAAGATTATATGTCAATTTGTAACAATATTTGAATAGACACCTCATTTAAGTTAGATAATTCCTTGGCTAGTCTTGCTAAAACATCTACCCAACTATTCTAATAATGGAGATCTAATTAGAGTTATACGTAAGTTAATTTCAAGTACTAACATGACCTAGGTGGAAAACATAGAAATCAGGCATTGGAACTTTATATATGCAAGCAACTTGACTAATAATTAATTGTCAGGCACCATGACTTTTAAACTAAGTAATACCCATCTAAATAATTAATTTAATATTAAAAATTAAAGCCTTATATTTTTCTTCATTGTTTGTAAGAAGGGTTAGTCAAAGCATATGTGTGTCATATGAGTCTTCCTCTAGAGAACACTAATCCAATCCTAACATTCATTTCAGGGATTTTGTTTGAATCCTCCCTAATGAATCAATACCCTTTGAAATATAATTTCCATTCTTTCTTATCTAAAGACAAAATTTGCTCATCAAGTCAAATATCATTTAATGGAGAATCAATAGGAATATGATGAGCTGCTAGAAAATCAACTATGGCTTATTCTTTTACCTTTTTTATGGAACATAAGTAACATTAAATTACAACAAAATCATTGCTTATGAAGAACATCTTCCATATAACATAGGTTTGATCATTAAGTAGTCATAATCTTAGTGTTATGGAGTGAGTTTAGGCTATTAGCTAGAAGCATAACATGCTAGTCATAATCTTAGTGTTATGGAGTGAGTTTAGGCTATTAGCCTCTTTTCTTAAATATAATAACCAAAATATCTTGCATTCATAAGACTAGACTCATGAATTTAAAATTATTAGGAGGTGATAGCTGGCAACCCTTCTAAGTGGGAAGTAAGTCCACAAGAGTTAGGATAGGCTTATATTCTCAAGCAAGAAGTAACGAATAATTTATAAATTCATGTGATTAGACTAAGTCGAGCTTTCGACTTATGATAAAGAAATATTTATTCTTAGGATCTGAAGCATCTTATTTCTCTTGTACTATTAGAGTAAGTCTTCACCTTTTAGGCATTTATATAGTCTTGAGCTATTAGAATTTAAGTCCTAATTTTCTAATAAAATATCAAACTCAAAATTTAAATAACTTTATTTTCGAAGTCATAAAGCCTAACAGTATAATTGGTTAAATTACTTACTATACTTCCTAGTATCTTAAGCATTTCTTTCTAAAGCATTCCCATTGATTTCCAAAATCATCATCCTTTGAATACAAAACTATGAAATCCATAGAAATAAAGAGTAATTTCTTCAATCAAGAGTATTCTTAAAAGAACTCCTATTCTTCTAAGATGTATGTAACTTTAGGGGCTTATTCTTATAGAGAATTATGAACCTTACACAAAAATAAATCTTATTCTACTTCTCCCAAGTAGTTCAAAGAAAACATTTATTGTATATTACAAACCCATTAGACTTAAGAGTCCTTATTAAATGATTGAATTCATTATAAGGTAATATTTTTATTTATTGATAATAATATATTTATCATTTAATGACATATTTGATTATCTAAATAAAAACCCCCAAGATTTGGGTGATGTTCCAAATAAAAACTCCATATATTATTTATAAGGAAGCACAACACATTTTATGTCTTTACTTTTCTTAAAGTTGTTTGCAACCAAAATAAAAGAAAAAATGAAGCATCCCAACTTGGGACACTATGACACCATAATCTTATTGCCTAGGCACTGGCACCACTCCCCCTAGGTCTACAAAATCTATAATCTTAACCACTCCTACCAACAACAATCCCCAACAGGGATAATTGCCCAAAGGGAGAGTGATAATGGTTAGAAGAGCGAACAATTGGGGAGTAGTTTCTTATAAAAAGGGGGGTTGGCCACTCTCACTCTTTTTTATCTACTTTTTAGCCACTCTCACACTCTTCCCTCTACTTTTTTTAGACACTCTCACACTCTCTACACACTCTTCTCTGTACAACAATCTTTTTTTGTTGCACATTCGCTCCCCTCTACTTTATATTCCCTCTGGTCACCACCGTTCCCCTGGCCAAGCCCTTCCTTTCCCAAGAAAAATCTCATTCTCGCACGAGATAAGTAAAACCAAGCCCTCACTAATTCTAGGTAAAATTCAATAAGAAAAGTTTCTTTTATATAACTCCTTGCACAATAATAAAATTCTAAAGGCTTCCACCATTGATCTTGGATCTTGCAAAATGGAAATCCTCCCTCCATCGATCTTAGAAGTGGATTAAGGGAGAAAAGAATGATAGCACTAATTACAAAATAATTATATGTTGTCAAGATAAAACTCTAACATAATCAAGATTAACATGAAATTTAATTCACTAAATCATAAATTTAAAATTTGAAGTCCTATGCCATCGAACTTGGTTCTGGCAAGAGATGAAAATCCTCTCTCAGTTAACATTAGATCTAAAACAAGGGAAAAGAATGCATGTTGCACTAAAAAATTTCAAAATATAACATTACTAAGTCGTTATACTATCAAAAATTTTATGGGAATCATCAAATTACAAAAGAAATTTTCCCTGGAATAGAGTCTCCTAACTCGCAACACCTCAGTGCTACTACCCAATGCTGAGCTCTCAAAATTTTAACCCTTAGCACTCTGCTTCACTGCACTACAACATTATTTTGTGGCACTCAGACACTAAAATTAGTGTTAGGGTGCTACTTCTTAGCGCATCAAGGTCAAAAGGTTCACTTTTAGTATCGTAGCACTATCCTGAAGCATCGAGGAACTGTACCAGCACCGTAACCCTGCATACTCAGGTTGTAAGGTCAAAAATGTCTACCTACAATGCTGTTGCACTATCTAGAAAGCACTGAGGCATTGTGATAGCACTATAGAGCCACTTTTCATGCACCTAAACATTGTCTTCTCTGATTTTAAGCCCAATTTCCACCATGCTGACTTCTCAATTTTGAATCTTGAGTTAAACTTTTTATTCAATTAACTTTTAACTTATAATCAAATCTAGAATGTAATTAATTTTGAGAAAGCCATTTAACATTTGAAATGACAAACAACTAATATAAAATAAAAATTTTATTACAAAATAAAATTTTATTAAAAAAATGTGACAAATGAAATTACAAATATAAAAGAAAGAAAATAGATGAGATATAAAAATAGATGGAGAAAACTATCCTAGTAGTCATAGTCATCCTCCTCATCTTCTTCTTCCAGTTCTCATAGGGTGCTATCACATGGGTCATAATGAGGCGCTACAAAAAAGTAACTCAACTTAGGACAATATTAAAGCTATAATTTTCAAACATTTGAATAAGAGCTGAGTTGAACTCATTCATATAAGAAAATTGTCACTACTATTGACCCATATGATGATCAAAAAAATTTTCAATTCCTGTTGTTGCCAGCTATTTTTGCCCAACCTTTTTCTACTTTCAAGATTTCTTCTCTAATATTTTAGAGTTACTCATTTAAAGTCTTAAAATAATTGGACCTAGACTGAGGAGTGCATGAGCTTTCTCATATTTTCATTATTGATCTAAATCCTTCAATAATTAGTTTTGTCAGGGGAGCTCTTTGTATAAGCACTTTATCCTGGTACCCACAATGCACCAGTTGCAATACACACAAAGAATAAATAAGAGAAGGATGATCATAACCTAGGGTAGAACTATCCTTAAGCATATTACAAATTGAATTATAAATAATTTTTCCTACATTTATAGTAAAGCCCTTTTGAATCGCATAATTTAAAATGACTCTTTCCTTTGATACTTCACTGATATTACTAATGGGCATCAACTTGTTGGAAATAAAATAATGCCAAGCTTTAGCCTCGGCTGTTAGGTGGGAGGTAGGAAATTGAAAATATTTTCCTTCTCTATTTTCACTAAACTTTTAAATTTCTAAATGTAAGAAAACTAAGAATTTCAACAAAATCAAAATGGTTATTATAGTAGAAAAGATATTGATCATAAACAAAATTTTATAAATTATAATATGTATTAATGACAGGACTATTGAAACATATTCATTTTCTCCTTACAAACACTTTATTATCTTGATGCTCCTTTACATTGGCAAAGAATGCCTACACCACTATGATGGTGCAAGCTGTGTTGTAGGCGAGATGCTTCCAACCTCGCTCATTGAATGAGGTGCTTGTTAATAAGTGCATATTGGTACCACTTTTCCACATCCATATTAACAAATCGGTGAGCATCACTCAAAGATGCCTTCTTCTTGCCCTTTTGGATGTGTTTGAGCAACATATTTGATGTCATAAATTTAGGCAAAGTCTAAGAGACAAAGTTTGTAGAAATTCTTAAAACAACAAAGGATTATAATGAAAAATGAATAACCCAAGGGTCTTATTTATAGACTAGATCTAGTGCCACAGTGCTAGTCAAACGTTTTGTACTATTCTATTAAATGCATCTAACCTATCGGCCATTTTGAAAGGCTTTTTGACTAGTGATGTGTTGCTACTTTGCCAGCGCCTAGGCGCTAGTCAACTAGTCAACATGCTTTCTATTATTCTTAATGGAGCTTAAGCATAATGATGTTGGGTTTATAGCATTGTCCTCACTAATTTTGAGACCTATATTTCTGCCTATTGGTGCTAGGAGCTGACTTCCCAATGTTGAACTTTAGGCCTTCTAAAAGGACATGTAAGTCCAATTTATATGTAAACACCTATAATTTTAGCATTCTGAAGGGATGTAAGTCTAATCTAATAGCTTTTTAATCAGTGTAAGTCTGATCTATGCTTACAATACAAACACAACCTAAATCTAATTTTGGTATTCCAAAAAGATGTAAGTCCAACCTAAATTCTATCTAGCTTTTCAATGGATGTAAGCTCATTTGTTCCCAATACATTCCAATAGATACAAATAAATTCAAAATTTTTTAAATTAATTTAATTTCAAATTAATTTAATAAACTCCTGAATCAAAACACTTACACTAAAACCCTAGTCTATTCGAGATATCTAAGATGAGACAACCCATGGCTGCTAATCAGACTCCCTGGATATTATGGCTAATAATCCTCTAATTTTGGTAGATTAGAATAACGCTAGTCTCGGGATGAAGAATCCATGGGATCTTGATCAGGACTACCCTCCTTTTTCCCTTAGACGCATCCACACCATACTACTATTCAACAATTCATATCAGAGATATGTTTATTTCTAACCTTAATCGAGAGTGCTCTCTTAACTATGAATGCTTGCATTCATAGGAAGTAGAACCTAGATCTAAATAAACCCTAACATAATGTTAGGGGAAATATGGTTGAATATATAAATCAATTTGCCTCATGAAGAATAAACTCTCTAAACATTCTTATACAGCTGGCTGAGATTCTCAAAGGTGTTTTTCTTCAGTGATCAAAAGTAATGGCCTTCAATCATTTGGAGAAATAATTTATTCCAGCTAAAATAAATATATTGCCTTTAAAAGATGGAAAATTGATATTAGATATGATATCAATACCCCAAGCCTTGAATGGCAATAATGACATTGTAGTGTGTAAGGGGTTCAATGGATGGTGTAATAATGGGCTAAAAATTTGGCATTTATGGCATTTCCTTACATGATCAAGGAAATCCTATGTCATTGAGAGCTAGTAATATCTAAACCTTTTTATTTTAAATTTTATTTTGGGGATAGATTTTGGGATCCACATATAATCCCATGTATTTTACTTATAACCTTGTGGGTCTCAACTTTACATGATGATGTAACCATAACTGATTAAAAGAGTGTCAGTATAGGGAATCATTGATAAAATTAAATGATAGTACCCATTTTTGAACTCATGCTACCAAAGAGCGGTCATCAAAATGTCTCCCTCTTATCAAATATTCACTAAAAACTTGTTGCCAATCATCTTCATATTCAATAGATGCTACTAAGGAAATCTCTTGCTCACTCTCAAGAGATATGTCAAGGGAAGCAAACCTAATCGGTGATAGAATTCTTTTATTTGGACAACTACTATCACGAGACTCCCATCAGAACTAGATAGCTCTTTAGCTATTTATGGAGTGTGATATTTTAACTAATATGACATCAAGGATGCCTTCTAACAAGAAATTAACCTATATATGATAATGTAGAAGATTGGGTTTTAAGACTTTATAAGTTCTTATCACGACTAATTAATAGCTGAGAGTCATCATATATCTTAAGTCTCTCAACTCTCATTTAGATGGTGAGTTCAAGTTCAAGGAATAAATCCTCATAATATGCCTCATTATTGGTTCATGACTCTATTAGGCTATAAGAATAATGCCACCATCAAAGGGCATAAAGACTAAACCAATGCCAATCTTTATTTTAGAAATTGATGATCAAGATAGGTCTTCTTTTGATGATAAAGCTCCATCAAAGTATAATTCCCACTCTTGAGAGTTAATCATCATAATTTGCTTATCTAAGAGATCAATCCGAGGCAAATCTTTCAAAATATGTTGAGTAACTAGAAATTAGCCAAATCCTATCCTTTAATAACTCATTAAGGGATGTATGTAACATCAAACTAAAATAATATCAAAGCCCATTTGGCTAAACACCCCGATAGAGTAGGAAAAGTCATCAAGTATTGTAGAGGGTTCACCCTCAAGATGAAGCTAATAAAATAAGACAACATGTAATTTTGAATTGTAGATATCAATGCCAACATTGTTCCCAATTGGAAGAATTTCATTTCAATTGGTATAAAATGATGACTATGGTAATAAAGGATATTAACTTGAGCCAATAAAGCACCAACTAACTCATCTAATGTGGCCTTCTACAAGATGAGGGGTTCCCATAGGATTATATTTTCTAAGATAGATTGATTTGGTATATAAACATAATATCATTAAAATCCTCTTGACATGCTTTGTCCTAGTGAAAACATGCATTCTTTTTAGATATGGCGATAAAAGTTTGACACCTGCCTATCAAATTAGAGATGAATCTCTTATGAAACATGAGGACTTCTTGAAGGGAATGAAGCTATATAAGACTCTTAAGAGGTGATATATCTAAGATTGAGGTCAAACATGATTCCTAGATGGCAGACAATAAACCCAAATACTTCTGCTAAACATGCATTTCAAAGGATTCATTTTAAACCATATTGTTTGAGGCACATAAAAACAACTCTCAAACCAATAATATGATCCTCTTTTAATGGCCTTTTTACAACCAAATCATTTATATAGCATTCTACTTATTGGTATAATAAATCAACAAAAATGTGCATCATGGGTCATCGATAGGTTACTCTAATAGTCTCCAAGCCAAAGAACATACCTAAAGTAGAATATACCAATAAGGGTGTGAAATATTGTTCCTCCTCATGGGCAATCATGATTTGGTTATAACCAGATAAGCCATCCATGAAGAGGAATTTGACATTGCATTATGCAACATTGACCACAAGCTCAAGGATTGGTAAGGAAAAATTATCCTTCATGCATGCCATATTTAGATCCCAAAAATCTATGCAAACTTCTATTTGCTCATTCTTATTACTGGCACAATAATGGCCAACTAAGTAGGATAAGGTTCTTCTCTTATAAACTCCACCTCAATGAGATTTTTGGTCTCTTTAATGACCATTTTTTCTATATTGGAGCACATCCTTCTTGGAGCTCCTTAATAGACTAATTACTAAGGTCTATGTCCAACTTATGTATTGGTACTTATAAGGAAAAGCAAGGCATATCAACATAACTCCACCTAAGGTAGTCACAAAACTCTCTCAGAACCTCTAGGATTTCATGTTTCATGGGTTCTGATAGGAGTTTGCTAATGTAAGTAGTACAAGGATCATCATTCGTAAATAACTTATCTTAAGGAACTCATCTATAGTTAAAGATTCTCCTTTCTCAAGTTTAGAGAAGCATCCTAAACTAGCTCTATTTTGGAAAACACCTTAACGATGATATTTTGTAGTGGTGACACAACTATCTAACATGAAGTAGAGGGTGGCCTAACTTTGTTAACAATATAGCCTAAGCCATGCCCATTTTAGGATGTCTTCTTTCGTAATATTCTTTCACATACTTTGGCCTTGCAAACCAACCATTGCTTAGGTAAACAATCATTACTTAACATTTTAGAAACTAAAGGAGACCTATAAAACAAAAATGAAATGCCTTTAATTAAGTCATTATCATCATCAAGAAACATCACGTCATTATTTCTTACATATAGATTAACATTGTAAAAAAATATAAGTTTCTTCACATCCACCTTGTGGGGTACATAGAAAGTATGTAATTCTTTAATAATCATAACATCTACAACACCAAGTTTTTGTGGTGGCTTTGCATCATAGGTTCGATAGTCAAAACCTCATCTGAGAGTGCTAGGTTAGACAAATGAGGGACTAAGAACACTGGCAATGTATTTAGGATGGAAGCCATCTCTTCTTCCAAATCTTTATGTTGATCCCATGGTAGGCATTAGTAAAGCTTCAAAGACAAAACCAAAATCAAACTCCACTTTTATCTTTATCTTGGTGGCTAATAAAGTGGGTTGATCCTTCTCACCAATCATCATAGAGCAATTAGGATGACCTCTTCCTTTTCTCATTGCTATTCCTTCTCTTTTAGAAGGAAAATAATTAGTAGAAGAGGGAAAGTGTCTATATCCCAGGGCTCCCAAAGTTAGTAAAATGAATTTATTCTTGGGCATGTAATACTCAGCATCGTCATATACCCATATCTCATTAATAAAGAATGGTTGTAAGTCACTAGTGAAGGAGAACTCTTCTCCTCTATGAGTGTATTTAATACACTAGACTGGGTCAAAGGTACAATCTAGTATTCATGTATCCATGGGCATCTAAGCAAGGATCTAAAAGAGTTGTTCCCATTGATAATGTGGAATTTTGCTTCAGTTTTAAATTCTTCAATTGAAGAAGGAGAGTTATAGAGCCAAGGGTCTTTTGGCCTTTCTCGTTAAGTTAAGAATAAATCTAGCTAAACACAAAATTCTTGAATTTAATGAAAGTAATTTGAGAGTGTGAGTATTTATGATGCTTAGTGAAGCTCTCAAATCTACTAGTATACTATTTAGTGGGTTACCATACACTAAAGCTGTCACATATAATGTGTGATTATGATTAGTGGTGCCTAATAATAGAGGATGTACATCTTATGACATACCACTTCTTTCAAATTCTCTTTGAAGAAGTAGGCTTGAATGACTTCAACCATGAGTAGAGCTTTTAGTAAAGTCTCACAACTCTAGAGATAACATCAATGTATCATAAATATCAAAAGTACTAGCAATTTCTTAAAATGGGCCAACAAATTATAATCAACTTTATTATGATGAGTTTTGGGTTCTTTTTTCTAATTTTGATCAGTGGATGGATCATCAATCTCTTGAGTTGTGACATTCTTCCCTAGCTGTTGAGCAGTGTGTTTAGCTACCCTTGAAGGGAGAACTTTACCATTTCTTAACTGCGCCTAATGAGCATCTTCATCTAGGGACTCAGTCGAATCTCTCCTAATGAAGGATTCATTGCCACCTTAAGGCATAAGGTCCAACTCATGACGCTCCCAAAGGGAGGATGGACCAAGTTATCACCCTTACTCATATAGGAGAGATCTCATCAGATTAATCCATGTAGATTCTACATATGCCATTGAAGGAGGGTAGAGAAAGATCTTGCTCTTTTTTCCACATCCCCTTCATCGCCGCTTACATTAACCATACATACATAAGAATCAAAGAAGTAGCCAAAAAAACATGACTTCATTTCATTACTACATTTAAAATATACACTATGAGGAACATCTGAGGCATCACTTGGTGCTACATACTCACTCTTATTCATAAAAAATACATCAAATGCAATATTAAATAATACATCATCAAAATAAATAAAAGTAATCTCTACTAAAACTAAAGCATCTATAATTACTTTAACTAATTTTTGTCCTATGGGTCTTTCCAAGAATTGTTCAATAATGTCAATCTTTTTTTCCATATATCATGCCTCGAACCAATCCTTTAATGGGAAGTAGTCCTCCAAAACATGTCCCAAGTGTCAATGATATGGGAAAATATTTTGGCTTCTTCAACTTGTCCACCATTTTAGGTTTCTTTGGCTGATGCAGTTGCAAATCCTATTTCAACAAATTTTTGAAAATCTTCACAATGCAATCTCTTTTAAATGGTTGTGATTTGATCTTTTTTTTATCTTTAAGAGATGGTCTTTTATTTTGAAGAGGCAAGTGAGATGGCTTTAATGACATGATAGCTCTATTTCTCTTATTACCAAGTGTCCTCAAAGCTAAGCTCTCTTCCATCTTTCTAGAGAAGTTGGGGCTAAAAGGTTTCTTTTCCTTGCTTTTTATCATTATCATCATTTAACATCAAGAGGCTTACACTATCTTGGAAGCTTATTATTTTAGATAGTACTTCTTCAAAATATTTAATTGATGACAATTTCAATAGAGCTAAAATAGGGACTTTTATTTTGTAAACAAGAAGTTCCATAGCATGTTATTCTAGTAGGGGTTTGTATTTCAGGCTAAAATTTCTCTAGCGAAATATAAACTATGTCAAAAACTCATTGAGCTACTACTTTTCCTTCACTAAATCACACATGGTGACTTGGTAATAGGCACAAGAAAATCTCCTTACAAAAAAAATCCTCTAGCTCTTCAAATGTTCTAAAGGAATCATTAGGTCATTTGGCATACTATTTAAAAGTGAATTTAGATAAACTAGTGATAAATAAATAGAAATAAAGCATTATTATTTTCCACATTATATCAAAACACTCTATATATACTGAGTGATATGTTGTCACAGGTTCTTGATTCCACTAAATTATTTGAATTGGAGCAAAGTTAAAGCCATCAAGATAGGGTAGACTCATACTCTTCAGGATAATCCCATTCTTCATAACAGTCTCACCATATTAAGCTACTAAAGCAACTCTAATCCTCACATCAAAAGTGGATTATAAATGCAAGTCAAACATAGGGTGATGGGGAAAATAGAAAAATCTATAGAATAATTAGGTGTAGGTGTATGCATATATCCAATGACAAGCATGGTCGAATGGGTCTCGGTTATAAAGTCATAGAAGCCACACCAAACCTTGTTTGCTTTGCCTGTAACACTATAATTTAAGATGAGAGGGCATTCATGCTCACCATCATTTAGGCTATCTACCCTTTTAATTTGGCAATATATTCATCCTTGTCTCTCTCTCTCTCTCTCTCTCTCTCTCTCTCTCTATTCAATCATGATAGCCTCTTAGGCTTTAGAAGGCTTAGAGAGGTCTATTTGATCAAACTCTTGAGAAGGATAATTATCTTGTAAACTTCATTCTCATAGAAATCTCCATAACATGCTTGATAAGTATGTCTTCCTCATCGATGGGATCTAACTCATCACCGAGTAGATCATCATCATCATTAAAGAAACCTTAAAAAATATTAGGTAGATCAAAAGAAATATTGCCCATAATATCTACTCTAACATCTACCTCAAGTTCCCTCTCAACCACGTCTATAGCAAGAATGGCCAAGGGTACAACCTCCATATCAATGACACCTATTGGTGCTAAGCTATTTTAGGGTTTGGTCAATGAATATTCTTAATTGAATCCTTCCTAACCCACTATCTCTTAGGTAAGGTAAGGTGGTTAGGATTTCTTCTAAAATAATTATTTTTAGTATAAAGTAAGGAGGACCTATGGGGATAACTCTTGTAGTAGAGTATGACACATGCTTTTTTTTTTCTCTCAAAGATGAAAAGAAGTAACCAAGAAAACTTTTCCATAATTTTTTATCTTTCAAGAGACATGTGGTGAAAGTGTGTTGCAAGTACAATAATTAATGAACAACATAAACATGATTAGAACTAGAAGAAAGCATCATATGTGGTACATCCTAAGGTACAATAGTGTGAATCATAGAAGGCAGTTGAGGAGGCCATGTAGTGGACCTATGGGTATTCCCTGGTCTCCTACTACAATAGCCCTTTGACTAAGAGTGGTACAAGAACTCATGTAGCATCTGTTATGATGTCTCAAACTATAAGCAAGAAACTCATGGCTATCAATAAGACATCTTCCCTTAAAGGACTCATCAGCTCTCTCGATCTTCTTAGTGAGAAGATGAGTGGTGTCAGTGCTGACATGGACCATAGGTTTGGTATACTCCATTTCTCACATAGAGGAAGGAGACTTCATATAAATCTTAATAGGTACATAATAAAAATAATTAGATGGAACCTATAATATGTTCTCAGAAAAGAAAATTGGACTTCCTCTTAGACTTATGCTGGCATGGAATTTATTTTCAACACTTGTTCCTTGTCCTCCTAGCTATCTTGCCCAACTTAAGAGCTAAGGGAGTTTCAAAAGGGCCAAAGATGAAGGTTGTCAGGACAACAAGAGGTATAGTAGGAGCTAATGGGGCAATAATAAAAGTAAGAACACTATTAGGAATGATTTTTGGTGATGCTAGAGCTTAAGGAACATTTAACCAAACAAAAATAAATGAACACTAATTAGACAAGAAAAATAGAGCATCATTGTGGTAGTTCACCATTTGACATTATCCTCTTCTTTAAAAAAAAGTAGCATCAACATGAGTAGTGACAACTAGAGTGTAACTATGTGCTCTAGTTTAGGATTCCCAAGAATGACCTTAGTGGAGAGACCTAGATGACCAAATTTGATTATCCCCTCATGAGCATAAAAAATAATAGGGGTAATAAAATGATATCCACCTCAGTGGAATCGATAATAATGATGTTTTGAGAAGCCATCTTTTAGGGTGTCAGAAGACACTACTATCATATCCTAAAAAAAGATATTAATAATCAAATTAAATATACAATATCACCAATAATTGGGATAAATGTAGAAACTAAAATGCTAAAGGCTAGAAAATGGGGAGAGTGGCATCCGTCTACTAACCATAGTGACTAAAAAGATATAAAATAAAATAAAATTAATATGAAAGTCAAAAAATATAAATCAAATTAGGTGTAAGAAAAAAAGATAAATTTCTTTAAATGGAGAGAGAGTCTCTTCCCTAGATGAGTTGTCAGTTTCTATTCAGTTCCTTCTTATGCATCTACTTCATTGTATTTTAAACCACTCCTCAAATGACCTCTTTACCAAGATCATTGCATCACCCACATCTGACGACAAATGTGTGCAAATAAGGATGGGAAGAGTAAGAGAAATGATAAAATAAATAGAGAGTGGAGAGTCTTCATAAGATAATTTTTATAGGATAAGTTGAGCAACACAAGCATGAAGAAAATTAAACTAGCCTAACCCAAATATATATAAATAGAACATATAGAGACTCCCCACATATAACCAAATATTCAAATTTATTTTATTATGGGTTCAAGAGCCACTCTAAGGAGGGTGTGTTTAACATGATTAATTACATTTGGGGGGATACCCAATAATCCTCTCTGATTAAAGGAATCTTTCTTATGTTTTATAGATCATCATAGGGTCAACTAAAGATATTGTTGTCATTTTAATAAGAGATACCACATGCTATTATAAATTGATCCACCATGCAGAGGATGAATCATCGTAACCTAATGGGTGATCACCTCTTAACAATGAGGGCCTATAAAATGGACATTAAGAGATACATCAAAGAATAGAATGGGCTTATGATGGTTTCAAAAAGATAAGTAAGGAATTTCTAAAATTTGTAAACATAACCCAATTAATATTTCATGGATCCATCATCCTAGTTATCAAACTTTAAGTCTATTAGCCATGTAAATAGTTGGCTCAATAAAGCTAAGAATCCTAAGTAATATATGAATTGTGTCATCTAGGAGAATTCCAAAGACTTAAATCCAAAGAAGGAAACCAACCTAGAATCCTATGACTCTGTTTTGGTGGAAAATGTTGGAATAGGACTTACTCCTCAAAAAATATAGAAGAGGCCTATAGAATATGGAAACAAAGAATAGGCCAACTATTAAGTTAGGCTACCCAACATAAACTTAAGATCTTGTTTGGGTTATAACAACCACTAACAACCTACAACATTCTATACAACCACATAAGTGATTATAAATCATGTGTCTAGTCAAGTCGAGGAAAGCAAGTATACTCCCCAAGGGACATGACATGATGCAAAATTATATATCTCTAATGTTGAGGTTTTATTAATATGCAAGGGTTAAGGCCATGACATGTAATCATTTTAAAGAGATGTCCATAGGCTATGCATTAAAATAATATTTTATTATAAAATTCTAACTATTATTCCTTAAATTTTAAAATTATCTTTTAAATTATTGACATTTATAGAAAAAGATTTCGTTCTAAGAGCTTAGAGAAAACATGTTTCTAGAAAAACACAGTAATTAAAAAAATTGTACAAATCATCACACGTGTGTAAAGTAAACACAAAATGCAAGAATGAGTAATAAAGGCTACTTGCAGTTGAGTTCCACAATACACCCCAATATAAAAAAGGAAATAATCTAGTTTGCCGCATATATACATGCCCAATTCTAAATCTATACAATAATGAATATTTAAACACAAGGTATGAGATAAGACTAACTTGCTCATGATCCTTGCCTTCATATGATCTCAACTTTTGGTCTTCAAGGACTCATGCTCATACAATAGTTTCAATACATACTCTTTCTAAACTCTAAAAAGTATATAAAAATCATAAATTTATGGACTCAATTTCTACAAAAGAAAATAAAAGTTAGTGTTCACAAGTATAATATAAGAAATGTGAAATAAGTCATGCCCAGTGGGAGGGGTAAGCTAGCAAGCACCTATATAAAAGTATTATTAAACATTTAATCACTACATGTAGAATAACACATATATCCTTAATCTATTGTTCATGTCTCACACCCCAAAAAAAATTACACAAAAGACAAAATAAAATGCACAACTAGCATAAACACAACAAAATCATAATGACCACACAACAAAAAATTCTAACATCACCCTTCACCAGAGGTGTACTTATCACAATCCTACTATGTGTGAAACAATGTGGTTAAGGGATACCCATATGATCTTGATAAGATCACTAAGTCTGTCTTATCCTAAAAATTCAATTAGACTAGGATATGCCATCTTAGCTTAATTATTCTAAGTTAATTTTTTGAAATAAATAATTATATATCATTTTTTATAAAATGGGATATAAAATTCTAAAAATGTGACCTTATATATGTTCTAAATATTTAAGATGACATATCATAAACTATTTTTATTTTTAGAATGATTATATGGGGTTTGATTATGATTATTAATTTATTATTTGGCAAAAGGATTCAATAATAATAATAAAATTAATATCTCATAATCACAGTTAAATCTTAAGTCTAATAATCTTCACATTAGTATATTTATATGTTTGACTCATGACTACAAATATAATCCATAATAATTAATATGCATGGTTAAATGATTGAATAAAGATGAAACTCCAAAAATTATTTAATTAGACTTAAACAAGAACATGAACATGAACAACAAATAAGAGAATGAACGGTATAAGTTAAGGGTTTAAGTAATATTATTACTATAAACAATTTTAAATATTATTAAGTAATATTCAAAATTATAAATAACATTGAACACTTCAACCAACTATTCATCACTAACTCTCAACAAGCCAACAAAAAAAATCTTAACTTATCTCTCTTTATTGATGAAAGAACTAGATACATAACGATGATCTCACTAAAATTTATAATTTGGTTGAAATCAAATTTTCCTTGGAGATAATGGATGGGAATAAAATAGTAGCCCTGATGACTTCTCATCTCTCTTCTGCCAAAAAGCATGGTACATCCTGAAAGAAGATATAATGACTACCATCCAAAGCTTCTTCAAAAGTAACAAAATCCACATTCACTTCTTAACATCTCCATTGTTTTACTCCTAAAGAAAATAATCCACTAGATTGAGATAAATTTAGACCCATTAGCTTGACATCAGTTATCAACAAAGTTATTAGTAAGATTATTGCACTTCGACTCCAACAACTTCTTTAATTTATAATTCTAGGTAACTAGACTAGCTTTGTAAAAGGAAGACAAATCATAGATAATATTTTATTGGCCCAAGAACTCATAGAGGCTTTGATAAAAGATGTGGAGGCAACCTTATTATGAAAATAGACAAAAGAAAGGCATTTGATATCAATAATTGGGACTTTATTCTCAACAAATTAAAGGCTTGTGCTTCCTCTCACAATTCTACAACATTATAAAAAGATTGCTAAATGATAATCACTATACCATTTTAATTAAAGACACTCCACATGGATACCTTAAAGCTAATAGAGGAATCAAATAAAGGACCCTTTATCACTCACCCTATTCATTTTATCTATGGATTATCTTTCCAAATAGTTTAATCTAGTTACCAAGATAACCATCACATATGTTTCTCAACCAAAGCACATATGGATATATCTCATCTTATATTTGTTGATGATCTATTACTCTTCCATAATGGTAGTAAGAGATCCATTGAAAAGGCCATGAATATCATCAAGGACTTTAAGATCCATTCAGGCATGGAACTTAAGAAAATAATTCCAATTCTTCCCTATAAAGAAGCTATGGCACCTAAGCGGTGGTATATAAAATATTTTTTCAAATTAAAACTTAATTTTAAACTCTATAGAAAACTTAGTTGCAAATACTTATTGAATATATTATAACAAGTAATTAAGCAACAAAGTAAGTAAACAAAAGTGTAGGAAAGAAAAGATAGGCGACATAGAGATTTCTATGTGGTTTGGCCAAACCCATAAACTGGCCTATGTCAACACCTAGTCACCATGACTAGGAATTCAATAGTCAAAATGATATTACACCCAATCTCCCATACTTTTCTATATCGGGCAAGTACAATCCTAACTCTATATTTTGGTACAACGAGCAAGTACAATCCCAACACATTACAATAAAAGCAAAAAAATAAAATACAAGTTATATCTCTAATTCTCAAATTTAAAAAGATTTTCCTCTTAACCTAATCTACACAATAATAAGACAAATAAAATGAAGAGATCAACATTTATGTATTGTTTATAAATGTTTTATAAATATGCAAAGACATTCAATTTTGAGTTCAATATAGCCTTTATATTGATGTTATGAAAAAATGCATTAAATAAATGAACAAGGATTTTCAAATTACTTGCATAAAATGAAAAATAAAAATCTTTGTTCAAACCAACAACATACAATCAATTCAAAACCAAAGATTTAAATCACTTATATAAAAATCAATCCTTTCAAATTACTTGAATATGAATAAAAAGTGACTTAAGAAGAATTTAAATTTTTAAAAATATGAAACTTTTTTATTCAAAGACAAGCCAAAGGAATCATCAATTCAAAAGATTTAAATGAGATTGAAGTTCTTACTTAAGTCTTGATGTATGATCAAACAAGAAATTGCCTTGATCTTCAACCTTTCAATGCCTTGAATGGATTTTGAAAGAGGTTAAAGAGAGTCTCCACTTAATGATTAATAAAGAAGTGAAGTGAGGAGATGATCTCAAGAGAATATCAATGGGAGGAAGAGACTTTCGTCACCTTGAATGACCAAAAACCTTAGGCAAGGTTTTGGCCAAAGAGAGAGAAATGATGAGAAGAGAATTTAACACTTGAATCAAAAAAGAATTCTCTAGGAACCCAATTTGTAAGAGTTCAACCAAGTTGGATAGAAGCAAGAAGAGCTATGGCTTGAAGCACCTCTTTATATAGACTTTAGACCTTCAAGAGTTTGGCAAAGCCAATTAGAGAAGAATGAGAATGAATTTTATTAGAAAATAATTTGATTTTAGAATTCAAATCCATTTTGATTTGAAATAAAAGAAATTCAAATTAATGATGACAATCAAGCAAGAGAGGGAGAGTAAGAGAGAGATAGATAGAAATAAAACTTAATCAATTTAATCATGTGGGTTTCAGGTAAGGCAAGGTAATAAGGAGGGAATTCAATTTAGTTTAGTATTTGAATGAAGAGCACATGCAAAATTAATTTTAATTCAAATATCTCGCATTATGATGGATCAACCAAGGTAGTTTACACACTTAGCTTACACAACTCAAGCCAAATAGTAAGGTGAGCATGGTAAGGATTTCAACCTAGTCAAGAAGGATGGAAATCGCATATGGTAAGACTTTGAATAATAAAGTATAAAGCACATAATAACAAATTTCAAATAAATTTGAATTTATTTTATGTGGTTAGCCAAGCAAGAGTGGAGGGAAGAGATTTATGAAAATAACATAATTAAGCTCATTCAATTAATAAGGAGATTAAGTATGGAATAAATTCAAATTAGTTCAAAAATTAAATCTCATAGAAATTAATTTAAGAAATTCAGCCAAGGCTTCTTTCCATGAGGGAATCAATCATCAATTAATGCAATCACTCATAATCAATTAACAGAGATCAACTAAGTGGCTTTAAATAATAAAATTAATTTAAAATAATTAGTGGCCATAAATAAAATACAATATAAATGAAAATAGAAAAAGGAAAGTAAATTAATTCAAGATGTAATTTAAATGTAAATTTGAAATAAGTTAAATTAATTCAAATAAATTAAATAAAGTAAATGAGGGATGGCCAAATCATGCCAAAGTAGGTTAGACCAAGTTTGATAACAAAATAAAGCAAAATCCAATTTGAAATTCAAAAATATTTAAATTCAAAATTGAAAACATTTGAATTTAAAAAACTCAATAAATTTTTAAAAATGATATGTCAATAAATTAAATAAATCAAACAAAATATCTCATGCCAAATGATCAAAAAATTTGGCCATGCAAGAGGAAAATTAAATTTTGAATGAAATTATAAATATGACAGAGAAAACAAAATAGTATAAGTGATAAAAGTAATAATTTTGATAATACAAGGCTAATTTAAATTTTATACCAAAATAAATAGATAAATAATTTGAACCATGAAAATAGTTTAATGAAGCATGAAATAAGTTTATCTCGCAAAAAAAGATAATGGATAAAGTTTAATCTCATGCAAGTGTTTAATTTATCCATAAAAGATAATTTTAAGTATATTGAAATTTTATGAAAGATAAAATATGAGAAGAATATGCAAGAATTAAAATAAATAATATAAAATATTTAGACAATATTTTCATATTATTGAGCTATAATTTATCTTATTATTTCATAACCTGGGAAGATTCCCAAACTACCCTAGTCTAGTTGATCATAACTTTCCAAATTTGTTTGAGCTTCCTAAAATACTTGAAATAAAACCTAAGTTACATCCAATCATATATTTGTTTTCATAAAATCAATTGTATAAGAAATAAGGTTCATGGAGTCAACATTCTCTAATTAGATCAATGATTACACCGACATCAACAAGTTTGAATTCCCCTTTACCTACCTAGGAGTTAAGATGTACAAAAGCAAGATTGCAATCAGCCTTTATGATAATTTGATTAATACAATGGAAAATCTCATCTTGGAAGAACAAATTCCTCTCCTTTAAAGGTAGAATCACACTTCTTAGAAGCATTCTCAAGTCTATCCCATATTTTATTGTTTGAGTCTAAAAAATACCAATCATAGTATAGCACAAGATAGAATGAATGTTTAACAAATTTGTTTAAAGTCCCAACAAGAAATCAATCAATTGGACAAGTTGGAAAAAAATCCACAAACCAACTGAAAAGGGGCTTGGGATTCAAAACATTATAGACAACATTTAATGCAACTTTATCAAATTATGGATCAAGTTTAGAGAAAACAAAGCCTTATGGGCTAACTACTTGCATCAAAAATACTATATGATAAATACATTTAATTGATTTCAACATATGAAAGTTAATGATCCATCATAGAGTAGATTCTAAAGAATTTATCTTTTAGGATACTGTGGGATAGGGAAGCTCAATTTTGGAATGATCATTGGCATGGAGACAACACTCTCTCTGAACTGGCAACACTCTCTGGGCTGAAACTAACCCACGAGATCAACTTGTATCAAATTTCTAGCATAATCATGGTTCTTAGAACCATAAAGACTCACTACTATCCTACCTAGAGTAATTTGAAAGCAAATCAAAAGTAGTCACTATAAGTGAGAACACCAAGGATAAATTGATTATAAACTACAAGAAGAATATTGATTCATTACAGAAGTCATGAACCAAAGAATGAACACTACTGATCAATCCATCTCATAGGGTAAATATTGAATAGCATTTTAAAACTATCCATGTCCTTTTTATTTGGAGACTATTGCATAACCTCATCCCAACAATTGATATATTAAAGTTTAAAGAGTTAATACTACTTTCAATTTTCTCCTTATGCCTTAATGAGTAAGAAACCATTAACACCTCTTCATTTCCTATAGAATTACTGTCAGGATAATTGTTGACCTCACTTTTGGAGTGAGTTCTCAATCTTCCCATATTAGACTTAAGAGTCTTATAGACACTAAAACTTCCCTAGTCATAAAACACTTCTAGCAATTAGATACACACTTAACCTAAACCTAGAGACTTAGAAGGGTTAACCATAGGATTAGGTTATGCCTTAGGGATTAAAGGGATTTACCTACCCTATAACCCAAATCCAATCCATGTTCACCTTCTCAAACCAAACCTCAAGTTAAATTAAATCCAAATCCAAACCCAAATTCCAAAACCAAATGATTGAAGCCCATCATCAAATCCAAACTTGAAATCCTTCGTAAGCCATATCACCTACCTTCATGAGCTTAGCCAAATTTACCTTTAAATCAATCCAAACTCAATTGATTTTCTCATGGATCAATCATATCTTCAATCATCTCTATTAATATAAATCAAATCTATATTTAAATGATCAAAATTAAATCAAACTAAATCAAAATCCAAACCTAAGCCACATGACCCAACTCCATGGACTTAGCCAAATTTCTTCATTCCAAAAATCCAAATTCAATTGATTTTCTCATGAATCAATCATACCTTCAATTATATTCACAAATATAAATGAAATCTACAATCATCATGCCAAACCAAAATCAACCCAAGTCAAACCTAACCTAACCCTTTTGACTTGAAATATTCAAATGAACCAAAACCCATTTGAACTCAAACCAATTGCAAACAAATTCATATATCAATCCCAAATCCATATATAAACTCAACTAAGTTCTGCTCAACCCAAAATCAAGCCAACCGAACCCAATTGGTCCACTTGGCCCAAAGTGGCCAATTTGACCTATTTGAGCCAAATTCTAATCCTACCAAAATTGGATTGAACTAAGCCCACCAAGACCTCCTATCATGATTATTGATCACCCTAAGTTGATCAATTATCATAAATTAGGCCAAAATAAGTTAACTTGGTCCATTGACCAAGTCAATCCCTTAACATGTATGAACCCAAACTAACCAAATTGTCACCTAAGCCAAATCCCTTGAAACCAATGATTCATACCAATTTAAAATCAATATTTTAACATGACTTGACCTTCATTTGAGCCAAACCAAATCCAATTGGCTCTCTTGACCCAAGTTGACCCAAATTAACCTAACGGACCAAATTGGGTCAAATTGATTACAACCAATGGCTCAAGTTCATTCCAAATTGATTGTTGAACTTGACCAAAGCCATGATTGGACCCGATTGACCAAATTAAACCCAATTGACTTATTTATCCCAAATTGGCCTAAATCAAAACCAAATCTAAATTGATTGAAATCAAAGCCTACAATCATATTCAATTGGTCAACCAAACCCAAACAAACACTTAACCCAAGCCAATTTGGCCAATTTGGTCAAATTAGTCAATTTAACTCATTTGATCCATTTGCACTCAAATGAGCCAAAATCAAATCTAAACCAATTCAAACCAAACCAATGGTGCAAATACATCCCAAATGATCATATGAACATGACCTAACCATTGGTTGACCCAATTTGACCAATTGGTCAACTTGACCCACACCTAACCCAATTTGACCTAAATGAGTCAAATTGAGCTAAACCTAACCAAATGAACTCCAAATCACTTGAAATTTAGGCTAACCCACTTTTAACTCATTTTAAATCTACCCAAATCAAATCCAATACTAAATGACCATGATACCCTTGGGTCAATAGTATCACATGAGACAAATCACCCATGTAAGTGGTCATTTCATTCTTTGGCCACTTGGCACTCTCCCAATGGTCCACCTAGGCACTTAAGACACTGCCCAACCTGACTCAAGAGTTGGTTGGGTCAGTCATGACCCATGGGAGGTGAATTCACCTCACCCTCCCCATTAGTACATATGGAAGCTCATGGACACCCATTTCCTCCCTTGGCAGCCACTCCCACACCATCGCCCAACTGAACCGACCCACCTCATCCACTCTCTACCTCCCATGACTCCTTGAGGTGACTGGACGATCACAAAAAGCAAAACTAGGTTGAGCCATCCGATCAAGAGGAGGGGGTGGGGGAGGGGTGGGTATACACCCCCTTCATTTCCACTCAAACACACACAAAATCATTCTTCAGAGCCCTAGCTACTTGAGATGAGCTATCAGAGCCTCTTCCTAGAGTTCCAAAGCCTTCCTGAGCTTCCCAAACTCTATTCTCGTCCATCTCGAAATAGGGCACTCCTCCATTCGATCCCATTTGCTCAAACCTCCACCAAAGTCAAATTAACTTTGCACACGCCTTCCCCAAAGCTCATCGAGCAAGAATGAATCACCTCCCGATCCCTCCGACCATCAAAAGTGCAATTTTAATCAATGTCAACCTCCCAAGCTTTGGTTGATGGCCTTCAAAGCAAACTACACCAAATCAAGCCTCATTCCAATTAGTAGGGCTTCATCTCCACTAGACAAAGCTTTTTTAATCACTTGCGCCCCAAGTCTTGAGCTTCGGTGGTATGCCATTGAAACTGCTCCTTGTGAAATTTTGTTTGAGCTTTTCAAAGAAAATGTGCATTTCATGTGATCTTGACCATTGGATCCCCTCTAATCGATGTCGTGAAGGTGTGGGATCCATTTGGAGTCAATCTGAACTTGGGTGAGCTTAGATCACGCGAGCAATGGCGGATGGACTTCATTCCCCCTCTCTCGTGTGATGATAGATCACGCACCGTCCATTCCACATGATCAGAATGGGCAATCATGATTAGATCTGATATAATAATCTAATTTAATCCTATTAAACTATGATATTAATCATAGCCATCCAATATTAGATCATACGGTGAATAAGAAAGCATGGCCACCGCCACCTCATAGGCACTGAGTCAGATAAGTATTAAGTGGCCAATCCTATGGTGCATAGGAAAAGCACGCCATGTTAGCATGCCATGTGACAGAGTTAGGCTTTAATTAGGCTTAACTAATCATTTTTAATGGCTAAAAGTTATAAAAATCATAACAATTTGTAGAAAAATTAGAAAAATATAAATAAATACTCATTTCAAAAGGTATTTTAGAGGAGAATTAATTAAAATAATTCTAATTAATTTTGAATAATAATTAAGGCTTAATTAGGGTTTAGTTATAAAATTAATTAGCTTAATTACTCTTAATTACTTTAACAATTAATCTCAAGTTTTGTGGATTAATTTAATGGGATGATCTCTACCTCTCATGATTTTCTTGGGATTCATTACTTACTTAATTAGGGGAATTAATTAATTAATCCTTAATTACTCCCTTAATCTAATTAATGGTTAATTAATCTCATGAATAGTATCAAATTAGTTAATTAAGTTTATTAATCATTATCCAATAGTGAATGGGCTGATGGAATGGGGTTGGGACCTCTTTCCTAGCCTCTTTCCCTAAGTTCACTTCATTTTCCAAAAAGAAATTAATTAAGGCTTAATTAATTAATTAATTAAATTAAAATCACAATCATGTTAAACTCTGATTAATCAATTCTTAGGTAGATCTTTAGGCATTTAATAACCTAAAGGCACTTAAAGAAATTATGCTTACCCCACATGTGTAGGAAAACCATAAGAGTACTTAATTAAGTTTTTAATTTAATTAATCATTAATTATAAGCTAATTGCATTAGGTCCCCTTTATTTCTAAGGATCATTGCAATTTTATTTTTCATGCATATCATGTTGGCTCATAATTATTTGGGTGATTATATTAATGTAATATAGGAAAGGGTTAATTAATGTATTTAATGGATACCACAACTTAATTAACTTATAAAATTAACTTAATCACATTGCACTAAACCAAATTAATTACCAAACATGAGAATTATTAGAATCTGCAAACCTTTTCTCACATCCTTAAATCAAATCAAAATATGAAATAAAAAAATGATATTAAGAAAGCTTGGTTTACTTTAAATGGCTTTATTTAACATGATTGTTCTTAAGAATTAATTTGACTGAATGAAATCATGTGTTTATGTTTATTCAATTCTTTTCAATCATGTTAAATGTTGTATGTCATTTGAAATCATACATTCATCTTTTCAAAATTAATTAAATCAAAATGATTTCTTTTATGTCAAGCTTGCATGTGTTGGATTAATTTATAATATTTTGTATTATCATTATTAAATCCAAATGTATTTTTCAAAAGCTTATAAATGAATGATGACATGTGTAGTAATGATAGTTATAAATACATAAAAGATGTATGTGCTCATAGCTTAAGTATATAAATGTTAAGTTTTCTTTCCTTCATTCATATGTTAGTTTATAGATTTGAATGATAATTGATATATAGTTTAGACATCCCGAGAATACGAGGCTTTAAGTAGCCCCAAGGAAGTCATTTGATTATCTCACTTCCCTGGTTTAACAATGGCATGTATCCATTTGATTTTAATCTTATGTATTCTAATATTAGAATCTAAATAGAGCTTTAACTCATATACATAAATAATTCAATTAAATAAAATATAGGTTTTGCATGATTTTCATTCTCTTAGTTATTTATACATTCATACATATCTAAACAAACAAGTATATAGTCTGAACTTCCGAATACGAGGCTTTAAGTTGCCCCAAGGAGGTCATTTGATTACCTCTTTCCTAGTTTAACAATGGCACATACTTGTTTATGTTTTCATACATGTGTGTACATGTGATTAAAGAATGAGAATCCTTCTTTTATATTAAAAATGCATGCATCTGTAATTTTTCAAGTGATTGAATTATTTAATCATATGATTTGGAGCTTTCTTTATATGTTCATGTATGCAAATTTACATATATTTGGATGCAAATGAGTATATAGTCTAGACATCCAGAGAACATGAGGCTTTAAGTAGCCCTAAGGAGGTCATTTGATTACCTCACTTCCCTGGTTTAACAATGGCACATACTTATTTAATTTTATTCTTATGTACTTTTGTATAAGAATTTTGATAGAAGCTTTAAATTTACACATATTAAATAATTTAATCACATGAAAGAATTTAAACTTTAAATGCATACATATACATTCATCATTTAAGTGTGCTAAAATATGTTGTATGTATATATATGCTCAGTCTTAAATCACATGCATGTTACATGTGATGGAAAGGAATGAGTTAATATATGTCATGTGATAGTAATTCAATTAGATTAATCTTAAGACATCTTTCATATTGAATAGAGTTAATTTAAAGTGAACCTAAACTTAGGATTAATTTAAAAATATATAATAATCCATTCACTAAAGAAAACTAAATCAAATTAATATACTTTAGAAAGTGGCTTAAGGTAGTGATGAAAGAGGGTAGTTATCTTTCTTCTCTTTATAATACTTAGCTGTAAATCAAATGAAACAAAAGAAAATATAAATCAAAATTCTCAAATCAATGAAATAACTTCAAGTGAAATCAACCCTTTATTTTAAATTGAATCCTTCTACAAGAAAAATATAACTTCAATGCTTAGTAAGACATATCACACAAGTCTTAACACACACATTATAACTAAGTCACCACATCTAGTCCTAAGTTAGGACAGTGTATGATGTGATGTAGTTTTATTTTATGATGTATTATTTTAGACTAGATGTTAGGGTGTATGCTTCATAGACTAGATGATAGACCGATATTAGCCTAATCATATTTTTTGCAGAGGATTATGCTTAAGGGATGCTTAAAAATAAATGTGAATGCTCTCTTTGTAGGTTTCTTAAACACTTAAGCATAATCCAAGTTAGGACAGGTGGGCTTGGTTACCCATGTGTAGGGAGCTAAGTCTATATATATATATATATAACTGCTTGGGTTGTATGCATGTTTAGCTAACACTTATTTTGCAGGTTAGTTAGATTTACTTTTCCTATTTTTAATATATTTTTTCATTAGTAATTAGGATTAGTGCTATGGTGGTTTAGGATGAGCATTGGCTAGAAGGCTTTATCCTAGGGTGCCATGTGATGCCTTGAAACCTACCAAATCAAAGAAAGCAAGGAGGGAAGATACATGAAGACATGAAGAATAAAGAATGAAGACCCCCATGATATTTAATAAAATTGTAATTTTTCCTTTATACTCTGGGTTGTATAAAGGTAGAGCTCGTCTATCCATCTTTTCTTTTTGGGTTGTATACCCAACCCGGCCTATTATTCTTTCATAATAGTTATAGAAATTAATTGATAATTTATTTAGATTGTGTATTAAAAATTACATCTTTTTCATAGTTTCATAAATGATTGATGCTTTAATGTGTGGCCTAGATGCGATTAGGCTCTTAAGAAAAAATTAATTTTTTTACCCTACTTAATTACTCATAATTAAATTTTAAATAATCCATAACCTCACCATAAGCCTTAGACATTAAATAAGATAATTAAAAGATTTAGCAACCCTTAGCTGAATGGTTGAATGTTTCATAACATGCATATCATATTATTTCGCTCTTGAAAATAGAAGATATCCATCCTTACATGATAAGGGAATGCTTGACCTGTGATAGCCTCCCTTGTGATGGAAAACACCCCTTCTTGTTGATTTAGCCAATAATCTATTTTCATTATTCATATAGGCATCAAAACCCTTAAGCCTTTGTCAAAATGAAGTGTCAAAATTTAAATTAAATTTGAAAATATTTTTTGTATTAGATTAAGTCATTATTCATACCACTCATGCTCTAGTCTCTTAGGGTATGGGTTTAAGGACTTTAGTCTCTTTCTAAATTAATAACTATCCTAGCTATCTTGAAATTCATAAAACTAGACTCCATAGTTTTAAAATCATATGAGGAGTTAGCTGGGGGCCACTCCAGATAGTCATAAGTCCAGAAATCAAACGATTCATTCTCTCTTGTGGAGGTGAACTTTTATGTCCACTTATCACTTAAATTTAGGTCATGCTTTGGTTCTTACTAAAGCTCTCTAGATTTAGGATCCTATGTAGCTATTTTCTTTGGGCTACAAGCATAAATCCTCACCTCTTATGCATTTTTATAGCCTTGTGTTAGCGGATTATAAGCCCTAATAATCTAATAAAATTTAACTCAAATGAATAAATTTCTGCAACTTCAAAATTATAAATCCCAACCATATGATAGATTGGAATGCTCACTAGGCCTCCTAGTATTGCCTGATGTCTCAATTGATTTTCTTCATCCATTTCTCTAATAATTGAGAAGGCCACTTGAGGCTTGCCTCATGAGGCTATAGAACCCATTTTAATATAAACACTGCTTTATTCATCCATGTAAAGCATAGGAAAATCTCTGGTATATTTGAAGATCCATCATGCATTAGGAGTCCTTATTAGGTAATTAGGTCCATTGAAGGGTGATGTCTCTATTTTTTAAGATATTATATCATACCTCAATGTCATACTGAATCACTTGAATAAGTACCCCCTACAATTTGTGTGGTGTCGCCCCACATCCAAAAATAAATACCACAATAATATACATGACCTCTTTAGCATGCCAAGAACAAGACCAATAATCCATTCAATTACATATATGGTGGAATTCTATAAGCCACACAATTTGTTTAACCTGAAAACACATATAAGAACCATAACTCCTTTGATTATTTTTTTGTTCACTTGGATCATAAGGAACAATCACAAAAATGATAATAATAAATATAATCCAAAATATGTATCCATAATGGTGAAGAGATACCTTTACAAAGCAATCCAAAATGGGAGTTGGATTAATTTGTTATTCACTCCATCGGGGACCAAAAGCTGCTCATGAAGCTTAATCTACCTAATCCACAAGAGCAACCATCTAGTGCCTTATATAATGAATGAAGCCACACAATTCTTTCACCAAGATTAACATAGATTGTAACTATAGTTCAAACAAATTTGGTATAAGGGGAGTCTTTAAAAATCATGATGGTTATTACATTCTTCATTTCTCCATGTCTTGCCATGCTCAGTTAGTCCTCCATGCTAAATCCCTTCCTTTTCTTACTGCACTCAGAATTGCAAATTCCACCAATTTATCTAATGTCTAGTTAGAAATAGATTCTTTCATGGTTCTAAAATATTTAATGGAGCAAAATGATAATAATATACCTTGGAATCTAATTGAAATATATAAGAAGATCAAACATGAACATGACAAACTCACAATCACCATAAGCCACATATATATAGAAGGTAATAGGCTGGTCAATTATCATGGCAATCAAAGTGCACTCATGTGGGACTTCATCATCCCAACCACACCCGATAAACTTCTCTTTGCATTGCTTAAAGGTGATAATATGAGCACACCTTCTATTAGATCCAAATACTTGTTACTTCATCATGCTTTTACTTTTTTTTTCTTTAGTTCTTTTTGGATTACTAGTAAATCACAATAACCAATGACATATTTACTTTTTTGCTACAAAAAAAAGTTAGATGATATGAATGCATTGGTATGCAACATAAGTTACAAAAAGAGAACCTATGTCACTTTAAGATTAGCAGGAGATTAACCCCTACATGAAAATGATATAAATTTCCTACATGATGAGTAGATCACTAAAGCAATGAAATAAGATGTGAGTGTACTAGTGTCTAAGTGGAAGGCACAATTCACAAGGGTGGACATACTATGACTTTAATGCTAAAGGGTGAGAACAAGCTGGATGTGATAAGTATGAATCATGTTATAAACATTCTAATATGAAACAATCTGAAAGTATATATGTACCATGAATGAGATAAGATCATGTCTAACCTACTGCAAATTGGAGTTTTGTTAAGCTAACTCAAAAGATTAGCTTGGCTTACCTAAACTCAAACTTCTAAATTTTTTGGGAATGAGGATATGCATCAAATAATGTAATGATAATGTGAGAGCATTAAAGGAGACATCTCAATGTACAAATGTATAAATGGCTTTTCAGGTAGATGTCTTGTTATCTACTTTTTATTAATTGATATTTCTACTTATCAATTTTCATGACACATGAGAAATAATAAATTGTCCAAAATACAATAATGCATAAGGTATGCAAAATAAAATCAAATGGAAAATAATAGATTTATAAATACTCACTTAGCTAATCTAAACTCAAATTTCATTCCAAAATTGAATAGTCATTCATATAAAAAAATAAATTTAATTTAAACATATTTTACTATTATTATCTATTATTAAACTATTTATTAATTATCGGCCAACTGTTCACTACAAATTGACGATCATTTTTGCTTGGAAAGCACATGCTTTCAGACAACTCTTCTAGTATATCAATGATATATGAGAGCAAGGTGCTATCAGATGACTCATCGAACAATACTTCTTCATTTTATTCTCTTATCATATGACAAATACCTGTATAGTCATTACTAGAAATCATATGCTCTTCATCTTCAATATTTATGAATGAGTAATCCTTAATAAGATCATGGCCTATAATAGGACCACCAATGCTAGGATAATGAGATGTAGGTCCATCTTCATCATTACTATTTTTATATTCACTAGATGAGTGAGTCACTATTCATTATCTCAAAATTTTTAGGAAGCATTGTGTACTATGCAATAGTGTGAACGTAAGAAGATTTGATAAGTTAAGGAGATTGTGACATGGTGACAACTATTTGAGATACTCCAAAATATATTATTGATCTGTAAATACAAATTATTTTTAATGGTGATAGATATAAAAAGCTAATTATACATCCTATTTAAAGCACACAATTATTTTTCTATGGTACAAGAGAATCATTACTTAATTACACAAGAGCTGTCATGGGAGAAGTAAAAGTCATGTGATAAAATGTTCTACAACATTGTCATAGCATGGCTAGGAAGTCACTATAATGAGTTTCCACATCAATGTAAAGCACCAATATTTGATGAGAAGATTCATTCAATATGACTCCACAAACTTTGTCATAGATATAGATGATGCTATAAACCCCATGCCAACAGAGAAATGACATGTCAAATTGACTTTATATCTACTTCAGTCGAGGTGTACAACCCTCAAAATTTTGTGCTTCAAATCTTCTAAGTTGGATGATGTGGAATTTGTATAAAGTGAATTTTCCCATCAGAATAAATGGTGTGAAATGTTCATTGACACTAAATTGGTCATCATAGAACATGATTAGAGAAAGTAACTCTCAACTCATTATACAAGAGTACACTATAATTTAGCCAATTCTAAAAATTAAGTCATCAAAAATATTCAAATATTAGTATTTAATTATATAATTTATTATCAAGGTAAATATGACATTATTTAACTCTTAGCTTTTCTTTAATTTCTACAAAATAAGATTAGTTTATTTTAATCTTTTAATTTAAATAATGTTAGTTATTACTTTTATTATATCTAAAAATTTTTGAATACATATACAAAAATAAGAGAGATAAAAGAGAGGGAAAAAAGTACCAAGTTGATTCGTGGAGTATCATCAATGATTGAATTTTCAAGGGGGGTGGCTGGTTGTAACAAGAAAAATAGAGGACTAAGGGTGGCAGGTTGTGAAAAAAGAAGAGGAAGTCAAGGGTCTGCCTGAGGAGGTGCAATGAGTGAAAAAGACATGTGGGTGGCTGGTTGCGGCAAGAGAAGGTGAGTTGGTTGTGGTGAGTGTGTTGGTTGTAAAGAGAGAGAAAGTGGATGGTTGGGATAGCTGCAAGTGGTGAGAGGAGGTGTGGCAACTTGCTGTGGTGACCATAAATATGTAGGATGCTAGCCAAAAGTACACAAAAAGGAAGGTAGGGAAGCTACCTATAATGTGATAGAATGGCTCAATGGGGGGTTCTGGGACTAAGAAAAAAGCCCTAAAATCCAGTTGCTTATTTAACGAGTAACTAGTTTTCCACATGTGTGGTGTGTGTGTGTGTGTATGTGTGTGTGTAAATTGATATGTTATGATGTTTAAAAATATGATAGGACACGACATAGATCTTAGGAGTTTCTTACTGAAGGGATCAAGTATGATATCAAGCAATAATATACTACCTCAAAAGATAGAAATATCATCTTACATTTGACTTAATCATCAAATAAGAACTCCTAAGACTGATGGATGTGTACTAGAGATTTTTTTTCCTATCCTATGTGGATGAAATAAAACATAAGCTATTTTAAGCTTGATTTCCTATAAGGACAAGCACCCATAGTTAACTATATCTTAAGAGAAGTAATCTTCAAAGAATACTCTCAACAACACAAATTTATAAAAATACCTAAAAGGTGAGGATTTATAATTATAGCAAGCAAAAAACAAGTAACCTATGAACCTATATCTAATAGAGCTTCAGCATAAACTACAAGCTCATCCTAATTCCACTCAAGGAAATGGGACATGATGGCACATCCTTACCTAAGGATGTGAACTCAACTCGACTCTTCCAAACTTACAACCCCAAGGAATAGCTGCCAACTAACACCTCCTACAAGTGATAATAATGTGGGCAAGTTATATGTCAACACAAGATAGCTCAGGTATTGTTTACTTAGAAAGAGCCTAAGATCCTAAACTCACTCCTCAGGAGTCTAAATTATGGCAAGCATGAAATCATATTATAGAATAATATAATAAAAATTAAATATTCTTATTTATTTAAACCCATAAATTTTACTCAGGCATGGGTGGATAAGAACGCTTATATGCATGATGAAATGAAGTTATGGGCCAATCCATGAGAAAGGTGTTCTTCATTCAAGGGCAATGCTATCAATGGTCCTGCACTCCCTTTTATTATGTAATGAGTGAAGATCCCCTATATTCAAGGAAGGAATATAAGATGCATGCATGATGTTATATATTCATCATATTTCTATGATTTTTAAATATTTTAGTTGATTAACTCCTAGGCTTTATATTGAGGTTATGAATTGTATTAGTTATTAATATTAATTATTAAGTTAAGGTAGAAAATTTAAATTCTAAGGAGCCTACCAAAATCCAGGTCATACATCAAAGCATCACATTTAAAGAAACATAGAAAAAAAACAATGCATTTCCAATGCATGCAATAAGTAAACACACCAAAAATTTAATTAGATTAAAAGAATAATGAAAAGGAATGCGAGCTATACACCCAAAAAAAGATTATTTCCAAGCTCAATTCTTTACAACCTAGATTACAATTATATGAACAAAATTAAAATAAGTCATGGGTGGGGGTCGGGGAGGGTCTTCATCTTCATTTGTTTTTATAAATTTGGATGCTCCAGGCTTCATAGGACTTCCCAGGTCAAAGCCTTTCAACCACTGCACATCATAAACACCATGGCTTCTAATTATATTCTACTACAAGATTACAAATGAAAATCCCTAAATAAAGTCCTAACTATACCTACAAAATAGAGATTAACTATAACACACATACACACCAAGAAATTATGATCCACACAATTGGGCTGAGCACTAGCGGGTACCAAGGCCACCTATCCTAATGGATGTTCGAGGACTACAAGCAAAATGTGTTAGCTTTTAACTTATGACAGCATCCCCATTCTATTGAGTACAACCACATGTAGAAAATCACATTAGTCTAATAAAAATCATCTTACCATCTAGTCTACACACAAACAATCCTAACATCTAGTCTAAAATATTATATCATAAAATAAATAAATCAATACATCACAATAAAGCATTAACCTAACCTAAGTCTATGATTGGTGACTTATCAACCAAATGTATGTGCATAGGCTAATCTGATATGGCAAAGCTAGACTTTTATGTTTGATACATAATTTGAATGATAAATTTAAATAATTAAACAAATTATGGTTTTGATTCAAGTAATTAGTCATTTAAGAAGTAAATGTTAGATTATAAATTCAATTTTATTTAAATTATATTAGAATTTTAAAGAGGATGAAAATTTATGAATTTCACTTTAGGTGAAACCCATTCCTTTTCAACACCCTACCTTAAGGTTGGATCTAAAGATGCATTTTATAATTTTTAAGCCTTCTTAATAAAGCGTTAAGATTTTCATTATTTTCTAAGTTTGTGGTAAGCTTAAATAAAATTAAAATCACATGAAAGACATCTTAAGAATAATGAGTATAAGTTATGATTTAGTTAATGATATTCTTCAACCCTTCTGACCACTTTAATACATAATTTCAAAATAATTATCTATTACTTTTTATTAAGAAAATATTACATTTTAATTCATATATGTGTATATATATCATTTAGAAGTTTCATACACTAATATGAGCATGAACATGTATTCTTCCTTTTTTACAAATATTAATTAGGAATTCATGTAAATATATGTTTTATGAATATGTATGTATTTTATAAGAGAGGTTTATAAATTCATACACATGAGTATACATACAAATAAATTAGGCTATTTATAAGTATGTGTCATTATTAAATAAAAAATGTGAGGTAAAAACCTCCTTTATACTAGTAGCCATACGATCTTGGGTGTCTAAACTATATACTTATTAACTATATGTATGTATTTATAAACATGTATAGAGTGAATCTTCAAAATTTTTAAAATAATGAGTTTAAAATACTTTAACTTCATTTTTAATTTATTTATTTATTTATTTTTTTTTTTTGAGAAAACTCTTCAGGCATGTATCATTATTAAGCCAAGGAGAAGATATATCTAAAACCTCATTTGAATCAATTGCCCTGTGCCCCCAACTGTCTAGACTATATACCATCAAGGAGTGTATATTACACACATGAATTATATACATGACTTTTATTTATCTTGTTAACCTAGGTTCATAAATGTACACATATATTCCAATTTATATGAAAAAAATATTTTTAGATTAACTAGTGATAATAGCCACATCATTCATATAACATCCATTTAAGGATTTTAATTTTAAACATGACTGTGAATGAACTATGAGTTAAGCACACATTTATAAATGAATAAAGAATGTTTAATGGATATCATAAAGAAATATACTTAAGTCATTAAACCTTAAGGCTAATCATATGAAAATAGATGTACTTAAAATTAATCAAAATTCTTTAATTAATATGTTCAAATTAAAATTGATTAGAGCTATTAAAGAAACCAACATTGTAAATTTATCCCATGATTCTCTCTATCCATTAAGTGATTTAAAAGTGACTTTGAAGAATTTTCTAATTTAATCAAATTTAATTAATTATTTAATAAAATTAAACCAAAAAGGCCCAAAAAAAATTCAATTAGACACCAAATATAAGCCTAAAAATTACAATAAAATTACTGGATATAGATAAAGATGAAATAAACATGCTCTGAAAATTTTAATGTAAATGGGCTTACATTTTAAGAATAATTAAAAAGATAAGAAAACTTAAAATCATTAATTACTCTCACAATACCCTAAATCAATTTGGGCTTTTGATTTTATTGGAAATCTCTCTATTAGCTAAGCACAGAGAGATTAATCACAATTTTTAAAAGCCTAAGAAATTAGTTATGAATTTTCTTAAGTTTTTGAGCAATTAATTAATTATTTACTTAATAAAAGCTCATTAATGATGATTTTTAGAAATAATTAAGACTAGAAGCCCTAATAAATTTATCTAGTCACCATTAAGCTCCTAATACATATTTAACCATCCACAATAATTTTCATACTTTTTTAAATAAATATATTTATTAAATAGCCAAAATGGCTATTTAGGGTTGAAAATTAGGAAGCTCCAAATGTACTAATCTAATTGACTTTAAATAATTATAGAAGGCAAATGTCATCCCATGGAATGTTCACCCAAAGTATCAAGTCATTTAGCTAGCAAATTATGGTTTAATTACAACATTAATGAAAACATTTAAATCTAAATTAGTCCTTGTACATTTAATAAAAATTATGGCTTTTATGTTTCTTAAATTCTCCTATATTTGAACTTTCAAGAAAATATTTATGTATATTTATTAGAATTTTTTATAATTAGTTATAATTTTAAAAAAATTTCCTAATTACTCATATTTTAAATCATATTTTATCAGAATAGTGGCTGCTAACTTAGCAACGATAGATGTAGTTTCATCCTAAGTCGTTCAATCAAAGATCAAACAACACTGATTAATCTCACAGCTTAAAAGAGATTAAATTAGAAAATCTAATGTAGATTTATCATAACCATCCATTATAATGTGGATTATCCTATTTGTGTAATATCACATTTTTGTGGAGGCTACTTGTGTCTTCATCTACTAGGGCAGTACATTTATTTTTATCATAAACATTTACACCTCTGGCCTATCAACCTTCATGGGTGTAGCTTGGGGTATTTGTGCTTAACCTTCAAAGGCCAAGACAATTGACATGAGCTCCTCTACCCTTCTCTCCAAGTGACTAATCCAATCATCTTTTTATTTAAGTTGTTATAACAATCATTGTGCTGAGTCTAATGCCTTAGCTTCCTCGATCATAACACCCTGCACATCAATGCTAGGGTGATTCTACCTATGTGAGGATGTCCTAATATCTACCATGCAAACTTCTATAATCTTATCTAGGAGATCATTCTCAACTGCATCAAAGTTATCCATCTCATTATCTCTATTGTCAATAATTATCTCCTTAATCATGGCCTGATAGTCAGCTATGATATCTTTTATGGAGTGATCTCCTACTTTTTAAGGAACTACTAGAACATATCAGGGATGACTGTCGGTCATGGCTTGACTTTATATATCCATTTCATTCTAGACTTCTTGATTTGCCTATGCACTAGCTAGCTCAAGTAATTCATAGATATGAGCCTCTCCCTATCTCTCTACTTTCTTCTCCCCTCATAGTGCTAGTGGTGGAGCAATGACTGTGCTCTTAGCTTACTACTTTTTCTCCACTGATGAAGTGGATGGCCTAAAAGGAGAGCTCAACTTCACACCATCAACGCAAGAAGATGAAGGATGGCCATTAGGTTATAGTCTAATTACCGAGGGTGAGAATTTATCATCCTTAGATTGCATCTTATACTTGTGGGAGCTTCAGATATTACTACTCAAATGGGGTATGGTTGTTGATGAGTCAAGTGGTGTGATGGCAACTGCACCAACTATGGCTCTATAGATGTTTTCCTCTATTGACTGGACTAGTTAAGAACTATATGGTCAGGTTTACCCATGCGGCCAAACTGATGTGCACTAAGATACCTATCCATCAATGCTGAGGCCATTAACTACCTTGCAAACCTCCTCTTATCTCTCCTGCTTGCTTGAACTACCACTTTGGTCTCTGATCCCCTCTTCTTCCTAATCTAGCTCTACACTCTTCTTGGGATGATTGCTCTCAAATCATAGATTATAGTAACCTTTAATTATCCATGAACTCTCCCAAGACTCCTAAGAACTAACCTTAGACCAGCATAAGGCATTATCCTCTCATTAGTTATTGTCTCGTACTCAAAGCGGTGTGATGGCAATGTTGTTATACGGTGAACATCTTTCTCTCACTTAACTATGGAGAGTGAGTGAAACTTATTGCCCCCAAAGAGGGGAGATATCTCTCGTAAGGACCCATCCTCAGTAACCTAAGATGAAGTTTCCATCTCCCAAAACATTCTCTCATATTATTTTATCAATTTTTTATTTTTGTTCCTCTTTGAGTCCTAGTAAGAAGAATATAATGGGAGCTAGAACCTACCTCAAAGATGGACAGAATTAACAAAATAGCAATTGACTCTACTTTAGCCTTCCCTTTGGATGTCAGGGCTAGTATGGTGTTGCTCAACTCTTGAAACCCGACTAGTGGTGGAGATAATAGATGGTACTGGTATCATGGGAATCTCAATTGCCTTCCTTTTTAGTCAGGGAACTCCACCTCAAATCTCAAGTCAAATTGAATCAGGGGATTTTCATCCTCAACTCTTGATGATCCACTATAGTGAACATCGAACCATTGCAAGTAACCTTCAAATCCTCAAAATCTAACCTAAACTTAGATAGACTTGATCCATAGCCAGATCCAAGCTAGTAGAAAAATGAGAAGACTAACTTTTTGAATGACATAGTGACAACTTGAATGAACTGACTGAGCATGTTGTGCTGTAAAAGCTACCTTTCTCCTGTTGCAAGAGGGAAAGACATCAATCCTTGAAAATGATTAGTTTTAGATTCTCTAGACCTACATGGCACCAAATTTGGTTTTAGTGAGTAAGGCTTAAATATTAAAGATTTTATTTATAGAAATTTTGATTTGAACCTCCCTATAAATAGTAGGTTCAATGGCTGCTAGTGAGAAAGTCATACCTGAACTATTAAAAGATATAATTTGAGGGGCTAGTGAGTGCTCCTCATCATCCTCAATCAATGCATGTACAGTAGTCATGCTTTGCTATGACTAATAGAGAAAAACTTATAAATATGAGGGAACTCAAATACAAGATGAAAGCAAGTCTCACCTCAGTCAAGCAATCATCTACAATCGCCTGTAAAGTAGTAGTTCCCATTAACCGACACACCATTACCTTCCTACACCCCTTCTTCATCACTTTGAGCACTCATAAGGTATGTAGAGATAAAACACTTGAGTGGGTGAGTGCTTAACTCCGCCTGTGGGTCTTATGTGGCATCTGGAGCCAAAGCAACAATGGCCTCACTGATAGGGAGGATTGGTACACTCATCTTAGCCATGGAAGTAGTAGAGACCTCCTTGACTTTCTATACTTCTTCACCCATTTTCAAAAGCCAGCCGAGAACATAGTAGAGTCAATGTCACCATGTGTTCTCTTAGCATCCATAACGGTTAAGTATGGCTTTTTCACAAATCTGATAGTAAGAGTGAGAAGGCCTGATTGAGCTAATAACATGATAGATCGAGGGGAGTAACAAGAGGTGATAAGGGGTCTTTTATAGCCATTGGGTTCCTAGCCGCATTATAAGAGAGACCTAGTTAAAAGGTGATGTGACTCTTCATAATTATATGAAATATTTTCTCTCTTCCCTTTCTTATTAATTGCTTATAGCTCATTGATCTTTTTATTTTTATATTTTTTCTTGCAAGTTACCTCTATAATAAGTATAAGAATCAAGAAGGTAAATGTATACCTAAAAGAACAAAAGAAATATGGTTAGGCCACCTTGCTTGGTACCGAATGAACCCAAGTCTACAAAGGAATAGCTACTCATTCCCCTTAAGTATGGAAGGCTAAGAAGAACTTGGAACATACAACACTGAATCAAGCAATGACCATACTCGCCCATTGCTGGTGAGTGAATGAAGAAAGAACAAATACAAATCATTCAGTGACCTGACCTCAACTCATGGTCAATATGGATGGCAAGTTGCCTGCAATCAGCCATCGAGATTGCCACTCGCTTAAGCATGCTCGTCTCAAGTCAGGGTGAGCTCTAACTTATACTCTACCTAACTTATATGAACTTACCATGTGTAATATCCCCTTTCAAAAGTATAAAAGGGTGCTTCTCCTCTATGAGGATTTTTGGCTCTTTCTTCTAGACTCCTAGTCTTTGTACTTAGATTCAAAGAGAAATAAATAACATTTATTTTCTCACTCTTTTATCTATTTCTATTTATATTATTTCTCTTAACACTATTTCCAGGTATCTTAGGAGGATCTTCCTTAACCCATGGATAAATTTGGATTCAACAAAAGATCGCTCTTTTTATTTTCTCATAATATTGTGAGACCTTTATCATAATTATTATATTAACATTTTTTATATCTCTTATTGGCTCTCATTTGGCTTGTTCAATTTGATATTTTCTTACGCCTACTTGATCTAAATAGTTCTTTTTTTGGGTTTTCTTAATTGTTGTTTAGCTTATGATAGTTGTGAAATTTACATGATTTTTCTTACCTTAGGCTTTGAATTTACCTTATTTTCAAATTTAAAAATTTTATGGCACTTTTTGTTTAAATTTTAAAATTTTGTAAGATCAAATTGAAAAAAAAAGTAAAAATCACACATGTCCAAAGTAGATTTGGGAAAAAAAATAAGGTGATCTAAGGCTCATTTAATTCTTAAGCATGGCTAAGAGGATAGGCTCCAAACACCAGGTACCCACGGGCCAACAAATAAGATCCAAATAGAGAAGTCGCCAACTAGGCACTATCCCTTAGCACCATATCTAATTTTAAAGTGTAGTTTAAAATACAGTACAAAAAAAGTATAGATTTTCGATGGCATTTTTATGGACTTTTCGTAGGAAATTATCAACTAATTTACCCATAAAATTTACAACCAAAATATTTACGTAAAGTACACTACATCTTGGTAGAATCACTTAAAGATAGTAGATTTTCTAGTGGAGAAATCTATTAAAATAGTTTCTAATGGATTTTTCATGGCACTTTTTTGTTTAAATTTTAAAATTTTGTAGGATCAAATTGAAAAAAAAAAGTAAATTGTGTCATTAATACATAAAATCACATGAAAAAATGTCCAAAGTAGATTTGGGAGAAAATAAAGTGATTTAAGGCTCATTTAATTCTTAAGCATAGCTAAGAGGGTTGCCTCCAAACATCAGGTACCCATGGGCCAACCAATAAGATCCAAATAGTGAAGCCGTCAACTAGGCACTATCCCTTAGCACCATATCTAATTTTAAAGTGTAGTTTAAAATATAGTACAAAAAGTATAGATTTTTTATGGCATTTTTATGGACTTTTCATAGGAAATTATCAACTAATTTACCCATAAAATATTCAACTGAAAATATTTCTGATGGAAGTACTGACTACAGAGGACATCTTGGTAGAATCACTTAAATATAGTAGATTTTCTAGTGGAAAAATCTATTAAAATAGTTTCTGAAGGATTTTTCATGACACTTTTTGTTTAAATTTTAAAATTTTGTAGCATCAAATTGAAAAAAAAGTAAATTGTGTCATTAATGCATAAAATCACATGAAGAAATTCCCAAAGTAGATTTGGGAGAAAATAAAGTTATCTAAGGCTCATTTAACTCTTAAGAATAGCTAAGAGGATAGCCTCCAAACACTAGGTACCCACAGGCCAACCAATAAGATCCAAATTCAGAAGCCGTCAACTAGGCACTATCCCTTAGAACCATATCTAATTTTAAAGTGTAGTTTAAAATACACTATAAAAAAAGTATAGATTTTTTATGGCATTTTTATGGACTTTTTGTAGGAAATTATCAACTAATTTACCCATAAAATTTTCAACTAAAAATATTACTGATGGAAGTACTAACTACGGAGGACATCTTGGTAGAATCACTTAAAGATAGTAGGTTTTCAAGTGGAAAATTCTATTAAAACATTTTCTGATGGATTTTTTTGACAAAAAAATCTACCAAAAATTGTTATAATTGGGTGATGAAACAACCACCCCCCCAACCCAATGCATCTTTTTGCTCTCATTTCTCCGTAGAATCGTAAGTAAACTTTTAGCCCTTGCTTGTATAACCTTTTTTTTCGATTTCATTTATTCATTTATGAGAGGAGTGGATTGATATTTTGAGAGATATTTATTATTTTTAGGCTAAATCTTGTCCAAATTAGATTGAAATTGATTAATCTTAGTTTAAGATGTTTAAGTAGAGGTAGAGCTATGATTTTACATGCTAGGTTTTATATTTGCAGTAAATTTTATTTTTTTTGTTATGCATTTTTTAATAAATTTAATGTGTTAAATTGCTAATTATATAATTAATAATTTTTTGATTATTTTATATAAATTTCATAATTTATGTTTGGTGTAATTTTGTTAAAAAATTAATTTGATGATTATATGCTAATACAGCTAACTCCATAGAAGATGTGAAAATATCAAATTTAATTTTTTTACAAAATTATGGGTATACTGATTATTGCAATATTCTAATAATACATCAATTTCCTAAAGTATAGTAAACATAGTATGGTTAAATATTCTTCTCATGCCGCACACTATTTGATCAATCTTGATGCCTGGATTGTTCCTCACCTTCTCCATCGATCTCACCGACCGACCTTAGGTTGGGCAAATCAGTAAAGAGTAATTAATAATTTCAAGTAGTTTAAGAGGTATGTAAAAATTTAATTATTCCCTTATTGTATAAAGTTTTATATTTGAATGATAGCCATTAATTATAGATATCTGTAGCGAATGACATAGACACTTAGGGCATTACATTAAATTATGTTTTAATTATGCATTTATTATTATTTATATAACTAAGATAAAATATTAAATTAGTCCTTATTGACTTCATGAGCCCCATCTCACTTGAGATTGATTTTGATGATAACAAATATATGTTCAGATATTACTAATCATTTATTTTTAAGTGTTGCAGGAAAATTCTTTATATGTAGTTACATTAGTCAATTTGGAAAGCTAAACCTGTTAGATCTAAACTAGTTGGAAATTTTCTAGTAATCACAATATTAAGGAAAATGAAAAGCTCAATAAAAAAAATGAATCATCCATTGATTTCAAAATAATTTATTTTAAAATTATTCATATATTCTACATTTCATATTTATAATTATTCATTAAATTATCCATTTTGGATAATATAAACTAAGTGCATAAGCTTTCTCCCATTTGATGTGCTTACAAGCAAGATAACTTAGGTTCATATATCTTTAATATAAACTAAGTGCATAAGCTTTCTCCCATTAAATTAGATGAGATATGAACCTAAGCATTATCCTCTATTTGGCTGGCCCCTCTTAGTCTCCATCTTTTATAAATAATTGTCTTAATTCTAGGTTAAATCTTCTTAGCTATTTATCCTCACTTGGCCGACCCCTGCAAAATTTTCTTGGAGATTTCTTTTGGTGAATCAAGTGCTAACTTCTTTGTCATCCTTCCTCTTTCTTCTTACAAGAGATTGCTTGAAATTTGCTTAAAAGGAGTTGGAGGACTGGTGAGAACACCCTTGGCCGAGAGCATCATAAGGTTATTCTAATTTATTTTGTGCTTAATCTTTCTATATCCTTGATCTCTATTTTGGCTGGAAGTTTCATATAGATTGGTCAATTTATTTTGTGCTTAACATTCCATTCCACTTTATTCTTGAGTTGGCCAAAATATTGAATTTATTTGGATTTATAGTTATCCGTACAATTCTCTTTCTTGTCCTTTATTCTCATACATCCTTAAGTGAAATTCATTTTGTGTTGATTCAAATAGAATACTTGTGAGTAGCAAGTTTTCCTATTTATAAATCATCTTTTCATTTGCATATATCATAGCTATTATGAAAGAGACTTTAAGTGAGTTTGTGTTTTAATATGTCATATTATATTGATCTTTACATAATTCAAGTTTTCATATAACAATTTTTGTGGTTTATCATTCAAATCATTATTGTGTTACACTTTAAATCATCAACTTAAATCATTTTGATTTCAAGCTTTCATATTCTCATCAAACATCTTAAGGACTTAGTTGCATCAAATATTTCTTTCAAGATTGTTCATTAACTTCAATCTTAAATATTAACTAAGTGAGCTCTCTTTATTTTATTTCACTTGCCTTAATATTGTTCTAGTTGAGTTGTGAGTGCAAGATAATTTTAAATTAAGAGTTAGATTTGTGTACCTCTTATCTTCTTCTTTTTTATTTCTTGTTGGATTGTGCTTGCCCGTGAGGGAAAGTACAATGTTGGATTATACTTGCCCATGAACAAAAGTACGATGTTGAATTATACTTGCCCATGAAGGAGAGTACAAGAGATTTAATTTAGTGAATTCCAAGCTTAGGTGGCTAGGTGTAGATGTAGGATGATTTTCGGGATTTGATCAAACCACATAAAAATCTATGTGTTCTCTTTTTGCATTTCATGCACCTTTACTTTCTTTATTATTGCTTATTGTTGTTGTAGTTCAATAAAGTATAACCATTTATAATTAACTTTTCTACAAAGCATTTAAATTAACTTTTAATTTTAAAATAATTTTAAAAACATAATTTCCTTTTAAATAAGTTTTCCTATTCATAAATCATCTTATCATTTGCATATATCATAGCTATTATGAAAGAAACTTTAAGTGAGTTTGTGTTTTAGTATTTCATATTAATTTGATCTTTACATAATTCAAGCTTTCATATAACAATTTTTATGGTTTATCATTCAAATCATTATTGTGTTACACTTTAAATCATCAACTTAAATTATTTTGATTTCAAGCTTTCATATTCTCATCAAACATCTTAAGGACTTTGCATCATTTCTTTCAAGATTGTTCATTGACTTCAATCTTAAATATTAACTAAGTGAGCTCTCTTTTTTTATTTCACTTGCTTTAATATTTTTATAGTTGAGTTGAGAGTGCAAAATAATTTTAAATTAAGAGTTAGATTTGTGTACCTCTTATCTTCTTCTTTATTTCATGTGCTTGTGAGGAAAGTACAATGTTGGATTATACTGTGCGTGAACAAAAGTACGATGTTGAATTATACTTGCCCATGAAGGAGAGTACAAGAGATTTATAATAATCTCAACTTTAATTTAGTGAATTCCAAGCTTAGGTGGCTAGGTGTAGATGTAGGATGATTTTTGGGATTTGATCAACCACATAAAAGTCTCTATGTTCTCTTTTTACATTTCCTGCACTTTTACTTTTCTTTATTGTTGCTTGTTATTGTTGTAGTTCAATAAAGTATAACCATTTATAATTAACTTTTCTACAAAGCATTTAAATTAACATTTAATTTAAAAATAATTTTAATAACATAATTCTCTTTTAAATAAGTTTTCCTATTTATAAATCATCCTTTCATTTGCATATATCATAGCTATTATAAAGAGACTTTAAGTGAGTTTGTGTTTTAGTATTTCATATTAATTTGATCTTTACATAATTCATGCTTTCATATAACAATTTTTGTGGTTTATCATTCAAATCATTATTGTGTTATACTTTAAATCATCAACTTAAATCATTTTGATTTCAAGATTTCATATTTTCATCAAACATCTTAAAGACATACTTGCCAAATATTCCTTTCAAGATTGTTCATTAGCTTCAATCTTAAATATTAGCTAAGTGAGATCTCTTTTATTTCACTTGCTTTAATATTGTTATAGTTGAGTTGTGAGTGCAAAATAATTTAAAATTAAGAGTTAGATTTGTGTACCTCTTATCTTCTTCTTTTTATTTATTGTTGGATTATACTTGCCTATGAGGGAAAGTACAGTGTTGGATTATACTTGCTTATGAAAGAAAGGATGACATTGGATTGTACTTGCCCATGAAGGAGTATGGAGATTTATTATAATCTCAACTTCTACTTGATGTAGTATGATTTTTGGGATTTGATCGAATGACATAAAAAATCTATGTGTTCTCCTTTTACATTTCATGCACCTTTACTTTTCTTTATTGTTTCTTGTTGTTATTGTAGTTCAATAAAGTATAACCATTTATAACTAAATTTTTACAAAGCATTTAAATTAACTTTTTAATTTAACACAATTCCCACCATACTTGGGTGTCATAAATGCATAACACTCCTCACACTTTCTAAACACTTTATGCATGTGACATCTTAACTTCCATCTTACCTTCCTAGAGGAAAGTTTTGGTGTCGATATGCGAGATGTAAGAATCAGGCCTTCTTAACTCCTGGTGACAGTCAAATTAGACTTGTATTGTAGAGGTTTCCAACTAAAATTATTGGTTCTAGATTTTATGAGGTGAGTTTGAACTACATATTGATGTTGGCACTAGTACTTCAATGAGTTATGCATACCCTTCAAGTGAATATAGTCTTGTACTAAATTATAAAGAAATGGTCTATAATGCTGCAAGAGCTGAGTTTCAAGAGTAATGAAGGATGGGCAACTTAATAAAGAAGCTCAAAAATTCTACGACCTACTAAAGATAGCACAACTATCATTGTGGGAATGTTGTGTGAACCATGTAGCTTAGATAAGAATTATTAATTCTAAATACCCATATGGAATTTCAAAACTTGCGAGCTTCGAAAAAGATTAACTAGTTGATTGTATCTATACTACAAAACAACAAGATATTGAATGTAAATTTATGGAGCACTTAGGTTCAAAGCCACAAATAAAGGATGTATGCATATGTTATAATATGCCATTTCCATGCATAAAGAATAAACATTCCATGCACATATAGATGATGCCAAGGGCATCAAATATCTTGAGTCATTCATCGAATTGAGAAGCCTAGAAGTATTTTAATCTTATTTATCCTAATTTTAGTTGAGTCATGAAATGTCAGACTTTGCCTATATGCTGATGATTCCATACCATTTAGTCAGATTGTGTTTCTTTATTCATGTTGGTCAGTGATATGTACACCATATAATCTACCACCATACATGTCCATGATCTCACCTTATATGTTTTTGACCCTAATCATACATGGGGCCCTAAAGTAAAGATTAATGTCTTGTTGCAACCATTGCTAGATGAGTTGAAAATCTTATAGAACAAAGATGTATTGACATATAATATCACTGCAAAGCAAAACTCTCAAGCGAAAGAAGTATTAATGTAGACTATCAATTACTTTCCTATGTATTGAATGTTGTTATGGTGGAGCACTGCTGAGAAGTTAGCCTGTCCAAACTTTATGTATTTATCAAAGGCATTTGCACTTAAAAATAGTCAAAAAAAAATTTGGTTTGACTATCATCGTATGTTCTTCTCTAATGATCATCATTTTATAAGAAATAAGGATGCATTCATAAAAAAACTAAATTAAGAAGGCTAAACCATCTCCAAGATTAAGTGGGGACAATTTATGTCATATTTTTAGTTCAATTCTAACTATAATTGATTCTCCTATGTTATTTCACAATCATCTTCCTAGTTTTGGTGTACCCATATGATAAAGAGTAGTGTTTTCTAGGATCTATCATACCAAAGTCTAGTCTGATAAGGCATAATCTTGATGCCATGCACATAAAGAATAATTTCTTTTGATAATATATTAAACACTATGATGGATGTTAAGGGTAAGACTAAATATAATGTGAAGGTTAGGTTGGATTTAAAGGAATATTGCTAGAAAGAAAATAGTTAGAGTTGAGAGAGACTACAACTAGTACATTTTAAAAGCCTAAAGCTAAATATTGATTCATATTAAAATAATAGAGAATAGTATGTAAGCGGGTATAGTTGTTGAAGTTACCATATGGGTATGCAGCTAATTTGAATAGATGTATTACTTTGAGAATAAAATAATATTTAGAATGAAGAGCCATGATTGCCATATTTTTTTGCAATACTTACTTCCAGTTGAATTTATTATTTTACTAGAGAAAATACTAAATCCTTTGATCAAACTTATTTACACGTAAGTTTATCTCCAAAGTTTTACTTTTAAAATTTTATGGTTCTAATCTTAATTATAATTTTTAGGTTTAATCTATCTAGAGAAGCCATACATAAGATTAGGGACATAATAAGGAGCAAATAGATGCTCCATATGTTTCAGGGAAAAAGGTCCTAATTGAAATTTGGGGCATATGGTTCAAAAAATTCAATGTATCACAATAACTATTTTCAAATTTTGAATATATTAGATTATGTTAAAGCACTACTCCTTAATTTATTTATTTTATAGAAAAATTTTAGCTAAAAAATTTAAGTCTAAAGGCACAACCCATCTACACAATATGTTCATAACTATATGTAGGTCTGAGTAAAGATCTCTTTAGATTGGAGAGAATGTGTGGGCTAACCGCTATAGAGCATGGGCCTCTCAAGATTACATTCAAAGAGGGAAGTGGCTTGAGCTTCTGATTATGGGGGCATGGGCACCTCTCTGCATGCTAAAGGCTTAGTACCACACACTAAGTACAGGTGAAGAATGGTAAGTCATTCATTACTTGCATTAATTAAACTTATATAATCATGGTTAATTATTATTATCAGAATATTTATAACCTAAAATTCTTGGATGAGAGCCACTACTACATAATTATAGTAGAACGCATCAGCATTAGTTGACCAATAGTGGGGTGATGTTCGGTCATGGGACCATACATAAATTAACTTTTAATTTCTTGAATTAGAATTCTATTAATAATAAATTATATTTAAATCACATTATAATATCTTGTAGGATGACTACATGAGACTGAAGGAAGTTATCAATCAAAGCTCTATTGTGTATGAAGTTTTAGTGGACAGTTAAAGCAGTTGGAGTATGACATCTAGAAAGAGGCTTTTGGAGGTAAGAAGAAGAGATAAATTTATAGCCTAAGCTCACAAGGGTTAGCCTATGATGCATACCATTTGTTCTCTAGAATGAGCAGTTGATTGATGGCTGATGACATAAAAGTGAGGATGATTGCTCAGATGGAAGCCTAAATGGTTGCGATGTAAGCTAAACAAAGAAGATGCACAGAGAGAGTTGGAAGAGGGAGGAGCCTGTGGTGGAGGAGGAGGGTGTTGATGATGATGCTGGTAATGACGAGGAGACTAATAATGATTAGGTCTTATATATACTTTATTTTCTTTTTTGTTTTTAGTTGCAATACTTTTTTTGTTTTTGTTTTTAGTTGCAATAACTTTATTTATATGATATTATTATCACTTTTTTTAGTTAGTAGACAATTTGTTGAAATATTAATGATTTAAAACTATTTAATTTGAATGTTTTGAAAATTGTATAATTTCAATGTTTTTAGCATATTAGAATGAATGAAGTGTTTGAAATTACCTATTTATTAGTCTTGACTTCTTATATAGTGTTGTGAGTTGTTGGAATTAATTATAAAAAAATTATAGAGTTATTATGCAATTCTTTTGAAGGTGTAAAAATCAGAGCATATGTGAAGCTCTAGCTTTTTTTTCAATTCAGTACAAGTTTTCGATGGATTTAAGCAAGAAAAAAATTTCAACGTAGAATTTTTCAATGGAATTCCAAAGGTAATTTTTTAGAAATTTTTATGGAATTTTCCATCAAAAATTCTATTGAAATTTCCCTATCAGAAATTTTTACAGTGGCTTTTTCTCTGACGGGATTTCTAGTTGGCCTTCTCATTGGTTCTTCATGAAAAATTCTTCAACATAAAATCCATTAGAATTCCATCAGAAACTACTTTATATTGAATTTTTTGTCAGTTAGAAATTATTTTCAATCAAGATTTTACTATCAGGGTTAAATCCATCATAAATCCATCAAAACTAAGATTACCAATGGAGTTTATTTGATTTCTAATGAACATTTTCACCAAAAATATGTAGTTTTTCTATAGTGATAGAAAGCTTGGCGCCTATGCTCTAGCATGTGCAAATCAAATAACACAATGTCTAGGCACCCAACATTAGCTCCTAGGTGTCGACATATCAACTACTATTAATTTCCCTAAACTTTTATTAAACCTAACTTTTTTTAAAGAGATTTGATGCAATCTTATTTAAGAGAATATATTGATGAATTTGAGGGCTTCTCCAACCATAATTCTATAGTTTTTACTAGAGTTTATAGGAGTTTAATAGAAATTTTATAAAGTCTTCTTCAAGTTTTGAAAAGGTTGTTAAAGATCTCAAAATAAATAAGACAATGTGAAGAAAGAAATTGTAAGTGTTCTCTGCTAAGTTTTATCTTTCCTTCTCCCATTTTATTACCATAATCATATTCATGTGTGGTGTTTCCAAGATTTCATTTTCTTTTACGAAATAAATTTTCCTTTCTATGGGTTGGGTGTAACCATATTATAATAGTATTTGTTTTTGTCTTAATAATAGTTGGAGCTTTGTTTTTCTTAATTATCACATATTTTTTATGTGATTTTTTACTATTAAATTGACTAGATGTCTATTTTTAACTGAGAGATGGAAAAAAACTCATCTTGAATAAATTACCATGGTGATGGGTTGTAGGTTGGAGATAATTGTGTAAGCCATGTAGTCCTTTTTAAAATCTAAAAAACTTTGATGAATTTTTTTTACATTAAATTTTTCATTGAGAAATTAGATAAAATCATACAGTTTGAAAAAAATCTATCTGATAATCCCACATAACTTTTCACTCTTGTTAATTAGTTAATCTTCTTAGTAGAATTAAAAATAGTTGTAGTTTTTTACTTTAACACTTTATTTTCAATAAGCAAATAATAAGAATTTAATCTAATTTTAGAACTTAGTGTTCAATTTTCAAGGAAATGATACTTTACTCACACTTTATTATATGTTGTAATCATGTACTCTTGCATGGTTTACTTCACAACAACTATTTTGTTTGAGTGTGAATAATGATATATGCTTTACCTAGTTATCTTTTATTCTTCATCATGATGTCATTCTATCCATATCTATATGGTTCTTCTTTTTATGTTATATTTAAGGGCTATTTAGTTGTAAGTATTCTTAGTGCATTATAAATATAATACATGACTTTTGAATTTTTCAATATTTGACAAAAATAAAAGTAACTACAATATAAAATTTCAAAATATTAATTCACTTTGTATTTGAAATTTATTTGGATGTGAAAAGCATGCCATAGTTGCCTGTTGGTTGACCCTCATCATCCATGTTGTTACCAAATATATCATGGCTACCAACCATCCAACCTGCACACCCATAAACTTATGTCATTGTTCATTGTAGAGCATTGACTGCTAGCAACCACTTTCACCACTTGTTGTTGTTGCATGTTGGCCACCTTTGGTCATTATTAATGTAGCCAGAAGACACCTACCAACCTTTTAGCTTCCCCTTATTAAGAGGCTATGACACCTAAGATGAGGAGATGAATTGGGGGTTTTTTTTAAAAAGTGAGTAAGAGTAAAATCCAACGGACATTCAGAGATCAATTTAGGAAGTGATTTTGAATGCAAGAGTAGAAGTAAGATTTTGAATGCAATTAGCATAAATAAACTCTCCTTAATTAATTAAGAGATCAATTTAGGAAGTGATTCAAAATAATTTGAATTTTAAATCAAATCAAATAAATCCAATGGACATTCATGCTATGGATGGCCCTTCCTTATAGGGACTTAATCATAATTAATGCAATATATAAGAGATCAATTAACTAATTTGATGGATTAAAGAAGGCAAGCCAAGAGAATAAATTCAAATAAAATAAATCAAGATAATTCCATGAAAATTTTTGGCCAAGGGAGTTTCCATAATGGAATCAATCTCCAATTAATGTAATCAATTAATATAAATCAAGGAAGATCAATTAAGAATCTTTTGAATAATAATCATAATGTTAAATTGATTAAATCAATTAAAGGTGCCTACCAGCATAATTCCATAAAAAGAAATCTAAAATTAGAAATGCAATTAATTCAACATCAAATTGAATTTGAATTTAAAATTGATTCAAATAAATTAAAATATAGTTAATTAAAATGCACTAGGGTCTTCCAATTCATGCCAATAAGAAGATAAAACACATTTGATAAAAATCATAGCAAAATATAATTTTAAATTCAAAAATACTTAATTTCAAAATTCAAGAAAATATGAATTTAAAATTAATTAAATAAGAAAAAAATAATTTTACAATAATTTGAATAATTCGCACAAAAATTTTTCATGCCCAAAAAATGGAAATTTTGACCAAAATAAAAATTAGAAGGGATTATTGATGGGAGAGAGGAAAATAATAATTTGCATATTGAGAGAATAATTTAATTCTCATGATAAAATAAATGAATAGAAATTAATCTAAGCTTGGAAATAATTTAATGAAGTATAAAATAAATTCAACTCACATTATGAAGTACTATATAAGGCTTAAACTCATGCAAGAATGTAAATTATCCAAAAAGTATAATTTTAGAAGATATTAAAATTAACACAAATAAAATATAAATAATATGTAAAAATCAAAATAAATTATGTGATTATAGCAATTATTTTTATATTATTGAGCTATTATTTATCTTATATTATAATCCCTAAAAAGATTCCCAAACTGCACTAGTTCAGGCTAACCTTACTTTTCAAATTTGATTGTGTATATTGAGTCTAGTGAACTTCCTTAAATAAATCATTAGGTTCATCCACATATATATTTTTTACCATCAAAATTATTTACTTGTGTAATAGAGCTCATGGAGTCAACACCCCTATATTTGATCATCGGCCATTACTATTTCTCATTATGGTTACAAGTATTTGAAATACTTTACAAATAATTGGAGGCAAAAAGTAAACTTATATATATATATTTTATAAACAATTAAATCAACTTGTGAATTTATAATTTTACTTTCTATTATATTTAAAGTACTTCATAATTTTATATATTAATGAATAAATGGCCCAAAAGAATTGAAGATATTTATAGAATTATGTTAAATTAATTTAACAATGACATAAGCAATAAAGTTAACTTCATCTCAAACTATTGTCTAATCAAACATGTTAGGAATCCTCATCGTGCCATTCACATGGTAATCTCATTTTTAAACTAATGACCATTAAATCTTCTTAAAATCCTTAATAGATGGTGGGTTTTAATAATTATGCACTAGCAAACCAGGACGTAGCAATATCTAAATGTAACATTATTCTTTTATTACACACATTCATATAAAACATACTAGACCTCAAATCTAATAATTCTTTGTAGGATTTTTATTCATAGGACTCAAAACTATAGTTACTACATATCTAGCACCCATAATTACATATTTACATGTATAACACTTTAAACTAATTAATACAATAAAAATAGCATTTTTCTTAACTCCTATTATTCTTCTAGTTAAGTCATGAGTGGTTGTCGAATTGGAGTAGCTCTCCAACGAGGAGGCTTGTTGGAGTCTTCAACTCATCTCTGTCATTGTTGTCGTCAATCTATTTCATCAACTTCAATCTCGATCAACCAATAGCCAAAATCCAACCTAAATTAATATCAACTACACTGCTTCAACTCTTATCACTTCAACTCCAACCACTTACATTTTAACTATCTCTTAGAATATTTCGCTATCTTCTCTCTCTTCCACCTCCACTCCTTTTTTCTTATATCCTCTTTCACCCCACTTACCTCTTCTTCATTTGTTGGCTACTATTGACCTCCACTCTCTCCTCATCAGTGAGTAGCTCCACACTCTCTCCAGCTCCATTGGCCCTTTGCACCACATCTCCCTCCTCTCCCCTTTCATCTTCTTCAACCTCCCCATCAATCTCCTCCCTTCCACAACTATAGATATAGTGATTGTATTGCAGAGAAAGCTGGTGAATGATGTACTAGTGTAGTAAGTTATTAACAAATATGTGTAAAAAAAATTTTAAGCCACCAAATCTCATATAATGCATGCTTCAAGTTCTCCACATAACTATAAGACTGTTACGAACTTAGTTAGTTTGGCCACTGATAAAAAGACTATTAATAGCTTTATATTTTCTAGTTCTTATTAGGATATAACTACATGGAACATTAATTAGATGTTCACCACATCTTATGAATGTAATATTTTAATCTTATAATTTGAAAAGCAACAACCCTAATGAGATGGAAGAAAATACAAACTATAACTCAACTTTAGCAAAATAGATCCCAATCAGATAAATCAATATGCAATTATAAAGAGAAATTTTTGCTTATAGTAATGCAATCCCAAGAAAATTTGTAATCCTCCAAACAAATCTAAATACCCTTTAAGCCTTTAAAACAAGTTACAATACATCCCAAAACAACCACCAAACTATCCTCTTAGACTTATATTACATGGTTACTTGAAAATGTGTAATGATATGGTCCTAGGTAGCCAATAAACTGAAGCTTTACTTAGCATTCTATTACTAGTAAAGTGCACATTAGCGAAACTTAAAAAAAATTCAATTTTTATCATTATGGTAATGAAGGAAGGTAGAAAAGGGGAGCTCAAGGTTAACTTGGAGCAAAAGCAACATAACTAAAAAAGCTCTAGTTGTCAGATCTCAATGAAAGAAAAAGCATGTGACATAGATAAAAACTACAGATGTGAAAAGAAAGAAGAAATTGGCTTAACACTAAGTAAGAGTCTAAGAATACTGTTGTGTGTTAAGAAGTTATGGCAAAGAGGGGTGAATTGAGTAATTTTAAAAATTATTGCAAGTTAAAACTTAATTTTGAATTTTATAGAAAACTTAGTTGCAAAAAAAAAAAAAAAAGTTAAGAGAATTTTAATGAAAGAGTAAAGCACCAAGAATCAACATAATAAAGTAGACTACTAAAAAATAAAAGCAAGAGATAAAAAGATTTTTACGAGATTTAGCCAAACTCAAAAATTGACCTGCATCCACGTCTAGCCTCTTTAACTAGGAATTCACTAAATAAAATAAGATTACAACCAATCTCTTTTACTTTCTACATCGGGCAAGTACAATCTCAACATGTACTTTCTTACACGGCAAGTATAATGTTAACACATACTTCCCTACACTAGGCAAGTACAACCCTAACAATAAGTTTAAAAGAATAAGAAAAAGAAAATACAATTTGAAATATCTAACTCTCAATTTTAATAATAATTTTACACTCAATTTTTCTAAACAATATTAGGAAAAATAAGATTGAAGAGCTCAAATTTATATTTATATTTTATAAAGTTGAATGAACTTGAAAATTTTTAAATGTTTGAAGAAAGATTTTGCACTTATGATTCAAGAAAATAAATTGCAATGGCCTAAGAATAGAGAAGCAAGAGAGTAAGGAGTCATGAGATCATCTCTTTAAATAGAGTTATGGTCAAGGGAATTTTGGCCAATCCAAAGAGAAGAGGAGAGAGAGAGAGAGAGAGAGATGTCGGGAAGAAAATTAATCAATTCAATCAAATACAATCAAGATAATAAATCCAATGATTTTTTGCTATGCATGAATAAAGAGAGGGACATTGTTTTGGCAAGAAATTGAACTTTAAATAATTAAACACATGATTTAAAATTTGAATCTAATTGAATTCAAAAGCAATGAGGCCAGCCATGTAAGAGTGGAGGGAATTATTTTGAATGCACTTAACAATTTGAATTTAAAATAAATTAAGGATCAATTTGCATGGGATGGTTAAGGTATTTCCAAAAGGAGTTCAATCATGATTTAATGCAACATATATAAGAGATAAAATCTTAATTAAATTGATTTATATGAGTTAGCACAAGTCATGTAATTAAAATAATTAATTAAATCAAAGGAAAATCCAAGTTGAACTTCAGCCAAGGGGTTTCCAAAAAGAATTCAATATTCAATCAATGTATTTGATCATGAATCAATTATGGGAGATCAATTTAGAAGAGATTTGAATTAATTTAAACAAATAAAATTACTCCAAGTAAATTAAAAGAAGAGCTAGCCATGGACTTTCCATAAAGAAGAAAATTAAAATAGAAACTATATAAATACATGGCTCATTTGAATTAACTTAAATTAACTTAAATAAACTCAAATTAACTTAATTAAAGTATGATAAGATTGGCCAAGCATTGCCAAAAAGAGATATATCATTTTTGTAAACAAATAAAGGTAATTTGAAATTTGAAATTCAAAGTATTTAAAATTCAAATAATTTTAGAATTTGAAATTCTATAAAACATGAGAAAATTAATACAATATTAAATTAAATAAATCACATTAAATTTCTCATCCCAAAATCAAAAATTTTGGCCAAAACTAAATTTGGGGTGATGATTTTGATAAGAGAAAGAAAAAGAATAATATTAATAATTCATGACTAATTATACTCATGCAAAAAAGAAATGTATAATTAATAAGACCAAGTATGAAAATAATTAAATGGAGTGTGAAATAAATCCAACACACTTAAAAAAGAAATGGATAGGGCTTAAACTCATGTAAGTTATCAAATTATCAAAAAAAAAAAAAGATAATTTAAAGAATAATTGAAATTATCTTGTAAATAAAATATAAAAAATTATGCAAAAATTCAAATAAATGATATGGAGTTATTTAAATCATTATTTTCATTTTTTTAGCTCTTATTTGTATTATTATTGCATAACTTAGAACATTTCCCAAAATTGTAGTCCTTTAGTTGATCTTGATTTTTCACATTTGACTGAGCTTACTTAGGGCCCGTTTGGGATAGTTGCAGCTATTTTAGAAACAGTTGTGAAGCTGCTGCAGAAGAAGTTGGTGGTAGGAAGTTACTATTGCTTAAGCTATGATTTTGTTTAAAAAACTCAGTTCAAAATCTGTTGTGATGTAGTTGTTTTTGCAAAAAAAGACTAAAATATCCCTATGAGCATATGAGCTAAATAATTTAAAATAGAATGCAGAAAAATAGGATAACTAATACTCATTTATAGTCATAAGTCAATTAAAATATTATTAAGAGATTATACATCACTTAATAAATAACACTACTTAATAAATAATAATAATATTAAAATTATAAGTACAACTAGTGCGATCAAAATATTAAGTCTATTATCATGTTGATCAAATCTTTTAAAAAACATTTTCTCCAATGTTATCCTCCAAACATGATCACTGTTTGAAGTAGACCCTTGTATTCGTCAACCTATCTGAAATAGTTGTAATTATCTTCTTCTATTTCTTGGACACCTAAAAAATTTTCTTCCATAATCTCCTTCCCATGTGTGAAGTTAATACATAATATTGCAAACCACAGTTGCAATACACAGCTCTGGAGGCAATAGAGATCCTTGAACTCATATTCCCAAGATAAATTTGCTTTGGTAATAAAAATATTAATATGAGGATGAGTGACATTACAAAATAATTTGAAAATGATAGTTAAGCAGTTATTTATAAAAAAAATGAGATAAGATTTAAAATAACAAAGATAACTTAAAGGGGAAAAGATAACTCTCCGAATTCTAATATATTTTTTTCCACAAAAATATAAAAATTTTATTAACATAAAAAGAAGATACATAATCCTTCAAGAGGAAAAATCTCAAAGCTAATGCTCATAAGAGCTATAATAATCCTAATGAATAAATTTCCCTAACTAATACAAAATTGAATAAGGAAAAAAACAAATGATAAAATCAGCAACAATACTAGTCCCCTCATGAGAAAAGAACAAAACCACTATAAAACTCCACCTTGTAAAAATACCTAAAAGAAGCTCAAAAATGAAATAAGCAAGTGTATGAAGAGACATTAAAGGAAAATAAGAAGGAAGGCTCAGGCTCAATCAAAATCCATCCCAAGGAGCAACACCATATATAAGCATCTAAACTTCAAAGAGAAGGGTTACAATCACATAAAATGCTACCAAGATAGAAAGAAAACATCAATCATCACATTAAAACACACTACGAGAGAATTAGCCACCAAGCACCATAACTAAATACCACACAGTAAGACATAGTGCTAGCACAGCCAACCAGATACAAATCACCATCAACAATCAGAAAAGCAACAAGCCCACGCACTAAAATAAGAAAACAACATCAATATACTAGAGTAAACTAGCCAAAAAAAATAATTGTAGTATGCTAGCCCAGAGCAAGCTACAAATAGGAACAATAGGGTAATCATCCAGCTAACTAGAAAATTAAGAAGTGCTAGCCCAAATCAGGCCATAAATAGGAACAAAACACAATCTCCTAGCCAAGAGAAATATAAGATAGCACCAACCAAAATCAGGTCATAAATAGTAATAATAGGCCAATCACCTAGCCAATAGGAAAACAAATAAATAAGCAATCGAGATCATGTCACAAGCAGGGACAACAATCACCCAGCCAATAAGAAAACAAAGAAGCACCAGCCCAAATTAGGCCATAAACATCAACAATAGGCAAATCACCTAGCCAACAGGAAAATAAAGAAGCATCAATCTATATCAGGCCACAAATAGCAACAACAGGCCAATCACCCAGCCAACAGGAAAACAAAGAAGCACCAACCCAGATCAGGCCACAAATAGGAATATCAGCACAATCACCTAGCCAACCGAGAAATATAAGATAGCACCAGCCAAGATTAGTCAATCACCCATCCAATAGGAAAATAAAGAAGCATCGACCCAGAGCTGATTCAACATATGGTCATTTCCACCATTCCATTCAAGTACATAAGGAACTTAATAAAATAATTGTGTTATATATCCCAACATAAATAGAAATACATTAACTCAAAAGTATTAGCAAAAGAGAAATAATAAGAAACACTAGAAGAAGCTAGTCAGTTCAACACTAAACATTGACCAAGGCATTTGTAATTTGCTCTCATAATAGTTTCATCTCCGCAGCTCCTTCTCCATCATGAGGCTCTGATTCTATATTTTCATGATGAAGATCTAACAATGATTGTCCTATTTGAAACTCATACATCTCCGATGGGACATAAGATAGATCTTCATCTACAATATTAAATTCGACATCATCTCAAGAATGATGTTGTCTGATGAAATTATAAAGAGCCATTATAGTTGTAATTATTTTAATCTTTTTTTAAAGAATACTTGGGAATATCACATAGTATAACCCACTTTTCTTCCAAATGCCAAAATCCCATTCAATGACACCGTGTAGTGATGAGTGGCGCTTATCAAACATCTCATTCTTCCCATGAATCACATTACTGATCCTCTCAAAATTAGGTATATGGTACTTTGTATTAGGATATGGATTAAAGAACCCACGTTACATTGGATAACTGGCATCAACAAGGTAGTATTTTCCTATTTCAGATAGTAATAATATTGATTGTGGCATATTCTCATTATTAATTAAGAAGTGCAATTACAACTAACCTAGAGGAGGCATTGGGAACTTATATTGCTGACTCTGTATTACAAATTTAAATATATGACTATCATGTATACTACCTTCCCATCCAGTCATAATGAATGTGAAGCACATGTTAAAATCACATGCTGCCATTAAATTCTGAGTGGGGGACCCACAAAGACCAATGTATGCAATCTTTTCATTGTTTGGGACATGAGCATTAATGTGTGTCCCATCTATGGCTCCAACACAATCTTGTGTTAAGTTACAACCTCATAATCTCATTTACATAAACATAATTCATAGGAAATATAACTTAGAAAATTACCTTAAAGTATGGCATATACCAATATTCATTACATATCTCTCATTGTATTTTGAAAGGTTGAATTCACTGGCTTCACAATTTTATACGATAAACTAACAAGAGCTTCTAGGCCAACTGAGAATATATATTTATTAGTTTAGATGAGTATTGGAATCTCTCACTCGTAGCTCTGATAAATTTCATTGTGTGATAAAATGTAGAGTGTCAAGGCCAACACTTCTTTTGTTGTTATCCTAGAGGATTTGTGAAGCCCATGGAAGCTTTCCAATTCAGAAAGAATATCCAGAAAATTAGGCTATGACATATGAAACATGTTATGGAATCTACCAGGATGGCCATTTAGAAGTTCAGTAAACCACTTTTCACCAATTAAAGCGGATGTCATGCAAGGTGTCTTGTTAATATAATTTGTATAGTACACATTAATTAAACATACAGTTGTTACAATGGTTCTCACATATTGTTCTCTTTCATTATTATCCATCATTGTAAATATTCAGAAAGACATTATAGTTAAGTGCACATATACACAAGTACAAGTAAAGATGCTACTAAGTAATACAATAAGGTACGTCAGAAGACATCAAGATAACAATATATCACAAGTGTTTGTTAAAACATAAATCCTAAGGAAAACACTAAGAACACACCCATCTAGCAATGTCATATAATATGATTCTCAAAGTAATGACACAAATACTGAATCCTTCGTTTCCTCTTGTTAGCATCCTCAAGTAATTTGGTAGAGTGTAAGTAAATGATAGCATTTGAAAGAGAGGGTGGTGTACGAGATATGCTAAATGTAGATGTCATAGTGGTGCATGTAGCTACTAATTGAGCAATCTGATTTTGTAAAATTTTGCACTAGTTTTCTTTTTTGACAAACTTTTAGGATGTAATAGCTATTGATTCTTGGTCTGGCTTGTTTTAACACGTGTATCAAAGCATTGTGTTGACATCAACATATCATTTAGATTATCCAGATGATCATATTTGGTAGGCATTTCTTCATGGACCTCCTCATTTGGAGTCCATGCATGAGCACCATTTGCATCAACACCACCAAACATCTGATCTAGCTTTTTCTCCAATTGATCAATGCCACAATATCAAAACTTTTTAGCATTGGGTACCACCTATAATTGAACATATATAACTTTCAATGGTTTTACACTTATAAATGAGTAAAAGTACACAAAACATATAAGAAAAATTATAACATAAAGCTTACCAGTAGCTTCTCTCACCACCACTCATCGGAGGCATCGATAGTCTTCTTTCTAGCATCCCAACTTAACATTGTTGCTTCTTGTTGCAGCTCTTTCAATAATTTCTAGTCTTTCTTCAGCTGATCCTATTTATTTTTTAGTTGTGTCCTATCATACTCTCTTCCAGTAATCTCTCAAAATTTATTTGTTATGTTTGTCTAACCCTCCCTATTAAAGTGTGTTATAGGTTGGTTTCCTAATTCAACCTTCACTAGGCATATGTCACAAAATATCATTTTGACATCTCACTCCGAAGTGGCACTCAAACCACCATCTCTAAAGACACCCATCTCAAGTTTCTAAACAAAACAAAAGAAGATTGACAAATTACCAAATGAAATGTAAACCAATGACAAGAAAAGTTCTAACATCCCAATGTAGTGAGCTAAAAATGTAGCATTAAAATACAATAAATTCATATGAATCAAATCAATTATTGCTTCAACTTTGGTGTTCTTGTAACCAAACACCAAGCTCTTAATCTCATTCATAGGCTTCCTTATCAACAAACACTAACATAAGCTTCCATACTACCAATTGTGGTGAAAATTTATCTTCAAAATTCTTCATCTAATCTTTCTAAAGGAGAAAAGAAATAAATGAAGAACCAAAAAAATATTCTCAAACACTTCTTGTGTTGGACACCATGCAGATCCATAGATGTTTTTATTAGGGTGATCGGGTACGATATTGAGAAATGATGTACTATCGAGGCGAAGTCACCATCATAAATGGACCTAATCACCTTAATAAGGACTCTAAGGACTATGAGTCTTTGGATGTGAGATTCTTTTCCTTTATATGAAAAAATAAAGTAGGGATTTTAAACCGGGTTCATTAAGTTCCCACAGGCAAGCCCCCATAGTTAATTACATCATAAGGAATGAGATTCCTTAAGAATACTCGATTAAGATAAATGATTATCTCCAAAGATTTCAAAGATAGACTATCAATTCAATTGAATTATTTTTAGAAGATCAAGTGGGATTGATCAAGAGGAGGAGTTAAGCCAAAGGAAGATAAGTAGGGATGCTTATGATACTAGGAAGCTTAGTAAGCATCCCAAACTATCTTATGGTTGAGCTTTATATTTTTAAAATTGAGAGAAATTATTTATTTGAGTTAAATTTTTATTAGAAATCTAGGCTTACAATTCCATAACACAAGATCATGAAAATGCCTAGGAGGTGAGAATTTATATACAGTGAAGTAGCAAAACCTAAATCTAGGAAGCTTTTGCAAGGGCCAAAAGCACGACCCAAATCTAAGGCAAAAAAATGGGTATTTGGTTTACCTCCACAAGAGAGGATAAACTACCCAATTATTTGGACTTACAACCGCCTGGGGGTAGCCTCCAACTAACTCCTCTTATAATTTTAAATACATGTAGGCAAATCATATGCTTTTGCAAGATAACTAGGCTGTTATTTATTTAAAAAGAGACTAAGTCCTTAAACACACTCCCTAAGAGACTAGATCATGTAGGAAAAGATTAATGACTTAAATCTAATGCATATTTTTGTTATATTTTATTTTCATTTTGGACAATCAATTTGACATAGGTTTTAGGATTCATATGCTTAATGCATGAGAAATTATGATTAGCCAAAAATAAGAAAAAGGAGATGTGTTTCCACCATGGCTCTCAAAGCGTTCTCTAGGTGGAAGCCCTCCATAACAAGAGTGAAATAAGATGTTTTTTATGCATGATATGAAAACATACAACATACAGCTAAGGGGTTGCTAAATCTTTTATCTTGTTTTATAACCTAGGCTTTAGGTGAGGTTATGAGTTATTTAATTTTAATTTGAATTGATTAGTTAGATAGAAAGTTTATTTTTCTAAGAGTTTAATCGTCACCCAGGACATACATCAAAGCAAGGAAGAAACTAGGAAAATATGTCATCTTAATGCACAAGCTAAACAAACATCAAATAATTTATAAAGCTAGTGTAAAAGAATAAGAGGCCATTTATGGGCTCTAGACCTAAAATAAATTGGGTAGCGACACCCTTATACATTACTAATGAATTAATTACAATCAAGAGAATTCATGTTAGGGTCTTCATTCTTCATTCTTCATTCTTCATTTCTTCTTTCTTCTTCTTCTTCTTTTTTTTTCTTCTTTCTTCTTTTGGTTGGAATGTGGTTGCTCTAAAGGCTTCATATGGTACATAATATATAGTCTTATGACCAATGTTCATCCTAATCCCCCATAACAATCATTCTAAATCCTAATTGCAAAAATTACATGAAAATGGAAAAAAGTAAATCTAATTAAAATCTATAAAATAAAAATTAGCTAAACAAACCACACAATCCCAAGCATGTATATGAATAAATTGGACTTAGTACCCCATACATGGGTAACCAAGTCCACCACCTATTTTGGATTATGCTTAGGGGTATAAACAACATGCACAGCAAAAGCATTTATATTTTTATTCGCCCCTTAAGCATAATCCCATAGAAGATAATGGAGACTAAGATCATCCTACCATTGTCTACTCACACACCTAACATCCAGACTAAAATATCACATCATAAAATAAAAATAAATATCAAACCATGCATCTCCCTAACATAGGACTAGAAATGGTGATTTAGCCTAATGTGTGTGTCATTTAAGGTTTGTATGATGTCTTAGCTAGGTTTTAAGGTTATAGTTTTCTAAGTATGAAGAGCTCAACTTAGAGGGTGGTTTCATTTAAGTGATTTAGTTGATTTGGTTGATTTATTTCATGATTTAATTTGGTTTGAATGAACCTACAATTAATTACTAAGTGTTGTAAAGAGAGAAAAAGAGAAGAGGACTTCTCTTTCCTCCCTATCTTAAGTAACTTCTAAGGCAGATTCATTATTAATTTTTATTTAGAGAATATTTTATTATGTATTTTAATTAATCCTAGGTTTAGATTTTCCCTAAATAAGCCTATTCCAAGAGAAAGACATTTTAAGATTAAGTAAAGTGAATTACTTTCACAAAATAGACAATAATTTATTTCTTTCCAACATGTATAGCATGCATATGGATGAATCCTAACCATATCTATACATGTAAATGAAAATGTTAGCACCTTAATAATGAATGCTAAGAGAGTTTATTTAAGAAAATTTTGGAATGTTTCATGTATTCATGTTTTTATTAAGTAAAAAAGAGAGATTATTTTATCCATTATTCATATGCACATTTACATGTATGAAAGACATAAGTGATGACGTCATTATTTTTATACTACTAAGGTACAATACACTTTGGGCTAACTAAAGCCTCAACCTCGGGATGTCTATATACCACTTAAATACATGTGCATGTATAAAAAAGAAATGAATGGAAAGAGAGTCATGCAAAAAAAGTTTATGTTTATTTGATTTATTGGTTGTTTAATTTACATGTGCAAATGTGAATATCCTTCTTAAATGATAACATAGGAATGAATAGGAATAGATTTAAGCAAGTGTTGTGTTCTTTTCAAATGAACTATACACTTTGCAAATCATATTCAAAATTATGTTAAAAGAGAAGAGAAGGAAAGTCACATAATGCACATCTTATATTCTACTCACATGCAAGCTTATAAGTAACTATAAGCAGCATACCTTTCATTTGTAATGTTTGATTTATAAGTTTTAAAAATATTTTTGGATTTAGTAGTAATACTAGTCATTCATATTCTTACTTTAGCCAAAACATGCAATTTGACATAAAGAAAATATTTCATTTTAATTTGATTTTTCAAAAGACATGAATGCATGATTTTCATATGACATACACATTTAGCATACTAAGAAAGAAATAAAGTGATGAAAGCATGTAAATTTATTTACCCTAATTAATTCCTAAAGACAATCATATGGAATGAGATTATTTAAAGTGAATCAAAGTTGTTTAAAGAAATTTTAGTTTGGATTTAAGTTTGATTTGAATTTAGGAAATGTGAGAAGGTTTGCTGGTCCTAATCCTCCACATGTGTGTATTGTTTTAGTTTACTTTTAGAACCATTAGATTGATTTTATATTTTGCTTAGGTTAAGGTGTACATTAAGTCCATTAATTACCCCTTACTTACACTACTTTAACATATTTAACCAAATAATTATGAGCCAATGTATGACATAAAATCACAAGAAATTTAAATCAGCAATGCACCTAAGAAAGTAAGGGGCCTAATGTATTTGGCTCACAATTAATGATTAATTAAGCTAAAGGGTTGAATTTAAATACTTTCATAACCCTTCACACAAATATGGGTTAGATATGATTTCCTTTAGCTAATTAGGTTATTGAACACCTAAGTATCTATCCATGAAGAAATTGATTAAATTCACTTTGATTTGATTTTAAAATTTTGATTAATTAAGCTATTTAATAAAGTGATTAAACTATTTAATTAATTTTCACCTTAATTAGATTTTTATCCAAGTGAAATAAACTTAGGGGAAAAGATTTGGGAAAGAACTTTTAATCTCATTCCCTAAGTTCATTCATTGTTCTAAGGTAATTGGCAAACTTAATTAATGAATTTATCACTATTTAATAGGTTAATTAATCATTTAATTAAGAGAGTAAAGATCAAGCAATTCCCTAATTAAATCATTAATAAATCCCAAGAAAATTATGGGAGATAGAAGTCATCCCACTAAATATACTTGAGAAGTTTGGGATTAATCAATGGAATAATTAGGGAGTAATTAACATAATTATATTCCAAATAAAATCCAAATTGCATGAAATTTACTATTCAAAATCAAATAAACTTAATTTTATATTATTCCCCTTTAAAATATCTTCAAAATGCATTTGAGTTTGTATTTTTTCTGATTTTTCAACATTTAGTTATGTAATTTTAAAGTTTCTATGATTATTAGATCATTAAATCCTTAAGTATATGACTAATCCCGCCAGCGCCATATGGACCACCGATGCGGCGTGGGCTTTCCACGTGGCATGATGGGATTCATCACTTAAGTTGTCACATTCTATCTGCGTCGGCGGTATCGTTTCTCCAGATCATCGATCAATGATCGAATGGTCAGGATTAAACCCACGGTTTTAATAGAATTAATCACGTGATCTCACGTATTTTAATCAGGACCATCCATCCAAAACACGCGGGATGAATGGTCCATGATTCATCCCTGCGCTTGCTTGTGAGAGACGGTGATCGTCCATCCCTTAAGGCTTGATCTAAACTTGATCAAGCTTGGATTGAGCTAGGATTGATCACACCATCAACAAGCAAGTAGATGAAGATCTAATGGAGGAAATCACTTGAGATTACAATTCCCATCCAAAAGGACCAAAGAAAATTCAATGCAAGCTCAATTTTGAATAGTACCTCATTTGGAGGCTATCGGCTCCCATCATCAGGTAGCTTAGTCTAGTGGAGACAAAGCTGTTGAAGGTTTGAGGGCTTGAGGTTGAGTAGATCCTGGCCAAACTCCTCCTCTTGATTACTTTGGTCAAACACCCCTTCCCTGGCAGAGCTTGGAACTTGACTTGGGTGAGCGTAATTAGGTTCCCTGAGGGTGCTTGCAAGAGGAATTGGATTGAAGTTGGGTATTGATTAAGTTGGAATTCCTTGCTACCTCCCCTATTTTTGGTTTTGCTAAACCGTGAAATGGAGAAATGCAAAGAGCTAGAGGAAGCTTGGAAAAACTTGGAGAAGCTTGCTCTAGGTTCCCTAAGCTCAATCAAGTGTGAATCAATGCAAATGAAATGAAATTAGGGGGAGTATATCTTCCCCTAGAAGGATCGGATGGTTGAGCTTGCATATGCCATTTTGATCAAATTGATCCCATGGAGTGAGTCGGTTAGGCTATTTTGGATGTCATGTGATTCGGTTAGGCCAGAGGAGTGGAGTGGTGAAGCTTCCATGTGCTTGAAATATGTGAGTGGGAGTGATTCCATGTGGAGAAATTCCAAGTGGAGGGTAAGTTTTGGCCTTGGGTTGGGTTTGGCTGACAAACCCATTAGGTCATATGCACAACTCTTATTAGTGTCCACTTGGTCCACTAAGAGGGTGTCAAGTGGCCATGAAAAGGATATGACCAAATTCTAAGTAGAATTGACCATAGGTTACCCCTAGACCTAGGGGTAAAATGGTCATTTGGCTTTGATTTCACTTTGGGAAGATTTAGAATAGTTTGAAATTGAGTTGGTCCAAATTTCAAGGTTGATTTGATATCATTTGGCTAATGTTGACTCATTTATGTCAAAATGGGTCAACTTGGATCAAGTTGACCAATTGGTCAAATTGGGTCAAACCAAGGGTTGGGTCAAGTTCATATGATTATTTAAAATATTTTGGTATCATTGGTTTGGTTCAATTTGATTTATATTTGGTTTTGGTTCATTTGATTTCATTTAGGTCAAATGGGTCAAGTGACCAATTTGACCCATTTAACCTAATTGGATTAGGTCATGGGTTGGTTTAGGTTTGGTTGATCATTTGAAATATTTTGCAAGCTTTAGTTTCAATCAATTTTGGTTTGGTTTGATTTTGGCTTGATTTGACCTTTTAGGTCAAGTTGGGTTCATGGTCAATTGGGCTAGGTTGGGTCTAGTTGGCCAATTGAGCTTTGGTCAATTTCAACAAGTGATTTAGAATGAACTTGACCTATTGGTGTCAATCAATTTGGCTTAGATCAAGATTTGTCACATTTTGACTTTTTAGGTCAAGTTGGGTTAACTTGGGTCAAGTGACCAATTGGGCTAGGTTAGGCTCAAATGATGACTTGGTCAAGTTCAAACATTGATCATGAATTGGTTTTGATCAATGGTTTCAATCAATTTTGCCTATAATAAATTTTGGCTAGTTTAGGTTTTATTTTGGCTAAGTGTTGACTTGGTCAACCCTTATGTTTGACTTGGTTTGACCAATTTGATCATCTTATGATGATTCTTTGCTTCTGAGGTGAGCTTAGTTCAATCCAATTTGAGTAGGATTAAAATTTGGCTCAAAAGGATACTTAAGGTCACTTTAGGTCAAGTGACCCTAAGTGAGTCAATTGACTTGATCAAGGCTTGAATCAAGTATGATTGAACTCACATATGTACTTATGATTAAAATATAAATCCATTTGCAAGTTGTTTGAAGTCAAATGGGTTTTGATTCATTTGACAATTTCAAGTTCAAAGGGTGAACATGAGTTTGATTTGGGTTTGATTTTTGAATTTAGTTTTGGTATGATGATTGAAGTTTGTGTTTATATTTGGATTCATGATTGAAGGATTGATTGAATCATGAAGAAAAATCAAGGGTTTGACTTGATTTGGAGATGATTTGAGCAAGTTCAAGAATTTGACTTGAAAAGCTTAGGTTAAATTTTAGATGAATTTGGATTTGAGTTTTGAATTTAGTTTTGGTTTGATGATTGAAGTTTATGTTTATATTTGGATTCATGATTGAAGGATTGATTGAATCATGAAGAAAAATCAAGGGTTTGGCTTGATTTGAGGTTGATTTGATCAAGTTCAAGAATTTGACTTGAAAGGCTTAGGTTGAATTTTGGTTGAATTTGGATTTGATTTTTGAATTTAGTTTTGGTTTGTTGATTAAAGTTTGTGTTTATATTTGGTTTCATGATTGAAGGATTGATTGTATCATGAAGAAAAATGAGTGGTTTGCTTGATTTGAGGTTGATTTGATCAAGTTCAAGAATTTGACTTGAAAGGTGTAGATTGGATTTTGATTAGATTTGGATTTGAGTTTTGAATTTAGTTTTGATTTTATATTTCATTTATATTTGTCAATATAAATGAGAATTAAAATGTTATGAGAAAATCTATTGAATTTGATTTGATTTGAGCTAAGTCCATAAGATGAAATCAAAGTGATTTAGGAAGGAGTTTTAAATTTGAAATTCAATAATGGGTTTTAATCATTTGGAATTGATTTGAATTTGGAATTAATTTGAATTTGGAATTTTGATTTGAATTTAGAATTTGATTTGGAGTTTGACTTGAAAGAAGGAAGTGAGGATTTAGTTCAAGCTATAGGATGACAGTTTTCCTCAACATTCCTAAGACCCTTCTAAGTCTCTAGGATTAGGTTGAGTGTTCATCTAAAATAGAAGTGTCTTAAGACTAAGAAAACTCTTAGTGTCTAAGAGGAATCCTATGTCTAAGATGGAGAGGTTGAGAGTTCATCTTAAAAATGAGGTCAACACCAGTCAAAGTCCAATTCCTCTCAATAACATACAAATGCATCAAGTTCATCAATTTACATGTAATACATATTAAACTTATATGACAAAAAAATACAGTTGCAAGGTACAAAATCCAAATCCATCTACAAATAGGTAATATTCCAAAAGTACTAAACGAAAATGAGCTTGCCATAATATGAAGAAGCTAAACATAATGAGGATAACTACTATGAAGAAGTGAGAAAATGGGAACTAGATCCAATAGGCTTGTCACAAATAGACAATATTCTAAGTAACCACCGAAAATGGGGATAGTATAAATACACAATGTTTTAATGAAACCAAAGGGAAAACATTAACCAGATCCAACCAACATTAGATGAAGCATGCTACATTCACCCTACAAATAAGAATCAGTATCACAGAGCTTTCAAATTTTATAGCTAACATGGATATCCAAAAATAGAAATGAAAAGGGTACCACCTATAGTAAACATTAGCTAGATCTAAATGGCCAAGATGAAGCATGCTGCAATCACCCTAAATTAACAAAGAAGATATTGAAGTATGCAGAGTTCTCAAATTCGGAGTTCATAGCTCAGCCCGTAGTAGAAAACCCAAAATCAGAAATGAAATAGGGACTCCATTCCATAAACCATGTTTTAATTAAAATTTTAAAAGACATTCACCAGATCCAAATGAGATTAGTAATAAGCATGTTATTCCATTCACTGCAAACCCACAAAGAATGTAGATCCCCAAATCTATCAAAAAAAGCTCAGCCCGATAACAACTAACAGAAATGGTAAACAAAATATGTAGTGCTCACTTGATAACTAGTGTAATAGAGGGAACGAAGACAAGAAGACTAATTTCACTAGGAACCACAAAGAATGCAGATCCCCCAAATCCACCGAAAAAAACTCAGCTAATAGAAATCATAAATGAAATAGGCTTCACTTGATAACAAGCATAGGGAAGAGAAGAAAACTACTACTAAACTTGTAAATGAGGAAGCACGAGATAGAACACGTCAGTGAAACCATGTAGAAAAAAAGGAGGTCTGGTGATCGTAAAAAATTGAAGACGAGTAACACACACTTTGAGGAAAGATATAATAAGCGAAGGCAATGAGGAGATGATCAAAATTTTCGGGGTCATGGGTTTGAGGCGCGAGGGCAATCCCATGAGATGAAAAGCAAACATGGTCGAAGGCCCTCGGTTAGAAAAATTGAAGAGGAGTCAAAAGCGGTCACACTAAAACCGCCGCGCGTTTAAGCGATGGGCGTGATAGCCAAACAGGCCCTTAATCTGATATGAAATACTTCAAGTAAAATATTTGTTTCATCCAATTATATATTTATTATCATCAAAATATATTGCATAAGTAATAGAGCTCAGAGTCAATATTATGGACACCATCTTCTATGTAATAATTTTGTGATCAAATATCAATGGATATAAGTCAACCTCTACATTCTCCAATGGAAGCTCTTGATGTGTTAAGATGTATAATATTTATAATTTCGAGTACTGTGGCTGTAAATCCCTACTATGAAATTATTTGGCTGAGCGCCGCCGTTGTGCCGCAGTCGGTGCGAATTTGTATCCATCAGTTATAGATCCTTCGGAACTTGCATGCTGTATCTTATCATTTATATCCCTTGGTATGCAGGATAAAATTTGTGGATGGATCATGGATATTGAATTTTCTTCGTTTACAAGGTCTGGTCAAATGCTTAGCACACGGATCATTGGTCTTTCCCCAACATCGTGCTTTCCAAGAAGTGACAAGTGCATCTTCAGGCGTCTGTCATCTGGTTAAGTTATCCCTAGATTGATTCTTATTTGTTTCTGTTAGTAGACAGTGAAATAGTTTTTTTTTTTTTTGAATCCCCTGCTCATTTTCCATTTAGTTTACTTACTGGAGCTATTGTGCCTTAATTAATTCTGGACGCTATACTGTTGCAGAGAGTTGAGCAGAGAGTTGAGCAGAGAAATTATATTTAGTTCAGAAGTTAGTTTTTTTTTTTTCAATTTGTGAATTTTTGAATGATTATCTAATTTGCTTTGATCACTTTCACAGCGACCGGACGTGAAGCCATCCAGTGTTCAATGAAATCGTATCGGCTATCAGCTCTTAATGATGTTGAGGTTCGCACACTCAAGGCCCGTCCTCGCATTGATTTTACATCGATCTTTGCTGTGGTGAGATTTTTTGTATTTAAATTCGTAAATTTCAGACGTCATTTGTTCATTTCTTAAGACGAGAGTAGCATCCCTAATTGACTTGGGATTTAACTGACATTAGGTTAAACCTATTGTGGATGATGTACAAATTAGAGGCGATGCTGCTGTTGTAGAGTTGGTGCTTCTTGAATACTCATTCTTAAATTCTGCTTAATCAAATTTTTTATTTTTGTTCCCTCAGCTTTGTCTTATGCAGTATCTAATGATTTCAATTAATGCTTATGCAGGTATACTATAAATTTTGATAAGGTTGCACTGGAGCGAATCGTTGATCTCGTTTCTGATCTGCCGGATCCGAAGGTGAGCTGATTCAGATGAACTGGTAATTGTTTTACACTACAAGTTATCTGTTTGCTTTGCATGTGTTTGAATGTAACTATCTTTCTCTTTACTTCCCTTGTGTTAATCAACATTGTTGTTGTCCAGTAATGGGCATAAGTTATAGCTTATTAAAGTTCTTGACTTAGTAGGTATTCCATATTTATTTTTCTCATCTACTCAGTTCCATTTTTTGATCTTGACTCAACTGCAAATAATGATCAGTTTTATGTTAGAAGTATCTCTTCTCACATTTATTCTTAATCACTACATCATGGTCTGAGAAAGCCAATCCAAACCAATAGTTCCTGCAGGCAACTACGCAAGAAGCATTACTTGTTATGAAGGATTTTAGAGATTCATTTGGGTGTGCAGTAACAAGAGAAAATTGATCATAAATATGCATTAGTATGCCTTGACTTCTAGGATAATTAAAGAAAAAACCTTGGCCTCTGAAAGATTTTATGATATCTCTTGGTTGTAGTATGATAATTTTCCAATAAAAGGTAGAATAGTTTCTAATCTTAGTTGCATTAGCTTAGTAATTAAAGGCAATGATGTGGATCAAGAGCTGCTAGGATAAGGATTTTTACATGCTTGAGTTAGAATAGACTATTGCATGTAGACAATGTTGTATTATGTTATGTGTAAAAGTTAACATTTGTCTAGGCTGTTCTTATTTGTACTTCATCTTGAATGACCTTTTTATATGTTGTAGTATAGCTGCAGAACCAACTTCAATTTATAATTAACCCTGACTTTGCTAGACGCTTTTTAACTTTATTTCTATTGTTTGTGATATTTGTCTCCATGCACAAGAGCATAAACTTAGCTTACATGGAAAAACACAGATTGATCCAGCTGTCAGAGAAGCATTTGATGTCGCATTTGACAACATATATGCATTCCATGCAGCCCAAAGGGTTCCTGAGAGGAATATTGAGAATATGAATGTAATTCATTTTTGCTTATATTAACACCTCAACACTTCTTCCTGCTTGGTTTAAATAAATAAACTTGTATAGGGTGTCAAATGTAAACGAATTGCAAGGTCTATTGGCTCAGTTGGTTTATATGTACCAGGGGGAACTGCTGTTTTACCATCAACTGCTCTGATGCTCGCAGTGGTATGATCGCTTAATGTAGATTGGTTTAATCTATATCAGTGTATTCTTGATCTAATTTAACTGACCGGTTAGCTTTTTGTCTCTTCTGTGAGAGGCAGCCTGCCCACATTGCTGGGTGCAAGACTATTGTTCTAGCGACACCTCCATCTAGTGATGGTACTATATGCAAGGTATTATGTCTAAGAGGTTGCCTAATTTCATTCACATATATGTCAATAGCACAAAATGGCGCATGGCGTGGCGCTGCGCACCCTCAACGCCATTTGTATAGTGCGGCACGACGTATCAAAATAGTGCGCGCTATTTGCGCCATGCATGGGCAATAATGCATGAAGCATGATCTATCTATCTATCTATCACATACATATATACACACATACATATATATACACATACATTCATGCATACATACATACACACATGCACACCTCCACACCTATACACACATATACACACACACATACATATTGATAATAGTATTTCATATTTATTTATAATTTGTAAATATTAGCGCCATATTTAAAATAGCGCACTGTGCCATGCGTCATGGCTCCATGAGGAGTTTTGTGTTATGGTGTGCCATTCGTCATTGACAAGTATGCTCATTCATTATGATAAAAGTTTATTTTCCTGTTTTCGCATAGGAGGTTCTTTATTGCGCAAAAAAAGCTGGTGTAACACACATACTAAAAGCTGGGGTGCTCAGGTGTAATTTTCTTACGTTTTCCTTATCAGAAACATATTTGTTTTCTCTGATTTGACAATTCTAACTTCAGTCCTATTAATAGGCAATATCTGCAATGGCTTGGGGCACTGAGTCTTGTCCAAAGGTACTGTATTTATTGAGCTGATTAATGTCTACTGTTGCTAAAAATTTGATATTACTTTTTCTTTGTACTTTGCTAAGGCGCTGTTTTTCCTTCTTTGATTGATTTTTCCCTTTAAAAGTGGCTTTTTATTTTTCTATTTTGTACTTTGTTGATCTGTTCTGTATCGCTTTGCTGGTGCAGCAAGTGTAAATTTCTAAGATATTTCATGATGTGGATAACCAATGATGCTAGTTCTTTTTTTTTTTTTTTTTAGCTTTTTTGTGTTTATGCCCTTAATATTGTGTGATTGGTCATCTATCATTCTTTTCACTTCATCCATCCTGACATATCATTATGCTGTTTAGATTTTCCACAGTTTTACCTAAATGGGTGCTTTTGTAGTTCGATTGGAAAAGAACAAGATAGCTGGGTTGCTTAGTTGTCATTCAGGTCGAAAGACGTATTAAGTCAGCTGCTTAGGTCTGGTAGGAGACCTGCTTATGCCATACTTGAATTTCCAGACTCGCTCTTATTTGCTTTTTGTTATGGGCTGACCATTCAGTAGCATGAATCCTTCTATTCCTCTCCATTCTCTGGTTATCTTTATCTTTTTTCTCCTTAATTACACCTTCTATGCTTTACTTAATAGTGAGGTTATGTTGAACAACCTCCATTCGTTTATCCTGAAGAAATGAAAAGGCATGTGTCTCGTGACTGGTCTACCTTGTTAAGAGACGGCCATTCATCAATAAATAACTAGGGCCATTCAAAACTGAAGTCCTAAGCATGCCAACAATGTACTAATCATGGAAAATTAAGCCATGGAAATTATCATGTGCTTGCTATTTATATATGGCATATGGCTTGAGTGTTCATTTGAATTTTCTTCTTCTTTTGCAGAATCTTTTTGCTATTAGATGCCCGAGATGCAACCCTAATGTGGCCTGAAGATATGAAAATACTTCATTTTTTTAAGCAATAGTTTATATTCCCTTGTTCTTTTGGAACTATGCTATATGGCCAATTACAATTTCTTCCTTCGTAGACTTGGTGCAGTAATTGGTGTTAGATTGTGTATTAAATTGTTCATTAGTTGAAAAACAAGTTTAGGAGATTTCACAAGATGAGCTTTGACCAAAATGCCAATTATGATCATGTCATATAAGGTTGTAATCTTTAGTTTGAGCAAGTGTCCGTGCCCTAGTTGAGGAATTTTATAAGAAATATTATTAATGAGGGGCACAAGTTTTACAATCTTAAGGATAAAACCACAATCACATTAGGAGAGATCTTTTCACGTAAGAGAAGCAATGAGATATCCTATCACTAAATCACTACTGTGTTTTTCAGCACCACCTCCATGGAAGATACATAACTACAAGATTAAAATCAATCACATTAAACTAGCAAAATTTACAATAAGAAAAATATATAAGGAAAATAATTATAACAAATAAATTTCATGCTTAAATAAGGATGTCACCTCCCTTGAAAATGTTCCTAGTTTCTCATTTGATTATAGAGTCAACTATCAAAAGTAGAAGGAATAACACATACAACTATATATTTTTATTTAAGAATCAAATTAATTTTACTTTTATGCATGCTTAAGACACACCTATTTTTAATGACAACCCTATTTGAAAATTGCTTTTATTGAGTCGTAGCATCAAAAGGTGGGGATTGCTAAAGGCTCAAAAGGCTTAAATAAATTGTACGTTCAAAGATGTCTTTGTTGAAGAATTGCAGCAAAGATAATAGACAAAACCACAGGTTGAAAATTTATAATGAAATAACTATAGATGTTGTCAAATCTGGGAAAATAGGAGTTACGCATGGGTAAGTTGCATGTAGTGAAAAATAAAGGAAGCTGTTAGATTACTACAATCTTGATAAGGACTCAAGAATTTCTATACTGTCACAACCCAACTGGAAAGCTTGAAACATTAAGGCGGGATTAGATGGTCAGAATGAAATAGATCTCTAACAATTATTTATAGCTTTTGCAATCATAATCTTTGAATCATAAAAGAGTTAACTAGATTCAAAAAGTTTTATTCATAAATTTGTATAAAACAGAACATTCCAAAGAATATATCATATCTTCGGTTTATTCATCGGCACAAAATGCATCACAATATCTATCCTCGGTAAATCCTCATTGATTGTAAATTATCTTATTTCACCTATTTAATTTAAAGGAGATTTTCTGAAAAACATTCATTAACTATTGTGTGAGTTAAATAACTCAGTGACTAAATATATAAATTATAACAATTTAATACTTAGAATCAATATGCAGGCCATATTTTATATTTATATACTAAAAATATGCCATTGTATAAATTTATTATTCATCTCATTTTTTTATCGTTTCAATACTTTAATTCCTTATAAAATACACTCATCACATGAGCACCGTCTAAAATGTATCTTTAAGTTACGAATATTTCATTAACTTTTTCCATATCTAACCCTTGTGCGTAAATAATCATTTTCATGTGTACAGGCATTCCCAATCAGCATCATAAGGTGGTGATTTTTTTTTAGTATTCACATACAAACATTCATATACAATATCTCTGACATTTCTCTCATCAGACATTTACTTTATATATTACTTTTTGCATATCATTTAATAAAATAATCATTTGAAATATGGAAGATACTATCACATGGTTGTAAATATGGTCTAAATTAGGATGAGAAAATCATTTCCCTACTGATTTTGTGCTAATGCATTATTCTTGATGTGTGCAAAAGTTGTAACAATCAATACGTTAAATTAAAAGAAACATTTTTTATTATTATAAAATTTAAAAAATCAATACGTTGTAACAATCAATACGTTAAATTAAAAGAAACATTTTTTATTATTATAAAATTTAAACACATTAATCCACTTTATTTGGGAGTCAAGCTTGGCACTTATTCCTTGGAAGTCCCTCCACTTAGTGTGATAGTTATATCAGCCAGTTTACGTAGTCATACATTTTTAAATATAGTTTTAATTATATATTCTTTTATTTTATTATATGATCCCTCATTAATTGTTGAAATTACAATTTTTATTGTTTTTTATTAAGTTAAACTTTTATTTTCTCAACATAATATTTATGATTTTTTAATCTTACTTTTTAAAATTTAGTAAATCAAATTTTATGTGTAAATTATAAAAGTAGAATTTTAAATAGATTAAATATGTATACCAACCTTTCTTTAACGTATTTTCTCTCCCTTTTTTATTCCCTGTTCAAGTATTTAAATTAAGCTTTATTTGTTTAGTTTATTTTTCAATTGCTAATTTTAATATTAACATTTAATGTAACAATATAAATCATCATTCTCTCTCTCTCTCTCTCTCTTTTCTATTTAAGAATACTATTTTATATATTTTTAGCTGAATTAATTAACATATTGTCCTTTTCAACCTAATTTAAATTTATTTAATTAAACTATAATTTAATTATTTTTTTTTCTAATTTAACCATTTAACATTTTATAGTCTAATTATTTTAGTTTACTTTCAGTTTTAGTATGTATATTACTTATCAATCATCTTTTTCAATGAATTTTGACTATAATCAATTAAATAATAACTTTATTTTTGATTCTCTTATATCATTAAATTTAAAGATAATTTGTTTGAACTAATAAATATTTTCTATTGCTTCAAATTAAACTTAAGTTTGATTTATTGAATCAAACTTCTTTTCTTTATGGGTATGTATGCTTAATTATAATCTAAGTATTTTTTGAGATAATATTTTAATAACTAAGATTTCATCTTAATTAATCATGTTATTGAAAATATTTAGTATAATATATCTTTTTGTTTTCAATAAAAATTTGAATTCGTTGTTATTATTATTAACATAAATATTCAAATATCTTCTTCACATCTTGATGAATATATATATTTATGTATAACTTTTTAAAATATTATCCTCTTTAATTTTAATTAATTAACTTTATCATATTTGCTCTATTATATTATTTTTTTAGATTAATACCTTAAACCTTAATACAACATTACATCAAAAATTTAACATTTAAATTTTCTCAAAAGAATGTTAAAAGTTTTTAATCTTTTATTCCTCTTATATATATTATTTAAATTAAATATACATATTAATTATTTTAAGTGTGATTTTTTATTTTTATTACATGAATTGTCACTTATCTTCAAGTGACAATTCATGTAATAAAAATAAAGAAATCAAACACACACACAAACACACACACACATGCACACACAGACATATATATATCTCAAAATTACTAAGAATAAAATCCAACCTTCAACTTCCTTCTTCCTTTCCGCTTAGCTTCAACTTCACATGCAGTATAGGCTTTTAGATCTCCTCCAGTTGTTTGCCTTTTGGCATTTGCTTGGAGCTTGTTCATGACTGCCCTTCTAGTATGTTGTAATCCTTATTAAGCCTAGCTCATCTCAACTCTTGCTTTCTTCCTCTTTGTCTGCTTTCTCTTTTCTTTTGCTCTCTTCCAATTTCTCACTCCTTTATTTCTAGCTCTCTCTAAATAGTCTAACTCACTCAGGTGGTTGGCATTACTTAAGATGAATTTAGTAACACCTATTGTTAATATATGTTGTTAAGTATTCTTTTTTTAATATGATTATTACAATTCTTGATTTCTTATAAAAATTTTACTCTTGAAATTTAAAATTCAATACTAATTTTTTTTTTTTAAATAAAGGTTGTGGATAAGTTCTCTCATCTCGGATTCCTCTCATATGGCTTTCTGTTTTATTCCATACTTCCACAGAACTTGCACAAAAGGAATGCATCAACTTCTGAGTCATTTTAGAACTTCACCTAAATATTTTTTGGTTCTTTCACATATATAAGGTCAAGCTGAACATCAATGAGATCTAAACTAACCTTACTATTCTCATCAGTTATGTATTGTTGTAATAAAGAGATGTAAAATATATTGTCCATATCATACATGTCTTCTATTAAGGTCAATCTATAAGCTATTTTTTAGTTCTTTCGAGAATTTTATAAGGATCAACATATCGTGGACTTAAAATTTTTACTTTCAATAAAAGCTTCACATCCTTCATAGGACTACATTGAGAAATACAAATTCTTTCACATCAAACTCCCCTAATCAGTGCTTTGTATCACAATATTTTGTTTGTTTGTTTTGAACAGCTTTTAATCTATAAAGAATTTGCCAAATTTTATTAGTAGCTTTATTTATTGGGGGGCAGTGGTAGTGCGGTGCGGTGGGAAACGCAGTGCCGTTGGGAACTACATTTTGGTCGCATTTTGGAGAATCTGCAGTGGGAATCTGCAGTGGGAAAGTTGTGTTTCCAACCTGATTTGATAGTGTGCAATGGTTGCTTTAAAGCTGTGGTTTGACTTTTTTGAGATAAAAAATTTTAGTACTACTGAAATTTTTTAGGCAACAACTTCTACAGCAGCTGTACCATTGATTTTTCTGACAACTGTACTCTTTCTAAAAGTTTCCTTTTACTAGTTTATGCCCACATTTTGTTCCATAAGGTGCTCCATAAGGAGCCATTATTAATGCTTGCTTGAAAATTGTTGTTGTAGGCAAATTCTACTAATTACATATGAGATTCCTAACATCTAACAAAATTGAGGCTTATAATCTGAGTAAGTTTTCTCATGTTTGATTTATTCTTTTTAACTCACTGTCTGTCTGAGGTTAGAATGCTATGTTACGTATTAGTTGGGTGTCTAAAGCTTCTTAAATCTTTTTTCATAATCTGGATATGAATTTGCCATCTTGTTTTGAAAATATTGAATTTCATACTCCATGTTCTATAATTTCATTCACATAAATTCTTGTCAATTTTAGCAATATCAATTTGTCTTATAGCCAGAAAATATACAAACTTAAGTTAATTTGTTGATGATAACTCATATAACATCATGACCTTCTATCAATCTTGATAGCTCAATTAAAAATCTCATTTCATGTCTATTCTGGTATTAATAAGATGTAATAGTCCACGTGACTTAGATGTTCAACATTAACTATCTAATAAGTTGGACATTTGACAACAAGTTCTACTGCACTTTGATTCAGCATTGACCACAAAATATTTTCTTAAGCTCTCCATACATTTTGTTGTTTTTTGGATATATCGATTATTCTGATTAACGCACTTCATAGAGAAATTCTTTTCATAAGTCATTCATCATTAGGAATACAAATTCTACCTTTATATCTCAACAATTCATCCCCATTATGCAGTTCATGTGATTTGTTCTTACCAAACTTAGGATTTTTTGAAAATCAACATCCTGTTATAGTGCCTCACATATCCTCTTCTTCAAAGTATCTTGCATTATCATTTGGTTTAATAATATATACCTTTCATCATTTGATTTAATTACTAACAACTCTTGTTGATCCATCTTCTTAAGCAATTCTTGTTGAGAAATTAACTAGTTTGTACTATCACATATCATTGTACTTAACACATCTATTATATCATTTTCTTTTAAAGGATGATATTGTGTTCCAAGTTATAATCTTGATGAGTTATAGCCACTATCTTTATCTTAAGTTTAATTCTTTATTGATAAAAATATATTTCAAATTCTTATGGTCAACAAATATTTCACATCCAACTCTATATATGTAATAGTTATGTTTAAATAGTTTAAAATAATAGATAAATTGACTTCTTTTAAATTGTCTTTTTACTATTTTATTAACTGAGCTTAATATTATATTAGGTCTAAAACATATTATGATGCGATTTAAGTTTTATTACTATGCTCAAGGGCATAGGGTTCTTAATACAACTAAGGCCCTGTTTGGCATAGCTTTTTAGCTGCTTTCCGTTTTGGGAAAGCAGGGTGGACTGTTTGGGAGCTACTTTTAGAATACTGTTTCATAAGAAATCTCGGTCGCGTTTTGCTTTTTTGCAACTCGGGATAGGATGCCCGGTCGGGCTACGAAATCTCGTTCCGCCTTCCGTATAAATTTTTCTTCCAAAATTACCCCCATTATTAACCCGGCATAATGAACGAAAACCATGATTATACTCTTCCGTTTCCCGTGTTCGGCATTTTCGCATTTGCTCTTCCCTTGTTTGCAACCCGTGAACTGTGAAGTTACTGGAGCTAGGACTTCACTAATTGAGCATCGAACGGCAAAGGAGCATCGAATCGAGCTAGGGCATCTGCAACCCGTGAACCGTGAAGCCTTGTTCTGAGATGACTTGGATGAGCGACAGTTCTTTTGCTTTATGTTTTTCTTTCTTTTTGTTCCTGTTTCGATCAATTAGTCGCCAATTCGTTCTTGTTTTAGATGCTTGCTTGTTCTTGGCCTTATTTAAGTTTGTTTATTTTGGTTATTTGTGATATTATGGGATGTTGGCGCATGAAAATGTGTTCTTGTGCTAAGTGATGAGCTTTCAGATGGAAGAGGCTATCTATGAGAATTTTGATGATTTTTTGTTATAACTATTTTCAGTTTAACTTAAACTGCAGCTTGGTTTTACTTTCTCTTGTTATAACTATTTTCAGTTTAACTTTCATATTTCCATTAATTTGATAACAGAATGTAAAAAAAATCATGATTAGTATCAAATACTTTTTCATAAAGTGCATTAAAAATTTCTTATAATTGTTAGACATAATTGTGGAAGGCATGCCTTGAAGACAAATGATCTTTTAAATAATAAATATGCTATAAGAAGCACTTGTGATTTTAGTGTAAAGCAATAAGAAAGTCATCTTAATCATGATAAGAATAAAATAATAAGATCAAGTGGTGTGAGATAATCTTAAAATAAAGTTCAAGTTTAAATCATACTGAGAATGATGTAGGGCTAGTAAAGAAGTTTAAAAGAGTATAGGACTTAATAGAATCTTCAATTTTATCATGCTATTAATATTTTTAATATTGATTATGAGTATGTATAAACTTCTAAAAATTTAATTTTCTTATTATGTTGATGTTATCTTATGAGTATATATAATTATAAGGGTATAACTGTATTTTTTCTTGGAAAGCAGTTTGCGCACCTACTCAATTATCCAAACAAGCTAATTTAAATCTAATACCTTTTCCTTTTCCACAACAACTTCATTTCATACACTGCATAACGGACCTTAAGATGATACGGTGAATGCAGATGACACCAAAAATTTAAAATTTACATATCGAAGTTGACTAAACTAGTTAAACCCTAAAATAGTCCTTTGACTATTCTTGTGTTTGCCAATTTAGTCCTAGAGTATCACACTTCCCTTAAGGACTAAAGTAGAATCGATTTTGTATGATCAAAGGACTAAATTATAATCAATTTTGTATCATAATTTTATTTGAGGTCCATTTTGGATCATTTTGTATAGTCGAGGACTAAATTGTAGATGTGATATTTTGGGATTAAATTGGTTAGATATGAATAGTCAGAAGACTATCTTAGGAATTTTTTTTTTAACTAAACACTCAAAACTCATTCTCTTTGGGTGCGGACTCGAAGATATGGAATTTGATTAAAAAATGATGCAATGATTTATTGAATTTAAGGAAGTTAAAAAAAAATTGTAAGAAATTTAATTTCTGCACTATATTGAAACACCAATTTGTGCTAAATACTGATTTGACTAAAATCTTGACTCGTGCATTACCAACAATAAAATAATGGAGGTTAGGTAGTCATGCTTTACACTCAATGGAATCACACTTCTAGTGACATAAACAGTAGTAAAATTCAAAACTAAAATTTTGTTGAATAAAAAATTTCATAACTTACATGCCTCAGGTATCCATTTATAAATTTAATATCCTTCTATCAATCAGTAAGTTTAGCTTAAAATCAAGTGATGTTCGGTTTAATGAACTTAAAATTTAAATCAGGGTTATTTGACTAAATGCCAAGCTAGAAGATAATGCATAATAATTCAAAACTTATAACCTGTGTACTCAACATGGTGGTAACAAGAAAGCTCTCAGTAGTATATGCAAAAATTGCATTACCTTTGTGAAGCCTTGGTGCATGTGCACGAGAAATGGGAAGCCGTAGGTAGTTGTTGCACGTGAGAGACAGGAGCACCAAAGAAAAAGCCAATGACTAGCTCATGTGTGAGAATGAGACAGAAACACAATAAGGAATGGAATTTCTATGAACTCCCAATAATGCACATGGAACATGACATATCTATACTCAAATCCAAAAATTTAAACAACATTATATCCACCAAACTGTCCATAGTCTTGAACCTGCTATGGACTGAACCAAATCGAGTTTATGCTAAACCATGACTTATCACTAGGGAATCAAACAGATAACATATCACATTCTCATAAGCATGTTTCAAATAAACTAGCACAATAAACTAAGTAAATAGTCTCAAATTATTTGTTTGCTCGAAACTTTTGTTGAGTATAAAATTGTAAATCTCCATCAAATTTATTCATAAGTTTTATAGGTTTCAAAATTACTTTCTTGTGTTTTGAAATGCATAATTATATGTGTCAATAGCCCAAAATAGCAATTACCATGATGCATGGTATGGTGCACCCCTAGAGTTACTCCTAGAGTTATTCGTATGGTGACGCTATAAATTGACAGGCTCTAAAATAATTTTTAAGGTTTAATATGAAAAAATATTATATATATATAGTCTTTTATATTTACTATATTTTTTATAATTTTTAAATATTTTGCACCATATTTAAAATGTCATGAGGGCATTCCTTAGAAGCGACATTATTTAGGTTGAATATAGTGAAAAGTGTGCAAGGGTTGTTGTATCAGCTCTTGAGTGTAGTATTAAATAGGTAAGGGTTCTCATATTATGAATGGATGTGAATAAAAAAAGCTAGTCCATGAAACTCAAATTAAGATAGAAACATGGAATATAGATACTCTTATAGTTAAATTAATGAAATTAATAGATATTATCATTTATAGGAAGATAAATATCTTATGTATTCAAGAAACTAAATGAATTGAAAAGAAGGCTAAGAAAATTGATAGTTTAATTTTTAAACTTTGGTATTTAAGTTGTAGTTATACTACTACGTTGCCCTTCCTCCCTCTCTATCAGATGGAACAATAAAGCTTTTGGATTTTTCATGTTGTCAAGCAGATGAACAATGAAAATAGATGATGAGTGCGGATCAAATTTATTAGGTCGTGTAGTAACAAGGTTCAAATCTCTCTGTTAGGATGTCTCAATTACATACATCATTGTACTTCCACTTAACACCTATCATAATGATAAATGGTTTGTCTTGCCGTGAGATTATCTTGGATTCTCATTGTTTCTATCACTCCATTCTCGTAGGGGCCGACTATGCTACCGGAGGCTCTGGGAAAGTCGGAATAGAAAGCACTCATCTTGGGGTGGGTTTATTACTTAGATGCTTTCAATAGTTTTCCGCTCTGGCTACTCAACATACTAGAAATATTGCAGGTGTGTTATAGATAAAAGTTTGAAGGATAATATTATGAAAATTAATAGAACTGGAGATAGAATTATAGTTTTAAAAATTATTATTGATGCTAAGGTTATTAATGTTATAAGTATTTATGTCCTTTAAATAAGTTTGGATGTATGATCAATAGAAAAATTATAGAATTAATATAAAGAATACTTTTGAAGAAAAGTATTTATTGGAGGAGATTTAAATAGACATGTTAATAGAGTGGTAGAAGATTTTAAAAGCATTTATAGTAGCTGTATGTATAGAGTGATTAATAAAGAAGGCATAACCATTTTGGATTTTACTTTAACTTATGATTTTTTGATTATTAATGCTTTATTTAAGAAAAAAGATGAGCATATTATCACTTATAAGAATATATCTAATAAAATATAAATTGATTACTTTATATAAGAAAAATAGATCATTTAGATTATAAAAATTATAAGGTTATTCCGGATGAAGTTTAAGTATTTAGTATTGACTACTTATTTTGAATTCTAAGATGAAGGGTTGGAAGATGAAAAATAAATAAAAAATTATCTTAAGATTAGACTAATAAAAATATTTTTCATGGCTAAACTACGAGATCTTAGAATTTGGTATGTTCATGAGGAAGCTAATGTTATGTGAGAAAGAGTAGCAAGAGATTTTAAGCGGTTGCAATAATTGTGCTAAGAGAATCAAAAAAAAAAAAGGGTCTTATTAGTAAAAATAATTCATGTTGGAGTTAAAATGTATAAGAAAAGATTATAATGTACTTTTTTTAGAAAAATATATTCAACATAGGTGGATGCAATATTTTGATAAACTTTTTAATATGAGAATTTGATTGATTTTAGTGACCTTAGTATTTTAAATGAAAATTGAGATTTTTATTTTATCATCGAGTAGTAATACTAAAGTTGGAGAGGCTTTAAATAAAATGAAGTGTGAAAAAATAGCAGAATTTGAAGATATTCCAATGAAAGCATGAAAATGCTTAGGTCATAAAAAATTTTTTTGGTTTACAAACTTTTTTTATAGTATTTTAAAGGCTAAAACGATGTCAGATGAGTGGGGAAAGAATTTGTTAGTTCATATTCTTAAGAATAAAGATGATACACAAGTGTGTGTTAATTATTAAGGAATTAAGTTAATGCAACAACAACAAGCGTTTATCCCACTGTGGGGTCGGCTACATGAAACTTTCTTCTCCATTGTGTCTTATTAAGTGTCAAATTCTCATTTAATTCTAATAAAATAATGCCATTTTTTATACTTCATAATCAAGTAGTTTTAAGTCTGATTCTACCTTTCTTAATATAGGCTGAGTCTAACACATCTACTCTTAATTGCGTCATTGGACGGCTGGTGTTTTATGTGATCAAACCATATAAGAGGATTCTCTCTAATCTTATCTGCCACTAGAAGTGGTCATCCTCACAGGTCAATGTCCTTTAACGTGCATAAGGGTGAAATACCCAATTAAAGAATGAAGAATAATATGCTCGCATGGTTCACAAAGTCTAATTATTTTTAGTTGCTTTTAAGTTATGCCTAGGGCTTTATTTATACTGATTATGAATTTTTATTTTATATTTGAGTTGCTTAATTGTAAATGGGGTAGCAAATTTATTTTTCTTAAAAGTCTAATGTTTCCATGTTTTTCATCATAGAAAAAAAACCTAAAAAAGCTTGCATTTCTATTGCACAACTTACTCCAACCTTTTTACATTTATATTCGTTTCACATTTTGTGTAAATCCACTCATCCACCTGAGCATCCTCATCTCTGCAACACTTAACTTATTTTGTGCTTCTCTTTTACTGGTCAACATTTTTTGCTATTATTGGTTTCGTCATCATCTTATAAAATTTTGAGCAACATATTGATAAAAGTACTAATTTGATGCAAAAATCGTTATGTTGACCAGTAAAAGAGAAGCACAAAATAAGTTATCAAATTATAGGTTTGTACTAGAAGATACCTTGTCTTCAAAATTTTCGGATATTTCTTTTGATGAATGCAGTGACTTTTCAAAGTAGAAGAAATATCACATTTAACTTGAAATTTTAATTCAGGTTGATTAGTTTTCTACATGTATAAGACTCATATTTATGATTACAAAGACAATCAAAATTTCTATCATCAATATCAAAATTATAGCCAATCAGCCATAGAGTTAGAAACAGAATATAACTTGATAGAGAGATTCGATGATGAAGTCGGTGGCATTAGGAATCATAGATTATGCTGTAGGGCTCTAAAGGCTTTGGAATATTATGGATCTTGGGAAGCAGTTGCGTTTGAATCACACCAGATGCATGATAACATTGCAGAACCGGAAAATTGCTTCTAGGCAGTTGTAGATTTCTTCAAAGCCAGACAAATAGTGGAGTCCCGTGTTAGTAAGCTGCAGATGGCGGAAACCATGGTTAAGTTTGCTGGACTACAGTAATGATGAAGACTTGAAAAGATCCACATTGGGCTGCATGACTCCTATTTGGAATGGCACGAAAATGTAATGTTACTTCTGCAAAATGAATGAAAATCCTGATAATCTTCCAAGGATATGTAGATAATTTTTGGCCTAGTGAAACAAAAGACTCTTAACTTCCAAATTTGTGGGATCATTAGTTGCAAAGCTTTGAAGGCATGTTCTTTAATAGTGGAGGATATTGGTCTCTAACAACATTATCTGATTAATTGACTTGTAGAAAAAAATGCTTACGTGTGTTCATGCACTTTTTTCTGCATTGATGAAGAAAATTCTAGGGTCATTTGAATTTGAGCTTCATAAGCAAACCAACATTGGGTTTAAATGTGCATGATTAGGTTCATTGAATTTATTAAGCAATTGAAATTAATCACATTCAACATGCAGAAGATTGCATTAACTGCTATTATCAGCATTAGCCTTATTTTAACTATTTACAGCCTTATTTTTTGATAAATGCTGCATAAGGTGCTCATGTAGAGTTTAGTTTTCTATTTCCTTGCTCTTTATACCTCAGAATGACTAGTCTTTTTAAAGGCCAATAATATAACTTGCCCTGGGGATGAGCTTCTGGCTAAGAATTCCCCTTTCTACTAATTTTAGTCTTTGCCTCTGTTTTGTTTGAAGTAGTAGTGCTTGTAATCTCACAACATCTTCCTCTCCGCTTGTGCTGGATATTTTATTTTCACGTTGTTACTCTCTCAAGTTTTGAACTGCATTTAAGCTATATAAGCTAAAATCAGGCATTTTTTAATTTCTATATTTTATTTATTTATATATTATTTTGGCTCATTCTCCATCGGACTTTTACTACATTTCAAGCAGAAATTTGCACAAATTACCACCAGCCAAGTGATCCTAAGGAATTTTCCTTACTCATTAGAGAGATCAATGGATCGAATACCGTCTGAAGGGCAATTTGTGTTACTTGTCCAGTTTTATGTCATGCATTTAGCAGGTTACTATGTTCAAAGATGGTGATATGAACCTTGGACTTGAAACCCACTAAGCCATAGTATATTCTTATAAACTTATGCTTCTCTTGATGATATGATTAAGTAAATCTTATATATTTCTCCTATCATGAATCTAACCAATTACCAGACTACGAAGGGTGCAGATTTCCTGCAAGAATTGAAGAACATTTATGGCTCTAGTAGAAGTAGATTATGTTAGTAATATATTATATATTATCATTTAATTAGCTGAACAAAAGGTGATTGAACAAGACAGTTGGCTAAGTGTTGTGAGAGATTGCGTTGTCTTCCATGACTATTCTATAAATGAAAATGTTCTTATGCGATGCATTAATATGCCATGAAAATAATGACCTGATACACTACCTGTGCTAGGTATATTTGGAAGGTTTACTTCAATGTTTGTAAATAAATTTAAGACAGAAGATTCATCTTTTATGGATTATCAAATATCTTTAAAAAGCCCTTCTCTGACTTTTTTATTCATCATTGTCATTAGTTAATTGGTCTCTAGTTTTGATTCTTTTTTCATTGATTGAATGCTTTTAAGTGAGGTATTGTATGTTCTGCACCAAACATTCTCTGTCTATTTCACATGAATGATTATTCTTTTCTGCTTTCCTTTGTGGTAACTGCTCTGTTCAAATTCTTTGGTGCTTACTTATTGCATCAGCACAAATGTTTTCTGGATGCTTACTGAAGTAAATGATGATGTGCAGGTCGATAAAATATTTGGACCTGGAAATCAGTATGTTACAGCTGCAAAAATGATTCTTCAAGTATGTTGCATATTTTTCTACGTCTTATGTTAGTATGAGCACAGATAACTCTCTCCATTAGTGTGCCTGGTTATGTGTTAACCTATGGGCTTATATGTGTTTCTATTATTTTCTTATTGTAATTATGGCTATGTTTTTTTCTTTGATGCGCTGAATAGAACCTTGATCACATATTGGAAACCTAGTTTGTCATAATATTTTTTTTTATAAACAAATTCTCTCGTGTGTGGGCACGCACACACACACATACACACATATATATACATATGTATGTATGTGTATAAAGATACACACATATTTATATTTGTAAATATATTTATATGTATTATCAACATCATCAACTTCAATGCGCAAACACACCAAAAAAAAAACAATGAATAATCAGGTGGCTTTATGAATGCTTCTCTATTTTAGACTATTCCCAACCTTGAAAGAGTGGAATTTATTCATTCTACTCTGTGCTGCATATGTCTTTTGGCCTAACCAATTTTGACAATGCTAGATTGACTCTGTTTTTTTTTTCATCATAGCCTTTATTACCATAAACCTGCCTCTTTTTGATGCAATAAGTATCTATCTTTTAGATTTCTGCTATGCAATTTAAATATGGAGAAAGCAATTAAATAGTTTCGTTCTTTTAATTTCTGGACGACTAGCAATTGCATAATCTAGTATGCAACGATCATCCAGAGGAAAGCCCTCTAACAAAACAACTAGTTACTATTGCTGATGCAAATAAAAGAAAGAAAACTAGGTTTTGTGAAATTGGTGATGGATTCCATCGAGAAGAAGATCAACCACAAGTAATGAGATCATGTAAAGCACAATAGGTATTAAAGGTACCAAAAAGAAGAAATTCAAGCGAATGAATGCAAATATTTTAATAATAAGAATGATAATTGTGTAAAGCATGATTTCATTAGTTCTCTTTCAAGCTTCACAGACGAACAAAAAGGATTTCACATCCAAAGAAATCAATATTAAATTTCCAATTCCATCTTTAGTCATAGACAAATCCCTATTTATAGTTGGGTGAGACCTCCCCAATAATAAAGAAATTCCCCAAATTCAAAAGTTGGGGTTCACATTTTTTTAAGTTTGTTATTTGAAAGCTTAGGTATATTATGTCAGGTAAATGACGTACCTTGATAGAAATCAGCATTTTGTATGTTAATTTTACATCATGATATGCAATGATCTCATGTTCAGTTTTGGTAGCCAGGATAGAGACTCGTTTTCCATCGTACAACACGTTGGATTGTGTCCTATATTTCCTTGGGATCATCTTTGACATCCAACATAGATAATTGAATATTCGATATTCTGGTGGTTGTGATTAGAGTAAGAGCGAGAAAAAAACTCTTGTTCAGAATGCTTTAAATTATTCTGCTTGTGTCATAGTCAAATTTTTCAAATTTTCTAGTTTTGAAAATCACTTTGTTTGCCAAAATGAAATAATAAAAATGTATGAAGGAGAATTAACCTCTTCTTTGCATAAAGTTTCAACCACCGCTTTGTTTTAAATAATCCTTATGTATATAATAATAATAATAATAATAATAATAAATAATAATAATAATAATAATAATAATATAATATAATTTTTTATTTAGCAAATCATGAATATGCAACAGATCTCATGTTATATATCGAAGCCAATAAATGTTCTCGTTCGTTTAGTTAGAACACGTTACTCGCTCATGAACAACGATAGTTTTTTTCTTTTGTGATGAAGATCAGCATAGTCAAAATTTCTAAACATAGAACTAATAAATACATAAATTCTCACGATATATTCAAGATATTGAATAATGAAGTAACACATTTGCATTGTATTTCCAGCTATAAACTTTCAGCGCCACAACTCCCGCCAGTTAATTAGAAAAAAGAGGAAAATGGAAATTGTTTTTTCCTTGTTATTCCTTTTCTCTGCATCGCCAAATGAATTTAGGTTTCTCTACCTTTATACCTCAGAGCTACTTCTCTTTCTCTAATATTTTCAATTTATGTTTTACCCTTTTTGTTTTTACCAGGCATTGGTCTCAATTGCTCATTTTTATTACATGCAATATTTATATTTATTTTATGCATTTTATGTTTCCTGCAATACATCAAGCTCATTTAAAATGCTCGTTAAAGATTTATGCTGATGCTAGTCGATTATTTTGGCAAATAGAGATTGAGCTGTGTTTTGGTTGATCCAAGCCTCTTAGGAAAATATATACAAACTTGAGCTGGCCTAAGAATAGGTCGAACCCATTGGTGATGTAGGATGTTTAAGTTTTAGGATTACAAATGCAACTTAGAATGAGAGTCACAATGAAAATATACAATGAAATCTCAAATCACAAGTTTCAACTGTTGACTTTATCAAACATCACTTTCTTTTCTTGTTAACAAATGCACTTCTTTAATTCTCGATTATTTTTTAATAGTCTCCAATATTTGAAATTACACTAGAATAATAGTGGATGAATATAAAATTTTGTCAATGATCAAGTTTATACTTCAAAAAAGAAATTTATTTTGTATCAAAATTTCCAATCACATACAAATCAACAATTAAGAGGCTGCATGAAATCAAATCATTATTACTATTATTATTACTATTAGTTATTATTACTATTACTATTATTACTATTACTATTATTATTACTTAAAACAAAGCATTGACCAGCTGCCTCATGGCTTGCATTGTTCACTTTTTTCTTTGCTCAGTTCTTCCAACTATTAAAAGAGAAGATTCCTGCTACTCCACAAAGATGGGATGAGGATGAGGATGGGGAGAGATTGAGATGAGATAGATGGGATATAAAAGGAGACACAGATGGGAAACAGATTGAAAACAATTTTTAAAAATTAAAGTATCTTAAAATTATTTTTAGCTCTTAAAATAGTTTTTTTAAAAAAAATAAAATATAAGAATCTATAAAGAAACATGTTTGTTAATTTTTAAAACAAAAAGTTTAAATTTAAAACAAAAATAAAAAATAATGTCAAACATTCTCTAAATAAATCGAAAAAAATAAGCATAGAAATCATCATAAAGAACTACACCTAACGCCAATATAAAGAGATTCATTTCTAAAGTAGTCATCAACACTTTTGAAGCACTCAAATTATACATGTTAGGTAGTACACAATCATTTTTTACTCGTCTCAAAGTTGTTATTTATAGCCCATAGAGAACACAAAATAAGAATTTTTTTTATATTTCTCCTAGATCTAATAAAAACAAGTTCTAATGTTTCCATCAAAAAATAATATGATTATTTTTTAGGTTCATAATTTCTATGCTATTTTATTTCTAAAGAAAAAAATATAAATGGTGGTAGTACACAATGCTACAAATTAACTATGCATTTGACAAGCAGTCATGACATAGCTTAATAAAAGCTTCTTCATGATTAGTTGTTTAACTAAATAAACAAGTTTGAATACCTTTGTACATAATTGATTGTTAAATAAACGAGCTTGAACAATTTGTTTATTGATTTATTATATTCATGAAAAATATCATTTAAAGCTCATGAATAATATGTTCAGATACTCGAATAAGGCTTCATTTAAAGCTTGATTAAAGTTCGGTTTAAAGTTTGATTGAGGCTCAAGTTAAGACTTAATTAAGGCTCAATTTACTTGCTTAAGGCTTGATATGAAGCTTGATCAAAAAAACTCATTAATATTTAAAGAATAAAATCAGTGATTAATAATTCTTAAAATTAAATAATAACATATATTAAATTAAATTTTAAATAATATTAATTAATTTATTATATCATCTTGTTATTTAATTATTAATTATTTTTTACTTTCTATTCTAAATCTTTAAAAAAATTGAAAACTTAGACCTTGCTCACCCATAAGGCTCGTTTGATGAGTTAATGAGTTGCTAGATTGGTAGGCTCATTGATAGACTCATTTGTAAATTTGAAAAGCTTATTTATAAGTTTGATAAGGCTCATTTGTGTAGCTAACAAAAAGCTCAATAATAGGGCTTGTTATTTTGGTGGTTAAGATTCAAATTGAGCTCTGCATTTAAGGCTTAACAAGCTTGGCTTAATAGTGCTAAACATGTTATTTAAAATCTCAATAATCATTAAATGAATCAAATTCGAGTCGAGCTCAAAATAAGCTTGAATAAGAAGGAATTTAAATGAACCAAGCTTGAACACTATCATAGAAGTTTGAATTAAGCTTGAGCTAAGCTTGAAAAGGTTTTGGTAAACAATCTCATGCTTGAACAACCTCCTACTAGGCTCAATTTGGCTCTATTCATTTGTGGTCCTAGTAGCAACATTAGAAGGGGACAACAAGTAGTCTTAATAATTTTCAAGAGAGGTAGTAGAGACACTATAGAAATTTGCAGAGATGCAAATATGAAGCAGAATTTATGGGTAACATATGTTGGAATCCTAGGGCTATAGCATTATAAACAATAGATTTTCATTGGGGAGCATGATGAAGGCAGGCATTAATGGGAGAAATTGAAGGGAAATAGAAGCATATTGGCTATTGGAAAATATAGAAAGAATTTACAAGAATGAAAATTATGTATTAAAAAAAATTATTATCTTGAAGAATATAAAATGTTGAAAAAAAAATTTGATTTTTTATGATGCCAATTATGTACTAGTTAACCTAAAGCTAAAGCAAATGTCAAAATATTGAAGAACATGACCCATTTTCAATAGGATCAACATCATAGTATGTTTTATGCAAAATAAATTTAAGTAAGCTAAAATATGACTATAACTCGTAATGAGTATCACTTATAGTGTTTTTTTGCAAAACTTTAGATTTTCATCAAATTTGCTTGAATTGAAAATTTGACTTTGATGAAATAAGATTTAATACTTGCTAAGCCTAGGCATAATTATCATATTTTCTACAAAGTAATCCATGAGTCATTACAAGTATGCTTAACATGCTAATGTAAGAGGTATCTCTAATATCTATCATAAATAGTTGACATAATCTCATTATCCATAATAGTTTTAGGAATAAGCTAAATTGACCTATTTGGCAAGCTGTCGGAAGTGAATTAATGAGGGATGGAAGGAGAGAAGTGCCTGTAGTGTTGTTAGTTCTTGCAATTAATTTTTTATAAGCCCTTGTAGGAAATTATTTAGATTTAGATGCACCATTATCTTATCACATAATTTAAATTCGATGTCTCATATTCACATTAGCACTATATTTATAATTGTTATAGTTAATTGTCAACTTTTGTGAATATTCTTATGCAGATCATATATGTGTATGTGTATGTATGCAAATGATTGTGCAGAGTAACTTTAGAATCAATATAAGTTTAACATGATATATGAGTGTTTTAGGTTGATATCTTGTGATAATTTCAATTGAACTCATGCTAATAGTCTTATTAATGGAAGAATTATATGCAAGCTCAACCATAGAAGACAACATATTGTTCTTTAATCAAACAATAACTAGGTTTTTATTAGCTACTTCGATTCTACCATCATTTTATAGGTAATAAGTAATTTAAACTTTTAATGGTTTTCTCATTTTCTTACATATATTTTTTAAATAGAAAATTCATGAATTTACGTCTTTATAAGATACAATCATTTTAGTTAATCTGCAATTTAATGACATTATTAAAGTAAAATTTGGGTTAAAAGTTTTATAACATGGTATGAAATCAACAATTTTTTGAAAAACAATCAATTATGACACAAATAGAATTAAATTTCTTAAATGATAAAACTAGAATTCAAGGATTATATGGAATACATAGTATTATTTAAAGGCTAGTGTATGCATGTATGTATATATTTTTGGCTGTCTTGTATGTTCTATAATGTGACACAATGCATGGAATATCCTGTTTTGACATTGTTCAATAATAGCTATCCTCATTTATGGATACAATCTTATCTCAACTTAAATGACCTACAATGCCACCATGTAATTCTAAGATAAGAAAATCTTACAAAGATGAGTTAGAGATTGAAAGCTGAGATCTCCTGAAAGAAAATTCATCTTTAATCATGGAATCTTTATTAAACATATGTGAGCTCTAGTTAATTTGAGATATATCTCATCAAAGTTATAAGAATTGACATAATCATTTTTAATGTGATCAAAGCTAGTTAACTTGCGTGCCATGCAAATGGAAAATCAGCTTATTGAAGGCATTTGTAAGTTTTTTTTTATCTTAGTTACAAAATAATACTAACACGAAGGTATATTTTGTAATAGTTTATTGAATGTTGCCACACTTTTCCAAAATGGGAAAGGATTATCATAATTTATTTTCTACCTTAATTGGAGTTTCACCTTGATTAATTCTAGCACTTACGTGATGATGCGGGCTGGCGATTATCTTATTGGTAGCTACCAACACACCCTTAATTGACGGAATTTCCTACTAACACAATCAGCAGTTGGTGGCTCTCTTGGTTTGGCATGTTTCTTATCATTGCTAGATTAGGACTAGTAAGGGGCTGATTTCTAAGGATTCCACTATTATTTCTGGTAGTTTTTTAAATTTAGAACTTATTATAGTATTTCGATTCTCTTTCATGCTTAGATGAGTTGATTTTTTCTTTATTTTTTAATTTTATAGTCCATTTAGATGACCAGTTTTTGGCATACTCATGCAAGTATTCCACTGTTTTCTCTCTGCCTTTTCTTCTATATTTTTTTTATATGATATCAAAGCCGATTTCTTGCTACTCAATGAATGGCAATTATAAGAGAGATGTAGAAAGGTAGAGTGAAGATGAAGAGAAAATGGGCACTTATTCTATCTTACCAAGCCATACCATCCATGAACCTAATGTGGCCAACCACCCTTTTTTTTCGTTATGAATCAACAATGCCTTATTTATATCTTGTCTTATCAATTCCTGTAAGAATATATTGGATCCCTGTACTTGATTGACAATGCCACACAAGCTATTTGGGAGAAAGTCAATGTAACATATTAGAATATTGAAAATTTTGCTCAGTTATGTGAATTATGAGATTATACTCATGATCTCAAATAAAGAAGCATGAGTGCAACAAATTCATCAACTCTTAAAAAATTTGTTAGAACTGGATATTTTCATGCCAAATAATTGGTGTAGGCAGTATGTAGATAAATTTATCAACCTTGTGGAGATGATAAGAACATAAGATTTTCATGTAGGTCTCAATAAAACTTTAGGTGAAGTTTGTGGAAGAATCTTGGGGATTCATCCACTCCTTATAGATGGAGAAGCATTTGTTGTGGCTCGAAGAGAAGCAAGCAAACAAAGAATAATGCTTGGAGGTATTAAGAGCCCTCTTTAAATTGTAGGCTCTGCTCTTACCATCAAGAGTTTGGAGCAAAACCTTAAAATTAACTCAAGGCATGGAAAATGAGGTAATTTTTTGTGTGATGTATGTAATAAGATGAATCACATGAGAAAAATAATGGAAATTTCAAGGTAAGACAACAAATTGGAGCAATCTTGAAAATTAACACTTATATATTTATCAAACCAAAAACTAGTGACTAAAAATTGAAACTTATGATAATCTCAATGCATTCCTCTAAATAAGGCATAATTGGATCTTCTATATGAATTAGTCAATCCTAGTAAAGCAGCTTACTCTTTTCTTTTACCCTAAAAAGGTAATTTTCCTCTAGCTCTTGTATTAAAGGTGGTCAAGTATCTCGAGCCATTGATTCAGGAACTTTGGATCATGTGATAGGTTGTGTTCACCTATTCTTATCTTATACTCACTTGGAAATCTCAAAGTCAAAAATTTTCTAATGAATCTCTATCTTTTGTTGCTAGGATTGGGATTAAAGATTGCACCTAATATTAATAATTTTAAGACTAGAGATTGGGGAAAAAGATTAGCATTATTAACACCGTTAAAGGTTTGCAATACTTTAACGAGGAATCTTGTTAGAGTAACATGCTTTTGTTGTCAATAAAGAATTTCTCTTGTTAAGACAGATTAAATTATGTTATGGCATGGTAGGTTGAGTCTTCCTAGTTTTTATTCTTTTAAAAAAATATTTCTTTCTCTATTTAAAAATAAAATTACCTTTCCATGTGAAATTATTCAATTTGTCAAACACTAAAGAGCTACTTTTAAGCTTAAGCCATATTGAGCTACCAAACCTTTTTCACTTGTGTTGTGATGTTTGGTGCTCATCTAGATTTTAAAATCAGGATTGCAAATGTTGTTTCATTACTTTTTTTTGACAATCATATCTGTGTGATGGCTGTACTTATTGAAAGTTAAATTAGATATAAAATTAATATTCCACATTATGCTTAAAACCCTCTGATGTCTAAACCCTTCATTTTGAAAGAGACATTGAGTATTCTTCCATATTTAAGAAGTTATCAAAATCACAAAACATCCCAATAAAATTGTACAATTGAATGAAAAATGTAGACTTATTGACATGACAAGATCTATAATGTTAACCATTAATACTGTATATTTTATTGGGGTGATGCTATCCTCTAGGTTTGCTATCTAATAGGCTGACTAGCGATTAATGTACTTTAGTTAAAAGTTTTGATTAATTTTTTTCAAGTGTCTTTCAAATATTTATACTATTTTATTCTACTTGTTAAGATCTTTGAGTGTATTACCTTTATCCATAATTACGAACCTATTAGAGATAAATTTAATACCAAAGCATATTTTTCTCAGGTTTGGGGCAAATAAAAAAAGTGTATAAATATTATTTTCCTAAAAAGGAAAATTATTTCTATCTATGGATGCCATATTCAAAAATAAATCCTTTTCTATAAATATTTTCTTAAGTGGGAAGAAATTTAAATATTTTTTCCTTTAAATTTCTGTAACCCATAAATTCCATTGATAATCTTAAAATTCCAATACCTAACAATCAACAATGTTGAGATTAATGTTATTTCTATTTCTGTCCTATTTCTCATAATCAGACAAAAATGTCCAGTAGTAGACCCCACATCATTCATCTCAATGTTTTGCTTACTCTCAAAGTAAGAATCTATTGAGAATTGATACTCTTGTACCTCTTAAACCTTGTCATGAATCATACATGGATTTAGGAAATTTACACACTTTTCTTCATGTGATATTTTTGAAGAGTTGTTCATTGTTCTAATAATAGATGCTTGTGCCTGTACGTAACATCCTATGGCATATGTGGTGAAATATGACCATTTGTCGTCCTTAATGAAAACTCTTGTTCCAAGTTCATAGAAATTGAAATCCCACAAATTATAGAAGAATTTCTTAATGCGCCAAATGGCCAAAAACTATGGAAAATGAAATGAAAGCTTTTGAAAAAAAGAACGTGAGAGATCATTTATAGACCCAAGGATTTTATTCTATTAGATTTAAATGTGTCTTTATTATTATATAGCAGTTTGATGGATCCATTGAGAGGTACAAAACAAGGTTGGTTGTAAAATAGTTTATCCACGTTTATGGGATTGAATATTTTGAATCCTTTGCTTTTGTTGGTAAACTTGATATCATTCAAATCCTCTCAATTGTAGTTAACATTGACTGGACACTTCACCAACTTATTGTCAAGATTATTTTTTAGAATAATAACCTGAATGAAGAAGTCTACATGGATATTCCTTCTAGGATTAATGACTTTGAGAAGACATGTTTAATATGCTAGTTGAAAAAAAATTTCTTTTTACAGGCTCCAGAAAATCACCTAGAGCCTGGTTTGAGAGGTTCACTATAGTTTTATCAACAAAAAATTAAATAGTCTAATTTGGATCACACTTTGTTCTACAAACATAATGATGGTAGTTTACCTTACTAATTATCTATTTTCATAATATCATTATTACAGGGGATCATTATTTAGAGATAAATATCTTGAACCAAAAATTTGTTGAATTTCAAATTAAATACCTCGTGCATCTGAGGTACTTCATTGAAATGAAAATTGCTAGAAACAAATTTGACATTACCATTTTTCAAAGAAAATGTTTTAGATCTCTTAAAAGAAATTTGTTTGACAGGAAGCAAACCTATTTACACTTAATAGATCTTAACACAAAAAATTAATGATCTTAGCAGTGGCTTTCCGATTGATAAGAAAAGACATCAAAGATTGGTTGAGTAACTCTCAAATTTGACTTATACTTGACCTGACATTGCCTTTCCTATTAGCCTGGTAAATCAGTTCTCAGTTCACATATGCACCTCATGAAAAACATATGCTATCATAAGGAAACTCAAATACTTAGAGGGGAACCCAAAAAGGAGCTATTTCGTAATTCAAAATTGTAGAAGTCTATACTAATGTTGATTGTTTATGTTCTATGGTTGGTAGGAGATCTACATCAGGGAATTGCATTTGTATATGGGGTGATGTTGTTACATGGAAAAATGAAAATAATATCATATCAAGGAGTAGTGCAAAAGCTAAACTCAAATCACTGGCTAGTTTGATGAATGAATTAATCTGTCTTATGCCAACATAATACAAAATTTTCCATCATGATTGAACTAAGCATAGCGATGTAATTTATTAAATAAAAATTCAAAATAGAGATTTATTTATTTTATATATTCTCTCAAATTAGATTATTGATATCCTAACAAATGGGTTGGCAAAAACTATTTCAGAAAGAAATGATTGATCAGCTTGACTTGTGCGATGTTCATGAACTAGCTTTAGGGAGTGTTGAATGCTGCTGCACCTTTCCAAAAGAGAAAGGATTAATGCAATTTATCTTCTACCTTAGAGTCTCTCTTTCCAACAGTTAAATGTTAAGGTGGGATGACAATTTTCTTGCTAGAAGCCCTTAATTGATTGACACAATGTTTTGCTCATGCAATCAATAGCTGGCGGCTCTCCAGGGTGTTGGCATGTTTCCTGCTGTTGTTCACATTTTAGCTTTTGATTTGCTTTTATTTGAAAGGTTGATGGTTTAGAGCAAATTAAGGACTAATTTCTTGGGATTCCACCTAATGAATTTAGTACTTTTTTAGACTAAAAATTTGGTGTAATATTCTGATTTAATTTCATGTTATTCAAGTTATTTTTTTCTTTATATTTCATTTTTGTAACCATCTCAGTATATAAAGTTTCTACTACTAATCAAATTTTGGTTGAATTAATGAATGTAATCCAAACGAATCTTTTTCTGTTTGGTTCTAGAAAATAATTACCGTAAAATTTGAGATTGATTTCCTTTCATTTTAAGAAAATACTTAAAACAGCCATTTCGCTTTACACCTGAGGAGTTGGATCGCAGAGGAAAAGGTTTTTTTTCTTTTGGAGAGCTGAGCCTGGAAAACGCTTTTTTATTTTATTTTTATTTTTCTAATTCAATCAATATATTAATTTTAACTTTAATTAAAATAAATATTATTTTAATTAAGATTTAATAAATATAATTATGTTTATTCAAATTGATGATAAATAATTCATGATAAATCAAAAATTAAAATAATTATTAAATTTTTGTTTATTTAGTAAAAAAAATAATTAAAGAGTAAACTATTTATTAAAGAAAAATTATTTAATAAATAAATATTAAATCTTGATGATTAATTTATTTAATAAAAGTTCTATTAATTAATTAATGTTTAATATAGTAATAAAATTATATATATATATATATATATATATATATATATATATATATATATATATATATATATATATATTAAATTTAAATAAAAATGATAATATTCAAAATTTATTTATTTATAACACTAATAATTAATATCTTTAAATTTGTAATTACTAATAATTAAATATTAGAAATAAATTTTATTTGTATTTGATTTTATTTTAATATCTTAGAAAATTTGTAAATTAATTACTAATAATTAAATATTCGAAATAAATTTTATTTGTATTTGATTTTATTTATTTTTTTAATCAAGAAAAAAATTTTATTTATAATTTATCTATATTTTATTTGATAATATTTATTTTTAATTGAATACTTTAATTGGAATAACAAATTCTATAATTAATTTATATATAATAAAGATTCGTAATACAAATATTTACTTACATATCCAACCAAAATGTAATATATTTTTAATGATTTACTTTCATGAACCAAACAATCAGAAAGTTATTTTTATTCTTTATATTTCTTTTAACCATTTTATAGCAAACTACAAAATCAATAAGTGTTACACTACTTTATCTCTTCTCTTCTCCTTTATTTTTCAAAAATAATTTGGCCCATTTATTAAGTGTTTATTGAAGTACTATGTGGAAAAATGCTTTTTGATTAGAAAATCTAGGCCGTCTGAAATACTATATGAGAATTGAGTTTTTCTGCAACAAAAGAGCATTCTTGTCTTAATGAAAGCATGTCATAGATTGGAAGATTAGATTTTTAGGTTGTAAATTTGCTATAACACGACCATTGACTAAAATGTTGCTACTCCTATTAATGCTCAAATGTTGTTGATGAAGAAATTTTTGAAGATGTTTTTCATTTTTTATTACTGTCACTCTGCATGATTTCTCATTTGTTATATGAATCATTAATTAACGCATGAAAATTTCTTAATAATAAACATATTTAGAAGCCTTTATGTGTATCTTAAGTATATCAAGAAATCTTCGGGGAAAAGGATTACTATGCACCAAGAATTGGCACCTCACTATGGAAGCCTTTTATAATATTAATTATTTTGAATCAGTTGATGGCCAAAAATCTACATTTGGGTATCACATGTTTATTTAGGGCTTGGCTCTTAAAAGAGTAAGAAATAAATAATGGTGGTTAGATCAAGCGTTGAAGAAGAGTGCAGAGTACTTTACATGTGAAATAATGTGTTTGAAGGTCCTGTTGAGTGAAATTTTGTTTCTCAACTGCAGTGCCCGTGCTCTTAAACTAGGGCCACTATGCTACCATTTAGATTGTTAGTAATTTTTGTATTTCCATGAAAGAATCGAACAAATTAAATTGAAATTGACTTTCACTGTTTTTGTAGATACAACTTTACTAATCAATACAGGTATTTCCAGCTTAGAACAACTTGCAAGTATACTTACTCTTGGGGTCCACTTTAATGTTCTAAACTATGTGATGTAGAGCTAATTTATTTGTTCTGATTTAAGGGTGATTGTTAACATTTGATTTATTTAGGAATGTTTTCTTTTCATGGTAAATGAGTCATATCTAATGGCATGTTCTTTGGCACATTATATTTATTATTATTAATTTATTTTTTTCCCTTGACAAGATGGATGCACAAAAGAAAAGGAAAATAAGGAGTAATTTTTCTAATGGAATAATTGAGGTGACATATATTGAAGATGAGATAGTTGAAAATAGACTTAAATGATTTGGACATATGAAATGAAATCTAAAAAATGCATGTTAGACGGATATATAGAATTTGCATTGGATGATTATGACATTAGGTAATATGGACAAGAGTTAGTAAAATGATTTGTAAAAAATGAGTTTAACACCTTTTGAAATACTAAGAATGAATGAATGGAAAACGAGTATTCATGAAGCCAACCCCAAATAGATGATAAGTCCAAAAAACTCGTTTCCTTAATTCTAGTTTCCTTTGTTCCTTGTACATATTGCCAGGGCAAAGTCAGATAATTTGATGGATTATGCAACACTCCGTTCCTCCCTAGTTTTAGCGATTAGATTTTGAAATTCTCCTTTTGTTTCCTTTCATGCAGAACAGTGAAGCAATGGTTTCCATTGACATGCCTGCAGGCCCATCAGAAGTTTTAGTCATCGCAGACAAGTATGCCAACCCAGTTCATGTAGCTGCTGACCTACTATCACAGGTACTACTAATTTTTTCTGGAGGAGGTTGCTTACATACCGTGCGTGTTGATCTGCTTGTGCTTTTCAGGCAGAGCATGGTCCTGATAGTCAGGTGGTTCTTGTCATTGCTGGAGAAGGTGTGGATATTGGTGCCATTGAGACTGAAATCAGCAAGCAATGTGCGGGCCTTCCCAGAGGACAATTTGCTTCAAAAGCACTTGATCACAGCTTTATTGTTTTTGCACGTGATATCGTTGAGGTAATTTGGAAGTCTGTTATAAATCTCAAGTCAACTTCACCCAATTTTATGTTCGACTTCAAACAGTTTTCTTCTCCAGGCAATTTCCTTCTCAAATTTGTACGCTCCTGAACACTTGATCATTAATGTTAAATATGCAGAACAATGGGAAGGCTTGATCGAGAATGCAGGTAAACTGACCTATCACTGCAATTTTATTCATTCCTGCTGGTTTAATGGATCATTTGTAATTGTAGGAAGATTGAGGGATGGGGAGTATTATGATATTAAATTTAATGTGCCAGGTTCTGTTTTTTGGGCCAATGGAGCCCAGAGAGTGTTGGTGACTATGCTAGCGGGACAAATCACGTCCTCCCTACTTATGGTTATGCAAAGATGTACAGTGGGGTGTCATTGGACTCTTTCCTTAAATACATCACTGTCCAATCCCTTACAGAGGAAGGGCTGAAGAATCTGGGGCCTTATGTGGCCAAGATGGCAGATGTGGAAGGACTTGAGGCCCATAAGAGAGCCGTCACTCTTAGGCTTCAGAGCATGGAAGCTCCTCTTCTATTGTAGCTGGTATCTCTCCAACAGCCATTAGAAGCAGTTTGGATTGTAAGTTTTTTATCTTGTATCTTTGAATCTTCATGGATTCAGAATTTTACAATGACTTTCTCTTGTTACATTGAAGTTGACCTAGTGAGGGTAGTGGAATTATTCAAGTAACATTAAGTTGTGAGAATGTCAACCCCGAATCTGTGATGGAGCTGTGAAAGATGATGAGTGGTTTGCAATATTGGAGATTTGAGATTATCGGCAATTGCTTCTCTTCAACAATGTCATAGATGCTTTAGATATATAGACAACATAATTTCAAATATACCGAAAAAGTGGCAGTCAAAAGCAATTAAAAAGGCTTGAGAAGAACCAAAAAGATACGGCAAAGTTGCATTTGAGAGATTGTGAATAGAAATTGCTTTAACTAGAGTTATTATATTTAGCCTTCAACATACAAATCGAAATAAGCAATTCATAATACAGGTTAAGGCTAATGATTGTGTTGATGGGCAAGATGAAAAAGCTTCATGGTGACATGTAATACTAGGAAAGCTTTTGATGTTTGCAAGTTAGGTACAAGCCTTATTTATCGTAATCTGGGATTTGGGCTGGAGTTGAGTGGATTGGAGTGGAGGTTTACCACATGGGAAATTTATATTTATCATGTCAAAGCATGCTTAATATATATCTATTTGGGCAAACATAAATGACTTGATGTGTAATTTAGATATAATATGAAAAATCTATCCTCAATCATAAATTTCCCTGAACAACATTGAAATTGAGGGTTAGGAAGTCCTTGTAAGCTAAAATCATCAAGTGGTACTTTCATTCCCTACTATTTCAGCCACTTTAAACACCTAGGGGTAGTCATGAAATGATCAAGGAAGGTCATTCAGTCCTATCAGAATCGGAGCAGCTATGGGAAATTGAAATTGATATAAGATTTTTCATTGGGAATTCCAGAGATTTCCATTACCCTTCACCTTCTCTAGAGCTCCACAAGCAGAAACGAAATTTCCTTTTCCAACGTCAAACCTCTCCAAGCTTTGGTTCTATCAAACACTATGGAAGTAGTTTGTTCTTGATCAAACCGCATATCAACTCAACCATTGGTGTTGTAGTTTGCTATTGGGTTGCTTTTCTTGCTCAGATGACTCTCAGGGACTTCCTGGATTGAGGTAATTCTGTGAACTCTAGGAAGTTCATAAGATCTCATTTTTTTTTTAAAGTGAACTATAGGATACTTTTGCATTTTTATACTCAATTCTTTTCAGTGAAAAATTGATATGAGCATGGTTGTTCGGGTTGGATCAACAGCATTTCCGCAGATGACCTTGATTTATCACTATAGCTTGAAGATGATCCATTGTCTGTCTGATTATGTGGGTTTGGATCTCAAATCAAAACTCAAAATCCATAACCGCAGATTTTAGAATCAGCAATCCTTTGCATTTTCCATATCAGTTGCCATCTAGATTAGGCCCTATTTCAAGGATACAGTAGTATTACGCTATGTGGAAAGGTTGTTTTATGAGCTTAATATGGTGTTGTTAAAATTAATAAATTTATTAAATAAATAAATTTTTTAAAAAATCATAAAAGAATTTAAATAAGCTTAAAAAAATACAAATGAACGCTCTCTAAATTCATCATCTAGAGAGGAATATAACAAAATTAAAAGCCATGAATTCTAATAATTCATTTTAGATTAATTAAGGAAATTAAAAAAAAACTAAATTAACGCAATTAAATGAAAAATATAAAATCAGATCATATGAAAATTTTCAAACAAGTTCCTTGTGTTGTTTTAAATCTACGAAATTTTTTTCGGGAATTTTATATTAATCTTTCAAGAGAAATAAAATTAAAACATATTATGCATAAATATAAATATAAAATTAAAAAGAACTTTAGAAATTTATGAAAAGATATTTCAAAAATTTTCTTAAATAGAAAATATTTAAGAAAAAAATTAATAAATTTTTGATTCTTATCAAACTTAATAAGATAATAAATACTAAGTTAAATCAATAAACCATAATGTAAACATATAATTAAATTTATGAATTGTAAAAATATAATTAAATCAAATTAAAATTTAGAAACTAAATATAATTTTAGATTGAAATTGGAATATATAATTAGAAAATTTAAAATCAAAATTAAATTTATAATATTTAAAATATTAAAATTAAATAATTTAAATTAAATAAATAAACTATAAAAATTAAATTAAATTTCTAAATTTTTATGAATGATTTCAGAGATTAATACGAACTTTTAGGAAGGTTTTCATACTATTTAGATTTAATTTAATTTAAAAATGAAAATTAAAATAACAAATAATCATTAAAGTAAAATTAAAATATCAAACTATTTAAATAATACTAAATGCTGCTTTTGTTGTTCCAAGTAACAGTAAAATTTTCCACAAATTTTGGGAGTTATTTTACTATTTTTCTTAATTTGTCAACCTAAAAATTATAAAAAAAATGCATAAAAATCATAAATTAATTTAAAATAATTTAAATTTTGTGAAAAATACACTTTAATATTCTTTTATTGTTTAAAAATTTTTATAAAAATTTGGAAATGCTTTTTTGGTTAATATTTATAATTTGTCTTGAGAAAATATTATATAATCCTAATTAAAATTTAATTAAATAACAATAAATATTTTGAAATTCACTTAGAATAGTTTGAAAATCTTCTAAAATATATCCTATTTTTTTAATATAGGATAGAATTTTACTATGTGATGTGACTGTGTTAGGATAGTTCTATGATGCTTGTGAAATATTTTTAGGATTAGATTAATACTATTTTCTACATGTGATTATACTTAAAAAGCAGACAATGTTGTGTGAATGTTAAATTTTTAAATCTAAATAAACTTAAAAATAATGAAATATTTAAAGCCTCTTAGACATGATGAAGAGGAAAGGTGGCTTAGCACTTGAAGGTGTTAGATATTCAATGATATGATGAATATTTGAATGATTGTTTAAAATATAACTTTTGAACTAATCTCTATTATATAGGGTGAGACTATAAATTTTTATTTTACAAATATAACTTTTTGTGGATCTAATCACACCGGCCTTTCTTGTTATTTTATAATTTATTGATGCTTTGATGTGTCTTTACTTTTTTGTTCATGTTGAATAAAATGAAATGTTTACTTTTAATCTATTTCTTTTATGATTTTAAAGCAATTAGGTGGATTAGTTAGTGATCATTTAGGCAAGATTGTAAGTCCAGTAGAGTTCAGTCTATTTTAGCTTCAAGTTAAGTTAAAATTTATAAGTCTTATTCTAAATTCTTTAGATTAGGTCTGAGTAACTACTTGATAGTAGTTTTTACCAAAGTTTAAGATCAAAAATTAATCTTTTCCTTTTCACTATATTATAAGTCTTAACTTCTAGCATTTTCATAATATTGTGCTAGTGAATTAGTAGTCTCAAATTTCTAATAAGTTGAATAAATTAAAATATAATAAATTTGATTATTAAAATGTAAAGCCCAATCTTACAATAGATTGGGGCATTATTAAGCTTCTAAGTATTGTGTGCTTCCTACTTTTGTTTTTCTTATTAAAAAAATTGTTCCACATTTAATTCAATCTCATTTAAAATTCTAAATGATCAATTCTTAAAATATACATTGAAAATTCAATGAATTCTTTTCTTATTTACTAGTGACCTAAAATTGAGATCAAAATAGAAGTCACTGATAAGCAAACATCGCTAGAGCATTCTTTTTATAAATGTTGAAGTTCAACATTCTCTTCCTATTAGCTACCTCCCCCACTCAACAATCTCCTTTCTTTCCTTCTCTCTCTAAATAGCGAGAGAAAATCACTTGCTCTTTCTAAAATAAAGAGCAAAAAAACTCCACTCCACATTCCTTTCCCTCAACACACCCCCCCCCCCTTTCTCTCTCTAAAAGAAGAAAAATAAAAAAATATAAAAAATTGAAGATCATTGCCATTGTCATCTTGCAATTATCATTATTTGTCACGATGAAATAACATCTAAATTTGAAAGTTAATGACTCTTACACGATTGTGTGGGGAAACCATATGCTCCTTTATATAAGTATTTTAAGACCCTACTATGCTAAGAAAAGTATGGTGGGTTTGAAAATTCTGCTATGCTCAAAAGAATGTGATAGGCTTGAAGACCTAGGCTCAGTGTCGAAGGGCGTAGCAGGCAAGTCCAACATTTTTGAGGTTTCCCCCAATGCATGGAATGCTTTAGGATACTATTGAATATTAGACTCATATAAAGCTCAAATAGAACAAGAAAAGGATAGAGCAATAATAAACTTAAATAAAAAATTAATCTTAATGAGTTAATTATAAAATTGTAAATTCATAAAATAAATAAAAAGTGCAAATATTGAATTTGAAGTGAGAATCTACAAGAAACGAATGAGCTTGAAGACTCACTCGAAAAGTGAGTAGAATCTTCCATCTACTTTCAAAATATGTAGAACTATCAAAATCTCCTTAAGGTAGTGGAATAGCTCAAACACAATGTAAAATAAACTAATGCCCCTTCCCTCAATTTATAAATGAAAGATGAATCTTTCATGGGGCCATCCATCACATTAATTTTTAAATATATAAGGTTGAAACTAACATACTTTAAAATACCTGAAATATTTTAATTTACCTAAAAGATTTCATTTGTAACAAATGTTATCAGATCCCTAAGACCTAGCACGAGCAAACATAAGATACTTAAAGTTTCAAGTAATTTTAAGACTCGTTTGTTCATTTTACAAGGTAATTTCAAAAGCTCAATCATAATGACTTGAAAGCTGTGCAATCATTTCAAAGCACCCATAAATGCAACTAGAATTATGCAAGTGTATTATGCATGTGCATCTAGATGTGCATACATTATCAAAATTGATATTTTTGCATGTGCCCCGATATATATACAAAATATCTACACAATTTAAAAATGAAATTGACTCAAATTGTTTGTATTGAGAAGTTTGCAAATGTTTTGAGAGGTAAGCAATTATTTTAAATTATGACTGTCTTTAAAATTCAAAATTTAAAATTGATATAAGTACATGCTCTCAAACTTGATCCCTTCATCTATATGGCGGAGTTATAAATCCATCTTATTAGTTCAATCATCCTTCTACAGAGACTAAAGCCAATGATGCTCATATTTTCCAATAATACTTCAAGTGATGTATTTCAATTAAATTGTAAAATAAAAAATGACTCTAACTTACACCCTTAGCTTCGCCAAACTCTCAGTTTCGATATTATAAACTACAATCACAAGTTTTAACTTACAAATTAGCATCTTTACTCGGGGGAGTAGAGTTGACGTAGTCTGTAAAATAATAAATTTTAAGATTAACTTAAATTATATGCAAATGACATACTAGATCTTTTATGTGTAAAGTAGAGTTGACAAGTTCTATAACATGATAAATCTCCGAATAGATTTAGAACCACAAATCATAGACCTGATCCTCTATTTGTGAGCAAATAGAGTTGATTAGGTCTAAAACAATAAGATTAAATCAACTAAAATCTTTGATAATAGCCATGTTGAAAGTAATGTGGGCTCGAAAAATTTGTATTTAACTCTCAAATGAGGAGAGTTTGATTAATGTCAGTCAAATTTTTAGAAGATACATGCATTTGTAGATAAGACATTATCCAAAGATTTCACCCTCATTTTAAGGGGACTTCAGATCTAGTTCTAGGTTTCTTATAAGCGCAAGCACCTATAGTTATTTACTCCTTTCAATATTAAGAGAGAACTATCAATTAAAGTTAGTCGATAGGTCACTAATTGCTTACAGTATAGCAGTAGTGAGTGAAGTTTATAATTTATGAATTTATCATTTAACTTAAAGCATATGGAATGGTCATATCCAGATCGCCCATCTCATCATCGCCATGGTCCATAGTCTATTTAGTTAGAGGAGATAGTCAAGCCAACGTGATCATAAGATTCTTGTCAGTAACTATGGGTTCAGTCGTCTAAGGATACCTTATAGAATAGAAGTGATATTTGTTCAAGGAGATAACTTTAAGTCCACCTTAGTTAACATAGAGATTTTTTCCCGTCACTCTTCTACTATATAACAAAGTTAGCTTCTCAAAGAATCTCTTTAAAAGAGAATATTATAACAACATCAATGAGTTTTGATAACTCGGATCCAATCCTAAGACTCAATCGGAAAATCAACCTACGTAGCATCTTTAGATGTTGAATTTAGACTTCTAACATACGTGTCAAGCACATGCAGGTGATTGATTGATTTTAAATAGTTGCACATATTCGTTCATCATTTCGTAAAGCATAAGCCTTAATGCGCTTGAAATTGAACTTACGAGTTTTTTCAAAACACATGTGACCATTTCCTTTTAAGTTAGTTGCACGAGTTTTAAAATTTTCAAGTTCATATGTTACGTTGCTTTATGATGAATGTACTATTTTAACATTCAAGTGGTTAACACACATCTCGATGCAATGAGATCGAATACGAAGTCATCTTATAATGCATGTGTATGTTCAATTCATTAATTTGAAAGCTTGCAAAAGTTTGAAGCACTTGAATAAGAGATATGCTCACATCAAGACTAGGGTTGTTAACGAGCCGATTTCGAGCCGATTCGAGGTTGGCTCAAAATATTTTTGAGGGGCTCGTGGCTTGAACCATTCGATTTCGAGCCAGCTCAGCTCATTTTCTAATCGATTTTGAGCTGGCTTGTTTTTGATTTCGAGCCAACTCGAATTGAACATTTTAAAATTTTTTTTGGCTCGAATTCGAATGGAGTTGGCTCATTTTGATCAAGTAGCTTGAATTTAATAAAAATGATTATTGAAGAATTTTCAAAAAAAATTGAATGAAGTGCATGAAATGAACAAAAAAAAAATGATTTTCAAAGAAATAATATTTATTCTAATATATATATTATATTTATTTTATAAGATTACAAGTTATAACTCTATACATTTAATTTTAGGAATAATTTTATTATTACAAACTTAAAAGTATTATATATAAATTTAAATATTTTTAATAATAGATAAATTTGATCCGATCTCGAGCTAGTTCGATCTGATTTGCGCCCGGCTCGAGATTGGCTCGAAAAAAAAGTTCGATCCAAATCTTTGGCTCATAGCTCGGCTCAATGTAATCGATTCGATTTCGATCCAATCCAAATTTTGATTCAATTTTCGAGCGATCTTCGATTTCCGAGCTAAACTAATAGCCTTATTCAAGACATAAGCAATCATTTTTTATTCAAGCTTTTGCACGTATTTCAAGACATTTAAGTTAAGCAGATGATTGCTTTGACACATAAAAATATTCACTTTAAAGTACTGTGTGAATTTTATAACATCTGAATTGAAGTAAGGATATTTGCCTTGAAGCAGGGATAGAACCAATCTTAATTTTGAGGGTGAGCAAACTTATTATACAAATAAATTAATTTAACAAAATAAAAAGAATATCCTTTATTTTTCCTAAAGAACATTAGAGGGCTCCACAACCTATTGCCCCTAGCCTTCTCGAGACATGTTTTTAACCTTTTGAGTATAGTTCTATTGGTAGCTTCAGTTTGTCGATTAGTTTGAGGGTGGGCTACAACCATATGCAGCAGCTGAATGTGAAGATATTTACAAAAAAACGTAAAAAATTTTCCAGTAAATTGGGTTCCATTGTCGATGATGATCTTTGCAGGAAGATCGAATCGACATATTATATTTTTCCAAATAAATTATTTAGCATTTGCCTCCATGATTTTAGCGAGCGGTTCAGCTTCCACCCATTTAGTGAAGTAGTCGACAACTAAAATGATAAACTTTCGTTGCCCTGACACTACTAGAAAAGGTCCCATAATATCAATTTCTCATTGAACAAAAGGCTATGGGCTTTGAAGGGATGAGTGCTCTGTATGTGATGTATGAGAGAGGTTAGAGTGCAATTGACAACTCGTATATTTTTTTGTGAAATCCAAGACGTCTTGCTTCATTGTAAGCCAATAGAACCCTTCCCAGAGTGAGCCTCTCTTAATGCATAATCAGCCCCTGATGGTGAGAGGCATTTAAAGTATGACCTAGAAAAAGCTCGTTTGTATAGTTCACCTCCGATAATAATAAAGTTTGCAGCTTGTCTTCGGATATGAGTTGCAGCAGTTGGGTCTTCAGGAAGGGTCTCTTCTTGTAGGAAAGACATGATGGGGTCCATCCGCGAGGGTTCCTTCGTCTCATTAATTACTTGTATTACCCATGACCCTTAGATACTAGGAAAATATATTTTCTCAATATGCCATCTCTTAAATAGATCTCCAGTAGCAGAGGTAGAAAGCTTAGCGAGAGCATCAGCTTGAGTATTCTTCTCTCGCAGTATGTGAATGATTTGATGTGTCTTGATATGGGCAAGAAGTGACTTCACCAAGCTGAGGTATTGTGTTAGGTGGGGATTATGAGTATTAAAGTTTCCCTCAACTTGGGAGGCGATAAGTTGAGAGTTAGTGTGGATCATTAAGTTTTGAGCTTCATAATCAATGATAAGTCTCAACCCTGCAATAAGAGCCTCATATTCAGCCACATTATTGGTTGCAGGAAATTTTAGGTGAAGTCCATACTCTAAGGTATCCTATTGGGGGGAAATAAGCAATATTTCTGCTCCAGCACCAGTATTTCTTGAAGCTCTATCAACATAGAGGGTCCATTGAGGAGACGAAAGGGGTGTAATAGATAGCTCATTTGGAGTAAGGGCAGTGCATTCCACTATAAAATCTGTGAGTACTTAAGACTTTATGTCTGGCCTTGGTAAAAAATGGATATCGAACTCTTCCAATTCTACGGACCATTTGATTAACCTCTCAGATGCCTCTGATTTTTGTAGAATAGCCCTTAATGGTAAATGGGTATAAACACCGATGGTGTGAGCTTGAAAATATGGACGCAATTTTTGGGCTGAGAAAACTAAAGTCAAAGCCATCTTATCTGCCAGTGGATAACGACTTTCTATATCAGAGAGAATTTGCTGACGTAGTAAATTGGTTGTTGCATTGCATTTTTCTCTCGCATTAAAATTGAGCTTATTGCGTGGGAAGAGACTGCAAGATATAAGTATAATATCTCTCCTTGGAAAGGCTTGAATAGTAAGGGCAGAGATGCTAAATATTCCCTTTAGTTGCTCAAAAGAAGCCTCACATTTATCAGTCCACTAAAATTATTATTTTAGCTCCCTTTAATATTTTAAAGAATGACAATTATTTATCCCCAAAATGGGTTAAGAAGCGGGACATGATAGCAATTCGTCCATTCAAGCATTGAACTTCTTTGATATTCTTTGGAGGAGCCATATCTCTGTGTGCTCTGATTTTCTCAGGATTAGCTTCAATCCCACGGTGGGTGATAATGAGCACAAAAAATTTTTCCGACGTAACTCCAAAAGCACACTTGGTCGGGTTAAGTCACATGTTATAACGTCGAAAAAGGTAAAAGTATATTTTTAAGTCAGAAATATGTTGTGATTATTCCAAGCTTTTTACTAACATATCATCCACATATACCTCCATTGTGTGGCCTAAGAGGTCTTTAAAAATCTTATTCATAAGACGTAGATAGGTAGCACCGACATTTTTTAACCCGAACAACATAACTTGGTAACAATATAAACTTTTATATGTTTGAAACGATGTGGCTTCTTCATCCATTGGGTTAATTTTTATTTGGTTGTAACCTGGGTAAGCATCTAAAAAACTGAGCATTTGATGCCCAAACATAGCATCAACCAATTGATCAATTCGAGAGAGAAAAAAATTATCTTTCGGGTAAGCTTTGTTGAGATCAGTGTAATCAATACACATTCTCCAAATTCCATTTGTTTTCTTAACCATGAAAATATTTGCTAGCCATGTAGAATAATATAATTCTCGTATGAATCTCGCTTCTAAGAGTTTGTTAACTTCTTGTTCAATAGCTTGGAGGTAATCGGGTGCAAAACTCTGCTTCTTTTGGATGATTGGTTTGAATGTTAGATCAATCTTGAGGGAGTGCATGATTACATTGGGGTCGATCCTAGGCATATCTATCGAACTCCAAGCAAAGATGTCTTGATTTTTGTGCAAGAAGTCTATTTATTTTACCCTCGATCGTCAGAGCAGATCCAGGCATCTTGTTCGTGGTTATAAAATATGGAGCAAGTCTTCTACAAGTGAAGCTCTCTGGGGTACCTTTTCATCTCAAAAATTAAAATTCTCGATGCTGAAGGTCACTGAAGGGTGTGGTTGAGCTTGTTTGAGGTAACATGATTGTGCTATCTGTTTGATTTCCAGAGACCACTCCAACCCCAACGGGGGTTGAAAATTTCATCTTAAGATGATATCTGAAAGATCAAAATTGATTGGAGAGGCCTTAGAATGGCGTTATGCATTTGACTTGACCACCATGAATTGAATTGAATGAGTCACTTGTTGAGAAAATTCTCCGGGATAATAGGAAGGACGATTTCCCCCTCCACTCGCACATGACGATTATCAAACCCATATAATGGTCCTGCAGCGGGTTGGAGCTTTTTCCTAACCAAGCCTATGCTAAGAAATGTGGAGTAAAATAGGACATCGATAGAACTCCCGTTATCAATCAAAATTCTCTTAACATTATAACATGGGTCACCGATCCCTGCACTGATGATAAGTGGATCTTAATGGGAAACTTGGACTCCTTCTAAATCCGAGTAATTAAAAGTGATGGAATGATCAATACGAGATTTCTTTAACTCTCATTCTTCGGAGGTGGCAATGAGGACTTGATTAGATAATAGTGGTCCTCTTGCGATTGTTTCAATTTCTCCAACTATCTGGTAACTATTTTATTATTTTTGTGATGATTGTCTTGGTTTCTCCCAGTCAGAGTTATGTTTGCTTGAGTTGATTAATTCTGCAAAAATTGGCGTAGTTATCTTTGTTGAATGAGCCTCTCGATCTCTTCTTTGAGTTGTTTACACGCCTCAGTAGTATGTCCACGACTTCGATGAAAGTGACAATATCACTCCTGATTTCTTGAATTTGGTTTCAGTGGATGTAGCCACTTAATGGTCTCTTCATCTCGAATGGCCATCAAGACGTTAATATGAGATGTATTCAGTAGTGTGTATTCCTTTTCTGGTCGTGGTTCACGTCGCTGATGTGAGGGCTGTGGAGGGAGATCACAATTGCCTTGTTGCTTCTTTTGATGGGATTATCAATCTGTGTTCCCTGGGGCACTCTTACATTTTTTCTATGAATTGTTTAAATTATTTACGATGGGAATTAATAGTCTCATCAGCAGAAATTTTTGCTTTCACACGATGAACTAAGTCGGCATATGAGCGAACCGTATCTCGTATTTGTGATGAGTAGAAAGGCCTAGAATGGAACCCTCCAAGGAAAACTCCTTTTAATAGTTCAGGGTCTACTCCAGGTATTTGGCGACCCTCTAAGGAGAACCTCTGAAAGTACTCCTTAAGTGATTCACTCTCATTCTGACGAATTCCTGAGAGATGAGAGAAATCTTTAATGATCCTTCGGTTTGCAATGAACTGTTCTACAAAAATCTTGGCGAGTTCATCAAAGGTATGGATGGATCCCCTTAGAAGGGAGTAGAACCAAGTGCGAGCCTGACCCTTGAGGGTGACTGGAAAGACTTGACAAAGTAGTGTGTCAGGAGCTTGTTGTATATGCATGATGGTCCTGTAATGGTCGATGTGTTCATATGGGTCGGTTACATCGAGTCGATCTTAGGAAGCTTGAACTTTACGAGAATAGGATGTTGAAGAATAGCTTCATTCAAAGGTGAAGATTTCTGATAGTCGCGATGAGAGGGAAGATGATTTTCATTTTTAAAGTGGAATTCTTTTCGCACTAAGCGTTGTAATTCCACACGTATAACTTGACGGGCGGAATCAGCAGGACGAGAATGTTCCAAGCTACCGACAATAATTGGTGGATTAGCAATCGGTTAAGCTGCAAGTGATGAGTGAGTAGAACTAGCGGTGTCAAGGAAGTTAACATCAGGGTCTGGAAGTAGAAGAACTTTAGCCTGTTGGCGAGAAGGCCTCGTATTAGCATTTTGGCCTCCCCTAGCTAACAATCGATCTTGGGGGAGATACGTTTGTCGTAGTAGTGGCCGTCGTGTTTCTTGTAAAAGTTGGATTATCTCATTTTGAGACTTTTCCATTCGGCGCACACGATCTTCTAGAGAGATTTATGTTACACATTCACCGATAGGGTCATGCTTATTAGGGGGAAGTGAGGCAGAAGTTTAGCGTCTTTGGTTCAAGGATTGGTTTCGAGTGTGGGCGGAAGGCTCCATTCTGTGCGCTTGTATAATATAGGTGTTCACAGAGATTGCGATTGTGGGGTTTGCTTCCCACGGAAGGCGCTAAACTGTTGCGTGCTAGAAAATCAATTGTGGTAGTATAAAAGTTTGTGTTTTATCTTTGTTGTGAAATCTAACACATACACAAATATTTGAAGAATGAACAAGAAACTCCAAGATTTTACGTGGAAAAATCTCTGAAGAGGGGGGAAAAAACCATGGGGCCTAGCCCAGTAAAAATCTTCCATTATGTATCAATTTCGGACTACAAAGTTTTTCTGATAACAGGATTATAGAATATGAGAAGAAGAATCCCATAATCAACTATGCAACAATGGTTGCTATGCTGATTGTGATAGCAGGATGGCTGATGGTGATGACCAGGAGATGGCCGGCGATGATGGCGGTGGCCAGCGATGGTGGTCGATGGCGGCGATGATCGATGGTGGTACTGCCGGCGGCACGCAATAAATCGGCGGTGAAGCCCTGGCGGTGGTCGGTGGCGGTGACCGGTGACGGTGGTCAGCGGTGATGATCGGTGACGATGGTTGATGACGACGATGATAGATGGTGGTGGCCAATGGCGGCGGCACGGTGGTCGGCTGCAGCAAGTCGTTAATAGCGACGACCGGCGGCGGTGGTCGGCGGTGATGACCGGCACGGTGGTTAGGACCGGCGGTGGTAATAACAGCAACCGGCGGTGGTGGTGGCCCGGCGGTGGTCGCGATCGTCAGTGGTGCGATTATGCGGAGGATTTTCAAGCCCTCTCTTTTCTCTTTAGCCCTCTCTCGTAGAATGAGGACTATTTATAGATTAGAGAGATGTCGTTTCCGTAATTACATGTAAAATCCAAACAACTCCATCGGATGACCCAAAATGATTCCTTTGATCATATGATGTATTTTAAGTATTTGAATGCTTAAATGAAGTCAAAATCAAGAGATTTGTTAGATCCGGCTCATCAAGACGCTCGATTTGATCATAAACACTCCATATTTAGGAACTATTTAAAAATTTAACTGATATCTCAAAGTTTCTAATGATAATTTAAGTCTTGATGATTAATTTGATTTAGGATCATTCTTTTTTTCAAGAGCTTTAACTTGGAATTTCTAGTGCCATATAAAAAAAAAAAATAAAAAAAAAATAAAAATAAAAATAAAAATAAAAATATATATATATATATATAATTGAATTTCATTAATATTTTGATGTAAAGAAATATTTTATGTCAATTTTATTTATCATTTCATTTTCAATTAATTACGCTTAATAAAAATTTTATGAAAGTCATTTTATACATAGGAGATTCAATCCAAATAATTTAGAGAATTTGAATTTAGATAATGTATTGCTGAGAATGAGAACTATAAATAGGAGGCTGAGATAAACAAAATTTGTAATTTTTTTTAAAGAAAAAAATAACTTGCAGGCTTCTAAGCAAAAAAAGACAAAAGTTTAAATTTGAGGGCGGGCATTTGCCCACCCTCAGTTGACCGTGGGTCCGCCCTTGCCTTGAAGCGTATGCCAAATTAAATATTTTAATTCTTTCATATATATCAATACAATGAGCAAAACATAGTGCCACAAAGCATGCATGAAATTCATCTCATTTGCATATTAAAGTCATTTAGATTGAATGGAATGAAATAATGCTTTGAAGATACACAATGAGTTATTTCATTTAGATATTTAACATGAATCTCGAAGCTATGGATTTAAATATAAGATTATTTCGTGATAGGTGCAAAAATTTAGTTGCATAAATCACAAATCAGTAATTTTAAATATAAATTTTCCCTGCAAAATCATATTCATTTGAATATTTGAACAAGTCCAAGACAAAGATTCATTTTACATTAGTGTTTAATGATAATCTCTCTCATTTACACTCATTAATGAATTGTCAAATTTTATTTATGCTCATAAAAGAGCCATTAAGTTTTGATAAATTCTTATTTCTCAATTTGAATCATCTCCAATTCTTCCCATGTAGAAAGAGATGTAATATTATCTTAGTGTTCATGGGAAGATCTTGCTTATGCTTGTCAATGAACTATCACATTTTTTTTAAAGTCAATTCCTTTTGTTCTATCAATGCATTATATAGTGTTGTTAAATGTACATTAAAAATGCCCCACTTATATATGTTGGCAAACTTGAAAAGCCATTTTAAACTTAGTTCAAGTCTCCCTTGGACCTTTTTTTAATCCACTCAATGAAGTGTAAATTATACTTCAAATGAGCATTGAATGATTCATTTATGTTCGTTATCAAAATATCAAATCATATATATATTACAGCCTGTCTATATTAGTTTCGTGTGGGGGACTACTTCGGAGAACAAGACCTTTCTACCATGCTAAGAAAGATACGCATGATCAATGTCATAAAAACACGACCAAAATAATTAAAACCCGTGTTAAAAAAAAAATTCGCACATACTTTCTAATATATTTAACACGAATATTCAAACACAAATTTTTTTTATTATATTAGACCAATACATACAAGTATTTATTTTAAAGTATTTTTCTCATCATATTAAAATAATATATACGAATACTTAAATATTTTAACATTTATCACAATTCTATCTTCACATATATATTAAGACAGATAATTAGGACACAAGCAAAATTACTCGTTCACACTGACTTCTATCTTCATTTCGTTCTTTTTTTTCCTTGAATCATCGCCAGGTTTCTTCACAAAGTCCATTCCTAGGCGTTCAAATCGTTCGCATGCCTCGTAGATTTCATCAACTATGATACCTATATGGCCAAAACTGCAAGGTTCAAAATTCTTATCGTGGTAGCCTTTGAATACAGGATCACTTCCTGTGCCCCAGTTATGCGTTAACTCAAGTGTAGCTTCTTGGCTGAAAATCCAAACTGTCCTCTCTTTTAGATCAGCTGGTGCCATAGCAATATCCTCGTAACCTAATATGGAGATTGAACTTCAATTCAAGAAAATCCAACCTCTTAAGCAAGGCTATTCCCAGCACACAGGAGTAGAAATCAAGGTTGCCTTAAGACCCTTAACTTAGAGCAGTGTTTGCTGCAAGAAATACTCCTTGGTCGCCTCTTCCTTCTCTGAAACGAGACCTGAGTTGTTTTTCGGTGACTCCTTGGGCTCCGATGCAGCCGTCATCGCTCCATCTAAAGCTTTGTTGAAGAAATATGTGTTTAGACTTTAATCTTCGGGCATATGCAGCCTCGTATCCCTTTAACTTAAGATTCTCTGAATTCCAATCACCCAAAAATCCATCCGCCAACTCAGGCTTCAACTCATTGTTCTCTAATTTGACGCTAGAAGCTTGGATAGATACGGGAGCCAGGTAAGATACTGCAGGGGAGGCGCCTACGGCTCTGGCGTCTTGTGATAGGGAGGCTGCGGCGGCCGGAGGATGTTGAGACGACGAAGGTGGAAGGGATGGGGCCGATGGATAGGAGAGCTAGGGGAGGTCGGCGAAGCTCGGTTTGTGCGTGTCTGGGAGACGACGAGAAGGGCTAGATGTCGGTTGGGAGGAGCAACAAGAAGTGAAAATGGGGAGAAGATCAGACTGAGAAATCTGGAAATTGATGTTTTCATTAGGAAATTCCCGCCCTCTTCTTTTTTTATTGGACACAATGGAGGCCGCCAACCAAATTGTTGGGGTTGCTACATAGCTTGGAGAATTTGGGCGGCAAGTTTGAGTAGAGGAGTCAGCTGTTGGGATAGATTTTGTGCAGCAATTTTATCTAATTTAATTATCAGTGAATGTATTCATATATAAGATAAATAAAGTGAGTTTGGTTTATATATGTTTATATATAAACTTGTGCAAATTATATTTATATGTTATCCCACAAAATTTTTGAGAATTACTTCCCTCAAATTATACATCACTATCTTAAAATTTGTATGAATATCAATGATTTCACATGTAATTAATTTTGGCAATATGGGCGTCGATTTTAAACAAATTCGATGTACCAAACATAATTACGCTATCTATTTTGCGAAAGGAGGTCGTTTGAACAACGTCAGTGAGCCTAAATTGCACAATATTACATTCGTTCACTCGAAGTTCATATAGACTCAACCGAATTGATCATGAACTGTTTCATTTGATAGATTTCGACATTTCAGTGATAATGTCGTAGTCAATTTTATGAACGAAGGTCATTTGAATGTCACCGATGGTCATGGTTATGGTTGATTTTGCTTGATCGAGCGGTTATTCAACAACACAAGTCTCATTTAATTAAATTTTATATTCAAAATGCATTGACTTAGTTTTTTTTTTTTTGAATCAACGATGTTTTGATTGATTATGACCGCGATTGAGAAGTTTTGACTTCAATTCAAATGACATCATGACTTATATTTATAAGTTTAGTCATATATATTCAATTTGATTTATGAAACACACATGTGGGTTACCTCCAACAAATATGGTGTGTGCAACAGGTTGACCTTGCGGATCTCCAAGAAATTTACTTGGATATCATGCTAAAGTTGTAGTTTTGCAACTTTCTAAAAATATTTGGATACTATTTCAAATGGTAGTCGTGAGTTTTGATGAATGGAGATTCATCATCAGTGTTATATCTTAACTTGATAAATCTTATTGGCACTCGATAAATATTCTTTGATGGTGATGAATATAACCCCTAGGTCGAGCGTAAGCTTTGAATTTCATTGATTAAGCTAGATTAGCTTGTTGAACTAGTAGAAGTTGTCATTGGCCCGATGCTTTTTGCTTGATAAACTTGATGAGGGAGATGGCTGATTCGTCATTATTGACTTGTCAAGAAAAATGAGTACCTTCGGTTCTATACTTTAGTGCTTTGATAGACTTAATGAAGACTTTCTCCTGGAATTTGAAATATATAATTTTCTCTTATCTTGGCTTTGTGCCTTAGTGGACTTGACAGAGTTAATGATTTGCTAATGAGATGAAAATACATTCAATCATATGCTTTGTGCTTTGGTGGACATGTTGAAGATTTTATCTTAATGACTTACAGTTTGTACTTCCTTCTATCATGACATTGCACCTTAGTTGATTCGATGAAGGGATGTTCCTGAATTATTTTATATACTTTTCAAGTAATATGAACTTGTCTTTTGCCCTAACTTTCTACTTTTGTGGGCTTGTTAAAAGATACTTTCCGACGACCTAGCCCTTAGGGCTTGTGTTGGGGCAATAACAAAGAGTCATCAATTTTATACTTTGTGCCTGATAGATATTTTGATGATAAGATTATCTTAGTTCAAATTTTAGCTTTGTATGAACATTGATATGATTTCTTTGGTCCTTTACTTTCTTCTTTGGTGGACTTACTGGAACTTCCTTTGGTATTTGTTTGTGCTTAACAGACTTTTTGAAGACGGTAAGTATTTCAAATTGATAGTGATATCAAACTTGGCTTGGTCCCTTTTTGAATGAGGGTTACTTTGTTTGACTTTTGAAATGTTCTCATGACCATTAGAGAATATTTTTTGGTCTGGGCCACTTGAACTTACCAAGTTAGAAATATTTAGGGAATCTTTTATTACAGCTTTTATGGCGTGTTTGAACAAGAAGATCTATCAATGACTCAGTCATATTTGGGCATGATGAGTTCAACCTTATGCACCCACTTGAGTTTTAGACTTAAGTGATTCATGGAGGATTTTATGATCAGGCTAACATGATAGGAGATCTCTTACTATGGCTTTTACAGTGTGCTGAGTAAGTAGACATATTAATTACTCAGTCATATTTAGGAGTGTTGAGTTTGACCTTATTCACCTACTTGATACCTAAATTTGATGTGTGAAGGAATGCCGTCCTCTCAACTTGGTTTGTTGACATTTATAGATTTGAACATCTCTTTTGATCAATAAGAATTTGAAATCTAGAAATTTGGGGGGACAATTTGAAGGAGTATGTGGGGATTTTGTCCTTGGGCACAATGTCAACTTGAATATAAAAATAAGGCTCCTTGCTTTACAGCGAAAACCTAATTTAACTATAAAAACTTAAAAAATGCTCCGTCTAGCAAGAGGAATTTTGCAATAGTTTACATATGTAATATTGTTAAGGCTGCTTTTTTATCTTCAAGTTTGTATATATAGCCATATGAGGGTTAATATCAATCGTTGCATGTAATATTTATGAATCTCGGCATGAAGATTGATGTCAACCTAAATAAATATATAAAAATAGCTCTTGGAACTTTATCATATGCTTTCTCTAAATCAATAAATATTATATGTAGGCCCTCCTTATTTTCTCTATATTTCTCTATCAAATCTCTCAACAAATGTATAACATCTATAGACCTACCTAGCATGAAACCAAACTAGTTTTGAGAAACTTTTAGTATCACATCATAACCTATGCTCAATCACTCTACCATATATTTAATGTATGCCACATTAACTTAATTCATTTATAATTTGCACACTCTTGCCCATCACCTTTATTCTTAAAAATAGAAACTAATAAATTCTTTCTCTAGTTAGCTGACATCTTTTTACTCTTTAAAATAACAATAGAAAGATTAGTAAGCCATGAAATTCCTTCATCTCCTATTCATTTTCATTGTTTTATTAAAACATCATCAGGTTCTACTGCTTTTTCACACTTCATTTTCCTTAAGGTCTCATTAACTTCAATTTTACTAATACGATGATAAAAATAAAATTTCTATTTTCATTTAAGGTACTAAGATTGCTATAGTCAATCGTACTCTCATAACATTCATTAAAAGTTTTTTAAAATATTTCATCCACCTATACTTAATATTCTCTTTTAAGAAAAATATTTTATGATTTTCATCATTAATGTATCTCATTTGAACAAAATTTTTACTTCTCTTCTCTCTTTGTTTGACTAACTTATACATATATCTTTTACCCTCTTTACTATATAATCTATTATATAAATTACTAAAAGTTAAAATTTTTTTTTGCATCACATTATTTTCATAGAATTTTTATGAGTCGCTTTATATTTTTTTTAAATATATGAGTTTTTACATTTAAACCAAGTTTTATAATAAAGCTTCTTATTTTTTATTTTCTCTTGCACATTTTAACTCTACCACAAACTATTTTTATTAAAAAAACTTTTTCTTTTGATTCTCTAAGCCCATTTTTGGCAACTTAATCTAACTTGTTATTTTTTCCTACATAATGTTAGCATTCTCATGAACATCTTAGATTTTAAGATCTTGTAGCTTATTCTTAAAAATAATTTTATTAGTACTACTTTCACAATCTTTTGATCTTACATTCTTTACATTAAACCAATCTTACATTCGAAATAATTTCAATCAATTTTACTATATCCATTTTTATATGTAATAATATGCTCATCTTTTTTTCTTAAATAAAATATTATCAACTATAAAATTATAAGTAGTAAAATCTAATATAGGCTAACCTTCTTCTTTAGTCACTCCAAACTCATAGTCACCATGAATGCTTATAAAATATTATACCATTCTACCAACAAGTCCATTTAAATCTCCTCCAATAAATACTCTTTCTTCAAGAGATATTCTTTGTATTAATCCTTCTAAGTCATTCAAAATTTTTTTTGAGCTTGCATCCAAACCCACTTGAGAAACATAAACACTAATAACATTGATAATCTTAGTATTAATAATAATCTTTAAAGTTATAATTCTATCTCCAATCATATTAATATCTGCAATATTATTAATCAAACTTTTATCTATAATCATAGCTACATCATTTCCAGTGAGAAATGCCAGCAGGATCGTTGCCTTTTAAAGTATACCCTCAACATAGACAAGAAAATATAGCGAGGTTGATTTGTTATTGTATTTGAGGAAAGATAGATCAATTGCACTTTAGATAAAGCCAATTTGGATGTGATCTTGAGAAAGTGTGGAGAACCATTAGCATGGGGATTATTTGAGGCTGTATACAATTTTGTTGAGTTGATATACATAAGACAGGTTGTGTGCATTGATAAAACCCGGAGGTTGATGTATATAGATGGTTTGTTCAAAGGTGTCATAAAGAAATGCATTTGAAACATCTTGTTGTTTGATACTAGTTACGAAAAGAGGGATGTTGACAAAGAGACAGACGATGGGTAGCTTGGGTACTAGACTAAAGGTTTCATCATAATCTATGCCATATTCTTGTTGATATCCTTGAGCAAAAAAGTCCAACATTATGCCGAGCAATGGTGCCATTGGAATTGTATTTAATTTTGAACATCCATTTGCATCTAAGAATTTTGTGAGATGAGGAGGGAGAGGGAGGTGGCATAGGGGTCCATGTATTTTGATTAATAAGAGCTTGATACTCATTATTTTTTGGTACATTCTTGCATCCTATTATTATTTTCTATCTTCTTATCCTAATAATGTCAAATGCTAATAATGATTTTTTTTTTTTGTAAAAGCACTTTAGACCATTTTGTGAACTTTGACCATTCATAATAACCATGTAGATTAAATGTGCTCTTGATAAACTTCTCTATCAAAGTACTTCTTACTGCACTTGACGAATAAGCTAAGACCTTATTCTATTCTCTCCCACTTTAATCTATTAACAAGATTGCCAAGTTTGCTATACTTTTTACCAATTATTTCATTATGAATATAAGGATTTTTAATGAATACTATTTTTTTTGAAATTCAACAAAATGAGGGAGAATCTTTGAAATAATATCTTTAAGGCACTCCATTGAAACATGCCAAATTTGGGTTCATTCTGAGTTATAATGATAGGTCTTTCTTGGACTATTTCATTTCGTCCATTCAACTAATCCTTGATGTGGGATAATATCCACTCTTATATTGATTATTCTTTGCATCAAAATTGCATATTACTAAAAATGATGCATCATCAACCACCATAAGTAATTTGAGTAATTTCTCCAATAAACATAAGAATTTACAACAAGAATTGATTGACATCCTTGATGGAGAAAGCATGAGCAGTTTATAGACCATGATCTACTTTTTCCAAATGAACAATTCTAAAATTAGCATCAATTGCCTAATCACATCTTATTTTATGCATTTAGAGCTAACATTCTATTGGAGATCTAAAATTTTGAATTACTTAGTTGGCTAATGTAACCGAAATATTTGAATGGTAATCTCTACATGTACTCTCAATTTCATCATTTTTGAGGGAATCAAATAAAAATATTTTTACTTAATGAAGAGATTTAACACTTGATTCATAAGAAATATGTGAGCTAATACTTGCAAGTTCATTATGTAAATCTCCAACAAAAGAAAAAGATAATCATAGGCTTGAAGAATAAAAGTCATTGATATCTTAGAAAATATTATGGTAAGATCATCACAACCTATCATTCCCCATGCTTAAGAAGGGCACAATAAAATATTTGAATTACCTTTAATTGGTCAAGCATTGATGGGATAAGCTATATGCGTCAAGATTCTTATATGATCATGGATAGAATATGGGTTCGTTCTATAAATACTATAAATTATTGAATCAACATAAATATTTTACAAACATGTTGTCCCTCCCTGCTTTCATAATTTTTGTATTAACTAATATTGAACTTTGACCTCAATGGTATAAGATAGTTATGATTTTAGAGACCAACCTACATATATTTTATATATGACTACCCTTTAAGTCATGTTTAATGACCTAAATATGCAATCCCCATGCATGTTCCAATTCATGGTAGTTAATGCTTGGTTAATCTATGATGTAATATTCAATCAATCACTCATTTAAAATAATATGAAAATTATATTATGCTTAACTTGAAGTTTAAGTTTCCCAAATTAAGGTTACAATGTAAGTTAAAAGAAACTAATCATTGACTTACTCCTACTACCACCATTAGGTTTGACAAGAAAATCCTATTTATGATGGCTTTAATCATGACTTATCCATGAATGTTAAATGCTAATTTTTTTTTTTTTTTAAAAAAAATACTATCTTTAAAGAACTATATATTCTTCAAAGTTCTTTGATTAGTTTCTTTTCTATTTCATTCATGTTACATAAATGTAACTATATAGTACAATTTTCTCACATAGCCAAATGACAACATCTAAAAGTAAATATTATCTTGCTCTACCGAACCAATGGATATTATCCACTATATTTCATCTTGGGGAAATATTTTCTTGCTAAAAATTTAGGGATCTATCTCAATCAATATAGACTTTCATTATTTCAACAAAATATAGATGCCTCATATCATCATTGAAGACATCATTGAGGATTAATGTCCTCTAAGAGGCAAGTTTGCAAAAATTATACTCATTCTTATGTAAGGGTTTAAAAGTCAATGGTTATCACGCTCTATCATTACAATCTATTTAACAATCAATTAAAATCTTCCTTATAGAGCTTAAGGGTACTCTACAAGGTTAAAGATTTTCATATTGTCTTAGTTAAAATACAACATTATATTTTAAGTTATCAACATTTTAAAAAAATGGATTCTTCTTAATTCAATTGAACAAAGAGTTTTCTATAAAGCATTAGGTTCTTTCCAAAAATATTCTCTCAATATAGGTTGACAAATTTATCTGCCAATACAAGTTATTCTTGAGAACTATAATTTTTCTTAGTGATCAATTATTAGAATTTGATAAATTTTGGTTTGCAATGAAGTTTATTGAATCTATTTTGACACATAAGAATGATGATTTTTCTTAATGTTTAAGTGCCATTCTTTCACTATGAAAAATGTTTTAAAACATGAGAACATATTTAACATCTTAACAAAAATATTCTCTTTTCATTTTGACTTTTAGAGAAGTATAAGTAATTCATACAAAAACATTATAATTATATAAATTAAGAAAGATATAAACTTTAGGAAAAATAGAGGTTTTGTATTTATACTAGTTATCAGACATACATGGAATGTGCTACATAATATATTATTTTTATTACACCAAGAGATGCATTATTTCTTGAAAGAAGTATTGCCTCAATATATTATCTATGTTATTATCATTGTGGATGGCCATTATTTAGGACATTTTGGCCGATCCTCTAAATTTAGTGAAAAGCCTAAGATGCTTGACATGTAGTTAGACCATCAATGTTAGCTCTGGTTTTATGCTACATTAGTTATACTTGCTTGATAAGGCTTCAAATGAATCCTTCCTCAAGATGATGCAATTTTAACTTTGTGATAATAATATCAAATATCTTATAATAAGTCTTTATAGCATAACATAGGTCTTATTAAAATAATTTGATAACCTTAACACCTAGATGGTTACTTGATGTTAACTTGGTGTAATATGAGATTATTAGAAAGTAGATCTTTCAATAATCTACCAGTTAGGTAATATTAATGATGGTGAATATATTAACTTCAATCACCATCATACCATTCTCCATTAGATTTTTTGCACGATAAATAATCAAATATGGCTGAATTTAGATCAAAATAGTTTCAACAAGAAGAAAGCTTTAGATAACTTTTTACCTCCATTGAAGCATGTTTCTACCCTCACCTTAAGTATTTTGTCAGGGATGGGGAACCATTGTTACATATGTTTTCATCTTTGATCTAAAATAGCTATGATGCCTCAAAAAATAAAAAAAACTTTGGAGATTTGTGGGATTTCAAAGATTATTGAGTCCTTTTTTTAGAAATAATAATTGCACAAAAATTTGATCTTTCAATGAAATTTTCTTTGATGGTTGTGTAACATAATAAATCCTAACTAGTGACCTTTATTGATATTTCTAGGAAGTGATGGGAGAAAAATTATAAAAACAATTTGTGAGATTGCAACACATATAGAGGCATGTCCCTATCAATTTCATCCATTTTTAATGATCTATAATTCAACTTGATTTGTTTTATGAAATTTAAAAATAATAAAGATGGATTTGCTAGAGTTTCAATTTGAGAAATTTTTTACAAATTCAAATCACAAGATCTCAACAAGAATACAATTTAAAGTTTCCAATAATTATAAAAAGTTTTGAAAATTTTCTTACTTTAAAGTTGGTCTAAAATTCACAAAATTCTAACATATTATTATTTTAGGTGGTTCAATTTCGAAAATAAAAAAATGTCTCAAAAATAACATAAGCTAGTTGAAGAAGGGGATTAATGGGGAATGGACTATAAGTGAATTATTTTAAAAGACATAACATATAATTGATTCATAACTAGTTATTTTCTCTTTATTGAAATTAAGGATAATTAATAGTCTAGCTACTTTCAATAGAAAGATTGGAGCATTAAAACTTTAAAATATATCTTATCATATTATCCACTATCAAATCATATAGTCTAGCTAGTTTAGGTAATCTCACTATCATATTATCCCACGCCCTTCAATATCCCATCAAAACTTTAAAATAAATCTTTAAATATTAATCTGAAGATCTATGGATATTTAATTCTCTCAATCTCAAAAAAAAAAAAAAAACACCCACATTTATCAAATTTGGTATGAGAGAAAAAGCTTGGAAATAACAAATCCTATTAAAATTTTTCTTCAACAAAGAGAGCATCTCAAGAGGTGGACTTGCCATCAAACTTATGAGTTTTTCTTCAACTTGTGAGGTTAAATTAAGTTCATTTTTATGATAGTTTAAATTCATATTAAAAGTTTGGAACAATATTTATTACTTGCAATTTTATGGTGATAGCATAAAATTCCAATTAGTAAGCTCAATTATATAATTTAATCATTTTTCGATTGAGTGAACTTACCGCCCCACCCTCACCCAAAAAAAAAAAAAGAAAAGGAGAACACATTACTAAGGGTAGTGCTCCACCCTAAAAACAACCTAGCCATTAGTATAAATCAAAATCTAATTACTTTCTTTATTATCTTTGTTAATATTTAGAGTTCATTTTAGAAGTTTCTTTAATTAATTTATGATAACTTGATTCTTTAAAAAAGAGGCTTGATAGATTTGAGTATTTTTTTTCATTGCATTAAAATAATAAAAAAATTGCATGCATAATAATATAAGTGTGCTAAACTTGGTAATTTTAGAGGTTAAATATAATTTTGTCAAAAAGACTTAAACTGTCTAAGGAGAGCTTGGAATGTAAGTGGTTTTATACCCCCTCCTCACGTGGAAGTTCTCCTAGCCTAAAATTTCACTTTGATTGCCCATTTATATTATATTTGTTTATTTTATTTAAATTTTTCTTTAATTCCTTTTCATATATCTTTTTTTTAAACAAATCTACATGACACCAAAATCTATCTCTTAGGACTAAGTTGAAAACTTGACTAGATTAGTTGATGCCTTAGATGTTAGGATCCATGAAAATGAATTAAAAACTCAACAAATATTAAAAGAAAGTAAAAATCAAATGCAAAAATTGAAAGAATAAATACATACTCTTATTGCTCATCCACAAAATAATGGAGTACCAACTCCTCCCCCAATACCTACTCAGACTGTACTTATATGGATAGACGAAGAAGATTCATTCCCAAATAATAAAGAAAACCAACCACTTAGAAGACCACAAGTTACTAGAAATGGTGGAGGGGAGAAAAATGTTTCAAGACTACAAAAGACTTTAATGATCCATCTCGAAGACTTAAAGTAGAAGCCTCAACTTACGATGGTGTACATGACCCAAATAAATTTCTTTATTAGTTAGTTCAAATGGATGACTTCTTTAATTAGTATAAAATGGATGATTATCAAAGGGTTGCTTATGCTAAAATAAAATTGATAGGACATGCTAAAATTTATTGGACAAATATTTTAGCTAAAGAACAAAGATTAGGAAGGACAAACCTTACTTAGATAGAAATAAAAAAATATATTAAGAGAAAAGTATTGTCCTAGGCATCATGATAAGAAATTACATAATCAATTATTAACTTTAAGACTAGGTAATCATCTTGTAACTGAATACTTGAATACTTTTGAAGATCTAGTTCCTAGAACTAATTGTAATAATGATTGGGAATTAGCCAATAAATTTATTATTGGACTTAGGATTTACATTAGAAATAAAGTTAAATTATTTGATCCATTATCTTTAAAGGAAGCATTTCACTATGTCTTATTGGCTAAACAACAAAAGAAATCTGCTTCCATCTCTAAAAATAAAAGTTAAGTACCTTCAACTTCATCACATATGTTTATTATTAGAACCACACATCCAATTGGCCTGACCCATATGCTTAAAACTTCTATCGAAGGGAGCTCTAAGAACACTTGAGAAGTAATATGTTTCAAATGTAAAAAAAAGGGGTCATATTCAAAATCAATGTAAAGCTTAAATCTTATTTTTAGAAGAAGTTGAAAAACCAATAAATGATAATATAGAAGAAGTTTATAATGACACCCCATTATCTAATGAAGAATTAGAATTAACTGATGACCCTCAAGTTAATATGATCATATATCTTACTGTAATTAAAAATGAGATAAAAGATTAGAGTAGAAAGAACATTTTTAGCATGTATGTTTTGTATAATGAAAAGAGATGTAGGTTAGTTATAGATAGAGGAAATGCTATGGATGTCATTTCAACACACCTTAACTCGAGTGAACCTAAAATCTGAACCTCATCCTAAATCAGTTTAAGTTAACTAGGTAAATCATATATCTCTTCCCATCACCAATCAATGTTTAGTTCCAAATAAAATAGAAAGCTATGAGGATTAAATTTGGTGTGATGTTCTCCTTATGGACATTGCTCATATTCTCTTACGACCTCGATTGTATGATATAAATGCTATTCATTATGATAGGTAAAATACTTATACTTTTAAACATAATAATAAGATTATTAAACTACTATCAATAAAGCTAGTAGAAAAAACACCCTCCATAGCACCACACAAAACAACTTTTGACTTGCAACCTAAGCCTCTATTGATGAAAAATGCCAAACTTCAATTAATTATCATAAAAATTCCTACTATTAGGGTTAATACTACCATTTTTGATTCTTGCTTCAAAACATCTATTCTTCCTTCTTTGACCCCAAAGATAGAAACAATAGGTTTTGGAGCCTTACGAAAAGAATTTTTTGATCTATTTTCCTTCACTTATTATGTGTAAAAGAATTTATACTAGACTATAATGAGACTCACATACCTGCTGTGGTCTCTTCCCTTCTCTCTAATTTTAAAGATATTGCACCTGACTAGCTTCTTGATGAACTACCTCCTCTAAGAGACATTTAACATGTTATTGAGTTCTTTCCCGATTCTTGACATCCTAACCTTCCACATTATAGGATGATCCCTACCAAGCATGTTGAGATTAAAAGACAAGTTGAGGAATTACTAAAAATGGGTTTTATTTAGAGAGCCCTTATACAATCCCAACTTTATTAACTCCAAATAAAATGGAACATGGCAAATGTGTGTTGATAGTCAAGAAATAAATAAAATTACTATCAAGTATATCTTTCCTATTTCCTGATTAGATGATATGTTAGATTTAATCTCAAGAGATTTTTTTTATCAAAGATTGTTATAAAAAGTGGATATCATCAAATTTGGATTAGATCAGGAGCTGAGTAGAAGATATCTTTTAAGACTCTTGATGGATTTTATGAATGACTTGTCATGCCCTTTGGACTTTCAAATGCTCCTAACACATTTATAAGATTAATGAATACTATTCTTAAACTATATATAGGTAAAGTTTTGGTGGTGTATTTTAATGATGATTTTTAGTTCAGAATGAGCATCTATAACACCTATAAAAAATCTTCGAAATACTTAGACAAGAGAAATTATACATTAAATAAAAGAAGTAATTCTTTTTTGAAAACTAAGGTAATCTTTTTAGGCTTTATTATAGCCATTGTTGGACTTAAACCTGATCCTTTCAAAGTAAAAGCAATCTTAGATTAACCATAATCTAAAAGTTTTATTGAAGTTAGAAGCTTCCATAGTTTAGCCACCTTTTATAAAAGATTTATCAAGAATTTTAGTACCATTGTTGTTCTGATAACTGATATACTAAAATTAGATAAATTTTTTAGAATTTTAATGCACAAAGTCTTATAGAAAATTAAATGACTTATCACTTCTGTACCAATCCTTAGGCTTCTAAAATTTTCTAAAGTCTTTGAAGTGACATGTGATGCTTCAGGAATTGGGATATGTGAAATTTTAAGTCAAGAGAATCATCCTATAGCATTCTTTAGTGATAAGTTAAATGAAGCCAAACAATGATATTTCACTTATGATAAAGAGTTTTATGGTGTAATTCAATCCTTAAGTCTTAGCGACACCATCTCTTACATAAAAAATTTATACTTAATTATGATCATCATGCCTTAAAATTCTTTAATACTCAATGAAAATTTAGTCGTAGGCAGGCTAAATGGGTTGAATTTTTACAAGACTATCTTTTATTCTAAAGCATAAGCCTAGAATTAAGAATAAACCTACTGATGCTTTATCCAGGGTAAACCTAATGATTTCTTCTTTAGAATTAAGAATCCCATGATTTGTTTGAATTAAAGATGATTATATAGTGTCCCCTGCTTACTTAATCTTGAACAATTAAATAAATCAATAACTTTACAATAAACATTCTTTATAATATATGAATATTTATATAAAGGAAAATAATAATGTATTCCTTGATCTTCTCTTAGAGAATTTCTTATCATTGAGCTACATGCTGGTGGTGTAGCTGGTCATTTTGGAAAGGAAAAGGTTATATATCTATTAGAAAATAGATTTTATTGCCCTTCATTAAAATGAGATGTTCAAAATTAGTTACCCAATACTTAATTTCTAAATAAGATAAAATTATCAAACAAAATTCTAGATAATACACTGCCTTACTTATTCCTTATAGGCCTTGGGAAAACCTATCAATGGATTTTATTCTAGGATTACCTATGATAGGTCGAGGGCATGATAAAAATTTTATCGTAGAGGATATGTTATAAAAATGGCTGATTTTTTTCCTTGTTCAAAAATAAATGATGTTTCTTATATAACTAAATTATTTTTTTTAATGAAATAGTATGACTCCATGGTCTCCCCTTAACCACTATTTTCGATCGAGATGCTAGGTTTGTCTCATATTTTTGAAAAATTATATAAAATTATTAGGTACCAAATTAAAATTTTGTTTTGCCTTTCATCAACAAAGTGATGGACAAACTAAAGTGGTTAATCATACCTTGGGAAACTTGCTTAGATGCTTGGTATATAAAAAATTAGAAAATTGGGATTTATATTTACCCATCTCAAAATTTGCTTATACTAGTACTGTCTATAGAACTACAAATAAATCACATTTGAGATAGTCTATGGAAAAACCCAAGATGACCAATAGATGTAGCAAACCTACCATCTCATGCTTTTTTTGATGCAACATTCTCATTTACTAAAGACTTTCAAAGCTTCCATGAAGATATAAGAAAGCAAATTACTATAAGTAATGAAACTATGCTTCTAAGATAAATCATAATCAATCAATAAAAGAATATAAAGAAGGTGATTATGTATTGATTTACATTTGGCCTTAGCATTATCAAATCATTAAATATAAGAAATAACATGCACGGGCTTGAGGTCCTTTCAAAATTCTTAAGAAAATTGGAACTAATGTTCATCACTTTAATTTGCCTATTTATATGCTCATTTATCCAGTTATTAATATTAAAGATATTCTATCATATGAAAGAGTTAGCAAACCTCCACTTGTTTAGTTTAACTCTTTACTAGGAGATAAAACAACATACTTCCAGAAGCCTCTTCTTTGAAGCTGACTATATTATCACAGAGGAAGCACCCATTAATCCAACTTTTGAATATTATTTTCTAGTTCGTTGAAAGAATAAGCCACCTGAAGATACATGATTGACTCATATTGATTTGGAGACTCTAGCCTCATAATTAATATAAGACTTCTTAGATTTCAACTCTATAGAGTAGAGTTCAAAAAAATAAAATTTAAAAAATATAAAATAAATTAAAAAAAAATATAAATAGAAAATTTTTAAAAGAAACTATATGGAGTAGAGTTCAATTGTGCCCAAGGGAGTTGATGTAGAATATCATGAGGATTAAAAAGTTAGAGCTCAAGGTCCCTTTCTAAAAACTCAAGCTAAAGCCCAAGAAAATTGAAGAGAGAAGAAAGCTTACCCCATTAGCTGCTAAGGCAAATTTTATGATTTCATCTTTTTTAAAATTATATAATTTTTAATTTTGTTCTAGAAACTCTAAGTATAAAATTTTGAATAAAAAATTTGAAGTATGTCATGTGAGGCATAAAATAATAGCATGTGAGATGGGTGGATGGCATAAAATAATAAGGTAACTTAATGCTTCACATTAATATGACCACCCACCTTTCCCTCCATATTTTGAATTCTTTTTCTTTTGAAAGATGGTTGTAATGGCTATAAAATTATATAATTCATTGAAACTTAAGACTTCAATTTAAACCAAAAACCCAAATTAAACCAAAAACCAAATTGATTTCTTCAAAATGACCATTTGAAACTGATTAACCTAATTGACTCATATAAGTTACCAAGACCCAAATTAAACCAAAAACCAAATTGATTTCTTCAAAATGACCATTTGAAACTTAAGACTTCAATTTAAACCTAATTCTACCAATTGGGTTCCATTTGGCCAAGTGGCAAGGTTCACCCAATATGACTCATTTGGGCCTAAAGAGCCTAAACCCAAAATTGATGAAATCCACTTGAAATTGAACTTACCCAAATCTTTCTAGATCTTAATTGAATTTTTGAAGGTTAATTGCAATCCAATTTTCCCAATTAATTCAACCTATTTGACCTAATTTGACCTAAAAGCTTAGATTGAGTCCAAACTTGATTCATTCCAAATTGAATCCAACCAATCATTTCAATCACTTTGAAAATGATTATTGATCATGACCAATCATCTAATTGCAACCAATTAAACCCAATCGAGCTACTTTGATCCTTTGACCCAATTTGACCCAATTTAACTTAAAAGGTCAAATTGAACCAATACTTGATCTAAACCAAAATAAATTAAAACAAAGCTTAAAATCATTCTAAAATTGATTATTGAACACTTCTCAATCATCAATTAAAGTTAATTTGACTAATCCAACTAAACTAACCCATTTAGCCCAATTTGACATAAAGGGTCAAATTGAACCAAAACTCAATCCCATTAAAATCAGATCAATCCAAAGCATTCAATCATCTTAAATTGAACAATAAAACACTACTCAATCTCAAATTCAACCTAATTTGGCCAATTTTACCAAATTGGTCAACTTAACCCACTTGACGCAAAGTGACCCATTTGGCCCAATTTAGGCCAAAATCAAAATAAACTCAAAACCAATTGCAATCAATCACTCTCAATTGCTTCAACTTACTCATTAAACCTGATCTAGACTCAATCTAAACCCAATTTAGTCAAACCAGCCATTGAACCCAACTTAACCTTTTTGAGCCAAATTGGATTAAGCTGGATTGAACCAACCCAAACTCCCTTTAACCCAACCAAATTCTATCACATGGAGGCTAACACCTTAGCCCATGTGAAGTGAAAGTTAAAGTCAAGAATAGAGGTATGGATGGGAGGAAAAAAGAGAGCAAAATGCTAAAATTTAAGATCTACTCATGTACAAACCATCCCCCACTTGGCTGACCCTTGGTAGGCTCTACAGTGGCTAAACCATCATTTGTTGACCTTTTCCAAGCCTCTTTAGTAGCTTGACATCACCTCCAATCACCATTAATAATGATTCTTATCCACCATTAATAGGAGGGCTCCAACCTCTCTTCTTAGAGCATTATACATATTCTTAGAGCTCCACTGATCAAAATCCTACCTTCCCCCTCCATTGTCATCCAATAAAATGCTCAAATAACCAAAATTCAATGAAGAGGCGATGAGGCTTGGCATTTTTGGCAATCAGTAGGGAGGTAAGTGGGAGTTTTCACTCTAAAGCTTCATCTCACATCCAAGAAGATTTTTGAATTGATTAGATCATTAGAGATTCAATTCGAGAGGTAATTTCTTCAAACCATTGGTAAATCTTAAGTTAAATATTATATGAAATTATTTGCATGATTTTAAGAATTTTCACTAGATTATCATTGCATTTTCTATTTTAAACAACCCTGGTGTGAGAGAAGGTGTTTTTCTATAAGATTCATTAGAAAATTAAGCGAAATGATCATGGGAAGTGGTATCCCTTCCGCCACACTCATGGTTCGCCATCCATGGAGTGGAGAGAGCAACAACCATATGATCCCCCTTTAATGGGACAAATGGTTGAGATTAAAACACCAATTTGATTTGAGCCTTTGGATCAACGTGATTGATTTGGACTATCTGATCTTTAATTGGGTGGTCCATATTAAACCTTTTCACACTCATTTCCCACATCATCGCCTGTGTGGTCCAATTGCCATATGACATGTGTAAAGGAAGCCCAGTCAATATTGACTTAGTGCTGACTATGTTAAATTAAAAATTCAAGGATCTTTTGAGTTTAAAAATTACCAAAATACACTTAAAACATCAAAATATCAAAAAAAATAAATACTCAACAAAAATTTTTAAATAAGGGCTCGTTGGATTCATCTTTTCAAGAGAATCCAATGAACTTAAAATTCTTAATTTTTGTTGGATATTTTGAGATTAATTTAAATTAATTAAAGGTAAAAGTATCATAATTAATCCAAAATAATAATCAAATTCATCTAAAACTCTTAGGGAATGAAAATGAGGCTAAGAACTCCTACCATAAAATTTCAAGATAAAATGATGACTGAATTGAAAGATATTAAATTATGAAGCTAAAATGGCTCATTTTAATAAAAATAATTAAAAATTATGAAAAACATTGAAAATACCAAAATGGGTTAAAACACATTAATTAACACCAGAATACTTAGAAAAAAATACTTAAATTTTGAACATAATTGAATATTAAATCACACTAATTATGGGCTAATCATCTTTAATTAATCCCTTTAAATAGGTTAAAACCTCAAAATTTGTGATAAATTAATCGATAATAAGAAAATTATATACAAATGGTCCTCTCTAGATTAATTTAGCTAAACACTTAATTAATATAATTGTAGTGAAATAAAATATTGTTAATTAAAATAAGATTAATCATTTGTTAGACTAAAGATTACTCAATCATAATTAAATCTTAATTGAGTCAATATTTTAATCAAATCAATCATTTAACATAATTGAACATCAATTAGCTTTTTGATCATATGATAAACATGAGTAATCACCAAATCATGATATATTTAATTTATCATTAAATAAACTAAGCTTACTTAATTGAAGTTAATTTAGACCATTAAAATTAAATTAAATCTCTCAATTAAAACTCTTAGATCAAATTAATTATGTAGTAAAATAAAAAACTTAATTAATCATTAATTTAATATTAATTGAATTATTTATCAAATCAAATTAAATATGATCAATTAATTAGCTTCTAACTAAAATTATAATTTAAATCAACCCTAAGTTAAATTAATAATGAAAACTCAAACCAGATTAATTAATCATTAAATTAAACTAAATTGAACTAAATTAAATGAGTTACATTATAAATAATCCTTAAGTCAAACTTAATATAAATTAAAACACTTAATTATAAAAATTCATTAAGTTTTAGTTAAAGTCAATCATGGCTAAGTATATCACTGATTATTGTTTGATTAAATAAACTCGATAGTTCAGCCAAACACGTAATCAAGTCAATCATGTTAGACTAAGATTATCTTAATTAAATTAAATCAACCAAGCATTTTAACAAAATAATTTAAATAAGATAAATAGTTAATCATTAATCAAATCTCAACTATCTAAATCAATCAATGAGGGAAATTATAAACATTCAATTAATCACTCATCACAATTTAATAAGTTGGCTATAATGAACTTAAATAATCATGAATCAAACTCTAATTAAATCAATAAAATAAAATAAGATTTATTATATTAATCAATTAGTAAAACAAAACATAAAACCTTTAATTAAAGTAATCAACCTTCAATTAACTTTAACGCTAATTTAAATTCTTCATAATTAAACTTTAGTTAAGATTGTTAATCCGATCAATCAATAATCAACATTTAGTTAGGTTAGTATACCAACTTTCAACTAAATTGAACTAATTGATTAAACATAACAATTAGTTGAATTAATTAAAGTAAATTATCTAATCAAACCTTAATTGAATTGCTAGTGAATAAATCAACTATCTAATTAAAAAAAAGAAATTTATTTTGGACAACACATACCAAAATGATCCTTAATAAAACTATTAGTTAAGTTAACCACTCAACCAAACCTTTAGTTAAAATTAAATTAATCATGTGAAACTTAATATAAATTCTCAATTAAACCATAACAATTAAACATTAACTTAATTTGATGAAGTCATTTAAATATGATAGGTTAGATTGAATAGACTTTAAATATGTTAATCAAACAAATTGAATATAAATATTTAATCAATCATGCAAATCAAATTAATCAAATCAAACTAAATCATAACTAATTTAATTATATAATCGGATTGAACATCACTCAATCAAAGTAACTTAATCAAAATAAATAAAGTATAACTAAATAAAATTTAAGTATAAAGAAGCTTAATTATGTGACAAATATTAAAATTACATGAAACAAAACTTAATGATTTAAAATATTAAATCAATCTAATCTTACGAAAACATAAAACTACTAAATTCAAATGATAATATAATTAACTTAATGAACTTAAACTATATGAAAAAACAAAACATAATGAACTTAATAAATATTTAAATGGAAACTAAGTAAAAGATTAAAACCTTTGTTGAATTCTAAGTTGAAGTACATTTAATCAAATTTACTTAATTTTATCAACTTAAAGTAAATACTAACATTCCAAACACATAAAAGTCACATAATAATTAAACCAAATTAATCAACACAAATCATTTAAACCATTAAAACCCAATAAACTTAATGTAGTGAAGTTTAAATAAATCGAGAGAGAGAGAGAGAGAGAGAGAGAGAGAGAGAGAGAGAGAGAATAACACAGCATAAATTAGCCTTTAATTTGTTTAAATTGAACATGAATAAGGTAAATGTAACTAAAATATAACAATCAAAATTGATTAAATTGATTACATTAAATTTAATGGAATTATTACATAAATTATATAAAGTAATGAAATTTAAAGAGCCTAAATGAAACTTAAGTAAAAATGTATAAAATATATACTGAAATTAAAAAAAAATGAATTTAATTAAACTTGAGAAAATAAATATTAAATTAAAACTAAAATATTAATAACCCACCTTAATGAAATATCAAACTCTAATGAAAAGTGTAACAAAGTTAATCAACCTAAAATCAATCATTAATAATTAAATCAAACTATAATACACTTAAGTAAAATTGGAAATATATCAAAATAAATACATTTAAACCTTAAAATTTTAATATTAAGTTAAGTTTCCTAAAATTAAAAGAAGTTAATTTAAAGTTCATAAGTTAAAATAAATTTTAATTGAAATTGAATCTAAATCAAAACTCTTCATAATGATCGCTCAGAAGGTATATAATCTGGACACATGAGGTTGTTAGACTACTAGTCTGAAGGAAGTCTCGATATCTCAAACCACTGGTTTAACAACAACATGTATCTCTGAGAGCTAAATTATAAGAAGAAATTAAATAAAAAAATAAAATGTTGATATATTTGAAATTTTAATAATTAAGTTCAAGTTTTAAGATAATTTTCACCATCTAGCCAAAAATCTTATTTGAAATAGAGTGTCAAGTAGATTAAAACTTTAATATAACTTAGTCTCTTTTTCACTCTTTAAAACCTAAATCAATCTTAATGTAAAATTAAAATTAAAAAAAATAACTTTAAATTATTTAAATAGTTAAGTTGAAGCCACCCTATGGTAAATTGAACAAATGTTTAGCATGAATTAAACTTAAACTTAAATAATCATAGTGTAGACTTGCCACACTAGCCCTCTTTTCATACACTAGAATATTATGCCACCGATCCTAGACTTAGGTTAGGTCAGTGCTTTATTGTGATGTATTGATTTTTTTATTTTGTGGTGTAATATTATGCATAGATGCTAGGAGTTTTGTGCACTAGTTTGGATGGTAGGGTGTTATTTTTTAGAGTAATGATGTTTTTACAAGGACCTGTGCTTAATTAAAGGGGCCACCATAATAAGAAATTAAATGTTTTTTCTTATAGGTGATGCTTGTCCTTTTAGCATAGCTTATTAGGACAAGTGGGCTTGACACCCATGAGTGCTAAGTCCAACTATATGTCATATATCATTGCTTAGTATATATGTGTGTTATAGTTAACCCCTAATTTGCAATTTAGTTAGGATTTTATTTTTGAAAATTTTAAATTTAATTTATTGTATTAGAATAGGATTATAGCCATGGGGTTTATGATGACTAGAGGCTAGAAGGCATAGACCTTAGAGGTCTTGTGATTTTTAGAGGATCCAATACATGTGAGTATTAAGACCCCCCATGGCTTACTTTTATTTTAATTATATAATTATAATCCAAGATGTATAATGGTTAAGTTCGACAACCCAACATTTTCTTTTTTCAGTGTGTATGGTGGAACTTTCCACACTTACCTCTTATTCTTTTAATCGATGATATTTGTCTGACTTGTTTATATTAATTGCACAATAGAATTGCATGCTTTTTATAGGTATCTCAAATTATGTATGTTTTGCTATATGGCATAGATATGATATGCTCTTTAAGGACTTAAATTTTCTACCCATACTAATAAACTTTAATTAAAATTTTAACAACTCATAACTTCATCATAAAACTTAGTCACTCAATCAAGATAAAGATTTAGCAACCTATAAGTCTGTAATGAATGTTACAACACCATACATGCATATTATTTTATTTCTTATAAATAAAGAGTCTCTACTCTTGCAGGATAAGGGATAGACTTGACCTATGAGGGCAGTTCCTTTTTAGTAGAGAACACCCCTTTCTCTCAAATTTAGCCTATAAATCTATTTTCTCATTCATGTAGGCATAAATGCCTCCCATGCTTGAGTCTAAAATGATGAATCAAAATCAAATAAAATTTGTAACTTTTATTGCATTAGTTTAAGACATACTTTCATACCAACATGGTCTAGGCTCTTAGGGAGTGAGTTTAGGATCTTAGATTCTTTCATAATAAATGATAGCCTAATTATCTTGCATTCATTAGACTTGGCCATATTATTTTAAAAGCTTAGAAAGTGTCAGCTTGCGACCACTCCAGGTAGTTGTAATCCTAGAAGATTCGAGATAAACTCATTCTCTCTAGTGGAAGTGAACCAATATATTCCATTTTTCTCAGAATAAAAATAAGTCATGCTCTTAGCTTATGCTAGAGCACTTTAGGCATAGGTTCATAGATATCCTGTTTCTCTTCTACTATGGGTGCAAATTTTTACCTCTTAGGAATTTTATAATCTTGTATTATTGAAATCTAAGTCCTAGCTTTCTAATAAAATATCAGCTTAAATAATCATAATTCCTTACTTCAAAAATATAAAGCCTCACCATAGGATAGATTGAAGTACTCACTAGGCTTCCTAGTATCATGAGTACGTCCTACCTATCCTCATTTAAATTCCATTAAGAACTCTTCTTAATTGGGTTTTCTCATATGAATTTCAATGATCACTATCCTTTTAATATAAGCTTTAAAATATATATAGATGTTAGCAAATCACTTTAATCAAGAGGTTTCTTAGGAAATATTATTTTCTAAGATGTAATTAACTATAGGAGTTTGCCCCTATGAGGAACTAAAGATTCAGATTAAAATAAATCATGCTTTACTTCATCCATATAAAGTAGAAAATTTTTTTTTAGTATACATAGACTCATCAGCCTTAGGAGTCCTTATTAGGTGATTGAGTCCATCATAAGTTGATATGTCTACCTTTCAATGTAGTATATCATTCCTTGATGTCAACCTTGATCATTTCAATAAGTATGCCTATTGACCTCACTTTTAATGAGGTTAACAACCCTCCTTTTAGACTTATGATTTAATGTAGGCACTAAGATTCTGTTAACCTCAAGTGAGGTTAAGAATCATCATAATCTCAGTGAATTAGGATCTCCAACCTTAGATTAAGAGCTTCCTAATTAGACACTTAAGATATTATGATTAGTGGCTAAGTGCACAATCTCAACTAAAGTAAAAATAAAAATAATAAATTAAAATGAAATATGAATTCAATTGAACCTGGATTAAGGTAATTGAGTTTGATTAACTCAATAGACCCATTTGTGTTCAAAATCTTCTAAACTCAAGAAAATCCTACAAAATCAAAGCTAAATTAAATCAAAAGCATAAAATTAATACATAAGTATAAATGGACCCAAAAATAAATCCAATAGGGTTCAAAGTGGTCAATCAAATCATCTGACCTAGAGTTTACCCATGTGGGCCCCACCAAGTTAAAAGTCAAACTAATAAAATTTTGGTCGATCTAATTAATCTTAAATGCTCAAATTCATTAATTTAACATGATAAAACATGAAACTAGATAAGTTTGAAGCCAATGATGACTCAAATAGCCTAACTGAGTCACCTAATCTAAGAGATCCCAAAAGGACCCTATTGGACCTATACTCAAAATAAATCAAAATTAATTTAAATTAAATATTTTAAAATGTTTTAAAATTATATTTGAACACAATTTGACTCTTCTTTAAGCTTGATTTGATCGAATTGTTCACTTGACCTGATTCAACCTATTAAGGTCAAATTAGACTAAAATGGGCCTAAATTAAAATTAAATCCAAATTAATTAAAATAAATTGCTTAAAATCACTTCAAATACTTATTAGGTATAATTAAATCTTAAACACACTTCAATTTGAGTCATATCGATCATTTGATTCAAACGAAGTCAATCTAGCTCATTCAACTCAATTTGGGTCGAAATGGATTCAAGTCAAAACCAACTTCAAATAAATCAAAATAAATTGCTCTAAATCATTCCAAATACTCAATAAAATATGATTATAATCCAATCTAAACCTAATTGAGCTAAATTGATGCATTAAACCTAACTTGACTCACTTGAGTCAAATGGGTCAAGATAGGTCCAAACCAACTTAATCTAACCTAAGAGGACTTAAACCACACCCAAAATTGGTCACATGGAGGCTAAGAATTTAGCCCATGTGGAGTGGAGATTCAATCAATAATGGAGGCCATGGGAGAGAAAGGATTCAATGGCAAGATGCCAAAACTCCAGATCCACTTAAACAGAAGCCATATCCCCACTTGGCGGACATCTAGCATGCTCTATAGTAGTTAGACCACCAAATTTGACTTCTCCAAGCCTTCACCCAGCTGACCATCACCTTCCCAACCACCATTAATTGTGATTTTTGGCCACCATTAAAAAGTGAGGAAAAGAGGGCATTTGTTCTCTCTTGGTTAGCTAAAAAATAACTCATGGAGCTCCTCTGATCAAAGCCACACCTTTCCCCCCTCTTTCGTTGCATACAATAAAGAATTTTGTTCAAATTCCAGTGAGGAGGTGGTGGCCATTGATAGAGATGGTGATCGTCAAGAAGGCAAGTGGGAATATTCCTTCTGGAGCTTCCTCTTGCACCTAGGAGTGTGCTCAAATCAAAAAATTTGTCAGGCGCCAGCTTTGACGAGGTAATTTCTCCAAAACTTAGAAAATTGATAAGATTTCTTTTTTTCATGAGTAATCACTTAATTCTAGGAATTTTCCTTAGAAAACTCTTGCATTTTTCATTTCCCTCATTTTTCAATGAAGATCATTAGAAAATAAGGGTTGAACGAGCTTGCTCAAGCGTGCCTCTCACCGCTCGTCACTTTCACAAAGGGAGAGAATGTTTTGGCCATTCAATCTCCCTTAATAGGGACAGACAACCCAGATTAGAATGCTAGATCTACATGATTTGAACCCTTGGAACAGTGGATTCAATATGGACCATCCAATCTATGATAAGATAATCCAAATCTGTCCAATCGAAACTCATTTCTAGCTGAAATGCTGAGTCAACACTTGCGTGGTCCAATCATGCTACAACACATGCAAACGATGGCACAATCGACATTGACTAGGTTAAGTAAGAAAATCTAGGATTTCTGGATTTTAAAAATATTTTAAATTATTTGAAATTTCAAAAAATCATAACAAATAAAATACTCATCAAACAATTACAAATAAGGGCTCGTTGGATTTGTCTTTATGAGTGGAATCTAATGAACCTAAAAGCTCTAATTTGTATTGGGTATTTTGGGCTTAGTTTAGGTTTTAGTGAAAATTAAATTTTCTTAATTAATCCTAGAATAATGATAAAATTGATTTGAATTGTTTAGGGGATTAAATTGAAGTTTAAACACATATACAATAAAATGTTAGGTCTAAATGATGAGTATATTAAATGTTATTGAATTTCAAAGTTCAAAGACCCATTTTCATGAAATAGTTAATTAAAATTGAAGACAATTAATAAAAAAATGACAAAAATAATTCAAACCATTATAAATGACTATAGTGAGCCCATAAAAATATTAAGATCCTCTGAAACTCATTAAATCTCAAAATGATCTAATTAAGGGATTAATCAAATTAAATAAATCAAGTAATTGACTTGAACTTTGGAAAATCGCAATAAATCAACTAAAACTCTAAAAATTTTAATTAAACCCACTTTGAATTTTTCTTTTAGAGAGGAATCATGAAAAATTGAATGCCTCAATTAGTTTCTAATATATTGGGTTTAATTTGATTTTTATTGGAAACATCAAAACCATAATTATCCCCAAATTACACCTCTAGCCATGATAAAATTTTAAGGAGATGAAATTAGAATAGAACCCTATGTAGTAAAAATATTTCAAGCCAAAATGATGAATAGACTAAAAGTTATGAAATTCCAAAGTTCAAATGTATAATTTCATGAAATAGTGAATTTAAGAGTTTAAAAAATTTAATAGAAATCATTAAAATAGATTAAATCACTTTAATTAACGTCAAAGAGCCTTAAGAAAATAAGGTAATCTTCTAAAGCTTGATAAACCTAAAAAATCACTTGAAATTAGGGTTTTAATTAATCAACATTAATTGAATACATCAAAACTAAATTATATAAAAAGAATAAAAATTAAATACCAAGCCAAATTCATGAATAAAATAACACTTAAACCCTTATTAACTAAATGTTAAATTAAATCAAACAAATATCAGATAATCTTCCATTCAAACTAAATTAAACTTAAACCCAACTTAAACATGAACTTAATTAAATTAGTTAATGAAGCTTAACTAAACATCAATTAAATTTCACATTTGATTTTGATTGAATGAGCACAAATCATCAAATAATTAAGTACATCGTTGTTCTGAATAGATACAACCAAATTAAAAGCTCCAACAACTAATCGAACTATAATTAAATTGATAAAAGACTATGATCAACTTATAATTAAACTTTGACTAAGCCTGCCATAACCACATCTAATTAAACTCCATAATCAAATTAATTAAACTCTTTAATAAAATTAATTAAATTCTTTAATCAAATCAATTAAACTCTTTAATCAAATTAATTAAACTCTCTAAACAAATTAATTAAACTATCTAATCAAATAAATTAAACTCTTTAATAAAATTAATTAAAATCTTTAATCAAATTAGTTAAACTCTTTAATCATATGAATTAAACTCTTAAAAAATTAATTAAACTCTTTGATCAAATTAATCATTGAGTCAAATTAATTATGTTAAACTTAAATTATCCTTAATCAAATTAAGACAATCAAATACTTCACTAAGTTAAACTCAATTTGAGGAAACAAATTTAAATTGAATGAACAAACTTAGCCATTAACTAAACTTTATCTAAACTAATTGAACAAGACAATTAGAAACATTCTAATAATGTGGGAAATAATAGATCCAAATCAGTAGGGGGCTAAACCCTCGTTAAATTAATCATGTAATTCAATTAAGTAAATTTTATATAATACTAAGAACTTAATTAATAACTTGTGATAGTTTTTGACTTAATCTTGACTAAGATAACTATATCACCTAGATGATTCAATTAAGCACTGATCAATTAATAATTTGGCAGTTCAAACTAATTAGATAATCAACTAAACATACCTTAACTAACTATTGAATCTTATTTGAATTGGTCATTTAAACTTAATTGAAAATTAATTAAACCTTTAATTAAGATAGATGCTTAATTTGGTTAATCAAAATGAAAAAGAGTCATAAATAAATTTTAATCAAATTAATTATCTAAACTTAAGCCTGAATAACTAAATAAAATAATCAAGTCAATCATGAATCAAACAATCAAGTTTATTAACTATATTAAGCTAATTAAGCCTCAATCAAAATTAGATCTAGCCAACATAAAACCACTCAAAATTCAATAAGCCAAACTAAATTGAACCTTAATTGATCAGTAAGAATTGAATGAATCATAAAGTAATAGTTGAACATTAATCAAATCAAATAAACTAAAATTAAAATAAACTCTAGTCAGTTTAATTAAATACATATAGCCAACTAAATTTAATTCAATCTACTTGAATATAGTGAATTAATTAACCATAACATATGTAAATTTACTAATCAAATTAAACATGGACTCCTAATTAAGTAGTAACCAAACTTTAATAAAAATAATAGATGAATGAGGTTAAATGCAACTCTAATTATAAATAATCAAACTTAACTGAGATGAAGGCAAATCTTAAAATCACTCAATCTAATTGAATAAATAAATAAATAAACTAATTCAACTTAAAATATGTAAATCTATTAAATACTCAAATTAAATCTAGTAGAAAGAATGAATAAAATATTCAAGCTAAAATACATGAGATCAAACAACCACAACAAATTTATTCTAAACCTTAATCAATCATAAAAAATAAAAACTAAAGTTAAATAAAAAAGTCATTAAATCATATCAATTCCAAACAACATAAGAATAAATCAATCAACATAAAACACAAATAAATTGAAGTAATCAGATTAAATCAAAAAAATCAAATTAAATAAAATAATCATCTAATTAAAATCAATATGTACATCAAATAACTAAATTCAACAATCTAAATAACTAAGCTCTTAACTTGAATCCAAATGAAAGATCACATTAGACTTCAACCAAGTTACAAATTAATTAAATTGAAGTATATTGATTAATCCAAACTAAGTTCAAATGAAATGATAAAATTAAAAAAATCTAAATCAAATTGAAATAACCTAATCAATACTAATCATACATATAACTAAAATTGAAATCCAAAATAAAGGAATCAGATATTAATTCAAAAGATATTGAATTATCAAAAATTTAATCAAATCAAACTAAAGCTTAATAAATCCAAAATCAAATAGTCTAAATACATGAAGTTAAGCAAACTTAAAATTTTGAAATTCAAACAAAATCAAACAAACATTAATCAAATCAAATCATTTAAATAAATTAAAATGGATTAATTAAGATATGTAGGTTCTTAGTTTAACCCTTAGGATGAATTTTCACTTCATGGTGGAAAATTTCCCTTACTAGAATCAGGATGTTGAGTGGAATAGGTTTTGCCCAAAGTGGGATTTATTTTATTCTCCATTATTTAAAATTCAAATTCAACTTTAACAATAAAATAAACTTAAAATTGGGATTAAATCATAAATCAACTAAACTATTTAAAGTGAAACCACCCAATGGTAAATTAAAAAAATCTTGAACTAAAATCAAAACTTAAACTTAAGAAAGCCTAATATAGCCATACCACACAACCCAATTCTCACACACTAGAATACTAGGCCACTTATCCTATACCTAGGTTAAGTTGATGTGTTATTGTGGTGTATTGATTTTCTTATTTTGTGATGTAATATTTTAGACTGGATGTTAGGATTGTTTGTACATTAGTCTAGATGGTAGGCTAAAGATGCTTTATGTAGGGGATAGTGCTTAAGGGACTGTTGAAATAAAAAAAATATATTAATGCCATTTTCTTGTAGGTGCTACTTAAAGTCCTTAATCATAATCCATTAAAATATGTGGGCTTGGTGAACCAATGAAGCATGGTAAGCCCGAATGTGTGAGACATAACTACTTGGTTTGAATGTGTGTTATGCTAAACCCTATTTTGTAGGTGCAGTTAGATTTTCATTTTATAAAAAAAAATATAATTTTTGTAATAGGATTATGATTAGAGCTATGGGGTTTAGGATGAGCAGTGACTAGAAGGCTTAAACCTAGGAGTCCATGTGATGCTTGGAGTGTTCAATTTATTAAGTGAAGATGAAAACTAAGATTGAAGACCCCCATAGCTCTATTTTTGTGATGAATTATAATCAAGGCTGTTCAGCTACCCAACTTCTTTTATTTTTCAAGGTGTATAATAGTACCCGACTGTACTCACCTTTTATTTTTTACGTGATTAATATTTGATTATTATGTTTACATTGATTGCATAATATAAATGACATGCTTTTTATAGGTTTCTTAAAGTGTGATTATTTTCTATGTGGCCTGGATACAGTTAGCTTTTTATGGAAAATTAAATTTTCTACCATAATTTAACAACTCTAACTAAAAATTATACAACTCACGACTTCATCTTATAATTTAGGAAGTTAATCAAGAGAATAAATGATTTAATAACCCCTTAGTTGTATGGTTATATGTTATAATAACATGTATGCATATTATTTCACTCTTGCAAATAGGGGATCTCCACTCTTGCATAATAGGGGATAGGCTTGACCTGTGAGAACACTCACATGTAGTGGAGAACACCTTTTCTCTATAGATTAGTCCATAACCATTTCTCTTCAAGCATATAAGCATAAACTCTCCCAAGCCCGAGTCCAAAATGATGAGTCAAAATGAAATAAAATATGTAAATTTTATTGCATTAGTTTAGGTCATAATTTGCACACCCATCATGATTTAGTTTCTTAGGGAGTGAGTTTAAGACTCTAGATTCTTTATTAATTAATAATAGCCTAACCATCTTGCACTTACATAAGATTGAACCACATGGTTTTGAATCATAGAAGGAGCTAGCTTGCAACCATTCTAGGCGGTTGTAAATCTAGAAGAGTCTAGATTAGTTCATTCTCTCTAGTGGAAATGAACTAACTTATCCCACTTTCTTCAAGTAGATTTGGTCAAACTCTTAGATTATGCAAGAGTACTTTAAATATATATTCAAAGGTGACTTGTTTCTCTTTTGCAACTAGTGTAAATCCTCATAGCTTAGCCATTTTCATAATCTTGCATTATTAAAATATAAGTCCTAATTTGCAATTAAAATGTCAACTTAAATAATTATATTTCTCTACTTCAAAAATGTAAAGCCTAATAATAGGATAGTTGGAGTGCTTACAAGGTTTCCTAGTATCTCAATGCATTCCCTTCTTACTCTTGATTATATTTTATTAAGAACTCTTCTTAAATAAGTCTTCCCCCTTGATTCCAAAAATTACTAAACCTTTGATACCAAGCTTTGAAATTTATGTATTTGTTAGCCAATCACTTTAATCAAGAGTATTATTTGGAGATTCACACCTCCCAAGATGTAATTAACTATAGAGGCTCACCTCTATGGGGAACTTAAGAACCCAGCTTAAAATAAACTATACTTTACTCCATCCATGTGAAGTAGGGAAAAATCTCTAGTATATCAAAGACCCATCAGCCTCAGGAGTCTTTATTAAATAATCAAATCCATAATAGGGTAATACATTTATCTTTTGAGATAATATATTTATCCTTTAATGATGTATTTGATTACCTAAATAAGTACCCAAGATTTGCATGGTATTCCAAATAAAATTCTCACAATCTCCCTTAAGATCTGCATGGTGTCCTTTATCACTTTTTTAACACCACAACCTTTAAGATCAGGTTAACTTTTTGAGATAGCATATAATACCTTAGCTTTTAGGCATTGATTATGAGAGCTAGACAATGCTTTTAAATATGTGGATATTTAGCTTCCATGAGAATTAGCCGATGTGCCAACAAATTATAGCACATTTTCTTCTTTATTATTTGGCTTGGGCCAACAAAGCACTGAAAAAATCACTTATTGCCACTTTGTAAAGTGTAAATAACCTACCTAAGATATGAGTAGCTAGTATTGGAGGTGTTATCAAGTACTATTTGATGCTTTTGAAAGCATGCAAGCACTTATCGTGCTATCAAAAGTTGACATCCTTCTTTGATAGTGAATTAAATTGTGAACATATACCAAATAGGTTTGATATATAACATCTTAGATACTCCTACCTTCCTTGTAAGGATATAAGTTGGGATGGAATTTTAGGAGGTGGAATTTTTATTACTGCTTTGACTTTCTCTAGATTTATTTTAATCACACAATGTCGTATGATAAACCGTAGAAACTTCCCTGAAGTTACCTTGAAAGTACATTTTAGAGTGTTCATCTTTAGATTAAAATGTCATGACCATTCAAAAATAATTGCAAATCATAAAGGTGGTCTTCCTATTTTTTGCTTTCTATTACAACATCGATAGCATTCGACTTGATGATAAATGAGCTCATCGAAGATTTAAGTCATTTCCCGCTGATAAGTGGCACTAACATTTTTAACACCGAAAGGCATAATTTTATAGTAATATATTATAATTAGAGTTTGAAATGCTATGTTCTTCTTATTCTCATGCACCATTCATGAATGAGGTTATCATGTATGAGGAGTCTATGTTTACCATTAGCTTCGGTATAGATAACAAAAACTCATCTTTGGGATATGTGCTATTTGGATCCATAAAATCAATGCATATGAGAATTTGGTTATTTTTCTTCTTAAATGGGATGTCACTACCTAACCAAGTAGGATATTTTTTTCTTGGATAAAACTAGAATCGATCAATTTCTTTACTCAAAAATGACCTATTGCTTAATATCTAAATGCATGTATTTAGGTGCTTGCAAAATGAGGATTGCATGAAACTGAATTTCTAACTTATGAACTACAATGTTGGGAGCTAATACAGAAATTTGTTCATAACTCGAAGAAAAACAATCCTTAAACTCTGAAAGTATTCGAACTAAATCATTGATTTCAGATTCACTCAATAAAGAACTGCCAAATGTTGGACATGGATTGTCTTTGGTACCAAAAGTTAATTTTCTTTAGCTCATTGATAGTTGACTTTATTTCTTCCTCCAATTCCAAGGGTACATCCCTAACTTGGAGGTCATCTAGATCATCTAAAATTTCTAGTGAAACCTCTTTATATGAATTAATGTTATTTGGAAAGAACCTATCAAACTTTAGGTTGTTAGTGATGATCAAATAGTATTCATCATCATCTATAAGGACAACTATGATAAAATCCTAGCTCTGGTCTTGATGGTGCCTTCTTGCATTTATTTTCTTCGCATCTTCTCAAATTAATCAGATTTATGCTTAAACTATGTATGTGGTATCAATCTTTATTTTGCTATGTTTCAAATGCAAAGTTAGTACAAATCAAAAGGTAGCTCTATTATTTCTTTGAAAGATTCATCCTCAAGTTCTACATTAATTTCTAAACTTAAAGATGGTGCTCTTAAGTTAAACTTATGAGACATGAAGTCTTCATCCATTTGTGGTGCAAATTTAATTACCAAACCCTCAACAGTCTCTGAAGAAAGTGGGTTAGAGTTTGAGTGCTAAAATATTGGTTTATCCTCTTATACAATAATAATTTAGATACAATAACACTACGCTTAGAGACCTTGTTCTCATCATTTTGTTGCTCTAGTGTCACCACTAACTAAGTATACAAGTGTGGGGAGGTAATTGGTGTATTGACTACATATAACTCATCCTCTAAACTAGATTTTAACTCTATGTAGATGGTGGGAGAATCTCGAGCTGGTAGTGGAGAATCTAGAGCTAGTGGTACGTATACTAGTCTTCCTCCTTTTATGCCTCCTTTGAGCCTTCCTTGTCCTCATAATTATTGACCTCATTTTCAATGAGGTTGACATCCATTCTCTTAGTCCTAGGATCTTAATTTAGGCACTAAGGCCTTCTACACATAGGGTTAAGACACTTCTAGTGGTTAAGAGGACACCAAGCCCAAACCTAGAAGACTCACAGAGCCTAGCTTAAGGATCAAACCCCAACTAAACTTAGTAGACCTCACTTTGCCAAACTCACACAAATCTTAACACATCAAACCCATTCAATCACAAAGTCATAAGTGACTTCAAATACATCTAATCAAACACAAACTAAGCATAATTAACTAAATGACCTAATTGGTGCACTTGACCCAATCAGGCCCATTTGGCTCATTCAGTGTATTTTGACCCAAACATTGATTAAATCCAACTTGATCTTGGCCAATTAATCCAATGTCATGCCAAGTACCAATGATATCCAAATCACACCCAATTAAGGTCTAATTTGACTAATTGGTCTAAATGACCTAAGTTGACTCAATTGGGCCTGAAGGGGCTAAGCTCCAAATTGATCCAAAGCCCTTATAACTAACCTTGCCCAAATCATTCCCAACATGAACCAAACATAATTAAAGCCTAATCTAAACTCAATTTGCCCAATCAGCTTACTTGACTTATTTAATTTAATTTGACCTAGGGGATACTAATTGAACCAAACCTTGATTCAATCTAAATTGAGTTGAACCAATCTTTGCAAGCACTTTCAAAATGATTATCAAATTTTACTTGACACATAAGTGAGCCCAATTGAGCCAATTGAGCCCTTTGACCTAATCTAACCCAATTTGACTTAAAAAATAAAATTGAGCCAAAATTCAATCCACTTCAAATTGAACCAAACCATCATTGCAATTGATCCAAAATTGATCTTTGAACACTTTCCAATAATCAGTTGAACTCAATTGATCAATTTGATCCAATCAACCCAACCTAGCCTAATTTGACATAAAATGCCAAATTGAGAAAAATCCATTTAAATTTAAATTGAACAAAACCAGCACCTACAATCAATCTTAAGATAATAATTAAACATAAGTCAACTACCAATTGCAACCAATTTGACCAATTTGGCCAAATTGACTATCCTAACCCATTTGACCCATATGAACCCATATATTCCAATTTGAATTCCAGTTTGAATTAGATCATACTAATTACATCAACACACTCATATTCATCATTTGAACATTATCTAATAACCCATTGGATCTAATTTGATCAATTGGACAACATAGCCCATAGAATCCAAATTGATCTAAATAGGTCACATAGAGCCAAACCCAACCAAACTTGGCATGACTTTTCCTTAGGTGTCCTTGGACTTGCCCACCCAAGGTGAACCTAGTTTAGTCCAAACCAAGTGAACTAAGTCACCCACAAAGGAAAAAAATCCAAAATAAGAAAGTTTAATCCCTCCATTTGGCCAAGGTAGTAGTTATAGCACTTCTTAAGCTCAGTCCAACTAACCCAAGCTAATCTAAGGATGATTTTCTTAGCCCTTGACCATGACAAGCCATGGCCATAAGGTGATAAACATTAGTTTAGCTATCATGGCTTGTCCACTTCACCAATGGCCACCAAACTTCTCTAGCCACGGGAGGAGAGTCAAGTAATCAGTCCCAAGTCATTTTTGGCCACCCCCATTACCTGATTTGTTCTGGCTAGAACCATCCCAAATGGGTGGTTCATGGAGAGGGGTATAAAGCTCCCCTTCCCTTTAAACTCAGTACACACCTTCACAAGCCTCCCAAAGATAGTCCCCAGGCAACCTAGAGCTTTGCGTGCTCCCCATCTCTAGCAAGACCAAGCTCCCTCAAACCAGAATACCTCCACACACTCAACTCCACCAAATCTCAGCACCACTTTGATTAACTCTTCCCACACCTTCCATGCACTCTGATAAATTGAAACAAATTGATAAACACTCAGTTTGATGACTAAAGCATTGAGTTAGAGCGAACTCTGGCAAACTCATGCTAGTTCATGGTCTCTAGAGCAATTGATGAGGAGGCAAGCAATGACTTCAATAGAAGGGATTTTCCTCTTCAAGGAAACGCTACCTCACATGTCATACCACTGCTCTTGAGATCTAATGAGGTATTCTCTCTCAAACAATAGAAATCCTTAGGATTCTTCATCTTTTGTGAAGTGAATTCAAGTTTTAACCTGATCAAGCTGTAGAGATCAATAGGTCTTCATCCCCTAATTATTTTGGATTCATTTCCCGTTTAATTTGAGTTTTGATGGCCTAGATCAAGTGAAAAAAGTAGGCGATCTTTGTCTCTCATTAGAGGAAGGAGATGAATAATACACCATCTATTTCTCATGATTAGAATGAATGGTCATCCTTAAACATGTTAGATTTATTTGATTTAATTCTTTAATATTGTGGTATTAATCTCTATTGTATGATCTTTCATTTAACAACTTGGATTAAACTGTTTCCATTGCCAACTGAGTTAGCTGCCATGTGACGTTTTAAATAACAAATCTCATAGTGTTGCATGTAAAGTGCTACCATGTCAATAATGATGCAATGCCAATTGTGTAATTGAATTAATTAGGATTAAAAATTAAATTAATTACCAAAAAATTTAAAAAATCATAATTGATTATAAAAAATTCAAAAAAAATGCAAGTAACTGCTCTCTAGAAATCTTAGATATAGAGAAATTCAAGAAATATAAAAGCCCTAAATTTTCACCCACTTGATTAGAAATAATTAGGGTTTGAATGAAAAGTATATTAATAAAATTAATCGATAATTACACTTCAACTTAACTTGAAAATTTAGGGCATTTTTGATGACGTTCCCCACCTCCCATAATTATTTCAAGTCAATTTCATTGATTAATTAAAAGAAATGATTTTTCTAAGCCTAGGTCAATAATTATTTTAATTAATTAATTTCAAAAAATTATAAAAATAATTAATTAATTTCTTGATGTTCAATCATTAATGATTGACATCAAAAAGCCCTTAGAAAAATTCTCAACCACATAATTATAATTAATTTGAAATATTATATTATAGGGCAATTAATTAAGTAAATAATTTAATTAATTAACTTAGAATTAAGAAAATTAATAATTAAATATCCATGAAGCAAAAAAAATCATAAAAGAACAATCCATGGGTTCATTTAGGGGATAATTAGAGAATCAAATCAAAATTTCATATTAGTTTGAGGTGTTTTCAGTGTAAATACCTAATTATCAAAATCTTAATTTGTGTAATAAATCACTATATGTAAGCCCAAATGACTTAGAAATTTTGTACTTATTTTTGCTGTCCTCATGCATATTTATAAAATTTTCCATAATTTTTGGGATTATCTTTAGTGGATATTTACATTTTAGGTTTTAATAGACCTAATTATGATATTTTATAATTAGTAGATTAAGGAATTCATAAAAAATATAATGTAAAATTTCTTAACCAATAAAGAATAATGTCAAAAAAAACCAAATCCCATTTTGCTTAATTAATTCATATTAAATCTCTTTTAATTAGTCCTCAATCAAACCCATTAAGTAATACATGCCTTAAGCATGAATTGAATCTTGAATGCGTATGACTCTTCTTAGGCCTAATAAACTTATGAGATAAACCTATTGGATGTGACTTCCCCTTCGTTTAAAAGACTTAAGTAAGTGTATATCAGCTCATGCATGAAATTATAAATCGTAATCATGTTAGAACTCATAATTTTAATCTTTAATTTTAAAGTCACATAGAAAAATAATATAATACATATCATCTTTCATGCCATGCATTCATGTAGGTCATCACTCATGCTATATTTATATAAAATCATGTGCTTGGTATAAATTTAAGGTATATAGGTTGGACACCCGGGGGTGCATGGTTATTAAATTTGCCCAAAGGAGGTTTTATAACCTCATCCCCTAGTTTAATAAAGCCACGTATCAATGATTAGTGCATAATTCATTTTAGATGTATGTCCATTCGAGAAATATAAATTCATAACCTAAGCATATTCATAAGCATAAGATATATAGACTGGATACTTGGGGTGCATGACTATTAAGTTAGTCCAAAGAAGATTTTATTACCTCATCCCCTTAGTTTAATAAAACCACATACCTAAGCATTGCAAATTATTAAATGACTAGAACTCTATGTACGCATACCACTCACTAATCACTAAATGTTACTTTAAATTTTAATATAAATATGTTCACTTTCACTCAACGCATAAGCATGCATACCCATCATATTCATTAATTAAAGAAAGAATCATAAAAGAATTTCATATATCAAAAATCATTCCTTATATCTAATTAACCCTTCAAGAGGTGAACATCAAGTCAAGAAAGTATTCATCCTAGATGTTTAGTTCCTTTAGGATAGGGCATAAGCATAGTGGTTCTCATTACAATGTGTTAACTCTTCATAACACATAATCATAATTCAATCACAAAAAAAAGATTAATCCAAAAGTTACATTAAATTACTAATTACATAGATTAAAACCATGTAGTGGTAATAAGTCAATTCATGCTTTCAAGTTATAACTAAAATATTAAAGCCTAGCTTCGACTTACTACACTGGCCTTCACAGACATATTAGATTAATATGTCACTGATCCTAGACTTAGGTTAGGCTGGTGCTTTTTTGTGATGTATTTATTTTTACTATTTTGTAATATAATATTTTAGACTAGATGTTAAGATTATTTCTGTGCTAAACTGAATGGTCGAATGTTATTTATTAGAATAATGATGTATTCTGTAGGGGGCTATGCTTGATTAAAGGGGCCCCTATAATAATAAAAATAAATGAATACTTTTACTTGTAGGTGTCACTTGTCTCTTTAGCATAGCCCATTAGGATAAGTGGCCTTAGCACCTATGAGTGTTAAGTATAATTGTGTGATATATAATTATTTAGTGCGGATGCGTGTTATAGCTAGCCTTTATTTTGTAGGTTTAGCTAAGATTTCTTTTGGAATTTTAAAATATAATTTTTGTATCAGTATTAGGATTAGATTTATAGGGATTAGGATGAGCATAGGGTATAGACTTGGAAGCCCCGTGATGACTGAAAAATCCAATATATGGGAGACAAGTGAAGATGAAGACCTCCATGACCTGTTTCATTTATGTAATTGTAATCGGGGTTGTATAAGGGTTGAGCTTGGCAATCCATCTTTTTCTTTTTTGGAGTGCATAGAGAAACCTAGCCATATCAATATTTCATTATTTTTTTAATTTGATTGAATGTTTAGTGTATTTACTTTGATTGTGCACTAAAAATTGCATGCTTTTTTTTAGAATTTTAAAGTTTGATGATTGTTGTATGGCCTAGATTTTATTAGAATCTTTAGGATTTTAAAATTAATATTTAATTAAAGTGAACAACTTTAACTTAAAATTAATACAACTCATAACCTCACTATAAAGCCATGGGAACTAATCAAAAAAATTGATTTAGATATTATATGTCTATGATGGATGTGGATACATCATGCATACATTTTATTTTCCATCCTTGAATATATGAGATATTCACTTATTGTATGATAAGGAGAGTGTAGGACCATTGTCATCAACCCCTTAAGTGAAGAAGACCATTCTCATAGATTGGCCCATAACTGAATTTTATCATGCAAGTATGCATACCTGTCCACCCAAGCCTGAGTCAAATTGATGAGTCAAAAATAAATTAAATATATAATTTTTATTGTATTAGTCTAGAACATACTTTCATACCAATCATAATCTATACTCTCAGGGAGTGAGTTTACAATCTTAGACTCTTTTCTAATAAGCAATAGCCAAACCATCTTATAATCCTAAGACTTGGCCACATGATTTTAACTCGTAGGAGGTGTTAGTTGGCAGCTACTTCAGGCGATTGTAAGCCCATAAGAGTTGGGATAGGTTCACTCTTTCTAGTGAAAGTGAACTAACTCATCCAAAATTTTTTCAAAGCAGAGTTAAGTCGAGCTCTTAGCTTATGCAAGAGCACTTTAGACATAAGTTTTGAGGTAGCCCATTTCTCTTTTTCTATAGGTATAAATCCTCATATTTAAACATTTCCATAATCTTGTGTTGTTGGAATATAAGTCTTAACTTTATAAGAAAATATGAAGATTTAAGATAGGGATGTCACTATTTAAGTCAAAGTCATTATAAGAGAAAATTTGATCGAAATCATTTTGATTATTAAGGTTTGGAGAGTTATTATTAGGATCAAGATAATTAAAGTCATTTTTACCATGAAGAGATAAGATATAAGTAAAATCTTTCTTGATTACTTTATTTTCCTCTAGTAATACAAAATAGAAGTCATAAAAAGTAGGTGACATGAGTGGCTTGACACCTTCATCCATGGATACTGTACTCCTAGAAGTAGAGGTGGAAGCAGCTTTTGCTCGACATTCACCTTCTCCAAGTTAGCCTTCACCGACCTACTAGTGGAGTGGAGGGCTGAGCTAGTTCAACTACATGTACAGAAAGCTTCTTGAGCTTAGAAATGCATTTGCGAGAGATTTAAGATAAGGAAATATGTCAACTTTATTTAGTCTTGAGTGGATCAAATGTTTCTCTAGAGATTTCTTCAATAGAACTAGTGGTATGTTATATAAAGTATTCTTTGGGTATCATTATGGCTCTAGACTTGAAACTTCACTTAAGCCAATCCTTAAAGGTAATATAATTTGTTAAGATGTGCCCAAGCATGCGGTGGTAGGAGCAAAAGTTAAGATCATCATTCTTACCCACTTCCTCTAGCCTCTTAGGCTTAAGTAGCTGGAAATCAAGCTTCTTGATGAGATTCTTGAAAATTTCTTGATTACCTCCCTTTTGAATGAATAAATCTTATTTAGCTTTTCAGTAAGAGCAGGTGGTGTGAAGTTACCTAATGTTGGATGGGGTATAGGCATGATTGAGGTTGTTGTGGGCATGTAGGAGTAAGTGGGGTGGCTGGGACCTAGGTCTCTTAGGCTAAACCCACATGGGTTATTTCCCCTTATTAATCAGAGAGACCATCCCAAATATTTTCTTAAAAACCTTCTATGGCTATGAATTGTAGGATTGGTCTAAAAATGATAACTGCTCAGCTTTCTTCTGAAGGTTTGTTGCTTTGTTGATCAACTTCTCTATGATCTTGATGGTGAATCCTATGAGCTTAAATGCCATTGGACCAATGATTTCTTGAATAGAATATCAATGGCATGCTTATTTTAAAGCTGAGGTTCTCACTTCATATTAAGGTCCCTCCACTTAAGAATGTAGTTAATTAGGGAGCCATTGGCTTTTTCTTCTCAAGTATTAATTATCCTATAGTAACCTTCTACTGGGATCCCATAAACCTCTTCTTGAATAACTACTTTAAGTTGGTGAATGTCTTTACCAAGCCATTAAGTAGTTCAATGTGCCAATCAGATGCCATATCTACTAGACTTCTAACAAAATGTATAAACAAATTATTGTTGCTTCCTCCAGCAATACCATGACAACTCTAAATTGGGAAAATTGTTGTCGTGGGATCCCACAACCATCAGAAATTTTGAAGGATGGTGGCACAAATGCCTTGTGATATTGTGCTGTATTAAATTCCTATAAGTAATCTCTTCCCATTGGAACTGATGAGGTCTCTTGGGTTTGGGCCAAATGCCTCATTCACTTGTTATTCTACCAACTACTTTATAGCTTGCTCATTGAGAGCTATACTATCTATACCCTTTCTTTGCAGACTACCCATTCCCTCATATAAATGAGTAATGCTTTTGTTTTTATCCATTACATGCACTAACTTGGGACTATCTTCCTACAATGGTGTAGTTTAGGGCTTGGAGCTTTCCCTTGAAGGGCTAAGACTACTATCATTTACTCTTCTACCTTTTGCTCCATAGGACCAATCTGGTCATTCTTCTGTCTCAGCTGATGTAATAGTCATTGAGTCAAGTTTGGTGCCTCATCTCCTCAACTATAACATTTTGTACATCCAAAGGGTGTTGAAGATCTTTATGTAGGGACCCTCAAGTATCAACTATATGTGTATCTATTGTATCCTCTATAAGCTCATTCTCATCACATCAAAATTAGTCATTCCACCACCCTGATTAGAGTGAACATCCCCAACAATCTGCCTTACTACAACTTGATACTCCTTTAATATGTCATATAATTATCTATCATATATTTTAACTTGCACTATTGGGACATATACCAGATGATCATTATAATTAACTAGATCCTCTACTTGCATCTCTCTTCTAAACTACCTACTCACTAGCTGGCTTAGATTCCATGCAAACTAACTGCTCTTCCTTCACTTTCTTTTTCTTCCCATCAGGTGATCATGTGGGAGGCATGATTATGCTCCTAAGATACCACACCCTCTTTTTTATTGGTGCAATAAGAGGCTAAATAGGAGAGCTCAGCCATATACCATCAATGTGAGAAAAGGATGGTCGACTCTCAGGTTGTAGCTTGATTATTAGTAGTGAGGCTTCCCTATCTTTGGACAACTTTTAATACTTTGTGGGGACATCAGATGCTATTACTTTAATGAGAGAGGGAGATCTACAATTTAGTGACATGGTGGTGATTGCACTGATTATGGCTCCATAAGTGCCCCCCTCTTCGGGTCAGACCTAGTGTGTACAATACGATCAGATTCACTTGCATGGTTAGACTACTATAAACTATGGTGTGTATCCATCAATGTAAGGACCATTGACTACCGAGTGAACCTCCTTCTTGCTCTTCAAATAGCTTGAACAACTACCTTGGCCTTCATGGCCCTCCCCTTCCTTATATAATCCCACACACTCTTTGAGATGTCTGTTCTAAAATCTTTATCTACTTTGAATTTAGACCATTTATGCTTCATTGTTATACATTTCAGAACTAACCTTAGACTAACATAGCATATGGTGCTCCCTCTTTTTCTCTCCTTGGTCAGTGTCTCGTGCTTAAATGAATGTGGGGGTGTTATGATAATACGCCAAATTTCCCTCTGCCCCTAAATGAGTGGAGAGATCTCATGAGAGGAACCCTCCTTGGTTATCTAAGATGAGATGTCTATCTCTTAGAACATTCTCTCGTATTGTTACTTTAGCTTTCTATTCTTATTTCTTCTTGGAATTTTTTTGATAGGGAAATGCCTAAAGGAAGAACCTTTTTCAAAGGTAGATGGGAGAGCCACTAGCTCAATCATAGCCTTCCCTTTAGAGTCTAAGGTTATCTTATAGATTGGGTCAGCTCTTGCTACCCTATTAGTGGTGGAAGCAACAATAAGTAGTGGTATGGTGGGAACCTCAATAGTTTTCCTCTTCAACAAGGGGAATCCAACCTATGACTTTAGGTCAAATTGTAAGAGCGGCTTCCTATCAGCCAACTCTTTGTTATTCATAATGGTAAAGGTACACAAATCATCTTGAGGTCTTCAAACCCCAAGAAATTTTTGATGATCGAGTTCTTAGATAGATAGGTTTAATCCATGACCAAATCAAGTTTAGTGGAGAAGAAAAATATCAACTTACTGGAAGTCTTGTGTCTTACTTATTATAATGTAATTTGGTATTAGAAACTTGCTTTGTTACTTTGATCTTATAAAAATAGTTGATCAAACCCACACTTTATCAAATTTGGTTATGATTGGTGGGGTTTTAAAAATTTGGAGAGATTTTGTTTGGATTTTAAACATCACTATGAAGTTGGTTTAAGGATTGTAGAATTTATGGTGACTTATAAACCTGACTTATCAAATTTGAGTATTACAGTAGGTTTGAAGATGCAATTTAAGACTTTAGAGAGTAAAATATTTCAATGGTAGTAATTTGATGAGTCTAAATCTTCTTTTGATGAGAATTGAATTTACCCATTGGGGGATTCAATGGGAGGTTTTAGAACTTGTAAGAGGTTCTAAAATTGAGGGAAGATATTAGCAACACTTGCCTTAGGATGAAATGAATAAGGAATCCAACCAAAAGAAGAGTAGTCTTAGGCTTAAGGGTGGCATAAGCTTATTATCAATACATAAAGATGATGATTGACTATTAAGGATGGAAAGAGGAACTTTTCCTAGTAAAGTCATCAGAAAAATCTATGGTGTTTAAAAATATAGTCATGAAAACACCATGAAGATCTTAGAGTGTACTTAATAAATGATTAAGTATGGCATCAAAGATCAAAATATCATCTTGACTGAAAGAAGTATCTTCCTAATGTGGACTAAATCACCTAATAAGAACTCCTAAGGTTAATGGCTTTACATGTATCAAAGATCTTTCTTCTGTCTTAAATGAATAAAGTAAGATAGGGTCTTTTTTAAAAAAAAATTGGGTTACAAGTTTCGTATATGGGAAAGCCTCCATAGTTAATTATATATAAGAAGATAGGATCTCCAAGGAATACTCTCGATTAAAGTAGTAAATCATCAGCTTTATCAATTTCAATGACTATGATTAACAGATTGCTCAATTTTAATAATCAAATGAGAAGACTCAAATGAGCACAATTCTTCCCTGAAGCTAAAGGGAATAAGTAGGGAGCATTTGGATACTTGGAAGTCAAGTAAATGCTCCAGTCTATCATATCATTAGGCTTTATATATTCGAAGTAAGATTTATTATGATTAAGTTAACAATTTATTTAGAATGTTAGCGCTTTTGTCCAACAACATAAGACTGTATGAATACCTAAAATGTAATGAATTATACTCAAACTTAATAAGAATCATGTATCCTTTGATCTTAAATATAATAATAGTGCTTCACCACAAGCTAGAAGCTCAATCTATTTCTACTAAAAAAATAGCATATAATGACACACTCTCGCTTGAGAATATGAACTACCTAACTCTTTTGGATTTACGACTGATTGGTGTGGCTACCGGTTAACACCTCCTATATTTTAAATTTATGTGAGCATGTCGCATGTAAATGTAATTTAGCTCAACTATTATTTATTAAGAAAGAAACTAAGATTGTACACTCACTCCTTGAGATTCTAAGATCATGACTGACATGAAAATTCTTTTAACTAATGTAATAGAATTTCAATTTTTAAGTATTTTAGACACCAAATTTATTTAATGGATTGGGCATGCAATTAGAAAGAGATTATGGACTAAATCAAAAGAGAAGGCATACTTTTCCCGAAAAGTGGCTATCCATAATGGTTAGACTTTGCCCCTTTTTGTGCAATGGGATAAGGGCCCCAGTTTAAGGGGAAATGAAGAAATATACAATCAGGATTCACAATTTCTAGAAGTTTCTAGTTGCTTTTAGTATTTATGCCTAAGGCTTTAAAAAAGTAAAGTTATGAGTCCTATTCATTTGATTTGAGTTGATTAATTAATATTGGGTACAATATTAATTTTATCCTAGGAGCCTACCACACAAACCAAGCTTTCAGAATATTATTATACACTAATAGAAAGAAATAAATGAAAATCATGCTATTTTTTACACACTGAAAGTAAATAAATTAGAACATATCAAATTAATTTAAAATAAAGGTCTGTGTGATCAAAATCTGCTATACACCATAGAAGAAAAGAAAAAAAAGGGCAGTCAAGCTCTACCCTTATATAGCCTGCTTAAGCTTAACATTACATAGAATAAAGCCAATGAGGGTCTTCATATCTTCATCTCCAAGGGTTGGGTGTTTCAAGCATCATAGGGCCTCTTAGATCAAAGCTTTTTAGCCACTGCTCATCCTAAACCACATTATTCTAATCCTAATCTTAAAACAAAATAAATTATATTTAAAATTCAAGAAAATAAAATTTACTTGCACTTGTAAAATAGTGATTATCTAGAACATCCATGCACACAAAAATAATTTTATTCCATATAACAGGACTTGGCACTAGACGGTGTCCATGCCCACATATCCTAATGGGTTATGCTTGGGGATATATAGCACTTGCAAAAAAATTCAATAATTTTAAACTTAATATGGCTTCCTCTTTTTATTTAGCATAACACAATGGAGAAATAATGGTAGTATAATATCGCCCTAACATCTAGTTTATGAGCATACACCCTAACATCCAATCTAAAATATTACATCATAAAAAAAAATCAATCCATAAGAAAGCATCATCCTAACTTAATACTAGTATCTATGGCCTATCAATCTAAAGTGGGTGCTAAAGCTAGTGTGCTTTGACAAAGACAAACTTTAATGTTTAAGTTGTACTATATAATTAGAGATTTAATTTATTAGTAAAGGTGATTATGATTTACATGATTAATATTTTAGATATAGACTTTAAATTATGGATTTAACTCTTTATTCAATTTGGTCTTAATGTCTTGAAGAGCATGAAAGGTTGTAGATTCCATTTGGGTGCATTTCTTTTCAACACTCTAATCCTAAGATCGAACTAAAGTGGTGAATTTTATGACTTTTAATGATCTTAATGAACTATTAAGTTATGATTATGTCTACATGAGGTTATAGTCATGTGAAAGACATCTTAAGATTAATGAGCATAAGTTTTGTTTCTCTTTATGACACCTATCCAACTTTTCTCTTGACTTTGATATCTTGTTTTCAATTACCCTTTTTATTTTTTAACTAGAAAAATACTTTATTTTATTTAAATATCATTTAGGGATATTTCACTCATGCATGCATGTATGTATGTGTATTCCATCTTCTAAGTTAATTAAGAATTTAGATAAGTAATGTATGTATATATATATGGATATGCATGTACTTTGTAAAAAAAATATTAAACATTTACATATATGGGTATACATACACATACACTAATAATTGGTAAGTATGTGCCATTGTTAAATTAGAAGGTTGAGGCATCAAGACCTCTTTCAGACTAGTAGCCTCGTGCCCTCATCTGTCTAGATTATATACTTGCTAGCTATAAACATGTATGCAAATGAATGTGTTGATTTTAAAATTTTTATAATCATAAATTTGAAAAATAATTTAATCTACTTATGCATTTCTCTTATGTACATGTGATTGTTAAACCAAAAGATTGAAGTGTCAAGACCTCCTTCGGACTACCAACATAGCGCCTACGGGTGCCCACTATATATCTTAGAGATGCGTTGATGATACATATGGTAATTGATATCTTAATTATCTTTCTTTATTAATTTAAACTTACATATACCTAATTTATGTAAAGGGGAAATAGTTTTGAGATTTACTAGTGATAATAACATTAATGACATATGATTACTATTTAAGATTTTAAATATGAATGTAAATGAGTATGAATCAAAGACACATATATAAGTGGATGAAAAAAATAACTAAGTGTCATAAAGAAACCTACTTGAACCATTAATTCCAAGGTTAATCACATAAGCATAACACCAATTAAACTTAGTTAGGCTTTTTTACTTAATGTGTTTGAATTAAGGTTGCTCAGACATTCTAAATTATCCCACTACACTTTCTATTTGCTTGGTAGTTTAAAGTTTGAACAAATAATTTCTATGATTTAATTAGAGTTTAATAATTATTTGATATAATTAAGCATGAAGAGAATCAAAAAATTATTTAGACACAAAATTTAATCTTATAATTTATGAAAAATAGTAGAACATGCATTAACATAAATAAAATTCATCTTAAAAGTTCTTTTACATATGGCTAATTAAATAAATTAGAAAAACTCCAAATCATCAATTACACTCAAAATACGCCAAACCAATTGTGGCTCTTCAATTCATTGAAAATCTCTACTAGCTAAGCACAATGAGAGATTGATCATAATTGTTGGAGACTTACACAATTAGTTATAGATTTTCTAAGTCTTGGAACTTCTAGTAAATTATTAATTTCTAATTAATCCTAACAATGATGGTTTTGAGTTTTAATGATAACTAGAGACCTTGATAGTTTTTCTTAAGTGTCTTCATGTTATGTGATTGTATTTATACATTAAATTAAAAATATAATTATTTCCAGAATTTCCTAATAAATTATTAAGTGAATTTGATCAATAGGCGTTCTAAAATTCATAACTTTTGATCTGATCACCTAAATTCCATGAAATTTCATTAAAAGTAGAAATTGATATGCTGAACCTACCATAACATTTTAAGGAAATTAAGTTTATATTTTAGAATTAATTAAGAAACTATCATTTTTGATAATTTCTAAATTATTCCCAAAATTCTTATCAACATTTAGAGTTTTCAATTTTATTGAATTTCTCTTTGAATGTTGAATCTAGAGAGGAGTCAGTTGTAATTTTTGGCTTAATAGGTAATTTATTATTAATTTTTGAAGTTTAGGCTGAATTAATTCAATTAATTAAATTTTTAATTCCCTATTAATCCCTAATTAAGTGAGTTTTTGTGATCTAATCAAATCTAGAGAGTCTAATTAATTTCTTTAGGATCTTTTATGTTGACAAAACTATTTTCATTCATTTTGGTGGGTTTCTATAATTTTTTATTTTTTTATATTAATTATTTCATCTAGATTATCCAAAAAGTGTCACAAAAATCATAACTTTTAATCGAAGGCTTTGATTGAGTTTAAAATTTTATGGTAAGTAGATATTTGTACTAAGTTTCTACCATAAAATTTTAAATTTTGTTTTAGTTGTATTTTAAGAGTTATTAACAAAATCTTTTTTTAGATAATTTTTAAATTAATCCCAAAATTTGTAATAAAACTTAGGAATTGTAATTTTCTTAGATTCATCTCTAAAATATGTATTCATAGAGGGGTTGTTTGAATTTTTTGGCTACGTGGTTGATTTATTATGAAGTTTTGAAACTCTAGTTCAATTAAATCATTTAATTAAAATTTAAGTCTTTATTAAATCCAAATAAAATGATTTTGAGATTTTGGAAGATTAAGAAGACTTAAATGTTTTTCCTAAGTTCTTTGCTGTGTTAGAATGTTTTGAGCTATTTTGATGAATTTTTGTAATTTTGCTAATTTTAATTAATTATTTATGCAAAATTAGTCAATAAATTTCAAAAATTAATAACTCCTAAACTAAAAGTCCATTTGAATTGAAATTTTTATGGTGGGTGGGGATTATAAATACTTTAGCTTAATGAGATTAGTATTATGAGATCAATTAGAAAATTATCATTTTTGATAATTTTCAAATTAATCTCAAAATACCTAATGAAATTTGGTTATTTTGCATTTCTTAGATTCCTCTTGAAAAGATGAATCATTAGAGGGCTTATCTGTAATTTTTTAATTAAGTAGACTAATTGTATGATCTTATAAAATTTTAAGTATTTTTTAGAAATTTTTAAATCCAATAATCATCCTATTTTTTACTTGAACTAGTTAGTACTGATGTAGCATTCTTCTGTGTATATTAAGACTTGATTAGGCCATAGAGAGATGACATGGATGGGCATGAAATAATTAGATTTGGGTCATTTGATATTTAGATTAGATGGTCTAGATTAAAATAAAAAATATGCGAGGAGTTAAAATTAATTTTTTGGGGATCTAATCATGGCTGTTAATTTTAATGATGTAGAATAGATGGCTTAGTATGGATAGTGAACTAGCTCCATTGGGCAGATGGAATCCTGCATAAGTTTGCTGAATTTTGTAATTTTTTTTGCAATCTTTACTGAAAATCACCTCTTTTTTATATCAAGTAATTAAAAGAAAGAAAGTGTAATAGGGATCTAAGAAAGAAATCCTAGAATCACATTACTTTATCTTCAAACATAAAAATTCATGGCTTGCCTATGAGATCAGAAACTTACCTCACTCAAGCCAATGTTAAATAGATATTTTTGATTTGAAAATGATCCTTGAAATAAGATAATGATTTGAAATTAATTTTCGTACTTGCCCCTTCTTGGATTGCTCCAACCACTAAGTGCCACCACCCCTCATTAGAATTCAATCATTTTTGTATTTTTGTGAGTGAAAGAAAAGAGGGATGGGTTGGTTTTACTTCTTAAAAGGTGAAAAAGATGTTTAAGGCTCGAAAGTGAGAGTTTGAAGGATCTTTGTTTCTCTTCTCAATGCTTTACCAAAAATCACCATGGGAGGTGATTTTAGAAGTCTGTCATTGATGGTGGACAACTATAATTCATTAAGGGGAGTGGTTGAGTGATTAAAATCACTTTAAGCCAGGCAAATGGACCAATGTGAAGAGATGGTGAGGGGATGTAAGCAGATGATGTGCTTTGGAGTTTTGCACTTGTCCTCTCACTCTTATTCCCCTCCTTTGAATTTTCCTCCCTCTCTCCAAAGTTAAAGTACTAGCTCATACATAGGGTGATTTGGTGAAGTTGGGTGTGCCCAAGTTTGGATGGATTACATGTGATGCCTTCATGTTTGGGTTAGCTTAAGTTAACTAGAATGAGTCAAGTTGGGTTAAACATTTGGTTTGATTAATTTAGATTTATATTGTGCTTTAATTAAATTTAAAAAATTATTTAGGATGATTAAGTTTAATTGATTGTAATTGATTTGGGTTTATTTTAGATTGGACCCAAATTGGCCTAATTGGGTCAATTCGGTTCACTTGGGTCCATTGGACAAATTGAGTAAATTGGACCCAACACATGGTTGTATCAAGTTTAATTAATTTTTCTAAGTGATTTTGTGTAATCAATTTAATTTAGTTTGAATATTTTATTGATTTTAGCTTAATATGGCCTATATAAGTTAATTTGGGTCGATTTGACTAATTGGCCAAGTTGGGCCCAAGGGGCTATTAAATGTTATTCAAATGTTAATTAAAATATGTAGGAGTAATTGATTTGATTTAATTTGGCCTATATTTGGTTTTGGCTCAATATGTTTAATATAGGTCAAATTAAGCTAAGTTGGGTTAATTGGCCGAATTGACCAGATTGGGTTCAATTGATCATTTAATTATGCTCAATAATCAATTTGGACTGTTTTGAAATACTTGATTTGGTTTAATTTGGATTAAATTTGGATTCCATTTCATTTTGGTCTTATAGTGTCTAATTGGGTTAACTTGGGCTAAGTGAGCCAAGTAGTCAAATTAGGATCTAATTAGGCTTTATTCAAGTTCAATTAAGGTTTTAAATTACTTGGACATGTTTTATTTTAAATGGCTTGGGTTAATTTTGGGTTTAACACCTTCAGGCCCAAATGGGTTAAATTGGGTTAATTTAGTCGATTTTTCAAATTGAACCTTAATTGGGCATGATTTAGGTATGATTGCTATTTTGGGTGTCATATGATCAATTGATTAAAATCAATTTAGATTTGGCTAAGGTTTGGGTCAAGGTGGCTTAAATAGGTCAAATGGGATAATTTGGGCTAAGTGGGTCAGCTAGGTCATTTGAAGTTAAGTAGATTTGGTTTGTCTTCAAGTTTATATTTGAGGTTAAGATTTGTTTGAAACAAAATTATTTTAATGTGTAAGGGTTTGTGTTAGTATGGGCTATGTGAGATCCATTAGTCCAATTAGGGTTTAACCCTAGGACTGATTAAATACTTAGGTTTGGGTTTTAGCATCCTCTTATCCACTAGATGTGTATTAACTCTAAGTGAAGAAGTCCTAGTGTCAAGATGGAAACCTATGTGTAAATAGGATATATATTAATATAACTAAAAATGAGGTCAACTGAGGTAGATGCAGTTATTTAAATAAAATTTTTTAAAATAATTTAATATTTTAAATTTAAATTTTATCTAAGACTAGTCTCCTCAAATTGTATTTTATTATTTGTAGCTATCTTGGAGATTCTTATGTTATGTTTGAGGTTCTAGAGATATTTTTATAATCTTGACAAATAGTACATTAGGGATGATGGTACCGATCTTAAAACTAATTATGAAAAAATTGAAGTTTTGTTTTTAAATTTTGTTGGTATTGTAGGCTACTTCATCTTTACCAACTATTATATACTAATTTTATTGTTATTAAACCCTCTTTATTACCATAATTTATTTTAAGAAATAAAAAAAAGTATAGTCAAAATTCATGGCAATGATTAATGAGGTAAGGTTTCAAGAAAGTTATTTCAAATACATCCAAAATGTTGCTAATGTTAAACCTTAATAAAGCCTTCAAAGTTATTTTGAGCAATTTTGAGAGATTTAAGGAGACATTTGTTGAAACATTTTTTTTTTTAAACATGTCAATAAGTTACAAGGCTTCTATATTCCCAAGATTATCACAATGAGTGATTTTTGGTTCATGACCTTGAGAAGATGTCCATGCTAACACATCAAGTAAGTGATCATGCCTTAAAACTTATCACAAGTTATATTTTTTTGGCTGATAATGTGGAGTTTTTATTTGGAACTCTATGTAGATCTTGGGAATTCTTATTTAAGCAATTAAATATGTTACTAAGGAATAATATATCATCTCAAGAGATGAAAATATTATCATATAATTGATTTAATCACTTAATAAAGACTCTTAAGGATGATTGATCTACAATGTACTAGAGATTTTCTCCTAAATTATATGGAGAGGTAGATTAGGATTTATTTTAAAGCAAGGTTCACAGTTTCCTATAAGGGCAAGCCCCTATAGTTAATTCCATCTTGAGGGAGGAGAAACTGTCCTATGAATACTATTGATTAAGGAAATTCACCTTCATCTCTATGGATTCCAAAGTTGATTTTAAGATTGGCTAATTTGGAAAATCAAAAGAGAATGCCCCAAAAGAAAAAAGTTCTTTCTTGGATGGCAAATGAGATTAAGTTGGAAATGCTACTATGAAGCCCAAGAAGCATTTAAATATATCCTATTGTTGGACTTTATAGCATTGAAATGAAGTTATTTAGATTTGGAGTTTGAAGAAGAAATTAAATTATAATAATAGAAGAAGAGGTGAAGACTTATTCCAATAGTAAGAAGAAATAGGATGCCTCAAACAATATGTGGGTTTATTAGTTCTAATGAAACTGACTAATATTATTAGAAGGATTTAATTATATATAGTGAATTCCTTATAAAATGCAAGATGGTTTAATCTATTATTAATTAGGAAAAGAAACAAAGAACTTAAACTAACTCGCTGAACCCTATGATCATGACTAGTGTATTATGCATTCAACTAATACGTCATTTTTTAATTTTTAAATATTTTAGACTCATAATTTTATTTAGTAGGCTTAGGTATGAAGATATGCTTACATGCATGTAAAATGAAGTTGTGGGCCAATCAACAGGAAGTTGTTCTTCACTCAAGAGTGTTGTCATCAATAGTTCAACACCGTCTCTTATCATAGCATAAGTGAGGACCCCATTATTCAAGAAAAGAAATTCAACATGCATAATGGTTAACATTAAAGACCTATGATGTCTAAGTAATTTTTATTGATTAAACCTAGGATTAAAGTGAAGTTATAAGTTTTTTTATTTTTGTTTGAATTGATTTAATTTAATGAGATAAAAATTTTAATTTTATGCTAAGAGCCTGATGCATCTAAGCTTTCATCATAACATAACAAACATAGAAAGAAACTTATGAAAAATATGTAGTTCTATTGTGCATCCAAAATATATTAGACCAAATGAAATTAAATTAATAAACAAGCAAGTGTGGCCAGGTTCTACTGCACATAGCAAAAAAAGAAAAATTAGCAGTTGAGCTCTACTCTTATACAACGAGGCTTAAAACTTTAAGTTTGATTTATGGGCTCTTCATTAACCAAGATCATCATCTTCTTTAGGGACCCTTGATAAACTTAAGCCTTGTAGATCCTAACATAATTCTAGGTTCAAATCACATTCTAAAATTCAAAAATAGAACCCTAAATCATGCAAAATAGATGTTTGGAAAATAAACATCACACTAGCAGTTATAATATTCGAGGCTTAGCACCAATAGTTACTAAGCCTACTTGTCTTAATGGGTTACGCTTAGGGACTTTAACTAAGTAATAGCCATAAACAAAAATAGCATTTAAAATTTTATTATTTATCATTGCAATCCCTTTAAACATATCCCCCCAATAAAAAATAACATTAGTTAAAAAAGAAAACATTCTAACATCTAGATATAATAGGCAAAAAATCCTAACCATCTAGTTTAAAATAGTACACCACAAAATAAGAGAAAGCATCACATTACAATCAATACCTCGGCCTAACATAATTTTAGGGTTGGTGACCTCATATTCTAGTGTGTGAAAAGAGGGCCAGCGTGGTTAGCCTAACTATCCTTGTCTAAGTTTAAGTTTTTTATTTAAATTTAGGATTTGTTTAATCTACCATTAGGTGGTTTTACATTAACTGACTTTATTGATTTTAGATTTTATTTTTAATTTTTAATTTATTTTTATGTTAAAGTTAAACTTAAGTTTTAGAGAATTAAGAAAAGAATGTGTTTTGTTTGAGGTGAAACTCTTTTTGATCAACATCCTAATACTAATAGAGTGGAATTCTCACCAAAGGGTGGAGATTCATCTAAAGATCTAACCTAAGGATCTATGCATTTTTTTAATTTGAGTGACTTGATTAAATTAGATTGATTTGATTAATATTTATTTAATTATTTGTGAAAATTCTAATTAAATTTGTTATAATTCAATTAAAGTTTAATTATTATTATTTAATTTAAGTTAATAATTATTTTTCAATTTGAAGTTTAATTTATTTAACCTTGCCTTTTGTTATTGACTTCATAATTATTTAATTTTAATCTATATAATTTATGTTGACTAAATTGACTTTATTTAGTTTTGATTTTTGTAATTTTTTAATTTTAATTTTAATTTTTTGTTTTAATTAAGTTCGATTGATTCAATTCAAATGTCTTTAGGTTAATCAAGGGTATTTTAGTAATTTAACGGTTTATTACTTAGTTATAATTTTTTATGATGGTTAAGATTTATTTAGTTTAGTTCGTTGATTCATTAAATAATTTTTTAATTGAATTTGGTTATGTTTGATTGAATTGATTATGGTTTTGTTTAAATTTGATTGATTAAAATTCATTTAATTTAACTTATCTTATGAAATTTAATGTTTAATTATTTTAATTTGATTAAGGACTAAAGTTTAATTTAATTAGTGGGTTAATTGAGGGTCTAAATTAAGTTTTTTATGATTGTTTTTCAGGTTCAATTTTATTTGTTAAGGTTAATTAAGTTGTTAATGTTCAACTTTAAGTTGATTATCTAATCAAGTTCATTTTTTAATTCAATTTGTTCAATATACAACTTAACTCTTTTATTTAAGTTTTATTCAAAGATTGATTAGATTTACTAAATTCATTAAGTTCCAAAAATTTATGTTGCTTGGCTTGTTTTATTAAAATTTAATGATTTATATACTTTGATAAAACTTAATTAATCAATTTACATGTTTAGGTCACTCAAGGATATTTTAAATTTGTTATTTGATTTAGTTTCTTATGATGACAACTTATTCTTTTTTGTTAATGATCAATTTTATCTTAGAAAGTTTATAGAGATGAATCACTTTAGCTACCAAACATAAACTAAGTCATGCTAAGCTCCTAATATATATATATATATATATTACAAGTAATTTGATTAATTATCCATTTTTAATCAAAATTCATTTAACTTTGAAATGTTAAATGAATCTTAATAATTTCAATTTTAGTAGGTTCTCATTTTAGTATTGAATTTAGAGAATAATTAATTATATTTTTCTTCCCCTTATAAATTTTCTAATTTAAACTTAAGATTTTAATCAACCTAATTATTCATTAATCCCTAAATGTATGATTTTTAGAATTCATTAACTTTAGAAGATGAGAAATGGTTTTAAGTCATTTGATATTACGAAGTGTTTTAAATTAGTTTTGAGAAGTTCATAATTTTTATGATTTTCTATTTAATATCTAATTTAAATTACTTTTGTACTTTAAAAATCATAAAATTTGATCGATAACTCATATATTTTTGTAATTTTATGACTAGTGGGGTTCCTTGTTAATTTCATTTTCCTAAAATTTCTTCTCAATTAGACATATATTTTAAGACTAATAGAGATTTTAATATTTTCTTTAAGACTTAAACTAAACCTAAATATTAAGTATTAGTTGTGTCTTTTAATGTTCTTTGATTCTCCTTTGAAAGAGGAGTTAAGAGAGGGTTCATTAGATATTTTTGGATTATTGTTTGATTTATTATGTTTTTTTTAAGTTCAACTTAATTAATAAATTAATTAATTGAATTAATCTTTAATTAACTGATTTTGAGGTTAAACTAGTTCTAGTGGGTTATAATATTTTCTTAAGGTCTCCTAAGGTTAATCATAATGTTTTAAAGCATTTCCAAATTTTTTTAAGTTGTGTATTAATTAAATTTATTAAATGAGGGGTTTGGCTTAGAAATTATTCAACTTATGATCTATTTGGAATTAGTCTTTGAAATTTTTATATGAAGTGTATTTTAACTTCAATTTCATTATTGTGAAAGTTTTAAATTAATTGGATAATTTTGTTGGGCTTAGTTAATGGTTGATTATTTTCAATAAAGCCTAAATTACACTAAAATTACACATGAAAAATTAGGATTTTATTTTTCTTTTTTCTACTATGAAATATAAGTCCAGATAAAATTCATTTGTATTTTTAGGGTTGTTAGTTATTTTATTATAATTTATTAAAGTTTTGTTCAATTAAATAAATAAATGAGTTATGATTAATTTCTAATTTGTGGATTTTAGGGTTTTCTCAGTTTCATAGGGGTTTATTATTTCTTAGAGTTCTTTGATGTTGATGATGATGTTTTAAAGTGATTCTATTAATTTCATTAATTTTTTTAGTTATTAATTTTAGTTTATGAAATTAAGACCTAGGATTTGTAACTTTCATAACTCTAATCTAACCTTTAAAAATTTATGAACTTTTTATCCTTGGTGTGTATTAATCTTGATTTTAATTTTTAAAAGTTTTAGATTAATCTGATGGATATTTTTCAATTTAGTTTAGATTTTATATTTTTAATTAAATTCAAATTAAGCTGAAATCACTCAATAAAAAATTGGGAATTTTGAGTTTAAAAGAGTTTAAAAGATTCCTCTCATTGAGAGGAATCAATAAAGCCCTTATTAATAATTTTTTTTACTAGTTGGTTAAATTTCTATGATTTTTTAGTGTTTTAATACAGTATTATTATTATTTTTAAATAAAAAACTTGATTATCTTATTTATCCACATCACATGAATTTAGCCTTTAATTGGGCCACTGGGATCCACATGAATTCCATGCATAAAGTGACAAATATAAGTGAAATTGCAAAGTTAATCTTGGTTGTCTAATCAAAGATTAGATGGCTAGGATTAATCTTGTGACCTTATGGGTAATATAACAAATCTAGTACATTTTAATCTTCGTTCTTGATTCAAATCAAATTAAATCAAATCAATGGCTAATGCTTCGTCTCCTACCATGTTAGTAAGAGACAGAGGCTATGGAAAATCGGTGCAAATTCTATTGTTTTAACAATTGGGGAAGCTTTGTAATAAAAAATTCAAGGATTCTTTGAATGAATTTTCTTAATTCACTATAGTTTGCTTCGCATAATGCCTATGGCAGAGTTGATTACCTCACTCAAGTTTCTGTTGAGTGGTTCCAACATTTTAAAACTATTAGGTGGACTCAGGCAAAGCTCTGTGAAGAGATCCTCCTTTGCCTCCCTTTAGATTCCACTAGAGATAAACTGTCACTATCTTTCACTAGAGCTTGATCAAACATGGGTTTAGAGAGGTCAAAGAAGTGGGGAAAATACCCCCAATGAGTTGCTTTGATGCTGGTGAAGGTATTTGAAGTGTCAAGGGTAAAAGTTAGGGCTTCGAAGTCAAGTTTTATATGTGGTTGACTTCTCCTTCATTGAAGGATAGATCATAACACATGTTCAAAGTGTCAAATTTTCTTGATAAGGGGAGGCATGGTTGATTTTTGGTGGCTTGGCTATGTGGCTCAGTTTGAGCTCTTCATGGCTTCCACCACACCTCATAGTATTCCCTCAGTAGGCTTGGCTTGCTATCAGCTGCCATAAGTCAAGCTTAAGGTGAGTTATGAGTTAGTCTTGAGCTTACATGGATTGATTTTGTGTTTGGAGTTAAGGGCACATTCTATTGAACTCAAGTTAACTTTGGGTTGATTTAATCTAACTTGATTTGAGTGATTATTTTTAGATTTAGGTTATAATTGATGTTGGTTGTCCAAGTGCTTTAAGAATAGATTATTCTAAGCTTTATGGGATTTTGACTAGGTTTAGGTTATGTTTAACCTATTTGAACTAAATGAGTCAAATTGAATTCTTTAACTTAACAAACCAATTTTTAGCATTAGATTTATACTTAATTGTGTTTCATTAATCATTTATGATGTTTCTATTTAATTGATTTAATTTAATTTGAGATAGGTTTTGAGTTTGACCCATGTTGGCTTAGATGGGTTACATTTGGGCTAAGTGATCAAATTGATTAACTTAGACCCAAGAAAGTTTGATTATGTCCAATTATCATTTTGATATATTTTGGAATGTTTAATTTAGATTGATTTTAATTTAATTTGAATTTGGCTCAATAAGGTCCATTTTGGCTCATTTGGGTTAAGTGGCCAAATTAACCCATTTAAACTTTTATTGGATTTAGTTTTGCTTAGTTTTGTGTTTGAATGACTTCATAAGATAATTTTAAGCTTTTAGCATGACATAATTTTCCACATTTTGATAATTTGACTTTTGACTTTATGGGGCCCACATAAAGTCAACTCTTGGTTAAATGGTTTAATTGACCACTTTCAATATCATCTAGATTTATTTTTAGGTTCATTTATGTTTAGACATTGATTTTGTGCTTTTGGTTTGATTTTGTTTGATTTAGTATTAATTTTATTTGATTTTGTTTGGATTTAGGTTAAATTGAGCTTAAGTGGGTTATTTAGGTTAATTGACCCAATTAAGTTACTTAAGACTCGTTTGAATTTAGACTTTGATTTGGATTTATTTATTTTAATTTATGTTGTGTTTTACTAGGTTTAAATTTGATTGGACTCACTTGGCCCATTTAGATCAGGTTAGGTTCTAGTGGGGTCCACTGAGCTCACCTATGTTTTACCCTAAGGTGTTGATTTTGGATTTAATTTTGGTTTCAAATTTTATATTTTATTTATATGGTTATTTTTTTGATGTGATCATACACTAGCCACTAAATATAGTGTCCTAAGTGTCTAATTTGGAAGCTCTTAATTTAAGATTAAGAGTCCTAATTACTAAGATTAAGAAGAATGTTAATCTTATTCAAAAATGAGGTCATAGATAAAATTTGATTTTTTAAAATATTTTTGACTTATAGGTATTAATGTCCAAAAATAAGAAATAAAAAATATAACTAAAAAAGTCAACTTGATTAAGCATGAATTTTAGTATAATTTCTTTGATCCCAAAACATTAAGGGCAATTTGGTTTTATTACTTTTGAGTGTAAAGTAAAGTAAATGCAAGGATTTAAGTTTTTTGTGTGTTTGACATAGTACAAAGTAAAATTTTGAAGTAATGTGATGTATTTAGAATACCTTAGAAGGGCAAAATTTTGGTGTATTTAGAATTTGGCCAGATTTAGGTGAATTCAAAATACACCACAAGTAAAGTGCTACCGCCTCTAATAAGTAGTCAATCACCACACCTACTATTAGTTGCAAGAGGCCAATCACACTAACCCCAATTGTCGGCACCCACCACCTGGCTGCCACCACCACCACCCACAACCCCAAAAATAATTTACATTACATTAATTCTATCAAACAAGAAAAACAAATACTTTACATTACATTTCTTTTACAACATTCTTTTTTCAGGTGACCAAACAACCTAAATGTGAATTCAATGCATTCAAAGTTATTTTGAAAAAATTGAACTCTAATTTTAATAAATTTATGTTCTTTATAGTGTGGTAAGAGATCAAAAGCTTATAATTATGAGCATGTTTTTCCCTTGAAGTAGTTGAGTTAGGCTTACTCAAATTTATTTGTGCTAGTTTAAGGGATTGTTATGAGGTGCTCTAATTTGCATGTGATTTGCAAAATACATATTTGGAGATAATTTATTCTAGAAGACTTTATGATCTATATTAAAAATGAAAGCATGAATTGTTCATTATATAGCATTTCATTCCAGAAGAAGCATTAAATTGGTAAAGTTTCATAATATTTTTCCTTTGACAAAATTTTGATTCTTATACTTTCTCCAAATTATTATGGCTTGCATAAACATCAAATTCTCAATTGATTAGTAGGGTTGTTTTTCCATCATCAAGACTATAGTCCAAATGAAGCTTTTATTCAATCATTATTATTAGTAATAATAAAATTCAATGTGTTGTATGTTTTATTTATGATAATTTGATAATAAAGAAATTGATCTGTGAACTCCATCATATTCATGTCATTGAAAGCTTTGAGATATTCTTCTCATTCATTGAATGGGATTTTTTTATTGAAGTTTATTTTTGTACCCCTATTGAAATACAATTACTTACTACTATTGTTCTATGATTGGACTATTGTCACTAGTTTCTTGGATCTTTTATAGTCTATGTGGTTGAATTAGGATGGTCCTAAGACTTGATTATCCATTCATTTTTTGATTGATGGAAAGGATGATAATAATATCATTAATCTTCTTAAAAACCATACATGGACTTTAGTCCTCTTTATTTTTTCAAATTAATAAATGGGAGTGCTTAGGCATCATGTATAATTTTAGATTCTAGACATCTAAGGCCATGAGACTATTAATGTAGGGCTCATGGATTTTCTATATATTTATAGATCAGTGGTTTTTGATTTCATCATATTTTAACATCCTCTAGAATCTAGCTTTTAATGTTCACTAACATCCATCCTAATGTTTATTATTGCTCATCTTCCTATTGATATCCATCTAATGTTGATTAATGTCCCAACTTTTGAAGTTTGTTAAGGTCTATTTCTTAATGCAAGATGTTCTCCATCGACATATGTATGATGTTTGCTTATTGTCAATGATTGGCTTTCGCTTTCCATATTGCTCGTAATGATTCATATAAGGAGAACAGTCATCTCCCTTTTGATGCCACATTGTTTAGCATTTGCCTACTATAGACATCTTGTGTCCACCAATAATAGATGTCTGTCTTCTTCATGAGGAGAAGAACTGAACATATAACCACTCGAGGTCCATCTTATATTTGCTGATCAACATTATCTAACATCCATAATTAGCTAACAACCCTTAATTTTAAAATTAATTAATTTCATTTAACTCAAAAGTTGAATTAAAATTGATTGCTTTTTTAGTTTAATTAGTGTTTGGAGTTAAATAAAAATAATGAAATATAAATTTATATTGCTATGCTTGAACTCTACTCCATATAACCTTAAAACTAATTAAATCACCCATTTGCTTGCATCATAAGGTTTGTAGATGGCTGATCTCCATGGCAATTATCCATATCAATAATTTTTTAGTCATGGCTTTGATAGGGAAACAAACTAATAGAAATGATCTTTAATGTTTAGCTATTAAATCCATCCAATCTTCTTATTTTAATGCATACTCTTAAATTGCTAAGTTAATATTAAATTGATGATAGATTATTCACAAAATTTTTTTTCTCCAAATGAATTTATCAAAAAAATTAAGAATCTTCATCACAAGTACTCACATTACATAGATATTGATAGAAAGTGTGATTTATGTAAACTATGTTGGTGGAAAAAAATTAGGTTTTAATTTTTATTTATAAAATTATATTGGGATGATATTTAAGTGTTTAATTTTTCTAAGATGAATATAATATGTAAGAAAGTTTAATTTTATAATATATTTCCTTAAAAAATATAAATATAAATTTTTAAAGACTTTAACATTTGATAGGATATTTTGTTCTAACTTTAGGAGGAGAAAGACTAATTCAAGAGTTATATTTTTTAAATGTAAAGCTTTAAACATAATATTTCCTAATTAATATAATGGCTTAAACTTTTTGAATTTGTTAGAAATAGTAATGTAATGAAATATCAAACTTGATATAACTACTAAACTATAAGCTTAACTGGGCTATGATCATTATTAGAAAAGCAGCCAAAGGAATTTCTGACAAACATATCGATGAATTTTCAGTTGGATCCTTTTTCGACAAAAATTCCTACTAAAATAAACGTACCAAATTCACTTGATCTCAGTGAAATTTTTGACAGAAATTTCAACAAAAAAATTTTTGACAAAATTTTTATTGAAAATTTCACCAAAAAGCTGTGATAAATTTTGATGCCTAAGCCCCACTTTCCCTCTTCTTCCTTGCTCTTTCTCTTGAGGAATGTTAGAATGGGAGGGTTTGTCATCATAATAATTTCAGAATCATATAGCTTTATTTTATTTTAATTATTCCAATCTTGTGAAATAGAGATTTTAAGCTCTTAGATATATTTATGAAATTATAGTTTATATCTTCTTTGAGTTTTTTTTTAAATTCATAAATCTCATCCTTACTTTGCTATTTGGAGGTAGATTTATGATTATTAAGCATATGATTGATATTTTAGCTAAGATCTAGATTTTGGAATTTTGTGAAATACATTTTGCAATTACCTTTAAGTGTTTAATACACGTTGTGTGATTTGAAATTTTTTGTAATGTCCATATATCGATAATCTTACATTGTACAACAAAATTTTATATAAACATTCTACAAAAATTTGATATATTGAAAAAAAAATAGTTTACATTGTACAAAATTGATATAGGTTAATATGGAGAAATTTTTTAGAATATGTTAAAATATTAAAATTAGAATTTCACAAAATTACATATATACTGAATCACTTAGGAAAAGCATCTTTTGGAAAACTCTCCCCCATCTTTATTGGGATGGGTAGGAGTATGTTCTTCATGAGGGAAATTGATATACATTCAACTAGATTTCCCCTAACATCATATTAGGGTTTATTTACATCTAGGTTCTACTTCTTATGAATGCATACATTAATAGTTAATTACCCATAGTAAGAAAGGACTCTCGATTAAGGTTGTAAATAAACACATCTCTCTAATATGAATCAATGTCTAGAGGTGTGATGTGAAGGACTATTTAAAGGAAATAGAAGGATGTCGAGGTCCCATAATTCTGTCATTCCATGACTATCATTATTCTAATCTTCAACATTAGAGGATATTAGCCATAATGTCCAGGGTGTTTAATTAGCAACCATGGGTTGCCTCATTTTAGATTTTTTGAGTAAACTAGACTTTTAGTGTATGGGTTGTGGTGTAGGAATGTTTGCATGGAGATCAGTAAATAGTCTGGGCTTATAATTATAGGAAAGCCAAAATATAAGGGTGTTTGTATGGAGAACAAGTAGTTAGGCTTACATTCCTTAGGAATTATGAAGTAAGAATGTTTGTATGGAAAATAGATAGATTGGGCATACATCCTTTTTTTTTCTAAGGCAAAATTCATTAAAGATAAACTTGAAAGTAAATCATGTAATCAGATTACAATCTTCTAATGTATGCTAATTCTATTAATCCACCTTTGAGAGCTGTGTGGATTTGAGTGGGAGGCCTTCAAGATAAGATTGATCTTTTAAGATGTGAGACCATCCTTGCCAACAATATATTTGTTGGTTGATTTTCTTCCCTGATAGTAAAATGATTCTTTTAAGGCTATAAGCAAGATACCAAGGATGATGGTCATGCAAATGTAATATAGTTGTAGAGGTTCAGTGAGTCAATTTCAATCTAGATATTGTATAGGTGGAGGGAGTTTTCAAGTCTTAAGGCTATGAGGCATGCATTGGATTTAGTATGAAGGGCATTATCTACATAGCATGGAATGGAAAAGATGAGAAAGCGCATACCCTTATGATCTATGAAAACTTCACCAATACCATCATACATAGATTTAGATGTAAAGCTTCCATCAATATTGATCTTGATGCATCCGATTTATGGTTTAATCCATTGCACTAGGGTGATGATTGGTTGCATTTTTTGGTGGGATGTAATGTGGAGATTGGCATTTTATAACCTTTAGACATACATTTGAATGTAAAGTATTATGGTTTTTAGTCCCAATCATTGGTCCTCAAGCTTGTTCAGGTTTTTTACCATCCATATGAATGATATAGAAATAAGGGGAATGATAAAGGCAGGATCATGTTTATGTGATTTAATGTGCTCCAAGCCTTCAAGTAGTCATGAATGGATGCATTCTTTGGTGCTAGTATGTGGTATGTAGAAACTAACTCAGCCCAAGTCTATTTACTGACTAAGCAAGAGAGGAATAAGTGGTTTTCTTCATCACATCCACATAGATGGCAAATAGATGTGAGTTTAAGTCCTTTAAACTTCAAAATATCATTAGTAATGAGTAAACCATGCCACAACCACCAACATAGAAAGGATATGGTTTAATGGCTGGACCCTAGAAAGTTGGATGTCTTCCATGAATTCTACTAGGATAGTGTACAACATTGTAAAAGCTTTTAGTCAAGCAAGAACCATTATTTGATTTTAGTATTACTTTATGATCCATTTATGGATGAATAGGGATGTTGCTGATTTCCTTTACAAGATCCTCATGTAGAATGCTTCATAGCTTAATTTTACCCCATTTATGGTCTACCCAGTAATTAGAAACAACATCTAGTTCAGGGTTAGAGAGCCCAAGATTAGATAGCAAACCATTAGGAGACCAGTGATTTCTAAAGAAATTGATGCCCCATAAGTGCCAAAAAATTTGCTTTTAGCAATCTCCTTTTGTTTCAGCAAGTTTTTCCAAAAATAGGAGTGAGTGCTCCAAGAATAAACCAATGAGGGATGAGTTTACCTCCAGTATTTACTGAAAAGAAACTGAGCCCAAAGAGAGTCTTTTTGTCAAAATTTGATCCAAAGTTTTAGTTGATTGATCTTAATAGAATCAACAATAGTTCTAAAACCTAGACCTCCTTCAATTTTAAGTTTGCACACCTTCTTCCAACTGACCCAGTGAATGGAGTTGTTTTGTCTACTCCACATGAATCTGTTAAAGATTCTTTCAATCTTTGTTGAACTTGTATAGGCATGACCATGGTTTGAGTAAAGTACATGGAAATAGAGCCAAAAATACTTTGTAATAAAGAAATTTTTCCCCCCAGTTGAAAGGAAAGTATTTTTACCATGAGATGGTTTTATTTTAAATAGATTGGATGATTACATAAAGTGATTGGACTTGTTCCTCCTTTCACAGACATTAACTCCAAAGTATTTAAGTGGTAAATGGGATTGAGTGAATCCAGTGTAATCCATTGTCCAATTTTGATCAATTCTACAAAATTTACCCATTATGAATTGGCACTTAGCTTTGTTGAACTCCAACCCTGAGATGGCTTCAAAAGAGTTTAGTATATGCATGATTTGCTTAATGGAATTAATGGAGCCATTACAAAAAGTAGGAGATCATCAACAAAAGCTAGATAGGAAATGTTGATCTTATCCTTTGGAATGGTAATTAATTATTTTCATGGAGGTATGAGTTGCTTCTAGCATTTTGGAAAGGTAGTCAAAGGTTAAAATGAAAAGAGTTGGGGATAGAGGGTCACCTTGCTTAATGCCTCTAGAAGCTTTAAAGAACCCATGTGCCTCCCCATTGATAAAGAGAGAGTAATTGTTGTTGGAAGAAGATGATTTATGATAGAGCCATAACCTTCATTGAAACCCCTACATCCAAGAACAATATAAACTTCCAGATTGTGTCAAATGATTTCTTTATGTCTAACTTGATAACTAAGTTCCCCTCTTTGCACTTCTTATCAAGGTCTTGGATAAATTCTTGAGCCAAGATAATGTTTTTAGCTATGGTTCTCCTCTTAATGAATGTAGTTTGATTAGGAAGGATAGGTTGTAGCCTATTTGCAATGACTTTGTTGTTAATCTTGTGACAATGGAGGATATGCTGATTGGTCTAAAGTCCTCCCATTTATACTTGTTATTAGATTTGGGAGTGAGCTAATGGTGGAGGTGTTGAAGAAATTATGGATATTCCCCATGAAAAAGGCTTGGATAACAACTATCGTGTCTTGTTTAATCCATTTCTAAGAATATTGATATAAAGAATTATAAACCCATCAGGTCTAGTAGATTTTAAGCCATTAAGGGAAGCAAAGCACTCATTTTAGCCTCTTCAGGTAAGTAAGCAAGATCCAAATAGTTGACCTCCAAGGTAGTATTTTTTAGTAAACTCCCATTGAATAAATTTAGATTTACACTATGTTCCTCAAATAGTGTCTTGATGTGCTTAATCCCATTAGTAATAATGTCTTCTTTGGTGTGCAACCAGCTATCATTACTTCTGATTTTGGTAATAGTTTAATATTTTCTCTTTTATAATATAAACATGGTAATATTTGGAGTAATTGGAGCCCCTAGAAGCACTAGTAGTAATCCTATCAAGTTGATCATCCCAGTTGGCAAGAATTCTAGCAGAAGAAGTGTTTGTTAGAGAGGATACAACTTTTGGATTTAAATGTTTTAATTTTCTGATTCCTTTGTGTTTATTCCTTTTACACTTATGTATCAACCATTCCTCCTCTAGCTCTTTAAAAGTGTTATCAAGGTCTCCATGAATGGAAGTATGCTGATGTAAAATTGGAGAGAAAACATCTTCTGGTTGAGTTTGAATTGATTACAATTTTCAGCTCTCAAGGAATTGCACTCAGCCTGTACTGGATCCTCATTGAGTTGATCAAGTGTAGCTTCAACATTCGAAACCCATTGCTATTGGTAGGAACTCCTCAACTTCCACATTCTCTTCTTGAACTATTTCCATAACAATCATTCCAGCAAATTGAGGATTTTAGCTATGGTGTTATTGATTCAGAGTTGTATTGTCCTGTTTGTTGTTGTGGTCAACAACAATTCTATCTTGGGATGCAATGGGAGTTGGAATGTTAAGTCTATCAACAATTGTGTTAATATTTATTACACATTCATCAATGATTCTAGCGATTTAAGTTTTTAGTTCTCAGTTCAAGATTGGCTACATAATAGTTTTCAAGTAAGAGCCCAAACAATCTGCATTTTGGGCAATAATGTGGCTTTTGATCAAAGACAACCTACTGCAAATAATAATTGGTGGGGGGTGCCAATCCATATATCATCTGAGTAAGGCATTTTGATGTCCATTTCAACAAGCACATGGGTAGCAGAAGGCCTAGATAAGTTGAAGGTAAGAAAATCCATTTTGAGGGGATTTCCAAAAGAAGCAGCTAAGGAGTATAGGATTTGTTTATTAAAGAGATGGAGCTTGAGGTTGGGATAAACTTCAACCAAATGGGTACAATGGGAGGCTCAATGCTATAATTCAAAGGTAGGAGTCCATTTGAGTATCTTCATGGGAATGTTGTCAATATGATAGAGTTTTCTTGAAAACAACCTAACATAGTCTTTTTCCCTGTTCAACTGAATTTAAATATGTCTACCATCAAGGAGGCCGACGTTTTAGTCTCCAAAAACTTTGTATCATCAAAATGTTTCCTAATGATGTCCATCTTAGGATGTCTATTGGTGAACTTTCCTACCAAGGTAAACTTCAATGGTTTAGCTAGTTGTGTAGATTCAGAATCAGTAAGAAAAAAAAAGATAAGTTTTCCATTTTTCTAGCTTGCCTTTTTGATGAAAATATTTTCACTACTATTTCTGAATCAATCATGGTAGGACTGAGAGAAGATGAGCTTGATGGATGGATCAATTGGGTCATTGTTTGGGAGGTTATTGGAGGGAGCACCAATGTAAGATGGGCCATCCATGAGGGAGATGACAATGGAACAATAACAGAGAAAACCTACTTAGGGAAGAATCATACTTGGGAGGGAGGAGATGATGCCATACTTGGAAGTTGGAATCACAAGAATATCCAAGAGAATTGCATAGTAAGGGATCGAGCTTACATACCTTTGGAATTCAATATGGATATAGATTGTTTGCATGGCGAACATATATATTAGATGCACATCCTTATGGATTGAAATATAGATATAAATTGTTTGTGTGGAAATGTATAGATTGGACTTACATCCCTTTGGAATGCCATATGGATATAGATTATTCTCATGGCAAAAGTATAGATTGGACTTACATCCCTTTAGAATGTCATTTGGATATGGATTGTTCACATGGTGAATGTATAGATTAGACTTAGATCTCTTCAGAATGCTATTTGAATATTGATTGTTCACATGAGAAATGTATAGATTAGACTTACATCCCTTTGGAATGCCATATGGATATTGATTGTTCACATGACAAATATATAGATTGGACTTACATCCCTTTGGAATGCCATTTGGATATAGATTGTTTGCATGACAAACATATAGATTAGACTTACATTTCTTTGGAATGCCATATTTATAGGGTTATGTTTGCATGGAGAATAGATTGATTTATATGACATTTGTGTAGTAAATATTAATTTATGGTTCTGAGGGCAGCTCTTTAGTGCTAGAAATATAGTGCATTGGCATTAGGTACTTAACGCTGAAGAACTATAAGGCATAAATTCATGTGTTAAACTCGAGGGCTTAGCGCCTTGGCGCACTAGAGCTATCGCCACAGCACTGTCAGCAACATAATATTGGAATAGTAAGATTGGGTTGATTAGTTGGCACCCAAGCGCTAGTGATTTGGCATCGCGGTGCGAATCAATGGTCAACATAGAAAGGCTAGCAGATGAACATGTGCTTTTAATGAAAAGGATAAACTTTTTGACCAGTGCTACAACATTGTGTTGGAGCACTGCGGTGCTTCATCAATGTCCTGCTTCACTTTCTATGACATCATACGAGTTAATTGTCAATAATACCATTAATATGTCTTTTTTGGCCAATGCGATAACTAGATGTCGATCTTGATCTATGGGAAAAACTAAGCATTGTAACATTTTTCCCTCTAGGGCTAAATAATATTATACAAATGAAATTAGAATTAGGGCCAAAGAGGGTGGCGCTAAAGTGTATGAATAGTACTATGGTGCTAGAAATAGATAAGTTTTCCCTTATAACCCAAAAAGGTAGGCCGAAAGGAAAAAAGATTGGAAGAAGGGGTAAGATTTTTTATCATTTAACATGAGAGGGTAATGTTTGTTTGATGATGGCGGTGTGACACTTTAATTATGACTTTGGTTTATAACCCAGTATGCGTGGTACCAAAGATGCGTCGCTATGACACTATAAGATAGAGAGTTTTTGGGTCCTAACCCAAGAGACTACTACTATGGTGCTTGATTGGCACCTTGGTGTTGGGTGGATAGGACTTAGACTTTAGATTTGAAGAAGTCAATATTCGAAGTGTTAGAATTAATAAATTGCAATGCTGATGCTATAATCGGATGTTTTCATCTTAAAACTTCGAGAGGTCAGCACTGTAGTGCTAAATATGTAGTGATGTAGCACTGAGTTTAGCGCATATGCTCCATATAGGGTTGCGCTATTGACCTCATTTTTTGATGAGGTTAACATTACTTCCAAAACTAATAATTAAGATACCTAATCCTAGATTAGGAATCTTCTAAATAGGACACTTCACTTAGTGGCCTAATTCAATTTTCTAGGATCTAATTTAACTCAAGAAGATTGGATAGACATAGACAAATTCAAATCCAAGCCTAAAGAAATTAAAATCTAAAGACACTTGAATTTAAATTTAAGTGAATAGGGTAATTAATCTAATTATCCTATTTAACCTATAAAGTCATTTAAACATCAATAAATTCAAACTAAACCAAAACAAATGCAAATCAAAATCAAATAAAACCATGAAATGAAATTAAAAGCATGATTAAATCTAAATTCAAATGAAGGTCCAAAAGTGGTCAACCCATTTAACATAGGTTTGACCTAGGTGGGTCCCACCAAGTCAAAGGCCAACCCACCAAAATTTGACCAAATAATATCATTTCAAATGGTCTAAATGATAATATATTCAAGTTTAAACATGAATTTAAGAGAATATAAAATCAATAAGACCTTAACTAGGCTAAATAGGTTACTAAATGGGCTTAAATAAACTATATTGGATTCAAATCCAAATCAAATTAAAATTAATCCAAATTAAATTTGTAAAATCACTTAGAAATGATTAATAAATACAAATCAATTAATAATTAGGCTCAATTTTCCCAACATGGCCATTTGACCTAAATGAATCCAAACATAATCCAAACCTAACCCATTAAGCTTAAATGGGCCAAATTGGGTTTTAAACCTTATGTAAATGGAATTAATTAATCTAATGCATCCTAAATTGCTTGGATTAACATAATTAAAAATTAATGTATTATGAGCCGAACACATCATTTGACTCAATTCAAGTCAACCCAACCCACTAAACCATAATGGGTTTAATATGGAATAAACCCTTGGGTAATTGCTAAATTGCATGAAATCTAATTGAAAACATCATAAAGGGTCAAATTGATGTAATTGAAGCATTAATCTAGTGATAATACACCAAATGGAATGAGCTAGGTTAACTTACATCAAAATTCCCTAAATGGCATAATTGAACCTAAATTTAAATCTAACTCCTTGGGCATCCAAACCCATACTAAAATGAATTTAGGATGATTGGGAGCCAAAACCAAGTGAATTAATCAAGCCCAAATGTATCCAAAGTAATGGAATATGCAATGGAAAAGATAGGTTGCATGGGGACAAAGAAAGCTTCTCCAATCCACTCCACCTCTTTGTCATTCTATCCTTACATCTTGAACAGGTGTTGAGCACCTGATCATCCTTGTAGATAGTCTCCAAGAAAAGCAATTAACCTAGCCAACCGAGGAGGAGGAGAAATCAATAAAGAACACTTGGTCTCTAATAGAAAGTAGAGCTAGAGAAGTCTTAAGAAAAAATTGAGCATTTTACCACATTCCTTGAGTGAAATGAAGTCGAGCACACCCATACCCTAATCCCCTCACCACCAGGAAGCTGAAGAAAGAACAAGCTCGCCAGAATCCATTTGTGCATTGGTTTAGAGGCTGATCCATGAGGATGTAACCTAGTTGATTCTTCCCAAAGCTTCCTCACACCATGTTGAAACTATTAGACTCAACCCTACCACCAGAGATCGTTAGAATCGAGATATTCCATTAAAGCCACCCCCAAGCTTTTGATATTAATTTTTTTGAAATGAAGTTGATCTCAATAGAGATCAAAATGTATAGATCCCTTCATTTTAGTACATTGAATATTTTGGAAGCAAAATTGAGTGATTTCAATAGTTGGATCCCCAAAAATTGCCTCGATTTTGTTGACCATTCTCGGTCCTTGCCATCACTGTAAGAGGTGGAATCTTCGTCCATTCCTTTTATTAGGAATAGACGATCAAGATTTAGTTGGATCATAAGATTTAATCCCTTAAAGAAATAGCAAGAAAAACCTTGATCGAGGATTGGATGGCCAAGACCAATTCTACGTGTGTCACCGCTTTAACACGGGATCCATGTGAATCCCGCATGGAAGAATGATGTGGCGCTACATGTAAAGTAATGCCACATTATATTCACATGGATCCGATGTGGTTTAATACATAATTCAATATTTTTAAAATAAATATTTAGAGAAAAATGAGTAAAACATCAAAAAATCATAATAATTTAAATATTAAGTGAAAATACAAATAAAAGCTCTATAGATTCATCTCACTGAGAGTAATCCATTAAAATTAAAATCCTTAATTAATCTTGGATATTTTTGTATTAATTTATGTTTAAATAAAAAATTTCAAATCTAAATTAATCCCAAACATTTGATCTAAATGTTTTGAACTTTGGAGAATTGAAATCTAGGTTAAGATACACATTAGGTAAATTTTTCATAATTTATTGAATAATAAATCTAAAAATATGAAATTTTCAATTTAAAATCTTAAATTTAATAAAAATAATTAAATATGAATCAAATAAATTAGGAAAAATATGAAAATAATCCAAAACATCATAACGCGTCCCAATGAACTTAAATACATCATTGAAACCCACTCAAACCTAATTTATTGGCAAGGAACCCAAATTACACATTTGATCATGGTGAAACTTTGGGAAATCAAATTGGAAAGAAACCCCACTGGCCATAAAAATTTCAAACCCAATTGACCTATAGATTTGGAATTATTGAATTTTCAAATCTCTAGGTCAATTTAAAGAAAATAATAAATAAATAAAATCATAAAAATTATAAAATCCATATATAAACTTAAAACATCATAATTAAAATCAGAACACTTAAAAGAAAAATGTCCAAGCAATTTGAAAGTAAAGGAACTTAATTAAACTTAAGTTAAGGATTAAAAATAATTGAAAATATGGAATTTAATTGTACTCCAAAATTAATAATCAATTAAACCATGATAAACCCATTAAGAAATTTAAATATAAAATTTATTAACCTCTAAACTTTATAATCTATCAACATATGAATACATTAAGGCCATTTAGATTAATGAATAAACTGGCTATAAATGTAAATGTGAACAAATTTAATTGAACTTAAAATGACATAAGAGTTAAAGTAACCTAGGGAAAGTATAGTGCACATAAAAATAACCCATCCTTAAACTTCTTAGATCATGATGAATAATGGTAATCACATTATACTAAATGATAAAAAGAACTTTTTTAAATAACATAATTATCAATCCCTTTAAGTTAATTGAAATGAATTGAACTATTCCATAATGTATGAAATCATAACTTGGAATCAACTATCTTAAACTAAGTTCATTAATAGGCATTAGAAAAAATAATGGAATAGATAAATTGAAATAAGAGAGATGAAGTAATAATAAAATTTGGAAAATCAATTCAAGATGATATAAATTATACATTTGGATTATAAAATCAAAACATAGTAAATTAAATAATATTAAACTTAAGATTGAATGTAAGTTTACTTAAGTTAATAAATATCAACATAATGAACAAATGATATGATCTTGGAAAATAAATATGATAAGTACATCTAAATGTAATAAGTAAACTAAATCATCTAAAATTAAATGAATAAAAAATAAACAAATAAAATAAATATAACTTAATGAAACATAAAGATGAAAGATAAAACATGTGGATAAATAAAATCAAACATAAAGGTTTAACCTAAACTAAAACATAACAATATTAAGGAACAAAATGGAAAAGAGTGAAACACATTAACTAAAATATGTTTGGTTGACATGATGAATGCACATTAAACAAAAATAAATATCAAATATGAACATTAACAAAAGGAATGAAGAATAAATCAAATAAAAAAGAAATTAAAAGAAGAATCAAAATTCAAAAGAATAAAAAATTCAAACTAATTCAAATCAATTCATCAAAATAAATCTAAAAGGAATTAATTAATATACTTAAGATCTTAGTTAGATCTTTAGAATGAATCTTCAGATGAAGGTTTCATTCTATTAGGATTTAGGATGTTGATTAGAATGGGTTCCACCCAAAATGGAACTTATTATATTCTTCATTCTTGAAAGCTTAATCTCACTTTAATATAGATGTAACTAAAATGAAAATAAAATCACAAATCATTAAATCACTTAAACTGAAACTACCCATGATAAATTAAACTAAGTTTAAAACTAAAAGGAGTTAAAAGAATAAAAATAATAGTTTTTATAATTAGCAACATATGGTATATACTATGGACACTTGAGATGCAAGGCTATTAATCCGAAGGAAGTTTGATACCACAAATATGTAGTATAACAATAACACGTACCTATGAAGTTAAATTATAAAATAAAAAAAATATATAAAAAATGGAAACCTAAATTAAAATTTGAAACTTAAATGACCTAGCAATGTCTTGCCACACAAACCCCATTCTTCACACACTATATCATTAGGCCATAGACTCTAGACTTAAGTTAAGTCATTTTGTGATATTCTGTGATATGTTGTGATGATGTGATGTGAAATGCCTTTTTTATTATTTTGTGGTGTAGTGTTTGAACAAGATGGTTAGGATTGATTGACGTTAGTATAGATGGTAGAACATTATTTTTAGAATTAAAATCATCTTCTGCAAGGGGTAGGTTGTACTAAAACTAACAGTTGTAAAATAAATTATAAAATTATTGTTTATTTACAGGTGTTGAATAGTCCCTTAGCATAGCCCAATAAGAAAGGCGGGCTTGACAAACAGCTAATGCTAAGCTCATATGTGTGTAAAATATAACTGTTGTATGTTGTTTGTATTTTTTTAACATCTATTTTATAAGGTTTTAGAATTTATTTTTGAATTTAAAATGTAAATTTGAGCTTAAGATCTATGGGGTTTAAGATTAGCAGGAGCTGGCCTTACCAACAGATGTGTGTAGAGATCCCATACGAAGCCGAATAGAGGTCCCTGAAGAAGGAGATGATCCTATCCCATAGGTCTAAAATTTAGTTTTAGGCTGGGCTTTATAAGGGCAGAGCTTGGCTACCCATTTTCTCTTTCTTCCAAGGTGTACAACAATGCCCAGCTGAATTGGCCTTTCTTTAATTTTAATTGGCTTGACTTATTTGGGGTGCATAGTAGAGTCAACCTTCTTTTCTAGGTTTCTTTCTATGCTATGTTTTATGTGATGGATGCCTAAGTGATTAGGCTCCTAAGAAAACTAATTTTTTTTACCCAATCTAAATTTAACTAACTAAAAAAAACTTAAAATTTCACATAAATTAAAGCATTATGGACAACTTAAAATCAAATAAAAATAATTAACTTTTAAGAACCATGCTACATATTGCTCTAAACTCTTGAATTGAGAACTTCACCCACTGTACATAAGGAGCATCTAACTTTTGAGGATGACAGCTTTTTTGGGGAAGTCTACCTTCTCTTATTAATTTGGCTCATGACCACTTCTAATTGCATGGCATTTAGGAATAAAATGCATAGCCCAAAGCCTTAAATCAATCATGAGTCAAAATATTTAAAAGTTGGAAAATGTGCATTAGTTAGGTATATTTCATACCCTACATGATCCTAATGATTAGGGAGTGAGTCTAAGTTCTTAGATTCTTTCCTAAAATGCAATAGCCTAGTCATCTTGAATACTTGAGACTTGGCATCATGGATTTAAAATGCTCATAGATAGTGTTAGCTGGCAGCCCTGCATGCGAGTTATAAGTCTACGAGAGTCAGGGATAGGTATCCTTTCTCAAATAAGAGGAAAGGCCAATGATTCCCAAAAGTGAAACTAGGTTGAGCATCTTAATTGTGTTAGAAGCACTCATAGACTTAGGTTCTAAAGCAACCTACTGGAATAAGTCTTCAACCCTAGGCATTTCTGCAGTCTTGTGCTCCTAGACTATAAGTCTTATATTTTTAATAAAATGTCAACTCATAATTCTATTTTAAATTCTAAAATTTCAAGCCCAATGATAGGATAGTTGAAATTTCTATTGGGTATCCCATTATCAACCGACATGTCCTACTTTATCCAGATTGGCTTCCAAAAATAAGTCTTTCCACTTTGGATCATTCCCAATTGAAATTTCAAAAATATCATTTCCTTTGGAAACCAACTTAGAAATTCATAGAAATAATAGCTTATTTCTTGAATCGAGAGTATTCTTAGAAAGAGATCCTTCACTCATAAGATGTAATTAATTATAAGGGCTTGCCCTTATAGGGAACCATGAACCTAGTTTAAAATAAACCTATTCTACTTCCCATGTAGTTCAGTGAAAAACTCTCTACTATATTAAGACCCATTAGCTTTAGGAGTCTTTCATAAAATGATCAAATATATTATATGATAACATATTTATCTTTTGAGAAAATATGTTTACTCCTTAATGACACATTTGATCATCCAAAAAAGAAATTCTTAAATTTTATTTGGTGTCATAAATTTTCCCCACAAAGATAATTTCTGGCAACTTCGCTAGGAAATGGTTCCTCTCTCCATCTTTAGAAATAAGTTATTATTTCTATATATCGACAATGTACCTATGTTTTCATAGGTCAAGATTGCCTTTCTACCTGTTGAATATCTCTCTATTTCATCATTGGTCAAGTATATTCAACATCTACTAAACAAAAGAGAGAGTGTAGAACTATCCCACTTGTTGAAATCAAGTGAGATGATTTTATAACTCCTATATTTTTAGAGAAATATCTTTTGAAATAAAAATCCTAGCCACACAAAATTGGCTAAAGTTTTCTAATGGGTCAAAAGCATTTCTTTTGATTAAATTATAATTATTATTAATTATGACTCATTTAAAATTTTTTATTTTACAAATAGACAATGGTTGGACAACTAATTTTCATTGCTACATTTGGGATTAACTTTTTCATGGAAAGTAGGTGTTGGATTACTAGAAAGAAGTAGGATTTTTTAGAATGAAAAAAAGGTCCCTAGATTAGATCCACATTTCCATTTATTTTCCTAATGAAAATATTCTAGATGGAGAATAAGAAACATTTAATTATGTATAAGAACAAGATCTATCAACCCTGAAACATGATGATAAAGAAATAATTTTATGAGAAAATTAAATAAATAGCTACTATTATGGTCACCCTCATAGCTCAAATAAATTAAATATCTTTTTTATTACTAAATCTTGAGATGTTATAAAATGATACTTTTTTATTCTTTAGATTACTCTATGTAATATTTTTATTAAATCGACACTTATGATAATCAAATCACTTATAATACTAGTGTTAAGATAAAATATTATGTCTTTTGTAGAACTCTATGGTGTTTAAAAATGTTGTTAAGGACACCATGAAGATCTTAGGGGATACTTATTGAAATGATCAAGCAAGATATCAAGGAATGATATACTACCTTGAAATATAGAAATATCATGCTATAGACTCAATTATCTAATAAAGACTTCTAAGGCTGATGGGTCTACATGTATCAGAGATTTTGCTGTTCCCTTACATTGATGAAGTAAGATAAGGTTTTTTTAAGTCAGGTTCATAAGTTCTCTATAGGGGCAAGCCCTCATTGTTAATTATGACTTAAGAGAAGTAATCTTCTAAGAATACTCCTGATCAATTTAAGCAACTAACATCTCTATAGATTCTAAAGTTTAGAATAAAAATTTATAATTTTTAAAAGTCAAGTGGGAAAACTCAATTAGGAAGAGTTCTTAATGAAATCCAAAAGAAGATAAGTAGAAGACACTCGTGATGCTACGAAGCCTAATTAGTACCCCAACCTATCCTATGTTGAGTTCTTACATCATTAAAATGGATATTTGATATTATTTAAATTAATATTTTATCAAAATGCTAGAATTTTAATCTCATAATGAAAGATTATGGATATGCATAAGAGGTGAGGATTTACACCTATAACATAAAAGAAGCAAGCTATCTCGAATCCTAAAACTAAGGTGCTCTAGCACAACCTAAGAGCATGACTTAGTCTAATGAGAGGACAAATGTGATACATGGATTCATTTTCACTAGGGAGGATGAACCCATCCTGACTCTTTAAACCTACCACCACCTAGAAGTTCTACAAGCTAACACCTTTGTGTGGAAAATTTATGACACCACATAAAGTTTAGGAATTTTTTATTTAGATGATGAATGTGTCATCAAGGAGTAAATATAGTATCTTGAAAGATAAACATGTTAGCCTATAATGAATCAATCATTTAATAAAAGGCTCTTAAGGTTCATGGTCTTTAATAGAGAGCTTTCCCTTGAACTACATTGGGAAGTATAATAGGGTTTATTTTAAACTAGGTTCATGGTTCCTTATAAGGGAAAGTCCCTAAAGTTAATTACATGTCACAAGAAGCACTTCTTAAGAATACTCTCGATTAAAGAAATAAGTTATTATCTCTATAGAGTTCTAAGTTCATTTTCAAAGGAATGATATTTGGAATTTTCAATTGGGAATAATCTAAAGTGATAAAAGTTCTTTTAGGAAGCCAAATAAGATGATGTAGGAAATGTTTATTGATAATGGGATGCCTAATAGACATTTCAACTATTCTATCATTGGTCTTTAAATTTTAAGATTTAATTTATATTTTGAGTTGATATTTTCTTCAAAATTTGGGCTTAGATTTTAGCAACACAAGATTGGAGAAATGCCTAAAGTTGAAGACTTACTCCAAGGAGGATGATCAACCTAACTTTATATGTTCTTTTAACACAAGTTTGAGGCTAGACCTAGTTTTATTTTAGGAATTATTGGCCATTCTCTTACTTGAGAGAACAAACCTATCCTTGGCTCTTCTGGCTAGATTGCCATCTTTCAAGAAAAGAATCTTAGAATTACTCCCTAATCCTTAAGATCATGTAGGGTATGAAATGCATCTAACAAATGCACATTTTTTAGATTTTATATGTTTTGACTCAAGACTCATTTGAGGACTTGGGTATGTATTTTATGTCTAAATGCCATGCAATTAGAATTGGTTATGGGCCAAATCAATAAAGAAAGACTTCCCTAAGAAGGTGATCATCCTCATAAGTTAGATGCCCCTTATGTGCAATGGGTTAAGTGCCCAAATTTAAGAGTTCAATTAAATATGATTGCATGATTTTAGAGAGGTAACTATTTCTAATTAATTTTAAGTTGTTCCCTAAGGCTTTAATTTGTGTGAGGTTTTAAGTTTTCTTTATTTTTTATAATTGATTAATTTAAGTTAGGTAGAAAATTTAATATTTCCTATGCGCCAACATCCAGGCATTCATCACAGAAAATATAGCACAGAGAGAAACCTAGAAAAGTAAGTTGATTTTATTGTACACCCAAAATAAATCAAGCTAGTTTTAATTAAAGAAAGTTCAATGCGGATAGATATCACTATACACCCTAAAAGAAAGAGCAAATGGCTAGCCAAGCTCATCCCTTATATAGGCCAACCTAGAACTACATGTTTTGATCTATGAGTCTTCTTTTCATGATCATCTCTTTCTTCACAGACCTATTGGGTTTTATAAGGGAGCACATCACCTATCTTCTAGTAGGGTCAGATCATGTTAATCCTAGACCCCATAGATCCTAACCAAATTATAAGCTCAAATTTATATTTCACATTTTAAAATAAATCATAAGTCTTGCAAAATAGATGTCAGAAAAATACAAACAACACACATTTATATTTCACAAACATATTAACATTAGCATTAGTTTCTTGATAAACCCACCTATCTTATTGTGCTATGCTTAAGGACTTAAGCATATCTATAAGAAAATGATATTTTTAATTTATTTATGATAGTAGTCATATCTAGCATAGCCCCTATAGAAGATAATGTTAGTTCTAAAAAGAACATCCTATCATCCAGTCTAATGGGTATGAAATCTTAGATATGCAGTCTAAAATAGTATACCACAAAGACATGAAATCACTTCATATCAAAACATATAGTATCATAGAAAATCATAGAGTGACCTAACCTAAGTCTAAGGCCCGTGATCTAATGATCTAGGGTGTGAAAGGAATAGGTTTGTGTGGAAGACTTTACTAGGCCTTTTTAGTTTAAGTTTTAATTTAGAGTTTTTGAGTTTGTTTGAATATTACCTTTGGGTGCTTTCAATTCGAATGATTTAATGATTTTTGTTTTCATTTTCAAGTTCACTTTTATTTTGTTAAAGTAAAGTTTAGGTTTTCAAGAATGAAGAGTAGAATAGGTTTCACTTTTGGGTGAACCCATTTTATTCAACATCCTAACCCCTAGTGAAATTAAACCTACATCTTAAGATGAAGATTTATACTTTTTAATTTTCATTCTTTGTTTAGTTTATCTTTAATTTAATCTGATTATTTCATTTGATTATGTTTGAATTGGTTTAACATTTATTTTGAATTTTGTTTATGTTTATGGAATTCATATTCAATTAGTTTGATTTATGTTAATCTAAGACACTTAAGTTAATGTTTTAATCCATTCTTAGGTTACATTGATTGTGAATTAGGATTTCATTAATTTGTTTGATTATGAGTCCATTAACCTTAAGGTTTAATTAAACTTAATATTCATTATTAATTTTGTTAAACATTAAGTGATCAAATTCTTTTATTTAGGATGTTGAGAACTATCCTAAGTGTTCTAGTGTTAATGAGGATTATTTTAAGTTACTCTATGAATTTAATGATTTTGTGAATTTTTTAATTTATTATTTGATTTATATTGACCTAGAGATTTGGAAATTAAACAATTCCTAATACAAAAATCAATTGGGTTTGAAATTTTTATGGAAAGTGAGATTTCTTACCAATTTCATATTTCCAAAGTTTCATTTTAATCAAATGTAAAATTAGGGTGTAATTAATGTTTTAATTATTTTATTAAAATATAAATTAAGCTAATTTAATGATGATTATTTGGGAATTTTATTTTTCTTTGATTCCTTTCTAAAGGATGCTTCTAAAAAGGGTTTATTCATAATTTTTACAAATTTGGCAGATTTATTGTGATTTACTTAAGTTTTGGTTAATTATTTAAATTAATTAATTCAATTAATTACCAAATTAGGGCATGCTGTGGTTTATTAACTTTTAGAGGGTTTCATTAATGTTAGTTATGTCAATTTGAAGAGATTTGATTCATTTTTATGATTTATTTCATTTAATTTCAATTTATTTAATTAAATATGAAGTTTGGAATTTGAACTTTGATATTTCTTGAATTACTTTGAGATAATTCATGAAAAGTTTTCATAAGGTGTGTTTTAATCTCAATTTTAGTTTCCCAAAGTTTTATTTCATTTGGATTAATGGTTTGGGATTAATTTGAGTTTAATTAATTTTATTTAAAGGCAAATTAAGCCAAATTTACACAAAATAAATTGGAAATTTTGGGTTTAATGGATTCTACTCATTGAGATGAATCCGTAGCACCCTCATTTACATTTTTTGGTTATATATTTTATTTTCTATGATTTTTGAAGTTTTAAGCATTTTTTATTATTTTTAATTAATTACAATGAGATTTGCCGTTTTGAAATGGTGGCGCTGACATGATGCTTTTTCCATGTGGCACGGTGCCATTGGGCCATGCAGATTCCATGTGGCAGCCACATCAAAAGTAGCACCACATGATATGAGTCCTTCCCATCTGATAGAAGATCAAATGGTCCTAATTCATTCCATGATTTTCTTAAGTGGTTTAATCAGATTGTGTAGCTAAATCTCGGTCGTTCATTCAAAATAAGAGGAACATATGGCATAGATCATTTTTTGAGCATCTCTAATGAGAGACAGAAGCCATCCACCAAATTTGATGAATTTATGATAATCCAAGGCCAATTCAAATGTGATTTTGATTGAAAAATGATCAAAGATCTATTTACAATTGATCTATATGGTTTGATCCTCATGGGTATCAAGATTCCTTCACAAAGGACCAAAATCAAATGCTATATAGGATGGTTGTGAGGCATACCTTAACTCCAATGATCTTCGATGGTGGGATCGACTTAAACACCTTTGTCTTGATGGGAAAAAGTTGTGGAAGTGATTTGGTGGCTTGCCTCCCTGCCAAACACCTTGGAGACCAACGTGTGGCCATTTTCTATTAGGTTTGATCATTTTTTGGCTTGCCGGCGGCAGGAGCCTCGGTGAGGGTTCTCATGAGGTTGCTTCGACCTCTAGAATGTGTTATAATATTCAATTTGAGGTGAAACACTCCCCATAGTGGTTTTCCATTAAAGGCCAAACGGTGGCCCCTGGATTTGGCTATTCTGGCTTGCCGCCAGCAAGGGGTCAGTGGAATGATCCAATACTTCATCTCTCCAACTTGTCGATATTTTAGGGTGAAAAGAAAGATAGAGAGGGGAAATGCTCTCCCTCCTCTCTTTCCATACATGGCCAAGAGCCATGTATGTGAGCTTTAGGGTGGCCAGATTCCGGCCACCGGAGGCGGGAGGGTCAGCCAGAGAGTGTATTTTGTGTCTCTTGGCCTTGTGAGCATGTTTGGATAAAAGATTTGAGGGGAGGAAGTCAATTCCTCTCCTTTCCTCCCTTGGCCGAGAGCATGGCTTCCCTTACCTCTCTCGTGCTCTCTTCTTTTTCTTCTTCATGGAGGAGACCAAGTCTTCCTTGACTTCCTCTTTTGAGGCCCTCAAGCAATTGGAATGAATCCAAATTACTTCAAGCATAAAATAAGATGAGGTATGGAGGAGGGGAAATGAAACTTGCATTCCTTTCATGCATTCCAAGTCTTCTCCTCTCATAATTCCACCCCATTGATTTTTTTTATTTTATTTTAAGATTTTTTGGCATCATCACCAAAGCCCTTAGGCTAGTGTTTGGGTGCCCTAATCAAACCCAAGGTAAGTTTGAGGTTAAATCCAAATCCATTTGAATTGGATTGGACATTTGAACTCAATTCAAGCATTTGGATTCAAAGTGTTTTGATTTTGATTTAATTTATTAAATCTTGGATTCAATCATCTTTAATTGATGATTTATTATGTTTTGATTTGATTAATTCATTTAGGATTTGAATTAATTTTGGATTCCATTTCATTTCAACACATTTAGGATCAAATGGGTTAAGATTGATTTTAATTGGGTTCAAATGACCTATTTTACTCAATTGAATTATGTTTGGACTTCAATCATGCTTAATCATATGTGTGAGATGATTTGGAATGTTTAATTTCATTTGATTTTAATTTTCTTTCAATTTTATTTCAATTTGAACCCATTTGACCCAAATTGGGCATAATGGGTTGCTTGGGTTTCATTTAGGTCAAATAACTAATTTGACCAAATTAGACCCAATAATGGGTTTAATTATATTTGATTATCATTTCCAAATAATTTTGAGCAATCAAATTGAAATGATCTCTATTTGATTTGGGTTTTACCTATAGGACCCATTTAGGTTCATTTAGATTAAGTGGTCTAATTAACCTAAGCAAGGCATAAAAAAATTTAAATTTGTTTAGATTCATAATTAAACATGTTTATTTTATCATTTGGAATTTTTGAAATTATTTCATGTGGTCCAATTTTGGTGGGTTGACCTTTGACTTGGTGGGGCCCACTTAAGTCAAACCTATGTCAAATGGGTTGACTATCTTTGACCTTGATTTGGTTTTGGATTTACCCATTTTGATTTAATTTGAATTTATTTAGATTGGTTTTAATTTAATCCAAGTTTGGAATTTTCAATTAAATCTACCTTAAGCCCATTAGGTTAGATTAAACCCAAGGAAGATGTACGAGGTCACTAGATGTAGTGTCCTAAGAACTTTAATTAGAAGGTTCCTAATCTAAGATTAGGTATCCTAATTACTAATTTTAGAAGTGATGTTAACCTCATCCAAAATATTGCCAACAAATGGACCCCAATATGTGTAGTAAATCGATCAGAGTACGCTGCAAATATTGGTGTCGACCGAATTAGTCAACACTACAAGCATAAGCTTGAAGGAGTTCAAATTCAGAATATCGATTTGTATTTGATTGTAAAAGATAAGCATATGCATGCCTAAATTTGTTTTAATTTGGTTGACTCTTAGGAACTTAAATTCACTAAGTTCTAAGTGGAATAGGGATGTCATTAGAGTGGACTCAAAGGAGGGTCTAATCCTAATACAATCTCTATACTCAAAGAAGATGCCTACAAGGGACTTACTCTTGTCTAAAAATAGTAGTTGAAAAGGATGCTAATATGGACACTTATTTATAATCCATACTACATGATATTTTAACCAAGGAAAGATACCATTGGGGATTTGCTCTTATCTATTTAGCTATTAAGAAGGGTCTTTGGAGACTTGATTCTAACATAAATAGCTAAGCTGGGTAAAAGGGGCTTTAATAGCCTCATCCTAAACCTCATATTTTGACTACTAAGTAGGGGTCACATGGACTAAGCTCGATTTGAGTAGTCCATAGGAATGGGGCCTTCAATGGCTTATTTCCATTCCTTAATTTCTTTTATTTTCATTTGATTAAGAGGCATAATTTGTTTTCTATTCTAATTAAGTTTAGCTAATAGGATGGGGCCTTTAATGGATTTTTATCCTATCTTTATAAGGATGCCTACTAAGGGACTTACTTCTTTATGAATGGCATATTAAGAAGGGGTCTTTGTGACATAATTCCTTCTTGAGTAGCCATAATGAGGAAGAGGGGTCTTGATGACTTATTTCTAAACCTCAAATTTTGGTTAATAGGAAAGGGATCTTCATGACTTATTCCTAGCCTAAGTAGCCTAGTTGACAAAGGATCTTCATGACTTGTTATTATCTTTTTCTTTCAAAAAGAATGCCTACTGATAGACTTATTTCTTTCTAACTAGCTATTAAGAAGGGGACTTCAATGGCTTAATCCAACCTAAATATCTTGGGTGGAGGAAAAGGGTCTTCGATGACTTGATCCTAAACCTCTTATTTTTATTTTTACTAATTGGATAGGGGTCTTAATGAGTTCATCCAAACCTAAGTCATTTTAAAAGGATGGCTATTATGGGACTTACTCCTATGTGATTAGCTGTTAATATAGGGCCTTCAACGGATTAATCCAACTTAAATAACAAAGAAAGAGGAAAGGGGTCTTCTTGACTTAATCCAATCCTCAAAAGTTAGGCTAATAGAAAAGGGGTTTTCATGACTTGTTCCTATCCCAAATAGCCTATGTGATATGAAAGGAGTCTTAATGCTTAATCTTATCAATTTGATTCATATGGGTCAAATGGGCCAAGTTAGCATAAGTTGACTATTTTGACCAAATTGGGATAAAGTGGTGACTTGGGTGAGTTCAATTGGTTATTTAGAGTAAATAAGTGTAATTGGTTTGATTCAATTCGGGCTAGATTTAGATTTGGTTTATATGGTTCAATTTGGGTTAAGTAGGACATGTTGATCAATTTGACCAAATTAGCTAAATTAGCTTGAGCATGGGTTAGGTTTATGTTCAATTGGTCATTTGTAATTTATTGGTGTAGTTGACTTGATTTGATTTGGATTATGGGGTGATTTGGTTCAATTTGACCCTTTAGGTCAAATTGGGCTAAGTAGGCTAATTGGGTTGGGTTGACCAAATTGGGTTTAATTGAAGGTTGAAGTATGTTTAATATTGAATTGGTGATTGGTTTGAAGCATTGGTTTCAACCAATTTGGTCTAGGATTTCATTTGGATCAATTTGACCCTTTAGGTCAAATTGGGTCAAGTGGTTAAATTGACTTGATTAGGTTCAATTGATTGTAGTGGAGTGTTCAATAATGACCCAAAATCATTAATAAAAGGATTGGATGGCTTAGTGGTTGACTTAGAGTGAAAGCGCAGGGTCTCACATCTTTTTGAGTGGTGTTATCCACCGGGTGGGTTGCCATCAAAAAGGAGAACACTAGCCAACCTAAGGTGCCTGTCAGTTTGCAATGGTTAATCTAGGAAGAAAGCATCGAGGACTCAGATCTTCCTAAGAAGAATTGATCACCGGGATAGTCTATCATTGGCTAGGCGACTACTATCTGTTATAAGGTGACAGCCAAGTGGGGAGTCACAAAGGAGGACTGAACCAAGCTTGAAGTAGTTAAGAGGAAGAAGGCTTGGGGTGGTGGGGGGGGGTGTTGTTCTTACTCTAATCCTCGAATGTACTCGGACTGGTCGGCTCGTTAGCTGGGGCTTATATCTCCAAGAACATGGCTAACTATAAAGATGACTTAATAGCTATGCAGTAAAGCACATCAAGTTGACAAAAGGGGCTCATTAATTTGCAATGGTCAAGCTAAAAAGAAAGCATGAGGACTCACATCTTTCTAGGTAAGGATAACTGTTGGGGTGATTCACTAGCCAAGTGATGAATCGAACCCAATCCAGAGCAACTACTAAGTAAGGATCACTAGGGGTCTTATCTCAACTTAAAGTAGTCCAAGGTGATGTTTGTGTTTGTGTGCAATTTTATGTTTGTATTATGCAAGTAAGTATTAAGATGTTGCTCGAGTTCTCTCACTCCTATCGTAAACACATCGAGGGTTTGGTAACTTAAGAATTTAACTTAGAGGACAATTTAATCAAAATAAAATTTTTATTGATAGAAAATTATTTAGGACATTATTTATGCATAATATTTTTTTAGGTAAAGCCTATTGATCGGAAGCATCAAGCGTTCACTTTTATGGTTGATAAGTTGATAGGAGTCACCTTGGTAGGCCTTTTTTTTTTTTTGGAAAAGTGGGCCTTCCCAAGTAGGATCAAACTTGCCTCCCATCTTGTGACGGGCCATAATTGGTGTCCTTAGAACTTAGACAAGATCTCCAACTTGAAAAGTTCTAGGGCGGACTAACTTGTTATGAGCTTGAACCATTTTTGCTTTATATAACTCGAGGTTCTATCATTCTCATAACTATCTCTCCTCCAAACCTTCGAGTTCTTGCAACCACAGTTTAGCATTTTGCTCTATTGTGATTTTGTCATCCATAGCTGTCCTTAATGATGGGAGTTGAACCTTTAAGGGAAGATTGGCTTCGATTCCATACACTAATGATAATGGGGTAGATTGTGTTGGAGTTTTGTAGATAGTGTAGTAAGCGCATAAAGCCTCAACTAACTACTAGTGCCATTATCTTTTATTATCATTGAGCATTTTCTTGAGTATTGGGATGTGAGTTTTGTTGAAGGCTTCTGCTAAACCATTCGCTCATGGGTTGTAGGTGGTAGATTACCTTAAATCTATATTATGTTTTTGGGAGAAGTTATTGATCTTAGTTCTTTTAAAAGCGTACCACTATCGTATATGATTTAGTGGGGCACTCCAAATCTATACACAATGTGGTTCCTAAAAATTGGAGCACATGTTGAGCTTTAACTTCCTTGAGTGAGATAGCCTTTGCCCACTTGGAGTAATAGTCTGTAGCTGCTAGAATGAACTGGTGACCTTCGGATGGTAGAGGATCAATCGGACCCCACTATGTTGGTACCCCAACACTGGAATTTCCATGAGAATAAAGTTAGAAGTAAAATGTTGGGTGGTTAGTGTAGGACCACTCCATGTACTTGACATTGGTGGCAGTGCTTCGCTACATCCATGCAATTTATGTTCATCATCGTCCAGTAATACCCAAGTCTCTTATTTTTGGCTTTCATCTTGGGACTGGATTGTGAGCTCCACATAATCCTGGGTGCACCTCGGTCATAATCTTATGGGCTTCATCTTTGTCTAAATAGCATAACCACATATGATCAAAAGATGTTTGGTATATGACACCATCAATAAGGACATAAGAGAGTGCTCTCTCCTTTACCTGATGCGCTCAAGATTTCCTTTGAGGTAGTTTACCTTTATTTAAGTAATCAATAAAGGGTTGCCTCTAATCCAGCTCTTCCTCCTTTCTGGCAACAACAACCTCCCCTTCAAGAGTGTATTTATTAATGAGTTCAACATTAATAAGTAGGACTTGTCTGTTGATGTGGACTCACCCTCCGAACATGCCAATTCTTTGGCAAGTTTGGCTAAGGCATCTACTATGGCATTTTCTCCTCGATGAATTTAATAAATTATGACCTCTTGGGATCTAGGCTAGTAACTTCATGGTGTACTTATGGTAGTGATGGAGTTTGGGCTTCAAAACCTTATAGAACCTAGTGATCTGGTTGACAACTAGCTTTGATTCCCTAAAGATACTGATACTTGTGATTCCTAATGAGATGGTTAAATTGAGATTGATGATCAAAGCTTCTTATTTAGCTTTATTGTTGGTGCAAGGTTCGGATAGATGGTATGAGAATCTCATCATATCATAGTTTAGTGTGAGGAGGACTCCGATGCCCATGCCTTACATGGGAGAGTGGATAGTGGTTCTTTTCATCTTTGAGAAGAAACAATACCATCAAAGTACATCTCCTAACGGTGAAAGTTCCCATCACCTAAGTTTATGAATTGTTCATTGGAAAGATCATCATTGAGCGAGGAATCTTTAGGAAGTTGATGTGCCGTTAAGAAGTCGTGAGTGCTTATCCTTTCACTATATGGAGGGGCATGAATGTGATGTCAAACTGCGATAAAATCATGGACCATCATGCCAACCGTCTAGATAATGTCGATCATCATGGGATATTACAGTGGATTGATTCTAAAAATCAAGTTCACTTTATGGGAGAGCATATAATGTTGTAGCTTCTGGGCTGTGAAAATAAATGCTAGGCAATGCTTCTCAATGGGTGGATAGTTCACCTCAACAGGAATTAGATATGCTAAGCTCCTTTGGAATGATCTGAGTTGGGTTAGGAATTTTAGGTGGTGGCATTTCCAATATTTCTTTGATCTTCTCTGGGTCAATCTCAATCCTGTTGTGTCAGACAAAGAACCCGAGAGCTTTTTCGAAGTTATGCTGAATACACACTTCAGAGGGTTTTAAGGTTATATTGCCTTAATAACTTGAAAACTACTCTCAAGTCAAAGAGATGGTCTTTCTTTTCTTTGCTCTTGACCACAAGATTGTCATCATAACATTCTACTTGGTGATGAATGAGTTCGTCAAAAAATTGAGTCATGGCCCATTGGTATGTGGTGCCAGCATTTTTGAGGTCGAAAGACATGACCTTATAACAATAGATTCTAATCAGGGTTCTGAAAGTACTATTTCTTTCATCTTCATGTGCCATCTTTATTTGGTTATATTCAGATGAATCATCCATGAAAGAGTAGATTGCGTGAGATGAGGTGGTGTCCACCATCAATTTCAGTTGGTAGTGGAAATTCATCTTTTGGGCATGCCTTGTTAAGATCCCTAAAGTTGATGCATATGCAAATCTAGCCAATTTTCTTCTTAATTGGGATGATGCTGGTCAACCAGGTGGGATACTTCTCCTCTCGGATGAAACTAACATTGATCAATTTAGTAATGACTTGTTGTTATGCGTGACTTGCGTGTTGATGCTTGCTTAAGGCTTTAGTCTTGCTTGAGCTTATGGAATTTATCTAAATGATATAATCAAAACTCAATCTGTAAGTTTAAGTCATTGGTTTTAATTCATTTAAGAAGAAACTGATGTATGTTGGGTGTGGATTATCTTCAATACCCAAGTTGATTTCCTTAAGTTCATCAATGGTTGATTTGATTTCTTCTTCGAATTCTAGAGGTTCCTCTTTTACTTGAAGATCATCTGGATCATTTGAAGTTTCTAGACACACCTCTTTATATGGGATAATGTGATCTGAGAAGAACCTATAAGATTCTAAATGATTAGTAATGACCAAGCAGTAATCATCATCATCTATTGGGCCTACTGTACTGAAGCCTAGTTTAGGTCTTGAGTGAGAGTTCTTGCATTTATTGTCCCATAATTTCTTGAAGTACTCTGACCTGTGCTAAGACCATGTATGTGGAATTAAACCTTTCTTTGCTAAATTAAGAACACAAGGTGAGTACTAATCAAACGAGAATTCTATAATTCTTTGAATGATTCATCCTCAAGCTCTACATCAACTTCCCAGCTTGAGGATGTTGCTCCTAAATAAAACCTTTTAGATTTAGCATTGGCATATGTCTTGGGAGCTTCCTTAACTACAAACCCTTAACTTTCTATGATGCAAGTGGGGTTAGGGCTAAGGCATCCACTTGTTGTCTTCAGTTTCACATAAAGAAGATTCAGATACACTTTGCTAGAGACACCTGATCTTCATCATTATCGGGCTCTAGTGTCACCTTCGAAGGAGTCTGTAGGTGTAGAGAGGTGGTTGGTGTGCTCAATGCATATGACTCACCCACTAAACTAGATTCTAAGTCTATGTAGTTGGCATGTGTACTTCCAGATGCTGGAATGAACCTCCTAGTAGGTGGTAGGTATAGAGGTCTACCCATATGGGACTCCCTTTAGACTTGCTTCTTTCTTATCTGAGTGGAGGTTGGGTCATCCTCCCCACTTGTTTGAATGGAGTGATGAACTATGAGTGGAATCTAATCTTGGGCTCTATTTCTTCCCTAATGTCTTCTTCTCGCTCTCTTTTATTTTCTTTTTTAGACTCTTTTTCTTTTTCTTTTCTTTCTTTTGCTTTCTTTTCTTTTTCTTTCTCTTTTTCATTTTGATTAAGTTTATGAGAGAAGATATTTTGCTTCTTAGAAAGGTAATAGGCAACATCCTCATAAATTGACCTCATGTACTAGTACTAATTTGAGATCTCCTTTGACATAATATTTGATCCCATCCTTGATGAACTTGATGCAATGATGTAAGGAGAATGGAACCATGTTGTATCATGAATACAAGGTTTCCCTAACAAAGCTTTGAAAGATGTATTAGAATCTATTATGTAAAACTTGGCTTCAGTCTTCCAATTATCTATCTCCAAAGGCAACACTATGGAGCCTAAGGATTTCTCACCTTGTTCATTGAATCCTTTCAACATTATCTTCTTAGATTGAAGTTTAGATATGTTGATCATTAAGTAGGAAAGGGTTCTTAAACTCATAATATTCACTAATGCACCTGGATCAACTAATACTCTGGATAGCCTGAACTTGCCAACATCTATAGTGATATAAAGGGGGCGGTTGTGCTCCATTGTCCCCAATAGTAGGTCTCCATTTGAGAATGTGACTCCTAGGACTTCTTTTGAAAAACATGCCTCCTCTCCTACAAGATTAGTAGGGGCCAACTGAGCTAAGCCTATTTTAGATCCAAGCAATATTTTGATTAGTGACTCCCTTATTTCTTTGGATAAAATAAGGGCATCCTATATGCTTAACTTAGCTTGCAACTTTTATGCCAGGATGTTGTAGTCAACTTTAGGTTGGTCCTCCACAAGCATATCTAAGGGTGGAGTATCTTGTGGAGGGACTATATTGACTAGAACTAATAACCTATTTATCTCTATATTGAGGTGCTACCTTAAGAGGTAGAACTTTGTCACTATAGAGATTAACTTCAATGACTTCTTGTGATAAGGAGCTTATGGAAAGTTCTACCTACTCATCAGGTATACATAGATTCTTCTAAAGGATCATCAAAGTAGAATGACTCTAAATCTATCTCAAGTGGTGAACCCTGAAGATTCAAGAAAAAGTAATCTATTTTTGAATTAGAATGGAATTGAACAAAATTATTTAAATTATTATTATTATTATGACTTGGAGAGCTTTCAAAGAAAATAAAATCACTGATATCTTCAAAAGTAGACAAGATGTAAGTTATTTTTCTTCATTGATTTCTTCAATTTTGGTGGTACATGGTAAAAGTCAAGTAAAATAAGTATGAGTGGCTTGGTGCCCTCATCCATAGATACAACACTCTTGCTAATGGTGATGGAGCTGAAAGATGTATTGATTAAAATAGCGGAAGAGAGAATGCTGGACTCTGACGTGGTGGTGCTATGGAAGTATCATAGGCACTTGGTGTCTACTACTGCTGCTGGGCTTCCACCCTCTTTGAGTTGTCCCTTACAACTGGCAGATCTTCCTTAGTGTTGGAGGTTTGAACTGAGTTAGGCACCTATAGAGAAAGTTTATTGAATTTAGAAATAATCTTTTTAGAGATATAAAATAAAGAAATATGCAAACCTTCTTTTGTCATAAGAGGATCAGATGTTTTCCCAAAGACTACTTTAATGGAACTAGAAGGTTGTTCCACTAACTATTTTATTGGGATCACTATGGCTTTTGACTTGTAGCTATGCTCAAGCCAATCCTCTAAGACATGGCTTAGCATGTGGTTATAGGGAAAGTAATTAGGATCATCACTCAGCCACTTCCTTTAGCTTTCTAGGCTTAGATAACTGAAAGTCAGGCTTCTTAAGAAGGTTCTTAAAGATTTTCTTGACTACCTCCCTCTTAAATGAATATGGATTATTGATTTTATTGGAAAGCGTAGGTGGATAATAACTACCTGGTGGTAGATACTAGTATCGCTGCTATGTAGGCTGCTAGGGTGGCCTTTGTGATGGTCGAGGTAGTGGAAGAGAAGATGGGATTGAAGGCTGCTGAGCTTTGAGCCTCTCAAACTGTGCTCTCACTGGCTATTTTCCCTTATCCACTACTACTACTATCCTTGACTTCTTCTTAAACACTTACTGAGGCTTAATCTTGGATGACTGGTTTGAGAAAGGTAACTGTTTGGCTTTTTCTTGTAGATTTTTTGCCTTGCTTATTAACTTCTCAAATATCTTAATAGTATAGCCCTTGAGCATGAAGGCCATCAGGCCATGAATATTCTTAAGAAGAATTTTAGTGGAATGCTGCTCTTGCAACTGTGGTTCACATTTCATACTTAAGTTTTACCACCTGAGATTATAATCAATAAGGGACTCATTGGATTTTTCTTTCTCTATAATGAAGTCCTTTATAATCACACTTTATTGAGCTCCTATGAATCTCTTGATAAAAAGTTGCTCTAACTCTGTAAAAGACTTCAGTGAACCATTAAGCAGTTTGACATATTAATTAAAGGGCACTCTAGAAAGACTACTAATAAACTACTGAAAGAGTGTCACTACCACCGGCGTAGCAACAACTAGCTCTGAAGTATGCTATATGCTTCTTAAGATTCCCATTTCCATCGAATATCTTGAAGGGTGGTGGCACAAAACCCTTGGGGTATTGAACTACATCGAACTCCTCTGAGTAAGTTCTACCCTTTAGAACTGATGAGCTTCCTTGGCCCTACACCAATGCCTTCATCACTTGCTATTCTATTATCTATTTGATGTCTTTTTCATGCACGGAGGTACTATTAGCTATCTTCCTATGTAGGCTATTGGTATCCTCATCCATTGGAGTAGTGCGCTTAAGATGATCTAGGATATGTACTAACTCAAGTTTGTTGGTCTCCATAAGAGTGGGTTGAGTGGCAAGTGCTTGATTTTGTAATGCCAACACCACAGCCATCAACCCCTCTACTATCCTATCCATTCTATCAATCTAATCATTCTTGAGCTTGATTTGTTGGAGAAGGTGTTGAGTTGAGTCCGATGCCCCACCTTCCTTAACTATAATGCCTAAGCTTCCTGACTAAGTTGTTCTCTATGCATGGATCCTTGGGTATCAACCATATGGACTTTAGTAGTATCATCTAAAAGGTTATCCTCATCATCATTAAAGTACATCATACCCTCCTCTTGGCCGGACTGGTCATCTCCAACTATCTATCTCACTACAAAATGATAGGCCTCTAATATTTCCTCTAATGATCGATCATCCACTTAACCCAATACGACTGGGATATATATCGGGTGATGACTTGCTACTAGATTGTGTCTTATTGAGGTGATGCACTATATATTTTGGACAGGAAGAATGTAACCTCTGACTAGTTCAATAATCATAGGAGTCAACTCAACATTTCCTTCATCATTTTCCTCCGGCTGTGGTGGTGGAGCGACTACGATGCTCTTGGGCCACCACTCTTTCTTCTCTATCATTAGGGTGGGGGGGTTGAGTAGGATAGCTCAACCTCACCTCAATTGTTAGAGTGGATGGAGTGTGGTCCTTGGGATGTAATAGTATCACCAAGGGGGATGACTTCTCTCCAATGCTAACTTATGGTATTTGGCGGGTACTTGAGATTATGGGACATGAGCTGGTTATGGTGGTTGGCGAATAGAGCGATGTGGTGGTGATAACATTGGCTACCTCTTTGTTGAAGGTCTCCTCCTATGACTAGAACCATTGAGAACTATCCTGTCTGAATGACCAACTCTATCACCTCGGTGATTAGGATGGTCAATCAATCTGAGTCCATCGACTGTCTGGCAAACCTCCTCTATCTCTTTTTCCCTTGGGCAGTAACTTTGGCCTCCATGGCCATTTCTCTATATATTTGATCCTTTACACTTCTAGGGATCACTCATCTCAGGTCATGAATGGTGGAAAACTTTGATTGTCCATGGACTCTCCCTACTCTCTTGAGTTTGGAGCTCAAACCAACATAGGGCTACCTCCTCTCCCAATCCAATGTCTCATACTCTGTGGGTCATGGGGGTGATTCATCTATCTTTCTCATATCCTCCTCTCCCTTTGTAGTTGAGACAGGGTGAAACCTACTACCATCGAGAAGGGGAGAGGCCTCACGAATGGACCCCTCTTCAGCTACATGGGAGACTTCCTCAACCTCCTTGGCCATGAGATCATAATACCTCTTAATCTTCCTATTCTTTTTGTAGTGCTGACTCTTGGTCAATGGTGCATGACGGGAGCTAATACTAACTTCAAAGGTGGGAGAAATAATCTTAGATGATAGGAACGACTTTCCCTTAAGAATTGGGGTTGCGTGGAAGTGGTGTCCCAGCTATGGTACAGTGGTACTCATGGCATGGGAACCTCCAAGGCTTTTCTCTTTAGGGATGGGAACTCAGTATCTAACTGGAGATCAAACTATAGAAGTGGCTTTTTATTAGCCACTATGGTGTTTTTTTTTTGAGCCAGGTGAACACCATGTTGATGTTAGAGGGTGCTTATTGAAGTGATCGGGTATGACATTAAGGAATGATGTACTATCTCAAAAGATAGAAACATCACCCTATAGTGGACCTAATCACCTAATAAGGACTTCTAATGCATGATGGGTCTTTTCATGTACCATAGATTCTTCCCCTACTTTACATGGAAAAGTAAAGTAGGGTTTATTTTATGCTGGGTTCTTTAATTCCCTTTGGAGGCAAGCCTTCATAGTTAATTACATCATAGGAAATGGGATTTTCTTAGAAAACTCTTGATTAAAGTAGTCAATTATTATCCCCAAAGATTTCAAGGCTAAGACTATCAATAAATTGGCTATTTTAGAAAATCAAATGGGATTGTTCAATTGAAAGACTTATTTTAGAATCCAAAGGAGGATGAGTAGAAATGCATTAGATACTAGGAAGCCTAGTGAGCACTCCAAACTACCTATGAGGCTTTATATTTTTGAAAGTGAGATGATTTATTTTGTTTGAGTTAAAATTTTATTAGATCACTAGGGATTATAATCCATCAATAAAAGATTATGGAAATGCTAAGAGGTGAGGATTTATTCTTATAGCTCAAGGAAAACAAGCAACCACAGATTCTAAATCTAGGGAGATTAACATAAGCTAAAAGAATGACATAAATCTAAGTGAAAAGGGGCATAAGGGTCTATTCCACAAGAGAAGATAGACCCGTATGACTCTTCTGGACTTACAACCACCTGAAGTAGCTACCAACTAACACTTATGATTCAAAATCATGTGGCTGGTCTTATGTAATTGCAAGATGGTTTAATCTTTTATTTAATTTTTAAAGAGACTAGAGTCCTAAACTCACTCCCTAAGAGACTAGATCATGTTTTGCATGAGCATATGACTTAGTATAAAATGCAAAATTTTATAATTTTTACATAATCTTGACACATTCATTTTAACAAAAGGCTTTAGGATATTCATGCCTAAATGCATGATGAAACTGGATTATTGGCTAAATCAACGGAAGGAGGTGTTCTCCACTACAAGGGATGCCCTCACAGGTCAAGCATTCCCCTATCTTGCAAGAGTGGAGACTTTTCGTATTCATATTATACATACAACATTCAACTAAGGGGTTGCTAAATCTTTTAATTATTTTGATTATAGCCTAGGCTTTATGATGAAGTTAAAAGTTGTTTAAAATTTAGTTATGAGTTATTAATTAGGTAGAAAAATTAATTTTATCCTAATAGCTTACCGCATCCAGGCCACACATTCAATCATCAAGTTTAAGAAACTATGAAGGAGATGTACTTCTATTGTGAAATCTAAACATAACATCAATCAAACATGAATAGATTCTATAAAAAAATAAGAGGATGATGCGGCCAGGTATTGCCATACATCCATAAAAAGAGAAAAGATGGGTATTCGAGATCTACCCTTATACAACCAAGAATTACAAAATAATATTACAATTGAAATTAAATATATGCTATTGGATCTTCATTCTTCATTTCTTCTTTCTTTTTTCTTCATTTGATTTGATTTGCTTCAAGGCATCACATGGCACCCGAGGACTAAGTCTTCTTGCCACTGCTCATTCTATTCCCCATAGATCTAATCCTAATTCCTATTACAAAATTATATTTTATAGAAAGTAAATCTAACTACTCTACAAAATAAGTGTTAGCTAAACATATGAACAAACCCAAGTAGTTATATTTCATAATTTGGACTTAGCACCCTATACATGTGTAACCAAGCTCACCTGTCCTAATATGGATTATACTTAGAGGCATAAGCAACCTAAAAATAGAACATTTATATTTATTTTTAGTAGCCCCTTAAGCACAATCCCTTGTAGAAAATATGATTAAGCTATCAACGACCTACCATCCAGTTTACGATCCATATTCCTAACATCTAGTCTAAAACATGACATCATAAAACAAAACACATCATCATTATATACACCGTGCTAACTTAAAGCTAGAAGTGGAGACTGAGTATTTTAGTGTGTGTGTGTTTAGGCTTAATGTGGTATGTCTTAGCTAGGCTTTAAGATTGTAATTGCCTAAGTTTGGAATTATTTAAGTTAATATGATGGTTGGTTTCACTTCAAGTTATTTAAATGATTTGTAAATTTTAATTTGTATTTTATTTTGTTTCATTTGATTTACACTTAACATCTAAGTATTGTAAAGGGAAGAAAGACGCTTGACTTCCTACATCCCTACCTTAAGTTATTTCCTAAAAGCACATTTTAATGACTTAGTTTCTTTTAGTGAATGATTTATTAAATATTTTATTAATCCTAAGTTTAGGTTAACCCTAAAGAATCCTATTCAACATGAAAGACATCTTAAGATTAATGTGGTTGAATTACCAACACATAGAATATGTTGAACAATTCCTTTTCACCACTCATAACATGCATATGATGTAACACTTAGTATACCTACACATACAATATACTTTTGGCACACTTAAATGATCATGAATGGATACATTTAGAAATTAAATTTTTTTACTTGATTGAATTTCTTATACAAGTAAATTAAAGCTTTATCCAAATTTTAATACAAATATACATAAGAATAGAATTAAATAAGTATGTGTCATTATTAAACCAGAGAAAGTGAGGTAATCAAATGACCTCCTTGGGGCTACTTAAAACCTCATATTCCTGAGATGTCCAGACTATATACTTATCATCATTCTAACCTATGCAAATTCATATATTTACATAAGAAAGAAAACACTACCTTTACATGCAATATATTTGATATGGTTAAGTGATTATGGATGCATGTATTTTTAGTAGAAAACATGACTTTTATTCTTTAATCAAGTACACATGCATATGTATAAAAGTTGTGAGAAATTATGTGCTACTTTTAAACCAGGGAAGTGAGATAATCAAATGACCTCCTTGGGGCTACTTAATGCCTCATATTCCTGGGATGTCGAGACTATATACTTGCTATCTTAAATACATGTGAATGTATGCATGATTAGAAGAATGGAAATCATGCAAAAGATTGTATTTTATTTGATTGAGCTATTTATGCATGTAAAGCATAAAGCTTTATCCAAGTTCTAATATGAAGATACATATGAATGAGATTAAATAAGTATATGCCATTATTAAATAGGAAAGTGAGGTAATCAGATGACCTCCTTTGGGGCTACTTAAAGCCTTGTATTCCCAGGAAGTCCAGACTATATACTTATTATCATTCAAACATATATAAATCTATATAGGAATTTAGGAAGAAAACATTACCTTCACATGCTGAAGCTATAAAGACATGCAAATCTTTTATGTTTTCTTAACTACTATCACTCAAATATTATTATCATTTTATAGATTTTTAAAAATAGATTTGGATTTATTAGTGATAATAACCACACATATAGTAAGATTAAGCCAACACATGCAATTTTTACATAAGCAAAATCCATTTGATTTTGAAAATATGAATGCATGAAGTCACATTATATACAACATTTAAAGTGATTGGAAAGGAATAACCAAACAATTCCATATAATTCATTCAACTACATTAATTCCTAAGGACAATCACTTTAAATAAAATCATTTAGAGAAAACCAAAGCTTCTTAATGATTTAAGTTTTTGGGTTTTAATTAGACTTTAAAGAGAAGAAATCATTTGCTATTTTTTTATCCCATTCCCATATTAGTGATTTAATATGTTTAAGGAAAGATAATTAAGTGATTTTTATAATTTAATCAAATTGAACCATTAAACAATCCACTTATTACCCTTCCCTATGCTTCTTTAATTTAATTAGCCATTTAATCATGAACCCCAAATGATATGAACATGAAGAAAAATAAAAGTGCAATGCTCCTAAAGGACCTAATGTAATTGGCTCATGATTAGAGATTAATTAGATTAAAGAATCTAATTAAGTACTTTTATGATTTTCCCACACTTATGGGTTAATCATAATTTCTTTAAGGGTCTTTATGTTATTAAACACATAAAGAGGACCCTAAATTTAAATGTTAATTATTTGAAGTGATTAGCAATTTTAATTTAATTTAATTTGTCAATTAATAAATTAATTAATTACTTAATTAATTCATGTTTTAATTAACTCTCTTTAATAAATGAATTTGGAAAAGTAATTAGGAAAGAGGTCCTAATCACTCTCCTTCATCATCTCACTACTAATTAGTGATTAATGAATTTTTACTTAGGGCTTTAAATAATAATTAAATTAATTAAGAGGGTAATTAAGGTTTGAATTTCAAATTTTCTCAATTATATAGCCAATAAATCCTAAAATAATTATGGGAGATAGAGGTAATCCCACCAAATCATCATGCCAAATTTGGGATTAATTGCCCAAGTAATTAGGGCTTAATTAGGCTAATTAAGAAAACATTCAAAACCTAATTAAGCCTTAATCAGTATTCAAAATCAATGACATTTTTTTATTAAATTATCCTTTATTTAACCTTTCCAAAATGTATTTATTTATACTTTTAAAATTTTTCTACAATTAGTTTTGAATTTAGGAAGTTTCAGCCAATTAATTACAATTCTAAGCTTATTAACTAATCGATTCATACATGGATGGCGCATGATTGGCCTAAATGGTTTGATCGTGGCTAATGTAGGCGATGGACCATCCCCGCCGTCTGATCTAAGATTGGATGGTGGGGATTAATTCTATAGTTCTGATAGGATTAAATCAAATTAAATCTAACAAATTAATCATGGCCATCCATTCAAAACATGTGTAATGGATGATGGATGATCCTTCGATCCCTGAGCGATGGAAGATGGACCCTGTCTGCCCTCCTCCACTCGATTCAGCTCATTGGAGCTCATGGAGGCTTAGGATAGAATCTAAAAGCTTTAGGGAGATAATATAAAGGAATCCTACGGTTGGAATCACATGAAATCAAACTTTCCTTCATAAAGGCCTAACAAAAAATGAAAATTTGATGATTTTCTCAGAGCTCGGGACCCGGTGATTAACCCTAGGGTATTCATCTTGAAGAGGCGAACTGAGAAGCTCACCTTGTCTCCTTGTTGGCATGGATCAAACATCATTAGAATCCTCGTTGGAGTTGGCCTAGGAGTTTTCTCCGGTGCTCGAATCGATTTGGAATCGATTCGTTTCTCCTCGTCAAAGCTTGGTGAACATTTTGGTAAATTTAATTTGAAAATGATGGAGTTTGGAGGAGATTGGATGAAGATGGGCTCTATCCTATTTTGAGTTTGATGTTTCTGGTGATGGGGAGGCTTGAGGAACTCAAAAAAATGCTCTAGGAGTTCATCTCAGCTCTCTCGTGCTCTGGAAAACTCTGATTGTGCATTTGAATTGGATGGGGGAGGAGTATACTATCCTCCCCATCCAAATTGATGGCTTAGATCAATTCTGCCATGGGCAAATGTCTGGCCAGTGTAGGCGGCAGTGGGTGGCAAAGAATCGATGAGGTGGCTCGATTTGAGTGGCAAATGGAGCTTAGGGTGACTACCAATCGTAGGAGAGATTTGTAATCGATGAGGTGGCTCGATTCGATGAGGTGGCTCGATTTGAGCTTAGGGTGACTACCAATCGTAATATGTGTGCCAATTGAAAGGCATCGAATTAGACTTTGCTTTTGTTGTTGTTCTTTTGACTTGACTTTGAATTGAAACCCTCATTTAACAAATTTGGTTATGTTAGATGGGGTTTACATATGTATTGGAGAGATTTGTAATTTTGAGGAGGAATATTTTATTTAGTTTGAACTTTATAGAGAGTGAGTTCAAATGAATTTTGAAGATGTTGGATGAAGTTTACTTTGCTATGCTAGTGGCAAGAGGTTCTTCAAGTTTTTTATATTGACTTTATTTAATTTATTTTGGATAATTCCTTTGATTGATTCTTCTTACCTATTAGAGGCCCAATAAGGGTTTTAAGACCTAACCTAAAGGATGTTGACCACAGTTATCTAATGGTAAAATAGATAAGGTGCCTAATAGAAGGGATGATAGTCTTAGACTCACATAAAAATATAAGTCCACTATCAATGTTTGGAGATAATGATTGACTACTAAAGATGGAGAGAGGAATACTCTCCAATGGAGTCACTAAAATAATCTATGGTGTTTTAATTTGGAGTCATAGGGACATCACGCAGATCTTAGGTGGTACTTATTGAAGTGATCAGGTGCGACATTGGGGTATGATGTATTTCCTCAAAAGATAGAAACATCACCATACAATGAACTCAATCACTTAATAGGACTCCTAAGGCAGATGTGTCTTCATATATACCATAGATCTTTCCCATACTTTACATGGATAAGTAAACTAGGATTTATTTTATGGTGTGTTCTTTAGTTCCACATGGAAGCAAGCTTCCATAGTTAATTACATCCTAGAAATAGGAATTTTCTAGAAATACTCTCAATTAAAGTAGTCAATGAGTATCTTCAAAGATTTCAAGTCTAGACTATCAAAGAATTGGTTGTTATTAGAGATCAAATGGGATTGGTCGAATGGGAAGACTTCTTCACAGATTCCAAAAGAGGATAAGTAGGAAGCACCTATGATACTAGGAAGCTTAGTGAGTGCTTCAATCTACCCTATAATGAGGCTTTACATTTTTAGAAGAAAGAATCTATTTTCATTTAAATTAAAATCTTATTAGAATGCTAGGGCTTATAGTCCAACAACACAAGATTGTGAAAATGCCTAAGAGGTAAGGACTTATACTCGTAGCCCAAAGAAAATAACTAGCTTTAGAAGCTAAATCTAAAATACTTTAGCACCTGTTAGAAGCATGACTTAAGTCTAATCGAGAAAATGGGATATAATGGTTAACCTCCACAAGAAGGAATAGACACATTCTGACTCTCCTGGACTTATAATCACCTGGAGTGGCTACCAGCTAACACCTCATATGCTTTAAAATGATGTAGGCCAGTCTTATGTAGTTGCAAGATGGCTAGGCTGCTATTTAATTAGGAAAGAAGCTAGAATCTTAAACTCACTCTCTAAGAGATTAGATAATGTTTGGTACGCTAACATGACTTAGGCTAATGCTAAAAATTTACAAGTTTCAAAATCATTTGACACATTTATTTTTGGACCAAGGCTTGGGATAATTATGTATAAATGCATGATGAAATTGAGTTGTTGGCTAAATCAAGAAGAAGAGGCCTCCACTATAAGTGACTGCTCTCACAGGTTTAGTATGTCCCATATCATGCAAGAGTGTAGATCCTCTATATTCAAGAGTGAAATAATATGATATGCATGGTGTGATAACATACAACCACTCAACTAAGGGATTGTTAAATCTTTTATTATCTTGATTAAAAGCCTAGGCTTTAAAATAAGGTTATGAGTTTCATTAAAATTTAGTTATGAGTTATTTAGTGAGGATAGAAAATTTAATTTTATCCTAAAGAGCCTACTATATCCAAGCCACACATTAAACATACACACTTTAAGAAACCTATAAAAAGTATGTTCATTCTATTATGCAATATAAACATAACAATCAAACATTTAAATTTCATAAAAGAATAAATGGCTGGTGCGATCAGGTACCATTGTACACCCCAAAAAAGAAAAGAAATTGGGTATCCAAACTATACCCTTATACATCCCAGATTATAATTAAAATAAATGCTATGGTGGTCTTCAATCCTTTTTTCTTCTTTCTTTTCCTTGGATATAATTGCTCCATACTTTATAGGACCTCCCAGGTCTTTGCCTTCTAGCCACTACTCATCCTAAACCATTAGAACTAATCCTAATCCTATTATAAAGATTATATATTTATGAAAAATAAAGTCTAATTACACCTGCAAAATAGACATTAGCTAAATCAAACTTACAAGCTAAGCAATTATATTTCACCAAATTTAGACATAGCACCCTGCACTTAGGTAGACAAGCCCACCTATCCTAATTGGATTATGCTTAGGGGCATAAGTGGTACCTACAAGTAAGAATATTTATATTTATTTAGTTATTACAATGACCCCTTTAACACAATACCCTACATAACACATGATTATATTACTAATGCCTTAACATCCAGACTATGCATAAATAATCCTAACATTCAGTCTAAAAATATTGCATCATAAAATAAAACACATCATTATAATATAGCGACCTAACTTAATACAAGAATTAGTGACTTAGCACTCTAATGTGTGTGTGGTTAGTGTGGTGTGTCTTAATTAAGATTTGGAAGTATGATTATCTTAAAGTTTTAGGATTGTTTAAATTAAACATTACTAGTGGTTTTACTTCAAATATTTTAATGGATTGATCAATTTTAATTTTCACCTTCTTGTTTCATTTAATGCCTACTTAACATCTAATTATTATGTAGAGAAGAAAGTGGTTTGACCCCCTTCATTCCCTCCTAAGTTAATTTCTAAAGGGTATATTACTATGACTTTGGTTTCTTTAGTGAACCATTTATGAACATTTTATTAAACCTATGTTTAGATTAATTTTAAGGAATCTTATTAAACATGAAAGGCATCTTAGAATTAATGAAATTGAGTCACCATTAAATGAATAACATTCCACTACTTCTTTTCATCATCGATAGCATATACACTTCCTCATTTATTATTCATGATATTTGATTAAATATACATATTTGTACATGTAATAAATATTTATATTTTGCACACTTGATGATCATTAAAGCATGAATTTGGTAGAAAAGAAAGATTTTTATTTCATAGTTAAGCATATGCAGACATGTATGAGAGATTTAAGCAAGTATGTACCATTGTTATACTAAGGAAGTGAGATTACCTAAGTCCTCCTTAGGGCTACTTAAAGCCTTGTATTCTCAGGATGTCCAGACTATATACTCGCCAACTTAAATACATATAAACATACACATAAGCATAGAAATGAAAATCATACAAAGGTTATGTAAAGCAAATGTTTTGTTCATGTAAAGTAATGTTTATCCCAAATTCTAGCTCATGCACACACATGAATGAAATTAAACAAGTATGTGCAATTGTTAAACCAGGGAAGTGATATTATCTAAGACCTTCTTGGGGTTACTTAAAGCCTCATGTTCCTAGGATGTCTACTACATACTTGTGTAAACATACACATGAACCATGAAGATAAAACAATTCTTTACCATCTTTAAATTATAACTAAATGGAAACTTTATTAAGCATTTGTAACCAACATCAAATTACACATTATACATTTTTATTTAATATTAACTTATAGTTTCAAAAGTAATTCAAGATTTATTAGTGATAATAGCCACACTATGTAATAATATTTACCAATGCATGCAACTTAAATGCAATCATATTCTTTTAATTCTCTTGTTAAAAATAAATATGAACATATGAAACAAATGACATGCACATTTTATAATAATTGAAAAAGTAGTAATTAAACATTGCTACATGACATACTCAATTACGTTAAATCCTAAGGACAATCAAGCCAAATAAGTATTCCTTAAGACTAACAAAAGTTCTTATAGGATTTGATTTTGATGTTTAAGTTATTAAAATCTAAAGAGAAGAAATGATACTTAGCACTTACCCCATCCCATGTTGGTGATTTGATATATTTAAAGAAAGAAATTAAGTGGATTTTATGAGTTGATTGTTCAAACCATTAAGCGCATCAATTTAATTACCCTTTCCTAAACACCTTTAATTTAATTAACTACTTGATCATGAGCCTTCAATGATATGCTTTTAGGAAAGTAAAATTAGCAATGAACCAAAAGGAATCTAATATAATTAGGCTCTTGTTTAAGAGTTGATTGGATTAAAGAAAGAAAGAATCTAACTTAAATGCTCTTATGATTTTCTATACCAATGGGTTAATCATAATTTATTTAATGACTTTATGTTATTAAACACATAAAGAGAATAATGGATAATGTTTGAATTATCTGAACCAATTTTAAATTTGTTTTATTTTTCCTTTTATCATTAATTTTCTTAATTATCCCTAATTATTAAATATGCTAATTAACCTTCTTAAGGAAATACATTTAGAAAATAATTAAAGAGGTGGCCTAATTACTCCACCTCACTATTCCCACTGTCCACAATGATTAATTATCATTAATTATTTAATTTTCACTATTCATCAATTTTAATAATTATTTAATTGATTAAAGATGGTGATTAGGATTGAAATTCCAAATTCTTTAAATATATGTCAAATAATTCCAAGAAAATTATGGGAGGCAGAGGACACCCCATGGAATCATCCCACTAAATTTGGAATTAATTATCCAAGTAATTTATCATTAATTAAGGTTATTAACCTAAACTTCAAATATTGATTAGCACTATTCACTAAGCATAAATTAGAGATTTTATTTTTTTATAAATTCTCATATATCTAGCTTTTCCAAAATGGGTTTATTTGTAATTTTTAGATTTTTCTACAATTGGTTATAATTTTTTGAAGTTCTAGACATTTAATTATATTTTAAAGCCTAATTAACCCTTTAAACTATTGGCTCCATGCAGACACATGGCGCTATCCACATAACGCCATAATATTGGCTATTTAAATCATCTAACGTGGCGGCTAACTCAAAAGTGATGAATGTGGTTTTCTCTCGGCCGTCTGATCTTGGATCAGATGATCGAGATTAATCTCATGATTCTAAATGGATTAAACCAAAATTTCTAATGCAATTAATCACGGATGTCCATTCTAATCATGTGAAATGGATGACTTATGATTCGTCATCACAAGAGCGCCGGAAGACCAACACCGTCTGCTTTCGTCACTTGATCGGAGCTTTCTGAAGCTTGTTCGATGGTGAAATTAACTCTAAAATGATTAGAGAATGAATCTAAGGGGATCCTACAGTGGAAATCACATGAAAACATGATTAACTTTAAAAGACAACACTTAGGGGACAAAATTATGGTTGACCAAATTTTTATCTTGCCAAAAAGAAAGATCAACAATCTATTGATAAAGGTAGCTTCATATTTAAGAGATGAAGCCCTGTTGAGAAGATCATGAGCTACCTCCATGTCGATTGCTCTGTAAACTAAACACCGCTGAATAGCTCACCGGAGTTGGTCTTAGAACGTCTACCTGCGGTTGAATCACTCGAGAAATGATTCATTTTGGTTTGCAGGAGTGAGGTGAAGGTGTGGGAAGAGTAAATTTAAGTTTTGTGGAGGTTTAGGAAGTTTGGATGGATGGACCTCTCGAGTTTGATTAGGAGCTGGTCTCATCGGCGGTGGAGTACATGAGGAGCTTGGGGAAGGTATGGGATAGTGAGTAAAACTCTAGGGAAACTTTGTGTTTAATTTGAATGGATGGGGAGGAGTATACTCTTCTCCCAGTGAATAAGAAGATTTGCATCCGATGGGGGTAGGTGGCCAGATGGTAGATTGGGAGGTGGTGAGGTGAGAATAAGTGGGTGTGGCATGAGGTGTATCCTCTCCCTTAGATGGACCAATGGATAACCATGGGTGAACTCACCCTCTCTTGGTCAAATGCTGAGTGCAACAGATTTGGGTTAAGTTGAGTCAGTGGTCCTCTTGTCCAAGAAGAGCCAAAGGTGGTTGTTAATGGGTAAGGAGGTCGAGAACCCATATAGATGGGGGTTTTTTTCCCATTTAGGTGGCTTGGCTCAATGGGTTTGACAAAAACTAGATTCACCATGGGTTGGGCCCACTTGGGCAGGCCCATGGTGACTCAAGGATGAGTCATGCAAAGTTTGGTTGGGTTTGGGCTTGGTTTGGCTCAATTTGACCCACTTGGGTCAAATGGGTCAAGTTGGGATAAATTGAACATTTTTACCAAATTGGGTCAAAATGGTGACTTGGATGAGTTCAATTGTCATTTGGAGTAAATAAGTATAATTAGTTTGATTCTATTTGGGTTAGATTTGGATTTGGTTCATATGGTTCAATTTGGGTTAAATGGGTCATGTTGACCAATTTGATCAAATTGGCCAAATTAACTTGGGCATTCAATTGGTCATTTGTAATTGATTAGTAGAGTTGATTTGAGTTAATTTGGATTATGGGTGATTTGGTTCAATTTGACCCTTTAGGTCAAATTGGGTTGGTTTGACCAAATTGGTTTCAATTGAAGGTTGAATTATGTTTAATACTAAATGGTGATTGGTTAGAAGCATTGGTTTTAACTAATTTGTTCTAGGATTTGATTTGGTTCACTTTGACCCTTTAGGTCAAACTATGTTAATTTTGGTCAATGGGTCAAATTGACTTGATTAGGTTCAATTGATTATAGTGGAGTGATCAATAATGACCCATAATCATTAATGAAAGAATTGGATGGCATGATTTGATCCAATGGGAGTTTAATTGGGGTTTGGTTCAATTACCCATTTTAGGTCACTTTTGGTTAAGTGACTTGTCCAAGCCAACTTGGATCAAATGGTTATGGATGTTGGGGATGTGTTCAATGATAAATTTGAGGTTGATTTGTGGCTTTGATTGTAATTGATTTGGGCTCAATTAGATTTGGGTTAAATGGGCTATCTTGAGTTTCCACATTCCTTTGGTTTAATTTGCTTAATTTAAGTGTTGGAGTGGCCAGAAATGGTCTAATGAATAAGTAAAGTAATTAAGAAAAATCAAAATTGCTTGAATGGGTTTAGATTGAGTCATAGGATTATGGTGTATTAACTTTGGTAAAGGTCTAAGTTAATTTGGCTTGGAGCTTGGATTGAGAAACCAAATTCAATTAAGATAAATTGAATAGATTTGAGGCTAGTTTATCTCCATCTACATGAGCTTAAGTTTGGGTGAGTGAACAAGTAAGAGTTTTTGGTTTGGGCCATTGGATAGGTGAAACCTACTTGTTCTAAGGTGGAGTATAAGCTTAGGGTTATGCCCTCTAGGTCTCTAAGATTAAGTTTAATCTTCCCTTTATCACTAGAAGTGTCCTTGCACTAAGAAAATCCAAGTGGAAGTTTCCTAGATCTAAGATGAGAAAACTTAATCCTCACTCTAAAAGTAAGGTCAATAATAACAGAATGTTCTTGTAAAGATTTTGAATGTCTATATTATGCTTTCAACTTTCTTTTTTTTAGAATTATTTTGATTTGATAATTTTTAGAAACATTATCCTTAATGAGGTTAATTTTATGCATGAAATAAATTTTTTTTTTGAAATAAAGTATGGGTAATATGACCCATCTTCAAAGTTAAGATTTTATCTTAATCCCAAGATAAGGCACATGCAAACTTGATCTTCTTTTTTCTTCATCTTTTTTTTTCTTATTCTAATGATGTAAGCTAACCAAGAAGAATGTTTTCTTCTCATGTAAGGCCATCATTGTCTAGCTTTTAGTCTAGCAACATCTTACTTTTCTTTTAAAGTTTTGACAGCATTCATCAAGGGACTTAGCTTATTTGAAATGACATCAAGCCTGATCTTATTGATGCTACATCTAGAGAATATTTCATTTTATATCTAGATAAAGCAAACTTTAAACTTTAAGAATAGCTCGATCAAGTCTTCAATATCTGACTCATCAAAGAGTTAGATTATTGATATTAATTATAGATAAACTTCTATTTGTTGACTTATTTCTTTTAACTTATCAATTGTGAATTTAGATTACTTTTTAAATTCTAGTGGTGCATCCTGAACTTGAAGTTTATATAGATTTTCACAAACATATAAACAATATTAATTTAATATGTTTGAGTGCCTTTGAAAAGAATGTGAGGGTCGTGACTATTTAACAATTCTTATCATGAATTGCCCTATAGTATTGAATCTCAAACCAACTTTTGGGTTTTAATTCCTTGAATAGTTCATAGCTTTAGTTGCATATGAATCTTATCTATAGGCCACTTTCAATCAAATCAGATTATACTTAATTGAATCTTTGACATATAATGGACAAGGATTCTCGAAAAATAAGATCCATTATCTCTTTGAACTGTCATATGAGCGCACCCAACATGGCAAAGGCCATGATGACAAAGTACGAGATATTTGATTTTTTTAAGTTAGTAGCAATTCTTGACCTCTAACCCTACCACTTTATTTTGATGTGGAGGAGTTTAAAGTTAAAATGCCTACATACTCAAAAATTTCAGCCTTCATCATTTTGCTATTGGATATAGTCCTCCCTTCTCTTTTATTTTCTTTCTTTCTTTCTTCTATCAACATTTTAATAACATTTCAATTATTTATAAAATATTATATTTGACATTTTTCCTAGAACAAGAATTACTAAGATGCTATATGCATTCAACTCTTTATCTGAATACTACATTAGATGTGATTCAATTCTTTATTTTTGATTGATTGATCATATTTCATGATATGATACATTCTAATTCTTTGTTGAATATGAGACTTAGTGAGGTCATTTAGGATTGGAAAAATGACATTCCTAAAGACTCTGCACTCATGATTACATAATGAATATAAACATCTTTCCAAATTTCTATTTCTATTTCATTTTCTTTTTTTATTTGGGTTGGATATGACTTTCCAAAAGCATTAAAGATGTTCCTGAATTCCTAAGATTATTTTTCAATGTTTAAATTCTTATCTTCAATCAACAATGTGACTGAGATTAAGTTCTTCTCATGAATTCAATTTTCAAGATTAAATTTTCATTAAAGGAACTCCTTTTACTTGATTGAGTTTATAGGGCGCCATCTTATCAAAGTTAGATTAGAATTGGGCATATGTATATTCACTTTCTTATTTACAATTGATGTTGACCGATGCACCCAAATCAATAAGCATTTTTGAGATTTTCTTTTCAAATTTTTTACATTGATTAAGATGTTGATAAGTTCTTAACAATATCTATTCATCATAGAAGACAACCCTAGAACTTCTTTATAATGGAATGTTACATTAGGAAGTTGCTTATAATTAAAGAAGAAAAATTAGAACATTATGTAATGCCTTGGTTAAATGATCATTTCATTTTCATTTCTTTTAACTTCTTTTCATTTCATTTTCATGCAATGGAATGCTACTTTTTATAATTGAAGTCCTACTTTTATTTCATTTCATTTTCTTTTCTATTTTTTTATAGAGTATTATGATGCTTGATTTTGCAAGAAACTTCTCTAAGATGGAAAAAAAAATCATATTAGAATTTTTGAAGTGAATGACTTATTTTCTATTTCTTTTAAATGTCATTTGAGGTGATATGACTGCCATTTTGAATTTGATTTCAATAATTTTCCTTTCGATATAAAGAGAACGTAGGTCTAACTCTATCTTTAATAGAAAAATAAACCTCATGATCTATTCATTTCAAAGATCATCATTTAAAAAGTAGGACCCTTCAACAAAAGATGTGCTACTAATTAGTTAGGTATGACTTGTATTTTTATAGCACAAAGAAGATTAAATGTAATCTCAAATTGCAATGAAATCTTTGACCACTGTGCTAGACATCAAGGCAATGTTAAGCGGGTCATAAGATATTGCAATGGATTCACTGTAGATTCACTTTGTATGAAAGCATATGATGCCTTAGTTTTTGAGGGAGAAATCTAAGTATTTCTCCATTAATTTGACTAACAAAGTCCCAAGTGATTTATTTATCAACCTACCAAAGATAGAAGTTTCATACTTTCACTGAGAAATATCACCCTTAGGACCCAATCCTAAGGTCATGATTTTTTTAAAAGAATTGAAATCTTCTTTTATTTTTAGGATTTGTCCTTAGATTTAATTAAGGCCTTTTATGAAATATCAATCATTCAATGGGAGAAAACTCCCATTAGGAAGTTGATTAAATTTCATTCATTTCAACTATATCAAGATAATCAAAATTCTCTTTCGTTGTCCTATATTTGCTTTTATTGATTAGAGTAAAAAGTGAGATTTTATAATGTCATTCATTTTTTATTCACAATGTCATGTCATCTTCCTCTTTTGACTCTCCCCTAAACCTCTAAGTATTTAAAGTTTCTAGAGGGTCTAAAAGAGGGTTACCTCCAAGTCACTCAGAATTGGCCAATCAACTCAAACAACTGGTTTTCCAAAATTCTAGTTGACGTATGGAGATGAATCAAGATTAAAGTTGATTTGCATTTATGTAAATTTTCTTCTATAAGAATAGAAGATTCACATTTAATTCCTTAATCAACCCCTGCCTAAAGTCAATAAGGCATTCTTTTGGGATGATTTTTTTATATCTATTCATCTTTCACAATTTTCTTTTGGGTTGATTCATTTTTTAGAATGCAATTGAAGCTTCAATCATAATGGTAAGGGCAATAAGTAAGACTATGTACACTTTCTTCGCTTTGATTTTCTCAAGATTTGAAGGAATTCCTTCATTTCAATATACATCCTTAGGTGTTTACTACCTTTGAATGCATTAGAACAAAGGGTACCAATTTAGGACACTATCTTGATTCTCTTTAGCTTGAAAAAAAAGCAAAAGCAGGGTCAAGGACAAATTTAACTTTGAGATTTATTCTTGAGATTTACTTTTTAAAATATGAGGTAATTTTTACACTTTTTGAATATAACATTTCTTTTTCACATTAGAATGATATCAAATCCATCATGACAAGACTTAGGTTTAACAAAAATGACTTAATTTTTATTTGTTTCTTTCTTTTTTATTTTGGGGGTTAGGTTTAGGACACAGTCGTTTAATTATGGCAAACGAAGAGTTCTAGAATCTTAGTTCGGGATATTGGAAGAGCTCAACCAAGGATGAAATGGAGATGCATCCAATGAAAAGAAAATCAGTATTGACTCATAAGTGGCATAAGTACTGCCAATATATAGAAATAATAGCTTATTTCTAAAGATGGAGAGAAGAACCATTCCCTAGTGAAGTTGCCAGAAAATATCTTTGTGAGAAAAATTTATGACACCACATAGAGTTTAGAATTTCTTATTTGGATGATCAAATATGTCATTGAAGAATAAACATTTTATCTCAAAAAATAAACATGTTATCTTATAATGGATTCGATCATTTAATAAAAGACTCATAAGACTAATGGGTCTTTCATGTACGAGAGAATTTTTTCATGAACTACATGGAAAGTAAAACATGGTTTATTTTAAACTAGGTTCATGGTTCCCTATATGGGCAAGCCTTTATAGTTAATTACATTGTAAGAAGGGTCTCTTCCTAAGAATACTCTTGATTAAAAAAATAAGTTATTATTTATATAAAGTTCTAAGCTAGTTTTCAAAGGAATGATATTTGGAATTTTCAATTGGAAATGATCTAAAGACAAAAGAGTTCTTTTGGAAGTCAAATGGGATGAAGTAGGAAATGCTTATTAATACTAGGATGCCTAGTAGGCATTTCAACCATCCTATTATTATGCTTTAAATTTTGGGAGTTAATTTAGATTTTGAGTTGATATTTTTTAGAAATCTAAGACTTAGATTCTAACAGAATATTACAAACATGCCTAGGGTTGAAAACATACTCCAAGGAGGATGCTTCAGAACCTAAGTCTATATGTGCTTCTAACATAAGTCATATGCTCGACCTAGTTTCATTTTGGGAATTATCAGCCATTCCTCTCACTTGTGGGAACCAATCCCTCACTCTGCTGGACTTACAACCTAGTAGCCATTATCACCTGCATTTTAAATTCATGACACCAAGTCTTATGTATGCAAGATGGCCAGATTATTTTCTCAAGGAAAGGAATCTAAGAATTCTAGACTCACTCCTTAATCCCTAAGATCATGTAGGGTATGAAATGCATTTAACTAATGCACATTTTTTAGATTTTAAATGTTTTGACTCAAGATTCATTTGAGTTCTTGGTATGTATTTTTATGTCTAAATGCCATTCAATTAGAATTGGTTATGGGCCAAATCAATAATGAAAGACAGACTTCCCCAAGAAGGTGGTCATCCTTACATATTAGATGCCTCTTATGTGCAATGGGTGAAGTACCCAATTCAAGAGTTTTGAGTAATATGATTGCATGATTTTATAGAGCTAATTATTTCTAATTGATTTTAATTTTTCCCTAATACTTTAATTTATGTGAGGTTTCAAGTTTTCTTTATTTTTATTTCAGTTGGTTAGATTTAAGTTGGGTAGAAAAATTAATTTTTCCTATGAGCCTATGTCTAGGCATTCAACATAGGAAACACAACATATAAAGAAACCTAGAAAAGTAGGTTGATTCTAATACACACCCAAAATAAATCCAACTAATTTTAATTAAAGAAAGGCCAATGTGGATTGGTACTATTATACACCCCGAAAGAAAGAGTAAATGGGTAGTCGAGCTTTTCCCTTATATAGCTTGACCTAGAATTATAAGTTTAGATCTGTGGGTCTTCTTTCTAGAATTATCTCCTTCTTCAAAGACCTCCATTGGGTTTCACAGCAGAGTACTGCACCTATCTTCTAGTAAGGTCAGCTCTTGCTAATCCTAGGTCTCATAGATGCTAACCTAATTCGAAGTTCAAATTTACATTTTACATTTTAAAATAAATCCTAAGCCTTGCAAATAGATGTCAAGAAAATATAAAGAGCATATGTCAACTATATCTCATAAATATTCAGGCTTAACATTAGTTGCTTGCTAAGCCCATCTAGCTTATTGGGCTATGCTTAAGGACTTAAGCATACCTGCAAGAAAATAGCATTTTTAATTTATTTATGATAGTAGTCCTTTCTAGCATAGCCCCTTGTAGAAGACAATGTTAATTCTGAAAAGGACATCCCATCATCTAGTCTAATGGGCAAACAATCCAAAACATGTAGTCTAAATAGTATACCACAAAGACATGAAAACACATCATATCACAACATAGAGTATCATAGAAAATCACATAATCACCTTACCTAAGTCAAAGGTCCGTGACTAATGATCTAGTGTGTGAAAGGAATATGTTTCTATGGCAAGACTTTGCTAGGACTTTTTAGTTCAAGTTTCAATTTGGAGTTTTGAGTTTGTTTAATTTCCCTTTTGATGGTTTCAATTCAAATGATTTAATTATTTTTATTTTCATTTTCAAGTTCACTTTTATTTTGTTAAAGTAATGTTTAGGTTTTTAAGAATGAAGAGAAGAGCATATTTTACTTTTGGGTCAAACACATTCTATTCAACGTCCTAACCTCTAGTGAAATGAAACATTAATCTTAAGATGAAGAATCATCTCAAAGGCTATGGTGTTTGTTTTTGGATGTATGGGGGGACACCATGTAGATTGTAGGGGGTACTTATTGAAGTGATTGGGTATGAAATTGAGGTATGATGTACTATCTTGAAAGATAGAGGCATCACCCTTCAATGTACCTAATCAGATAATAAGGACTCCTAAGGCATGATGAGTCTTCGAATATACCAGATATTTTCCTCTTACTTTACATGGATGAATAAAGTAGGGTTTATATTTAACTGGGTTCTAAAGTTCCCTATGGAGGTCAAGCCTCCATAATTAATTACATCCTAAGAAAGATGAATTTCCTAGGAATACTCTCATTAAAGTAGATAATTAGGGTCTCCAAAGATTTTGAGATTAGACTATCAAAGGATTGGTTATATTTGGAGAATCAATTGGGAAAGTTCAAGGAGAAGATTTATTTTTGGAATCCAGGGAGGAAGTAGGAAATGCTCATGATACTAGGAAGCCTAGAGAGCATTCCAATCTATCTTATGATTGGGTTTTATGTATTTAAAATTGAAAGATTTATATGTTTTGAGTTGAAATTTTATTAGATTACTAGGCTTTTAATTCAATATCACAAGATTGTGAAAATGCCTAAGAGGTGAAGATTTATGCTTGTAGCCCAAAGGAAATAACAACCTCAGATCCAAAATCTATGGAGCTTCAACATAAGCTAAAGTATGACCTAAATCTAAGTCATAGATGAACATAGTGGTTTACCTCCACAAGAGAGAGTAAACCATTCGACTTCTGGACTTACAACCACTTAGAGTGGCCGCCAGCTAACTCTTATGAATTACTTGTAGGCAAGTCTTATAAATTTGCAAGATAGTTAGGCTATTATTAATTTAAAAAGAGACTAAAGTCCTTAAACTCAGTCCCTAAGAGACTAAGCATGAGTGGTATGAATAATGACTTAATCTAATACAAAATCTTTTCAATTTTTATTTCATTTTTGACACTTCATTTTGACAAGGGCTTTAAGGTTTTTATATGCCTAAATGCATGATGAAAATAGGTTATGCACCAAATCAACTAGAAGAAGGTGTTCTCCACCACAAGGGATGCCCTCATAGGTCAGGCATTCCCTTATCGTGCAACGATAAAGATCCTTCATATTCAAAGAGAAATAATATGCATGCATGGTAAAACATGCAACCATTCAGCTAAGGGTTACTAAATCTTTTAATTATCTTGATTTACATCCTAGGTTTTATGGTGAGGTTATGAATTATTTAAAATTTAGTTGTGAGTGATTAATTGGGGTAGAAAAATTAATTAAGAGCCTAATCGCATCCAGGCCACACATTAAAGTATCAATTAGTTAAGAAACTATAAAGAGCATGCCATTCTAATGCACAATTTAAGCACAACATCAATTAATTTTATAAACTATCGTAAAAGAATAAAATACCGATGCAGTCGAGTACCACCGTACAACCTGAAAAAGAAAAGATGGCAGCTGAGCTCTATCCTTACACAACCCAGAGTATGAAAAAATAATTACAATTTTATTTAAATGAGTGAATGCTATGGGCGGTCTTCATTCTTCATTTTTCATGTCTTCATTTCTTTCCTCCTCGCTTCTTTGATTTTGTTGGTTTCAAGCATCATAGACAAAGCCTTCTAGCCAATGCTCATCCTAATCCCCCATAGCATCAATCCTAATTCATAATGCAAAATTACATTAAAAATAGGAAAAGTAAATCTAACTACACCTATAAAATAAGTATTAGCTGAGCACACATACAATCTCAAGCAGTTATATATAATTTGGACTTAGCACCCTGCACATGGGTAATGAAGCCCACATGTCCTAACTTAGATTATGCTTAGGGATTTAAGCAACCTACAAAGAGAGCATTTATATTTATTTTTAAGCATTCCCTTAAGCAGAATCCCCTGTATAAATATGATTAGGCTAAGAATGACCTAACATCCAGTCTACAAGCATACACCCTAACATCCAGTCTAAAATAATACATCAAAAAATAAAATATACACCATGCATATGCCATCTAAATTAAGACTAGAAGTGGTGACTTAGTTCTAAGGTGTGTGTTAAGGCTTGTGTGGTGTGTTTCAATTAAGCATTAGTGTTGTATTTTCTAAGTGTAGAAAGATTTAATTTAACATGAAAGGTTGGTTTCACTTGAAGTTGTTTAATTAATTTAAGAATTTTAACTTGTATTTTCTTTTATTTCATATGATTACACTTTAGCAACTAAGTGTTATAAAGAGAAGAAAAGATCACCCTCTTTCATCCTTACCTTAAGCCACTTTCTAAAGTATATTAATTTGATTTAGTTCTCTTTAGTGAATGGCTTATTACACATTTTAAATTAATCCTAAGTTTAGGTTCACTTTAAATAATTCAATCCAATATGTAAGGCATCTTAAGATTAATCTAATTTAAGTAATATAACATGACATATGCTAAATCATTCCTTTCCATTACATGTATCATGCATATGATTTAATCCTAAGTGTATCTATACATGCAATATATTTTGGCACACTTATATGATGAATGCATACATGTATTTGAAGTTTGTATTCTTTTATGTGATTGAATTATTTAATCATATTAGTTTAAAGCTCTATCTAAATTATTATACAAAAATACATAGGGATGAAATTAAATAGGTAATGCCATACTTAACTAGGGAAGTGAGGTAATCAAATGACCTCCTTGAGGCTAACAAAAGTCTCGTGTTCCCAAGATGTCCAAATTATATACCGATTTTCATTCAAACATACACAAATTTATATACATGAATATAAGAAAGAAAGCTACAAATTATATGGCTAATTGATTCAATCACTTAATCAATTATGAATGCATGTATCCTTGATAAATGAAAAGGGGTTCTAATTCCATAATCAAATACACACACATATGTATAAGAGACATAAGCTAGTACATGCCATTGTTAACCAAGGAAGTGAGGTAATCAAATGACCTCATTGGGGCTACTTAAAGCCTCGTATTCCCAGGATGTCTAGATTGAACACTTACTTTTCTCAAATACATATGGGTGTATACATAAAGGAAGGAAAACCATGCAAAGACTGTATTTTTGTTTGATTGAAACATTTATGCATGGGAGTAAAGTTCTATCTAAATTTTAATGTAGGAACACATGTAAATGAAATCAAATAAGTATGTGTCACTGTTAACCAGGGAAGTGATGTAATCAAATGACCTCCTTGGGGCAAGCTAAAGCCTCATGTTCCTGGGATGTCCAAACTATATGCTAACATTCAAGCACATGCAAAACTACATATGAATTAAGGAAAAGAAAGCTTTACTTTACATGCATAAGCTATAAGCACATGCAAATCTTTATATGTTCATAACTACTATCACTCTAACCAATGAAATTGATTCATAAACTTTGGAAAGTAATTTAAATTTATTAGTGATAATAGCCACACATATTATAAATTAATCAAACACATGCAAGCTTACATAAATAAAAAACCATTTGATTTAATTAAATTGAAAAGATGAATGCATGATTTCAAGTGGCATACAATATTTAGCATGATTAAAAAGTATTAAATAAACATAAACACATGATTTTATTCAATCAAATTAAGTTATAAGGATAATCATATTAAATAAAACCATTTAAAGTAAACCAAAGCTTCTTTAATGTCATTTTTAATTTCATGTTTTGATTTGATTTAAGGATGTGAGAACAAGTTTGCTGATCCTAACCTATTCCCACATTTATTAGTTAATTTAGTTTAATGAAAAGTAATTAAGTTGATTTTATGTGTTAATTAAGTTGTAATATGCATTAGGTCCATTAATTAACCCTTGCCTATGTTACCTTAACATAATTACCCAAATAATTATGAGCCAACATGGTATGCACATGCATTGAAAATAAAAATAGCAATGATCCTAAGAAAGTAAAAGGGACTAATGCAATTGGCTCATAATTAATAGTTATTTAAGCTAAGAAACTTAATTAATTATCCTTCTGGCTTTCCCACACATGTGGACTAATCATAATTTCATTAAACTTCTTTAGGTTTTTCAACACCTAAAGATCTACCCAAGATTCAATTAATCAAGTTCTGAAGTGATTTTGATTTTAATTTAATTGAATGAGTAATTAAGTAATTAATTACTCCTTAATCAATTTTATTTTATTAATGGAGTGAAGGCCCCAACCTTACTATTAGACGATGATTAATGAGCCCAATTAATTAATTAATCACTATTCATATGATTAATGAACCCTTAATTAATTTAAGAAATTAATTAGGGCTTAATTAACTTATTTTCCTAATTAATTAACCAATAAATCCCAAGAAAATTAGGGGAGGTAGAGGTCATCCCCTTAAATAATCTCAGAATGTTTATGGTTAATTAATTAATTCTAATTAAAACCTAATTAAGACCAAATTACTATTCAAAATTAATTAATATTTTTAATATATTCCACTCTCAAATACCTTTAAAATGAGTATTTATTTATATTTTTCCAATTTTTCTACAATTTATTATGATTTTTACAAGTTCAAGCCATTAAAACACATTAATTAGGCCTAATTAACCCTTAATCCCATCGGCGCATGTGGCATGCTGATGCGCTTTCAACATGGCGCCACAGGATTAATTAGTTAAACTTAATCCTAGTCAGTGCTTGCATGGTGGCGGTGGACGTGCTTTCTCGTGTGCCATCTAATCTATGATCGGACAGTCACGATTAATTTCGCAATGCTAAAAGATTAAATTGGATAATTCTAACGGATCTAATCTTGACCATCCATTCCAATCATGTGGAATGGACGGTGCATGATTTATCATCACACGAACGAGGGGGAATGGAGTCCGTCCGCCATTTCGTGTGATCCAAGCTCACCCGAGCTCAGATCGACTCTAAACGGATACCATACCTTTGCGCAAAAGATCCAAAGGGATCCAATGGCTAGGATCACATGAGATGAAAGTTTTCAAAAAAGCTCCAACACATTTTCATTAAAAGGATCAATTTCAATGGTATACTCGATAGAGCTCAATACCAGTGGCAAATCCAATTGAGGAAGCTTCATCTAGTAGAGATGAGGCCTTGTTGATTAGCACAAGCTCCAATTTGAGGTGGATAGCTTGGAAGGCCAATACCTAAAGCGTAGGTGATTGATGTTGATCGAAATGCACCCTTCGATCATGGGAAGCTCGAGGCTAATTCATTCTTGCTCGACTAGATCTAAGGATGGTGTGTCCAAAGTTAATTGCACTTTAGTTGAGTTTGGAGCAAATGGGATCGAATGGGAGGGTGCCTTGTTTCATCTTGAATGAAATTGAGAATGGGGATTGTGGAATGAGCTTAAGAGCTTTGGAAATATCTCTGGCAGCTCATCTTGGGTAGATAGGTCTCTACGGAATGCAATGTGTGAGTTTTAGTGGGAATTAGGGGGTGTATTCCCACTCCCTTGGATCGGATGACTCAGCTTGATTTGGCCCTTTGTGATCATCCAGCCACCTCAGAGGGTTGTGAGTGTCCTTGAGTGGATGAGGTGGCTTGATTTGGTTGGGTGAAGGTGTGGAGGTGGCTGCCAAGGAGAGTAGTGGGTATCCTTGGTGGTTTTAAATGCTCAAATGGGGGAGGTGAGATGATTTCACCTCCCCATGGGTCATGGTCGACCCAACCACCTTTGGGTCAAGTTGGGCAGTGTCCCCCTAGGTGGACCAATGGGAGAGTGCAAGTGGCCAAGAAATGGAAATGACCACTTACATGGGTGATTTGTCTCATGTGATACCCTTAGCCAAGGGTAGGATGATCATTTGGCATTGTATTTGATTTGGAAAGATTTGAGATGAGTCAAAAGTGAGTTTGGCCAAATTTCATGTCATTTGGAGTTTATTTGGTTTGATTTGGCTCAATTTGACCCATTTAGGTCAAATTGGGTCAAATCAAGTTAGGTTGACCAATTGGTCAAATTAGGTCAAACAAAGGGTTGAGAAAGTTCATATGATCATTTGGGATGTATCGCTACCATTAGTTTGGTTCAATTTGGTTTAGATTTAGTTTGGTTCATTTGAGTTCATTTCGGTCAAATGGGTCAAGTTGACCAATTTGTCCCAATTGACCAAATTAGCTTAGGTCATGGATTAGTTTGGGTTTGTTTGATTAATTTGGAATATGTTGAAGGCTTTGTGAGTTTAATTTGAATTTGATCAGGTTTTAGGTGGTTTGACCCTTTAGGTTAAGTTGGGTTCAATAGGTCATTTAGGTCTAGTCACTCAATTTTGATGCTTGGTAAGTCCAATAGTCAATTTGGAATGAGCTTGAGCTATTGGTTGCAATCAATTTGATTTAGATTTTGATTTGACCAATTTTGGCTATATAGGTCAATTTGGGTCAACTTGGGTCAAGAGGGCCAATTGGGTTAGGTTTAGCTCAATTGAAGGTCAAGTCATGTTCAAGTATTGATTTTGAGTTGGTATGAATCATTGGTTTCAATTAATTTGGCTTAGGTGGCAATTTAGCTAGTTTAGGTCCATATGGGTTAAGGGATTGGGTTTGGTTAAAGGGCTACGTTGACTTGGTTTGACCCAATTTATGATAATTGATCTACCTAGGATGATCAACAATCATGTTATGAAGTTTGGATTGCTTAATTCACATTGATTTGGATTGAATTGGATTTTGGTTCAAATAGGTTAATTGGTCACTTTGGGTCAAGTGAGTCAATTGGGTTTAGTTGGCTTGATTTTGGGTTGAGTTTGATTTAGTTGAGTTTATATATGGATTTGGTATTGATATATAAATTCAATTACAATTGGTTTGGGCTCAAATGGGTTTTAGTTCATTTGAATATTTCAAGCCAAATGGGCTAAGTGGGGTTTGACTTAAGAGTTGATTTTTCTTTGGCTTGATGATTGTGATTTCATTTATATTTGGAATGGTGATTGATTGAATGATTGATTCATGACAAAATCAAATAGTTTTGGTTTGAATTTGAATGGAATTTGGCTAAGTCCATGAAATTGTCTTGAAGGGTTTAGATTTGGATTTTGATTTAGTTTGAGCTTAGTTTTGATGATTTAAATGTATATTTTATTTATATTTGTTAAGATGATTGAAAATATGATTGATTCATGAAAAAATTCAATTGAGTTGGAAGTGATTTGGGTTTATTTGGCTAAGCTCATGAAGGTTGATTCATATGGCTCAGAAGGGTTTTGATTTAATTTGGTTTAGTTTGGTTTAGTTTTGATCATTTGAATATGGATTTATTTATATTTGGGAAGATAATTGATGGAGTAATTAATCCTTGAGAGGATCAATTGATTTGAATGGGATTTTGGCCAAGTTTTGGCTAAGTTAATTGGCTCAAAGGACTTATGTTTGATTTGGTTTGATTTGATCTTGATTTGGATTTGAGTTTGATAGATTGATTGATTGAATTGATATTTGAGAAAATCAATTGAGTTGATTGATTTGGCTTTGGCTAAGGCTAAGTCCATAAGATAAAATCGTAGGGCTCAGGTTGATTTTGAGTTTGAATTTGATCATGGGCTTCAATCATTTGGCTTGGAGTTTGGATTTGGATTTGTTATTTAAATTTCCTTTGAGGTTTTGTTTTAGCCTAAGAATGTGAACATGGATTGGGTTTAGTGGATCTCCCTAAGTCCTAAAGCATGGCCTAATCTTATGGTTAACCCTTCTAAGTCTCAGGCTTAGGTTAAGTGTTTACCTAATTGCTAGAAGTGTCTTATGACTAGGGAGGTCTTAGTGTCTAGAAGACTCTTAAGTCTAAGATGAGGAGGTTGAGAACTCACTCCAAAAGTGAGGTCAACAAAGGCTTAATTAAGATCCTAAGTATCTTAATTAATCCTTTTAGATTCGTTTAGATGATTTAGGTTTAAACTCAATTTGGATTTTGGATTAATGTTTTGTACTTTTAAATTCTTTTGGAACTTGATTCTTCATTTCATTTCTTTGATTTAATTTAATATTCATTCTTAATTTCATTTATTCTTAATTTAATGTGATTTGTTTCATTTGATTTGGTTTGAATTGGTTTAACATTTATTTTGAATTTTGTTTATGTTTATGGAATTCACATTCAATTGGTTTGATTTATGTCAATCTAAGACACTTAGATTAATTTTTTTAGTTCATTCTTAGGTTACATTGACTGTCGATTAGGATTTCATTAAATTGTTTGAATATGAGTTCATTAACCCTTAAGTGATCAATCCTAAGTGTTCCGGGGTTGATGAGGGTTATTTTAAGTTACTCTATGAATTTTATGATTTTGAAAATTTTAATTTATTATTTGATTTATATTGACCTAGAGATTTGGAAATTCAACAATTCCCAATCCAAAAGTCAATTGGGTTTGAAATTTTCATGGAAAGTGGGGTTCCTTCCCAATTTTATATTTCCAAAGTTTCATTTTTTTATTCAAATGTATAATTAGGGTGTAATTAAGGTTTTAATTATTATATTAAAATCCAAATTAAGCCTATTTTAATGATGATTATTTGAAGATTTTATTTTTCTTTGATTCCTATCTAAATAATCTCCTAAAAAGGGTTATTCATAATTTTTACAAATTATTTAGATTGCAATTTATTTAAATTCTGATTAATTATTTAATTTAATTAATTCAATTAATTACCAAATTAGGACATTCTTTGGTTTATTAAGTTTCAGTGGGTTTCATTGATGTTTCAAAGTTTATGAATGTTTGTTATGTCAATTTGAAGTGATTTGGTTCATTTTTATGATTTATTTTATTTAATTTCAATTTATTTAATTAAAGTTGAAGTTTAGAATTTGAAATTTGATATTTCTTGAATTACTTTAAGATAATTCATGAATTGTTTTCTTAAAGTATGTTTTAGCCTCAATTTCAATTCCCCAAAGTTTCATTTTCATTAGATTAATGGTTTGGGATTAATTTCTATTTAATTGAATTTATTTAAAGCCAAATTAATCCAAATTTACCCAAAATTCATTAGGGATTTTAAGTTTAATAGATTCTACTCATTGAGATGAATCCATAGAACCCTTATTTACATTTTTTGAAATTATATTTTATGTTCTACATGATTTTTTGAAGTTTGAGGCATTTTTTCATGAATTTTTAATTAATTAAATTGGGGTTTACTGTTTTGAAATGACAACATGGACGTGGCACCGACATGGTGTTAACATGGCACTTTGCCATGTCGCACTTTTGCCACTTGGTGTGACACCACTGGGCCATGCAGATTCCATGTGGTGGCCACGTCAGAAGCAGCACCACGCGGGATGAATCTCGACCATCCAATCTTAGATCGGATGGTTCTAATTCATTTTGCAGTTTTCTTAAAGGGTTTTATTAGATTATGTGGTTAGATCTCAGCCATTCATTCCAAATAGAAGGAATGGATGGCAGAGATCATTTCTTGGGTGTCTCCAGCGAGAGGAGGACACTGTTCATCGATTTTGATGGATTTTGGGCAATCTGAGGCCAATTTCAATGTGATTTTGATTGCAAACTATCAAGAATCCATTTGTAATCCATCTATGGTTTAATCATCATTGGAATCATATTTTCTTGATAAAGGACCAAAACTGAATGATATATAGGTTGGTTGTGAGGCATACCTGAACTCGGTGATCTCTGATGGTGGGATGAAAACACCTTTGCATTGATGGGATAAAGTCGTGGACATGATTTGATGGCTTGCCTCCTCACCAAATGCCTTGGAGACCAACTTGCTACCGTCTTCCATTGATTTTGATTATTCTTTGGCTCACCAGTGATGACAAGCCTCGGGCATGATTTGTTTGAGGTCACCTCTTGAATTTGTTGTAATGTTCAATTTGAAGAGAAACACTCCCCATAGTGTTTTGCCATTAAAGGCTGAATGGTGGCTGCCAGATTTGGGAAAATTCCACCTTGTTGACAGTGTGTGGTCAGGGGAATGATCCAATTCTTCTTCTCTCCATCTTGTGGATGTTTTGGGATGAAAATCGAAAGAGGAAAGGTTCTCCCTCCTCTCTTCCATAGATGGTCGAGAGCCATGTATGTGAGCTTTAGGTGGATGAATTCCAGCCACTGGTAGGTGGAGGATAGACCAAAGAGTTGATTTTGTGTCCCTTGGCCTTATGAGCATGTTTGGATAAATGATTTGAGGGGAGGAATTCAATTCTTCCCCTTTCCTCCCTTGTTGAGAGCTTAGCTTCCCTTGCCTCTCTCTTGCTCTCTTCTTTCTCTTCTTCATGGAGGAGACCAAGTCTTCCTTGACTCCTCTTTTGAGGCCCTCAAGTAAATTGGAATGAATCCAAATTACTTCAAGCCAAGTCATGGATTTGGTATGGAGAAGGGAAATGAAACTTGCATTCCTTTCATGTATTCCAAGTTTTCTCCTCTCATAATTCCATGATTTGATTTGATTTATTATTATTATTTTTTGGCACCATCACCAAAGCCCTTAGGTTAGTACCAAATCAAAACCCAAGGTGAGTTTGAGTTTAAATACAAATCTATTTGAATTGGATTGGACATTTGAACTCAATTCAAGGATGTGGATTCAAAGTGTTTTGAATTTGATTTAATTCATTGAATTTGGGATTCAATCATCTTTAATTGATGATTCATTATATTTTTGATATGATTAATTTATATAAGATTTGAATTAATTTTGGATTTCATTTCAACCCATTAGGCTTAAATGGATTAAGCTTGATTTCAATTGGGTTCAAATGACCTATTTGACTCAATTGAATTATGTTTGGACTACAATCATGCTTAATCACTTGTGTGAGATGATTTGAGGAAGTTAATTTCATTTGATTTCAATTATATTTCAATTGAACCCATTTGACCCAAATTGTGCTCAATGGGTTAAGCAGGGGTTTCATTTAGTTTAAATGACCAATTTGACCAAATTAGACCCAATGATGGGTTGGATTATGTTTGATTATCATTTCCAAATGATTTTGAGCAATCAAATTGAATATATTTCAATTTGATTTAAGTTTGAACCAAATAGGACCCATTTAGGTTCATTTATACTTAGTGGTCTAATTAACTTAATAAATATAATTTTTTAGATTCATGATTAAACATATTTATTTTATCATTTGAAATATTTGAAATAATTTTATTTGGTCAAATTTTAGTGGGTTGACCTTTGACTTGGTGGGACCCACCTAAGTCAAATGGGTTGACTAGATTTGACCTTGATTTGGTTTTGGATTCATCCATTTTGATTTAATTTGAATTCATTTTTATTTATTTGGATTTATTTTTATTTAATTAAGTTTGGAATTTTAGGTTGAATCTACCAAAGCCCATTAGGTTAGATCAAACCTAAGGAAGATGTACTAAGTCATTTGATGTTGTGTCCTAAGCACTTTAATTAGGATGTTCCTAACCTAAGATTGGGTATCCTAATTACTAAATTCAGAAGTGATGTTAACCTTATCCAAAAATGAGATCAACTGATAGGTGGAGCCACTTGCCTTAGGAATTAACTTCTCTGCTTTCTTAGGCATGAAGTACTTGGCATCATCGTAGATCTTGATCTCATGTATCAAAACTGGATTCATGTCACCATCAATTAATTGTCTTCACATGTTTGAATATTCTTCATATATTGATGGAGAGTTGAAGGTACTATGTATGAAACCACGACCTACTAATGAGCACTTTGTAAGCAACTTTGGACTCGATCACAGGGAATTTAGCTTCTGTATATAGTTCCCCAAAGTATGAGGATAAGATAATGGATTTTAAGGTTTGTTATCCTTGTTCATTAAATCCTCATAGGAATACTATACTATTGTCTAGATAGTGAGCATCTAAAGCTAGTGCTCTTAGTATCTTAGCTATTAAGAGATTGATCAAAACATCTCGATTAATATCCTATTGAAAAAAGTATAAAGTTAATGCATGAATAAAAATGAACCTAAAATTAAATCCAAATGGAGGTTAAAGATGGCCAACCATTTGAAAAATAGTTGACTTATGTGGGTCCCACTAGGTCAAAGGTCAACCCACCAAAATTTGACCAAATTAAATTATTCCAAAGGCTCAAACTCCTCTAATGAACTTGTATAAATATGAATCTAAATAAATCTAACTAATAGGGTCTTAATTGGGTTAATTAGATCACTTGATTTAAATAGGCCTAAATAGACCCTATTGAACCTAAACTCAAATTAAGTTAAAATCAACTCAAATTAAAAATCCAAAATTATTTGGAAATCATCATTAAACATAATTTAACTAATTATGCAATTTAATTTGATCAATTTGGTCATTTGACCCAATTGAACCCATGTTAACCAATTAAGCCTAATTTATGTCAAAATGCGTTTAAATTCAAAATTAACTTCAAATGAAATAAAATTAATTAATACAAATAATCCCAAATACTTAAATAAACATAACTAATGCATAAACTTAGATTAAATCCACCAAATGGAATAAGTCAAACTAAACCAAAGGGAACAAATGCTTAAGTGAATTAACTTAAGGTGTTTGTGCCTAAACCTTGAAATGAGTTTGTTTGACTTATGGATCATCTTAAATTTGATTTGGATAATTAATTACTAATGTAAATGAATGAATAATAAATATTGTTCATTCTTAGCTAATCCAAATCAAACTAAACAAAAATGGACCAATTATATAATTTGAGCTTAAACGCACACTAATTACATTGTAATACACCTAAACTTATTCTAGGATGAGTCTAAAAGGATTGGCAACCAAATTTAAAAGAATTTAATGATTTGAAATCAATCATAAAGCAAGGGAATATGCCATAGAAGGTGATGTGGATCATGAAGGAAAATTCTCTCTAATCCAAGACACTTCCTCTGTTTTCTCTTCAACTCCTCATCCTAGCTGATTTAGATTGACCCCAATTAGTTAACCACCTCTTGGAGCTAGCCTCCAAGGATGGAAATGAACATAGCCAATTCATACTTGAACTCCCCATAAGAAATCTCTCAGCCACATAAGAAGAGAAAGAGGGAGACTTTCTTTGGCCATTCCAACATTACTCACACTTTTCTTAAGTGAAATGAAGAAGAACCAACCCTTCCCCTGATTCCCACGTCACTGATGACCCAGAGTTTTCCACTAGCAAAGAGGCAAAGCTTGATCTCTACATTAGTCTAAAGGGAGGCATTCCATAAAATCATCTCTCAAAGCTTCATCATGTCGAGGTAAATGTATACAAAACTTCCCCACCTCCAAAGATCAATGACGGTGATGTATGATCCAATTCCGACCACCCTTAATTTAAGTTTGGTACTTTTTGAAATGAAATTGATCTCAAGTGAGATCAACCATATAGATTGATTGCAAATTGATCCATGATCATTTTGAAATCAAAATCTTGCATTTCTGCCATTTAGATCACTGAAAATCACGTTGATTCAACGAACGATGCTCGACCTCCACTGTTGATGAAGGAGATGTAATTTCCACCATCCATTCTTTCTATTAGTAATGGATGGCCAAGATCTAGTCAGATAAATTATTAAAATCTACATAGGAACTACGGGTGAAATTGCAACCATCTAATCAAAGATCAGACAGACGAAATGAATCCCACATGGCTTGTTTAATAATGCAACCTACATGGATGAATCATGCATCGCCACAAGTAAGGCAACACTACGTCAACACCATGTGGTGCTGACCATTTAAAATGATAATTTTGATTTTCTAGATTTTAAAAATTACAGAAAACCCCTAAAAACTCTAAAAAAAGGAGAAATAAAATACTTAACCAAAAAAATACAAATACATGCTCTATGGATTCATCTAACTGAGAAGAATCCATTAATCCCCAATCCCTAAATTTTATTGGGTATTTTTGGGTTAATTTTAGTTTAATTAAAAATAATCAAACAAAAATTAATCTGAAATCATTTATCCAATCAATTTCAAACTTTGTGGAATTGAAATTATGATTAAAATGCACCTTCAACAAATTTATCAGGATTTATTTGAAATTAAATCCATAGATATGAAATTTTCAATCATACACACTTAATTTAATGAAATAAATTAATAATAAATTAAGAAATTTATGGAAAAATATAAAATCAACCTAAATTAATGAACCTAAAACACCATTAGAACTATATAAAACTTAATAAACTCCAAAATGATCTAATTAGGTAATTAATTAAATTAATTGATATAAATTTTATTAAATCATAATAAATTAATGAAAACTTTAAAAAATCTATACGAACCATCTATGGATTCATCATCTAGAGAAAAATTTAAAAAAAAATCCCTAATCAGTTTATCTAATTTAGGCTTAATTTAAGTTTTGTTAAAATAATTAAAATCATAATTAATCTTAAACTATATATGTGATTAAGATGTGAAATTAGAAAATTTTAAATTGGTAAATAACTCTACTTATTATAAAAATTTCAAAGCCCAATGATCTCCGATTAAAGTTATAGAATTTTCAATCTCTAGGATAATTTAAATGAAATAATAAATAAAAAAAATACAAAAATTATGAAATTTTATGAAAGAAATTTAAAACATCTTCATCAACGTCATAATAATTAAAAAAAATTCTTAACTCTCTAAGGTCAAAGAATTTCATTAATTACACACTTAAGTCTTACGGGATAATTAAGAATATAAGAAATTAACTAAATATTGAATTATATAATAACATAAAAATTAACTAAATATTGAATTATAAAATTACTATGATTATGATAAACAATTATTCAATTGAACATCAAACTTAACTTAATTTCATACCTAAATAACAAATTTATTAATTCATTTAATATCAATGAATAACATAAGTTTAAATATTAATAAATAATAATGATATAATAGCGATTAATGAAACTAACTAAATTTCTATAACTTAGAAAATTAAATTATCCTAGATTTAGGTTGAATACCCAAATAGCTCATTTCTTAGGTTTCCTAAGTTATGATTGATAAAACAAACTTTATCATAATAAGTTAAATTAAATAATAATGCTCTCACATATAATATTCCATTAAAATTAATCTAAATAATGAATTAAAAATGCATAAGTTAAAGTCTTAATTATGGAATTAAAATATGATTAATTCCTTAAGTGATGAAATCAAAACATCTTAAAAATTAATTAATTAAGTTGAATCATCCAAATTCATAAACATAAACATTAATCAAATGAATAAATGAGATCAATTAAAATCAAATAAACAAAGTAATTAAAATATTTAAGATCAAATGAACACCTAATCAACTCAAAAGAAACATGAGATTAAATATAAAGTTAAGTTATGAAAATACTATAAAACATTAAATAATATAAAATTTAAATGAATCAAATCTTTGAAAGGAAATCAAACTAAAATGAAAATTACCTTAACTTAATCATGGTAACATTAATTATCAGTTAAGATTTAAGGAAACATTTTAAATTTCAATAAATCAAACAAAAGAAATATTAATCAAAGCAAAAGAATAAAATAAATTATTTTTTTTCAAATCTTTATAAGATTACATAAACTCTAAACCTTAAAAAAAAAATTAAGAAAATTAATCAATCAAATAATGAAATCTTAATTAGTTAAGTTAACATGCATTAATAAAAAAACTCAAATGAAAAAATAAAGTATTTTTAAACAACTTTTCATAAACATAAGATGAAAATTAATCACTAATCAAGAATTTAAATTAATAAAATTACATAAACATTAATCTTGATTCAAATAAACCTAATTTAAATTATATTATTCAAATGAATTCAAAAGCGGCTAATTAAAATATTTAGGATCTTAATTTTACTCTTAGAATGAATGAAAATTTCATTATGTTAGGATTTGGGATGATTGAATAGAATGGGTTTTGCCCAAAAATTTCTTTTATTCTTCATTCTTTAAATTCTAAATTTAAAATTTAACACAAAAGTAAACTTAAAATGGAAATACACTCATAAATTAGTTAAAGCACTTAAATTAAAACTATCCAATGGAAAATTTATAAATTCTAAGAATAAAATAAAAAATCAAATAAAAATTTTTATAACTAACTATCATGTGGTATATAGTCTAGACACCCTAGGTCATAAGGCTACTTGTTGAAGGAGGTCTTGATACCTTGAACTTCTAGTTTATCAATGACACGTACCAATGAAGAAAAAGTATGAAAAGTAATAGATTAATTTTTAAATTAAACAAAAGTTAAACTTAAAAGGCCTAATAAAATCATACCACACAAACCCCTTTCTCACACACTAGATTGTTAGATCACGGACCTTAGACTTAGGTTAGATTGATGATATGTGATATTTTGTGATGTGATACTTTTCTTATTTTGTGGTGTAATAATTTAGGATGGATGGCTAGATTGTTTGTCCACTAGTCTGGATGCTAGAGCGTTCTTTTTAGATTAACATTATTTTTTACCAGGGTCATGCTTAAAGGAATACTGTAATAAAAAAAATTAATAATTTTGTTTGCTTACAAGTATGCTTAAATCACTAAACATACCTTAATAAGAGTGGTGTGCTTAGTAAGTAATAAATATTAAGCATGTATGTTTGAAATATAAATTGCTTGTGTGATGTGCATATTTTTTATTATTTATTATATACGATTATGAATTTATTTTAAAAATTTAAAATGTAATTTAAGCCTAGAATTAGGTTAGGATCTATAGGGTCTAGAAATAGAAAGAGTTGACTTTACCAATTGGCAATCCCTTATCAACCTCGTGGACATCCTTGAAGAAGGTGATGATCCTGGAAGAAGACCTCATTGATCAAACTTTTAGTTCTAGGTCGAGTTACATAAGGGTAGAGCTCAGCTGCCCATTTCCTTTTCTTCTAGGGTATATAGCGGTACACAATCTCATTGGCCTATTCCATTAATTAATTTAGGTTATTTTGGGTTTGCAATAGAAATTGTCTGTTTTTCTAGGTTTCTTTCTATGGTGTGTGATGAAATTCCTAGAATGTTAGGCTCTTAGAAAAAAATTTATGTTTTCTACCCCATTAAACTTAAACAACTCAAACATAAAATAAAGAAATTCATGAACTTTAAGCCCTAGAACAGTAACTAATTTAAAATAATTAGTAAACATGAGTATATTATTCGTTCTTCTTGAATTGGGTGCTTCACCCATTGCACATAAGGGGGCACCTAACCTGTGAGGTTGGCCACCCTTCTTGGGGGAAGTGTGACTTCTCTTTTAAGGCCCACAATCACTTCTAATTGCATATCATTATATGCATGAACTACATACCCCAAGGCTTAAAATGAATCATGAGTCAAAATATATAAAAGAAGAGATTTATTGCTTTAGTTAGATGCATAACATGCCAAACATTATCTTAGAGTTAGTGAGTGAGTTAGGCTCTTAGCTTCATTCTTAATTACAATAGCCTAGCCATCTTGCATACATAAGACCAAACTAATGGTCTCCAAAATCGCTTAGGTGGTGTTAGCTGGCAACCCTTCCAGGTGGGTTATAAGTCCAGAAGAGTCAATGATAGGATCATTTTTTTCTCTGGTAGGAAAAGAACCAATAGTTCATAAAAAATTACATTAGGTTGAGCCTTTGATTCATGTCAAAAGCATTTGTAGACTTAAGGTCTAAAGCATCCTACTAGGATAAGTCTTCAACTACAAGGAGTTTCTATAGTCATGTGCTACTAGAATTTAAATTCTAGATTTCTAATAAAATATCAATTCAAATCATAACTAAATTCAATCTTAAATTTGTAAAGCCCAATAATAGGATAGTTGAAATGCTTATTTGGATCCTTAATATCTTAAAACATTTTATACTAATTCTATATTAGCCTCTAAAAAGAAATCTTCCCCTTTTCAAGTATTCCTTGTTGAATTTCCAAAGTAACCATCCTTTTCAAGCTTTGAAATCAATAAAAATAAAAGTCAATTTTTTTAATCGAGGGTATTCTTAGGAAGAGATGCCTCATTCCTAAGATGTAATTAACTATAGGGGATTTCCCTTATAGGGAATTATGAACCCTGTATTAAAATAAACTCTTTTCTACTTGTCCATATAGTTCAAGGGAAGAATCTCTGGTACATTGAAAATCCATCAACCTTAGGAGTCCTTATTAAATATTAAATCTATTATAGGGTAATATCTATTTGATATATTTCATTACCTAAATAAGAACTTGAAGATTTGCATGGTGTTACAAAATAAAAATTATAATAGGTTTTTCTAGCAACTCCACTAGGGAACAATTCCTCTATCCATCTTTAGAAATAGATTTTTATCTTTATACATCGCTAATATACTTATGTTTTTCATGGGTCAGGATTGCCTTTCATTCTATTGGGTATCTCTCCATTTCATTCTTGGTAGAGTATACTTAACATCCAGTAAATGAAGTATCAAACTTCCTTGTTTGTTGAAATCAAATAAGTGGGTCTTATAACTCCTACATTTTTAAAATAAAGTTTTTTTTTAAATAAACTCCAACCATAACAAAAATAGCTAAATTTTTTTAATGGGTTAAAAGTTGTTTTTCTATTAACTGCATTATGTTAATTTAAAACTCTTTATAATTTGATTAAATTTTCTTATTTTAAAAATAGAAAATGGTTGGATAGCTTATTTTCACTTCTACATCTTGGATTAGCATTTTTATGGATAATAACAAATTACCTGATGGCTCTATTATCAAGTTTGGAGCTACTTTTCAAGATTTGAATATTACTGTTAATGGAGTAACTCTTGCCCCTATTAGTGATCCACTATTAAAGATAAGAAGTCTATCTTATAGTTTTCTAGAGTACTCTCACTTAATGGCGTGAGATGACTATGGATGCCTCCAAGGAGATCTGAAGAGGCCCTATGTTGAAGAAAGTAAAATTGCCTATTGTAAAGACACCTAATTCTCTCTTTTCTAGTACTTCTGAAGTAGGTTCTACTTTTGAGCCTTCACTGATGACTAAATCAAAAAATAGGGGGTAGAAGGCTTAGAAGGTAGGCCCTTAGGGAGAGAAAATAGAAGGAAATGATAGAGACTGAACAAGCTAGGGTGAGGGAGGTGTATACCCTTCTGGATACTTGCCCTTTCTAGGAGGTAGATTCCACCCTCTTTCTGCAACCCAGGGAGAGGAGGATGTATCTAGAATTATGAATTCTCCACTTAGCCCTTTTCTTATAAAAGTCAAAAGAACTTTAGATTGGTGAATAAAGAAACTCATAGTAGATTATAGCAAATGTAACCCTTGCACACTAAAGAAGAATTACTTAGGGTCATGAAGGCTCAGATCTCTAGAGATCTTGAGAAAGAGATCTTAGGGAAACATGTGACTGCCCAAAATGAAGGGAAGGAAAAAGTAATTTTTCTGATAGTTAGATTATTAGCTATGCCTATTATACTATAGTCGATACCATCATTCAGGGAGGAATCTCACCCATAGATGAGACAAAGTTTGGTTTAGAGAGTATCACTAGAGAACCAATGGATGCTATATCTACCAAAACTAACTTGAAGTCTTTAATGGAACAACAGATTAAAAAAAGCTTTGGCTCAATCCTATGGTACCACTCTTATTCCAAAGGGTAGATCCTACCTTGGAAAATATGATTTTGTACCATATTCAAAATGATTTGTTCCTCCTTTCAATGTTTTTGATGGGATAGACAATCCCAAATAACATTTAGCACATTTATGGTCAAGTTGTTGTAACGCTAGAGAGTGATGCCCAGTTGTTTAGGCAGTTTGACTGAGGTTGCCTTTGATTAGTATGTAGAGAAACCAAATGGTTTAATGTGCACTTTCACTAAACTTAAAAGGATATACTTGTAAAATGATTCACTAGCACACAACACCACATCATTGTAAGTGACATTGTTGTTGAGAATGAACTCTAGGTGAATCCCTCATTGAGTATATGCTAAAATGGAGGATTCTCTCAAGTGTGAGCCTCACTACTAGGGCAACAAGCTATAGAAATACTGAAATATCCATGGCCTGCCTTCTTATTGAAATATTTTACTATTAAAGCTATTAAAAAACTATTAAATAAAGCCTCTAGCTTAAAATAAGATGATGTCATTCCTTAGAGATCAGTCTACTATAGAAATAACCTAGTAAAGTGAAAAGAGGGGTGGTAGTGTCTCTGTAGCAGACAAAGGAAAAGCTCGAATTCAAGTCCAAGAAGAGTGGCCACCACCTTATAGGCCATTATAGTAGTAGTTATCACCACCACTCAAGAAAGCTCCCACTAACACTTTTAGTGAAAGAATGAACTAGACATATTCTTTCAAGAGAGAGGCATTGAGGAAGAATTTCAAAATTTTAAAGAAGAAGCTAGATTTCAAGCTACCTAATCCAAAAAGGCCAAAAGAATTTGACAAAGTGAATGACCCAAATTATTACCCATATCATCAGATGCTAGGTCATACCATTAAAGATTGCTTCACTTTCAAGAAATTACTTAAAAGAAATAATAAGAAGGGTTTGGTGATAATTCCCAATGAATACCTAGTGGACCCTAGACAATGGTCCATTAAGGTAATCACAGGTGAATCTTCCACCTCTTCTAGCTCTTCTCCTTCACATAATTGGGATATTGCTTTATCCCATTCTTTTAAAAAGTATTTGATGAAAAATTTTAAAAATTCTATGCAAGATCAAATGAAGACCCAGAAGAAGATCATACAAATTGATCCACTAGCATCATGAGAGTTAGTTCCTCCTCAACCCCATTCAGAATTATCTGATGTCCAAATGTCTCGAAAGAGTCGTGAGAGAGGAATATCCATTATATTTGAGAGGATTTTGTATGATAAGGATGGAAAGGCTAGACTTATACTTCTATATCTTTATGCACTCATTTTGAAAATATGAAGAAAAATCCTGCCCCCGAAAGGCATTTCTTATGTTCTTACTATTTCAAGTTATCATATTATGAATGAAAAAAAATAAGAAGATAAAAAAGAATCTTTTCATATTGAATGTGACATTCTTTGTGAATCAAGGTTAGAGAGTGAGAGTTTTATGGCTATTTTGCAAGGTCAATGTGTATATAGAAGTAGAACTTTGGATTTTGATCAATCTTTTAAAAAAGACATGAGTGATGTGGACAGATTGACATGAACCCTACATATGATTTAAGAGATAACATTGAATTTAATCTCTATAGTGGGAAGGGCCTACCACCACGCTTACTACCTCCTAAGGACAAAGACAAATAAATTGTTGACAGATGTGTTCAACCTCCACATAAAGAGAAGAATCCAGTAGTTGAGCCACCGTTTCCAAAGGTCAACCATAATATTTTAGCCCATTTTAGGAAACTTCTTACTAGATTCAACATTTATGACACCCCTGTTATGTCTAAAGAAATTTGGGAATCATTAGTCCAAGCATTACTTGACTTAGAGCTATGCTAGACTCAGTTAGCAGCAACTTCCTTAGATGAGGCTTACTAATTCAAAGGGATCCCCAAGGTTTCTTTCTAAGATGAAGATTTACTCCTGGGAATCACATATCATAATCAACCACTTTATATTTTTGTTAAGGTGGAGAACATATTATCAAGAGTTCTTGTTGACCCTAGTGCATTGGTTAATATTATGAACTCTAAGACTTTGTCATTTTAAGAATTGATACAAAAAGTTAAGTTCAGATAAAATTTTATTAAGGGGTTTCAATGAAATGGGTGAGAAAGCTTTAGGTTCAATCATTCTATTGTTGGAAATATAATTATTAAAAATTGAAGCAAAATTCTATATTATTGACCTATAGACATCTTTTAGTGCTCTCTTAGGCAGGCCATAGATACATGAGTATAGAATGGTTCCTTTATCACTCCACTAGTTTTTTAAGTACACAAGAGATGGAGTATAATACACCATAAAAAAAGAGATATACAACCATTCTTTATTCATGAGATTGAGCTTTATGAAGATGCTTCCTATTATATGCCAAAAAAAACAAGTGTTTGATTATATGAAATCAAGCATTGTTAATGCATCCAAGAAAATAAAAGAAGAAATTCAGACAAAAGAAAAAATGAAAGAAAAGAAAAGGAGGGAAAAGAAAAAAGAAAAAGAAAGAAAATGAACCTCCAATAATATAAATTGACTTGGAATCTAGCTCTCACGAATATTATAATCAAAAGGATGCCTTGATGAAGTTTGAGATTTCATTAAAGTCAAATAGTGATGAAGAACAAATACAAGCATTAAATAATGAACTAGAGCTATCTACTTATGAATAATTGAAAAAGTATGTTGATACTTTGACTTTAACTCCTTTTTCTCAAAATAAAATCTCATAGTTAGAAGTGAAAGTTACCCCTAACCTTTAGGGGAAGTTGGAAAGCTGTTGAAGTTTTATTTTGTACGGATCCTTAAACTAAGAAGGAGATGTAAACTTTGAAGATCCATTTTCTAATGAAATGATGGAACTTTCATTCAAATAGTATTTTAACTATGTTTGAAATTTCTATAAAACTTGGTTTGATTCTTAATGTTTGGCCCAAAGATATAGCTCAATGCTTGGAAAGCTTATGGAATACTAAAAATAAAAACTTGAAATTCAAACCTAGCATTTGATTTAGTACCATTGAACGTTTGGATAATGAACATTATTTAGTGGTAGGCAATAATATGGAATCTAATCAACTCTAAGACTCTATTTTAATACATCAAATAATCCAGATGATTGCTTAATTCAAAATGTTCCACTAGAATTTGAAGGAAAAAATTAAATCCAATGTTGATGAATTAAAGGAAATCACCTAAGAACTCAAGAAGACCCAAAGCCAACTTTTATTAGTTCACTTCTAGGTCCAAAAGATTCTGATGAGTTGATTTACTTACTTTCAAAATATAAAAATTGCTTTGCATGAATTTATGATGAAATACTAGGTTTATCTATAAATGTTGTAGTTCACAAACTATAGATTAAACCTACTGCAATTCTTGGAAAGCAAGCTCCTAGATGCATGCATCTAGAAATTGAACAACAAGTGATTACTGAAGTGAAAAATTAATTGAGGCTAGTTTTGTACGAGAAGAGAAATACCCCTGTTGGTTAGCAAGTATCATTTTGGTAAAGAAAAGGAAAGGTCAAATATGCATTTGTGTAAATTTTAGAGACTTGAATAAGGCTTGTCCCAAAGATGAGTTTCCTTCCCTTTGCCGATACCAAAACTTATGGTGGATATAGCCTCATTGCATGAGATCTTTTTATTCATGGATGGATCATCTGAGTATAACCAAATAGAAATGGCTATAGAGAGATGAAAGCATACAGTGTTCAAAACTCGTATTGGGATATTCTACTACACAGTCATGCCATTCGGTCATAAAATTGTTGGAGCTACTTATCAAAGAGGAATGACTAGAATATTTGATGATTTAATTCATAATCAAGTTGAATTCAATATCAAAAATCTAGTCATTAAAAGTAGCGAAAAAGAAAAATTATTTATATGACTTATAGATTATTTTTGAATGGTTGCACTATTGCAACCTAAAATGAATCCCTTAAAGTGAGCTTTTGGAGTAACTTCAAAAACATTTTTGTGATTTATAGTGAGGCATTGTGGAATCAAAATTTATCCTGAAAAGATAAAAGCTATCATTGAAATGTCGCCACCTAGAAGTCTTATACAGTTAAGATCATTTTAGGGAAGGCTAGCATATTAAGAAGATTTATATCAAACTTATTTAGAAGATGCCAACCTTTTACAGCATTGGCAAAGAAAGATTCCAAATATATTTGGGATGAGAAATGTTGAAGTACATTCAAAAGTTTAAAACAATATTTGATGAATCCTTATATTTTGGCTGCTCTAATCTCAGAGAAACCATTAATCTTATATACTGCAGCTTTAGTGGAATCGCTTGGAGCCATAGCCCAAATAAATGAAGCAAAGAAAGAAAACCCTTTATTATAGACTCATTCTAGTAGAGATGATTATCTACCTATTGAAAAACATTGTTTAGCTTTAGTTTGCTAAAAACTAAGGCATTATATGCTTTCACATAAACTAAATTTGATTTTAAGAGTTCATCCTTTACAATATATTATGACCAACCAAATCTTGCCTAGATGTTTAGCATGTTGGTCTATGATTTTATTGTAATTTGAGATACATTTATTTCTTTACGTGCTGTAAAGTGTTAAGTTGTAGCTGACTTTTTTGTAGGACATCCTCTACCTGAAGGTTCTTCTTTAAATGATGATCTTTTGGATGAGCAAAATCATGACTTTAAAGGATGAAACTAATGCCCCCTGTGAGTTATGCTTTGATGGTGCGGCGTCATGAAAGAAAAGTAAAGACTTAAATTCTTTTATCCTAGGAAAGGCAAGGATCATATTAATTTTCATAACTCTAGATAAAGGAATGATGCAGTATTCCTATCATTTGTTTGAACCTTGTATGAATAATAAAGTTGAATATAAGGCTCTTATAACTAGCTAGAGTTAGCAATCCTTATGGATATTTAAAATATTAAAATCTTTGGTGATCCCAATTGATTATTAACCATATGAGTAGAATCTAAAAAGTTTTGCAACCAAAGCTTTTCAATTATTACTAGCATACAATGAAATTGCTTGAAAAGATTTCCTTTGTGTCTCTATATAGAATATCATGTAAAAATAATTCTATAGTAGATGCTTTGGCTAAACTTATCAAGGAAATCGTATGTCCAGAAAAATAGTCTATATCTGTAGAAGTTCAAAATCAATAGATTCTTTCTGCTATATATTTATATTATATGAATAAAAAAATAAAATTACAATAAGTAGCCATGCTTATTGAAGGTTAAGAATAATGTGATTGGAGATAGTGATTCACTGATTATTAAGGGAGGGGAGGCACCCTAAAGACAAGCTATTAGCAAATCAAATTTAAAAAAATTCCTTATCTTATGCATTAATTAATAACGTGTTATATCAGAGGTCATCATCAAATGTAGCTACATTATTTAGATAAATAAGATGCCCATAAGATTGTGATTGAGGTACATTCCAAATTGTGTAGTGCTCACCAATTTGAACCTATAAAAATTAAAAGATTTGGTTACTATTGGCCTTCAATGTTAAATGAGTACATGAAACATCTTTTTCATCAATGTCAAGTACATGTGTAGTATTACATCAACCACCAAATGTACTACACCCAATGATTATCTCTTAGCTCTTTGAGAGTTAGGGTACAAAACATCGCAGGGTCTATTGACCCTCCTTCATCAAATGAGCATTATTTCATACTAGCTACAACTAATTGTTTTTCTAAGTGCGCTGAGGCAATTCCACTTAGTGATATCATGTACTTAAATTATTTCAGGAAAATATCATATATCATTTTGGTTTTCCTCAATGAATCATATTTGACAATGGCCCGTCATTCAAATCCACTAAAATAAATTATTTTATGGCTAGACATAACACTGATTGGAGGTACTCGGCCATCTATTACCCTAGGAAAAATGGATTGGTTGAAGCGTTCAATAAAACTCTAGTGTGAATTCTAAAGAAGGTGCTCAATAAAAATAGATGCTAATGTCATGAAAAGTTGGTTGAAGCCTTATGGGCATATCAGACCATATATAGGACACCAACTCAATCTACACCTTATACTTTGGTTTATAGAACTAAAGTTAATCTTCTATTGGAAGTAAAACTACCTTCTTTAAGGGTACCAGTTAATAATAACATTTTAGCAAATTAGAATCATAAACTTTAACTAAAAGAACTTGAAAGTCTTTAAGGAAAATGTTTGAAAGATCAACAAGGCCTTGAACTTTACTAATCATGTATGGTACAAGCTCACAATAAATTATTCCATCCTAGAACTCTCCAAGTAGGAGACTTGGTCTTACTTAGAAGGCCAATTTTAGCTCATCGTAGGATAGCAAATTTGAGCCAACATGGGACGAACCATTCTTTGTTGAAAAAGTGTGTGAAGGAGGTTCCTATCAGTCGATAACTTATAATGGTGAACATCCAATGCCACCTATTAATGCATGTTACTTTAATAAATATTATGTATAAAATGTACTTTAGTTTAAAGATGATGATCAACAAAAGTACTTTTTTCTTTGTGATCTATTCAGAACCAAATACTTTTTTTTAAATTTACATTTTATCTATGGATTTTGTGTAATGTCTCTTAAGCTTTTACAAAATTTCTTAAATCCTCTTGAACATGATTTATGTATTCATATAGGATGGGAGCAAGCCCATTTGTGGCACTCTTCTATGAATTCCATAGGTTTAGAGAAAACCCTCCGTGGAACCTGTCTTACTATTCACTATATAGGATTAAGTCATTTAGTCCACTTTCCTATCTAATAGACTATTTAGGTTCGAAATAAGTCACTAAGACCCCATTCCTAATAGTTAAAATTTGAGGATAAGATTAAGTCATTAAGACCCCTTTCTCCCTTTAGCTATTTAAGTTCAAATAAATCCTATGAAGGCCCCATCTTAATAGCTAGCCAAATAGAAGTGAGTCACTTAGTATACATTCTTTCTAAAAGACAAGGATAGGATTAAGTCACCAAGACCCTTTCTTATCGAATAGACTGTATGGTTAGAATTAAGTCATCAAGACCCTTTTTCCACTAGTAAAAAATTTTAGATTTAAGATTAAGTTATTAAGTCCCCTTTTTCTATAAGAAATTAAGCCATTGAAGCTCACTTCTTAATAGCTAATCAGATAGGAGGAAACCCCTTAGCAGGCATTCTTGTAAGAAAATTAGGATACGAATAAGTCAATATGACCCCTTTTCTTTTCAAGCTATTCAAGTTGGAATCAAGCCATTGAAGACCCTTCTTGTTAAGCTAAATTTCATTAGATTAGGATTCATGTCATTAAGACCCCTTTTATAGCTCAAAATAAAAGAAATTAAGAAGTGAAAATAAATCATTGAAGGTCCCATACCCATAGACAACTCAAGATAGGAATTAAGTTCATGTGACACTTGCCTATTAGTTAAACTTTTGAGATTTAGGAATCAAGTCATTGAAGACTCATTTTCTTCAAGATTAGTTATTTAGGTTGGAATCAAGTTCTTAAAGACCCCTAATAAAAAAATTTATGACACCACAAAGGGTTTAGAAATTACTTATTGGGATGATCAAATACCTCATTTAAAAATAAGCATATTATCTCAGAAGATAAACATATTTTCCTATAATGGATTTGATCATTTAATAAAAGATTTCTAAGGCTAATTAGTCTAAAAACATTTTCCATGAATTACATGGGAAGGTAGAATAGGGTTATTTTAAACTGGATTCATGGTTCCATATAAGGGCAAGCCCTATAGTTAATTACTTCTTAAGATGGGTCTCTTCCTAAGAATACTCTTGACTAAAAAAAGAAGTCATTATATAAATGGATTTCTAAGATAGTTTTCAAAGGAATGATCTTTGGAATTTTCAATTGAGAATGATCTAAAGTGGAAAGAGTTATATTAAGAGGCCAAATGGGATGAAGTAGGAAATTTATGTTGATACTTAGATGCTTTGTAGACATTTCAACTATCCTATCATTGGGCTTTGAATTTTAGAATTTAATTTAAATTTTGAGTTGACATTTGCTTTGAAATCAAGGGCTTATATTCTAGTAGCACATTACAACCGAAATGCCTAGGGTTGAAGACTTACTCCAAGGAGGATGCTTTAGAGCCTAAGTCTACAAATGCTTCTGACACATGTCAGAGGTCAACCTAATTCTATTTTAGGAATTACCAATGATTTCTCTCAGTTGAGGGGACTAACCTATCCCTAACTCTTCTAGACTTATAATCTGCCTAGAGGAGTTGCCAGCTAACACCACCTAAGCGCATTTTAAATTCATGATGCTAAGTCTCATGTATGCAGAATGGATAGCCCATTGTATTTTTAGGAAATGAATCAAAGAATCCTAGAATCACTCCCTAATCCCTAAGATCATGTAGGGTATGAAATGCACTAAGTAATGCATGTTTTTTAGATTTTAATAAATTTTAACCCGATGCTCATTTTAGGCCATGGTTATACAATTTAAACCTACATGATATGTAATTAGAAGAAAGTTGGGGGCCAAATCAATAATGCAAGGTACACTTTCCCAAGAAGGGGTCATCCTCATAGGTCAGATGCCACTTATGTGCAATGGGTGAAGTTGCCCAAATCAAGGGTTAGAGCAATATAATTCTATGATTTTTGAGAGTTAATTTTTTTCGAATTAATTTTAAGATGTTCCCAAGGGCTTTAATTTATGTGAGGTTTTAAATTTCATTATTTTTATGTTTAAATTTATTATATTTAATTGGACTAAAATTTAATTTTTCTTATGAGCCTACATCCATGCATTCATCATAAAAGAACACAAAAAGACACCTAAAAAAGTTAGTTGATTATTATGCACCCAAAATAAATCAAGCCAATTTAATTAAAGAAAGGCCAATGCGTCGCACCGTTGTATACCAAGGAAAAAATTGAGCAACCAAGCGCCCTTATATAGCCTAGCCTAGAACTACAAGTCTAGATCCATGGGTCTTTTTTTCAAGATCTTCTCTTCTTCGGGGACCTTCATTGGCCTTCACATTTTTGCACAATCTCTTGATAGGGTCATGTACTTACTCCTAGACTCATAGATCCTAACCTAATTCTAACCTTAAATTTACATTATAAATTTAAAAATAAATCCTAAGCCACGTAAAGCAAATGTTAGGAAAATACAAAAATCACACAACATTTATATTTCACAAACATATGGGCATAGCATTAGTTATTTGCCAAACCCACTTGTTCTATGGCTATGTTAAGGGACTATTTAGCTCAAGAAAATAATAATTTAATAGATTTATTTATGACAGCTCTCTCTTTAACACACCCCATTGTAGACAATGTTAAAAATAATGTTCTCTGTTCAAACTATTATTTTTAGCCTAACAATATTTTCCTTCTTTTAAATTTAACCACATTCATCAAGGGACTTAAGCTTATTTGAATTGACATCAAGCCTTATCTTATAAGCCACTACATCTAGAAAATAATTCAATTTATTTCAAAAAAAAAAGTATTCTTTAAATCTTAAGAATAACTTGATCAACTCATCAATATCCGACTCATTAAAGATTTCGATTATTGATATCAATGGTAGGTCAACTTCTATTTGAAAGTTTATTTCTTTTAGCTTGTTAATTATGAATTTAAATTTCTCTTCAAATTCTAGGGGTACATCGTTAACTTGAAGGTTATATAGATCTCTAGACACAACTAAACAATATTCATTTAATATGTTAGAGTGCCTTTGAAGAGAAAGCTAGAACGTTACCTATTTAACAACTTTTATCTTACAATGGCTCTATAGTTCCATAGCTTTTCTTGCTTATGGATATTATCTATAGGTCTTGCAAATGCAATTAGATTATACTCAATTGAATCTTTGATATACAAAGGATGTGGATTCTAAAAGAAGATCTAATATCTCTTTGGCTTGCCATGTGAGCGTACCTAACATGACAAAGGCCATGATGACAAAGTATCAAGCATCTGATTATTTTTAAGTTAGTGTCAATTCTTTACTTCTAACCCTACCACTTTATTTTGATGTGGAAGAGTTTAAAGTTAAAATTTCCATATACTTAGAAATTTCAGACTTCATCCTTTTTCTCTTGGATATAGTCATTCCATCCCTTTAATTTTATTTCATTCTTTTGTTCTTTCATTCATTCTTTCTTTTGTTAACATTTCAATTCTTTGTAAAATGTTACATTTGACATTTCTCCTAGATACAAGATTTATTAGGACATTAGATCTATTTATTTTTTTTATTTGAATACAACATTTAGGGTGTTCAATTCTTTATTTTGATTGATTGATCATATTACATGATATGTTCCTTTCAAATTTTTGATTGAATACAAGACTTAATAAGGTCATTTAGGACTAGCAAAATGACATTCCTAAGAACTCTACACTTATGATTACAGAATGGATACAAACATCCTTTCTCAATTATTGTTTTTTTTCTTTCTTTTCATTTCATTCATTTTTCTTTTCATTTGGGCTGGAAAGGACCATCCAAGAGCAATTAAGGTGTTCTTGAATTTCTAAGATTCTTTTTCAATGCTTGAATTCTCATCTTTGATCAACAATGTGATTGAGATTATGTTCCTCTTTTGAATTGAGTTTTCAAAATTAAAATTTTATTTAATTGAAAACTTCTTTCTTTACTTGATTGAATTTACATGGCACCATCTCATCATGATCAGATTGGAATTGGGCTGATGTATATTTACTTTCATATTTATTTACAATTAATGTTGACTGATGCACTCGGATCAATATGTATTTTAGAAATTCTCTTTTCAAATTTTTACATCGACTAAGATGTTGATAAGTATTTAGTAGTATATCTTCATCACAGAATAGATTAAAGGTAATCTTAAATTGCAACACAATTATTTAGCACCACCCTAGACATCAAGACAATGTCAGATGTATCATAAAATATTGCAGTTGATTCACCTTAGGTTCATTTTGGATGAAAGCATATAATTCCTTAGTTTCTGGGTGAAAAAAACTAAAGTTTTCTTCATTAATTTGGACAAACAAAGCCCTAAGTGATTTATTTATTTATCTACCAGAGATAGAAGTATCATACATTCACTTTGAGAGATAGAAATATCATCTTTAGGATCCAATCCTAAAGTCATGATTTGTTAGAGGGATCAAAGTCTTCATTCATTTTTAGGATTTATCCTTAAAATTAATTAAGGTCATTTAATAAATATAAATCATTCAATGGGAGAAGAATCCCACTAAGGAAGCAAATTAAATTTATTAAGTTTAAATTTCAATCATTTCACCTTTATCAGGAAAATCAGAATTCGCTTTCGCTGCCCTCTATTTTCTTTTATTAATCAGGAGCAAAAGTAAGATGTTTTTATTATGTCTTTTTTTTGTTCACAACATCATGTCATCTTCCTCTTTTGACTCTTTCCTAAACTCTTAAGGATTCATGGTTTTTTGGAAGGTTTAAAAGAGGGTTACCTCAAGTCTCTCTGGGAATTGGCCAGCTTGAACAACTAATTTTACAAACTTTTAGTGGAAATATGGAGATGGATTAAGATTAAAGTTGATTTGCATTTATGTTAATTTCCTTCATATGAATAAATGATTCACATTTGATTTCTTAATTGACCGCTTAAGGTCAATAAGGCATTATTTTGGCATGATTTTTTTTCTATTCCCTCCCTTACGCTTTCATTTGAGTTGATTCTTTCTTTTTAGAATTCAATTCAAGTCAATCATGATGGTAATAAAATGTGTAAGACTATGCCTACTTTTGATTTTCTGATTTGGAAGAACCTTCATTTCAATGTACATCCTTAGATATTTTTGCTACATTTGAATGTACTAGAATAAAGGGTATTTGAGGACCTGTCTTGATTCTCTTTAGCTTTAGTATAAAGCAAAGTAGGATCAAGAACAAATTTAACTTTTATTCTTGAGATTTACTTTTGAAATTTTGAAGTAATTTTCAAACTTTTGAATATAACATTGCTTTTCTACATTGGAATGATTTGAAATCTGTCTTGAGAATTAGGTCTAACTAAAATGACTTGATTTTCATTTATTTTCTCTCTCTCTTTTTATTTTAGGGACTTTGACAAATGAAGAGTTTTATAACCTTAGTTTAGAATGTTGGATTAGCTCAACCAAGGATGAAATGGAGAGGCATCCAACGAAATGAAAGGCAATCTTGACCTGTTAATGGCACAAGTACACTACCGATATATAAAAATAATAGCCTACTTCTAAAGATGGAGAGAGGAACCATTCCCCAATGAAGTTGCTAGAAAATATACTCTATGGGAAAAATTTATGACACCACATAGAGTTTAGGAATCTCTTATTTAAATGATCAAATGCATCATTAATAGATAAATATATAACCTCAGATGATAAACATGTTTTTCTATAATGGATTCGATCATTTAATAAAACACTCCTAAGGCTAATAGGGTCACTAGAGTTTTCCCCTCAACTACATGGGAAGTAGAATAAGGTTTATTTTAAATTGGGTTCATGTTTCCCTATAAGGGCAAGCTCCTATAGTTAATTACTTCTTAAGAAAGGTCTCTTCCTAAGAATACTCTCGATTAAAGATATAAGTCATTATTTTTGAGGAATTTCTAAGTTGGTTTTCAAGAGAATGATATTTGGAATTTTAATTGGGAATCATTCAAAGTCGAAAGAGTTCTTTTCAGAGGCCAAATGTGATGAAGAAGGAACTACATGTTGATACTTAGATGCCCAATAGGCATTTCAACTATCCTATCATTGGGGTTTCAATTTTAGAATATAATTTATATTTTGAGTTGGAATTTTTTTAAAAGTCTATGGCTTAGATTCTAGCAGCATATAACTACAAAAATGCTAAAGTTGTAGACTTACTCCAAGGAGGATGCTTCAAAACCTAAGTCTATAAGTGCTTCTGACATAAGTCAGATACTCAACCTAATTTTATTTTGGGAATTATCAATCATTCCCCTCACTTGAGGGAACGAACCTATCCCTGACTCTTCTTGACTTACAACCCGCCTAAAGGGGATGCAAGCTAACACCGCCTAAGTGCATTTTAAATTCATGATGCTAACTCTCATGTATGCAAGATGACTAGGCTGTTGTATTTTAAGGAAAGAATATAAGAATCTATGACTCACTTCCAAATCATTAAGATCATGTAGGGTATAAAATGCATCTAACCAATGCACATTTTTAGATTTTAAAAGTTTTGAGTCATGATTTATTTGAGGTCTTGTGTATGCATTTACATGCCTAGATGCCATGCAATAAGAAATGGTAATGGGCCAAATCAACAAAAGATGGGTAGACTTCCCTAAGAAGGTGGTCATCCTCACAGGTCAGATTCCCCATGTGCAATGGGTAAAGTGTCCAATTCAAGAGTTTAGAGCAATATGATTGCATGATTTTCAAATGCTAATTGTTTAAGTTTTGGTTAAGGTTTTAATTTAAATGAAGTTTCAAGTTTTCTTTATTTTTGTGTTTGAGTTGATTAAATTTAGATTGGGTAGAAAATTTAGTTTTTTTCTATGAGCTTACATCTAGGCATTGATCATAGGAAGCACAACATAAAAAAAAACCTAAAAAGTAGGTTGATTTTATTGTGCGCCCAAAATAAATTAAGCTAATTTAAATTAAAGAAAGGCCAATGAGACAGGGTACTATTATACACCCCGAATGAAAGGGCAAATGGACAGCCGAGCTCTGCCCTTATACTTCCCGACCTAGAATTACAAGTTTAGATATATGAGTCTTCTTTCTAGGATCATCTCCTTCTTTAAGGACCTCAATTAGGCTTCATAGGACACCACTGCAACCATCTGCTAGTATGGTTAGCTCCTGCTTGTCATAGACCCCATAGATCCTAACTGAATTCTAAGCTCAAATTTATGTTTAAATTTTAAAATAGTTCCTATACCCCACAAAACAAATGTCAGCAAAATACAAACATCACACAACAGTTATATTTCATAAACATATAGGCTTAGCATTAGTTCCTTGCCAAGCCCACCTATTCTATTAGGCTATGCTTAAGGACTTAGGCACACCTATAAGAAAACAAAATTTTTAATTTATTTATGATAGAAATCCTTTCTAGCATAGTCCCCTGCAGAAATAATGTTAGTTTTAAAAAGAACATCCTATCATATAGTTTAATGGGCAATAATCCTAGACATGCATAAAAATACACCACAAAGACATGTAAAACACATCACATCACAACACATAATATCATAAAGTATCATAAATTGATCTATCCTAAGTTTGTTTCATGACCTAATGATCTAGTGTGTGAAGGTAATAAGCTTGTGTAGCAAGATTTTGCTAGGCCTTTTTAGTTCAAGTTTCAATTTGAAGTCTGAAGTTTGTTTGATTTATCTTTGGATGGTTTCAATTCAAATGATTTAATGATTTTTTTTTCATTTTCAAGTTCACTTTTATGTGGTTAAAGTGAAGTTTAGGTTTTCAATAATGAAGAGTAGAATAGATTCCACTTTTGGGTGCCATTCTATTCAACATCCTAACCCCCCTAGTGGAACAAAACCTTCATCTTAAGATGAAGATTTATTCCAAAGGCCTAACCAATATCCTTAAATATCTTAATTAATCTTTTTAGTTTCATTTAGATGATTTGAGTTTGAATTCAGTTTGTATTTTAGATTAATGTTTCAATTTCGTTTTTGGAATTTAATTATTTATTTCATTCTTTTGATTTGATTTAATTTACATGCTTGATTTAATTTATTCTTTTAATTTAATTTGGTTTATCTTATTTTATTTGAGTTATTTCATTTCTTTCATTTGATTTGAATTGGTTTAACATTTAGTTTTCATTAATGTTTCATTTGAATTATGTTTATGTTTGTTGAATTTATTCATTTTATTTAGTTTGAATTATGTTAACCTAAGGCACTAAGGTTAGTGTATTAATCCATCTTAGGTTACATTGATTATGGATTAAGGTTTCATTAAGTTATTCGATTATGAGTTCATTAGTTTAAGGTTTAATTAAAGTTTAATTTTTCAATATTAGTTTCATTAATCCTTAAGTATGGAAGTAATCAACTTTTTTGATTTAGAATGTTGGAAAAGTTATTCTTAAATGTTCTAGTGTTATTTAAGATGTTTCAAACCAATTTTATGATTTATGAATTTTTTTTATTAATTATTTAAGTTATATTGACCTAGAGATTTGGAAATTCAACAACTCCCAATCCAATAATCAATTAGGTTTCAAATTTTTATGGAAAGTGTGGTTCCTCACTGATTTTGTATTTTCAAAGTTTCATTTTAATCAGATTTATAATTAGGGTGTAATTAAGATTTTCATTATTTCATTAAAACTTAAATTAAGCCTAATTTAATGAGGATTAATTAGGGGTTTTATTTTTCTTTGATTCCTCTCCAAAAAAATGCTTCCAAAGAAAGTTTGTTCATAATTTTTAGAAATTTGGTTGATTTATTGAGATTTATTTAATTTTTGGTTTATTATTTCAATTAATTAATTAACTTAATTACCAAATTCAGGCATTCTGTGATTTTTTAAGTTTCAATGGGTTCATTATTGTTTTTTAAGTTCATTAGGATTTATTATACTGATTTGACATGATCTGATCAATTTTGAATATTTATTTGATTTAATTTTAATTTATTTAATTAAAATTGAAGTTTAGAGTTTGAAATTTGATATCTCTTGAATTACAATGAGATAATTCATGAAAAGTTTTCTTTGGGTGTGTTTTAACCTCAATTTTAGTTTTTCCAAAGTTTCATTTAAGTTTGATTATTAGTTTGTGATTAATTAGTTTTTGATTGATTTCATTAAACCTAAATTAAGCCAAAATACCCTCATAATTGAGGGATTTTAATTTTAATAGATTCCTTTCATCAAGAGGAATCCATAGAGCCCAAGTTTGCATTTTGTTTATTTATATTTAATTTTCTATGATTTTTTGAATTTTCTCACATTTTTTATCAATTTTTTATTTAATTAAATTGGGATTTACCATTTTTAAATGGCGGTGCTGATGTGGCACTTTGCCACATGGCGCGCCATTGGGCAACGTGGATCCCATGGCATCCAAGTTAAAAGTGACACACGTAGGACGGATCTTGACCAATCGATCAAAGAATTGATGATCTTGATTCATTCCATGGTTTCTTTAAGAGATTTAATTAGATCGTACGGCTAGATGTCGGTTGTTTGTTCCAAATAGAAGGATCAGATGGAGGAGATCATTTCCTGAACATCTCCATTGAGAGACAGACACTGCCCATTGAATTTGATGAATTTTTGACGATCCATGACTGATTTCGACACAATTTTGAATGCAAAATGATCAAAAAATAATTTACTATTGATCTATATAGTTTGATCCTCATGGGGATCAAATTCATTTCACAAAGAACCAAATTCAAATGCTATAAAGGTTGGTTGTGAGGCATACCTCAATTCCTGTGATCTCAGGTGATGGGATCAACTCGAACACCTTCACCTCGATGTGACAAAGCTGTGGACATGATTTGGTGGCTTGCCTCCTCGCAAATACCTTGGAGACCAAATGTGCAGCTAGTTTTTGTTAGGTTTGATTGTTCTCCGGCTCGCCTGTGGTAAAGGGTTGCAGTGAGGATTCTTTCGAGGTTGCCTCAACCTCTATAACATGTTGGATTCAATTGGAGATGAAACACACTCCTTATCATTTTTCCATTAGAGGCTGAATGGAGGAAGTTGGATTTAGTCAAATTCTTGCATGCCAGTGGCGAGGGGTCGAGGGAATGCTTCCCTTTTTCTTCTCCTCCCTTTGTGAGGGTTTTGGGATGAAAAGAGGGGGAGGAAAGGTTCTTCCTCCTCTCTTATTATTCATGACCGAGAGCCATGTATTTGGCCATCTAGGTGGCCGAATTCCAGCCATCGGTGGTAGGAGGATAGGCCAAAGGGTAGATTTTGTCCCCCCTTGGCCTTGTCAGCATGATTGGATAAAAGATTTTAAGAGGGGAAGTCAATTCCTCCCCTTTCCTCCCTTAGCTAAGAGTTAGGCTCTCTTGGCTTTCTCCCTTGCCTCTTTCTTCCTTCCCTCATGGAGGTCGCCAATTCTCTTTTTGCTTGAGGATTGATCCCTTGAATTTTTAGCCTTGGAACCATCCTCTAAGAGGTAGTCAAAGGTCAAAGGTCACTTAGAGAAAATCCAAGGAATTTTGGATGATGGAAATAAAAGGAATCTACAAAGCATCATTACTTGGTCCAAACCTTAACTTGTTTCTCTTTTGGTTTTATTTATGATTTAAATCATCCTTAATTGTCCATTGGATGATTAGGAATTGACTTAACCCATGCCACATGAGGGTTTAGTCCAACTCCAAGTCAACTTGACCCATTTTGCCTTAAATGGGTTAAATTGGATTTGTTTGAGTAAAATGACCAAATTTAATTCAATTAAATTATGTTCAGACACTAATTATGTTAAATCACATGTGTGAGATTATTTGGACTAATTAATTTCATTCAATTTCAAGTGGATTTTAATTTGGACCAAAAATGTGCTTAATGGGTTAAGGTTGGGTTTCATTTGGGTCAAATGACCAATTTGACCAAATTGGACCCAATCGTGAGTTGGATTGTATTTTATCATTTCCAAATGATTTTAAGCAATCAAATTGAATTGAATTCAATTTGATTTAGGTTTGAACCCAATAGGACCCATTTAGATTTATTTAGACCAAGTGGTATAATTAACCTAAGTAAGGCCTAAATAATTTATTTATTTTTATTCATGATTAAACATATTTGTTTGATCATTTGGAACATTTAGAATGATTTAATTTGGTCAAATTTGGTGGGTTGACCTTTGACTTGATGGGACCCGCCAAAGTCAAACCTATGTTTAAAATGTTTGACTTTGAGTTGAATTTGGATTCATTTTAATTTATTTTAAATTATTTTATTTTATTTGAATTTTTTTTGATTTAATCCAAATTTGGAATTTAAGTTGAGATTACCCAAACCCATTAGGTTAGGTCAAACCCAAGGAAGGTGCACTAGGTCATTAGATGTAGTGTCCTAAGCACTTAATTAGGAGGCTCCTAATTTAAGATTAGATGTCATAATTACTAATTTCAGAAATGATGTTAACCTCATCCAAAAATGAGGTCAACAAGTTGTAATGCTTATTTGGCTTCCTAGTATCTAAAAGAATTTCTTATTTATTCTCGATTGGCATCTAAAAAAACTCTTTCCTTTTGAAGCATTCTCTATTAAATTTCCAAAGTAACCATCTTTTTAAGGCAAGCATTGAAATCCATAGATGTAAAAGTCTATTTCTTTAATTGAGAGTATTCTTAGGAAAAGATTCTTCATTCTTAAGATGAAATTAACGATAGGGGATTTCCTTTATAGAGAACTATGATCCATGTATTAAAATAAACCCTGTTCAAGTTCTTTATATAGTTCATGGGAGGAATCTTTTGTATATTGAAGACCCGTTAGCCTTAGGAGTTCTTATTAAGTAATTGAATCCATTATAGGAAAATATGTTTATCTTTAGAGATTATATATTTATCTTTTAATGACATATTTGATTAACTAAATAAGAACCCCCAAGATCGGTGTGGTGTTACAAAATAAAAATTCCATAATTAGAATTTTCATGCATGTTTATGACTTGACATGTTTCTTTCAAAACATCATTTTTAGGATTTTTTGTGGCAATCTTTAAGTGATGCCTATTGTGGGGAAATTTTGTAACACCACATAGATTTTAGGAATTTCTTATTTAAGTAATCAAACTCATCATTAAAGAATAAACATATTAACTCGAAAGATAAATATGTTATCTTATAATGGATTTAATCACTTAAATAAGGACTCCTAAGGCTAATGGGTCTTCTTAATATTCTAGAGATTCTTCCCTTAAACTACATGGAAAAAGTAGACAAGGTTTAATTTATACTGGGATCATAGTTTCCTATAAGGCCAAGTCTCTATAGTTAATTACATCTTAAGAATTAGGATTTCTTTCTAAGAATACTCTCAATTAAATAAATTTTATTTATATATATGGATTTCAAAGTTAAATTTCAATGGTTAAATTGAAAAAGGGGACCATCAAAAGGGAGAAAGTTCTTTTTGATGCCAATTGAGTTAAAGTAAAAAATGCCTAGGGTTGAAGACTTATTCCTAAAATATGCTTTATAACCTAAGTCTATAATTGCTTTTGACATAAGTCAGAGCTGGACTTGGTTTGAATTTTTGGAATGATTGTCTATTTCTCTTACTTAAGAAAAGGAACCTATCTATGACTCTTCATTGTGTAAAGTTATGAATTTCTTTTTTATTTTTATTAAAGTTATTTAGATTTAGATTGGGTAGAAAATTTAGTTTTCTTAGGAGCCTAACATCTTGGAATTTCATCATTGAAGTACATCACATAAAGAAACCTAGGAAAGTAGGTTGATTCTATTATGAACCTAAAATAAATCGCACCAAATTTAATTTAAAAGAATAAGTCAGTGCAACCAGGTACCGCTGTACACCCCGAAAGAAAGAGAAAATTGGAAAGCTGAGCTTTACCCTTATACAACTCAGTCTAGAACTAAAAGTCTAGATCTACTAGTCCTTCTCCAAGATCGTCTCCTTCTTAGGAACCTCCATGGACCTCACAAGGGACCACCAGCTAGTTGGGTCAACTCCTACTATTCTGAGATGTCATAGATCATAACCTAATTCTAATCTCAAATTATATGTTTGGAAATGCAAATAGCATTCTAGTAGTTATATGTGCAAACATACGAGCTTAGCTTTAGTTGCTTGCCATGCCCACCTATCCTATTGGGCTATGCTTAAGGACATAAGCATACCTACAAGAAAATAATATTTATTTATTATTATAATAGTCCTTTTTAGCACAACCCCTTGTGAAAAGTTGTGTTAGCCTAGAAAGAATGTCTAGCATCTAGAGCAACAAATCCGCCATCCGTCAAATAGTACACTACAAAATATGAAAAACATTTCATAGCATATCACTGAATAGCACAGATTGACCAAACCTAAGTCTAGGGTCATTGACCTAATAATCCAGTGTGTGAAGAAAACTGGGCTTGTGTGGTATGACTTAACTAGGCCTTATTTTAATTTGGATTTGATTTTAGTTCACAGAATTTATCTTTAGATGGTTTCGATTCAAGTGATTTAATTGATTTGTGATTTTATTTTTATTTTTAAGTTTATTTTATGTTGAAGTGAAATTTAAGTTTTCAGGAATGAAGAATAAAATAACTTCCACTTTGGGTGGAACCTAATCTATTCAACATCCTAATTTCTAATAGAACGAGGTTTTCACCTTGAGGTAAAGATTCATTCGAAGGGGGTCAAACTTAAGATCTTTAATGTATTAATTAGCCTCTTTTAAATTCTTTTAATTTAAATAAATATTTCTTGATTTGATTTACTTTCAAATGATTTGATTCATTCAATATTTTAGTTTTCTTTTTGTTTTGATTAAATGTTCATTTAATTTCAGGTGCTTGAATTATTTAATTTGTTTGATTTTAGTTGAATTAATTTTATTCATTAATTTAATGTTTATTTCCTTCAAATGATTTTATTCATTCTTAGTTTAGGTTTTGATTTTATTATGTGTTAAGATATCATTTATAATTCAATCCCTTCAGATGAAATTTTGTTTATCAACTCATAACCTAGAATACTTAGGCTATTTTGGGCACCAAACCTAACTTAGGCCATTCCAAACTTTTAGGTTTTTAAATTTAATTGATTTGTTTAATCATTTTTGTTTTCATTTGAAATTATGTTATTCATTAACTCAAATGGATTTAAGTAATTTCCATGTTAATGAATTTCATATTTAGGTATGAAATTTAGAGATAAATGAGTTTTGATTTCTCATTGATTAGTTGGTTTATCATGAATTTAGTAAGTTACTAAATTAAGGTTTAATTTTTCTTTTTTTATTTAATTGAACCTTAAGCTTATTATTAACAAAATTCATGATTTGTAGAAAATTTTCTTCAAATGCTTTGATGTTAATAAGAATGTTTTAGATTGATTATATGAATTTTCATGATTTTCTGATTTAATTTTTCAATTATATTGACCTAAGGATTGGAAATTCAATAACTTTAGATCCAAAGGTCAATTGGCCTCAAAAGTTTTATGGCATGTGGGTTTCTTTCCCAAATTAAATTTGCTAAAGTTTTACCCTAATCAGATGTATAATTTAGGATTAATTAAGTGTTTAATTAATTTCATAAAACATGCATTAAGCATAAATTAAGAGGAATTAATTAGGGGCTTATTTTGTTTAAAATTCCTCTCTCGAAGATGCATCCATAGAGGGTTTATTTAAAATTTGTGAAGTTTTGGTTGATTTATTATGATTTTTCTAAGTTCAGATTGATTAATTGGATTAATTAATTCAATTAATTACATAATTAGGTTATCTTATGATTTATCAGATTTCAGAGAGTTTTAGTGAAATGTTTAGATTTATTATGGTTTATGGTGATTATTTAAATTATTTTCATACATTTTCCTAATTTTTTAATTTAAAATTTTCTAATTTTCTAATTTAAAATTAATTTATTGCATTAAACTTAGGGTTTAAGGTTGTAAAATTCATATCTTTTTATTTACTTTGCAACAAATTATAAAAAATGTGCCTAATGTGTATCTTAACCCTATTTTCATTTTTTCAAAGTTTCAAATCAATTGAATTAGTGATTTGAGATTAATTTAAGTTAGATTATTTTCATTTAAACTCAAATTAACCTAAAATGACTCAGTACAAATTGAGGATTTTGAGTTTAATGGATTCCTCTCAATCAAATGAATCCATAGAGCTCTTGTTTGCATTTTTTTTGAGTATTTTATTTTCTATGATTTTCTTATTTCTTATTTTTATATTTTTTAACATTTATTTAAGTCAAAAAAATCAAGAATTCCCTGTTTTAATGGGCGGTGCCGTGCGGCCTCGATGTGGCTCCGCTTTAAACGTGGCGGTGCTTGATTCAGCCAGCTAGATCCACGTGGATCCAACTCAGATGGCGTTAGGGACCATGAGATTTATTTCGACCATTCGTTCTTCAATCGAACGATCATGATTTCACACGTAGATCCTATAAGATTTAAATCAAATCATATAGCTAGATCTCACTCGTCTATTCCTAAAACAAGGAACGGATGATGGAGATTTTGTCAAAAGAACTAAAATTACAAACTTAATTCAAAGTAAATCATCTAAATGAATCTAAAAGTACATACAAAGGATGCCTTAAAGATAAAATATGTTCCATCAAGATGACTTGGAGTATACCAAGTCAAGATGCCTTATAGATTCTTCCTCCTCCCATCATCCAAACTCCCTTGGATTTGCTCCAATCACTTGACCACCTATTGGAAGAAATCTCCAAGGGTTTCAATCAAGCAGCCATCTCTATGTTCAAGTAGGACTTGGCTTCCTCCATGGGGGATAGTAAGAGAGAAGCTAAGGAATTTCCAAGCAAAGAGGGTCTCGGCCAAGTAGAGAAAAGGAGGAAGAGACTTCCTTCCCTTAAGCTAATCATCTAAACATCCTCATAAGGCCATGAGGGATCAAACCCACCCTCTGGTTGAGCCACCCACCACCAGTGATCAGAATATGGCCACCTATAAGCCTTCAAATATGACTTTTGGCAATGTATGGAAAGAGAAGAGAGAGGCCCTCTCCTCTCCCTATGTTTATTCCAAAACATCCACAAGATGAAGCGAAGTGAATTCAAAGTCTCCCTCGAGCCTTTCACCACCAGCAAGCTAGAAATCCACTAAAGTCATAGGAAAACCTCTCGGCCTCTAATGGAAAAATGAGATGGAGTCCATTCTATGCCGAATTGCTCTTCCCAAAACATTCTACAAGTCAAGGTGACCTCAAATGAAACTTCACCGAGGCTCGTCATCGCTAACGAGTTAGAGGAAGACCAAACCTAACTGGAAATGGTTGATTCTTGGTCTCCATGGAAATCCATGGGGAGGCAAAGTGTCAAACTTCTTCAAGAGCTTCATGAAGACACCATGAAGGTGTACAAATCATGACCACCATCGAGACCCCACGCCAGCGAGGTATGCTTCAAAACTGACCTCTATAGCATCTTGATTTGGCCCTTTGTGAAGGGAATTTGATCCCCAAGAGCATCAAACTTGATTGATTGATTGAAAATCAACCCTTGATCCATTTGCAATCAAAATCACATGATTTTGTCACTTTGATCACCAAAAAATTGGTTGAAATCGATGGAAGATCCTCTATTCATCAGTAGAAGGAGGGGGAGATAATCCCTATCATATGTTCCTTCTATTTAGAATGGATAGCCATGATCTAGCCACACAATAGGTTTAATCTCTTATAGGAAACGAGGCAAATTATGGTTTTGTAGAATCTTCACCGCCATACGCCGGTGTATGCTTCAAAGACCTCATAGCATCTTAGTTTGGCCCTTTATGAAGGGAATTTGATCCCCAAGAGCACCAAATTGGATTGATTGATTGCAAATCGATCCTTGATCCATTTTCAATCAAAATCACATGATTTTGTCACTTCGATCTCAAAAAAATTGTCCGAATTTGATGGATGCTCCTCGATTCATCTGTAGAAGGAGGGGGAGATAATCCCTATCATTTGTTCCTCTATTTAAAATGGACAACCATGATCTAGCCACACAATAGGTTTAATCTCTTATAGGAAACTATAGGCGAATTTATGACTGTTCGGGATCAATCCCACATGGCCACCGCTTTTGATGTGGGATCTATGTGAATCCCACATGGGATGCGACATGTGGCATTATTGGCGCCCACATCACCGTTTAAAATGGGATTTATCATTTTAAATCATTAAAAAAATTATTAAAAATGCAAGAAACATAAAAACCTTAGATAAAATACAATTAAGGCCTTTAAGATTCATTTCAATTAGTGCAATCCACTAATCCTAAAATCTCATTATTTTTGTAAATTTGGATTAATTTAGCATTAAATAAAATTAATCAAACTCAAATTAGCACAAACCATCAATCCAATTAAAGTGAAACTTTAGGGAATTAAAATTGAGGTTAAAATGCATCTCAAAGTACCATTTTCATGATTTATCTCAAAGTAAATCAAAAATATTAAATTTCAAACTCCAAACTTCAATTTTAATGAAATAAATTAATATTACATAAAATAAATCATAAAAATTGATCAAATTAATTTAAATCACCATAATAAACCCTAATGAACTTAAATACACCAATGAAACCCACTAAAAGTTAATAAATCACAAAATGGCCAAATTTAAAAAATGAATTAAATTAATCAATTGAATTAATTAACATAAAATTAGAAAAATCATAACAAATCAACCAAAACTCCAAAAATTTTAAATGAACTCTCTATGGATGCATTTTACATAAAGGAATCTATGAAAAATAAAACCCTTAAGTGATTCTTCCTAAATTAAGTTTTAATAAAATAATTAAAATATTAATTACACCCTAATCATAAATCTGATTGAAATGAAACTTTAAGAAAATCAAATCGATAAGGATTCCCAACTTACCAAAAACGTTTAAACCCAATTGACCTTTATATTAGGAATTATTGAATTTCCATGTCTTTAAGTCAATATAAATTAAATAGTAAATTAAAAAAAATCACAAAATCATAAAATTCATAAAATTTGTTTGAAGCATCTTCATCAACACCAGAACAATTAAGGATAATTTTCTATCATTCTAATGTCAAATAATTTGGTTAATTGAAACTTAAGGTTTAATGGAAATCATTAAACTACAAAACCTAATTAAACATCAAAGTAAATAATTTATTAAATTCATAATCAATCAATTAATGAAATCTTAACATAAAATCAATGCAAGTTAAGAATGAATTAAAACACTGACCTAATTGTGTTAGATTAACATAACTTAAACTAAATGAAATGAATTTAATGAACGTGAACATTAACGAAACAAATATTAAACCAACCCAAATCAAATAAAAAAATTTAAATCAAGATGATTTAATCAAATTAAAGAAATGAAAATAAGAATTAAATGTCAAAGATAAAATTAAAATATTGATCTAAAATAAACTCAGACCCAAATTATCTAAATGAATCTAAAAAGAGTTAATAAAGATACTTAGGATCTATTAAGATCTTTAGGATGAATCTTCATCTTAGGATGAAGGTTTCATTCTATTAAGATTTACGATGTTGAATAGAATGGGTTCCACCTAAAAGTGAAATCTATTTTATTCTTCATTCTTAAAAATCTAAACTCCACTTTAACATAAAAAATGAATTTGAAAATAAAAATAAAATCACAAATCATTAAATCATTTGAATTGAAACCATTCAAAGGAAAAAAAATAAAGAAACTTCAAAATTCAAATTGAAACTTGAATCTAAACAGGCTTAGTAAAGTCTTGCAACACAAGCCTATTTCATTCACACAATAGATCATCACAGACTCTAGACTTATGTTAGATTGATCTATGATATTATGTGATACTCTATGTTGTGATGTGATATATGTCTTTATGGTGTATGATTTTAGACTGCATGTTTAGGTTATTTGCTCATTAGACTAGACGGTATAACATCATTTTTAGAATTAACATTATCTTTTATAGGAGGTTGTGCTAAAAGGGACTGACGTCATAAATAAATTATAAAATTATTCTTCGCTTGTAGGTATTGGATAGTCTATTAGCATAGTCCAATAGGATAGGTGGGCTTACCAAGCAGCTAATACTAAGCCCGTATGTTTGTAAAATATAACTATTGTGTGATATTTGTACTTTTCTAACATCTGTTTTACATGACTTAAGATTTTTTTAAAATTTAAAATATAAATTTAAGCTTAGAATTAGGTTAGGATCTATAGAGTCTGGGATTAGCAGGAGCTGACCCTTCCAACAGATGGGTGCAGAGGTCCCCTATGAAGCCCAACAGAGGTCCCTGAAGAAAGAGAAAATCCTGAAAAAAAGACCCATGGATCTAAATTATAGTTTAGACTGAGTTGTATAAGAGTAGAGCTCACATGAACTTTCTCTTTCTTTTAGGGTGTACAGTGCTACCCGCCCACATTAGCCTTTCATTACTTTAAAATTGGCATGATTTACTTTGGGTGCACAATAGAATCAACCTATTTTTTAGGCTTCCTTTTATGCTTTATTTTCTATTATGAATGTTTCGATGATTAGGCTCTTAGGGAAGCTAAATTTTTTACCCAATCTAAATTTAATCAAATCAAACACAAAATTAAAAAACTTGAAACTTCATATAAATTAAAGCCCAATTTTTTTTAAAATCAACTAGAAATTATTAGCTCTTCTAAATCTTGCTATCATATTGCTCTAAACTCTTGAATTGTGTACTTCACCCATTACACATAAGGGGCATCTAACCTTTTAGGATGACCACCTTCTTGTAGAAGTCAATCTTCTCTTATAGATTTGGCTCAGGACAACTTCTACTTGCAAGGCATTTAACTATAAAATGCATACCCCCAAAATCTTAAATGACTCATCAGTTAAAAAAATTAAAAGCTAAAACATGTGTATTAGTTAGTGCATATCATACCCTACATGTACTTAGGGATTAAGGAGTGAGTCTAGGTTCTTATATTATTTCCTAAAATGCAACAACCTAGCCATCTAGAATACATGAGACTTGGCATCATGGATTTAAAATGCACTTAAAAGGTGTTAGCTGGCAGTCTTTCTAAGCGAGTTATAAGTCAAAAGAGTCAGGGATAGGTCAGTACACTTAAATGAGAGGAATGGGCAATAATTCCAAAAAATGGAACTAGGTTGAGCATTTGACTTGTGTCATAAGCACTTATAAATTTAGGATCTAAAACATCCTATTGGAGTAAGTTTTCAACCCTAGGAATTTTTGTAGTCTTATGCTATTAGAATCTAAGTCTGAGATTTCAAAGAAAATGATAACTACAAATCTTAATTAAATTTTAAAATTTAAAGTCCAATGATAGGATAGTTGAAATTTCTACTGAGCATCCCAATATCAGTAGACATTTCCTACTTAATTCAAAATGGCTTCCAAAAATAAGTCTTTCCACTTTGGATCATTCTCAATTGAAATTCCAACATATTATTTTCTTTGGAAACCAAATTAGAAATCTATAAAAATAATAGCTTATTTCTTTAATTGAGAGTATTCTTATGAAGTGGTTATCTATTCCTAAGATATAATTAACTATAGGGGCTTGCCCTTATAGGGAATCATGAACCTAGTTTAAAATAAACCCTACTCTACTTTCTATATAGTTCGGGGCAAAACTCTCTAATACATGAAAGACCCATTAGCTTTAAAAGTCTTTTATTAAATGATCAAATCCATTATAGGATAACATATTAATCTTCTATGATAATATGTTTACTCTTTAATGTGTTTGATCATCTAAATAAGAAATTTCTAAATCCAATGTGGTGTCATAAATTTTCTCAACAGAGATATTTTCTAGCAACTTTATTGAAAAATGGTTCCTCTCGCCATCTTTATAAATAGGCTATTATTTTCATATATCGGTAGTGTACTTGTACCACTCATGGGTCAGGATCACCTTTGTTTCCATTAGATGCCTCCCCATTTCATTATTGGTGGAGCTCATCCAACATCCTGAATTAAGGTTCTAGAACTTTTCGTTTGTCATAGTTAAATGACTAGGTCCTAGAACCAACCCCTTTTAAAACAAAATAAATAAAAATAAAGTCATTTATATTAGGCCTGATTCAGGTCAAAATGGATTTGAAATCATTCCCTTGTGGAAAAGAAATATTACATTCAAAACTTTTAAAAATTACCTTAAATTCTAAAAAATAAATCTCAAAAGTAAATCTCAAAGTTAAATTTATCCTTGATTTTACTTTTGCTTTATACTGAAGCTAAAGAGAATCATGATAGGGTTCTTAAATTGATAGACTTTGTTCTAATATATTCAAAAGTAGCAAACACCTATGGATGTATGTTGAAATGAAGGAGTTCCTTCAAATTCTGAGAAAATTCAAGATTTCAAGAGAAGTGGGAATAGTCTTACCTATTGACACTTACTACCATGAGTGAAGCTTGAATTGCATTCTAAAAAATGAATCAACTCAAAAAAATATATATTAAAAAGAGGGATAATTTTGAAGAATAATCCTAAAGAATGTCTTATTGACCTTAGGAAGACGTTGATTAAGGAATTAAATGTGAGCATTCTATCCTTATAGAAGGAAATTTTCATAAATGTAAATCAAATTTAATCTTAATCACTTTACAATTCATCTCCATACATCCACCTGAATTTTAGAAAACTTGTTGTTTGAGTTGATTGGCCAATTCTAGGGAGAAACTTGGAGATAACCCTCTTTTAGACCCTCCAAAAACCTTGAATCATTAAGAGTTTAGGAGAGAGTTGAAAGAGGAAGAAGACATGATATTGTGAGGCAAAAAATGACATAAAAAAATCTCACTTTTGCTTCTAATCAATAGAAGATAAGAGAGGGCAACGAAAGAGAATTCTGATTGTCCTGATAAAGATGAAATGAATGAAATTTAAACTTTATAAATTTAAATCAACTTCCTCAATAGGATTCTTCTCCTATTGAATGATTGATATTTCATAAATGGCCTTAATAAATTTTAAGAATAAATCTTAAATATAAAAATTAATGAAGTTTTCAATCCATGTAAAAAAAATCATGACCTTAAGATTGGGTCCTAAGGGCGATATTTCTATCTCTCAAAGTGAAAAATATGAAAATTCTATCTCTTATAGATTAATAGATGAATTACTTGGGGCTTTATTAGCCAAAATTGATGAAGAAAGCTTTAGTTTTTACCATTCAGAAATATTCTTTCATATAAAATGAGTCTAATTTCAAAGGTGAACCTATTGTAATATTTTATGACCTATTTGATGTTGTCTTAACATCTAGTATATTGGTCAAAGATTTTATTATAGTTTCAGATTGCCTTTATTCCTTTTCATGCTATGAAGGTCAAGTCGTAGCTAACTTCTTAGTGATGGCTTGAGGCAGCTCTAAATTGAGAGTTTCCTCAGATTGCCTTGGTCTATCGATCATGTAGAAAAATCTCTTAGATTCTGATTGCTTGTAGTCACTAAGTTGGATCTGGTTTGAAATTAAATAATTATCATCATTGGACTGACGATCAGGGGCTCTTTCACTACGGCCTTTTCTTATAGCCTGTTGAGTGAGTAGAGCATCAGCAGCTCGACCACATTTAGGCTTATTGAGTTTGACCTTTAGAACCTACTTGAGTCTTCAACTTAAGTTGTGATGGGTTGGTGATTTGGTCATCGAATAAATGAACGAGGGCTCTTTTACTACGCCCTTTTCTTGCAGCTTGTTGAGTGAGCAGAGCATCAGCAACTCGACCATTTATAGACTTATTGAGTTCAACCTTTAGGACCTATCTCTGTCCTATACTTGAGGATGTAGAGGTTGATGTTTTTCCAATTTATTTGATTTAAGCTTCCAAAATTGGAAGTTCTTCTGCCTTGATCTTCAGAATTTGACAAATTTGGGAGATAAACTTTTGATATTTAGGGCTGTCTTTTCATGAGAAGAAATACATTTTTTTTATTCATTGCAAGAGCTTGCAACTTAATAATAACACTTATAGGTATATTTAGAGATTTTAGTGTAAAGCTCGATGTCAATATGAATCAGAATATATTCGAGATCTCAGCTTATAACACGATTTCAACTTTGCTAAATATATAAAAATGCCACATGTCTTGCATGGGAAATTCTAAAGGAATTTAAAAAAGCACTAAAATAATTTAAGAAAATATAGTAATGTATGAGTTGATACATTTGATCTCAAAAGGGTTTAAACATGTAATATTAATATCATCTATATATAGAAATCTAAAAATGCCCCTTTTGTAATAGGAGATTTTTCACGAAAAATTTTTTTTCATCTTGAGAAAGTGTATTTATTTAGGGATCTCTGCATGAAATGTTATGTCAACCCAAATAAATATACTAAGAAAATGCCCCCTGTATTGTAGGGGGATTTCTATCGTACCTCAAGAATGTATTTATCATGTATAATATTTTTTTGGGTACCATTAATTGGTGGCATTGGTCTTTCACCCTTTAAGTCAATGAGTTGGCATGCCCCTCCTTGATACACTTTTTCAATGCAAAAGGGCCCTCCCAATTAGGCTCAAATTTGTCACTAAATTTTTGATTGGGAATAATTGATCTTCTCAGCACCAAGACTAATTCCCCTTTTTGGAATGTTCGGCACCGTATGGTCAAAAGCCCTAGACATCTTTGCTCGATAAACTTTTAAATTTTGATGTGCTTGAAATCTAACTTCATCAAGCACGTCGAGTTCCTCCATTCTCAAACGAGCATTTTGATCTTCAGTTAGATTATATTTGATGGCTACTCGAAGTGATGGAAACTCAACTTTAAGTGAAAGAACTATTTTAATTCCAAATACTAATGAATAGGGAGTGGCTTTAGTTGGCATCTTATAGGTAGTTTGATACACCCATAATGCCTCTATTAATTTGATATGCCATTCTCTTTTATTTTTAGTGAGGATTTTCTTGAATAGTTTGACCAAGGTCTTATTGAATGCTTCTGCCAAACCATTTTCCCTTGGATTATATATTGAAGAATATCACCAATCAATTTTGTGTCGATTGACGAATCTATAAATCTTTATATTTTTGAAAACCGTGCCATTATTAAAAATTATTCGACGCAACACTCTAAATCACACATTATGCATGAAGAAGTTGACCACTCGATCAACAGTAACTTCTTTAAATGAGGTAGCTTCAACCCACTTAGAGAAATAATTAGTAGCTGCTAGGATAAAATGATGACCAGCTGATGTCGGTGGATCAATAGGTCCAATTACATCTATGCCCCAACATTCAAATGGACAAGATGATATTATTGGGTGTAGTGTATTTGGAGGTTGGTGGATTATATTCCCATGTACTTGACATTCATGACACCTCTTGGCATAATTGATACAATCTCTCACCATAGATGGCCAATAATAACCAATCATTTTGATCTTTATAATCATCATGGGACCTGACTGATGTGCACTATAAAGTCCTTCATGAACTTCAACCATCACTTTGCTAGCTTCATCTATATTTTGGCATCGCAATCATATTTGTTCAAATGATCTCCAATACAAAGTGTGTTGACGAAAGCATAGCGTAATATTCTCTTTTGATTTGAGCTACCAGTGATTTATTATTTGGTAATTTACCTTCTTTAAAGTAATCGATGAAGGGTTACCTCCAATCATGTTACTCTTCTACTATAAAGACTTCCCATTGCTTTTCTGAAGCAATGCTATGCTTAGCTTTTCTTAGTATAACTCCTTATTGATTTTGAGGAGTGTGGGGAGAAACTTGAGTCACATCTTGCTGGGTCAAATTTGATAACCCCTCTATCTGTGGGGATTAATATTTTGTTGGCTCTAGAACTCGTCAAGTAAATATCTCGATCATGACATAATTGTCATTCATACTTATCATCTCCTTAGGTAATTTTTCTAAGAAATTTGCTTTACTATTCTCAGATTGAGAGACTCGAGTTAGTGAGACATTTGATATTTGTTTCATAAGCTCAAGAACTCGCTTATGATAAAAAGCTAACTTCGCTTGATTTATAGATCGTACTTGATTTATAATAAGTAGAATCACCAAAAATATACAAGTTTTGAATGCCTAAAAAATAGCTTCTTCAAGACCCCTAATGCTTCATAATCAACTTCATTATTAGTTCTTGGCTCAATCAATCCATATGATCATCTCATTATTCTTCCTGGTGTTATGAAGACGATGCCAATTCCTGCTCTTGCCCTTGAAAAATTTAGAGGTTGGACTTGTTTTATCGATGAGGCTCCATCAAAGTATATTTCCCAAATTTGTTATTTTTATCTTTCATGAATGAGCATAATTTGCTCATCAGGCAAATCATCGTTAAGAGAGGAGTTCACAAGGATGGGATGTGCAATAAGAAAATGCTTGCTCTTTCCTTTCTACAGGAATGTATGTGATATCAAATTGCAAAAGAGATACTACCCATCTTGCTAAGCGACTTATCAATGCTAGTCTTTTCATCAAGTACTTCAGCGGATCGATCCTTGAGAAGAGGATAATTTTGTGAGATAACATATAATGATGGATCTTTTGGACTACAAAGATCAATACCAAACAGTGCTTCTCTATCAGAGAGTATCTCATTTCTACTCCTATCAACCTCTGAATGATATAATAAAGAGCATTCTCTCTGCTTTCTTCAATGTGTTATGCCAATAATGCTACAAGGGACTCTTCTAATATAGATGTGTATAGAATAAGAGGCTTCCCTGGAGTAGGTGCTGCAAGGATTGGTGGATTTAACAAGTTTCTGTTAATACTATTGAAGGCTTCTTAGCACTCCTTGCCCCATTTGAATGGAGCATTCTTCTTCATCAACTTTGCAAATGGTTGACGACATCCCGATAGGTTTGATATAAATCATTAGATAAATGCAAGCTGCTCTTATAAAGAACGGAGCTGACGCAAGCTCTTCGACGGAGGCATATCCATAATTACCTTGATTTTAGTAGGATCGATTTCAATTCCTCTGTGGCGTACAATATACCCAAGAAATTTTTAGAGGATACCCCAAATGCACATTTTAGAGGATTCATCTTGAGATTATATTTTTTGATTCTCTCCAATGCAATTCTCAAGTATTCAAAGTAATTTTCATGATTTAAGCTCTTACCACCAAATCGTCAACATAACATTCCACATTCTGGTGAATCAACTCATCAAAAATATGTGTCATGGCTCTTTGGTATGTAGTTCCAGCATTCTTAAATTCGAAGGGCATGACTGTGTAGTGGTATATACCAATTAAAATCCTAAATTATGTGTGCTTCTCATCTTCAAGAGCCATCTTGATTTGATTGTATCCCGATGATCCATCCATGAATGAGAACATGTCATAATTGGAAGTATTGTCTACTAGTAGTTCTGATATTGGAAGAAGAAAGTCATCTTTTGGGCAAGCCTTATCTAGTTCCCGAAAGTCAATGTAGACATGGATTTGGTCGTTCATCTTCTTAATTGGGACAATGTTGGCTATCCAATCTGCATACTTCTCCTCTCCGATAAAGCCTACTTTGATCAGCTTCATAGTTTCTGCAATTACCTATTCTTCAATCTCTAATCTCATTCACCTCGAAGCTTACTTAATAGGCATCGCATCTAATTTAATGATAAGTTTATGAACTACTATGTTTAGGGATAAGCCTGACATTTCAGAATGTGTCCAAGCAAAGTAATCCTTGAATTCATAAAGAAGCAATTTTAGCTCTTCAACTTTCTCATAAGGTAGAAGAGCATTGATGAAAGTTAGACGAGGATCATCCTCAACTCCTAGGTTGATTTCTTTGAGTTCATCCATAGTAGTTGTTTGTCCACCATTTTGAGTTTTTCAAGCGCAGACTTGGCTTTTACTTCTTCATCATTTGTAAGAAAAATTTCATGGAGATCATCTTCTTCGTCACTATTGGTTTTGATCTCAACTTCTATTATAGTATAAAAAACTTTATTTTTATGAGATTTGTGGAAGAACTTAAGACCTTTAGTGACAAACTTATCACTTCTTCATGATGCTTGAGGACTTCTTTGGTTCCATGTACTGTTAAAGTTTTGGGTTCTATGTTTAGCAGTTCCAATATGAATTCCAAGCTTATGCATTATTCTTTACAATTTTGATGGAAAGTATATTGGTATTCTTGTTGGAACTATTTCATCTGAATTTTCACGTTGAGTAGGCCAATCAAAATTATGAGGCTGAGACTCTTCAAATTTATAAAATAAAATTTTTATTCTACCCTTCTCACTCAATGATGGTACATAGAATGTTATCAATTCTTCAATGTTATGGACCTCCAATGGAGTGATTTCTTTGAAGTACTACTGAGGGATTGGTATAATTTTGAAGGAGTCATTTGACACTACCAAGTGAGCTATCCTTCTTGATGTGATCTTCTGAACCCTATTTTCATAAGTAAAATCAAAGTCATAGTCTGAATCCGAATCACCTATTTTATACTTTATCTTTCTTGAAAGATTATAAGTTCTCTTAGATTTGATAGAAATATTTTCTTCTTCTTGTGTGTCACTTCCCAAATGAGGAACTAATCTTCTTAATTTAGTTGTAGAGTCAAGTGCTTTAGGGAGAGTCAGCATTGCTTTCTTTCTTCTTCTTTTCTTCTGCTCTTTCACCTTCTGAAGTTGTTTTTTAATCCCTGAACTGGATGCTACCTCCTTGAGAGGTTCTGTTAACTTAGGCTCTTTAGGGATGAAATATTTTATTTCTTCATAAATCTTTGCTTCATAGACAGAGAATGGTTGTAGGTTGCCAGGAATTCTAAACTCTTCTCTATTTTTTAGGTACTTCATACACTGATTCATAGTTGATGGGACCATGCCATACTCATGCAGCCACGGCTATCCCAAGAGAACTCTAAATGATGTATCATTATTGATTACATGAAACTTGGCTTACGTATCCAAAACTTGAGTGAGAGAGAACAAAAGAACCCAGGATTTTCTGCTCTTTCTTACTAAAACTATGAACCATCAACTTATCCCTCCCAATATGTTAGATATCAAGTGATAATCCTCTTAATACTTTTAGACTCATAATATTGATAGAAGAACCTAGATCAATCAATATTCGGTTGATTAAGATGCCATCACTCTCTATGATAACATATAGAGGATGGTTGTGATCCGCTGTTCCCAACATAAGATCTTCTTCAAAAAATTTGATTATTGAGAGATATTGAGTTTGTAATGATTCAGTCATACATTTATTTTGGCAAAATAAGCTTCATAACTCTCCAGATATTTAAGATGCTATATCAAAGTTTCTCAAAGATCTTTTGACATAAAGAGAGCCTCATACACACTTAATTACATGTGATAGAATATTGTAATCTATCTTTTTTGCTTGACTTAGGCTTTATTCTAGGATTTTTGGGAATGATATCTTCGTTGACTTCAATTTGTTTGCCTTTGTCCTTATTTGAATTTTTCATTTTTGATGATTATGGTAAGACTTTACCACTTCTCAACTGAACTTGAATCACTTTGTCTTGCTCAGATTCCTCTGAAGAAGTAATTTCTTTAAATTCACTTCTTATTCTAGAGGATTGACCAAAAGGGCTAGACTCACTATTCAACTTCATATATTTCATACGTGATGATATTGATGAGTCTGACTCTTCTCCGTCGGGAAAACATAAATCTTCATCTGAACTGTTATCTTTTTATTGAGTCATTAGACAAAATTCAGATGTTTACTCATCAAGCTCTTCTTATTTTTCTGATAAGAATTTTGATGGGTTGGTCAAGTCTGTCTGACTACCCTTGTCATTTTGGAGTAATTGATGCTTAAGAACATCTGATATCATATAAATAATTTGGCATGTCTCTACTGGACAAGATTCACCATTATCTTCTTCATCTAATTCAATAATACAAAGTTTAGGCATAAATTCTGTAAGCTTAAATGGTTATTTTATCAGCTGGTGATACTCCTCTAAGTTATTAATAATCTTTTGAGTTATAGTTCTCTTGGTAATCTTCTTTTTCTTAACCGGCTTCTTGACTTTTTGAGGCTTATGTTTAGTAGACTTCTCCTCATGTTGTGATGAAGTAGCCTTATTAAAATGCTATTGAGAAGCTAAAATGCTTGGTTTAGGCATTTATTTTTAAGTCCAATATAGGTTCAAGTGGTGATTTCCACTTAACACTAGGGACGTCTTGTAGCTGCTTCAATATTTTTATGGTCTTCTTTGAGACTACTGTTTCCCATTCTTCAATCTAAATTGATTTTTCTTTCTTTTTATCTTTAATGTATGATACGGAAGAGGAAGTAATCATCCTTGTAGATTCTCTTTTTGGGTTAACTAGAACACTATCGAATAATGTAAATTCATCCCATTGATACTTCCTTTCTAGCCAATCTTTGAAGACATAACAATCTTCAATGGGATGACTAATCACCCGATTGTAAGGACAATAATTTAGATTATTGACTTGATCAACTTCTTCAGGCCTTTTACTTTCTAGTAATTGTAGACCAGCTTTGATTGTTTGTCGAACTAATTTAGCCACACTATTCCTTCTAAAGAAATATTTTTTGTTCATCTTTTTCTTAAGAGATGGTTGCATTCACTCATCATCTCTTGTCGCTTGTTTTGGATGCTCTCCACCACTTGAAAAATGGTTTATCATTGCCTCCCAATACTAATTTTGGGTGGAATAGATAGACTTCTTTCCTTTATCATCATGTACATTGGCTATTTTCCTTTATCTATATTATAAATTACTCATTTTTCATCACTTGAACTATAGGAAGTGGCATGAGTTTCATTTCTTCTTGAGTTTGATTGTTTATTTTTCTTTGATTTATCTGTATAGATTTCAGACTTAGGGTGATTTAGTTTTTCAAATTTGGTCACCCTATCAAGCAAATCTGAAATATTATAATTGACATCATACATAAAAATGATGTCATTTTATCATCCATATTGCCTATTAATAATTGGATTGCATGTTCTTCCTCTAATTGTTGTTCACATTTCATGCTTAGGTTACGCCAATGAGTTACGAATTTTATCACTGACTCATCTTTTCTCTTTTTAAGCAAGGCAAGGTCAGCGATCGTTATTTTTTTGGTTGCACTAGTGAACCTTTTCATGAACATTATCTCTAGCTCAACGAAAGTTTTAACTGAATCATTTGGATTACCCACTTAAAGTGAGGAGGCCAATGATGGTAGAAAAGCAGAGCATTATTTCCTGTTTTGTTACCACAAGTATCCTTAAATTTGGTTAGATGTTATTTTGGATTATCATGCCCACTAAAAATATGAAATTTTGGTACTAAGTAACCTTTCGGGTATGACACTTGATCAAATTTAGTTGGGTAAGGGCAACCCTTACTCACCAGCTTTTCAGCCTGCTCTGAAGCTAAAACTGCCTTTATCTTTTCAATAATTATTATTTCTAGTTGAGCAGTTGTTACTATTCCTAGTGCACTAGCCACATTCGGAATTATAGGTTGAAGAGTTAGTTGATTAACTTCATCCTCCCCCAGCATATACTGTAGAACTTGAGGTATCGAGCGATTTGGTATAAGTTGTATTATTAGCTACCGTTGATTAACGATAAAATAAATGCTACATTTGATGTGATATTCTTCTGCAATATATCCATCATGATATTCATTTGTGTCTTCATGTCATTCATCTTGGCACCAAGCTGTGAAATTTCCTTATCTTTGACTTTTATTTGACATTGCATTTGTCTTTACTCTCTAGCTAGTGCCACGACATCAATAAGTGTAGGCTCTTCTTCTTCCTCTATTACTTGTTATTGTTCTGCTCCCTGCTCATCTTCAGGGGAAGAACTTGACAGTCCTTCTCTTTGTGCGTTTGCAGGGATAGTTGTTGCTAGGGATGAACGACGACGCTGATTGTAAAAGTGTGTACCAGGTTGATCATTTTCTGGTTCAACCATATAAATAGCTTCAACTCCATGACTTCCTTTTCATTTTAATATTCTTCTTCTTCCACTTCAGCAAAGATTGAAGATCCATCTTCTACTCTCTTTTGTAATGGCTCTCCTTCATAAGCATCGAATTTAGGTTAAGGCTCACTAAATTCATATTGTTGATGATGTTGAGCAAAAAGTTCATCTATATCTCTGACCATATAGATGACTTCCACATCCATAGTATCCTGTTCATCATCTTCTTTTTACACATAAACTTCTGATCGATGCTTCCAATGGATCTCTAGTTTATTGTGAGGAATATACATTTCTTCCATTGGGGGACTGTGATCATAATCAACTTTCTCCCACGGGGGTGAATCTGATTGATGGCGGGATCCCCTAGAGGATTCTCCAGGGTGTTGACCATCATATCTTTTATTAGTGTATCCCTTCTTCTAGGTATCTACTTCTGATGAGTGATTTTTGAGGTGGATTTCTGAATATGTGTATCAGATGTCACACCTCTTTCTTTCTTAATTTCACGGCCTTGGCCCATACCACCTTACTTTCAGGACCTTTGACGGGATTCTTGGAGTCCAAGTGTCATGCTCTGATGCTCACTATGTGAAGCATACTTGGCTCGATGGCTAGTTACCATAAGAGATGGCAAACTTCTTGGTGGAAACTCAGTATCTTCAATCATCATAGGCCTCTGAAATTTTTTTTTCATTAAGCCTCTTTCCTTGGCTACTTTAAGGATGTTATGTATCTAATGGACAATGTTTCAGGTTGTCTCCTCTATGGTGGTGGAGCTTGATGTTGTTGAGTCCAAAAAGACTGCTTCACCACACCAGTAGAGCTATTCATTTTTACCCATTTTAATTATCAAAGTTATTCTGGGTACGAATACTCTCTTCTAATGGTAGTATTGCTTGTTCACTAGGTTATTTGAATGAGATATGCTGAGCCCTCAGCTCAGCATTTCTTCTTCTTTGTCTTATAGTTAATTTTCTTTCTGATGAGGAAGCCTCAAAATCATGTCTCCCAGGTACAAAGGTTTCAATTGGCAAAGCCATTGTACCATGAGGCATCAAAGATATAGTATGCCCACTAACGGTTCTTTTCATCACAGGGGGCTTCAGATTGACCCAATCTTTTAAAAACTGAAGTTCTATCTCGAGAGAACTCCTTAACAGCGGTTGGTTATTGAATTGATTGGCGAGCATGACGAGTAGGAGCTTGACAAGCGAGGCTTCGGCATGACCGATGAGTGGGTGGTGGTTATATAATTCGGAAACCCATGCTAACAAATTGAATAGTAGCTCCAACATCTCTTGTGTTGATGACGGTGTTAGCTAAGTAGATGTTTACACCACGCCTTAATTGAACAATGAAAGGAGCTCTTTGTAGATCAATTATTAGTAATTTGAATTTATTATACATTTAAATCACCATATTTTTTTTTAATTCTCAAATATTTTGTTGCTACTATAGCATGTATATGACTAGCCAAAGATGGAAAGAGAAACTTGTTCCCAGCGGAGTCGCCAAAAATTTGTGGGCTCCAAAAATTTACCACTGACCTCTCACATTGAAGATAGTATGATTTAAGTATCGGTGTAATTTTTAGAAAGCAGATGGAATAGTAGATAAGACACTACCTAGAGATTTTGCTCTCATTTTGTGAGAACTTTAGTTATGGTTCCAGGTTTCCTATAGGCACAAGCACTATAGTTAATTACCCCTCTCAATGCTGAGAGAGAACTTTCGATTAAGGCTAGTCATTAGATCGCTAAATGCGTAGCGTATAGTAACAGCATGTGGAGTTTAAAATTTAGATTTAAGAAATTCATCATCATTAGCTTAAAGCGGATGGTTGGGGGAATGATGACATGCCCGATCTAGATCCCATGCTTCTATCATCCCGGGCTATCGCATTTTCTAGTCTACTTAGTCAGAGGAGGTAGTCGACCCAACCTGACTAAAAAATTCTTATCAGCAACACATGGGTTACGTCATCCAAGAAATCTTTGTAGACTTGGAGTGGTATTTTTTTAAGGAGATAATCTTAAGTCAATTACCTTTTTTTGTCCTATCATTCTATGATTTATAACTCAAAGAGAAGAGCCATTGGGGAGCATACAGGCTACGATCGTGATCATAATATAATGATGTCATTTTGCGACACTCCCTCGATTAGAGGATTCTGGTCGTAACTGCATCATATACAAAGTCTACTGGCTGAGCCACATAGTCAGAGGACTAGGGTCACGTTCTTATTGGCATAAGATTGATTGAGAGTGAACATAGTAGAATACTTGATTTAACATTGGCTCCTTTGTGAGCAAGAGTTTTCTTAATTTATCACCTTCAAAAAATTATTGCGAAAGGTGGATTGAATGGAGTTTAGTTTAAGCTTTTAAAGATTAAATTTCATTTAAGCAATTAACACTTAGTAATTTATCCAATTTTTAAATTTGTATTGACACTTGATTTTGATTAATTCACTTTGAGCTTGCAAGCACATTTTGATGGTATGTATCCCCTCCAATTGAAATCTTCATTCAACACAGCCATCATTGAGATTTATTGATTGCTTGATCATTTAATTTATTATTTCAGATCCTGTCAACTCTATTAGTTTAGTAATAGAGGATCAGATCAACTGTTATATGACAAGATTAGCTTCTCAGATATTTTAATAAGTTAAAATTTTTATAATAATTAGATTTTTAGGTTTTGTTAACCCGGACCCGATCTTAGCACCAAACTAGGAAGCAACTCGTGTAGTATCCTCAGGCACTAAATTTAAGCATTCAGTGTAGTGTAGGGGCCCATGTGATTTTTAGTAATTTAGGTAATATTATTTTTAAATCATAAGATTGATTTTATATTTTCATTTAATTCAAACTTAACCTGCACAATCTTTTCAGACATTAAAATTTGCACTTTGAATCTCCATGTCCGAGCACATGCAAGAATTTATAACTTAGACAATTTCATCTAATTAATGAAATTATTAATTTTGAAAATCATAATTAGAATGAAATTTCTTAATTTTTGGAATGAAAGAAGCTCCGTAATTTATGGAGAATTTAATTTAGCATCGCCTTCTATTTGCTTGTACGAAGAATTACAGATCTGATGGCGTAGAAAGCATTTTAAACTATTCTAAAAGCTTATTAGATCCCTTGAAATTTTAATTACTTTCATTTATTCAAAGTTGTCTAGTCTATGGATCTTCAATAGACTGTCATTTATATCTATTGACGATCTTCAGACTCATTACTGTCTCTGTTCAATTTCTCTTTGATCCAAAATGAGCATTTAATAAGATGAATAATATGTTTCAAATATTTTTCAAGAATTTCTTGATTATGCTTATTAGCAATCCTTCAATTTCATTAGGAATCTCTTATAAACCCTATGATTTTCTTTAATTTACTTAGAGTGAATTATATTTGAAGACTATATCTTAATTCCAAAGGGATTTCTTATGCTTTGATTAGATATTCAATTAGATCATCTTTCACATCAATTGAAATGAGGTATTGAAGTGCTAAGCTTATGTTTATCACCAAAATATCCAACTCATTTCAATTACTTCATGATCGAGTATCTGAATATATTTCCAAACATTGCATATTTCAATCTTAAAATTGATTGAAATTTTCTTTTGATTATCTCAATGTGAAATCCAAGAGAATTCAAATATTGAATGAGAGATGTTTATTCATTTGAGAGCAGTTGCCTATTCTTGGTTTGAATTGGATTCAAATTTTTATAATTTTGTTTACTAAAATTTAGCAAACTCAAATTAAATTTTAAAATTATCTTAGAATTTTCAATTTAAACAATTTTATTTTAGTTTGTCAATGTAAACTACGACAGAATTTTGGCAGTATTCCGACGTCATTCTCGCATGAGCATGGCTAACTTTGCTCTTCGTCACGCCTTGATGGCCACTTGGTGTTTTGAAGCACCTCAACCGACTTTTATCCTTACTCTGTGAGCATAAATCTTCAATCACCATAAGAAAGTATATATATATATATATATATATATATATATATATATATATATATATATATATATATATATATATATATATATATATATATATATATATATATATATATAATTATTCAAATCTCCTCCCCTTTTTTTTTTTAAGTCCAAAATTTAGTAATTTAAGATTTTTCTAAGATCTAATAATTTTTTGCTTTTACTCCAATGAGTGTAGCGAGTGTGTCTTCTGGCGATTTTCAACTCGTCACATCCTAATGAGCGTGATGAGGCCTTCAAATCTACAAAAAGATAAATACAATACAATCTATACACATATTCAAGCCATTCCTTAGCATTTCTCAAGACACCAATGATTCTAAATAGGATTTTAGTTATGTCATCTATTTTCTAAAGAGTGAATGAGAATGTGATTATTGCAGGTGGTAGGGTATGGAGTTAAAAAGAGAACATGGAAGACTTGTCAAGAAAGCTTGGACTGCTAATTGGCTTGTTCGGTAGAGGAGATTGGGATTGAAAAGCTTGGAAAACCAGAGCAAATCTATTTTGGGCTTTGAAGTTTTAAAGAAAATAGTAACCTTTGGCTTTTGGTTTGAAGGACTACCGGATGAGAGGGCAAGGAGCTCTTGCGACCTAGTGGCTCGAAGGAATACAGGAAAACCAGTGAAGAGGGAGCGAATGGGGGATTCGTATCAAGGGGACTACGTGTGTGGCTTGTGACTTGAAGAGACGTAGGCTTGCGGTTGAGCGAACGAACCATAGAGGGCTTGTGGCGTGCGTTGAAGGAAATCGGGAGAATGGGGATGGAATCGTGCGGTTTCGGAAACAGAAGAGAGAGGAAGAGTTACGGTTCTGAGAAATCAGGAAGAACGAGTGAAAATCCAGAGAAGAGGGTTCGGATCGGCTTGCAGTTTTTCAAGAAACCGGAATTTCGATCAAATGGGTGAAATAGGAAATAGTGCTTGTGGTTTTAAGGGAGCGAACGAGAGGGAGGGAAAGGTTGCTCAACTGGGAGGAGGCGAGAGCAGTTCGTTGCAGTTGAGGAAGACTCTCGCGCATGTGCGGTTGAAGGAGGAGAAGCCAAGCGAACGAAGGGAATCAGGATTGAGGGAGATCGAACGAAGGTTGGCCCAAGAGAGCTTGAGTCGTGCGATTTGGGGACCAGACGCGGGTCAATATATATATATATATATATGTATATTAAATTTAGCTCAACAGGTATGGAAAAAAGATCACGCTCAATAATTTTTTAGTATTAAGTATTTAAAAATAAAAAATGAACAAAGAATAGATTTAATTCAGTACCATTTTTTTTAAGAAAATAAAGTCTATTTTAAGTGGTTGAAAAAAAAACATTAATTTATTTAAAGGTTCAATCTTTTTAAAGAGTCGCTATATATCTACCGTCTCTTTGGTTGATGGGCGCTGAATCCGGACGCGTTGATCTCAGAGAAGGCTTTCATTGAGGATATCTCAAGGGGACAGTGCAGCTGATAGAATGATCTTTGTGACTGGATTAAATTATACGTCTCATGAATAGGTGGGTGTTGGTGAATACCCTTCAAAAAAAAAAAAAAGAGTCGTCATATCATTTCATGCTAAAAGGTTCATTATTTGTCCTTACTAATAAAGAGTCGATTCACTTATGAATTGATCTGAAGAATTATTACCACTTTCGACTTGGGAAATTTTTTACTTTGCTATCAGCTCACTTGCAAGGACAATAACTAGGTCATGTATAAAAGTCAGTTAAGGATCCTCCATCACCTTTTTCCCCTTACCTTCATTTAATTTCATGTTAGATAGAAAATTTGCTAAAAACAAACTACCCTTCAAAAATTTTTTAATGACTGGTAAAACAAAAAGAAAATCTATAAATTTACATGTTTTTAGCAAAGTCAAAAGAGGTGGGCTTAACTATTACAACAAACTTGCATATCGATATTTTAAATCTGTATCAAAAATAACTTTTTTGTGTTCAACATGTAATATCCATTTCATTAATGCCTAATTAAATTTATTTTAGTTAATTAACCGTTTCTTGTAGCATTCTCCTCACTTTACTTACATGCGGCGGATTAAGCCTCGATCGTGTTCGTAGGATCGATTGAAGGTAATTCTATTTCCTTCCCAACTCTATTTCATTTCCCACGCCTGCGAGATCGAGACCGCTCGTTCCCGGCATCGGCAATTTTCTCCTCCTTTCCTTCCCCCGGCGAGCTCCGTGATAGATCAGGCCGCCACATCCGAGTCGGCAAACAGAGTGCCGCCTCGTGGCGTCGGCAGCCGCAGTTCGCCGTTCGAGCCGTAACGACTTCTGGTCTCGCCGCACTCGGTGGAAGCCGATTTCCCGCCGTGGCAAACGCCGCGCCATGTAAGTCAGTAAGCTTCGGGTCGGGTTGGAAAGTCAAACTTCGGCGGGTTGGAAAGTCCGTAAACGCTTCGGTTTGGGAAATTCCGTGAACCTCGGCTAGGGAATTTTCTGGCCGTCGGAAACTTAGGGAAATTTGTAAGTTCTTAATTTCTTTCCCTATCCCTTTTCTTTGTAGCCTTCCGTTGAAATCGTGATTGAGGAGTTCAGAACCGTTTTTTAGGTGAGTCTAGAATTATTGAGGGAGATTTGGATTGGCAGTATTTGTTAATTTTAGTTTATTGATTGAAGCAGGTAATTAATAGTGACGTTAGGAGATTTCTTTGGAGATTACTTTGGAGTCGTACTCTGAGGAGAGATCAATTTCAGGTAAGATTGGTGTTAATTATGTTTCATTTATGAGTTGTATGTCATAGAAGTGCTTAGAAGATTTATTTTATTATAGGTTGTGTACTGAGGAGGGTCGAGGGGTGCATCCGACTTGACTTAGACACTGAGGTGAGACATACTTGCTAATGTAAATTCAGTTTCTTCTATGTATGCCATTATTTACGACTTTATAAATTGTATGAATGTATATAAAATGTAGATATTTCTGTCATGTTGAATGCATATATAAATGTTGATTACTTGACCGTGCAGATTTATGATTTCTGATGATTACAAGCCGTAGTTGGCATTGATTTCATTGTGCATATAGAAATGATTGAAAATATGTTGTAAATCACGATAATGTGATAAACGAAATGTCGAGGAAAATTGTGATAGGAAGGCTATCTGATGAATCTTGAGATAGGCAAAAGTTCACGAGATGAGCCGTGATTAGGGGATCTTAGTATCCCGACTCATTTTGAGGTTGGTTGGTGTCCAAGTGTCGGCTATTAGGTATGTAGAGTATGGTTCAGCCTTTTCTGACTTGTTTTAGCGAGGGTGGCGACCTTATGAATGAAAGTCAAAACCTAAGCAATTATAAATGACATTTTTAGAAAATGATTTGAGAACTGAAACTGAAATGAAAATCACTGTTCTTTGACATTGATTGATCTGATACATGTATTGTTATATTCTGACATTCTACATTTCTCACCTGATATTGTTCGTTCATATATTACTTCTGTCTTTACTTTACCAAATTTACATGTTCGTGCATTTGTTTTGTCTTGTCTTGAGCTTGTTTTAGCATTCTATCTCATAAGCTTTTAGCTTATGATCTTATTGAAAATTTCGGAAAAGGCAATGGGTAGGTAGTCATTTTGTTGAATTAATATAGTTTAAGCTTAAAGGTTTTTTTTTGCCTTAAATTAAAATGTCTTTATTTTATATTTATTTAAAGATTTCATTAGTTTTTTAGATTAAGTTGCGTATAAGTACAGAGCGTGTCGGTGAAATCACTGTCAGTCATCTATTCTGATACACACTTAGGTTGACCCTAGCATAAGGGGGTCATCTGGGGTGTGACAGAAAGTGGTATCAGAGCAATAAGGTTGAGAATAGAGCAAAAAGATTGATAGGAATGGAAGCATGATTTGGATTTAGGGATGGATAAGTATGAATTGATCAATACAGAGCTATAGGACGATTAATTTTGGGTTAGGAATCTATATGTTCTTAATTTCATGCATGTATGATATTTAATTTCATGCATGTATGATATTGAATAAATCGGTATCATATAAATACTTTTTGTTAATTTCAGATTAATTTGCCTGAAGAAATGCCAGAAAGGTTAGAGGGTCATTCCTCTAGACTAAATCTGACCGAATTACTGCGAAGATAATTCTAACAGGAGTGAAATACAACCTAGAGCAAGTGGTGAAGGTAGATCTGATGAATTGCAAGGGGTAGTTCAGTTGATTTCCCAGGTTGTTGATAAGCCTATGGAAAAATCTGCGGCCTGATCTAAGTATGGTTCAGAAGTGGACCAACATTTGAGGATATTTCAAACGTTCAAACCACCAGCATTCAAGGGAGCCAGTGATCCTATAGTGGCGGAAGATTGGCTGCTTAAGATTGGAAAAATTTTGGATGGGATGATTTGCCCCGAAAATAGAAGAGTAGTACTGGCTACTTTTGTGTTAGAAGGGGAGGCAGAAAGGTGGTGGCAGGCTCAGCATAGGGAAAGATTTGAAATGACACCCATTACTCAGATCAAATGGGATGAGTTTGTCAAAGTATTCAAAGATTGGTTTATTCCTCCATCAGCCAGACTGGCTTTACAAGACAAATTTTTCAATCTAACTCAAGGCTCAAAAACGATAATGCAATATGAAGCCGAGTTCACTTCTCTTTCTAGATATGCTCCACATTATATCATTACGGGAAGAGAAATGTCATAGATTTGAGGCCTCGAGATCAATTGAGATTGGCATTAGCTCCCTTTGATATCGGTGAGTTCTGGTCTTTAGTTGAAAGCTAGAAAGAATTGAGAATGAGTTGAATTTTTCCAAACAGCGATTGGGATTCTGGGTGAGCAAGCAAAGCTTTGAAAGAAGGCGATTTCTCTAAGATTTTTGAAATTTAAGTTTGATGATGAGGAAACAAATTCAGTTAGAGAAACCTATTTGTGACAAGTGTGGGAAAAGACATTTTGGTCAATGTATGGCTGGATCAGGGAGATGCTTCAGATGTGGTCAGATTGGACATCGTGCACTAGACTGCCCAACGGAGAAGAAGAAGGATGTAAAGCCATACAATTATCGGGGGACGAGACGAGTCAACAAAGAAAATTTTGGAAGCGAAGCGGGTAACACACAATTTTTGGGAAGACCTTCAATTGAAAAGGAGAAAAAGCGTAAAACCAACCCTCAGTAAAAGCAAGAGTTTTTCTATCACTCCACAAGCGAAGGAATCAAATGAAGTGGTGTCGGTATGCTTAAAATTTGGATCATTTGGGTTGATTACATTTGATTGGTGGCATTCGTTCATTTCGATTCCTTTTTACAGTTTACCAGTTGATGCTATTTATTTCATGTCTGTATTGAATATGGTAATGCCTTCTGGTGATAGTTTGAATACTAATAGGAAATGTGTTGTTGACATTAACATTCAAGATAAACACTTTCTATAATAATTATCTTACCAATCAGACATTTTGGCGTTATCTTAGGTATGGATTGGTTGATCAAATATTTTGCAACAATTGAATCTTTGGAAGAGGAGAGTGAAATTTTGCATGCACGGTGAAAAATCATTTTATTTTTTCTTGTGATAAGAATCGTTTCTTCTTTGATTAGTGCGGTGAAGTTGAGTAAATATTTAAGAAAGCGGTGAAATCGTATTTAGCAAATTAGTGTGTTGAATAAGGAGGTGTTTGAATAAACATATTCCGTTGTTTGAATTTCTCGATGTGTTTCGAGGAATTACTGTGGTTGCCACCAACTCGAGTAGAGTTTGGGATTGATGTACAACCCGGTACAACTTATACATAAATCTCCAGGATGGCTCTAAAGAATTGTGAATTGAAGTCAATTGCAAGAATCGATGACAAAGGATTTATTCCAAAGAACTCACCATGGAGTGCACCGATATTTGTTAAGAAAAGGATGGGTCTATGCGACATGTGTTGATTACGGGAGTTAAATAAAGTGACAATCAACAAGTATCCACTACCGAGATTGATGATTTATTTGATTGGAGGGAGCAGTATTTTCCGAATTGATTTGAGATCCGGATATCATCGTTAGAGTTAAAGATGCCGATATTTTTAAAAGCCTTTTGGAACCGTGTATGGACATTATGAATTTCTTGTTATGCCATTTGGTTTAACTAATGCTCCCCGCTTTTGGACTTAATGAACCGTGTTTTCAAGCCCTTGGTGGACCAGTTTGTTATCATCTTTATTGATGATATTCTGATTTATTCTAAAACTGATGGAGATCATGCAAATCATCTGAGGATTGTTTTAGAATTGTTAAGACAAAATCAATTATATGCCAAATTTTCAAAATGTGAATTTTGGATGCATAGCGTCGCATTTCTAGGTCACATTATCAGCAGCGAAGGAGTTTCTGTTGATCCTCAAAAAGTAAAAGCAATTTTAGAATGGTCCGCACCAAAGAATGTTACGTAAGTTCACAGCTCGGCTTAGCGTTATTACGGAAGTTTGTCAAGAGATTTTCTCATATTGCAATGCCTCTATCCAATTTATTGAGAAAGGATGTCAAATTCCAATGGACAGCTGAATGTGAGCAGAGTTTTCAAGAATTGAAAAAGCATTTGACCACCTTATTCCCATCGTGGACTGAGGGATTCCAAATATTTAGTGATGCCTCTTTAAAAGGTTTGGGTTGTGTCTTAATGCAGAACAGAAGAGTAATTGCTTATGCTTCGAGACAATTAAAGCCTCACGAAAGAAATTATCCCGTGCATGATCTAGAGTTAGCAGCTGTGGTTTTTGCTCTTAAAATTTGGAGACATTACTTATATGGAGTGAAATTTAAATTTTTACCGATCATCGAGTCTTAAATATATCTTTACACAAAAGAATCAATCTAAGACAAAGAAGGTGGCTTGAGTTTATTAAAGATTATGATTTAGATATTCGGTATTGTCCGGGCAAGGCTAATGTGGTGGCTGATGCATTAAGTCGCAAGTCCATGGGAAATGCAGTTGGATTATTACTCAAAAGTCGAGTGAGAATTAGGCCACTGAAGTTAGAAGATTCGGATACCGGGCATTTATCTCAATCGACAGGTAATCAACTTTATTTGATAATCAAAGTCGCATTTAAACCTGATCGGATATCGAAATTCGAACAAATCCAGACGGTCGAAGCAAGATTTTCAGATGCGAGGGTATTATTCTAAGCATTCACAATTATGGGTACCCGTGATGTGATGAGACAAGAAATTTTACAGAGGCTCATCGCGGGATATACTATTCATCCGTAGTTCAAAAATGTATAAAGATTTAAAACAACATTTTGGTGTATGAAGAAAGACATAGCTGAATATGTCTCTAAATGTCAAGCTTGTCAGATTGTTAAAGTTGAGCATCAAAGACCCGGTGGATTGTTACAGTCATTACCTATACCGGAGTGGAAGTGGGAAGAAATTGCAATGGATTTTGTTATGGATTTCCTAGATCTAGGCAAGGTCGTGATAGTATCTGGGTCATTGTGGATAGATTGACCAAGTCAGCTCATTTCTTACCCATGAAACGTATGTGATTGATAAATTGTCCGATTATATGTTAAAGAAATTGTAGACTTCATGGTGTACCAAAAGTGATTGTCTCTAGAGATGGTAGATTTACTTCCAGATTATAAAGGAATTCAGAGAGGCTTGGGCACACAGTTACACTTAAGTACAGCTTTTCATCCTCAGACCGATGGACAATCAGAAAGAACAATTCAAGTCCTAGAAGATTTGTTGAGATTATATGTTTTAGATTTTGAGGTACTGGAAGATCATATTCCTATGATCGAGTTTCTACAATAATAACCAATCTAGTATTCAAATGGCTCATGAAGCATTGTATGGTCGAAAGTGTAGAACTCCATTGAAGTTGGGTGAAGTGGGAGAAAGACATGTAGGTCCAGAGTTGGTTGATCAAGCTAGAAAATCGGATTAATCGAGATAGATTGAAAGTCGCCGTGATCGCCGCAGTATTACGATTAAAGCACCGAAATAGAATTTCAAGTTGGAGAATTTGTATTTTTAAAAGTCAAACCTATGAAAGGAATTAGTAGATTTGGTCACGGAGGTAAATTGAGCCCTAGGTACATAGGACCTTTTGAAATCATTGAAAGGATCGGCAATATGGCTTACAGGCTTGCCTTACCCATTGACTTGGCAGACATTCACAATGTGTTTCACATTTCAATGTTGAGAAAATGGATCACAGATGCAGAGCAGAAGATTCCATATACAAAGTTTGAAATACGACCAGATTTGACTTATGCATTGGAGCCAGAAAAGATTTTAGAATTTGATGTCAAGAGATTGCGAAATAGACAAATTTCCTATGTTAAAATTAAATAATCAAAGAAGCTACTTGGGAGGTTGAACAAGAGATGAGGCAGAAGTTTCCCTTCCTGTTTGAATGATTCAGAAGAAATTTCGAGGACGAAATTTTTGTTAAGAGGGGGAAATTGTAATATCCATTTCATTAATGCCTAATTAAATTTATTTTAGTTAATTAACCCGCATCAGTAATTCCGTAGCCTCCACTTTACTTCGATGCAACTGGATTAAGCTCGACGCTGTTCGAGATCGATTGAAGGTAATTTTATTTCCTTCCTGAGCTATTTCCTTCATTTCCTTCGACGCGAGATCGAGATCGCCTCGCTCCTTCCTTCGATCGACGTTTTCCTCCTTCCTTCCTCGCTTTCACGACCGCTCGTGACACATCCGCCGATCCCGTCGGTTTGATGAGAAGTGCCGCCTCGTATGTCACCGACGGCGCATTCGAGCTGCTCGATCCGTTTCGAGCGCCCCGTCTCCGACTCTTGGAAGCGATTTCTTCAGTGCTAAACGCCGCCGCTGTAAGTCCCAGAACGCGCGGTTGGAAAGTTCAGAATGCCGCGGTTGGAACCCAGAACCGCTTCGGTTGGAAATTCGAACCGATCGGCCAGGGAATTGCTCTCGCCGATCGGAAACTTAGGAAATTTGTAAGTTTTAATTTCTTCATCCCTTTTCTTTCACAGCCTTCCTTGCTTGAATGGATTGGAGTTCAAACCGCTTGCTAGTGAGTGAATTATTGAGGGGATTTGATTGCGTGTTTGTTAATTTTAGTTTATTGATTGAAGCAAGTAATTAATAGTGAGATTTCTTTGAGATTACTTTGGAGTCGACCGGTTGAGCTTATGAGGAGAGATCAATTTCAGGTAAGATTGGTGTTAATTATGTTTCATTTATGAGTTGTATGTTATAGAAGTGCTTAGAAGAGTTATTTCATTATATTGTGTACTGAGGAGGAATCGAGGTGACATCAATGAATCGACAGAATCGAGGTGAGACATACTGCTAATGTAAATTCTTCTTACTATTTATGTTCAATGACTTTTATAAATTGTATGAATGCATATATAAAATGTAGATATCATCATGTTGAATGCATATATAAATGTTGATTACTGCGGTACATTTATGATTTACAATGATAAGCCTAGTTCAAGATTGATTTCATTGCATATAGAAATGATTTTAAAACATGTTAAATGCAAGAATGTGATAAACAGGGAAATGTCGTGAAAATTGTGATAGGAAGGCTACGACAAGAGGAAGCAGAGCAAAAGTCGACGATGAGCGTGATTAGGATCTTAGTATCCCCGACTGACATTGAGGTCGTCGTTAGTGTCCAACCGGTGTCGGGGCTATTAGTATGTGAGTATGGTTCGAGCCGCCTTTACCTACGCCTTGTTTTAGCCGACGGGACTTTATGAATGAAAGTCAAAACCTAAGCAATTATAAATGACATTTCTAGAAAATGATTTGAGAACTGAAACTGAAATGAAAATCACTGTTCTTTGACATTGATTGATACAGTATGAACTTACAGCATATTGTTATATTTCTACAGCATTGCTACATTTCTACAAAGACCTACAAAGATATTGTTCGTTATAATGTTACATTATCAGAAGCTTTAACAAGCTTTACCAAATTTTATAGATTTACATGTTCATGCACATTTGTTTCTACTGTCTTGTACTGAGCTTGTTTTAGCATTCTTATCTCACTAAGCTTTTAGCTTATGATGCTACCGCTTGAAAATTCGTGAAAAGACGAGTAGGTTAGTGCTTTTGTCAATTGTATAGTTTTGGGAAGCTTAAAGGTTTTTTTTTGGCACGCACAAATTAAATGTCTTTAGTCGCTCAGATTTATTTAAAGATTCATGCTTCCGATTTGTGTTATGAATTAAGTAGTATATGAATTGTAAATAGTTTAGTGATGATTTGATTAGATACACCTTTCACTTGCTCGCTCAAGAAGAGTGGAACGTCTGGGAAATCGCGGTTCAATCCTATCTACACTTCAGTTGACCCAATAATAAATATCCGGGTGTGACACAACATTTCTTCATGAATAATATCCGACTCGTGATTCTACATCTTTTAAAGGTGATAAATAGTGTTTTCTAATGCTTACCTACTAAGGAAAGTACAACTAGGTTAAACTTGCCTTTTCTTCTTTCTAATGCTATTCATGCTTTTCTCTTCATTCTTTCATGGAATGTTAGGCCTTGAAGGAGAATTTAGAGTCTCAGTTTTGAAAATTGATTAAAAACTACAAGGTAGACATCATTTGTCTCTTATAAACTAATATTCCACTTAGTTCTTGATCCTTTATATCGAGGAATTTTTGAATTTTCTCTCATGAAGGCAACTTTAATAAATTTTCTATTTGTGCTAGGGGCCAGATTTGGATCAAGTGAAATATTCCACTTAGGTCTTTACCAGATTCAAGAGATCCTCCCATTACTCTCTACAATAAAATGTAAAATATGAAATTTTCTCTAAGAATGGCTCCTTGCTATTTATTTAATATTCTTTTCAAGCATATCACCAATCTTAAACATGAACAAAAATCTCTCTTTGAATTCATTCAAATAAATTCTTTATATTCTGATTTACTTAATAAGGTTTTAAAATTTTAAAATTTTTTAGTTAAAGGCACTAAATGTCAGGTCAATTGTATCAAACAGAGGGCCAAATGTCATATATGGCTAAAAGAGAGGATAATTTAAAATTTCTCTATTAAAGAATCAACTCTAAAAGGAATCACAACTTAATTAAAGAGATTACTACAAATTATGGTATCCACTCTAACATGATAATATTATGTAAGAGGCTATCAATCATTTCTCTAACTTGCTTAATAGAAACTTTGCTAGTAATTATTCTCTTATAGATCTTTTACTTATTGATTATTCTCTCTTAAATGAGGATAATCATGTTTTGGTTATTGAATTTATTGCAAAAAATATCAAAGTTGGCCTCAACTCTATTGGTAAAGATTAATGATTTTACTTCAAAGTTTCTTATTGATGCATCAGATATTGTTGGGACATCTTTTCTTGAGGCCATTCAATTATTCTTTTCTATTGCTTGATTGCATTAATTATTTAGTCATTATCATTTTTCCCAAATACTTTCATACTAATTCCTTCAATGATTATAAGCCTATTTCCATATAGAATACTATGTACAAAATCCTTGCTAAATTATTAGTTGGAGAATTAAATATTTATGACCTAAACTTATTGATAAGGCTTGATTTGCATTCACTCATATCAGAGATATTGACAGCATCATTCTTGCTAAAAATGCATTTAAATGGATTTAACTCCTCTAATTTTTTTAATTACTTCTATGTAAAATTGATTTAAGAAATTTTTTTGATTATATCAATAAAAATGTATGTATCTCTTAAAGTTTTGCTTCCTTATATCCTTATCAATTGGATCATTAGTTTATGATTATCAATGGTGACCAAGGGCTATTTTTATTCTCGCTTATAGGCTAAGACAAGGTTGTTGTATCGCCACTTTTATTCACTTTTGTTATTGATATTATTTCCAAACTTATGGCTATAAGGTGGTCGTCTATTGAGTTTTCAACTATTAGTAAAAGTGATGTCTCAATTTCAAATCCTATTTCAGCTAATGATCTTTTGATATTTGGGAATTTGATCACTTTGCTATGATTGAGCTTAAAATGGCTTTGATCATTTTTTCTTCTATTATTTGGCTTCATCCTATCTTTACTAATCCTCTAAACAAACTAATCCTCTAAACGAACTAATCAAGATTTGGTGTTATCTCATTAGAATATTCTTTCTTCTCCTTCAAGACATTAAAATGGAATTAATCTGGGTACGAGCATATCTTATTTTAGAATTAACATAAGTGATAATTCTAAAATCTTTGATAAACTGGATTCATAGCTTTGAGATTGGAAAATTAAAGTTCTCCTTTTTGCATGAAGGTTCCAATAAATTCATTTCACCTTCTACAACTACCTAGTTTATAGATTTAAATCTATCTTCTTACTTAAAAGTGTTTTTGAGAAATTCTTAAGCATGTATGCAGCTTTTACATCATAATGTTATATATATATATATATATATATATATATATATATATATATATATATATATATATATATATATATGTGTGTGTGTGTGTGTGTGTGTGTGTGTGTGTGTGTGTGTGTGTACTCATTTTTATTCAATTTCTTACAAGATAATAATGATATTTTTCTTTACTTGTCACTCAAAGTATTGCTTACTATCTTTGGTAGGAAAGAAATAATTGTATTTTGTTAGATGGGCAAAGGAATAGTTGTCTTTATTGGTAATGTCAAGAGCAACCTAGCTGACAAGAGCAGGACTAGAGAAAAGGCAAAGTAGTGAATCCAAGTTGTGAAACTAGTGCTTCACTTTGTTGTTTTGATCTAATGAGCATTTTAGCAGTGTATAGGTTTCTAGTTCAACTATCAACCTTTGTCTAAAAACAAATTTGCAACTCACTTTAAAAGTAGCAGATAAAAATTCAAGGATAGTTTTTCTTTGTTCCATTTAGACTTTATATTTCTATTAATTATGTTATTCTTATGGCATTTTTAGTTGATATTAAGATAATCTAGATATCTTGGCAACTTCATTCTAGACATTGATGTGCAATACATTGACTTTCGACTTTGTTTTAGGTGTTTTCATGGTTTGTTTTTAGAAATATATGAGATAACCTAGTTGCTTTGGTTTTATCATTTAGATCACTTGGTTGGTTGTTTTAATTGTTTATATGCAAGTTATGTTAACTTAGATGGTTTTAATGCATATTTGGTGTAATTTCTATATTGTTTTGTTTCTTTGTGAAATCCTTCAAGTCCTACTATCATGGATGACTCTTATATTTTTCTTAGGTTATTTTTGAGTCTTTTTATAAAAGTTTAACCATTGTGTTCTTTTTTATCTCTACATGTATAAGTTTACTTTTACATATGCACTCTTTTTATTAATTAATGATAATAGCTAGGTGTGACCCACATTCCCCAAAAGAAAAATCACCATCCACTACAGAAATACTATCAATTTCTAATAGAATAATTTATCAAATGATAATAGCTAGGTGTGACCCTCATTCCCCAAAAGAAAAATACAGATTTCTCATGAATTTTTCCCCGCTGATAAATCCTAGGTTGAAAATGCAATTCGACGACTGAAAAATCTAGCGAAAAAGCATCTCCAATGGATTTCTAATGGCCAATCCATTAAAAATACTTTAAGAAGAACCAATCAACAAACTCATGGAAAACCCCGCTGGAGAGGAATTTTTGCTAGAAATTCCCGACAGATCTTTTGATGAACATTCCATCAAAAATTTCTAACGGTATGTTTCAAAGAAAAATCGTCTAAAACCCATGCATAAATTTTCTTGTCTACAAAAGCCCCGAATGGTTCATATATTGATGTTAATGTTGGAAAATCCTTCAAAATCTTTTGGAAACTATATAGATTTAAAAAAAATGAAAAAACTTCACATATATTCTAATTTTACACACAAAAAAAGTACACAATGACCCTATAATTACTTCATAATTTTCTCTAACATACTCACAACAGCTATATAAGAAGCCAATACCAATTAAAATATAGGTTCAATCACTTCTTTCATTTGAATAATTTGAAAACATTTAAATTAACCAATAGTTCTAAAACATTGAAATTAAACAATTTTAAAATATTAATATTTTAATAAAACATCTAGTAACCTAAATTAAACAATGACAATAACACCATACAAATAAAATGCTCAAACTAGAATAAAAAAGTAAAAGTATAAATAAAGATCTAGTCATCGTCAATCTCATCGTCGTCACCATTCTCCTCCTCTTCCTTCTCCACTACTACTTCCCCTTTTCATTTGTCTTTTATGCATCTTCTATTATAGCCTCTATGGTAGCCATCTAAGCTTCCATTTGAGTAGTCATCATTGCCTCCATGTTCTTAGCCATTGTAGTAACATACCTTCTAAATATCTCATTGATCAAATCTCTGCTCATTCTAGAGAAGAAATGACGTGCATCATAGGCCAACTCCTATGAGCTTAGGTTGTATATCTGTCACTTCTTCTTACCTCCAACAACTTATTTTTAGATGTCATACTCTAACCGCTTAGATTGTGCACTAGAACTACTTACACCAGCAGAGCTCTAACTAGCAACAACTTCATTAAAAATCATGTAATCGTCCTACAAGAAATTTAATGTTATATAAATAGAAAATATTTTTAATAAAATTATGATTCAGAAATAATAAGATAACTTGCATAAGCTCTCTGTGACCAAACATGAACTCTTTGCTGATCAACTTGATGTTGATGTATTCTATTACGTAATTCTATAGTGGTGGGCACTCTTCTAAAAAAGTTTGCCTATAAATATTACAATGAAATTAATTAAGTATGATTATAAATTTAATTACTAAAATTAATGAATGAGTCACCATCTTTTGCTTTACTCAATGTGTAGAACTGAGCCTCTAGTATCTAGAGAGCTACCCATGCCCCCATAAGCAAAAGTTTGATTTTGTTAAGCATGTTAACTCTTATGAATGTCATCTGGGAAGGCCCGGGCTCTTTAAAGCTTAGCTCACAAATCATCTCCAATTCAAACTCCATAGACTCATGATGTCGGAACATGTCATGTAAACGAGCTATGCCTTTGGACTCAAAATTTCTTATGATGCTCTAGCTGTGCTACAACAACCACCTAAAATCTTTCAATAACATAAAACATGTTAATGACAATCATCAGTAGTTTTTTGGCATAATGTAATGCATTAGATTTGTGTAAAGAGTAATGATAACACCTTGAATTCTCTGAACTGCATGTCACACACTTCAATTGACACTTTCAAAATACATAAAGAGCATCAAATTTATTCTTTATTATATCCCTCTATAGATGGATTAAACCTGAAAATGTAGTTAAGATTAGCACCCAAAAACTTTAAAATTGACATTTCTAAAATAAACTTATGTGTCACTCTCTGGCTCAATTAGCACGTGCTTAGCGGGCGTAGTTGGATCGGTTTGATCTACTGGCATATGGTGAAACTTGGGCTCACTATTACTTGTGTGTGTCTAATATGAGTAAAATGGTGTAGTATCACATGCTCTAGAGACTGGTAGGCATGTTCACTAATAGGTTCGAGGTCCTGGTGGCGGAGGTCACGGTGACCATAGCACCATACACTAGGTCGGGACATAGACTTTTTCTTCCTCCTAAAGATGCTCATAATTAATTTTCATGGAACATCATCACCATCACCCAATGGCATCTGTTACAAAAAAAAATTACAATGGTTATATCTTTAGGGAAAAAAATAAAGATGAAGTAAAAAACTAAATAAATAGAATATGCATATAAGAAAAGTAAAAAAATAGTGGGCACTACAGTATGTATAAAAAATAGTATGCGCACAATAAGTATGTAAAAATACAATATATATAAAAAGTAAAGTAATAGTTTACAAAGTACTATATGTAAGAAAAGCATTGCACAACTATAGTATATAAGAAAGTAGTGTGCAACAATAATATGTAGAAAAGAATAGGGTACAATAATAATATGTGAAGAATAGTGTGAAACTTTAGAAACAAGTAGTCCAATATATTAAATAAAAAATGGTAACTTTAATATATATGTTATTTACTTTACTCTAATGAATCACTAAAAGTATAATTTATAGTGTCATATTTCTCATCATCCTTATTGTTTTCATCTCTAGTTTGAATAATATCTTCATAATTAGCATTAATATCATGTAAGCTTACAACTAGCTCAATATTCTCAATTGGAAGTCCAACACCTATCATCTCCTCTTCTTGATGAGTAGGTTCAATCCATTTTCTCACTTACTCTTCCAAGATATCTTAGATAATACACCTAAGTGGCTTGATGTGCATGGATAAATGGATCGAACTTAGCATATTTTCTACTTTGCTTCACTGCAGTGATCCCAAATGACTCATGTTTCTTATTCCTCTATTAAGCACATGATTGTACCAATCTTAATTGAATAAAATGACATGTCTCTCATTTGATCCGTGATATTGTAATTTCTTTATTTATTGTAAAACCTCATAATAATCCATCTCATCATCTAAATGTGTGTTTTCTCTGACACAAACACCCGAGTTATATGTTCTTCTTTTTCTAACCAAGAATTTGTGTAAAATCTATAGTCATTTAAATCATAAATAGGTCACGTATTAATAATGCATATTAGTTGCCAAGCAAGGACAAGAAGATGATGGTTCTTCACTCCATTCCTCCAATCATGAACCTATTACATTAACCAATATAAGAAGGTTTCACTACTAATTTAAAAAATAAATTTAAATCATAATAATAATTACTTACATGTAATCTAAACTAAGCAGGGAATTCATCTTCAACTATTCTATTAATAATAGTAGCATCATCCAAGTTTAAGGAGTATACGAATAACCAAAACTCAATATTAAAATTAACAAGTTTAAGTGAACATCATATCTGAGTGTAAGAAAAAAATGAATATAATTACATTGATAGTCCTACTCAAAGAAAGATTGAACTTCATCATAATTGATAAAGATGTTGACAGTCACTGCCCTAAGCTCTTTGTCATTTACATATCTTGATGTGTTTATACCTAACACTTTTCTAGATGATTAGAAAATGGATAACAAATTATGTGAAGCTCCAATACCTTTAGCATCATCCTTCTGTGCAAGTGACTTAATTGTAGTATGAGCATAAATTTGTAATATCCTAGGCCATGAAGCTTCACTTATTAAACCTTCAGGGTGTGCTTTATTCTTCATAATTATCTTGAGTTTATTCAAGAATCTGCAGTAATTTTAGAAAAGTAATGTACTTAAATTGATAATTAAATAGTATGAGTGCCTAAAAGAAATACGTACCTCTCAAAAGAGTAAATACAATAATACTATACTGGTTTTCCCACTTTAGCTTCATATGGTAAATGTATCGATAGGTGATCCGTTGAGTAAAAAAAAATAGCGAGAGGATATCCTTTCAAGCTTATAGATTATGACTAGAATGTTAACTTCAAGCTTCCTCAGAGCTTTCATATTTAATAAAGCTAAGGACAGTTCCTTAAAGAAGAGACTAAGTTCAATCAAATGATTTAGTATTTGATTTAGTAAAGCACTAAATGCAAATGAAAGTATGCATTATAAGAAAATGTGGTAGTCATGGCGCTTCATTTAAAATATTTTTCCACTCCTCAAATCAATGCATCTACTCAAATTGGATGTGTACCCATATAATAACTTCAATGATTGTACCCACTCACAAACCATTCTCCACTAATCTAATGTAAGGCAATACTTGGCTTAAGTATTTATAAGGTTCCCACTAGAAGTCTCTTATAGCTTTAGCTCTCTTCTCTTGTAGTATTCCTTAAGTTTAATTTGGCCCTCACATTATCTTTACTTTATCCTTTTACATCCATCACTGTATTGAATATGTTGTCAAAAACATTCTTCTCTATATGTGATTATGTCTAATTATATTGGTCTTTCAGCAAGGTAAATCATAGAAAATACTCCTTATCATCCAATTGTGGTTGACACCATAACTAGAAAGATGACTCTCAAATAACATGAGAGAATCTATAGTTTGAATTGAACTAACAATTTTCCATAAAGCATCCCCACTTAATCTTGGTGGTGACTTGAACTTATCTACTCAATTTTTAATGAACACATCCTTATTTCTTCTAAATGGGTGGTCGATAGGTAGAAACATACGATGATAATTAAACCAAGAATTTTTTCAACCATTTTAAAGAGTGAACATCTTTGAACAATCCATGAGTATGAACAAGCTAACTTTTCAGCAGTGCTCCACCTTGACAACAATCCATATGCAAAAAAGTCATTAATAGTCCATATAAGTGTTGCCTTCATCTGAACGTTCTATTTTTTTTCAATAAAATCATATATTATTACACCATTATCCCATACGATTTTCATCATATCAATTAATGGTTGGAAGATGGAATCAATTTTTTCTTTAGGGTTATATGGATCAAGTATGATAAGAATGAAGAATATAAATGGTGTGGTCATGCACATCTCCAAATATAGATTATTGGGTGTAACTATCACCATCCAACATGAATAAGTAGTTGTAGATCTATACTGTGTGAAGCCATCAACACATAGACTAAGTCTGATATTACGTGCCTCAGCTGTAAAAGAAGGATAGATGCTATTAAAATTCTTTCATGCTTCTCCATCTATTAGATGACTAAAAAAATTTGATGCACTTGATCTATTGTGGTGCCATCGCATGTGCTTAGCAGAACACATTGATATGTATAGTCTTTGAAGATGTGAAGTTAGCGGTAAGTGAAACAATCACATATGGGGAACCTCTTTCTATTTGCATTATTTTCTACTCTACGGCTTGAACTTAGCTGCTCCAAAAAATTTGCATAGAATCCATTGCATAATCTTATAATATAACATATAATTATTAACACAACAATCAATTTTTTAGCTCAAATCTAACTTTGACACAAATTTTTTGGCATTATATATGTCCTCTAGAATTATGTTTTCTTATGGGTTTGTCTTTTTAGGTAATCCTACAAATTGATTAAAGCATTCATGGGGCATATTACATTCAGTTTTAATGCATAACATTCTTACGATCATAGATAGTTTAGTGTGGTTCATGTAACCTTCCAAAGTGATCATTGTGTAGCATCTAGCAAGTTGTAAAACCTTTAAGCTTCCTTATTAGATGGTTCCTCTTCAAGTACTTTAGCAATTTGAGCTCATGCTACATCAAATATCATTTTTTTATAGTCTCTTGAGTGATATTTAGTTGAAAATGCATAACTCATCAAGGCACTAGCATCTTCATCAATGTGTGACTTAAACTTGCCATATGAAGTCCATAACTAATAATTTGATTGAAACTCTCCATAATACAAATCTAGTTGAACTTCATCAGATGTTCAGTACACCTGATTCTTATGTCTCATGCATGGACATTGAAATTTTCCTTCTCATAGATAAATGTGAAGTTGAGATGCCACATGGATAAAGTGCTCAATGTCATTTAAGTATTCATCAGTTAATCCATTCATGCTTAGATGCAATCTATTGGAATTTTTTTATTTTAGAACACCATGCAGATCTCAAGGATTCTTATTTGGGCAATCAAATACATAATTATTGGATAAATTTATTATCTCAAAAGATAAACATATTTTCCTATAATGGATTCAATTACTTAATAAGGACTCTTAAAGTTGATGGGTCTTTGATATACCAGAGATTTTTTCCCTAAACTACATAAAGAAGTAGAACATGGTTTATTTTATTGTAGGGTTCATAGTTCTTTATAAGAGCAAGCCCCAATAGTTAATTACATCTTAGGAATAAAGAATCTCTTTCTAAGAATACTCTCGATTAAAGAAATAAATTTTTATTTCTATGAATTTTAAAGCTTGTCTTAAAAGGATGATAATTTAGAAATTCAATAAGGAATGCTCTTAAAAGGGAAAAAGTTCTTTTGGACACCAATTAAGGTTAAGTAGGAGATGCTTATAAATTCTGGGATGCCTAGTAGGCATTTTAATTAGCCTACCATTGTGCTTTATAATTTTGAAATTAAATTTAATAGGGTTTGAATTGAGATTTTGTTAGAAATCTAAGCCTTAGATTCAAGTAGCACAATACTTCAAAAATGCCTAGGTTTGAAGCCCAACTGTCTTATTGGGCTATGCTTAGGGACTTAAGCATACATGTAAACCAAAATATTTATTATTTTTTTATTACAACAGTCCCTTTTAGCATAGCCCCTTGCAGAAAATAGTATTAGGTTAAAATGAACATCCTACCATCTAAAAAAATAGAAAAATAATCATTACGATCTAGTCTAAAATAATACATCACAGAATAAGAAAAATATTTTACATGACATCACAGATTATCACAAAACATCGACCTAACCTAAGTCTAGGATAGGTAACCTAATAATGTAGTGTGTGAAGAAATAGTTTGTGTGCGAGTTTACTAGGCATTTTAAGTTCAGGTCTTGATTTGGTTTTCAACATTTATTTAATTTACCATTGGGTAGTTTCAATTTAAGTGGCTTGGTTGATTTGTGAATTTATTTCCATTTTTAAATTTACTTTTGAATTAAGTAAGAATTTAAGTTTTAAAGAATGACGAATAAAATAAGTCTTACTTTGGGTGGAACCCATTTTATTCAACATCATAAACCTTAATAGAATGGGCATTCATCCATTCTAGAATGTAAAGCTAATATCCTAAGTATCTTAATTAAACTCTTTTGGATTTATTTGAGTGATATATTTTAATTTTAATTTGATTTGATTAATATTTTAGATTTCTTTTTAAAGTTTAGAGATTATGATCTTTTGGTTTATAACATTTGGCTAAAATTTAAAGGGTTTTCTTTCATTTAATTGATTGTTCATTTGATTTGATCTTACATATTTATTTCAATTTATGTTTATGAAATTGAATGAGTTAACTTGATTAAATAACCTTATTTATTTTGAATTTTAATTACTTGATTTATTTGAATTTCACTTAATTTCAATTATTCATTTCATTGATGTTTATGTTCATTAGCTTAAGTGAATTCACTCAATCCATTTAAGTTTATATTATAATTCAAGTTTGATTTATTAAGAATTTATAAAATTAATAATTTAAGGTTTGATTTATATTTTCTTTCATTGAACCCTAAGTATGGAATTAATCAAAATCTTTAACTTCTGTGGTTTAAAAAGTTTTCTTCAAGTATTTTGATGTTTATGAATATATTTAAGTTGATTTTATAAATTTTTTATAATTTTTATAATTTTTTGATTTATTAGGGCACTTAATTTGACCTAAGGATTGGAAATTCAACAACTTCTGATCGAGAGCTAATTTGACCTTGAAAGTTTTATGGTAAGTGGGGTTCCTTGCCAATTTCATAAAGTTTCATCATAATGGATGTAATTTTGGTTAATTAAGATTTTAATTATTTCAATAAAACTTAAATTAAGCTTAAATTAAAATAAATTAATTAAAAGTTTTAATTTTCTTGAATTCCTCTCTGGAAAATAAATACATAAAGGGTTCATTTAGAATTTTTGGAAATTTAGTTGAGTTATTATGATTTTTTGAAGTTCATATTAAGTAATTCAATAAATTAACAAATTAGGTCATTTTGGGATGATGGGTTTTCAGTAAGTTTTAATGATATATTATGGTTCATTAAAATTTATTAAGATGATTCAAATTGATTTTATAATTTTCATGTTTTTCCTAATTTAACATTAATTTATTTCATTAAATTAAGAGTTCAAGGTTAAAATTTACATATTCATTGATTTACTTTCCAATAAATCATAAAAAATTTATCTAAAGTTGGTTTTAACCTTTATTTCAATTCTTTAAAGTTGCATATTAATTGTATTAATGGTTTTAGTTTAATTATTTTCATTTAAACCTAAATCAATCCAAAAATGCCTAATAAAAATTGGGGATTTTCGTCTTTAATAGATTCTCCTCATTGAAATGAATCCACAAAGCCCTTATTTGTATTTTTTGGATGAGTATTTTATTTTTTATGATCTTTCAAAGTTCTAGAGATTCTTTACCAGTTGTTTAATTAGGAAAATTAATTTTCCTACTTAATCCAGTCATCGCATATGCGGGGCTGACTTGGTGCCCTTTTAAATGTGGTGTAATGCCACTAGACCACGTGGGATCCATGTGGATCCCACAATAAAAAGTGGAGTGGACATGAGATTCATTAGAGCAGTCTAATTATTGATCAGACAACCTAGATTCAGTCCCAATTTCTTAAGCGATTAAATCAAGCGGTGCTTCTAAATCAGAGTCATCTATTCCAAATAAAAGGAACGGATGGTGGGGATTATTTCCCTATCCTCCAACAGAGAACTGAGAACCGTTGGCTCTTTAGGGTTGATCTCTAATGATCAGAGTGGTTAAATTATGCTATTTTAGTTACAAATTGATCTAGGAGAGATTTCCAACCTATCAAATAGTTTGATCTTAATATGGATCAATTTGACCAAACTATGCATGGGGTGGTTCAAACTCACCTCACTAGAATTGATCCTGGTGGCCAAAATGGTTTGTATACCTTCACCGACACTATGATGCTTTGGTGAAGAAATTTTGCTTCCACGTGGATCATCGTGGAGACCAAGCTCCATCCCTCCTCCTTCGGGTTTGATGGTTCTCTGGCTCATCGGTGGTGAGGGACTTAGGAGAATGTTCTATTGAGTTCATCTCCTCCATTAGAACATATAAGGAAGTAAAATTGAGGGGAAGGATCACTCCTTTCCAATTCCTATGTTCGGTTATCACCTTTATTGTCAAATGTGGTAGGGCTTCGGCTTGCCAGTGGTGAGGAATCTGTAGAAAGAGTTGGCTCAACTTCTCTATCTTTCAAGGATGTTTGGGTGGTGTTAGGATTGAGATAGAGTCTCTCTCTTCCTTCCTCTTACTGGTTGAGAATCTCCATTGGAGGAGTCTATGGTGAATCGACTTAGTTTAATGCCATTTGGATTTAAATTAATTTAAAGTTATTTAATTGCATTTGGATTTATATTTGAGTTCCGATTAAGGTTGATTATCAAATGAATAATTTGGAGTTCAATTACTCCATGTCATGTGAGGTTTAATTTGGTTTTATTTTAATTTGACCCATTTTAACTTCAATGTGTTAAGTTCTATTTAGTTAAATGACTAATTTGACTCAATTAAAGTGTGTTTAGACAACAATCATGTTTAATCATATGTGTGGACTGATTTGGAGTGATCAATTTTATTTGGTTTGATTTTCTTTTCAATATTGATCCATTTAAATCCTAATTGGGCTTAATGGGTTGGGTTGAACTCATTTGGGTTAAATAGCCAAATTGGTCAAATTAGACTCAATTATTGATTGGACCATGTTCAATGATGATTTACAAATGATTTTAAGTACTTTAGTTTTGATTAGTTTCAACTTAATTTGAATTTTGATCTTAATAAAGTTCATTTGGGTTTATTTATATCAAGTGTCCTAATTAGCCCAAATAAGGCCTTATTGGGTTGAGATTCATTCGATTCATGTTTAAACATGTTCATTTTATGATTTTAAGCCTTTAAAATGATTAAATTTGGTCCAATTATGGTGGATTGACCATTAACTTGGTGGGACCCACATAAGTCAACTCTATGTTCAATATTTGACTTTCAATGACTTTCATTTGGATTTGGCTTCATTCATATTCATGTAATTATTTTATGCCTTTCATTAGATCTGATTTCAATATGTTTTGATTTTATTTGAATTTATTTGAGTTTAGATGATTTTGAGTTTAAGTAGGATAATTAGGTTAACCACTCCAATTATCTTATTTGAAACTCAAATGGATTTAGACTTTAATCGAAGTGTGTATGATTTAATTCTTAGTTTAGATTTAGGTTGGGTTTGGATCCACCTAATCCCATTAGGTTATATCAAACCCTAGGAAAATTCACCAGTCACTTAGTATGTCCTAATCGCTAATTAAGAGACTCTAATTTAATATTTGGTGTCCTAATTATTAATTTAGAGATAATGTTAACCTCATCTAAAATGAGGTCAACATTGTTGACTTCATGAGCCCACCTCATATGAGATTTATTTTGATGATAAAAAAATAAGTTCAAATGTTACTAATCAAGCTAAATTCAAGTGTGCTGAAAATTCTTCAATTCCAAGTTCTTCGGTCAAGCCAGAATGCTAAAGCTATTGGACATGAACTAGGTGGGAAGTTTTCTAAGAATTACTATATTAAGGCAAATGAAAAGCTCACTAAGATAAGATAAATGATTGATTCATTTTTAAGTTCATCATTCTAAAGTTATTTGTATTTTTCTATATCTTAATATTGCAATTATTCATTAAGTTATCGATTTTAGATAGTATGAACTAAATGCATGAAATAAATTTTATTAAATGTGTGTTCAAGTAAGATAAATTATGTTTAAACTTTATTAAATCATTTCCATGTTATTCATAATTTTGTTCATATTTTTATTGCATAAAAATTGAATTATCTTAAAATTATCCTTTTTCTCTTATTCTCTCTCTATTATTCTTTCTTCTTTATCATATTATCATTTTCATCTTAACATTGTTTTGGTAGAATTTCTTAATGCATTTTGGGTAATAAAATATATGCATTTTATTCAAAACATTTCCATATAATAGTCCCTCATTTTTCATATTTAAAAAATTTATTTATTTGAATTTTTGAATTTGAATAATTTTGAATTATTTTTGAATTTAAACTTCATAATTCATGACATATACTTGCTAAATCAAATAAAATTTTTTTATGGAATGTTTTGAATGGCCCAATCATAATTTATTATAATTATTTAGATCGTAATTAATTTATTATAAGTTATTTTAAATTTAAATTCAAATCAGCCCTCTTTTTCAAAATAATTCCTTTTTAATTTAACCCATTTTAGGAAAGTATTTGGGGGCCGACCACTTTGTTTTAAATTTATATAAATTTATATATTATTTAAACATTTAATAAGCATATAATATAATTATCCATGATCTTAATTGATTCATGCATTATTTGGAGAATTTCCTAATTATGGAAACTCTCTTGGTCGAATTCCTTAAGAGAAATTTCCATGGAATTATTTAATTCAAAATCCCCTCCTTCATATCAAAACTCCTTGGTTAAAATTTCCCATAGGCTTCCCCTCTCTCTCTAGCCATGATTCACATAGAAACAATTCCATATTGGTTTGGATCAAAATTGTAAAGAAACCTCTTGCAAATCCTTTGGTCGATCCTTGTTCATTGCATTTGAGATTCAAATTGTTGACTATTTCATTTCCCTCTCATTCCCTCATGCCATGTCCGAACATATACTCCCTCCTTTTCTATTTAATAGCCTTGTTTCAACTTGAAAAAGGTTCCAAAAAGCTATTATTCTCTCTTATCTTCTTGCTCACCTTTTTCCACCTTGGTCGATCCTTGATAAAAGCAAACTCTTGGAAATTTTGGTGTTTCAAGTGCAAACATTCCTCATCATTCTTCTCTTTCCTTGTACATTTAGTTTTTGAATATTGATTGGGAAAAGTGAATGTTTGATATGTTTCCTCTTGGCCAAAAAGCATTATAGCTCTTAAATTTCTAAGGTGTTAAGTTATATTTCCTTTATTTCTTCTTAGCTTTGAAGTTTATAAGGTTATTTTAATTATCTTACATGTATTCAGTTCATAACCTTTAGTTCTTGTTTAGAAGTGAACAAACATAAAGAGATTAATTTATTTTGTGCTTAATTACTTGATAATTCTTTGGGTTCTTGTTTGGCCGAAAACTAACATAAGGAGATTTATTTACAATGTGCTTAATCATTTGATAATCTCTTTGTTTCTTGTTTGGCTGAAAGCTTTTACAAAGGTTTTTAGTTTTTTAGTGTTTAATCATTTGAATAATTATTATTTACCACTTTGACCTAAAATTCCATATAGGTTTGTTAGATTTTATTGTGCTTAACATCTCATCTGATTTACTATTCTATTTGACAGACCACTTCATCTCTTACATAAATTATTTTATGCTTGTTGAATACTTGTCTTCAATTGGTATATATATATATTATATGTTATGTGATAGCTTTCTTGTGGTATCATTCCATTTATTATTTAAGTGATTATCAAAGCTTTCTTAATTGCAAATTCATTTATCATTTGGACATCACTCATCTTTTGTAAAAAAGTTTTCAAATCAAAATTGTGTGATTTAATATTTCATTTTAAGTTGGTTCCAATTTAAGTTATCATTTCAATAAAATCAAATCATTTCAAAATCTTTTAAAGTTTATTTATAAAAACATTGTATTACTTACTTGCATTAAATACTTGATTGGAGATCTTATTTCAATTTAAAGTTAAAGTGATCTCTCCTTTTATTAATATTCACTTGCCTTAATATTAGCATAGATTGGGTTGTGAGTGCAAAAGTATTTTAAAATTGGGAGTTAGATTTGTATTTATTTTTTTGTCTTGATTTCTTATTGGGTTGTACTTGCCCTTAAGGAAAGTATGTGTAGGGTTATACTTGTCTATTAAAGAGAGTACATTGTACTTTCCATGAAGGAGAGTACGGGTGATTTATTATAATCTCAACTTTGTTTTAGTCAAGTCCTAGCCTAGGTAATTAGGCATGGACATAAGCCGGTTGGGGGTTTGGCCGAACCACATAAAAATCTTTGTGTTCTCTTTCTTTCTTTTTTTCACTTTACTTTCTACTATTGCTTTTTGTTGTTTCTTTTTACTAAAGTATTATTATTAAGTAATTAAGTTTTCTATAAAAGTTAAAATTAAGTTTTTTTGAAATTTGTTTTTAAACACTCAATTCATCGTCCTCTTGGGTGTTATAGCTAAGTAGCAAACACAATCTATTATATGTCAATGATCATTTGCTACAGATGTCTATATGTTGTATAAATTATAAAGTGTGCGGATGAGATTCATGTCTTATACATATTATATAATTAAATTTGACTACCTAATCAAGGTCTAGTATTACTTAACTGCTTAAGTATGTAATTTATTCATCTAAAAATAACAGATATATAGTGTAATAAGCTTGCAAGTACCTCCCATTCAAGTATCGATCATGGCATGAGAAGATCATAATAACCTTATAGCTCTTAACTAATTATTTGATAATCATAATTTGTGTGCGTAAGGCTTATTAGGGTGAACGAGGGAGAACTATAAGGTGGAGATAGGTAATAGAGTGCAAATGATGTGCACTATGTGACTGTAGTGATTGTGAATCAAAATTTATAACTTTTTAAAGTAAAAGTAAAGGATAAGTCCAAAAAATAGTGATTATCAATATTATTTGCATCTATTAAAAATAATAATAAAATAAAATAAAATTTTGACCTAGAGCACCTTGACGCTATAATCATGGTGTCTAGCTACAATTGTAGCTTTCAAAAAGGATAGCCATCCCTATCGGTAGTCTACTTAATAACATAGTGTTACAATGTTGTAATCTAGTGCTAAGGCACTATCCTCATGGACTTTAGTTTTAAAAGCAAGAAAACTAACCATTCCTACCAACTACTTCCGACAAAGGACAACCGATTAGAGGGAAGGAGGAGAAGCTTAGAGGATGGGAAAATGACCCAAGAAGAATGGGAATGGTTACACAAACTATAAAAGAGATGGAAACTATTCACTAAACTCTTCCTATTTTTTCCTCTCTTTCACTTGCTCCCTTTTCTTATTCTTAATCTCTAGCACTCTCTCTCCATAATGAGTTTATTACCACTATATGAGGATGCTCTCCTCTTATAGAAGATAAGATTGAAGCTGGCCACCTTAAACTCTAAGTAAAGATTCTTGGAAATATTCTTTGAGGATAAATTTATGACACCACATAGGATTTAGAAATTTCTTATTTGGATAATCAAATATGTCATTAAGGAGTAAACATATTATCTCAGAAAATAAACATATTATCCTATAATGGATTCAATCATTTAATAAAAGACTCCCAAGGCTAATCGGCCTTTCTTGTACTAGAAAGTTTTCCTGTAACTATATGGAAAGTAGAACATGGTTTATTTTAAACTAGTTCATGGTTTTTTATATGGGCAACCCCCAATAGTTAGTTACATCTTAGGAATGGAGGACCTCTTCCTAAGAATACTTTTACTTAAAGAAATAAGCTATTATTTTTATTGATTTCTAAGCTGGTTTTTAAGGAAAATCATAAGTTGGAATTTTAATTAGGAACAATCTAAAGTGGAAAGACTTATTTTTGGAAGCCAATCAAGATTAAGTAATAAATGTTTATTGATACTAGGATGCCCAGCAGACATTTCAACTCTCCTATCATTGAGATTTAAATTTTGAAATTTAATTTATATTATGAGTTGACATTTTCTTATAAATATAGGACTTATATTCTAGCAGCATAAGACTATAAAAATGCTTAGGGTTGATAACTTACTCTAATAGGATGCTTCATATCCTAAATATATAGGTGCTTCTAAAACATGTCAGTTGCTTGACATTATTCCATTTTTTAAGAATTATTGACCATTCCTCTCATTTAGTGAATAAACATATCTTTAACTCTTCTGGACTTATAACTTGCCTATAAGGGCTGTCAGCTAACACCACCTAAGCACAATTTAAATCCATGATGCCAAGTCTTATGTATGCTAGATGGTTAGGTTGTTACATTTTAGGAAAGAATCTAAGAGGGTATGATACACACTGACTAATGCACATTTTTGAACTTATAAATGTTTTGACTCATGATTCATTTAAGGCTTTGGGGTATGCATTTTATGCCTAAATACAATGCAAGTAAAAGTGGTCATGGGCCAAATTAATAAGAGAAGATATACTTTCCAAAGAAGGCGATCATCCTCAAAGGTCAGATGCCCCATATGTGCAATGGGTGAAGTTCCTAATTCAAGAGTTTAGAGCAATATGATTGTATGGTTTGCAATATCTAATTATATCTAGTTGATTTTAATTTTTTCTAGCACTTTAATATATATGAAGTTTTAAATTTATTTATTTTGTGTTTAATTGATTAGATTTAGATTGAGTGGAAAATTTAGTTTTTTAAAGAGCCAAATCATCTAAGCATTCATAACCAAAAATATACCATAGAAAGAAACCTAAAAAAATAAGTTGATTCTATTGTGCTACTAAAGTAAATCAAGCCAATTTTAAATGAAAGAAAGGCCAATGCGATCGAGTATCATTGTACATCCTAGAAGAAAGAGAAAATGGACAGCCTAGGTCTATCCTTATATAGTCTAGCATAGAACTAGAGTTTAGATCTATGAGTCTTCTTTATAAGATCATATCCTTCTTTAGGGTCCTCTATTGGGCTTCACAGAGGACCTCTACACCCATCTGTTGGTATGGCCAGCTCCTGCTAATCCTAGACCCATACTAATTTAATTCTAAGCTCAAATTTATAATTTAAATTCAAAAATAAATCCTAAACCTTACAAAATAGATATTAGGAAAAATACAAACAACACATAGTTGTTATATTTTACAAAGATACAGGCTTAGCATTAGCTACTTGCCAAGCCCACCTATCCTATTAGGCTATGCTAAGGAACTATCAACACCTACAAGCAAATAATAAATTTATAATTTATTTATGATGGGAGTCCCTTTTAGCACAACCCCCTGCAAAAGACAATGTTAATTCTAAAACTGACGTCTTACCATCTAGTCTAACAGGCAAATAATCCTTGGCATGTAGTCTAAAATAGTATGCCATAAAGACATACATTACATCACAACATAGAGTATCACAGAATATTATAGATTGACCTAATCAAAGTTTAGATTTCATGACATAATGATCTAGTGTGTGAAGAAAATAGGCTTGTGTGGCAAGACTTTAGTAAGCCCTTTTAGATTCAAGTTTCAATTTGAAATTTGAAGTTTGTTTATTTTTTCTTTTTAATAGTTTCAATTCAAATGATTTAATGATTTTCCATTCTTATTTTAATTTTTAAATTCATTTTTATGTTAAAGTGAAGTTTAAGTTTCAAGAATGAAGAATAAAATAGATTTCACTTTTGGGTGGAACACATTCTATTCAACATCCTAAATTCTAATGGAATGAAACCCTCATCCAAAGATGAAGATTCATAACACGTCAAAAGAAATGGCCACACGGGATTATTCTCAACCATCTAATCAAAGATCAGATGGTCATGATTTCACCCATAATTTTCTATAAAAGATTAAATCAATTATGTAGCTAGATTGTGGCAATCCATTCTAAATAGAAGGAATAGATAATGAGGATTATCTCCCCCCTCCTTCTGCCAGAGAACTCAAAATCTTCCATCAAATTTGGCCTATTTACAGTGATCAGAGTGATAAAATGGAATGATTTTGCCTGCAAATCATCAAAGATTTATTTGCAATCAATCAATACAGTTTGATCCACAAAGGACCAAATTGAGATGTTATAGAGGTTTTTTTTGAAGCATACCTCACCAGCATGCGGTTTCGATGGTGGTGGCAGTTCGTACATCATTGTGGTGTCCTAGCAAAGCTCTGGAAGGAGTTTCATGTTTTGCCTCCCCGTGGATTGCTGTGGAGACCAAGAATCGACCATTTCCCATTATGTTTGGTCTTCCTCTGGCTCGTCGATAGAGATGAGCCTCAGTGAAGATTCCTTTGAGGCCACCTCGAACTCTAGAATGTGGTGGGAAGGCCAATTGGGGATAGAATGGACACCACCTCATTTTTCTATTAGAGGCCAAGAGCTTTGTCGTCGAACTTGGTGGATTTCTAGCTTGTCGGCAATGAAAGGCCCAGGGGAAGCTTCAAATTTACTTCTCTTCATCGTATGGATGTTTTGGAATAAAAGTATGGAGAGGAGAGGGCCTCTCTCCTCTCTTTCCATACATGGGTGAAAGTCATGTTTAAAGGGTTCTAGGTGGCTGGATTCTGGTCACTAGTGGCATGAGGCTCGACCAGAGGGTGGGTTTGATCCCTCTTAGCCTTATCAAAATGTTTGGATGATTAGCTCAAGTGGACGAAGTCTCTTCCTCCCCTTTCTCTCCTTGGTGGAGGGCCTCTTTGCTTGGAAATTTCTTAGCTTCTCTCTTGCTATGCCCCATGGAGGAAGCCAAGTTCTACTTGCATATGGAGAGGGCTGCTTGATCAAAACCTTTGGTGATATCTTCCAATAGGTGGTTAAGTGATTGGAGCAAATCAAAATGAGTTTGGATGATGGGAAGAGGAAGAATCAATAAGGCATCTTGACTTAGAATACTCCAACTCATCTTCTTTGACTTCACTTATGGATGCATTTGAATCTTCCCAACCTACTTGGTTTTGGCTGCCATTCAATCTAAACCTACTTTAGAATGTATTTAAGTGAATTAGGGTAGGATAATTGGAGGCTTTAGGGTCATATTCCTACCTTTCATTCATTTGGGTTTGAATCAACTCAAATACATTTCTTTTGATTAATTTATTAAAATTTGGGTTCAATTATGTTTAATTAATAATTTATTATTTTTAATTTGATTAATTCTTATAGGTTTTGAGTTGATTTTGTATTTCATTACAATTTAACCCATTTTGGCTTAAATGTGTTAAATTGATTTCAATTATGTTAAAAGGACCCATTTGGCTTAATTAAATTTAGTTTAGACTCCAATAATATCTAATCACATGTGTGAGATGATTTGTAGTGATTAATTTTATTTGATTTTAATTTTATTTCAATTTGAACCCATATGACCCAAATTGGGCTTAATGGGTTAAGCTTGGGCTCATTTGGGTCAAATGTCCAATGATTAATTGATTTATGTCTAATGATCATTTCTAAATTATTTTGGGCAATCAAATTTAGTTAATTTCAATTTGATTTTGGTATGAACCCAATAAGGCTCATTTAGGCCTATTTAGATCAAATGATTAAATTAGGCTAATTAAGTCTTTAATGGATTTATTTTCTTTAAATTCATGTTTAAACAAGTTTATTTTATCATTGAATAATTTATAATGATTTCATTTGGTCAAATTTTTGTGGCTTGACCTTTGACTTGGTGGGACCCACATAAGTCAAACCTATGTTAAAAGGGTTGACATTTTTTACCTTGATTTGGATTTGGATTTCTTTCATTTGATTTGATCTAATTTTTTTTTAATTTGTTTGGGTTTGGGTTGAGTCCGCCTAATCCCATTAGGTTAGATCAATCCCAAGGAAGATGCACTAGGTCACTAGGTATAGTGTTCTAAGTGCTTAATTAGGAGGCTCCTAATCTAGGGTTAGCTGTCCTAATTATTAATTTCAAAAATGTTGTTAACCTCATCCAAAAATGAGGTCAATAAATGGACTCTCTAGTATGTGTAATGGATCGTCCAGAGTACACTGCACATATTGGTGTTGACCGAATTAGTCAACACTACAAGCATAAGCTTGAAGAAGTTTGGATTTGGTTTTGGAATTTGGAATTTTGATTTTTGATTTGGATTATAAATGATGTTTTAGATTTGATTATGAAAGATAGATATATACATCCCTAAATTTGTTTTAATTTGGAATGATTCAATCATAAGAACTTAAATTCACTAAGTTCTAAGAAAATAGAAATATCATTCGGAGTAGACTCAACGAAGGGTCTAATCCTAACATAGTTATTACAATCAAAGAAGATGCCTTCATGGGACTTGTTCTTATCTGAGAATTGTAGTTGGAGAGGATGCCAATATGGACACTTACTCCTGATCCAAACTATAAGATATTTTAAATAGGGAAAGATACCACTAGGGGATTTACTCTTATCTAGTTAGCTACTAGGAAGGAGTCTTTGAAGACTTGGTTCCAACCTAAATAGGTAAGTTGTAGAGAAGGAGCTTTAATAGCTTAATCCTAAAACTTAATATTTTTACTACTAGGCAGGGGTCACATGAACTTAATTCTTGGTCTGAGTAGTCCATAGGAATGGGGACTTCAATGGCTCATTCTCATTCCTCAGTTTCTTTTATTTTGCACTAGAAAAGGAGTCATAAGGACTTGAATGTTATTCTAATGAAGTTCAACTAACAGGAAGGATCCTTCAATGGTTTAATTCAAACTTGGGTAACTTAAAAAGGAAAGGGGTCATAATGACTTTATCCTATCCTTATAAGAATGCTTACTAAGGGACTTATTTCTGTTAAACTAACTATTATGAAGGGGAATTTAATGGTTTAATCTAACCTAAATAGCTAGGGTTGAGGAAAGGGTTCTTGGTGACTTAATCCATTCTTTAAATTTTTTTTTATTTTGACTAATATGATAGGGGTCTTAATGACTTTATCCTGACTTTGTGATTTTAAAAGGATGCCTACTATGAGACTTACTCCTATATGATTAGCTATTAAGATGGGGAATTCAATGGCTTAATCCAATTTAGATAGCTAAAGAAGAGGAAAGGAGTCTTTATGACTTAATCCAATCCTCAATATTTTGGCTAATAGAAGAGGGCCTTCGTAACTTATTCCTAATCTAAATAATCAGTATGACAGGGAAAGGGGTCATGGTGACTTTATCCAAACCTTATCATCTAAAAGGATGCCTTCTCTAGGACTTACACATATATGATTAGCTATTAAGATGGGGCCTTCAATGGCTTAATCCAGCTTAGATAGCTAAAGATGAGGAGAGTGGTCTTGGTGACTTAATCCAATCCTCAAAAGTTTGGCTAATAAGAAAGGGGTCTTCATGACTTAATCCTAACCTTACCATCTTAAAAGGATACCTTCTCTAGGATTTACACCTTTATGTTTAGCTATTATTATGGGTCCTTCAATGGCTTAATCCAACTTAGATAGCTAAAGAAGAGGAAAGGGTCTTAGTGAATTAATCCAATCATCAAAAGTTTGGCTAATAGAAAAGGGTTTGATGATTGGTTCCTAACCTAAGTAGCCTCTTTGACAGGAAAGAGATCTTCATGACTTAATCCTATCCTGTGAATAATAGGAATGATGCTGAGAAAGTCTTACTCCAAACCTATGGGAAGTTATAAGAAGGGTGCCACAAATGGGCTTACTCCCAACTCAAGGAAAGAAAGTGTTATGCCATAAAAGGCTTACTTTAAAATGAGAATGGTGCACAAAGGCTTACCCCCAAACTCATAGGGAAGACATGAGAAATGTTCCATAGAGGGTTTTCTCCCAACTCAAGGTATACATAAAAGGTTCCATAAAATTGCTCTAATATATGGATGATATGAGTGAGGAAAAGGGGTCATAGTGACTTAATTAATCAGATGCCTAATAAGCAAGAGCCACATGGACTTAATCCTTACTTGATTAGTCTAAGTAGTAAGAGGTAATGGGAAGGTTTGTTTTCTTTTCTTGGTTTCACTGATGCTTCTTACACATGAAGAAGTTTGGTGAAGAAGGTTTCAAAGAGCTGAAGTATATTTTTGAAAAAGGATTTGGGTACGTTTTGGACATAATGCTTAATATGCCATAAGCATCGACTTTCATCATTTTGTTCTTTCTTCTCTTTTTTTTTATATATATCTCAAAGTTACATATGGCCATGTTATATGTCTAATCCACTTTAGGCAAGACATCATATGGTATTAACTTGATAATTTTACCTTCTGAGCTTGCATGTGACTTTCTAGTTCTTTAGGTAGTAAAAACCAAAGTCAAACAATACTTCTCAAATGAATTTTTTTTATTGGTATGGATATGTATTTGAATTTTTTTATTGACATGAATCTACAACTTCTAAGGCCTTCTCTTGGATTCAATAAAGAATAAGAGATTTCTTTAAAGTTTTTAAAAATGAATGAGAATTAAGATAAGCAAACTCTTAGATTCTCATAAAGATATTTTTGTACTCTTTTATCCCCAATCAATAAAGAAATTAAGAAGGTTAACTTGTTCAAGAAATTAAGATTTTCATTATAATTCTGAAATAAATTTTTTAAGTTGAATTATTATTTTTTATAGGTTTTATTGAATGATATTTCATAGATGGCTTTAATTAATTCTTATTTATTTCTTATTTTTATCCTTCTAAATTCTACTATAAGTTCCTTGAAATTACCTCAAAGGTACATTTCAGGAATCCACATGAAGTGATATGATCATTTTCAAATCATAATGAAGTTTTTTATCCATTCATTTTCTAGCAAGATTTTCAATATAACACTCCACTTAATTGAAAGTGAGGTTATCAAAATTTTTGATCATTTCCCTTTGATAAATTATCTCAATATTTTGAGATTGAATGATAGACTATGTAATCAAATAATATTGTAAGAATTTTGAATGTCATATTGTATGCTTTTGATTCTCTTTTCTAGGGTTGTCTTAATTTGATAGTATTCAAATAAGTTATCCATAATGAGGATAATCTTATGCATGAAAACTTTTAATTTTGAAATGGAGTATGGGTAATAGGTACCCATCTTCAAGGTAAAGATTTATCCTAGTCCTAAGATGTAACATATACATATTTGATGTTCTTATTTTCTTCTTCTTTCTCTTTTTTTTTTATTCTTGTTCTAATGATGTAAGCTAACCAAGAAGAATGTTTTCTTCTCATGTAAGACCATCACTAACTAAATCCATCAACATCTTACTTTCTTTAAAAGGTTAACCACATTCGTCAAGGGACTTAGCTTTTTAAAATAACATCAAGCTTGAGCTTATAAACTGCTACATATGGCGATCATTTCATTTTATTTCTAGATAAAGTAGTTTTTAAACTCTAAGAATAGCTTGATTAAGTCATCGATATCTGACTCATCAATGAGTTAGATTATTGATATCAATTATAGATCAACTTCTACTTATAGACTTATTTCTTTTAGCTTGACAATTATGAAATTAGATTACTCTTTAAATTCTAGGAGTGCATCCTAAACTTAAAGATTATATAGATCTTCAGACACATCTAAATAATATTTTTTTTAATATGTTAAAGTGCCTTAAGAGAAAGTCGGGACCCTAGCTATTTAACAATTTCCATCTTACAATGGCTCCATAATACTGAATCCAACTTTGGATTTTAATTTCTTAAATGGTTCATAGCTTTCTTGCTTATGACTCTTATCTATAGGCCACTTTCAATTGAATTGGATTATACTCAATTGAATCTTTGATACAAAGGATAAGGATTCTTAAAAGAAGATCTATTATCCCTTTTACTTGCCATGTGAGCGCACACAACATGGCAAAGGCCATGATGACAAAGTTTTAGACATATGATTCTTTTTTTTAAGTTATGGGGCAATTCTTGACTTCTAACCCTACCACTTTATTTTGATGCAGAGAAGTTTATAGTAAGAATGCCCACAAACTCAAAAATTTTAGACTTCATCCTTTTGCTCATGGATATAGTCCTTTCATCCCTTTAATTTTCATTCTTTCTTTTTTTATCAACATTTCAGTAGCACTTCAACTCCTTGTAAGATGTTACATTTGGCATTTTTCCTAGATACAAGATTTTTTAGGACACTAGATGCATTCAACTCTTTATCTAAATACAATATTTGATGTGATTGAATTATTCATTTTGACTAACTAATCATATTACATGACATGATATTTTTTAATTCCTCAATTGAATACAAAACTTAGTGAGGCCATTTAGGACTAACAAAATGACATTCATAAAGACTCTACACTCATGAATATAGAATGGATATAAACATCCTTTCATAATAATTATTATATTTCTTCTATTTCTTTCATTTTATTTCATTAATTTTTTTTTTATTTGGACTGGATAAGGCCATCCAAGAGCATTAAAGATGTTCTTGAATTCCTAAGATTCTTTTTTTTTTTATGTTTAAATTCTCATCTTCAATCAATAAAGTGATTGAGATTAAGTTCTTCCTTTAAATTGAGTTTTTATGATTAAATTTTCATTTCATTGAAAACTTCTTTCCTTACTTGATTGAATGCACATGGAACCATCTTATCAAAATTAAACTATAATGGAAATTTTACAATTATTTACAATTGATGTTGATCGATGCACCCGGATTAACAAGTATTCTAAAAATTTTCTTTTTGAACTGTTCACATTGATTAAGGTATTGATAAGTTTTTAGTAGTATATCTTTAACACAGAAGGTAACCCTATAACTTCTTTAGTAGAATGCCACATCAGGAAGTCACTTATAATTAAAGAAGAAAAATTACATAATTATGTAATGCCTTGATTAATGGTCATTTTCATTTTCATTTTATTTTCTTATTTTTTTCTAATAGGGAATTATGATGCTCAAGAAACTTATCTAAGATGGGTAAAAAATCATATTCAAAATTTTGAAGAGGATAGATTTTTATTATTTTCTTTTATTTTCTTTGAAGATGACTTATTTTGTATTTCTTTTAATATTATTTGAGGCGTATGACTCTACTATTTTGAATTTAATTTGAATGATTTCCTTTTTGGTATGAAGAGAGGGTAGGTCCACTCTATCCTCAAGTCAATATACCTCATGATGTCGATACCCCAACTCTCAAAAGGGTTTAGAGACAAAGGCGCATAAATGATAAGAATGCCTTATCATTCCTTTGTTTGAGGTTATGAAAATCAATCTAATCCCTACCTTCCCTGGGATAGATGAATTCAATTCTTTATTTTTTTTATTTGATGATGTTGTATCATCAAAATATAATTCTTAGGTGGCATTAGGTTCACCTTCTAATGTCATGATTTGCTCATCTAGAATATCATCATTTAAAGGAGAACCCTCATGTAGAAGATGTGTATCTTTATATTACCTGTAGGGTGATATTATAATTTATTCTCAAATGATCTGATAAAGCACAAAGCATAGATCAAAGCCAATCTCCTCATCAAGTCCATTAAAGCAGAAAGCACAGAACCGAGAAAGCAATTCCATAATTCATACAAAGTCGATGGCCGAACTAAAGGGATTCTATGATTATTCAGTCTGTTAAAGCACACATTGCTAGATTGATAATTCAACATTGACCTTATATAAGCCGGGAGGCTGGGTCATCTATATGTACCCTTCAATGTGCCCGTTAAGGTAGCAAGAAGGATTTATATGCATATACACTTCAGTCAATATAGACAAATCAATCCTTCAAGTCCTTCAACAAATTTTAAAGCTAGGACAGAAGGAATTTTAAACTTTAAAATAAACAAATTAATTCCTCCATTCAACCCAGTCAAGCATGAAACTAAGGTCAGAGGAAACTTAAATCTACAATGATACAAAAGAAAAGATCTTCAACGAATCCATCGAAGTAAAGAGTAGATGGTGGAAGATTTTTTACCTATTCGACAAGTTGATCCTGACAAATAGATTAATCCTGTCATTTAGCAGGTCCAGATTAAGGCATCATACTAATGACAAAACCTTATCAAAGCTCTATAAGTTACTGAAATCGAAGTTGAAATAAGAGCTATGAGAAATATAAAAAGTCAACCAATTTTCAATAAATATGCTATATAATCATGGCATTGACTGCGTCTCTTCCCCAAACTGCATGACTCAAGCCCTCTTCGGCCGAGCTTCATTCAATCTCCCTCAATCCTAATTCCCTTAGTTAACTTGGCTTCACCTCCTTCAACCGCATGCGCGCGAGAGTCTTCCTCAACCGCAACAAACCGCTCTTGCCTCCTTCCATTCAAGAAATTGTTCCCTCCCTATAGTTCGCTCCCTTAAAACTGCAAGCACTATTTTCTATTTCACTCATTCGATCAGAATTCCGGTTTCCCGAAAACCCGCAAGCCGATTTGAACCCATCTCTCTAGATTTTCACTCGTTCTTCTCGATTTCTCAAATCCGTAAGTCTCCCTCTCTCTTCCATTTTCGAAACTGCACAATCCCATCCCCGTTCTCCTTATTTCCTTCAAAATTGAATGCACGCCACAAGCCCTCTCTGGTTCATTCGCTCAACTCGTACACCACAAGCCTACGTCCCTTCAAGTCGCAAGCCACACACACAGTCCCCTTGATACGAATCCCCCATTCGCTCCCTCTTCACTAGTTTTTATGTACTCCTTCGAGCCACTAGGTCGCAAGAGCCTCCTTGCCCTTTCATCCGGTTGTCCTTCAAACCAAAAGCCAAAGGTTACTATTTTCTTTAAAACTGCTGCATGCCCAAATAGATTTGTTCTCTGGTTTTCCAAGCTTTTTAATCCCAATTTCCTCTACTGAACACACCAAGCAGCAGTCGATCTTCTATATTCTCTTTTTAACTCCATACCCTACCACCTGCAATAATTACAATCTCATTTGCTCTTAGAAAATAGATGGCATAAGTGAAATCTTGTTTAGAATTATTGGTGTCTTGAGAAATGCTACAGAATGGCTTGAATATGTGTATAGATTGTATTGTATTTGTCTTTTTGCAGATTTGAAGGCCTCACAGCTTCATTTAGGATGTGATGATAAAATCATGATCGCAGCACATCTTGCTACGCCAGATAGAAGTTCAAAAAACGTTACACCCTATATATTGAAATGTAAATTTTGACTAAATTTTGACTTAAAAAAATAGAAGATTTGAATGTAGAAATTACATATATATTTACTTTTATTCAGTGATTCAGCTATTATTAAGAAGTGGATTAAAAGTAGGTACAAAACCAAAAACACTGCTCACCATCGCAAAATATGTGATTTATGACGATGGAATATCCAAAATTCTTCCAAATTTTACATTGACAAAAACTCAAATAAATTAGTTTAAGTTGAAAATTCTAAGCTAATTTTAAAATTTAATTTGAGTTTGCTAAATTTTGAAGTAAACAAAATTATAAAAATTTGAATTCAACTTAAATCAAAAATTAATCAACTGCTTTGAAATGGATAAACATCTCTCACTTAATATTTAAATTCTCTTGGATTTCACATTGAGATAATCAAAAGAAAATTTCAATCAATTTTAAGATTGAAATATGCAATGTCCGTAAATATATTCGATACATCATGAAGTAATTGAAATCGTTTGATATTTTATATAATATAAGACTTCAATACTCATTTCAATCGATGTGAAAGATGATCTGATTGAATATCTGATCAAAGCACAAGAAATTCCTTTGAAATTAAGATATAGTCTTCAAATATGATTCACTCCAAGTAAATTATAGAAAATCAAAGGATTCACAAGAGATTCCTAATGAAATTGAAAGATGGCTAATAAGCTTAATCAAAGAATTCTTGGAAAATATTTGAAACATATTATTCATCATATTAAATGCTCAAATTGGATTAAAGAGAAATTGAATAGAGATAGTAATGATTTTGAAGATCGTCAATAGATATAAATGAGAGTCTATTGAAGATCTAAAGAAAAGAAAACTTTGAATAAAAGAAAGTAATTAAAATTCTAAGGGATCTAACAAGTTATTAGAATAGTTTAAAATACCTTCTACACCACCGGATCTGCAATTATTTGCACAAGCAGATAGAAGGCGATGCTAAATTAAATTCTCCATTAATTATAGAGCTTCTTTCAATCCAAAAATTAAAGAATTTCATTCTAAATATGATTTTCAAAATCAATAATTTCACATGATATAAATTATATATGGTATTAAGTTAATTAAATCCAATTAATTATTTTAAAATTTACTAAATTAACATACGCCTGCTTAAATTTAGTGTCTAAGGATGATGTATAGTTCCTGGGTGTGACCGTCCGAAGTTAACAAAATTAAAAAATAATTATTATAAGAATTTTAACTCATTAAAATATCTGAGAAGCTAACCTGTCTGATCCTCTATTATTAAACTAATAGAGTCAACAAGATCTGAAATAATAAATTAAATGGTCAAGCAATAAATAAACCCTGATGATGGCTGTGTTGAATGAAGATTTCAACCAGAGGGGATACTTACCATCAAAATGTTCTTGTAAGTTTAAAGTGAATTAATCAAAATCAAGTGTCAATACAAATATAAAAATCGGATAAATTACTAAGTGTTAATTGTTTAAATAAAATTTAATCTTTTAAAGCTTAAAGAAACTCCATTCAATCCACCTTCCACACCAGTTTGTTGAAGGTGATAAATTTAGAAAACTCTAGCTCATAAAGGAGTTAATGTCAAATCAAATATTCTACTATGTTCACTCTCAATCAATCTCATGCCAATAAGGACGTCATCTATGTTCTCTGACTGCGTGGCTTGGCCAATAGGCTCCACATATGATGCAGTTATGACTAGAGTCCTTTGATTGGGTGGTTGCCGCCAAATGGCACTATTATATTACGATCACAATCGTAGCCCGTATGCTCCTCAATAGCTCTGCCCTTTGATTTGTGAATCATAGGGTACACCTGATAGGGCAAAAAATCATCTGTCAGCTAAGGTAGACTTAAGATTGTCTCCTTAGAAAAATACCACTCTAGTACTACAAAGATTTCTTAGACAACGTAATCCATGTATTACTGATAAGGATCCTTCGGTCAGGTTTGGTCGACTACCTCCTCTGACTAAATAGACTGTGGACCATACCGGATGACTAATCATGGGATCTAGATCGGGCACATCATCATTCCCCCAACCATTCGCTTTAAGCTAATGATGATGAATTTCATAAATCTAAATTTTAAACTCCACATGCCACTATACGCTACACATTTAGCGATCTAACGATTAAATTTTAATCGAAAGTTCTCTCGATTGAGAGGGTAATTAACTATAAGTGCTCTATAGGAAACCCAACGAGATCTAAAGTCCTCAAAAATGAGGGTGAAATCGTGGGTAGTGTCTTATCTACTATTCCATCCGCTTAAAATCATATCGACACTAATTAAACTCTTTCAACGAGAGGTCGATGAAATTCGAATTACAACATTATATAAGGTGATAATATATATATATATATATTATCACCTTATCTGATACTCATATTTTGTCACACACACACACATACACACACATATATATAAGGTGATTATATATATATATGATACGTCCTCAAAAAATTAATCTGATCAAGCACGAATCTCAAGGCATAAATGCTTCGATCTAATCACCGATTTCAAAGAACTTACATAAATTGCCGATGAGACTAACATAGAAACATCAAGCATAGTCCGATCCGAACTCGAATCGAATCGCATCAAGTAGAAAATGAAAATGGATCCCGATCCGCCAAATGGTCACCAAAATCGACATATTTATGGTCGATCGAGGCCGTCAAGACTAATCCAACGAATCCAAGATCACCCAATTCGACATCATTAAGGCACCCGATCATCAAAATACACCGTCGATCGGGGATCGACGCCGTCGACGGATGGTTATGGGAGTGGTTGGAGTTTTCCAAATTTTACAAGGCTCGCCACTCCCAAAAATCTATAAATAGAGCTTCATTCTCACCTTAGGGGACCGAATCTGATTTGAAGACCAGAGAGCTCTGAGAACCTCCAGTCAACCTTGACGCCACGACAAGCCACCACCAAGAAGTGCCTCAAGATTAGAGTCGCCTGGAGATCGCAGGACTAGAAAAGACCGCACGCCTTTCTCCTCAAGATCAAGAGGTTGCTTTAAGATCCGCTCGCTTTTGGGAAACTTCTCCCTTGGAGTTGACCGATATTGTATTTTCTACACTCGAATATTGTTTCACCAGAAACACCTTCTTCTCCAACTAACGAAGCAAGGACCTCAGATCTTTGAACACATAGTGAAAGTTCTGATCGGGCAAGGCCCTTTTTCCTTAACGGTTTTCCACGTGATAACCCTGTTCATATCCCCGCTTGTGTTGATAATTTTGGGCTACTTAAGATCTCGATCTACCTAATAAAATACTCAAAGACGCAATGCACTGAGAACAACAGCTCATTGCTATATCTCCACTATGGTTGGTAAACGGGTTTGCCCAATGCTCCTCATTCTCGATCAAGGACGCCAAGTCTCCAACACTTCTCTACATAATCTTTCTGTCCCGTGTGAGGGTCCCCGCCCCTCTTTGGAAGATCTCAAAGGATGGAGGATTCCTGAACTTCTTCCGAGAGACCGAAAACGCTCCAACACGCCTGAAGAGCCACGTGTTCCGCACGCTCAAAGATAATCCAGATTTTCTTCCCGAGAATGATTACCCGGAATGCCGGATCAACAAGTAGAGAACCCTTGGCACCACATCCGATGTCGAACTGATACTTACTCACCCCACAATGGCTCGTCAGACGAAACTCCACGCCACCTTATAATGCTGAACTACTAACGACGGTGTGAAGAGTTCTAAACAATCAATGATCCATTCTCCGCCGCCTTCCAAAACTCGCCCCACCGAGATCATCTCGCAATACCATTCGACGAGATTCAAGCTTCCCAAAGATGGACCCTTATGATGGCAACCGATCCAGATGCAGCATATCGATCACTTTCGAACGATCATGCACATTCCAAATGACTCGTCTGTCGTATTCCCGACTCTCAAAGGAGCTCGCATTTGGTTCTATTCATGGGTGGGTCCGTCCATTCGCCAGATTTTTTGTAATGCCTCGCAACAAGAGAATCATCGGATTCATCACATCTCTCCGAATCCGTAACGATGGAGAGTCCTCAAAGAATACTTCCGAGGTTCTCCTCCTCAAGTCACAGATACCGTGAGTAGATCCAACTTTGAGGGGCGTTTTCTGAGGACTCGCCGAGATACTTCTATTCATCATTAATGCGAGGATTCCTATGCTAACCCGGTCCACCAATACAGGCACAAATCTCCACGACGCTATCGCTGCTCATCGCAGCTTGAACCACCAAGCAAAGTTAAGAAGGTTCCCAAAGATGATGTTCAAACATCTCGTAAAAGAAGAGAGGCAAAGAACCTCCCCCAAAACCTCCTCAAGCATGACCTAGATGACCCGGAACACGCTCCTCAACATGCGCGAACATCCCATCTATTCAAGAAGATGGCCAAGGCTGACCTTTAAAGCCCTGGAATTGGAAATCAAGAGAAATTCTCGCCACTTTCACTCAATGGTGGGCACACCACCGAAGAATGCCACCAACCGGCAAGGAGGAGATTGAAAGACTAATACGCCGTGGTATCTAGGCCGTTTTATACAAAACAACCCGCCGCAAAGAAATGTCGGGGCAACCAGCCGAGGAACCGCCAAGTGCCGATAGAAAACAATGCAGAGGGCCGTTATCTAGCCAAATATTCATTGCCGCCTTCAAGAGCCGTGAGTCAAGAAGTCTGGGTTGACCATTCTATCACCTTTGATGATTTAGATCTAGAGGGCTTGATCCCACATCAAGATCCCTGTCATCAAGCGGTCGGTGATCCGCTTCAATATTAAAAGGATATTGATCGACAATGGGAGTTCTGTTGATGTTCTTTTACCCACTTTCTTCAAGATGGGTAAAGAGAGAAGCTTCAACCCCGGCCACCCAATGTATGGATTTGATAATCGAAGATTAGTGGAAGGGACGCCTTCCCGTAACTCTGGGAATTTCCCGACACGCAACCCACTACAATTGTAGTCAAGTCCGAGGCATAATGCAATATTTGGGAGACCTCTCCATTTAGCGCACATACTGCCTCACCTCAAGATGAAATTCCGACACCGGCATCGCAGGTGGTGGAATCAACAGATACAAGCGCTTATATCAAGCAAGCCCAACCATTTACGCCAAGAACCCTCAACATCGAACTTCGACCACGAGATGAGGATGCCAAAGGGCTTCTCCGCTTGAAGATGTAATTTGTCTTCCTATCTCGTAAGTTGATCCATCGCAAAGGTGAAGGTGGGATCGCTGCCTACCGATCGAAATCGTAATTAGAGATTTTCTCGCGTAAAAAATCAAGATATCTTTGCTGAGCGATCTATTCCGGCATTGATTAAGTCATTACTCCTCCTCAAAGTTGACTCAACCTACAAGGATACGTAAGAAAAGAACCTTCGCCAACGACAGTGGTCATAGAACAAGAAATCACCAAACTGGAAGTCAAATTCATTCGAAGTCTACTACCCCACCTTGGCTAACGTGTTAGTCAAGAAGGCCAACGCCTCGGAGAATGTGCATCGACTACACCTTAATCGCGCATGCCCAAAAGATAGCTTCCCTTCCTCAGATCGACCAACTAGTTGATGCGACATGACATCGATGTCGAAGCTTCATGGATGCCTATTCGCTACAATCAAATCGATGAACAAAATAGATGAGGAAGCAACATCCTTCCAAACAGATAAGGGACTATCTATCGTCATCGTCATGCCATTCGACTAAAAAATGGAGCAACATATCAACGCCTTTATGAATAAGATCTTCAAGGATCTTATAGGCACAATATGGAGGTGTATGTTGATGATATGCCGGTGAAGAGCTTGGAAACATCAAAGATATTCGACCGCTGTTTTGACATTCTTCGACACTACAAGATGCGCTCAACCCAAGTAAGTGCATTTTGAGTTTCCGAAATTCCTAGTTTCATGGTCACTCGTGGATGAGGCCAACCCCGAAGATAAAAGCACTCAAGGACATGTCACCTCCAAGAACGATCAAGGAAGTCCAACGCTTGACGAAAGATTTATCACGATTCTTGGCCCGCCAGAGATAAGTATCTACCATTCTTCAAAATCTTAAGGGTGCACGAGGAAATGGATTCCAAAGTGACGATGAATGTCGACCGCTGAGAACTTCGAAGTCTATTTAGCTTCCCCTCTATTATCAAAGCCTATCCAAGGAGAGAAGTCACATCTATCTTGTCGCTTTCTCATGCCGTAAGCTCCGTGCTGATACGCGAGGAGAATTCATTGCAACGACCCATTTATTATGTCAGCAAAATCCTTTCTGATACCGAAGGACGCTATCCACTAGCAGATAATAAATACCCCTAGTATTCTCGCACTAAAATTGCATCGCATTTTCGTGCCCACACCATCAACGCCTACACTCATCTTCCATTAAGAACTATTCTCGCAAAAGCCCGATGTATCCGGAAGGTTGATGAAGTGGTCGAGCTTGGAGAGTTTGACATCCATTTTCTTCCACGCCCCGATATAAAGTCACAAGTGCTCACGACTTCGCTAGAATGTACCATCCCATCACCACCGAAGATCATTCATCACTCCATGACAAATCAATGGACATTATATGTTGATGGAGCTTCGTGTACTTCCAAGGGAGCGTGAATTTTGCTTATCTCCCCAAGTAAAATAACTTTAGAGTACGCTTCACTAAAGTTCCCGCCACCAATAATGTCAAAGTACGAGGCCCTCATGTGACTAAGGCTCGCCATTGACCGTGGAGGTCCGTAACTTAGCCATCTAGCAATGTGACTCACACAGGCCTCAAGGAGACTTCGATAACCATCCTTGCCGCATCTTTTGGCAAAGTCACTTCTTGCCGTAATCGAGACCCATCGATAACTCATATTCTGGAGCGTAACACGGTGCATGCCCTCTCCAAGTTAGCCACAACAACGACAGTGAGATCTTTTCAAGAGAAAATACATGAGGACATCCACTTTCCCAAGATTCAAGCGCCCTTGATACAAGAGGACCCAAAAGAATCTTCATGGATTGACCATCATGTCCTTTCTTCAAAGCTCCAACACCCCACCGATGCTATCCGCCTCCGAATGAGCATGAACTTCACCATAATCGATCTAACTCTACAAGCCCTTCTTAGTGTCTACCACCTTCGAGGCTAACTATGCAATGCGAGAGGTTCATTCAGTGGTGAACATTTGGGAGGAAAAGCCCTCGCCTCAAAATCATGAGGCAAGGTTTTACCGGCCTACAATGAAGAAGGACGATTGAGTAAAGAAGTGTAACAAGTGTCCATATTCCAATCTCACTCATACACCATCTCAGAACTCACCACAATCCAGCCCGCCCTTGCTCAATGGGGATCGATATATGGGACCTTCCCATTGCCACGGGCAACGAAAATTCATAATCTTGGCCGCTGATTACTTCACGGGTGGAAGTCGAACCGGCCAAAATCACCAAACAAATGCCAAGCAATTTGTCCGAAAATATTATTTGTCGCTTCTATTCCAAAGAAAATCATCATCACGCAAATAGCTCACGTGAAAGACATTCACATCTTTCGCCAGAGTCGATATCCGCTAATCCACACCGTATCCCATCCACGCAAATGGGCGTAATCAAGTCACCAATAGACAATACTAAAAGGGCTAAAGACACGACCAACCACGCCGGGGCAATGGGTCAAGAACTATCCAATGTTCTTTTCGGCTTACCGCATCACATCGACCCCACCGAGAAACGCGTGTTTGGGCGAGGTATTATTCGGTCGACATCGGGGTCCCGAGCCTAGAACCCATAACTTTAATCTGCGACGGACGATAAGCTTGATTCCATCACGGATCTCTGCGAGACAGACATGTCGGCCTCAATGGCTTCGGTAAAGGATTGCTCGAGGTTTCAACCCGAAGGGTAAAGCCACGACCAATATCTGTTGGGGACCTCGTCCTCAGAAGCCTCGACTCAGCGGAAAAGGCACCAACAAACTCTCACCCGGTTTGGGAAGGCGTATGTGGTGGTGTCTAATCAAATAGCGGCACGTTCAAGCTTAAGGATAGTATGGGGAAGACTCTCCGCACGGAATGCTACAAACCTCAAGTACTACCGTGACATCGACTTTTTTATTCTAGTGAATGCGAAAACATTATCATTGTGTATGTTTGTATTGCAATTATTGTTGCTCAATTTATACTCTGTTTTGTCATTACTTATTGTCCAACCTTGGCATCAAGGTGTTTGGATTTATGTTTCTATCTATGTTAAAATTCTCATACTTATTGTGACTTTTTCTTGCTTATGCTTGCATTTTAAAACACCCGACTCAAGAGATGCATACTATTGTTGTATCTCATTCGAGTAAGATCGATCCCTTCGATCTTCTTCTGAGTTAACATCGTAGTAGCATCGATAAACAACCTTGGATAAGTTGGCAATCCTCATAGGCTACAACTTTCTCCATAACAGTTAACATCATCATGAAGCTCGATACACAACCGGGATAGGAAAAATCTCGGATTCAATTGAGATCTTCTATCAGTTAATGTCGAGTAGCAACGCCGATAAACAACCTTGGATAAGTTGGCAATCCTCTATAGCCTACAACTTTCTCCATAACGGTTAACATCATCGAGCGCTCAGATACACAACCCGGATAGGTCAAAATCCTGATTCAATTGAGATCTTCTATCTGAGTTAACATCGTAAATGCTCGATAAACAACCGGATAAGTTGGCAATCCTCTATAGGCGCAACTTTCTCCACATTAACATCATCGACGCTCGATACACAACCGATAGATCGAGGTCCTTAGTGGACTTCGACCTCTTCCATCTGTTAACGTCATTGTAACACCCGACAAACAACCTGGATAGGTCAAAATCCTCGGATTCAATTCAAGATCTTCCTATAGTTAACATCGTAGTAAGCTCGATAAACAACCTTGGATAAGTTGGCAATCCTATGGCGCCAACTTTCTCCATAACAGTTAACATCATCAGTAAGCGCTCGATACCAAGATAGATCGAGATTCGAGAGAACCTCTATAAATATATTCCGTGGTTGTCATCAAGTGCTCGGTAATGATCTTAGAATAGATCGAATTACCCTAAAATTCAGATGATCTCTTCTACGAATCTTTATCATCGATGCGCTTTGACACACAACTCCGGAAATATTCACAAACAATTTTTGTATATTATTAATACTTCGCAGAACATACAAGTACAATCAACCGTAAATAATATACAACACTAAGCGGTACATAAAGGAACTACAACTACGTCTTGATGGTCTCGGTAGATGATGAAGAACTATCACGAGTCATCTCGTCGTCAGAGTCGAAGCTAGGCTAGGAGAAAGGACCTCTCCACAGCTTGCGTCATGGCGTGTCCCCTTCAAGAAACCTCGGATGAAGCCTTCATCAACACCGCTCCAAAGCCTTCACCTCACATCATACACGTGATCTCGGCCTCCGCGTGATCAGTATACTCTTGAAACGTCGAGTTCTTGAAGTCCTCCACGGCGTGATCCGGCTCCGCTTCTCGAGATAAGGCGGCCTCTTTCTCACGAAAGGCATCTCGGTTCTTTGCCTCAAGACACGAAACCTTCTCGAAAGATCTTGGATCCTTTGCGAACCTCCTCTGTAGCCTCCACTAATTCATCCGAGTCCGCTCAACTTCGGCGTTGAAAGTCGAGAGTGCCAACTTCGGTCCTACACTCATCAAGTTGATTCTCCAACACGGACATCTTTTACTTTCTCACATACCGCTTCTTATATTCACCATGGAGAAACTTGACCTTCACGAACTCAATTCGGTCATTATTAGATGTTCATTTTGAAGTCAAGTTCTTGCTTCTTCATATCGAAATAAGAAAAATTACGGTAAACACCGAAATGGGAAATAAAAGATGATGAGCATAAGAAAGGATTACGTTCTTGACATCGCGACCTAGAATGATTCAACACGCTCGAGAATGAAGATCCTTGGGGGGCGACTACTAGAAGGGCGATTCTTTTGGTGTCGATATCACCATCACCTCTTCGCTCCTTTTCCTCTTCTCTGAGGCGGGTCCTGGAAGAGCGGAGGGCCAGAGATCTGAAACCTCTTTGTTGGGCTTTCTCAGCGCATAAGACCGCCCGGATGAATAGAAAGCCCGCCTCGAATAAAGATTCCTCCCAAATCTGTCGATATCGAATCTCAAATCGAAGATCTTCAATACGGAATTTCGTCGTGATATCTTCATCACAAAGGAAATGGGTAAATCTCGGCTTTCCCCATTTCTCAAGACCCGATCATTCTTCACAAAAGAATCGCTTGCCCAACTCTTGGGAGAATCCGTCCAGATCAAATGGCGACTCTGCGGTGATCGACCATGTGCATCGCAGTAAACTTGCACATCCGTGCGGTGTCGATAGTCGGTCGCTCCACCGAAAAGACTATAAGTCCCATCACGATCGTCATTGCCGCTCGGGAAATGCAAACCTGTCTTGACAAAATGGCGATCATCTGGGGATGGGGAAACCGCAATCCAGCGCCCAAACTCATCGTAAATGGTGAAATACCCATGCGGCGAGATTGGGCTCTATCGACTTCTTGGACACTTAAGAACCAAATCATTGGAAAATAATATTTTTTCAAGCACGATCAATGTGTCTCCCGTGATCGGCGACTCCCGAACCTTGGTCCTCCCATTTTAGGAGGTTCCCTGTCACCTCATGGGTTGATCGACATGTCTCTTTCAAAAGATTCTCCCATCTAAACTCCCACCGGGGAGGGCTATGCACTCGGCTTGGTGGAGATGAGGAGGTAAGGTTGATCCAAAAGAGTGCCCAAACTCCCACAGGGAGGATGCACTCTAAGAGGAGGAGAGGTTGATCCAAAAGAGTGCCCAAACTCCCACAGGGAGGCTATGCACTCAGAGGAGGTGAGGTGGATCCAAAAGAGTGCCCAAACTCCCACCGGAGGTGCACTCTGAGGAGGAGAGGTTGATCCAAAAGAGTGCCCAAACTCCCACCAGGGGAGGCATGCACTCTAGAGGAGGAAGGTGGATCCAAAGTGCCCAAACTCCCACCAGGAGGCTATGCACTCTAAGAGGAGAAGAGGAGATGAGAAAGGTGTGCCTTCTCCCCCAGCCCTGGGGTTTTATAGACCTAGGGGCAAAAGCTAAAAACCAAAACCGCTCAAAACCTCAAAACCGTCATTCGGACCCGTGGGCATCCAGCTTCGTGGCATATGCCATAGCCCAGCAGCGCCCAGGGCCGGACGCCGATCCGCAGTGCCAGCTTCAGCCTGGTGAAACCGCCGCCCAGGCGCCAAACCATCTCGGGCGAAAACCGCCCGACCGTGCATGCCGGGCCGTAGCCTCCGCCATTCATGCGACCCGTTCGCCAGCGTCAGATCCCGACCAGCCAGGCCGAGCTGGATGTGGCCAGCCTTGGCGCATATCTTGATGTAGCGCATTGGCGCACCAGCGCGCCAGCCGGCTACCATGAGCTCCTTGCTCCGGATCGATCCGTAATCTCGAAATCTCGCATCTATACATATTTTACGCATCGGCTTCGCTTATATTGTCTTTGTTATGAAGATCTGTTCTCAAAATGCGTTGATGGACTCTCAAATTTCATTGGAGAATTTGCTATTTTCAAGTATTTGACATATATTTTTGGATGGCGAGATAATGTCACCCAAAATAGAACAACGATACGTCCTCGAAAATTAATCGATCACGAATCTCAAGGCATTTTGAAATGCTTGATCTAATCACCGATTTGTCTACGGTCAAGCGGCCGTCGATGAGGCGAACATAGCAACATCAAGCATAGTGATCCGAACTCGAATCGACTCGGATCGCTATCTATGAAAATGGATCACGATCCAAATGGTCACCAAAGACATATTTATGGTCGGTCGGCGGCGTCACGAATCCAGAATCAAGATCACCCAATTAGACATCATTAAGGCACCCGGATCATCAAAATACACCGTCATCGAGGGATCGCCTGGGCGATCGGGTGGTTATGGGTTGGAGTTTTCCACAATTTACGCCACTCCCAAAATCTATAAATAGAGCTTCATTCTCTTAGAGGGGAGAATCGATTTGAAGACCGAGAGCTCGAGAACCTCGATCAACCTTGGCGTGACGATCCATCATGCCACCGTAGTGTCAAGATCGAGAGCTTCTATAGATCGAGGACTAGAAAAGACCGTTCGCTCCTTTCTCCCGAAGATCAAGAGGTGGCTCCGGAAGATCCGTTCTGCTTTTGGAAACTTCTCCTTGGGTTGGAGTGAGATGTATTTTCTACACTCGGAATATTGTTTGCCCGCACCTTCTTCTCCGAACTAACGAGCGAGGGCGCGTATCTTTGAACACATAGTGAAAGTTCTAGGCGTAGTGGTTTTCCCTTGGGTTTTCCACATTATAACACGTGTTCATATCCCTTGTGTGTTGGATAATTTTTGGAAAAGATCTCATCTACCTGAATAAAAAACTCTAAGCATGCAATATATATATATATATATATATATATATATATATATATATATATATATATATATATATATATATATATATATATATATATTATCATATCTGATACTCATATTTTGTCATTAGATTATTCTTGTGTTTTGAGTATTTTTAAAATTAAAATTTTTTTATTTTTGAAAATAAAAAATAAAAATGCTTTAAAAAACAATTTAAATAAATATATTATGAAAAATAATATAAAATAAAATTAAGTTCAAACTGCCCCTAAGATACTCAAGCATTGTCAAATAATGAATATTAAGTTTCCAAACTATTCACCCAATTCAGAAATGATCCACTGAGATTTAAGTACAGTGAATGCTTCCGGCATCATCAGGGATGTCAACAAGCCATTCCAGTTGCGTCAGAAATGTGGTTGGACCAACCTAGCCGATCAGGCTTCGTGTAGCAGATGCACGTAATTAGTAGCACATAATATAATCAGGGACCTTTCATTTTATTTATTTAGTAATATAAATGATGCAAAGTGCAATTGATATAGTTGTTTTAGGATAAACTTAAGATTTGTTTGGGATCAATTTTATATTATATATTTATTTTTATACATTATATTATTTTTAAAATATATTTATTTGATATATTTTTATATGTTCTGTTTTTAAAAATAATCAAAATAATATTTTTGATGATTTAAATATTTAAAAATAATAATAATTATTATCTAATATATTTTATTTTAAAATAAAATAAAATATATATATATATATATATATATAAGTGATGCAACCCAACTCAGCCCCATTGTTGCCGAACATGCAGGTAATATATGTTTTTTTTTAATGTCTACGATCCATCCATTCTATGTGATTTGGACATTCTTGTCACGGACCACCGAACTCATGAAGTCAACCTTTTTCCCCTTGCTGCATCTCGTCCAAAAGAATAATATGGCCTGAAAAGTTCTCAATTGTATTCGTCCTTACCAACCAAACTAAGGACGATGGTTAGGTTACATATGTTGAGAAAGGCTCAAAAATAAGGTCAAGGCATGAGCAGAAGGCTGGATAATGATTTGTCTTATTTTCATAAGGTTGGACATAGGTGGCAACGGCCGTGCTAGAGGACATCTTACAATTAAATATAAGTACGTCCTCAACTGTTAAATTATGGCGCAATAGTTTCGTCTTAATGGACTTACACTAAAAATGTGTTGGAATAAAATAATGAATTAAGTTTTATATTAACCAAGTTTTGAAAATATCTTTTAAGAAATATTTTAGATTAACTTATCATGAAGATGATATTTTTTTCTAATTTTATAATTATTAATTTTTGAGTGATGTTAATTGATAGTTAAAATGATGTATTCAAGTACTTGAGATATTTGAGTAATATAATAATAAGATTAGTATCATTTTTAAGAGGATTGTTCAGATAATTTTAATAAATAAATTATTACTCTTATGTTTACTTAAGTCTTTATTAACCTATTTAAAATTAAGAAAATTTACCATTATAAAAGTTTATAGAAATGCTCTCATTTTTTTTTAATTTTAAATTTCATATGAACAAAGTACTCTAAATGTATGATCATCTAAACTTATTCTTAAAAATATTATCTTCATTAATGTTTTTCTAAGTAATTGTAAATCAAGAGGAATTTAATGATTATATTTTTAATTATCTTCATCAATGATTGCAAATCCTCAAGTATGATATACCTATACATATTTGAAAGACTTGTTTACTTTTCTCTAATTATTTCTCTAAAACTTTTCCAATATCTATAGATCATATTAGGTTTTAAGATTACGAGTAATCCATTTACAACCAAGTTACGCATGAAAAAAAAAACAAAATAATAAATCATTAATAGCATAAACATTACTCTAACATCAACACAAAGATTCAAAAGAAAGGCTTATAAGAAAATAAAAAGAGTTCACTAGAAAATTTCTCTGATAGAGTTTGTCTCCTTCTCCTTAATCTCTCGTTCCCCCCAGCATGCACATAAGGATTTCATAGATGGATCAACATGAAGAATGCTTAGTGGTGAGCACCAAAGCCTGAACAAATATTTACTCAACGAGCTTTCAGAACTAGCCAGAAAGGCAGCTGCCTTTATTTTGTACCAGGAAGACTTGCCTTCACTTGGGGTATGACTTTCCCACGCACAAGTGACCTCATAAGAGAACTCATCACTGACATGCAAGACTTCCCAACCTCCAAAGTACAAGCGAGTCTCCTCATATTATAATGAACTTAGAGTTTCTTGAAACGATATGTAGTTTCTTTGATAAAAGTGAGAATTTGGAGAAGAGGTGGATCTTTATCACCCTACTTTTCTCGAGAAAATTAATCGAGTTATCTGAGCATTTTCAATGCTTCGATCTAATCACCGATTTCAAAAATACAGTCAATCCTCGATGAGACGAACATAGCAACATCAAGCATAGTCGATCCGAACTCGGTCGACTCGGATCAATATCGAGCATGAAAATGGATCTGATCCGCCAAATGGTCACCAAACGACATATTTATAGTCGGTCGGCTCGTCAAGGCGAATCCAACGAATCAGATCACCCAATTGACATCATTAAGGCACGGATCATCAAAATATCCGTCGATGATCGCCTTAGCCGTCCGTCGGATGGTTATGGGAGTGGTTGGAATTTTCCACGAATTTACAAGGCCGCCACTCCAAAATCTATAAATAGAGCTTCATTCTCACCAGGACCGTCGATTTGAAGTCGAGCTCGAGAACCACCGGTCGACCTTGGCCTTAGGCGATATCACCCGACACCAAGGTAGTGCCGATCGAGGAGCTGCCCAGGAGATGCAGGACTAGAGAAAATTGCTCCTTTCTCCGAAGATCAAGAGGTTGCTCCCGAAGATCCGTTCTGCCGCTTTTGAAACTTCTCCCTTGGGTTGGGTTCGATATTATTTACACTGAATATTGTTTCTATAAACACCTTCTTCTCCAAACTACAAGCAGGACACGTATCTTTGAACACACAATGAAAGTTCTGAGGCAAGGCCGTGGTTTTCCTTAACGGGTTTTCCACGTATAACGTGTTCATATCCCCGTGTGTTGGATAATTTTTGCTGACGAAGATCCATCTAGGAATAAAATTCTCTACAACGCAGCTTTAGCCGTCTGTGGGAATCTCGTTCCCCATTGCTATATCTCCAATATGGTTGGTAAGGGGTTTGCTCCAACGCTCCTCATTCTCGAGGATCAGGGCGTGTCAACACTTCTCATGGACTTGTCCCGGTGAGGTGTCAGCTCTTTGGAAGATCGCGTTCAAAGGATGGAGGATTCCCGAGCGAAATTCGACTCTGCGAGAGGACGCAACGTTCCAACGCTGGAAGAGCCGGTTTCCGCGCCCGATAATCAATTTTCTTCACGAGAATGATTACATCTGGGATCAACAAATAGAGAACCCTTGGCACCACATCCGGATCTGAACTTCGATCGGTTCACTCATACAAATGGCTCAACCTCATATCGGTGAAACTCACGTCATCTTATGCGATGAACTACGACGGCAGTGCGGAAGAGTTCCCGACAAACAATCGAATGATCCATTCTCGCCGCCTCTTCCAAAACTTCGTCCCTTCGAGATCATCTAATACCATTCGGATTCAAGCTTCCGGCATGGACCACTACGATGGCACAACCGTCCGTCAGAGCATATCGATCACTTTCGATCATGCACATTCGATGCAAATGACTGTCTTGTGTCGTATTCCGACTCTCAAAGGACGGCGTGCTTGGTTCTATTCTTATAGGGTCCGTCCGATCATTTGGAGAGCTTCGATTTTGTAGAGCTTCTGGCAAACAAGAGAATCATCGAGGATTCATCACATCTCTAATCCGAGCGATGGAGAGTCCCAAAGAATACTTCAGAGGTTCTCCTCACGGCGACATGCGGAGTAGATCGAACTTTTGAGGCGTGCTTCTGGAGGACTCCGGCAGATACTTCTATTCATCATTAATGCGGAGGTCCATTCATATCTTGGCGGTCCCGAATAGAGGCAAAATCTCCTGACGAAGCTATGTGCTTTCGGCTTCGACAGCAGTTTGAACCAAAGCGACAGCGGAAGAAGGTTCCCAAAGATGATGTTCAAACATCTTAGAAAAGAAGAGTACCAACAAGGAGGAGATTGAAAGACTATCGTGGGTATCTAGGCCGTTTATACAAAACCAACCCACTCGTCCAAATCGAAATGCCGGTGAGGAACAAGCGGTGGGAGAGATAAACAATTGCGGGAGGGCGGTGTTATCTAGCCAAATATTCATTGCCGCCTTTCAAGAGCCAGAGCCGAAGAAGTCTCGGGTTGACCATTCTATCGCCTTTGATGATTTAGATCTAGAGGGGCTTCGCATCCCACATCAAGATCCCCTTGTCATCAGTGCAGGGGTCGGTGATCCGTGCTTCAATATTAAAAAGATATTGATCGACAATGGGAGTTCGGTTGATGTTCTTTTTTACTCCACTTTCCTCAGCATGGGTATAGAGAAGCTTCAAACCGGCGGTCCACGTTGATGTCGGTATTAGTGGAAGGGACGATCAGTCTTCCCTCTTGGGAATTTTCCCGACCAACCCAGATACAATTTATTGTAGTCAAGTCCGAGTCCGCTGATGCAATATTTGGGAGACCTCTCCGATCATATTCTGATACATATGCCTCACCTCAAGATGAAATTCCGACATGGCATTGGTGGTAAGTGGGAATCGGTGATAAGCGTCTTATATCAAACAAACCGACCATTCGTCGGTAACCCTCAACATCGAGAACTTCGACCTAGATGAGGATGCCTCGAAAGGGCTTCTCCTTGAAGATGTAATAATTTATCTTCTCGAGTTGATCCATCGCGAAGGTGAAGGTGGGATCGTTCGTCTCGTCGAGAAATCGAGAATCGTAGATTTTCTGCGTAAAATCAAGATATCTTTGCACGAGCGCGCTCGATATTCGGGCATTGACGAAGTCATTCGCACTCCCAAAGTTGACTCAACCTGGCGGTCTGGAAGAAAAGAACCTTCCTTCGACAATTGCGGTCATGAGCAAGAAATCACCAAACTTACGGAAGTCAAGTTCATTGAAGTCTACTACCCCACGGTTGGCTAACGTAGTGTTAGTCAAGAAGGCCAATTCAGAATGTGCATCGACTACCCTGATGTGCATGCCCAAAAGAAGATAGCTTCCCCTTCCGCGTGTCAAGTTGATGCGACATCGACATCAGTCGAAGCTTCATGGATGCCTATTCGCTATAATCAACCCGATAGGTCAAAAGGTCCGTGGACTTCCCGACCTCTTCCATACAGGTTAACATCGTCGATAGCGCTCGATAAACAACCTTGGATAAGTTGGCAATCCTCATAGGACTGCAACTTTCTCCATAACAGGTTAACATCATCATCGCCCGATACACAACCTCGGATAAGTCAAAATCCTTAATTCTTCGACCTCTTCCATACTTAACATCGTCGTAACGCTCGATAAACAACCTTGGATAAGTTGGCAATCCTCTATAGCCTACTTTCTCCATAAGTTAACATCATCGGTAAATGCTGATACACAACCTCGGATAGGTCAAAATCCTCCGGTTAACTTCGACCTCTTCCATTTAACATCGTAACGCTCGATAAACAACCTTGGATAAGTTGGCAATCCTCTCTTACAACTTTCTCCATAACAGTTAACATCGAGTAACGCTCGATACAACCTGGAGTCAAAATCTTTGGATTCAACTCGACCTCTTCCATACAGTTAACATCGTCGAGTAACGCCTCGATAAACAACCTTGGATAAGTTGGCAATCTCTATAGGCACTACAACTTTCTCCATAACGGTTAACATCATCGATGCGCTCAGATAAACAACCTCGGATAGGTCAAAATCCTCAGTTCAATTGAGATCTTCTCCATAACGGTTAACATCGTAACGCTCGATAAACAACCTTGGATAAGTTGGCAATCCTCTATAGGCACTACAACTTTCTCCATAACGAGTTAACATCATCGAGTAACGCTCAGATACACAACCTAGATAGATCGAGGTTAGAGAACCACCTATAAATATATTTTAAAGTTTTGGTGAGCTTCGATAAACAACCTTGGATAAGTTGGCAATCCTAGGCTCACAACTTTTCCATAACAGGTTAACATCATCGAGTAAACGCTCCGACAAACAACCTCGGATAGGTCAAAAATCCTTAGCGGATTCAACTCGACCTCTTCCATACAGGTTAACATCGTCGAGTAACGCTCTGATAAACAACCTTGGATAAGTTGGCAATCCTCTATAGACTGCCTACAACTTTCTCCATAACAGTTAACATCGAGTAACGCTCGATACACAACCTCGGATAGGTCAAAAATCCTTGGATTCAACTTCGACCTCTTCCATACGAGGTTAACATCGGGAACGCTCGATAAACAACCTTGGATAAGTTGGCAATCCTCATAGGCTACAACTTTCTCCATAACAGTTAACATCGCGTAAGCTCATACACAACCTGGATAGGTCAAAATCCTCGGTGATTCAATTCGAGATCTTCTATCTGAGGTTAACATCGCCGAGTAACGCTCGATAAACAACCTTGGATAAGTTGGCAATCCTCTATGGCGCACAACTTTCTCCATAACAGGTTAACATCATCGAGTAAACGCTCCGATACACAACCCAGGATAGATCAAGAGGTTCTGAGAGAACCTCTATAAATATATTCCGTGCAAGTTTATCGTCGAGTAACGCTCTGATAAACAACCTTGGATAAGTTGGCAATCCTCATAAACCGCAACTTTCTAAAGCTTAACATCATCGAAAACGCTCCGATACACAACCTAGGATAGATCGAGAGGTTCTGAGAGAACCTCTATAAATATATTCCGTGCAAGTTTGTCGTCGAGTAACGCTCTGATAAACAACCTTGGATAAGTTGGCAATCCTCATAGACTGCCTACAACTTTCTCCATAACGGTTAACATCATCAGTGGCGCCCGACCAGGATAGGTCAAAAGGTCCTTGTGGACTTCCCGACCTCTTCCACAGTTAACATCATCGTAACGCTCGATAAACAACCTTGGATAAGTTGGCAATCCTCATACGCACAACTTTCTCCATAACGTTAACATCATCGAAGCGAGATAAACAACCTCGATAGTCAAAATCCTCAGCAGTTCGACCTCTTCCAGAGTTAACGTCATCGAATCACACTCGACAAACAACCGGATGTCCGATCTCCATTGGCCGTGGACTGCCGCGACCACCCGTCGAGCCAACCATCAATGGTCACGCCGCCCGTCGTGGTCGCTTGCGACCATCGCCGCAATCTCCGCCGGTCCTACCATCGTGCGGTCATCGCATTACCGGCGGCACGCATCAAACCGGCCATTTCTCCGTCGCTAATTCGCCCGGTTCGCCTGACCATCGTCGGCCCAACGTCATCGTCACCCTGACCATTCTGCGTCGATCCGTACCGCTGTGACCATCGCCGACAACCTCGTCGACGCCAATCATCAGGGGTCACCGCCCGTACTACGTCGGCGGTCACTTACCGTTGCCATCTGACAATCTTCTGTCGATGCCGGTTGACGCGATTCAGGAGTTGCCATTGCGACCACACCCTGTCGTAACCGCATCCGCATTCTGTCGCCGGCATCTCTGCCGGTCACCATATCGTCGTTGGTTATCCCTGACCACCTCGCGGTCCCGGACCACTATGGCAATACCATGGTGCATCTTCGTTAAGTCTCGGTGATCCTCTGGCGGTTGGTCGACCGAAGTGATGGCTCCCATTATCTTTGAGATGCTCCCGAAGATTCCTTGTCTAAGGACGTGTCTCTTTCAAAAGAGTCTCACCTAAAACGACTCGTGCATCAGATGAAAATTATTCCAAGGAGGTGCCCAAACTCCCACCGGGGGAGGTTACACTGGCTTGGTGGAGATGAGGAGGTAGAGGTTGATCCAAAAAGTGCCCAAACTCCCACCGGATGCACTCTAAGAGGAGAAGAGGAGATCCAAAAAGAGTGCCCAAACTCCCACCAGGGGGAGGGCTATGCACTCTAAGAGGAGATGAGAAAAGTGTGCCTTCTCCCTTAGCCCTAGGGGGGTTTTTATAGACCCCTTCTAGGGGCAAAAGCGTAAAAAACCGCCCAAAACCGCTCAAAACCGTCAAAAAGCGTCAGGGCGTGGGCCATCATTCGGCAGCCCTGGTTCTGCAGCAGCAGCCAGCGCACAGCCTTGGCGCCAGTACAGCAGCCGCCCCGGCCAGCCATGATCTCGACCAGTCGGCTGAAACCGGTCATGCTTCTGCATGGTGGCGCTATCAGCGACCGCCCGGCCACCGCCACAGCGGGCCATGACCGCCGAACCAGCCGCGCCAGCTCGTCTGGCCGGCCAGCGACCGCCAGCCGCGTTGACCAGATGTCGACTTTCGCGCCGTGCGACATCAAATTCGACCCGCGTCAGATCTCCGACCGCCCCAGCCTCATCAGCCGTCTTGTAGCGATCATCTTGGCCAGCGTAGGCCTGGGCTGCCAGCTGCACCGGCACCCGCGAGCTCTGACCCTCGGATCGATCCGTAATCTCGAAATCTGGCGCCCGCGCATACTTACACATATTTGCGCCTGCGTGACTCCACGGTTATAATATTGTCTTTGTTATGAAGATCTGTTCTCAAATCGCGATTGATGGACTCTCAAATTTCATTGGAGAATTTGCTATTTTCAAGTATTTGACATATATTTTTGGATGGCGAGATAATGTCACCCAAAAATAGGGAACAGCGTCTCGAAAATTAATCGATCAAGCACGAATCTCAAGGCATTTTTTAAATGCTTGATCTAATCACCGATTTGAAACTTCTGATCAAGCGGCCGTCACCGATGAGGCGAACATAGCAACATCAAGCATAGTCGATCCAACTCGAATCGACTCGGATCAAGCTATCGAGCATGAAAATGGATCGATCCGCCAAATGGTCACCAAAAGCGACATATTTATCGTCGGTCGGCGGCGTCAAAGGCATCCAACGAATCAGATCCAGACATCATTAAGGCACCCGGATCATCAAAATACACCGCGATCGAGGGATCGCCTTTGGGATCGAGTGGTTATGGGAGTGGTTGGAATTTTCCACAATTTACAGGCACACCACTCCCAAAATCTATAAATAGAGCTTCATTCTCACCCAGGACCGGAATCGATTTGAAGTCCGAGAGCTCGAGAACCACCGTCGACTTGGCCGACGATATCACCACCGGGGCCACCACCGGTAGTGCGAAGATCGTTCGCCAGGGAGATCGCCCCGGAGGACTAGAAGACCGTTCGCTCCTTTCTCACGAAGATCGAGGTTGCTCCCGAAGATCCGTTCTGCCGCTTTTGGGAAACTTCTCCCTTGGGTTGAGTTGACCGATATTGTATTTTTTCACACTGAATATTGTTTTCCTATAAACACCTTCTTCTCCAAACTAACGAGAAGCGAGACATCTTTGAACACGGTGAAAGTTCTGGTGTGAGGCCGTGGTTTTCCTTAACGGGTTTTCCGTATAACCCCCTGTTCATATCCCGCTTGTGTGTTGGATAATTTTTGGGCTCGTAAGATCTCATCTAGGAATAAAATTCTCTAGCACGCAACACTTATTGTTTTTGAAAGGGTGAGAGTTAACACATGTACTTCGATCCTCAACTTGTACTCATTCTCAGATGTAATGAAGATCCTCAAAATTTTATATTCTTTTTTTATTTTGGCCTAATTTAGTCCTTCTTGCTTTTACTTTGGCCAAATAATCTACAGGTTGGTAGGGCTGAGAAATTAGCCCAAAGATCGTGGCTCGCTCGAAAGTCGACTCGAACTTGGGCTCGAATCGAGATCGACTCGAAGCAAACGAGCCGATTTTCGAGCCAGAAATGTGGCTCAAAGTTATTTCGAGCCGACCGAACGAACGTGGCTCGCTCGGCTCGGATCGAAGCGAGCAGGCGGGGCTCGGCCCCGGCGGGAGCGCAGATCGCCGTCCGAATTCGGCGAGATTAATTCCTAACGAGCGAGCAGCCAGCGGCTGGTTTCGGCGTTCGTTTGGATTTGAACCGGCTCGTTCATTTAGAGCGGGGCTCGTTTGTCGGCGGATCGAGCTCGAGCTCGATTCGATCCAACTCTCGAACTCGGCTTTAAGCCGACTCGAGCTCGGCATTACCCATTTCGAGCGATTCGGCACCATGGCTCGGCTCGAAATCGGCTCGAACACACCCTGCAGGTTGGTGTCCTTCTCTATCAATGTGACTGAACTTGGTGATGAATTTATAACTTTTGATATTTGATTAATCACCAAAACATCATCTTTATAAGAGAAATATTTTATTGGCTGAATTTAGTAAGGCCGGCCAAAGGAAGTTTCCAGTTTTAATATTCAGGATTCGTAGGCTAAGTTGCCAGACCAAAATAGCAAGTCCTTTTTAAAAGAAACAAGTGGCGAGTGGCTAAAGGAGAATTCAATTTGACATGTTCCCAAAAAATTCTCAAGATCAAAATATTGTTATACGAATGGAAGGACACTGTACTACCGTTGGCGCTTCTTCTTGAGCGTTATAATTTATGACAAATTCAATAATACAGGTTGAATTGTTTAATTCTCGTGAACGTGGCCATTCTTGTCATACTCGGAGCTGGTTCACATAATAGGTAAAAAACAAAATGATACTGATTACGTGCATTTGCATTATTTTAAAATATTTTTTTGTATAAATTCAGATTTTATCATATTATTTGTCTTATCATTTCAGCGAGAAACTTACGCAAGAATTTGATTTGTTGATTATATCGATGTGCGGTTTAAGCTTAAATTTCTCAAGATGAATGGATCATGCACACAGATAATCATAATATAAACATACTTCCAAGCAACATCTGCAAATGAAGTTTTTTCAGGTCCTCCAATGCAAATATTTTCACTAAAAAACAAACTGAATCTAACGAAAACCAAATTGCTTCCACTGTCAAACGTCCCCAATTTACTGAGGTCGTATAACCATCTTAACAAAGCCATTTCTCTAAAGCTCCATCAAATTATACTTCCTGATGATCTCTTAGAGAAAAATAAAATAATAATCTTGAGCATAGAACAGCTTTAGTTCTCCTGTCTACGACGCAATTAGCTGTTTGCATGGTTATATCTCTATCTCTGTAGCACTGTATATAAAGAAGTTCTAACTTAGTTCTTCATAACAATCATCCGGGGATTCTATATTTATACTACTTAATTATAAATACATAAAATTAACCTCATGATGAATCTGGCGTTTCCGGCGTCGTCTCCGGCGACCTCACACAACCCTGGCAACAAATACCTAAACCTCTCGGCATTCTCAATCAAATACGGTGGCAGATTAATCGCCGACTGCGATTTCGGTATGGGCCCCATCTTACTTATAAGCTCCTTGAAACTGTACTCCTCCGGCAACATATCGAACAAATCCCCACCTTCACAAATAATCCTTTGAATCCTCTTTTCATCCAAAAAGCTCTTCCACCTAACTCTATCCGCATGGCTATAAGCTTTCATCTTAAAAACGAAATCTTTAATCCTTCTGAAACAAAAGCTGCAATGCCATCCAGCATCTGCTAAAATAAAATCACTTCGCCTCGAGTGTCGGTAAAAGGTCTCACCTTTTCTATAAAGGTTCGCCGTTGCTCGCCAGCTGCTGAAATCGACCGGAAACTCGAAAGAGTACATGTAATGGCGGAGCTCTAAGTGGAGAACGGAGGGGAAGCCATCGCACCATCGGAGAAGATCGATGGTCTGAGGGCTGGGGATTTCGTCAACGTCGGACATGATGAGGAGATCGTCATTTGAGATGCCGGAAAAGGTGATGAGAGAGTTCATGGCGGAGCGTTGCATGGATTCGAGGTCGAAGGAGGTAGAGAGGGCTAGAAGGAGGAGTGAAGGAACGGTGGATGAGTTTGTGGGAGGCGAAGGAGAAGAGTGGGATGTTTTCGTGGAAGAGAAGGGGTTTGGGGAGGCCGGTGAAGGTGGTATTGGATTCGAGGAGAAGGAAACGATGGATAAAGGCAAAGCTAGCAGAGATAGAAAAGTTCGTTACTGAAATGGCGTCGACGTCAAAGAAGAGAAAAGGACCAGCCGTGGAGGCGGCAGAGGAAGGGAACGGAGGCATTTGGGGAGTGGAAGTGGGGGATTCGGGTGAAGGGAGTGGGAGGGGTGTCCCAGAGAGGACGCAGGAGGGAGGGAATGTGATATGATCCCATATCCTCTAAAGTGCAAATTATAACATACAAAAGAATTACCATTACAATAATCCATTACAGAGTTGGAAACAGGAAATAACAATCCAGAACAATATACAACAGATAATAGCTCAAATCATTCTGAACCTCTATTCATCATTACAGACCTTTCGGGATGAATATACTGAAGAAGAAGAGCAATTCTGACAGAGAGAACGAGAATCGTTTCAACCAAAGAGTCTAAGTATTGAACTAAAGCAACATAAGCAAAACCATATCAGGCCGGGAAGTAAATCCCATCATAGAAATAAAGCGCCAAAAAGAAAGATAACAAGAAAACAAGAAGATTAAGTAACATGACTCCTTGCTCATACCTCAATTGCCAAAGAAGACAAGTGATATGATTTGCAATTACCCAAGCGACGATCGATCTAGCAATCATTAGTATGTAAAGTAGTTAAGGGCATAGAGAGCTTAGATCCAACCTAAACAGAAAACTATAAATAGGACTCCAAAGCCAAACAGAAAAGAATAATCAAAATTTTAAGAAAGGAACTTAGCTCTTCTTCAATCTTCCCCCTTTCATCTCTTCCCCCTGCTTATCTTCTTCTCGGTTTACCTCACCGGAAACCACCACCAGTCACCGGAGAACCAAGCCTTCCCCGCCGCTACCAGCCGCAACCCCCTTTCTTCTCGGCGGCGGCGGCTCGAGCAGTCAAAACAAACAGAAGAAAATAGGTTAAAACAAATGCTTATCCCATAAGACTAATCAGGCGGCCAAGAGGCTAGCAGGCCACTTCGGTGGATCTTCACGGGATCGACCATGTTAAGGATCTTCTCCTTCTCCCTCGATCTCCCTCTGAAACCCTAGCGGAGCCTGAAAATGAGCAAATGAATTAGCGTAAAAGATGCAATCCCTCATTTCACTTACCCACTCGGATCCAGCGTCAGATTCCACTAAGGCTCATCCACGATCCGATTCATCCTCTAGATCGCTTTTACAACACAATCCACTCGAGAAAAGCAACCGTAGGATCAAGAAAAGATGGCGAGTAACACAAGGCAATCCAAGCGGTTTCCAAGCGCAGAAAGAACTCAATCCATGTGATCCCATCCAAGCGGCGAGAGATAAAGGCGGCGATCCTGGACGGAAGGCACCGCAAAATTACTCGCCTCTTTAGACTCAGTAGGGTTGAATCAAGGGTGAACTCGACCGATTCAAGTCTAGTGGGTGAAGCCCGGAAACTAAACCCACTCGAGCGAATTCCAATAAAACAGGAAATACACTCAAGCATCAAATCAAACTACGAAATTATTCACGTATGATCAAATTACGGAAAAAAGAACCTTATCATTGGTGCTCGTTGACTTCCCACTCTTGATTGATTCCTACAACAATGGTGAAAGACAAGGTACACATCCAAAACCCTAGATGAATGTGTTACAGTTGAACAACAATGAGCGACAAATGACCTCAATCACTATGGCATTGAAATAGCAAAGAGAGATTGACATCAATAGAAAAATAGAAAAACAACCTCAAAGCGGTATGTGATGCACCCTTGATGAATCATATTCTCCAAACATACCACATACACACACACCCATATCAATGGCTCTTAAAATAGATATAGATTTAAGGAGAAGATCCTAGAGGATGGATCTTTAAAGCAGAGCAATTTTTTCAGTATTATCAATCCTCAGATGATCAGAAATTTTTAATATCCTCAATATACATGGATGTACCTGCTTTGAGCTGGTATCAATGGATGCAAGCAAATAAACAATTGCATTCTTGGCCAGTTCAAAGAACAAATTATGCAAAGATTTGGCCCTTCCTCTACAGATTTAAGAGGAGAACTAGCTAAGCTTCAACGACAAACAAGGTAATTTTATCTTGAGTTTGAAGACCTAGCTAACCAAATGTCGAGATATCCCAGAATTGCTACAAAGTTGCTTTGAATCGAGGGCTTAAACTAGAAATTAGAAGAGAAATTAGAGCCTACAACCTACTTCATTGCAACAAGCATTTTAATTGGCCAAGCTAATGGAGGATAGGCTATCGATCTGACAAATCTAAATAAAGAAAAAGCAAAAACACCAACACTAATCCACCAAATGGCAATCAATATAGCAACAAAGCGACCATTAGCCAACTTATGTGCATTCATGAGTGTCAATGAAGAACAAGAATATCAACTACATTATAGTCAGCGAAATTCGGTGGATACAAGAAAATCCATTAGAAACAAGCTTCAAATATCGACCTTTTAATCCGGGTTAAGACGAAGATATATAAGTGTCTAATTATAAATTAGTATACATAGTAAGCAATAATTGACCATTGAAGTAGCTTAGAAGTATAATTGATAGCCAATTCTCTAAGGCCATCAAAGCGGTGCAAGAAGAAATGCCAAAATTAGAAGCAAAGATTGAGGCACAACAAGCTTTCAATACCAATTAAAGAGTCTCAAAGAATTCCCAAGAGTCAACATTACCCTATCTAATAGATGAGTCCAGGTTTAGCATAGAGGTAATCCAACTACATGATCATGAGCATCGGATAATACTACAACAAGGGATAGGTTCTTACATCTACATCGAAGAGCCATCCAATTAAGTAGAACAAAGAAATTATAGCAATCGATATAGTAATCGATTGCTACTTTAAGAGTCGAAGGAGGAAAGTATCAACGGCGGAAATAGATTGAAGGAGCGAGAGAAAGCAAATGTTCAATTTTGACCTTGAGGACAAGGTCATGGTGAGGGAGTAATGATATGATCCATATCCTCTAAAGTGCAAATTATAACATACAAAAGAATTACCATTACAATAATCCATTACTGAAGTTGAGCGACGGGAAATAACAATCCGGGAACAATATACAACAGGATAATAGCTCAAATCATTCTGAGAACCTCTATTCATCATTACAGTGACCTTTCGGGATGAATATCTGAGAAAGAAGAAGAACAATTGAGAGCAGAGAGACTAGAGAATGATTACAATAGCGAGTCTAACGGCGATAGTGAACTAAAACAACATAAACAAAACCATATCGAGGCCGGAAGTAAATCCCATCATAGAAATAAGCGCCAAAAAAGAGCGAGGCTTGATAAGAAAATAGAAGATTAATGCTTGATAACATGACTCACTCCTCAACCGCCAAAGAAGGCAAGCAAGTGATATGATTTATAAATTACAAAGCGATCAGTCAGTCTGTTGTATGAAAAGTAGTTAAGGGCATAGAGAGCTTAGATCCAACCTAAACAGAAACTATAAATAGGACTCCAAAGCCAAACAGAAAAGAATAATCAAGATTTTAAGAAAGGAACTTAGCTCTTCTTGATCTTCTTCCCCATCTCTTCTTCCCCGGTTTACCTCACCGGAAACCACCACCAGTCACCGGAGAACCAAGCCTTCCCCGCCGCTACCAGCCGCAACCCCCTTTCTTCTCAGGAGCGACGACGGCTCGAACAGTCAAAACAAAACAGAAAGAAAATAGGTTAAAACAAATGCTTATCCCATAAGACTAATCAGACGGCCAAGACAGAGCTAGCGCAAGGCCACTACGGTGGATCTTCACGGGATCGACCATCGCCGGTAAGGATCTTCTCCTTCTCCCTCCGATCTCCCTCTCAGAAACCCTAGCAGACGCGAGAAGCCGCCTGAAAGAAATGAGCAAATGAATTAGCCGTCGCTCGATGCAATCCCTCATTTCACTTACCCACCGTCGGATCCGCGACGTCTGTATTCCACTAAGGCTCATCCACGATCCAGATTCATCCTCTAGATCCGCTTTACATTTGTAACACCGTAATCCACTCGAGAAAAGAAGGAAAACAAAGTAGGATCAAGAAAGCATCCAATGGCGAGAGTAACACAAGGCAATCCAACGGTTTCCAAGCAGCGCAAGAAAGAACTCAATCCATGTGATCCCATCCAACGGCAGAGATAAAAGGCGCGAGATCCTACGGACCAGAAGGCACCCGCAAAATTACTCTGCCTCTTTAGACTCAGCCGGGTTGAATCAAGGGTGAGTTAACTCAGGAAACCGATTCAAGTCTAGTGGGTGAAGCCCAAAACCGGGAAACTAAACCCACTCAGAGCCAGAATTCCAATAAAACAGAGAAATACACTCAAGCTCACTGTATCAAATCCAACTACAGAAATTATTCACTGTATCAGATCAAATTACAGAAAAAGAACCTTATCAGAATGAGATGGATGTAGAAGAAGAGGAGGGCGGTGGTGAAGATGAGGAGGAGGAGGAGGACGTGGAGTTTTCTTGGCATGAATAAATTTTTTTTTTTCAAAAAAGACGGGTCCGCCGTTTGACGACTTATAAAACACGTACATTTCCGGCATTTAAGCCGACAAAGTCAAAAGAAAGATTTTATTTGACAAGAAAAATGAGAAGCTCACACGTGGAGGTTAATCTTTAAGTGATGCCCGCTTTGATGTTAATTTTATTTTTAATTTGAAATTTACAATATTAAATAAGAGATTGATGGATCTCTTTGGAGGGATGAGAATTTAACAAATTGTGAGTTTCATAATTAAAATGATGAGATTTCAAACTTTTTCTAAATATGATGATGATTGCTCTCATTTGAATTGCTGAAATTTGATGGAAGTTTGATGTCGATAATCACATGTTTTCTAATATTCTTAATATCATTGAATAAATATTGTTGCAATGGAGGAAGAAGTTTGCTTCAAATAAGGTGAAAAGTTATATATAAGAAAGAAATGAAATAGTGTAGTTATGTAGAATCAGAACTACTTGATTTTGTTCTTGTAATCTTACCTGAATCAGGAAGTCATTTCCTAGCATATGAGACATCTTAGACATTATTAGAACTATATCATATGATTAAGGCTCTATCACAAGAGACTGTGCACTATTCTTAAATCTAAGTGTGCAAAAATTTGTGTTTTGAAGGGTCAATTCATATGAACATTATATCCTACCAAGCTAGATTATTTATAGGAATATGATAATCCTAATGCTTATCACTTTTTATAAAATTAGTGACTTTATATTTAGTCTTTGTTAATTAAGGTGATAGTCTTTAGGCTAATTATACTCTTTGAATAATCATATGAGGTATGATTATAATTATAAATTTTTATTTTTAAATAAAGCATCAAATAATAATGATAACCAATTTATCATAATCATAAGTTTTGAAATGCTTAGACTTGTCAGAACCTGGAGTATTAATATCACTTTGTGAACTTACAAATATATCAATATGATTGAATAGCTAAAATCATTAATTATTAAGTATAAGATTCAAGTGTTCATATATCATATTAATGCTTAAGATAGAAATCTTTTGTACATATGAAAAAAAGAATTCCAAATACCCAGAGTGCATGGTAGCATTTTGAATAAAAATGATAAACAAGAATGAAATTAAGGTGTGTATATTTAGAACCAAAAGTATTAAATTATAGGGTGTGACTAGTCCACATTATGAATGATCGCTCAAAAAAAAAAAATACCATCGAGGATGCTTACCACCATCTCTGAATGAGATGGATAGGAGTATGTTCTTTCGTGAGATAGATTGATATATATTTAGCCAGATTTCCCCTAACAATATGTTAGGGTTTGTTTAGATCTAGGTTCTACTTCCTATGGACGCAAGCCTCGATTGTTAATTACCCCTTTTACTGTAGCAAGAGAGAACTCTTGATTAAGGTTGGAAATAGGCATATTATATTGATATGTGATGGTGTCTTAGAGGTGTGTGTGACATATATGACTATCATATATGATTCACATAGCGAATAAATAGATTGAGCTTATATCCATTCAGAATGCAAAAATTTAATTTAAAATATTCACATAACGAAAAATACAAGCATTTAATGGATAGTATATAACAAATAATGAGTAAAGACATTATATAACTTAAAGCACATATTGGGAGAAATGATGATACGCTTGATCAAGATCTCATGGTTCCATCATCCTGAGCTATCGTGGTCCCTAATCTACTTAGCCAGAGAAATTATTTATAGAAGAAGAATTCTTATTAGCAGCCATGAGTTATTTCGTCCAAGGTGTTCTTACAAATTTGGGGTGATATTTATTTAAGGATATAAGCATAAGTCAACCTTTGCTAATAAAAAGGTATTTGCTTATTAAATGTATTCCATGATTCATAGCTCAAGGAGTAAAGCCATTAAGGAACATATGAACTATTGTCATGATTGCAATATAGTGGAGCTATATAGATGCCAAGTCACCTGGTCAAAGGATTTTGGTCATATCCGCACTTCATTGATGCCATTTAGTGACAAAATCATTCGAGAGAGGACATTAGCCATGTCTTTACTAGCATAAGATTATTTGAGTATGAATATAGTAATAGATTTAATTTGACATTTGCTGCTATTGTGAGCAAAAGTTTTTCTTACCTTATTATCCTTGACAAATAATAATAGATGGATGGATGAATTTTTGCTTTAAGCTATATTGAATGATGAGCTCAATTTAATTTAAACATGTATCCCATTCAGATGATTTTCTTACAATCTGTACGACCATCATTGGGGAAATATTAGGTTTTGGTAACCTAGACCAAGTCATAAAACCCAACCAAATAATTATCCCACACAACATCCTTACACATTAGAGTTAGATTTTTATGCATATGTCAGGGCACATGTGGGAAATTCAAACTTATTTTATGTTAACCTGCGAAGCATCCTCATGTAGTAGATTTAGGCAATTGTTATTGTGTTGGGGCCCATGCGGGTTATTCATTCTTATCTCAAGCATAGAGCCTTGGTGCTCCAAATATGGTGCCTCGACACTATACTACCAACACCGTGGCACTACATGGTCAGTGCTATGGTGTTGATGTCATTGACCATGTTGACCACTTTACTAGTGCCTCAACGTTGATAATGTAGAGTCGTAGCACTGGTCAATAGTCGATTTAAGATAACTGATAGATGTTCAAGCTCTTTAATGATATAAGACAAACTTTTGACTAGCAACGTAGCGTTGTGTTGGAGCACCACAACGCTACATTAATGTGACATGTTTTTTCCATTTAAAAATTTATAATAAATAATGTCCCTTTTGATCGGTACAGTAACTGACTTGACCATTTAACTAATGCCATGGCGCTACATGTGAGTGCCTCAGCGCTAGGCCACTAATTCAGAACTCGAAAGGTTATAGCCTCCTTAGGGCAGCTGACGTTTTCACTCTAGATTCTCTTTAGAGCTTTCTTTAGAACTCTCTCTCTCTCTCTCTCTCTCTCTCTCTCTCTCTCTCTTCAAGTTGATATTTTCTCCTCCACCATATCGGTAAAATATTTCAGTAAGGGCAAGAAGAGGGCATCCGTTAGTGACACTAACATATTTTTTTTTCTTTGGAGGCCAAGAAAGGCATCACCACACCCTCATACACAAGCATCCGATCTTGAGTACTTCTATGATTTGGGGATGCGTGGAGGGGTTGATCAACGAGGGAGGTAGGGAGAAAATATCTTACGATAATAAATCTAGTGTCATCCTCTTGGTGTGGGAGTTCTTCGATGAAATCAAGTTTTCATCCTGGGAAAACTAGTAAGTTTTGACAGTACTGCCATTAGCATATACTATGGTCTACCAAACATAGATTATGATCAATATCTTTTTATTATATTGATCATCCTAACTTCGATGAAATCCTTAATTTTTTCACTACTAGAAATTTCAATACCTACTGGAAAAGGCGAGAGAAGAAAATTATCAATTTTCCTACCACCGGTCTCACTATCGAGGCTAAAGCTTAGCATTATTTTATTTCTATCATGCTAATGCCCACTTTGGAAAGTAACTAGAGATAGCTATTTTGTAATTCAAAAGGGCTTTACTCGAATGTAAGAAAAAATTATTTATAATTATATCGATAATATGCTTAAGGACAGTACTATAATAGGCTTTAGTCATCCTTCTCTTATTTATGCTTTGCATGTTGAGGTGGGTATGACAAGGGATTTTGATGAGGAAGTATTTATATAAAAGGCTCCCCTGACCAAAAAAAGTCATTGAGGGACTTGATTCGATGACTAGTGTGGGGGAAAGCTCACCCACCCCTCAGTCTTGGCCCAAATCCTCCAAGACCATAAATGAGCAACTCTAAGAAATTATCGGACAAGTTTCATACCTAAGAAAAAAGGTCAGTAAGACTAGTCAGTGCCAGCAGGAAATGGAGAGAAAATTTGACCATCATATGGGTCAATATAATTTACAATTTTCATATATGATTGAGTTTAATACCTCACTTGTGCTCATGTTTGAAAACTATGCTTTTTATGAGGGTCCTGGTGAGGCTTCTTTTGTGATGTGTCATTATCAACCTTATGTAAGCCTCGGAATCGAGGAGCTAGAAGAGGAGGAGAGCTGGAATCAGAGGAGCTAGAAGAGGAGGAGGAGGAGGATGACCAAGACAACTAGTTTTTTTTTCATATTACTTTTTATATTTTTTTCTTTTTTTTGTATAATTTATATAACCTGTCCTTTTTCATATCAATAAATATATTAATTTTTTCTTTTATGTATTTATGTTTTACTATGTGTGTGTGTGTGTGTTTCTTATCATTTGGAAATCTCCAAAATTAAAATAATAACATTTCTTCACTTAAAAAATGACATAAGAGAGGTAGCACTATGACGCTGTTATAATAGCACCTCGACCCTCTCATGTAGGAGTTAGGCTTAGAGCCCAAGAGTTTGGTGCCTCGACACCCGTTATGCAACCCCGTGATGCTCTGTAGAGGTTCACTTCATTCATCTACCCGAGAGAGTGGCACCTCAATGCTTGATGTTCATCGCCATGATGTCGTCATAAGTAAAACTCAAGTGTATATTTTTCTAAGATGTCTTAAAAGAAATAAAATATTACAACAACAAGACGTTGATAATATTCTTCATATTGATAGAGCCCAAAAAGTTAGCATGCAGCGGTCATAGTATAGCATCGAGGCATTGTTCATTAAAAGCATATAATTAAAAAATTCAACAACGTAACGCCTTAGCAATGCTAGATTTTTACATGTTTAGTGCAAGATAATCTTCTCCCTTATTCCAGATCTAAGATCAACGGAGGGAGGGTTTTGTTTCACACTGGAATGAAGTTCGAAGGAGGAGCAGGTTCTAAGGCGTGGCACCTCACCGGTTAAGCAATGGAACTACAACGTTGAATTAAGTGCAAAATACTAGAGAATTCAACATCGTGGCACCATAAGGCATAGCGATAGAACTATATTTCTAGAGAGTGTGGCACCTCCGTGATGCCATAAGGCAAAGTGATGGGACTATGTTTTCTAAGAGCATGGTGCCTCGATGTTGGAATTTGGTGTTGCGAGTCAGAAATATTTTATTGGCTGAATTTAGTGAGGCCGGCCAAGGGAAGTTTCCTGTTCTAATATTCAGGATTCGTAGGCTTAGTTGCCAGACCAAAATAGCACGTCCTTTTTAAAAGAAACAAGTGCGAGTGGCTAAAGGAGAATTCAATTCTCAAGATCAAAATATTGTTATACGAATGGAAGGGCACTGTACTACCGTTGGCGCTTCTTCTTGAGCGTTATAATTTATGACAAATTCAATAATACAGGTCGAATTGTTTAATTCTCGTGAACGTGGCCATACTTGTCATACTCGGAGCTGGTTCACATAATAGGTAAAAAACAAAATGATACTGATTACGTGCATTTGCATTATTTTAAAATATTTTTTGTATAAATTCAGATTTTATCATATTATTTGTCTTATCATTTCAGCGAGAAACTTACGCAAGAATTTGATTTGTTGATTATATCGATGTGCGGTTTAAGCTTAAATTTCTCAAGATGAATGGATCATGCACACAGATAATCATAATATAAACATACTTCCAAGCAACATCTGCAAATGAAGTTTTTTCAGGTCCTCCAATGCAAATATTTTCACTAAAAAACAAACTGAATCTAACGAAAACCAAATTGCTTCCACTGTCAAACGTCCCCAATTTACTGAGGTCGTATAACCATCTTAACAAAGCCATTTCTCTAAAGCTCCATCAAATTATACTTCCTGATGATCTCTTAGAGAAAAATAAAATAATAATCTTGAGCATAGAACAGCTTTAGTTCTCCCTGTCTACGACGCAATTAGCTGTTTGCATGGTTATATCTCTATCTCTGTAGCACTGTATATAAAAGAAGTTCTAACTTAGTTCTTCATAACAATCATCCGGGGATTCTATATTTATACTACTTAATTATAAATACATAAAATTAACCTCATGATGAATCTGGCGTTTCCGGCGTCGTCTCCGGCGACCTCACACAACCCCCTGGCAACAAATACCTAAACCTCTCGGCATTCTCAATCAAATACGGTGGCAGATTAATCGCCGACTGCGATTTCGGTATGGGCCCCATCTTACTTATAAGCTCCTTGAAACTGTACTCCTCCGGCAACATATCGAACAAATCCCCACCTTCACAAATAATCCTTTGAATCCTCTTTTCATCCAAAAAGCTCTTCCACCTAACTCTATCCGCATGGCTATAAGCTTTCATCTTAAAAACGAAATCTTTAATCCTTCTGAAACAAAAGCTGCAATGCCATCCAGCATCTGCTAAAATAAAATCACTTCGCCTCGAGTGTCGGTAAAAGGTCTCACCTTTTCTATAAAGGTTCGCCGTTGCTCGCCAGCTGCAAATCGACCGGAAACTCGAAAGAGTACATGTAATGGCGGAGCTCTAAGTGGAGAACGGAGGAAGCCATCGCACCATCGGAGAAGATCGATGGTCTGAGGGCTGGGGATTTCGTCAACGTCGGACATGATGAGGAGATCGTCATTTGAGATGCCGGAAAAGGTGATGAGAGAGTTCATGGCGGAGCGTTGCATGGATTCGAGGTCGAAGGGAGGTAGGGGAGGGCTAGAGGAAGGAGGAGTGAAGGAACGGTGGATGAGTTTGTGGGAGGCGAAGGAGAAGAGTGGGATGTTTTCGTGGAAGAGAAGGGGTTTGGGGATGCCGGTGAAGGTGGTATTGGATTCGAGGAGAAGGAAACGATGGATAAAGGGCAGAAGCGAAAGGTAGCGGAGATAGAGGAGGTCCAGTTCGTTGCTGAAGATGACGGCGTCGAAGACGCGTCGAGGAGTGGAGCGAGGGGACCAGCCGTGGAGGCGGCAGAGGAAGGGAACGGAGGCATTTGGGGAGTGGAAGTGGGGGATTCGGGTGAAGGGAGTGGGAGGGGTGTCCCAGAGAGGACGCAGGAGGGAGGGAATGAGATGGATGTAGAAGAAGAGGAGGGCGGTGGCGAAGATGAGGAGGAGGAGGAGGAGGACGTGGAGTTTTCTTGGCATGAATAAATTTTTTTTTTTTTAAAAAAGACGGGTCCGCCGTTTGACGACTTATAAAACACTTACACATTTCCGGCCTTAAGCCGATAATGTCAAAGAAGCACGGCATTTTATTTGACAAGAAAAATGAGAAGCTCACACGTGGAAGTTCATGCTGTTAAGTGATGCCCGTTTTGATGTTAATTTTATTTTTAATTTGAAATTTACAATATTAAATAAGAGATTGATGGATCTCTTTGGAGGGATGAGAATTTAACAAGTTGTGAGTTTCATAATTAAAATGATGAGATTTCAAACTTTTTCTAAATATGATGATGATTGCTCTCATTTGAATTGCTGAAATTTGATGGAAGTTTGACATTGACAATCGCATGTTTTCTAATATTATTAATATCATTGAATAAATATTGTTGTGATGGAGGAAGAAATTTGCTTCAAATAAGGTGAAAAGTTATATATAAGAAAGAAATGAAATAGCATAGTTATGTAGAATTAGAACTACTTGATTTTGTTCTTGTAATCTTATCGGAATCAGGAAGTCATTTCCTAGCATATGAGACATCTTAGAAATTATTAGAACTATATCATATGATTAAGGCTCTATCACAAGAGATTGTGCACTATTCTTAAATCTAAGTGTGCAAAAATTTGTGTTTTGAAGGGTCAATTCATATGAACATTATGACCTACCAAGCTAGATTATTTATAGGAATATGATAATCCTAATGCTTATCACTTTTTATAAAATTAGTGACTTTACATTTAGTCTTTGTTAATTAAGGTGATAGTATTTAGGCTAATTATACTCTTTGAATAATCATATGAGGTATGATTATAATTATAAATTTTTTATTTTTAAATAAAGCATCAAATAATAATGATAACCAATTTATCATAGTCATAAGTTTTGAAATGATTAGACTTGTCATAACCTGAAGTATTGATATCACTTTGTAAACTTACAAATATATCAATATGATTGAATAGCTAAAACCATTAATTATTAAGTATAAGATTCAGGTGTTCGTATATGATATTAACGCTTAAGATAGAAATCTTTTGTACATATGAAAAAAAGAATTCCAAATACCCAGAGTGCATGGTAGCATTTTGAATAAAAATGATAAAAAAGAATGAAATTAAGCTGTGTATATTTAGAACCAAAAGTATTAAATTATAGGGTGTGACTAGTTCACATTATGAATGATCTCTAAAAAAATAAAAATAAAAAATAAACACCTTCAAGGATGCTTATCACCATCTCTGAATGAGATGGATAGGAGTATGTTCTTTCGTGAAGTAGATTGATATATATTTAGCCAGATTTCCCCTAACAATATGTTAGGGTTTGTTTAGATCTGGGTTTTACTTCCTATGGACGCAAGCCTCGATAGTTAATTATCCCTTTTACTGTAGCAAGAGAGAACTCTTGATTAAGGTTGGAAATAGGCATATTATATTGATATGTGATGGTGTCTTAGAGGTGTGTGTGACATAGATGACTATCATATATGATTCACATAGCGAATAAATAGATTGAGCTTATATCCATTCGGAATGCAAAAATTTAATTTAAAATATTCGCATAACGAAAAATACAAGCATTTAATGGATAGTATATAACGAATAATGAGTAAAGACATTATATAACTTAAAGCATATATTGGGGGAAATGATGATACGCTTGATCAAGATCTCATGGTTCCATCATCCTGAGCTATCGTGGTCCCTAATCTAGCGAGAAATTATTTATAGAAGAAGAATTCTTATTAGCAACCATGAGTTACTTACAAGGTGTTCTTACGATTTGGGGTGTTATTTATTTAAGGATATAAGCATAAGTCAACCTTTGCTAACAAAAAGGTATTTGCTTATTAAATGTATTCCATGATCCATAGCTCACGGAGTAAAGCTATTAAGGAATATATGAACTATTGTCATGATTATATATAAGCTATATAGATGCCAAGTCACCTGGTCAAAGGATTTTGGTCATATCCGCACTTCACGTGATGCCATTTGGTGACAAAATCATTCAAACAGAGGACATTAGCCACGTCTTTACTAGCATAAGATTATTTGAGTATGAATATAGTAATAGATTTAATTTGACATTTGCTGTTATTGTGAGCAAAAGTTTTTCTTACCTTATCATCCTTGACAAATAATGATAGATGATGGATGATTTTTTGCTTTTATATTGAATGATGAGCTCAATTTAATTTAAACATGTATCCCATTCGATGATTTTCTTACAATGCATCACCATCATTGGGAAAATATTAGGTTTTGGTAACCCAGACCAAGTCATAAAACCCAACCAAATAATTATCCCGCACAACATCCTTACACATTAGAGTTAGATTTTTATGCATATGTTAGGGCACATGTGGGAAATTCAAACTTATTTTATGTTAACTTGCGAAGCATCCTCATGTAGTAGATTTAGGAAATTGTTATTGTGTTGGGTCCCATGCAGGTTATTCATTCTTATCTCAAGCATAGAGCCTTGGTGCTCCAAATATGGTGCCTCGACACTATACTACCAACACCGTGGCACTGCATGGTCAGTGCTATGGTGTTGATGTCATTGACCATGTTGACCACTTTACTAGCTCCTCAACGTTGATAATGTAGAGTCGTAGCACTGGTCAATAGTCGATTTAAGATAACTGATAGATGTTCAGGCTCTTTAATGATATAAGACAAAATTTTGACTAGCGACGTAGCGTTGTGTTGGAGCGCCACAACGCTACATTAATGTGACATGTCTTTTTCCATTTAAAAATTTATAATAAATAATGTCCCTTTTGATCGGTACAGTAACTGACTTGACCATTTAACTAATTCCATGACGCTACATGTGAGTGCCTCAGCGCTAGGCCGCTAATTCAGAACTCAAAAGGTTATAGCCTCCTTAGGGCAGTTGACGTTTTCACTCTACATTCTCTTTAGAGCTTTCTTTAGAACTCTCTCTCTCTCTCTCTCTCTCTCTTCAAGTTGATATTTTCTCCTCCACCATGTCTATTTCAAGGGGCAAGAAGAGGGCATCCGTTAGTGACACTAACATATTTTTCTTTGGAGGCCAAGAAAAGGCATCACCACACCCTCATACACAAGCATCTGATCTTCGAGAAGTACTTCTATAATTTGGGCGGATGCGTGGAGGGGTTGATCAACGAGGGAGGTAGGGAGAAAATATCTTATGATAATAAATCTAGTGTCATCCTCTTGGTGTGGGAGTTCTTCGCCAACATGAAGGAGCACAAAAATAATCAAGTTTTCATCCTGGGAAAACTAGTAAGTTTTGATAGTACTGCCATTAATATATACTATGGTCTATCGAACATAGATTATGATCAATATATTTTTATTATATTGATCATCCTAACTTCAATGAAATCCTTAATTTTTTCACTGCTAGAAATTTCAATACCTCGGAAAAGGCGAGAAGAAAATTATCAATTTTCCTACCACGCCTCACTATCGAGGCTAAAGCTTAGCATTATTTTATTTCTATCATGCTAATACCCACTTTGGAATATCAGTGAGGTAACTAGAGATAAGGCTATTTTGAACTTTGTAATTCAAAAGAGCTTTACTATGAATGTAAGAAAAATTATTTATTATTCTATCGGTAATATGCTTAAGAATAGTACTATAATAGGCTTTGGTCATCCTTCTCTTATTTATGCTTTGCGTGTTAAGATGGGTATGGCAAGGGATTTTGACGAGGAAGTATTTATATAAAAGGCTCCCCCTCACCAAAAAAAGTCATTGAGGGACTTGATTCGATGACTAATGTGGGGGAAAGCTCACCCAGGGCCCAAATCCTCCAAGACCATAAATGAGCAACTCTAAGAAATTATAGGACAAGTTTCATACCTAAGAAAAAGGTCGAAGACTAGTCGTGCCAGGAAATGGAGAGAAAATTTGACCATCATATGGGTCAATAGGAGTTACAATTTTCATATATGACTGAGTTTAATACCTCACTTGTGCTCATGTTTGAAAACTATGCTTTTTTATGAGGGTCCCGTGAGGCTTCTTTTCTGTGATGTGTCATTATCAACCTTATGTAAGCTCACTGAATCGGAGGAGCTAGAAGAGGAGGAGTGCTGGAATCGGAGGAGCTAGAAGAAGAGGAGGAGGATGACCAAGACAACTAGGTTTTTTTTTTCATATTTCTTTTTATATTTTTTTCTTTTTTGTATAATTTATATAACCCATCCTTTTTCATATCAATAAATATATCATTTTTCTTTTATGTATTTATGTTTTACTGTGTGTGTTGTGTGTGTGTGTGTGTTTCTTATCATTTGGAATCTCCAAAATTAAAATAATAACATTTCTTCACTTAAAAAATGACATAAGTGAGGTAGCACTACGACGCTGTTATAATAGCACCTCGACCCTCTCATGTAGGAGTAGGGCTTAGAGCCCAAGAGTTTTGTGCCTCGACACCCGTTATGCAACCTCGTGATACTCTGTAGAGGTTCACTTCATTCATCTATCCGAGAGAGTGGCACCTCAATGCTTGATGTTCATCGCCACGACGTCGTTATAAGTAAAACTCAAGTGTATATTTTTCTAAGATGTCTTAAAAGAAATAAAATATTACAACAACAAGACGTTGATAATATTCTTCATATTGATAGAGCCCAAAAAGTTAGCATGCAGCGGTCATAGTATAGCATCGAGGCGTTGTTCATTAAAAGCATATAATTAAAAAATTCAACAACGTAACGCCTTAGCAATGCTAGATTTTTACATGTTTAGTGCATGATAATCTTCTCCTTATTCCAGATCTAAGATCAACTGAGGAGGGTTTTGTTTCACATGAATGAAGTTGAAGGAGGAGCAGTTCTAATGGCACCTCACCGGTTAAGCAATGGCACTACAATGTTGAATTAAGTGCAAAATACTAGAGAACTCAACATCGTGGCACCATAAGGCAGAGTGATAGAACTATGTTTCTAGAGAGTGTGGCACCTCCGTGACGCCATAAGGCAAAGTGATGGGACTATCTTTTCTAAGAGCATGGTGCCTCGATGTTGGAATTTGGTGTTGTGAGTCAGAAATGCACCGTTTGAAGAGAAATTCTTGTGGAATCAGTGATTTTTATAAAAAATTTTACAGACTAATGTTTTATCAATGTTAGATTCTCATATTTCGATGTCATTCTCCCTTGTTCCAGATTTAAGATCAACAAAGGGAGGTTTCTCTTATTCTTGCGCCAGAACTAAGTTCAACGGTGGAGGTTCTTGGATAAAAACTAGTGCGAAGAAAGAAAGTCTGGATAAACAAATTTTAGAACCATTATTACAACAAATTCTTTACCTAGATTGTATCAGAGCTGGCTTTCGTAAGGCCGAGTTGATCATGCAGAAATGTGGGTTCCCGGAAGCAAGAATGAACTAGAAATTGGGAGAATTAGAGTAGAACTAGAGAGAGGGAGTGCAGTGCCTCGACACTGTCGTAGATAGTTTTTCTTGGTTATTTAAACTATAGATAATGATTGCAGTGCCTTAGCACTATCGTGGTAGCTGAATCAAAAGTTAATAGTTATAACATCACGACGCCAAGGTCACAGTGCCACGATGCTATGACCAAAATTTTGTTTTTTTCATTTTTTATACAAACAATGACTTCATCAAAATAGTCTGATTCAATCAGATTGGAATTTGATTACAAGTGATATTGGCTAAACTCAAAGTGAACCTGATTGATAAAATAACCAAGTTCATGAAGAATGTTAGCATAATCATATGACTACAATTATACTATGAATATATAATAACAAACCCATATTTTCGTCCACTAGATTTATTATCCATCAAAGTCATTAGACTAAAATTCAGTAGATAAGATCCAATTCATTGCTTTTAATCGATTAAATTGAATAAATGGCAGCATACTAAATTTGGTAACATAGTCCTATTGAGTTTTGCATGGATTAAGCACTAATATTATTCCCTAAAAGCATTCAAATATAAGTAAAATTTAAACAAACTTAAATTAAAACTTATGCATCTTTACAACACTTAAGGAACTCTTTTGGTTTATTGAAAATAATTAAAGTAAAAAATACAATGTAAAAATATATATTTGAAATATTTAGAATTATTTGGTCAATAAAAATACATGTAAAAGGGTGGGTAGGTATAGACTAGTCATGAGCTAGTGTGGTAAGAAGTTTACATTGACCATTGGTAGCAGCATGTAGTCATGATGATTGTTTGCAGAGATTTTAAAATTGGTCAAATTAAATGAAATCAAAATAGACCAAAAATAAACTGTTGCGAAAGTTTCAATTCAGATGAAATATTTTCTTGAACTTATTTTTCATCAAGCCAAACACTAACAATTTCAAAACTCATCTATTTAGAATATGTTACACCTAAAATTTTTAAAACTAAACAACCCTTAAGGTATGATAAAAAATTTAAATGAACAAATCTCTTTTGATATGAGATTACTTCATATTTCTTAAGAAATTATTTTAAAAAATTTAAGATTCATTATAACTTTAACTTGTCTTTCAATTATAAATTTATTATGAGAATCATATAGAGAAGTAATAGGGAGATTATTGACCTCACCTTTAGTGAGGTTGACACCTATCACTCCTTAGTCCTAAAATCCAATCGAGCATAATGGTTTCCCTTCCCTTAGACACTAGGTCACATCTAATGATCAAGTGGAGTCTCAAACAAACCCAAAGACCCATAGAGTCAACCTGGTTAGACCCTCATTGGAATAGTGGACCCCACCTAGCCCGACTAACCAAAATCTCTACACTTCAAGCCAAAGTGATAATAAACTAATTCTAATGTTAAATACAACCAAAATCACATCCAATGATTACAATAATCAACAAAATTAACTCAACTTAACCCATTTGGGCTTAAAGGGGAAAAACCCAAAATTGATTTAAACGACATCAAATTACTTTGCCTAAACCATCCCAAACATCATTCAAGCTTGATTGAAGCCTAATTAGAGTTCAATTGGGTCAATGGACTCCCCTAACTCAAGTTAACCAAATTGATCTTAGATGGACAAAATTTGACCTAAGCTTACCCAAGATAAATTAAATTTGTCCAAATCAAATTTAACTACCCCACAATCCTACAATCATACCAAATGAATGATTGGACCTATCCCATACCCAATTGTAGCCCAATTTGATCTATTCTACTTGTCCTGATTGGCCTAAGTGAACCATATTGAACCCAAACCAAATTTAATTCCAATTAAATCAACACCTACAATCAATCCTAAATTGATTGTTGAATATAATTCAATCATCAATTGAACCTAATTTAGTCAACCCAATGAATTAACTCCACTTAGCCCAACTTGACCTAAAAGATCAAATTGAACCAAAACTTAATCTAACCCAAATTCAATCAAACTAATACTTACAATCATTTCCAAATTGATGATCAAACATATCTCAACCCTCAATTCAACACAATTTGATCAAATTGGACAAGTTAGTTCACTTAACCCAATTTGATCTAAAGGGTCAAATTGAATCAAAACTCAACCCAATACAAATTGGATTGAACCAAAGCTCATAATAATTGCCAAATTAATGACCAAATATGTTTCAACCTTCAATTTCATCTAATTTTGCTAATTTGACTAAATTGGCTAACTTAACCCATTTAACCCCTATGAATCTATATGAGTCAAATTACAATCCACTTCCAATTAAATCAAATCAATTGCATCAACACATATCTAATCATTATTTTAAAATAACCCAATATCCTTGATAAGTGTTAAAATTATAAAAAAACTATATAATTTTAATGCCTTTATCATTTGTTCTTATGTTAAAATGTGTTTATTTTAAGTATATTTTGTATTGTAATAGGAAAATTATCAAAAAAATAAAAATAGAAGAAATTTAGGCACAACACCATGGTGCTATAGTTGGCTTAAATTAGGGCAATTTTACAACAAGGCTAGTGCTTAGGCACTATATCAGCAATGCTGCGGCATAAGATCAAACTAAATTTAGGACAGTTTTATGCCAAGCTCACTGCTTAGGCTCGATAAGCAAAGATCATGGCTTGTCGTAATGGAAAAATATGAGGCATAAGTAGTAAGCATAGTGCCATAGCACTGGATCAGCAGTGCCGCAACGCCACTTCTAGTGCTGCATCGCTACATTAATAATGCCACAATGCTACAACCTAATAGAATAAATTCATGATGATTTTGAGTAGTTTTCAAGGCAGTTATAGCAAGAGTATCAAGGAAATCGACCAAGGCTGTATCTAGGCTATATATAGGGACATTTCCAAGAGAAAATGAACTTTTTCAGATTTTTTCATTTTTCTTAGCAAGAAGGTGTGTGTATGTTTTTTGTGAAGCACTTAGAAAGTGACACTCCAAGTGCTGTGAGAGTGTTGTAAGGGTAGTGTAAAAGAGTTTTTTTTTTTAAGTAAGAGGTGGAGAAGGAGATTAACAATGAAGGATTTTTAGTGGGGGAGATGATGGATATTTCCTTGAGGAAGCAGTAGAGGACAAGGAAGAGTGGACTTAGGATCTACTCTGTGTGCTCTTTTCTTTTTTTCTTTGGTTATCCTACATCTTGTTTAACTATGTTTAATAAAATTTTCTTTTTCTTTCACTTTATTATGGAACACTAATCTAAAAGTGTTTTGCTTTTATCTGAGATTTGGATGTGTGTGTAATTAGACTATATTTTGTGGATTAATATAAGAAAAATATTTGTGTTTTTTATGAAATAGTATTTTTCATTTCTATATGCTTTATTTACTTGTGATCTAGCCAATTATAATGTTTAAATCATCTATGATATAGAGATATCGATAAAATTCTAGAAGAATAATTAAGAAAAAGCAAACAAACAAATGTACTAAATAATCATTAATATGCTAGATAATCCGTGTTAAATATACATTAAACATATGATTATTTTTAGGATTTGCAATCATTTAAAGGGAAATATGGGTAATACAACCAATCAAAATTTATTTGGTATCAAACAGAAAATTGGGTCAAGGAATTAGTTTGATTATACTTGTTTAGATATAGAGGGTATATCATTTTTTCACTTGGTTGACACTATAAGCTTAAAATTAACACTACTTAGTTTAATATTATACTTAATCTAAAAACTCCATAAATTTATAGTACTCATTTTGATGATACCATGGGTTGGTTTATGCCATTTCCCTATATCCCATCATTTTTTGGCATTATCAACAAAAGGTCCTAGAATATCTGAGCACTGCATCTGTCCAGTGAAGTGTGACTTTTTAATTGCTCCATAGTAGATTCTCTTGAGTAAATACGTTCTAATATTTCTAATGACCATATTCTTTATTATGGTGCTTTCACTGTGCTTTATTTCATTTATAGCCATCCAAATGAACCATAGGATAATCAATGGGGTGATCAGTGAAATGTTGATGTTCTAGTTTTCCATGAGTTGCCAACTTGCAAGTAGTTCAAATATAGACTCAGCTTTATAATACATGTAAATATGGTGAAGATCTGCAAAGGTTTTCCATATCCCTTTACTAAAACTATAGTGTATAAAGTAATGTGGCATGCTATCTTCCTCTCCCTTATGAAGCTTAATTAAGTTTAAATGGTATTATACTCATGTGATTAGCCTTAATAATTAATGGCTTAAGTAGTTATCTTGTGATATATATTTATCTTTCCCCCTCAATTTGTAAGTGTGTGCTTGATCTCTATTCATTTGCATCCAAGTTTAAATGATAATCATCAAGTTCAAATCATGGTAATTACACCTTTTAATTCTATTATCATTAATGAATTTTAAAATACCTTTCTTTATATAAATTGAAGTGTATTTATAATTTTTGTAATTAATAAAGTCAATCAAGATAAATTATTCATATATATCAACAATACATCTCTAAGGTATATAATTAGGACACTTGGGGGCATAGGTCTACCAGTCTAAAGGAGGTCTTAGATACCTAAAATCCTTAGTTTAATAGTGGCGCATACCTAAAGATTATAGAAAAAAATGTATGAATGTGAATGTCTTATTTCTTTCTAAAATTTCATGTGCATTCATGTAGTTGTATTTATGCTCACGTTATTTGACTAAATCCTTAATTAGAATCAATATAAAACCTCACATCCTTGTATGTATGAATGAGTTAAATATCTCAAACAATAGTAATATATAAATTAAATTAAATGTTTTAAATGATAATAAAAAATGTATATCGAATACTGTAATTAAATATAAACATATAGATACGTTGAAGATGATGGAGAAGGATAAGTAATGCTATAATAGGAGTCATGGCTTATACTCATTAATTTTAAGATATCCTTCATATGAATATAACTTCATTTAAATTTAACTCAAGTCTAGGAATAATTAAAATACAATGCTTCATTAAAATGCTAAAAGTAAAAAAAAAAATCAACTTTAGAATCAACTTATAGCTAAGTGTAAGGAAAAGTATGCCTTGCCCCAAGTAGGGCCTATTTCATCATACTCTTCAAAATATTAAATCTAAGCTAAACTTAAGTTAAATTGGAATGTAAAAATTCATTTCTAAATTATTAATTATTTTAATTAGAACCCAATAGCAAGAAAATGATTTCATTTTCAATTTACATATCAATTATTAAAGCCTAGCATTTTCTTACCACATTAACCTTTCCACACACATTAGATTGATAGGTCATCAATCCTAGACTTAGGTTAGGTCAGTGCTTTATTTGATATTATTTTCTTATTTTATGGTGTACTATTTTAAATTGGATGTGAAGATCGGTTGTGTATTTCTGGATGGTAGGATGATATTTTTTCAACTAATGGGGTGTGTGCTTAATAAAAGGGGCTGCTAAAAAGTAATAAAGTTAAATTAAATGCTTTTGCATGTATAGGTATTGCTTGACCCTTAAGCATGACCCATAGGATTGGTGGCGTCGCCATTGGTGCTAAGTCCAATTGTGTGAATCATAACTACTTAATGTAGGGGCATGTTATAGATGACCTCTACTTTGTAGGTTTAGTTAGGATTTTATTTTTAAAAAATTTAAATGTAAATTTTTTATTATTATGATTAGAGCCATGGAATTATAGAATGAGTAGTGACTAGAATGTGAATGTATAGACATAAGAGGCCTTATGCTTCCTGAAGGATCCAAGGATTTGAAGATCAAGAGATAAAGAAGATCACATAGAATCTTTAATTTGTTGTAATATTTGTTATAGTCAAGATAAGAGTTGAGCTCAACAACTAACTCTTTCTTTTTTGGATTGTATAGTAGATCCCAACTTCACCAACCTTTCTTCATTATTCTTTCAATTTGAATTATTTGATGTGTTTACTCAATGTGTTGTGGTGTTTATTTTTGCATATATGGGAGACACCACATAGATTATAGGAGGTACTTATTGAAGTGACCAGGTACAACATTGAGGTATGATATACTCTCTCGAAATATAGAAACATCACCCTTGAATGGACCTAATCACCTAATAAGGACTCCTAAGGCATGATGGGTCTTCGAATGTACCAGAGATTTTTCCCTTATTTTACATGGATGATTAAAGCAGTGTTTATATTAAACTGAGTTCTCAAGTTCCCTATAGAGGCAAGCCTCCATAGTTAATTACATCATAGGGAATGAAATTCTCTCAGAATACTCTTGATTAAAGTAGACAATTATCATCTCCAAATATTTCAAGATTAGACTATTAAAGGATTGGTTATATTTGGAAAATAAATTATGAAAGTTTAAAGAGAAGACTTATTTTGGAAGCCAAGGCAATAGGTAGGGAATGCTCATGATACTAGGAAGCCTAGTGAGCATTCCAATCTATCCTATGGTTGGGCTTTATAATTTTGAAGTTGAAGAGATTTATATATTTTGAGTTGAAATTTTATTAAATTGCTAGGGCTTATAATCCATCAACATAAGATTGTGGAAATGCACAGAGGTGAGGATTTATGCTTGTAGCTTGAAGGAAATAGCCACCTCGAATCCTAAATCTAGGGAGCTTTAGCAAGAGCTAATGCACAACCTAAATCTAAATGACAAGTGGACATAAAGGTTCACCTCCACAAGAAAGGATGAACCATATGACTTCTGGATTTATAACTGCCTTGAGTGGCCAATTATCTCTTCTTATGATTTTAAAATCATGTAGTCTGATCTTATGAACTGCAGGATAGCTAGGGTGGTTATTTAGTTAGAAAGAGATTAAAATCCTAAATCCACTCCCTAAGAGACTAGAGCATGAGTGGTATGAATAATGACTTAGTCTAATGTAAAATCTTCTCAAATTTTTATTCTTATTTTTGACACATCATTTTGACAAAGGCTTTAGGATTTTTATATGCCTAAATGCATGATGAAATGAATTATTGGCCAAATCAAAGAGAAAAGTGGGTGAAGCTCTGTCAGTAAGGGTTGCTCTTATGGGTCAAGTAGTCCCTATGCATGTAAGGATGGGGGCCCTCATTTTGTAAGAGTGATTCAAGATGCATGCATGATATGAAACATACAATCTTACAACTAAGGGGTTGCTAAATATTTTAATTATCTTATTTAATGCCTACGATTTATGGTGAGGTTATGAGCTGTTAAAAATTTAGTTATGAGTGATTAATTGGGGTAAAAAAATTAATTTTTTCCTAAGAACCTAATCAGATCGAGGCCACACATTAAAGAATCAATCATTAAGAAATTAAGAAAAAAGATGCAATTTCTAATGCACAATCTAAACAAATCATCAATCAATTTTATAACTATCATAAAAGAGTAAGAGGCAGGTGATGGACGCTTCTTTTAAAAAGAAAATAATGTCGAGCTCTACCCTTATGCAACCCAAAATATAAAAGAATAATTATAATTTTATTAAATGCTATGGGGGTCTTCATTCATCATTCTTCCATTTTCTTGGTTTGATTCTTCCTCTTTGACTTGAATGTGCATCCTTTAAAGGCATCACATGGCACCCCAGAATAAATCCTTATGGCAGTTACTCATCCTTAACCCCCATAACATTAATCCTAATTCCAATTGCAAAATTACATTTATATATGTAAAAATAAATCAAACTACACTTGCAAAATAGAGGTTAGCTAAACACACATACAATCCCAAGTAGTTATATATATATATATATATATAGTTTGGACTTAGCACCCTACACATGGGTAACCAAGCCCACCTATCCTAATTTGGATTATGCTTAAGGATTTAAACAACCTATAATGAGAGTATTTATATTTATTTTTAAGTACCACCTTAATCATAATCCTCTGTAGAAAATATGGTTAGGCTAGGAATGACTTAACATCTAGTCTATGAAGCATACACCCTAACATCCAGTCTAAAATAATACATAATAAAACAAAACATGCACCATCCTGAGTTAGGACTAGAAGTGGTGACTTAATTCTAAGGTGTGTGTAAGGCTTATGTGGTATGTCTTTCTAAGCATTAGAGTTATATCTTTCTAAGTATGGGCAGATTTAATTTAACATGAAAGGTTAGTTTCACTTCAAGTTGTTCAATTGATTTAGGAATTTTTAATTTGTATTTTATTTTGTTTCATATGACTATACTTAGCAACTAAGTGTTATAAAGAGAAGGAAGAGGATTACCCTCTTACATCCCTATTTTAAGCCACTTTATAAAGCATATTAATTTGATTTAGTTCTCTTTAGTGAATGGATTATTAGATAATTTTTAATTCATCCTAAGTTTGGGTTCACTTTAAATAACTCTATTGAATATGAAAGGCTTCTTAAAATTAATCTAATTGAATTACTACCACATGACTTATCTTTAATTCTTCCTTTCCATCACATATAACATGCATATGATCTTAATCCTAAGCATATCTATACATGCAACATATTTTGGCACACTTAAATGATTGATGTAGATTTGTATTTGAAGTTTATATCTTTCATTTTATTGAATTATTTAATCATATTAATTTGAAATTCTATCCAAATTCTTATACAAAAATACATAGAGATGAAATTAAATAGGTACGCTCTTTGTTAACCAGGAAAGTGAGGTAATCAAATGACCTCCTTTGTAATACCGTATTCCTAGGATGTCCAAACTATATACCCATTTGCATTCAGCCATATGTAAACTTATATACATGAATATAAGAAAGAAAGATCCAAATCACATGACTAAATAATTCAATCACTTAGTCAATTATGGATGAATGCATTTTTAGTTGAAAAGGGGATTTTCATTCTCTAATTACATATACACACACACATATATGAAGAAATAAACAAGTATGTGCCTTTATTAACTAAGGAAAAGAGGTAATCAAATGACCTCATTGAGGCTAGTTAAAGCCTCATATTCTCAAGATATCCATACTATATACTTTGTTATCTCATTACACATGAATTTATACATAAATAATAGAAGAAAAACCATACAAAAATTGTATTCTTATTTGATTGAATCATTTATGCATGTGAATTAAAGTTCTATCCAAATTCTAATGTAGAAATACATGTAAATGAAATCAAATAAGTACGTGTCATTGTTAACCAGGGAAGTGAGGTGATCAAATGACCTATTTGAGGCTAGCTAAAGCCTTGTATTCCCAGGATGTCCAGACTATATACTTATTAACATTCAAATACATGTAAGACTACATATGAATTAAGGAAAAGCAATCTTTATGTCACATAACTAAGCTATAAGCACGTGCAAAACCTATATGTGTTCATAACTACCATCACTCTAATCAATGTAATTTATAAATTTGAGAAGTAATTTGAATTTATTAGTGATAATAGCCACACATATTATAAATTATTCCAATAGATGCAAGCTTACATAACAAAAAATCATTTGATTTAATTAGTTTTGAAAAGATGAATGCATGATTTCAAATGACATACAATATATAACATGATTGGAAAGGAATAAATAAACATAAGCACATGATTTCATTCAATTAAATTAATTCTTAAGGATAATCATATTAAACAAAGCCATTTAAAGTAAACCAAAGCTTATTTATGCCATTTTTAAATTTATGTTTTGATTTGATTTAAGGATGTGAGAAAAAGGTTTGCTAATCCTAACCCATTTCGATATTTGTTAATTAATTTTGTTTAATGAAATATAATTAAATTGATTTTATGAGTTAATTAGGTTATAATATGCATTAAATACATTAATTAACCCTTTTCTTTGTTACCTTAATATAATTATCCAAATAATTATGAGGCAACATGATATGCAGATGAATTAAAAATTAAATTAGCAATGATCCTAAAAAATAAAAGGGGCCTAATGCAATTGGCTCACAATTAATGATTAAATAGATTAAGAAACTTAATTAAGTACTCTCATGGTTTCCCCACATAAGTGGATTAATCATAATTTTTTTAAATATATTTAGGTTATTAAACACCTAAGGATCTACCCATGATTTAATCAATTAGGTTTTGATGTGATTATGATTTGATTAATTGATTAATTAATTAATTGAACCTTTAATTAATCCCATTTTAATTAATTTTCCCTTTAAATGGATTGGACTTAGGGAAAAGGTTAGAAAAAAGGTCCTAACCTCATTCCCCTTATCCATTTACTGTTCAACAGTGATTACTAAGCTTAATTAACTATTATTTTCCTATTTAGGATGTTAATGAATTAATTATATTAATTAAGAGAGTGATTAAGACTTAAATAGTTAAATACTCTAATTAACTAGGCAATAAATCCAAAGAAAAATATGGGAGGTAGAGGCCATCCCATTAAACTAACCCACAAAATTTAGGAATAATTATCTAAGTAATTAAGAAGTGATTAAGCTTATTAAGTTTTCAATTAAACTCAAATAAGCTTTTATTACTATTCAAAATTACTTAGAATTAATTTTTAAAATTTCTCCTCTAAAATACCTTTAAAATGAGTATTTATTTGTATTTATTTGATTTTTCTATGATTTGTTATGAATTATGAAAGTTTTAGCCATTAAAATTAATTAATTAGCCTTAATTAAGCCTATTGATGCCACACGGTTGCTAACGTGGCATGCTTTCCATGAGGGACCATGGGATTGGTCACTTAAATGCATTGACTCGACGCTGTGCTTGGCGGATGCTTTCTCGTCCCGTCAATCTTTGATTGGAGCTAATCCCGCTTTTTTGGGGCTTAATCAAATGAATCTAGCAGATCTAATCACGACTGTCCATTCCAATCATGCAGAATGGATGGTGCGTGATCCATCATCACAAGAGCAAAGGAGGATGGAGGCCTCCATTCTTCACTCGATTTGAACTCACCCAAGCTTAGATTAATTTTAAATGGATCCCACACCTTTGTGCAAAGGAACCAAAGGGATCCAACGGCTAAGATCATATGACGTGTAAGTTTCCTTCGAAAAGTTCAAATGAAAATCATCTAAAGCTTGGTTTAATTGGAATTACCTCACTGGAGCTCAAGACCGGTGGAGAATCCAATTGAGGAAGCTTCATCTAGTGAAGATGAAGCCCTGTTGAGCAGCAATTGAATCAATTCCTCATCTCTCATTGGGTCAAGCACTGTAACTTTAGAGCTCAATTCTGATTGAAATCCTACCTCTAGTGGTCGAGAAGCTTGGGAAGCAATTTGTTCTTGCTCGACATAGTGTGGGGATGGTGTGTGTGAAGTTAGTTTGAGTTTGGTGAAGAAATGAGGGATTTGGATTGAAGGAATGGATGCCCTATTTTAGTTTCAAGATTTCTAGCAATGGGGGAGCTTGGACGCTTGGAAACCACTCTTGGGAACTCATCTATGGCTACTAGTACTCTAAGGATGCTCAATGTGTTGGTTTGGATCGAAGTGAGTGGGGTATACCCCATCCTCCCTTGGATCGGATGGCTACAGTTCGTTTGGATTCTAATGGCCATCTGGCCACTAGTGGTGGCTATGGGTGGTAGGGAGTCATCCTAGGTGGCTCGGTTTGAGTGGCCAAAGGCAAGGGCCTGCCAAGGGGGGATAATGGTTGTCCTTGGGTTTCAAATGTGCCAATGGGGGAGGTGAGGTGAGTTCACCTCACATGGGTCATGGCTGACCCAACCACCCCTTAGGTCAGGTTGGGCAGTGCTCTAAGTGATTAGGTGGACCAATGGGAGGTTGCCAAGTGGTCAAGGAGAAGAAATGACCACTTAAATGGGTAATTTGTCTCATGTGATACCCTTAATCCAAGGGTATAATGGTCATTTAGAATTAGATTTGATTAGGCCTAGTTCAACATGAGTCCAAGGTGGGTCAGCCTAAGTTTCTAATGATTTGGAATTGATTTGAATTGGTTTGACTCAATTTGAGTTTATCTATGTCAAATGGGTCAAGTTGGGTTAAGTTGAACAATTAGTCGAATTGGGTCAAACCAAGAGTTGGGTTAAGTTAATATGATCATTTGAAGTATTTTGGTTCAATTGGTTTAATTTAGTTTGGCTTAGATTTGATCTTGGCTCTTTTGAGCTCATTTGGGTCAAATGGGCCGAGTTGACAAATTTGACTAAATTGGCCAAGTTGGCTTGGGTAGGTGTTGGTTTGTTTTTGATTGAACAATTGAAGTTGATTGTAAGAATTGATTTGAATTAATTTAGATTTGGTTAAGGTTTAGGCCAAATTGACCCTTTGGTCAATTTGGGCTAAATAGGTCAATTGGGTTCAATTGAGACTTTGGTCAAGTTCAATAATCAATTTGGAGTAAACTTAATCCATTGGTTGCAATCAAATTAGTTTATACTTTTATTTGACCTAATTTGGCCTTTTAGGTCAATTTGGGTCAACTTCGGTCAAGAGGGCCAATTGGGTTTTGCTTGGCTCAATTGAAGGTCATGTAATGTTCACATTTTGATTTTGAGTGGGTAAGGATCATTGGTTTCAAGGGATTTGGCTTAGGTTGCAATTTGGCTAGTTTGGGTTCATATGTGTTAAGAGGGTTGACTTAGTTGGTTGACCCAATTTATGATAATTAAAAACCTAGGGTGATCAACAATCATGATAGGAGGTCTTGGTTAGCTTGGTTAAATCCAATTTAGGTTGAATTGAAGTTTGGCTCAAATGAATCCGTTAGGTCACTTTGAATCAAGTGAACCTTAATAGATCAATTGGCTTGATTTTGTGTTGAATTAGATTTAGTTGAATTTATGTATGGATTTAGGATAGAGATATAAATCAATTGCGATTGATTTGGGTTTGGATGAGTTTTGGTTCAATAGGACATTTCAAGTCAAAATGGCTAAGTTGGGTTTGACTTGGGTTGAATTTTGTTTGGCTTGGTGATTGTAGATTTCATATATATTTGGAATGATGATTGAAGGGATGAATGGTTTATAAGAAAATCAATTTATTTTGAAGTTAGATTTGAGGAATTTGGCTAAGTCCATGGAATTAGTTCATATGGCTTGAGCTTCGATCTTGGTTTAGTTTGATTATTTGAATGTGGATTTGATTTATATTTGGGAAGATGATTGAAGATATAAATTAACTATGAGAAAATAAATTGAGTCTGGATTGATTTGAATTAGTATTTGGCTAAGTCCATGGAATAAATCATGGACTTAGGTTTAGATTTGTTATTTTGCATTTGAAATGTGATTTGATTGTAGGTTTGATATGAATTGAATTTGGTTGTGGCTTAAGAAGGTGATCATAGGTTGGGTTTGAGTCATGGGGTAGGTAGGTTACCCTAATCCCTAAGGCATGACCTAATCCCATGGTTAACCCTTCTAAGTCTATAGTCTTAGGTTAAGTGTTCACCGCCATAAGTGTCTTACAATTAAGGAAGTCTTAGTGTTTAGAAGAATCTTATGTATAAAAAGAGGAGATCGAATCTTCACTCCAAAATTGAGGTCAACATGTGTGCATTATAATTATATGCTTTTTCTAGGGTTCTTTGAGCGTGATGATTGTTGCATAGCTTGGATTATAGAAGGCACTTCAGGACTTAAATTATTTCTAATTTAACAATCAAACTAATAATCAATACAACTCGTAACCTCACCTTAATGCCTAGGAATTAATCAATTAAAAGATTTAAAATTAATTAGGTTATGATGAATGTATAATAATCATGCATGCATATTATCTTCTCTTGAAACATAGGGGATCTTCACTCATTACATAAAGGGGAGTGCTTGGTCGTGATAACCCCTTGAGTTAAAACACCCTTCTTATGATTGGCCCATAACCTTATTTTATCATATGATTATAGGCATACTTTCCCACCCAAGCTTGAGTCAAATTTTGAGAGTCTAAAATTTATTAAAATATAAAATTTTATTGCACTAGTTTAAACCATAATTCATACTCGTCATGATCTAGAATCTTAAGGAGTGAGTTTAGGCTCTTAGACTTTCATTCTTAATAAACAATAGCCTAGCCATCTTGCATTCATGAGACTTGGATATATGGTATTAACTTGTAGAAGGTTGTTGATCACATTTTTGGATGAGATTAACATCACTTCTGAAATTAATAATTAGGATACTTAATTTTAGAATAGGAACCTCCTCATTAAGTTCTTAGGACACTATCCCTAGTGACCTAGTGCACCTTCCTTGGGTTTGATCTAACCTAATTGGCTTAGGTAGACTTAACCCAAATTCCAAACTTGAATAAAATAAAATTAAATTCAAATAAATTAAAATAAATTCAAATTAAATCAAATGAATAAACCCAAATCCAAATCTAGGTAAAAAATTGGTCAACCCTTCTGACATGGGTTTGACTTATGTTGGTCCCACCAAGTCAAAGGTCAACCCACCAAATCTTGACTAAATAAAATAATTCTCAATGATAAAATAAACATCTTTAATCATGAATCTAAAAAAAATTTAAATTTATTTAGTTCTTAGGTTAATTAGACCACTTAATATAAATGAACTTAAATGGTCCTATTAGGTTGAAACACAAATCAAAATGAAATCAACTCAATATGATTGCTCAAAATCATTTGAAAATGATAATCAAACATAATCCAACCCATCATTGGGGCTAATTTGGTCAAATTGGTCATTTGACCCAAATGAACCCAAACTTAATCCATTAAGCCACCTTGGGTCGAATGGGTTCAAATTAAAATAAAATTGAAATCAAATGAAATTAATCACTCCAAATCATCTCACACATGTGATTATACATGATTGGAGTCTAGCCAAAATTCAATCGAGTCCAATGAGTCATTTGAACCCAATTGAAATCAGGCTTACCACATTTAAGCATAAATGGGTTGAAATGAAATGAAATCCAAAATTAATTCAAATCATAAATGAATTATTTAAATCAAAACTTAATTAATCATAAATTAAAGATAATTGAATCCAAAATTAAATTAATTAAATCAAAATCAAAACACTTTGAGTCCAAATGCTTGAATTAGTTTCAAATGTATAATCTAATTCAAATGGATTTGGGTTTAACCTCAAACTCACAATAGGTTTGATTTAGGTAGCCACACACTAGCCTAAAGGTTGTAATGGTGATGCTAAAAGCTATAAATGAAACCAAAGGGAGATGAGTTGAGTTTTGTACTAAGTAAATGATACTTAATGGATTTCTCTTCCTCCCTTCATCAAAAATCCTTTAGATTTTATCCAAGAAACTTTTGACCACCTCTTGGAGGATGGTTCCAAGGTTTTGAATCAACTAATCAACCCCCAAGAAAAGAGGACTTGGTCTCTTCCATGAAGAAGAGGAAGAAGAGATCAAGAGAGAGGCAAGGAAATCCAAGCACTCAGCCAAGGGAGGAAAATGGAGGAATAGATTCCTCCCCTCAAATCTGTGATGCAAACATGCTCACAAGGCCAAGAGATACAAAATCCACTAGTTGGATGACCCTCCCGCTGCTGGTGGCCAGAATTTGACCATCCAAAGCTCAAATACATGGCTCTTGGCCATGTGTGAATAGAGAGGAGGGAGAGCCTTTCCTCTTCCTATTTTATCCCAAAAAATTTACAAAGTAGAGAGAGAGGAAGAATTAGATTATTCCCCCCACCCCTCACCGTCGACAAGATCGAATTTGGCCAAATTTGGTGGCCTATTGTTTGGCTTCTAATGGAAAAATTCTAGCTGGAGTGTTTCACCTCAAATTGAACGTTCCAACACGTTATAGAGGCCCAGATGATTTCAAACAAATCCTCACCAAGGCTTGCAACCACTGGCAAGCCGGAGAATGGTCAAACCAAATAAAAAATGGTTGCATGTTGGTCTCCAAGACATTTTGTGGGGAGGCAAGCCACCAAATCATGTCCATGGATTTTCCCCTACAAGGTGAAGGTGTTCGAGTCAATCCCACCATCGGAGATCACCAGAGTTGAGGTATGCCTCACAACTGACCTATATAGCAAATGTTTTTGGTCATTTTCATAATAAAATTGATCCCCATGAGGATCAAACTATATAGATCAATTGCAAATTGATCCTTGATCAATTTGCAATCAAAATTAGCCTCAGATCGCCAAAAATTCAGCAGATTTGATGAACGCCATTCGTCTCTTGTTAGAGATGAATGGGGAGTGATGTCTACCCCGTTCCTTTTATTTTGAATGGATAGCCGAGATCTAGCCACACTATTGGATTTTATCCCTATAGGAAACCGCAGAATGAATCAGGGTCGTTCGATCTTCGATCAGATGGTCAGGATTTATCCCACATGGCACAACTTTTGATGCCTCCATGTGTATTTCACGTGGCCTAGTGCCACCACAACATATGGAAAAGGTGCCATGTCAGTGCAGCCATTTTAAAGCGATAATTCAAATCTTAATTAATTAAATAATTAAGGAAAAATGCCCAATAATTCAAAAAATCATAGAAGCTAAAATATAAATAAAACAAAATGCAAATGAGGGCTATATGGATTCATCTCAATGAGTAGAATCTATTAAACCTAAAATCCCTAATTAATTTTGGGTAAATTTAGCTTAATTTAACTTTAAATAAAATTAATTAAACTCAAATTAATCCCAAACTATTAATCCAACTAAAATAAAGCTTTGGGGAATTTAATTTGAGGTTAAAACACACCTTAGAAAAACATTTTCATGAATTATTGCTAAGTAATTCAAGAGATATCAAATCTCAAACTCTAAACTTCAATTTTAATTAAATAAATTAAAATTAATTGAGATAAATCATAAAATTGAATTAAATCATTTTAAATCAACATAATAAATAATAATGAACTTAAATATATAAATGAAACTCAGTGAAATTTAATAAGTCATAAATGACCTAATTTGGTAATTAATTAAATTAATTTAATCAAATAATTAATGAGAATTTTAAAAAATCAATATAAATCAACCAAATTTGGAACAATTATGAACAAATTGTCTTTGGCACTATCTTTTGGAGAAGAATAAAGAAAAATAAGTTTTTTTAAAAAATCATCATTAAATTATTCTTAATTTTGATTTTAATAAAATATTTAAAACTTAATTACACCCTAATTATGCATCTAATTAAAATAAAACTTTGGAGATATGAAGTTGGCATGAAATCCCACTTGCGATAAAAATTTCAAACCTAATTGACCATTGGATTGGGATTTGTTGAATTTTTAAATCTTAATGTCAATATAAATCAATTAATAAATAAAATAAATTCATAAATCTTAAAATTCATAAAATAACTTGAAATAATCTTCATTAACATCATAACATTCAAAGATAATTCTCCAACATCCTAAATCGAAGAACTTGATCTCTTACATACTTTAGAGTTAATGAAATTAATAATGTATATTAATTTTAATTAAACTTTAAGGTTAATGATCTCATAATCGAACAATTTAATGAAATTCTAATCCATATTCAATATAACCTAAGAATGGACTAAAACACTAATCTAAGTGTTTTATGTTAACATGATTCAAAACAAATCAAATGAATATGAATTCAAAAAATATAAACATAATTCAATCTAAATGTTAAACTAATTCAAATCAAATGAAATAAATGAAATAATCAAATGAAAAAAAATCAAATTAAATTAAAAATAAACTTAACTTAGAATGAAAATTAAATCAAGTCAAAAAAATAAAATGAAGAATTAAATTTTAAAGTAAAAATTGAAACATTAATCCAAAATCCAAACTAAATTCAAACCCAAATCATCTAAATCAATCTAAAAGGATTAATTAAGATACTTAAGGATCTTACTTAGGCCTTTGGGATGAATCTTCATCTTAAGATGAATGTTTCATTCCACTAGGGGTTAGGATGTTGAATAAAATGGGTTCCACCTAAAAGAGGAATCTATTCTACAGTTCATTCTTGAAAACCTAAATTTCACTTTAACAAAATAAAAGTAAACCTAAAAATAAAAATAAAAATAAATTATTAAATCATTTGAGCTAAAACCATCTAAACGTAAATCAAACAAACTCAAAACTTCAAATTGAAACTTAAACTAAAAATGCCTAACAAAATTTTTCCACACAAGCTTATTCCTTTTACACACTAGATCATTAGGTCACATCTTTACTTAGGTTAGGTCAATCTGTGATACTTTATGATACTCTGTGTTGTGTTGTGTTGTACTTTATATGTCTTTATGGTTTACTATTTTTGACTACATGTCTAGGATTATTTGTTTGTTAGACTGGATGATAGGACATTCATTTTAGAACTAACATTATCTTCTGTAGAGGGCTCTGCTAGAAAGGACTGCAATCATTAAAAAAATTTAAAATACTATTTTCTTGCAAGTGTGCTTTAGCCCTTAAGCATAGCCTAATAGGATAGGTGGGTTTGGCAAGAAACTAATGCTAAGCTCGTATGTTTATGAAATATAATTATTGTGTGCTATTTGTATTTTCCTAACATTTATTTTATAGGGCTTAGGATTTACTTTGAATTTGAAATGTAAATTTGAGCTTATAATTAGATTAGGATCTATGGGGCCTAGGATTAGGAGGAGCTGACCTTACCGATAGATAGGTGTAATGGTCCATTGTAAAACTTAATGGAGGTCCTTGAAGAAGGAGAAAATCCTAGAAAGAAGATCGATAGATCTAAACTTGTAGTTTTAGGCCGGGCTGTATAAGGGCAAAGCTTGACTTCCTATTTACTCTTTCTTTTGGGGTGTACAATGGTACTCGGCCACATTGTCCTTTCTTTAAATTAAAATTGGCTTGATTTATTTTAGGTGCTTAATAAATCAACCTACTTTTCTAAGTTTCTTTCTATGTTTTGATTTCTATGATGAATGCCTGGATGCAGGCTCATAGAAAAAATTAAATTTTTTACAGAATTATATCTAATCAACTCAAACAAAAAATATAATGAAATTCAAAATATCTCACAAATTAAACCCTTAGGTAAAAACTTAAAATCAATTAGAATAATTAGTTCTTAAAAACCATGCAATCATATTACACTAACTCTTGTATTGAGCACTTCACCCATTACACATAAGGGGCATCTGACCTATGAAGATGACTGCCTTCATGGGGAATTCTACCTTCTTTTATTGATTTTGCCCATAACAAATTTTAATTGCATGACATTTAGGCATAAAAATTGATACCCCGAGACATCAAATGAATCATGAGTTAAAACATATAAGATCTGAAAATTGTGCATTAGTTAGTGCATTTCATATCCTACATGATCCTAGGGATCAGGGAGTGGCCAATGATTATTAAATTATTTTCTAAAAGTACAACAACCTAGCCATCTTATATGCATAAGACTTGGCATCATGAATTTAAAATGCACTTAAGTGGTGTTAGTTGGTAGACCTTCAAGGCAAGTTGTAAAGCCAGAAGAGTTAGGGATAGGTTTGTTCCCTCAAGTGAGAGGAATGGATGATAATTATCAAAATAAATCGAAGTTGAGCATTTGACTTTGTCAAAAGCACATATGACTTAGGTTTAAGCATCCTTCATCATTATCAGCATTTTTTTTTTTTTCCACTTTTTTGATCTACCTTTTATTCAATTCTTTATTATCTTTTATTTATTAGTTGTTTGAGAGTATTCTTAGAATCTCTTAAGATGTAATTAACTATGAGGGTTGCCCCTATAGAGAACTTATGAACCTGAGTTAAAAAACCCTATCTCACTTCATCCATGCAAGGCAACAACAAAATCTTTGGTACATGTAGACCCATTAGCCTTAGAAGTTCTTGTTAGAAAATTGAGTCTATCATAGGATGATATTTCTATATTTCAAGATAGTATATCATTTTTTGATGTCATTATAGATCATTTCAATAAGTACACCTAAGATCACACATGGTGTCCTTGACAACATTTTTAAACACAAGAATTATAGGTGATTTGATTATTGTAAGTGTGATTGAATAAAAATATGTTAAATAGAGTAATCTAAGGTATAAAAAAAGTAACACTTTATACCATCTCAAGATTTAGTAATAAAAAAATTGATACTTTATTTGAGTTATCAGGGTGACCATAATACTAGTTATTTATTTAATTTGCTCTTGAAATTATTTCTTTATCATCTTATTTTAGGGTTGACAGATCTTGTTCTTATACATAAGTAGATGATTCTTGCTCTCCATCTTGAATATTTTCATTGGGAAAGTAAATGGAAATGTGGATTTAGTCAAGGGCCTTTTTTCTTTCTAAAAAAAAAAAATCCTATTTTCTTTCTAGTAGTTCATCCTTTCCTTACTCTTCTCTCCAATCGTCAGATGGGTTTAATTTGTTTCAAAAAATTACTCCATTGCATTTTTGTATAGCAAAAACTCTCTTATCATTTCAATATGCTCCTTTTTCAGCCCAAATATGTCTTCAGAAGACTCATATATGAAGTTTGGTGTTCTTTCTTACTTTCTAGTTACAATGTTACAGGCCCTAAAATGGTATTTAAAATCATTTATAATGATACCGTTATATTGATCATATCATTCAATAAGATCTGTATCAAACATTATGGTATTTTTGGATGTCGAGTGGACACCATACAAATCGTATGGGGTACTTATTGAAGTGATCAAGTATGACATTAAGGAATGATGTACTATCTTGAAAGATAGAAACACCACCCCATAATGGACCTAATCACCTAATAAGGACTCCTAAGGCATGATGGGTCTTCGAGTATACCATAGGTTTTCTCCCTACTTTACATGGAAAAATAAAGTAGGGTTCATATTAAGCTGGGTTCTTACGTTTCCTATGGAGGCAAGCCTCCATAGTTATTTATATCCTAAGAAATATAAATTCTTTAAGAAGACTCTCGATTAAAGTAGATAATTTTTATCTCCAAAGATTTCAAGGCTAGACTATCAATGAATTGACTATTTTGGAAAAAAAATCAAGTAGAATTATTCAAGGAGAAGACTTATTTTTGGATTCTAAAGGAAGAAAGTAGGAAATACTCATGATACTAAGAAATCTTATGAGCATTCTAATCTATCCTTTGGTGAGGCATTATATTTATGAGTGTCAAGAAATTTTATTTGTTTGAGTTGAAATTTTATTAGATTTCTAGGGCTTATCATCCATTAACATAAGATTGTGAAAATTTTGAAGAGGTGAGGATTTATGCTTGTAGCCCAAAAGAAACTAGAAATCTCGAATCATAAATCTAGGGAGCTTTAACACAAGTTAAAGCATGATCTAAATCTAAGAGAAAGGGGGACATAATGGTTTACTTCCATAAGAGAGAGTAAATAGTTCGACTTCTAGACTTACAACCTCCTAGAGTGGCTTCTAGTTAACACCTCCTATTGTTCAAAATCATGTAGTCTAGTCTTATGAATTTGTAAGATGTTTAGGCTTATTAGTTAGTTGGAAAGAGACTAAATTCCTAAACTCACTCCCTAAGAGACTAGAGCATGAGTGGTATGAGCATCTGACTTAATCTACAAATGCAAAATCTTTGGAGATAATAATTTCCTACTTATTCATTTTGGACAAAGGTTTAGGATTTCTTTATGCCTAAATGTATGATGAAAGTTGATTGTTGGCTAAATCAAAAGAGAGATGGTGAAGCTCCGTCATGAGGGGTTTCTCTCATGGGTCAAGTGGTTCTTATAGTGAAAGAACGGAGGCCCTCATTTTTAGTAAGAGTGATAGAAGATGCATGCTTGATGTGAGACATGCAACATACAACTAAGGGTTTGCTAAATTTTTTAATTATCTTGATTATAACCTAGGCTTTATGCTGAAGTTGTGACTTGTTTAAAACTATAATTATGATTTATTAGTTGGGTAGAAAATTTATTTTATCTTAAGAGGCTACCGTATCCAAACCACACATGAAAGCATCAAACATTAAGAAACTATGAAGAGGAGGCATCCTATTGCACAATCTAAATAAATCATCAATCAATTTTATAGACTACTATAAAAGAATCAGAGGCCGATGCAATCGGGTTCCATCATACATCATGAAAAGGGAAAAGAGGGGTAGCCGAGCTCTACCCTTATACAACCCAAAATAGGAAAGAATAATTTTACAATTAGAATGAATACATGCTGTGGGGGTCTTCATTCTTCACTCTTCCATCTTCATGTCTTTATTCTTTCATCCTTTGATTTGATTTGTTCCATCTTTGATTTGGTTGTATTTGCATTAAAATCATCACATGGCACCCTAGGATAAAGCCATATAACCACTACTTATCCTAATCCCCCGTAACACTAACCATAATTCCTATTACAAAATAATATTTCATAGGGAAAAAGTAAATCTTACTACACCTAAAAAATAGAGGTTATCTAAACATACATATAATCCCAAGCAGTTATCTTTATAGATGATTCAATCCTTAGTATATCTATACATACAATGTATTTTTAACACACTTAAATGGTGATGGATGCATATGTTTGAAAGTTGTATTTTACTTGATTGAATTATTAACACATGTAAATTAAAGCTCTATCCAAATTCTAATACAAATATACATAAAAAAAATTAAATAAGTACGTGCCATTATCAAACCAAGGAAGTGAGGTAATTAAATAACCTCCTTGGGGCTACTTAAAGTCTCATCTTCCGAGAATGTCCAGACTATATACCCATTATTATCCAAACTCATGCAAATACATATATGAACCATAAAGAAGAGAACACTAATTTAGATGTGATGTATTCTTAATGGCTAAACGAAGTGGGGAATGGGTTACTTTTGGCTTTGGAGAGCTTTGGGGGGCTGAGTGATGATGGGAGCAAGAGAGCTCAAGTCTCATTTCCCTCTCCTTTTATAAAGGATGAAAATAAAAAAATTTTGAATTATTTTGGCTCCAAATTGAATGCCATCTTGTTGGGGTGGTTAGGGCTAGATCTAGATTGATTGAGGACTTTGGATTTTTGTTCCAAAGTCCTCTCTTGCTGCCATATGATGAGATTTGTTTAATTGAAATATTGGGGCCATGTGATGAGGGGTTAAGTGCCTGTGATGGGGGAATTAAATGAGGTTAGGTGGAATCCTATGTTGGGGATGATTCATGAGGGATTCAAAATGGGTTAGGTTTGTTTTGGGCTGATCCCAAATGGGTTTGGGTCGGATTTGATCAGCCCCTAATGAGTTTTGGCTTGGTTTCAAGGGATTTGGCCTAATTTAGGTCATATGGGTCATTTTGGGCCAAATTGACCCATTTGACCAAAATTGGCCAAATTAACTTGGGTTATGGGTTTATTCATGTTCAATTGACTAATTGAAGATGAATGTGGTCTTTGGTTTGAATTAATTTGGATTTAATTTTGATTTAGGCCAAATTGACCCTTTAGGCCAATTTGGGCTAAAGTTGGGTCAAGTTGGTGATTGGGCTCGATTGATCAAATTGAGTTCAATTATTGCTTTGGTCAAGTTCAATAATCAATTTGGAATGAGATTGAGCCATTGGTTGCAATCAATTTGGGTTAGATCATAATTTGACCTGATTAGGTTCTTTAGGCCAATTTGGGTCAATTTGGATCAAATGGCCAATTGGGCTTGGTTTGGCCCAATTGATTGCAATTGGTCATCCTAGGGTGATAAAAAATTGTGGTGGAAGATTTTGGTTAGCTTGGTTCAATCCAATTTGGGTTGGATTAGAAGTTGGCTCAAATGGGTCCTTTAGATCACTTTAGGTCATGTGCACCTAAGTGGGTCAATTGGTTTAGTTTTGATTTGATTTGATAATTGTAGGTTTCATTTATATTTGGGTAAATAATTGAATAAATGATTGATTTAAGAGAAAATTCGTTGGTTTTGACTTGATCCGATAGAATTTGGCTAAGTCCAAAGAATTGGCTTAAAGGGTTTAAATTGAGTTTGGATTTGATTTTCAATATGGTTTTGGTCATTTGAATTTGGATTTCATTTATTTGTGAATATAAATAAAGGAATAATTCATTTATGAAGAGATCAATTGAGTTTGATTTGATTTAAGGAAAGATTTGGCTAAACTTATGAATATGGTTCATATATGGGAAGGGTTTTAGGATTTGAATTTGATTTTGAGTTTCAATCATTTGGAGTCAAATTTTGAAATTAGATTATTTGAATTTGAATTTGAATTTAGTTTGAGAATTGAGTCTGGTTTGATTTGAGAAAGTGTATCTAGATTATGTTTAGGCTATGGGATAGGTAATTTCCTTAAACCCTAAGGCATAGCCTAATCTTATGATTAACACTTCTAAGTCTCTAGGCATAGGTTAGGTGTTCACCTAATCAATAGATTGTCTTATGAGTAAGGAAATCTTAGTGTCTAAAAGATCCTTAAGTCTAAGAGGATGTTAAGAGCTCACTCCAAAAGTGAGGTCAACAAAAGCTAAGACTTATATTCCAACTACACAAAATTATAAAAATGCCTAAGAGGTGAGAATTCACACCCATAGTAAAAGATAAACAAGCTACCTCTGAACTTATGTCTAAAGTGCTCTAGCTTAAGCTAAGAGCTCAACTTAATTCTACACAAAAAATTTTGAATATGTTGGTTCACTTCCATTAGAGAGAATGAATATATCCCGACTCTTTTTCACTTACAACTACAGGGAGTGGCACTAACACCTCTTATAAGTTAAAACCATATAGGCAAGTCTTATTCTTGCATGATAGATAGGTTATTATTTATTAAGAAAGAGTATAATCCTAAACTCGCTCTCTAAGAGCCTAGATCATGACTAATATGAAAGTATGCCCTAGACTACTGCAATTAAAATTACATATTTTATTCATTTTGACTCACCAATTTGTCTCAAGCTTGGGTGGATAAGTACAGTTAAATGTATCATGAAAGTAAGTTAAGGTTCAATTTGTGAGAAGGGTCTTCTTCACTTAAGGGGGTGATGTCAATAGTCCTACACTCTCCTTATCATGCAATAAGTGAACATCTATATTCAAGGAAATAAGATAATATGCATGCATGATGTTATCCACATTCATCATAGAGCTATGACATCAAAATCAATTTTATTGATTAATTCTTATGACTTTATAATGAGGTTATGAATTGTATTAATTTTAGGTTGAAGATTTTTATTTTAATTAGATAGAAAATTTAGAGTCTTAAAGAGCTTAATAAAATTCAGGCCACATATAATAATCATCATACTTAAAGAAACTTCATAAAAGCATGTATTTTTTATTGCACATAAAAAGTAAACACAGTAAAAATTCAATCAAACTAAAAGAATAATGGGAGACTAGTGCTACTGGGCTTCATTATACACCCTAAAAAAAAGGAACAAATTGGTTCTAAGCTCAACTCTCATACAACCTAGATTACAATTAAATAAATAAAATTAAAATAAGCCATGGGGGTCTTCATCTTCATTTATTCTTCCAAGTTCTTGGATACTCAAGGCATCATAGAGCCTCCTAGGCGTGGCATTCTAACCTCTAATCATCTTAAGCCCCATGACTTCTAATCATATTCTATTACAAAATTATATTTAAAATTTCAAAAAAAAAAAATCTTAGCTAAACTTGAAATATAGAGGTTAGCTATAACACACATACATAATAAGCAATTATATATTGTAGAATTGGACATACCACACACAAGTGCCAAGCACACTTGCCTTAATGGTCTATGCTTAAATGGGTAAGTAAGATATGTAACAAAAAGTATCATTAGTCTAATAAATAACATCTTATCATCTAGACTATGCATAAACAATCCTAACATCTAGTCTAAATTATTACATAATAAAATAAGAAAAGCAAATAATCACAACAAGGCATTAACCAAACATAAGTCTATAATCAGTGACCTATCAATCTAATGTGTGTAAAGAATAATATGATGAGGCAAAGTTAGGCTTTAGTATTGGAGTTGTGAATTAAATGATTGGTTCAAGTAATTAATCAAAAGGTGATTTTAATTCAAGTGATTCGTGATTTAAGAAGTGAAATTCGATTTTACAAGTTGCACATTTATAAGTGAACTTTTAAACATGGGTATGAATGAGGCATGAATAAATTGCACATTTATAAGTGAATAAAGAGTGTCAAATGGATATCATAGAGCATTCTACTTAGGCTATTAAACCCAAAGGTCATGAAAATGATGCCACTTCAGTTTAATCAATATTTCTTGATTAACATATTTTTTTTAATTGTGATTAATTAGACCTATTGAAGAGAGATCAAATGATGGAATTTTTCTCCACACACTCTTTGGTTATTAATTAGATTTAAGTGGTAAAATGGTAATTTTCGTGATTTATTAATTCAATTAATAACCAAGAGACCTTAAAAATTAATTAATCACAATCCATAAGCCCAAAAACTATAAAAAAATCTAAACATGAAAGATAATAGTAAAACCAAATACAAAAATCCTAAGTCATTTGGGCTTATAAGAAGTGATTTATGGTGTTTTAATTTGTAGCTGTAGGGACACCACGTAGATCTTAGGGGATATTTATTGAAGTGACCAGTACAACATTGAGATATGATGTACTATCTCAAAAGATAGAAACATTATCCTACAATAGACCTGAGCACTTATTAAAGACTCCTAAGGCAGATGGGCCTACGTATAAACTAGTGATCTTTCTCCTACTTCACATGGATAAGTAAAGTAGGGTTTATTTTATGCTAAGCTCTTTAGTTCTCTGGAAGCAAGCTTCTATTGTTAATTTACTTAGAAATTTTCTAAGAATATTCTTGAATGAGTCAATAAAATCTCTAAAGATTTCAAGGGTAAGTTATCAAAGAATTGGTTATTTTGAAAATCAAATGGGAAGAGTTCAAATGGGAGGACTTTATGATTCCATAGGAAGATAAGTAGAGAGAACCCAAGATACTAGGAAGCATAATGGGTGTTTTCATCTACCTTATGAGGCTTTATATTTTTGAAAGATAAATTTTACTTTTGTTTAAGTAAATTTTATTAAAAAGTTAGAACTCACATTCCAACAACACAAGATTGTGGAAATGCCTAGGAAGTGAGGATTTATACTCATAGAAGAAATAAATAGCCTTCAACCTAAAATTTAAAATGCTTTAGCACCATCTAGAATCATGTCCTATTCTAATCAGAAAAATGGAATATAATGGTTTACCTCCACTGGAGAGAGTAGACATATCCCGACTCTTCTAGATTTACAACCACCTGGAGTGGCTACTAGTTAACACTTCCTACGTTTTAAAATCATGTAAGCCAGTATTATATAGATGCAAGATAGCTAGGCTATTGTTTAATTAGGGAGGAAGCTAGAGTCCTAAACTCACTCTCTGAGGGACTAGATAATGCTTGGTATGCAAACATGACATTAAAATTTTATAAGTTTTTAAAATCATCTAACACATTTAATTTTGAACCAAGGCTTGGGATAATTATGCCTAAATGCATGATGAAATTGAGTTGTGGGTTAAATCAGAGAAGAGGTGTTCTCCATTACAAGGGATTGCTCTCACAGGTCAAGCCTGTCCTTTTTAGTACAAAAGTGGAGATTCTCTATTTTCAAGAGTGAAATAATATCATATGCATGGTGTAATAACATATAATCATTTAGCTAAGGGGTTATTAAATCTTTTATTATCTTTATTAATAGCCTAAGTTTTAAAATATGGTTATGAGTTGCATTAAAGTTTAGTTATGAGTTATTTAGTGAGGATAGAAAATTTAATTTTATTCTAAATAGTCTATCGCATCCATGCCACACATCAAATCATTAAACTTTAATAAATCTAAGAAAAACATATCATTTCTATTGCACAAACTAAACACAATAATCAAACATTTGAATTTCATAAAAGTTTAAAAGGTCGATGCAACTGAGTACCACCGTACAATCCAAAAAAGAGAAAAAGTTGGGTATCAAGCTTTACCTTATACAACCTGGATTACAATTGAATTTTACAAATGAAATGAATGCTATGGGGGTCTTCAATTCTTGCTTCATTCCTTCATTAGATTAGTTCTTAGGCTTCATAGGGCCTCCCAAGTCTTACCTTCTAGCCACCATCATCCTAAACCCATAGCATTAATCCTAATCTTATGATAAAAAAATTATATATTCATGAAAAATAAAGTCTAACTACACTTGCAAAATAGATGTTAGCTAATCATACATGTTATATTTCATATATTCGTACTTAGCACCCTACACTTGGATAGTCAATCTCACCTATCTTAATTGGATTATACTTAAGGGCATAAGCAGCACTAGAAACCAAGAACATTTATATTTATTTATTATTATAGCAATCCCTTTAGCATAATCCTTTGCATAAGACATCGTTAGGCTACTAATAACCTAACATCTAGTCTATGCATAAACAATCATAACATCTAGTCTGAATTATTACATCATAACACAAAACACATTACCATAACATAAACTAGCCTAACTTAACACTAGAATTGATGACTTAGCATTCAAATGTATGTGCATAGGTTTTAGTGTGGTATGTCTTGGTTAATCTTTGGAAGTTTGATTGTATAAACTTTTGAAATTATTTAAATTAATCATTAATGGTGGTTTCACTTCAAGTATTTTAGTAGATTTACTAATTTTAACTTGCATATTCTCATTTTATTTAATACTTGCTTAGTATTTATCTATTATAAAGATAAGAAAGTTTGGCCCCTTCATCTATCCTAAGTTATTTTCTAAAGGTAAGTTCTTATAGCTTTGGTCTTCTTAGTGAACCACTTATGAATTTTCTTTTATTGAGCCTAAGTTTAGATTTATTTTAATGAATCTTATTCAAACATGAAAGGCATCTTGGGATTAATAAAATTAACTCAGCATCACATAAATAATAAACCACTACTTTTCATTACCAATTACATTCCTATTCTTTCATCTTTAGCCTTCTTAATACTTGATTTAACATATATACATGCAATATACCCATATTTTTTGCACACTTGATGAATATTAATGCATAAATTTGATAGAAAAGAGAGATTTCATCATAACTAAGCATATGCAAACATGTATTAGAAATTTAAGCAAGTACATGTGATTGTTAAACGGAAATGAGATTATCTAAGACCTCCTTATAGCTACTTAAAGCCTCATGTTCTGGATGTCCATACTACATTCTAGCCAATTCAAATACATATAAACATATACATAAGCATAAAAACAAAATCATGCAAAGGTTATATAAAATCTTTTATTCATGCAAAGTTTAATGACATGAAAAGAGAAGTTTTATCCTATATTCTAGCACATGTATACAAATGAATGAAATTAAGCAAGTGCATGTCATTGTTAAACCAGGGAAGTGAGATTATCTAAGACCTCTTTGGGACAACTTAAAGACTCGTGTTCCAGGGATATCTAGAATATATACTTGTTAATTCAAATACATGTAAACATATTCATAAAATATAAAGATAAAGCAATCCATTACCATCTTTAAATTACAACTAAATGGAAACTTCATTAAGTATTTACAACAATCATTAATTTAATCTTTAAACTATTTGATTTATTATTAACTTATAATTTCAAAAATAATTTGAGATTTATTAATGATAGTAGCCACACCATATAATAACATTTATCCAACTCATGCAACTAAATGCAATCATATTCTTTAATTTTTTTTTCTTTTAAAACATGAACACATGAAACAAATGGCATGCACATTTATAATAATGGAAAAAAAGTAATTAAATGTTACCACATAACATGCTCAATTTTATTGAATCCTAAGGACAATCAAGATAAATAAACATTCCTTAACACTAACCAAAGATTTTATAAGATTTAATTTTAATGTTTACCTTGTTCAAACCTAAAGAGGAGAAATGATACTTAGGATTCACCCCATCCCATGTTGGTTATTTTATAGAAAGAAAGAAGTTAAATATATTTTATGAGTTGATTATATTTAAGCCATTAATCACATCAATTTAATTACCCTTCCCCAAGCTTCTTTAATTTAATTAACCACTTAATCATGAGCCTTCAATGATATGCTTCAAGAAAATAAAAGCAAATGCACTAAAGAGTCTAATGCAATTAGGCTCATGCTTAAGAGTTAATTAAATTAAAGGAGAAAACATTTAAGTTAAATACTCTTGTGATTTCCCACACCAATGGGATAATCATAATTTCTTTAATGACTTTATGCTGTTAAACAACATAAAGGGATTAATGGGATATACTTGAGTTATTTAAACCAATTTCATTTTTTATTTTACCATTGTTTTGTCTTAATTATTTCTTAATTATTAAACACTTTAATTAAACCCTCTTAGGGAAGCACACTTTGGAAAACAATTAAGAAAGGGGCAATTATCATTATTGACTTCATGAGCCCCATCTCATATGAGATTGATTTGATTGATAACAAACACATGTTCAAATGCTAAACCAAGTTAAATTCAAGTGTGTGCAAGAAAAATTCTTCTCCTCATTCGCATATCAAATTACTAAAGCTAGTGGACATGGATTAGTGGCAATTTTTCTAGAATTACTATATTAAGGCAAATGAAAAGCTCACTAAATTAAAATAAATGATTCATTCATTTTAGATTCATCAATCTAAATTATTTATATTTTTATATATTTTAATATTACAATTACTCATTAAGTTATCCATTTTGATGGATGAACTAAATGCATGATATAAGTTCCATTAAATGTGTGTTAAAGAAAAACAAATTATGTTTAAACTTCATAAAATAATTTCCATGTCATTCATAATTTTTAGTGCATGAAAATTGAATTATCCCAAAATTATTGTTCTTTCCTCCTATTCTCTCTCTTATTATTCTTTCTTCTCTCTCTTACTATCATTTTCATCTAAGCATTATTTTGGCCGAATTTTTTAATGCACTTTGTGTAATAAATTGTGTTAATTTCATTCAAAATATTTCCATATTATTTCCTTATTTTTCATATAAATTGTGTTAATTTCTTTCAAAACATTTCCATATTATTTTCCTTATTTTTCATATTTTATTTCAATTTCTAAATTTGAATTATTTTTTGAATTATTCTTTAATTCAAACTCCTTTATGCATGAAATGTACTTGCTAAATCAAATCAAGTTTTGTATGGAATATGTTGAAGATACTAAGTATGATTAATTATGATTATTTAGATCCTAATTGATTTATCACAAGTTATAAATTAAATTTAAATTCTAAACTCTTCAAAATAATTCCTTTTCTTTTCCAATTTGATCCAATTTTAGGAAAGTTTAAGAGAGGTCAGCTGCTTTAAATTTATTAACTTTATATGTTATTTAAACATTCAATCAACTTTGATTTAAAATTAATCCATGCATTATTTTAAGATTTTCCTATTGTAGGAAACTTTTGGTTGAATTCTTTGAAGTGGATTTTAATGGATTTATTTTCATGTCTAAACTCACTTGGCTGAATGTTCTATGATATTTTCTCCTGCCTTGGCTATAAATCACATAGCATACATTCCATATTGGGTTTAAACAAATTTATAAAAGAGCCTCTGGAAGATCTCTTTGGCAGATCCCTTCTCCTTTCATTTTGAAATTCAAATTGATGCCAAATCAATTTCCCTCTCATTGATCAGGCCGACTATAGACTCCTCCTCATCTATTTAATAGTCTTAAAAATGGTTTCCAAAAAAGTTAAAAACTCTTTCTTACTCTCTTGCTCTTCTTCTCTATTGCTCACTCTTGGCCGATTCTTGCAAGATCATTTCATGGAGATTTTTTGTGATACAAGTGCAAGCATTCCTCATCATTATTCCCTTTCCCCTAGACATTTATTGGCTAGAAGATTGATTGGGAAAAGTGAAGTTTTGGTGTGATTCCACCCTTGGCCGAAAACATCATCTCTTTGGTATTTATTTTCTAAGGTACTAAGTTCTTAAACTTCACTTATTTCTTCTTGGATTTGAAGTTTATAAGATTATGTAAATTTTCTTGTGTTTATTTATGAAATAATATTTAGATTTTTTTTTGGCCAAGAACAAAGATAAGAAGATCAATTTGTGTGGAATTTACTTTCTTGATAATCTTTTGATTTCTTGTTTGGCCTAAAGCTAACATAAGGAAATCGATTAGTTTTGTGCTAAATCATTGAATATTCCTTTTGTTTATTATTTGGATGAAGTCTTTTAAAGGTTATTAATTTCCTAAGTGCTTAATCATTTGAATATCCATTGTTTATCCCTTTGGCTTAAAGTTTCATATAGTTGCTTAAATTTGACTATGCTTAAAATTTTCTTACCTCTCTTTTTCCATTTGGATGACCACATCACATCTTGCATAAATTTTCTTGTGATTATTGATTACTTATATTCAATTGGTTTATGCATATGTTATGTAATAGCTTTCATGTGATATAATTCAAATCCTTATTCAAGTGATTATTTATTTATTCAAATTGCAAATACATTTATCTTTCGAATGAAAGGTAGCTTGTGTGAAAAAGAATTGAAAGTAAATTTTTTTTGGTTATTATATTTTAGTTTGAATTTTAAATTCTTTCAAGAAAATCATTTCACGCCTTTTAAAGATCATTCAAGCAACATTAAGTTACTTAATTGCATTAAATATTTGATTGAAGATCTTGTTGTAATTTCATTTAAAATTAAAGTGAGCTCTCATTTTCATTAATATTCAATTACCTTAATGTTAGTATAGATTGGGTTGTGAGTGTAAAAATATTTTAAAATTGAGAGCTAGACTTATATCTTTGTCTTTGCTTTGTCTTGATTTTTTTTTGTTGGGTTGTACTTTCCCATTAAGAAAAGTATGTGTTGGGTTGTGCTTGACCGTTAAGGAAAGTACATGTTTGGTTGTACTTGCCTGTGGAAAAGACTACAAAAAATTTCTTGTAATCTCTACTTTGGTTTAGTGAATTCCTAGCCTAGGTGGCTAAGCGTGGACATAAGCTAGTTTTTGGGGTTTGGTCGAACCACGCAAAAATCTATGTGTTCTAGTCTATGAAACATACACCCTAACATCCAGTCTAAAATATTACATCACAAAATAAAAGATACATCACACACACACCATCCTAACTTAGGACTAGAAGTTGTGGTTTAATTCTAATGTGTGTGTTAGGCTTTGTGTAGTATGTCTTAACTAAGTATTAGAGTTATAATTTATTTAAGTTTTAAAAATTGTTTAAGTTAACCATGAAGGTTGATTTCATTTTCAAGTTATTTAGTTGATTTGTGAATTTTAGTTTATGTTTCAATTTATTTCATTTAACTTACACTTAACATCTAAGTGTTATAAAGAGAGTAAAGAAGACTACCCTCCTTTATCCCTTCATTAAGCCATTTTCTAGAGCACATTAATTTGGTTTAGTTCTCTTTAGTGAATGGCTTATTAAACATTTTATTAATCCTAAGTGTAGGTGAGCCTTAAATAATTCTATTAAATATGAAAGACATCTTAATATTAATATGATTGAATTACTACCACATAACACATGTTGAACTATTTATTTCCATTACTTATGACATGCATATGATTCAATCCTTAGTATATCTATACATGCAATGTATTTTTAACACACTTAAATGGTGATGGATGCATATGTTTGAAAGTTGTATTTTACTTGATTGAATTATTAACACATGTAAATTAAAGCTCTATCCAAATTCTAATACAAATATACATAAAAAAATTAAATAAGTAATGCCATTATCAAACCAAGGAAGTGAGGTAATTAAATAACCTCCTTGGGGCTACTTAAAGTCTCATCTTGAGAATGTCCGGGACTATATACCCATTATTATCCAAACTCATGCAAATACATATATGAACCATAAAGAAGAGAACACTAATTTAGATGTGATGTATTCTTAATGGCTTAAATGATTATAGATGTATGTATTTTTAATAACAAAAGGGGATTTTCATCTTTTAATTAAGCACACATACACATGTCTAAAAGATGTAAACAAGTACGTGCCATTGTTAACTAGGGAAGTGAGTAATCAAATAACCTCCTTGGGGCTACTTAAAGTGTCATATTCCTAGGATGTCCAGACTAAACACTTGCAATCTTAAATACATGTATATGCATACACAATTATAAGAATAAAAATCTTGCAAAGAATGCATTTTCTTTGATTAAATTATTTATGCATATGGATTAAAGGAATATCTAAATTCTAATACCAAAATACATAAGAATGAAATCAAATAAGTATGTGTCATTGTTAACTAAAGAAGTGGGGTAATCAAATGACCTCCTTGGGGCTACTTAAAGCCTCATATTTCTGAGATATTTAGACTATATACTTATTAATATTCAAACTTATGCAAATCTATATATGAATATAAGAAAGAAAGATTCACATTCATATGACTGAGGTAAAAACACATGCAAGTCCTATAAGTATTTATAACTATCATCATTCCTCATGTTATTATCAATTTATAAACTTTGAAAGGTAGATTTGGATTTAATAATGATGATAGCCACACATATAATTATCTTAGATCAACATATGCAAGCTTACATAAATAAAGTCCATTTGATCCATTTATATTTAAAATGATGAAGACATGGAGCCACATGACATACAATATTTAAATTAATTGGGAAGGAATAACCAAACATAAACATGTGATTCATTCAATTAAATTAATTCCTAAGGATAATCACATCAAGTAAAACTATTTAAAGAAAATAAAAGTTTCTTATTAATTTGATTTTTAGATTTAGATTTGATTTAAAGAGGAGAGATCACTTGCTATTTTGATCCCATTCCCATGTTGATAAACTTAATTGGTTTAAGGAAAGATAATTAGATGAATTTTATGACTTAATTGAGTTGAATCATTGATTAAGTCACTTATTTACCCTTTCCTATGCTTCTTTAATTTGATTAATCACTTAATAATGAGCCATAAATGATATGAACATGTGAGGAAAGTAAAGTTGTATTTCTCATAAAGAACCTAATGCACTTGGCTCATGATTGAGGATTAATTAAATTAAATATTCTAATTAAGTACTCTTATGATTTTCCCACACTTATGGGTTAATCATAATTTTCTTAAGGGTCTTTATGCTATTAAACACATAAAGAGGAACCCTTAATTTCATTGTTAATTATCTAATGTGATTTGCATTTTAATTTGATTTAATTTAACCATTTAATTAACTAATTAAGTACTTAATGACTTTCCATATTAATTAATCCTTTTAAAATGAAATGAACTTGCAAAAAGAGACTAAGAAAAGGCTCCTAATCCCACTCCCTCATCGATTCACTATTAAATAGTGATTAATAAGCTTTAATTAATTAATTCTTACTAAATGTTAATTAATCACTTAATTCATTAAAGAGGGTAATTAAGGTTTGAATCATTAATTTCTCCTAATTACTAGGCAATAAATTCCAATAAAATAATGAGAGGCAGAGGTCATCCCATTGAGTGAACATACAAAATTTGAAATTAATTGCCCAAGTAATTAAAGCTTAATTAAGTTAATTACATTTACATTTAAACCATAATTAAGTCTTAGTTACTATTCAAATCTAAATGGAAATAATTTTAATTAATTCTCCTTTATTTGACCTTTAAATTGAGTGTTTATTTGTATTTTTCTTATCTCTCTATAATTTATTATGATTTCCTAAAGTTTCAACCATTAAAATTAATAATTAAGCCCTGATTAAGCCTAATACCATTGGTTCCACGTGGAGCACTTTCTCCATGGTACCACGAGAATGGTTATTTAAAATCATCTAAGTTAACGCTAATGTGGCTGGTGGTGGATGCACTTTTGTCCCAGCCATCCGATCTAAGATCAGATAGCAGGGATTAATCCCTTGATTCTTAAATATTAAAATGGGATTAAATATAATGAAAAATCATGGCAGTCCATTCCAATCATGCGGAACGGATGGTAGGTGATCTATCATCTCCCATGCGATGAAAGTCGGACACCACCACCTTTTTCCACCCAATTCGAGCTCGTCGTAGATTGGCTTGGGATTGATCCCACACCTTTAGAAGGAAGATCCTAAGAGATCTAATGGTTAGATTCACATGCCATTTACATTCTCTTTGAGAAGGCCTATAAAATGGAAAATCTCAGTTTGCCAGAATAGTACCTTGCTGGAGCTTAAGACTAGCGACGAACCAACCGAAGTAGCTTCACCTTGATGAGGTGAAGCTCTATTGAGAAGATGGTGCAATGCCTCCCCACAGTTTCTCTATGGACCAAACACCATCGTAATCATCACCGGAGTTAGCTTAGGAGGTACTTTCGGTGCTAGAAGCACTCGGGGGAAGATTCATTTTACTTTGTTAGAGCTTGGTGAAGGTGTGGGAAGAGTTAATTGAAGTGGGGATGCATTTTGGTGGAAATGGATGGAATGGGGTCTCGGGTACGCTTGGTTTGGAGTTTTTCAGTGATGGAGAGGCTTGGAAAGCTTGGAGAAATTCTGAGGGAGTTCACTTTTGTGAGCTCGAGCTCTCTGAGGGTTCAACTACTCAAAATATTTTGATTTGAGGGGGCTATACCCCCTCCTCTCTTGAGATGGATGGATAGGTTTCATTTGGACCTTTTTGGCCATCCGGTCACTGCAAGCCGTCAGAGGGGACAACAATATCATGTGGTGACTCGATTTGGTTAGAGGAGGGTCTATGGAGGCTGCCTTGAGTGGTCTCTATCTCATTTGAGATGAGCCAATGAGGGGAGGTGGGTTAACTCACCTCCCCTTTACCAAGGGATGACATAACCCCTTTGGGTTAGGTCAGCCACTTTGCTAGGAGTCCATTCTTGACTTTGGGTGGCTGTCAAGTGCAAAAGAGAGTGGTTAACTCCCTAATTTTGAATTTTGTTCTATGTGGGGCTTCACCCATTTGATAATGGGTAAAACTGGGTCCAAATCGGGTTGGGTTTGAATTATGCTGACCCAAGGTGAGCCAAGGATGGGTCATACCAAATTTCATTGGGTTTGGGCTTAGTTTGAGTGGGTTTGGCTTAATTTGACCCATGTAGGTCAAATTGGGCTGGGTTGGGTCAAGTTGACCAATTGGTAAAATTGGATCAAACCAAGGCTTGGGTCAATTTCAAATAAGTATTTGGTATGTTTTGGTGCAATTGGTTTGGTTCAATTTGGCTTGAATTTAGATTTGTCACATTTTAGTTCATATTGGTCAAATTTGCTTGAGCTAGGCCTTGGTTCATGTTCAATTGATCAAATGAAGATGATTGTTGGCTTTGGTTTGAATCAATTTAGATTAGGTTTTGATTTAGGTCAAATTGACCCTTTGAGTTTATTTGTGCTAAATAGTTCACTTGGCTTGAATTGGTCAAATTGGGTCCAATCAAGGCTTTGATCAAGTTCAATGATCAATTTGAAATGGACTTGAGCCATTGGTTGCAATCAATTTGGGTTAGATTGTGATTTGACCCAATTTGGTCTTTTAGGTCAAATAGGGTCAACTTGGGTCAAAGGGCCAATTGGGTTTTGTTTGGCTCAATTGATGATAAAGTCATGTTCAATGATTTGTTATAGGTTGGTAGGGATCAATGGTTTCAATTAATTTGGCTTAAGATGAAATTTGGCTAATTTGGCTAATTTGGCTCAGGTAGGTTAGGTGGGTTGACTTGGTAAAATGGCTAACTTGATTTGGTTTGACCCAATTGATTGCAATTATTTAATCAAGTATGATCAACAATAATTGTAGGATGGATTAAAAATTGGCTGAAATGGGTCCTTTAGGTCACTATGGGTCAAGTAAGCTTAATTGGGTCAATTGGCTTGATTAAGGTTTGATTTGAGCTTAACTAAGTTTGAATATTTATTTGGAATTATTCATGGCTTTTTGCATTTGATTTGGATTCACTTGATTTTGGCTCATTTGAATATTTGAAATCAAATGGGTTATGTTAGGTTTGATTGGATTGATCTTGGCTTAGTAGATTTGATTGTAGATTTGATTTGGTTTGGAATGAAGAATTGAATTGATTGAATTGATTTATGAGAAAATCACTTGGTTTAAGTTGAAGGGAATTTTGGCTAAGTCCATAAGATTAAATCATAGGACTTAGGATAGATTTGATTTGGTTTGATTTTATTTGATTGGTTTTGATTGTAGATTTGGATATGGTTTGGAATGAAGGATTAAATTGATTGAATTGATTCATGAGAAAATCAATTAAGTTACATTTGGATTGGAAGAATTTTGGCTAAGTCAACAAGATTAATTTATATGGTTTGGGATAGATTTGATTTGGTTTGATTTGATTTGATTAGTTTTGATTGTAGATTTGGATATGGTTTGGAATGAAAGATTGAATTGATTCATGGGAAAATAAGTCAAGTTTGGTTTGGATTGAAAGAATTTTGGCTAAGTCCTTAGGATTAATTCATAGTGTTTATGATAAATTTGATTTGAAATTCAGTTGGAATTGGAGCCCTGAATTTGATTGTAGATTTAATTGGGTTTGGATGAATTGATATTTTAGGTTTGGTTTAGGCTAAGGAGGTAGGCATAAATTGGGTTTAGGCTATAGGTTAGGTGGGTTATCCTAGTCCCTAAGGTATGATCTAAACCCTATGGATAATCCTCCTAAGTCTCTAAGCTTGGGTTAAGTGTTCACTTAGTGTTGACCTCATTTTTAGAATGAGCTCTCAACACCTCCATATTAGGCATAAAATTTCTCTTAGACTTTAAGAGTTCCTTAGTCTTAGGACACATCTAATGATTAGGTGGACACTCCCTTGCCCTAGAAGAATTAGAAGAGTTAGACATAGGAATAGGTCATGCCTTAAGGGTGTTAGGAAAATTTCCTACCCTTAGCTTAAACCATTCTCACTTTTCTTCCTTCAAGTCAAACTCCAAATCAATCTTAATTTATTTTCTCCAAAACTAAATCAAATCCATGATTCAATCCCATGATTGAAATCCATGATTGAAATATATGATTTAAACCCATGATCAAAATCCACCAAAAACTCCTAAGTTCAAATTTCTAAGTCCTTAACCCTTTCTTAAGGACTTAGTCAAAATTATGATCAAAACCTATTCAAATATTTGAGATTTTCTCATAACTCATTTATATTCTCATTTATATCCATATAAAAAAAATATAAATTCAAACTCATCAAATCAAATTCAAAATTCCAAATCAATTCATGAAAATTTTCTTAAGTCCTTTAAATTTTTCATTAAAGGACTTAGCCAAAATCAAGCCTAAACCTTGATCAAACCTATTCAAATTCATGTGATTTTATCAAAACTTATTTATATTCTCATTTATATTCACATATATAAAAAAAATATAAGTATAAGTCAATCAAATCCAACTCAAAAATTAAATTTCAAATTTAAAATCCTTGAAATTCCCTTAAATCCCTTAATTTTCCATTAATAGATTTAACCTAAAGTTTGATCAAACCATTCCAAACTCATGGGATTTTCTCAAAATAAATTTATATTCTCATTTATGTTCTCATATATAAATGAAATATAAATATACATCAATCAAATCCAATCCAAAAATTAAATTTCAAATTAAAAATTCTCTTAAATCCTTTAAATTCCCTTTAATGGATTTATCCCAAATCATGATTAAACTCTTTTAAATTCTTGAAATTTTCTCATGATCAATCTATATTCTCATTTATATTCACATATATAAATATAATATAAATTCAAACAATCAAAATCAACTCCAAAATTCAAACTCAAATCCACTCAAAATCAAATCTAAGCCTTTCAAGCCAAAATCTTGAACTTAGCCAAATCAATTCCAAATCAAGCCAAATCCTTGATTTTCTCTCATGGTTCAATCAATGCTACAATCATGAGCTCATATTATATCCAAAACCTCAATCAAACAATCAAAACCAAAATCAAAAATCAAACCCAAAACCTATTCATATTCTTCCCTTGAATATGAAATTTTTAAATGGATCAAAATCCATTTGACTTCAAACCTCTTGTAAATCGATTTATATTTCAATCATAAGTACATATACAAGATCAATCAAATCAAGCTTTGAGCCATTTGACCCACTTAGGCTCACTTGACCTAAAGTAACCTAAAGTACTCTTATGAGCTAACTTTTGATCCTAACCAAATTAGATTGAACCAAACTCATATTTCCTTCGTATCATGATCAACAATCATTATGGGATGATCAATAAATCAAATTGGGTCAAACCAAGTCAAACCTAAGGGTTTACCAAGTCAACATTTAACCAAAAATGAAACCATTGAGCCAAACCCTATCAAATGGATTCTAAATTCATTGAAACTTGGCCAAACCTATTTTTATCAACATACCAAACATACCTAAAGTAAAAAAATAGCAAAATGATCATTTTACCCCTAGGCCATAGAACAAATTTTGTCCTAGCCCATGGGTATTTTGGTCATACACTCTTCACAATCACTTGAGGCTTTCCTAAAAGCTCAAGGTGACTTAGTGATGAGTGATGCACCCAACACAATGGGTTTGGATCAGCCCATTTGAGCCATGGACCAAACCTGACCAGCTATGGAAAAATTCAATTTTCAAACTCCCTCCTAAGCTCAAATTGATGCACATGGTAGGTTAGCATTCCACTCAAGGGATCAAACCAAGCATGTGCAATGGTCTAATAGCCTAAACAACTCACTCCATATGGTCAATTTGATCAAAATGGTAACTAAGGGATCGGTCCGATTGCCATAGGGGGAGATATACTCCCCATAATTCAATGGAATTTAAATTCACTCTTGATCGATTGGAGCCTAGGAATACTGAGCAACCACCTCAGAGCATTCCTAAGCTTCCTAAGAGGGATTTGAATCTTGCATTTCTTGGTTTTGCATAGTGCAAAATAGGGGAGCTCACCTTAATCCCTAATTTCCTCTACTCAATCTCCTTCTAATTCCTCTTGCACACTTGATCTAGGAGCTAAGTTGAATTGTCTTAAGCTTCCTCTGAAGTTATAGAGGCAAGGAAGAGCTCAGTTCAATTAAAGCCATAAGGATCTTGAAGAGGAGTTGGTCCACCCACTGATCTACTCAACCCCAAGGCTTGAAACTTTCAACAGGGCTTCATCTCCACTAGAAGAAGCTACTCATCGAGCTGAGCACCGGTGAGGTATGTAATTTTCTAGCTACTTAGCTTGATAGGTGTTGGTCCTTTGAGAAAGGAATTTTCATTGCATGAGAAATCAATCGTTGGATAGGTTGGTAATGATGCCTAGATGGTGTGGGTTGAGCCTTATATGATTCCATGCCATATCGGGCTTGGATCTCCAGTTGGATCATGGACAGTATCCATTAATCCTCAGGGAAAAACTTGGCTCATCTCAGCCGTCCATCCATGCATTTTAGATGGATGGCTGAGATTATTTGGCACATTTTAGAAATCATTTATCTATTTTAAACGTGGGTGAATCCTTAGCCGTCTAATCTTTGATCCAAAGGCCAATGATATAAGTGCAGCAAATCTTCGATTTGACATTTAAATGGATGGCTCATGACACGCGCTGCTGACTTCGCCATGCGTCATGAGTGTATTAAGCAAGGATTAGTTAGGGGTTTTAATTAATTCCTAATTAATTTATAATTCTTTTAAAAATCATAACACTTCATAAAAAATCAAAAAAATAAAAGGAAAAATGCCTTGGATAGATAATTTCATTTAAAATATTCTAAAAATATTTTTAATAGTTTTGAATTCCCCTTTTATCTGAATTTGGGTTTCTTTAGAAATTTTAATTAGCTAATTATTCTCTAATAGTCACCAATTGAACTCAAATTTCTAGAGTTCATTTTAGGGGATGATCTTTACCTCCCCTAATTTTTTTGAGATTTATTGAGGGTTTAATTGGGAAAATTGCTAGCTCATTCCCCAATTACCCCCTTCATGTAATTAAGAGAAATTATGGTGTAATTAATGGATTTATCCTTTGATTTATCCAGTGAGTAGGGGTTTTATGGAATAATTTTAGGGCATTTTCCCTAAGCTATTCCCTAAACCTCCTTTTCTCTCTTTAATCCCATCTTAATTAAGGGTTAACTCATTAATCACCCCTCTAATCAATTTTCAATAAATTCTAAAGGTTCCTGAACTTAATTAATCTACCTTGGGTAGATGCTTAGGCGTGTAATAGCCTAAGTTCAATTAAGAAAATTAAAACCCCTTTCATAAGTTTGAAAGTGTGTTTTAAAAAAGTACTTAAGCTAAAATCTCTTAGCTTAATTAACTTTTAATTGTGAGCCAAATTGTATTAGGCCTTTTTATTATTAGGTGCATTGCAAATTTAAATATCTTATGAGTTTTAGGTCATCTCATTGGCTCATAATTACTTAGTTAATTTTTCTAAGGTGGTGTAGATGGGGTTAATTAAGCCACTTAATTCATACCTTAACCTAATCAATGCTTAAAATGGATTTAATTATCTAAAAATTAAAAAAAATATAAAACACATGTGGGAATGGGTTAAGAACAACAAACTCATCTCTTAAATCAAACTTCAAACTAAACAAAAATCATTTTGAAATTCACTTTGATTTATTCTAAATTTTCTTATTCCATAAGAATGTCTTTAGGATTTAAGTAAAGTGAGTTTGTTTACACGCTTTCATTACTTTGGATCTTTCCCAACATGTTAAGTTGTATGCCATGTGATTCATGCATTGCTAAGTTCATGTTTCAAATTCTAAAATGAAGATTGTTTACTTTATGTCAAATGTGCATGTGTTGGCTAAAGTAAAATATGAGTGGCTATTATCACTACTAAATCCAAAAATATTTTCAAAACTTATAAATGAAATATAAAATCTAAAAATGTGCTATTCATATCTTAATTATAATCTTGCATGTGATATATTATAAAGTCATGTTTAGAGTAGCCTTCCTTTCTTTCTTATGTTAGCATAGTTTTGAATAGGAGTTGGTAAGATGTAGGGTTCATTTGAAAAGAACCCAACACTTACTTAATTATATACCCTATTCATCCCTATGCTATCATCTAATATGGATTTCCTACACTTGCATGATGAAATTGCATAAACAAAAATGAAACTATTAAACAACTTTTGCAAATTTTTTTTTCCATTTCATTTCATTTATATGCATGTTTGTACTTAAGGTAAGTGGTATATTAGTCTAGAAAACCCTGAGGTTACGAGGCTTTAAGTAGTCCTGAGTAGGTCTTGTACCTTACACCTCTGGTTAACAATGGTGCTGTACTCACTTATGCCTTTCTAAATTTCATGCATGTATGTGAAATTTTGGATAAGGAAAACCTTTTCTACTTTAGAAAATCATTCATGTTTAACTTCTAAAATTTTCTTAAATGGATTACTTAGCATGCATCATAAAGTATGTTAACTACTCTCATTTGCATGTATAGATATGCTTAGGGTCTATCCATATGCATGCTATATATATGTTGGGAAAGAAGTGAAGTAATCTGTTATGTGAATTTTGATTCATTTTATTTAATCTTAAAATGCCTTTCTTTTTGAATAGGTTTGTTTAGAGTTTATCTAAACTTAGGTTTGATTAAAAGATGTAATCAAAACATTCACCTAAATGAAATTAAAATGTGAACTTACCTTAGAAATTACTTAAGGATTAGGGAAGGAAAGAGAAGTGCTCTCCTCTTTCCCTCTCTTCATAACTTAATAATTAAGTGTAGGTTTCACTTAAACCAAATTAAAACATGAAATAAAATAAACCCAAAACACTTAAACAACTTAAATGAAATGCTCCTCTAAGTTGAACAAGTTCTTCATACTTAGAAAATTTAAACCCAAAGTCCTAAACTAAGCATACCACACAAGCCTTCAAAGCACATAAATTAGCCTAAGTCACCACTTCTAGCCTTAGGTTAGGTCGGTGCATGATTTGATATTTATTTTATTTTGTGATCTATGTTTTAGACTGGATGTTAGGGTTTATGCTTATAGAATAAATGGTAGGACGTTCTTAGTCTAACTATTCTTTTCTCTGGGGATTGTGCTTAAGGGGCACTATCATAAATAAAAATATAACTGGTTCTTGCATGTAGGTGCTTATACCCTTTAGCGTAATCCATAGGCTAGATGGACTTAGTCACCCATGTGTGGGGTGATAAGTCCAATACACATACTTGGTATTTGTGAGGTGTGATTTAGCTAACCTTTGTTTTGCAGGTATTAGTTAGATTCACTTTTTCTTTTCATGTAAAAATTTGTATAATTAGGATTTTGGAATGATTTGTTATGGGGGATTAGGATGAAGATTGATCATAAGATCCCATCTTATGCACCTTATGAAGCCTTGGAGCATCTTCCATCCAACCTTCCAAAGGAGGAACCAAAAGAAGAAGAAGAAAGAAAAAAGAAAGAAGAAAGAAGAATAAGGCTTGAAGACCCCATAACAATGAATTCTTTTGCTTAATTGTAATATTCATTTACAATCTGGGTTGTATAAGGGTAGAGCTCAGCTACCCACATTTGATATTTTCAGGTTTGTGCGATGGGGCCTGACCACAAACTACCATTTATTCTTTTTGTGATTAGCTTTATAAATTGTTTGATGATTTATTTAGCTTTTACATTAAGTGGCATGCTTTTCCTAGTTTTTTCCTTGCTTTATGTATGGCTTGGATGTGGATTAGGCTCTTTAGGAAAAATAAATCTTTTACCCAACTTAACAACTCAAATTAAAAATAAACAACTCTTAACCTCACATAAAGCTTAAGATTAAAATCAAGATAAAAGAATTAGCAACCCCTTAGCTGGATGAGCATTTTTTTATAATATCATGCACAAATGCATCTTATTTCACTCTTGATTAGAGGTCTTCCATCTTTGCCAGAAGCGACTTGATCTTTGAGGGCTGTGGTGGAAACTCACGTCGTCCATTCTCATTGATTTTGGCCAATAATCTAATTTCTCATGCATTAGTCATAGAAATCCTATAAGCCTGAGTCAAAATAATTATCTAAAAATAATAATAAAATGAAATTTGAAATGCATTAGATTTAGGTCATTTGAAGCATGTCCCTTTACATGATCTAGTCTCTTTAGTGAGTGAGTTTAAGGACTTAGTCTCTTTCTAAATAAAAATAGTCTAGCTATCTTGCATAAGCATAAAGACTTGATTACTTATATTTAAAATCATAGGAGTTAGTTGGAGGCCACCCCGAGGTCATTGTAAGTCCAAACTGTCAGGTGGTTTGCCCTCTCTTATGGAGGCAAACTAAATACTCATTTTCACCTTATATTTAAGTTATGCTTCTGGCTCTCGCCGAAGCTCCCAAGATTTAGATTTTGAGGTTGCTTTTCTCTTTTGTGGGTCATAAGCATAATTCCTCACCTCTTAGGTGTTTCCTTAACCTTGTGTTAAGGAATCTTAAGTCCTAAAATTCTAAAAAAAATACAACTCATTTACCTTATATTAGAGTCTTTTTAAGGGATCTCGTCCCTTAAGATGTAATTAACTATGGGGGCTTACCCCTGCAGGGAACTTAACAAACCTGATTTAAAATAAACCATGCTTTACTTTCCATGTAAAGTGGGAAGAATCTCTCATTCGATCATTCTTAGGAGTCCTTATTGAGGTGATTGGTTCAATTAAAGGGTAGTGACTTCTATCCTTTGATATAGTACACTATACCTTGATGATGTATCCGATCACCTAAATAAGTACATCTGCAGATCTGCATGACATCTTACCAAGATGAATTTCTATAAGGTCTCTTTCTTTACTCCATAGATTTGAAAGGCTCTTTATTAGAGAATTATTTAACCAACACTTTGTCACTAGAAGTGTCTTATGAATAAGAAGCTCTTATTGTCTAGAAAATCCCTAGACCTATGGTGGAAAGATTGAATCCTCACTTTAAAAGTGAGGTCAACAAACATAGTTTTATTAAGATTGGTAGATGCAGGTAGGATATGCAATGCTTTTTGTTATAATAAAATAGGCATTATATTGATAACAAAATTTTCTTTTAGGCTAATCAATTCAGGCAATTTGCTAGAAATATTTGAAAGAACATTTGATGCAAGAAATTTAAAATAAGAGTTTTTTTAATCCATCTTTTATATGAGAGCAAAGATTAGGTAGAAGATTTCTTAGATGTTTGTCTTTTGGGTACTATTTTGCATTTAGTAAGGGTTTGAAGGGAAGAAATATTCTTATTTGTAGAATAGAAAATATTAAACGGTTACATGAATAATATAGAAGAATAGTAAATCAAAACTTTTTTCATTATTATTTGGGACAGAAGATTTAAGAATAGAAAACAAACATAGAAATGATACATATAAAACTAACAAAAATATTAATGGTGAAAAACAACAAGCTAGGCTTTGAAAGTGTTTCTAGTCCATTTGTTATGATGATTTCTATGCATAGAATAAAAATAATAAAATTTTAAGGACTTGATGACTAGTATCAGTAATTTGTTTTTCATAATTTGTTTAGTAATAGGCCCTTATCGTCATAAGTTTTTTTTACTTATGTTTCTTGAGTAATACAAATAATAGCCCAAGTAGGATAGTGGATATCTAGAGATGTATTGATATTAGTATGCTTTTAATAAGGATGTCAAATTGTTTGGGTATGATAAAGATATCAAGAATAATAAAAGGAATAGCATTTCGTTGTTATTAGTAGTTTTAATGAAGACATCTATTTCTAGTATATCAAGCTCTTTTGCCCAATTGAAGAGCAAAAAGAACTATGGATTATGCTAGAATAAAGGTAAAATGAATGTAGAAGTTATATGGTACTTAATTAGGAAGACTACTAATGTGATCCTAAGAGAACCTCTAGGTGAATAATCAAAAGGTTGGAAAATATATAAGCCATGATAAACAAACTTATGAAGAAAGAGGGTTTAGTTATTTAAAAAGTATTAGGAGCTATTCTCTTAATAGAAGGAAGGACATTCGCGGTAGTAGGTTAGGCATTATCTTTGTAATAAATTTGGCATATGCAATTGCACATTGTCATACAAGTAATAAAGAGTGAGTTGAATATTATTCATATAAGGGTTGAACTCCAATTACTTTAATTTGGTCGATTGACTATTATTTAAGTGGTAAAAAAATAGATGCAATAAAGTAGGAGTAAACTAATCTTAAATCTACCTAAAAGAAATAAATTAAACTAACTAACAATGGTTGAGATTTATAAGAAGAAATCAATATGGCTAGGATTTAAGAATTGAGTTTCACCTATGATATTTTGGTTGAATAAATTTAAATCAAGTTAAAAGTTTTTATTATTTGAATAAAGTCTGATTAAGGTAGCCTCTATACAATCTACCAACATAATTGTAATATATTCAACATAAATAGAGTTCATTAATCCTCTTTGAATCGTAAAGTGGTTACATGAGTTCACTATTCTTCACCTCTAAAGTTTAGATAGATTTTTTGAACTATTGATTAGTGGTGAATCAATCAGTAAGTGTAAAATAATGGAGTAAAATGTTAAGAGACAATGATACCTATATACCAAGATGAACAAAATGATTAAGGTTGGACCACCTGACTAAGTAATGTCAAAATGAACCTGTCTATAGAGGAATAGCCACTCATTTGCCTCAAGCATTGTGAGTTAAAAAGAACTAAGATCATACAACATAGGAACAAGTGATGAACATACTCGCCCATGGCTTCCAAGTAACCAATGAAAGTATGGATAGACATTGCTTGATGACCCAACCTTAACTCATGGGTCAACATGGATGACAAAGCTGTCTATAACCAACCTTTGAAATTGCCACTCACTCAAGCATACTCACCTTAAGTCAAGAAAAGCTCATACTTGTACTTGACTTAATTTATTTGTACGTTCCATATGTAATAACCCCCATTCAAAAGTATAAAAGGGGAATGCTCCTCCTATAGTGGGACTTTTTGGCTCTTTTCTCTAGACTCTTAGCCTTTGTACTCAGATTTAGAAAAGAAATAAAATTCATTTATTCTCTTTTATCTATTTCAATTTGTATAATTTTGTTTAACTCTATCTCTAGGTATCTCAAGAGGTTCTTCCTCAACTTACAAATAGATTTAGATTGAACATCTTCTTAGGTGCATTGAGCATGGATGAGGTCAATAACTAGAAGTCCAATATAAGGGAAATAAGGACCTTCAGCACGAGATCACTCGATGAGCATGGAGCAAAATGCCACATAATTTGCCACTCAAGAAGACTTGAAGGATATATACCATCAAATTAATCACCTTGTGTAGGTGACAATGGATAAAACACATCATGAAGAACCAAGAGCCAAAGAGAATGATAGATATATGGGTCAATGACTTGTTAAGCTCACCAAGATATAAGAGAATTATTCGAGACTTCATGATGATCTTACCAATGCCTTCTTATAAGATTATTAAGACTCGTCCCTCACAGAGGTTTAAAATTTCTTATCTTGAATCATATAAAGGTCAAATAGATTTGGTAGGCTACATGGCTTACTTTAAATCAACGACATTAGTACTAAATCTATATGAAATGATGAAGTGCCATCTCCTTTTTACAACTTTTAAAAAGTCGACCCTTAGATGGTTCTCACACTTTTTAGTGCGGGTCATAACCTCATTTGCTGAATTCAAGAGAATGTTCACCACACAATTTACAATGCCTATAAGCCATTAAAAAGTTCTCAAGCACTTCTATAAATGAGGTTGGAGCCTGGTGAGTCGCTAAGAAAATTCACCTATTTCCATTGATAGATGTTGGAAATTAATGGTTTGGAACCTATAATCACCCCAATGGAGGGGTCATTTAGATGCCCCTTCAAGATCTAGCAATTGAAAACACTAGTTGAACTATTGGAGTAGGAAAATAAACTTGTGAATACAAAGGACTACAATGAAGTTGTCTAAATTGACACCACTAACTCAGGCCAAAGACACAGCAAAGGGGTCTTCTTCAAAGTGACTGCCCAGAGATAGGTTTTAAGCACAAAAACCAAACAAAAGATGATAACCAGAAGCACAAGCATAAGGGCAAGGTTTTAATAATCCTACAACTCGCTATTGAGGAGCAAATTACCATCCACTCATTTTCACGACTCACTTAGCATGTTAATGGCTAAGTTAGTGGGGGCTACCCAAAAGAAAATTATTTCAAGCAACCACCACCGATGAAATCTAATAGAGGTTGTGATCAAACAAGGTATTTATTGACCTCACTTTTGGAGTGAGCTTTCAACTTATTTATCTTATACATAGGTCTCCTCATAGACATTAAGAGTTTCTTAGTCTTAAGACACTTCTAGTGATTAGGTGAACACTTGACCTAACCCTATTGACTTAGAAGAGTTAGCCAAAGGAATAGTTTATGCCTTAGGGGTATTAGAAAACTTGCCTATCCAGCATGAACCAAATCCTTCTTTGGTCAAACTTCAAATTCAAACCAACATCAAATTCAAACCAACTTCAAATTCAAATCAACATCAAATTCAAACCAACTTCAAATTTAAATCAACTTCAAATTCAATTTAACTTCAAATTCAAATCAACTTCAAACCAAAAACCTTTCTAAGCCATTTTGATTTCATCTTATGGAATTAGCTCAAATCAATTCAATCAAATCTTAAATCAATTCCAACTCAATTGATTTTCTCAAATTCCAAATTAAATCCAAAATCTAAGTCATGAATCAATTCCAAATGATTGAAATCCATGATCAACTCTAATCAAAATCCAACCTAAACTCTTTCAAGTCAAATCCTTGAACTTAACCAAATGAAATTCAAATCACTTCAAATTCAAAGTTTTGTCATAACCCATTTATATTCTCATTTATATTCACAAATTTAAATGAAATATAAATTCAAATAACAAAAACTAAATTTAAAACTCAAGCCCAAATCTAGCCTAAATCTAACCTATATCTTTTCAAGTCAAATTCTTGAACTTAACCAAATAAAACTCAAACTAATCCAAACCTTTTGAATTTTCTCTTCAAAATAATCAATCCTAAACAAAATTCAAACATAATTTTCAATCATCAAACCAAAACTAAATTTGAAACTCAAACCCATGTTCACCCTTTTGAACTTGAAATGAATCAAAACCAATTTGACTCCAAATCACTTGCAATTGGATTTATATTTCAATCATAAGTCCATATGTGAGTTCAACCAAACTTGAATCAAGCCTTGATGAAGTCAGTTGACCCACTTAGGCTCACTTGAGCCAAAGTGACCTAAAGCACCTTTTTGAGCCAAATTTTAATTATACCCAAATTGGATTGAACTAAGCCCATCTAAGCTCTCTTGGATTTCCCTCTCTATTTTTTCTATAAAGCAGGAGGTGTGGAGGAAATTCCAACTTACTCAATACTCAACTAAAGTCCAATTCACTTTATAAGCACCATCAAGGAGGCAAGTCGAGCTCACCCAAAGCATTTCCCAAGCTTCCAAGCTACGGGAAGAGAGACCTAGACCAAAGCCGCAAGCCATTGGAGGGCGCCTTGGTTAATTGGAAGATCCACTTCATCTCAAAGCTTGAAACCTTTAACAGAGCTTCATCTCCATTAGATGAAGCTACCTTAACTGTTGGAAGCACCAGTGATAGCCTCCAGCTAGGTAAGTCTCAAAATCGAGCTCCCATTGAAAATTGCTTGGTCTTTTTTGAAGGGAATTGTAATCCCATTGAAATTCAACCGTTGGATCTTCTTCTCTATGCTTCTTGATGGTGTGGGTTAAATCTCTACCTAATCTGAGCTCAAGTGAGCTTGGATCAAGCCAAGGAGGGTAGACGGTCTCCATCTCCCACAAGCAAAGGCAAGGATGAATCATGGGCCGTCCATCTCGCATGTTTTGGATGGACGACCCTGATTAAAACATGCTAGATCTTTTGATTTATCTCTTTGAAACTACGAGTTTGATCTTCACCGTCTGATCCTTGATTGGACAGCTTAGGGGAAAGCGTAGCACTGCCGACTAACGCGACAGTCGATTTGATAACTTAAATAACCAAACCCATCGTGTCAGGTGAAAAGCCCATGTTGCATCATTAGACCACATGGTTATGACAGGATTAGTTATATAATTAGGTTATTTAATTACCTATTAATCATAGAAACTTCACAAATACATAATTTAATGTATAAAAATCCAAAAAATGCAAACTCAACTTCATTTTAAAGATAATTCAAAGGGGAATTCAATAAAATTATTTCTAATTGATTTTAAATTGTGAATTCTCTTTAATTATGGTTTATGTAAAACTTAATAACTTTAATTACTCCCTAATAATTTCATTAATCAATTTTAAACTTCTCAGACATGTTTAGGGGGGTGACTTCTACCTCCTCTAATTTTCTTGGAATTTATTAATGAGTTAATTACGAAAATCAATTAATGAATCCCTAATCACCCTCTTAATGTAATTAAGAATAATTAAACCTGTGAGCATTAGTTTAATAATTTAATTAAGATAATTAAATATTGTTTAAGTGAAGAAGAGGTTTATGAAATGGGTTTGGGGTACTTTACCTTAGTTATTCCCTAAACCCCTTTCTTCCTTAATGCAAACATAATTAAGGACTAATCCACTAATGATCTACTTAATTAGCTTAATTAAACTTTCAAAACCAATATGAACTTAATCAATCTCTTACTAAATAGATCCTTAGGTGTTCAAAAGCCTAAGGTAAATTTAAGGAAATCATGTCCAACTCACATGTGTGGGAAGGTTATGAAAGTACTTTGTTAAACCCTTTAGCTTAATTAATCAATAATTGTGAGCCAATTGTATTAGGAACCTTTCTTTCCTAGGTGCATTATTGATTTAAATTTCATGTGGTTGCATATCATATGTTGGCTCATAATTATTAGGTTAATTATGTTAAAGTGGTGTAGGTAAGGGGTAATTAATGGACTTAATTTACACCTTAACCTAAATAAAACATAAAATCAATCTAATTGTTCTAAAAATTAAACTAAATTAACTCACACATGGGGGAAATGGGTTAGGACCATTAAACTCTTTTTAAATTTCATAAGTCAATTAAAAATAAAAATAAAAATCTCTTTAATGAATTTTGATTCACTTTAAATGGTATTATTTCATAGGATGTCTTTAGGAATTAAGTAGGGTGAATGAAGTTACATGCTTACATCACTTTATTTCTTTCCAAGCATGTTAAATATTATATTCCATATGAAATAATGCATTATATCTTTTTCTAAAAAATCCAAATAAATAAAATATTTCCTTTATATCAAATTGCATGTTTTGGCTAAAGTAAGAATATGAATACTATTATCACTACTAAATCAAAAATTATTTTCAAAATATATAAATCAAAGATCATAAATGAAAGTATACTACTTATAGGTGCTTATAAGCTTGTACGTGATTTTAACACAAAATGTGATATGTGATTTTCTTGTCTTTCTTAATATGGGTTTGTATAGGATTTGTAAAGTGTATAGTTCATTTGAAAATAACATAACACTTGCTTAAATCTATTCCTATGCACTTCTATGTGATGACTTTAGAAGGATCCTCACATTTCACATGTAAATGATACAATCAAAATCAATCAAACAAACAAAAATCTTTTGCATGATTCTTCATCCATTTGTTTTATTTTTGTACATGCACATGTATTTAAGAAAAGTGGTATATTAGTCTGGACATCTCGGTGTTGCGAGGCTTTAATTAGCCCTAAGAAAGTCTTGTACCTTATACCCATGGTGTAGAAAATAATGGCGTTGTACTCACTCATGTCTTTCATACATGTAAATGTGCATTTGATTTATGGATAAAATAATCCTCTTTTCTACTTAACAAAATCATGCATCAAGAAACATCTAAATTTTCCTAAACAACATCTCTTTACATTCATCATTAAGGTGTGTTATGATTTGCTTTTACATGTATAGTTATGGGGATCATTTCATATGCATGGTATACATGTTGAAAAGAAATAAATGGTTGTGTGTTTTATGATAGTAATTCACCTTAATTAATCTTAAAATGCCTTTCTTATTGAATAGGTTTATTTAGAGCAAATCTAAACTTAAGATTAATTAAAACACATAATAAAACACTCACTAAAGAAAAATCACTAATAAATCTACCTTAGAAACTACTTAAGGGAGGAAAGAGTGGTTCTCTCTTTCCTCTCTTACAATACTTAGTAATTAAGTGTAAGTTCATTCAAAATAAATCAAAACATCAAATAAAATTAACAAATCAACTAAATCACTTAAATGAAACCACCCTCTAAGTTGAATCCTTCACACTTAGGAAATTCTAACCTTAAGGCCTAGCTAAGACATGCCACACAAGCCTTAAATGGAACACACATTAGGCTAGGTCACCATTTCTATTTATAGGGCTGCATTTGATGCCTGATTTTATTTTGTGATGTAATGTTTTAGACTGGATGTTAGGGTGCATGTGAGTAGATTGGATGATAGGATGATCTTAGTCTAATCATTATCTTCTACAAGGGATTGTGCTTAAGGGGCGCTACAATAAAAATATAAATGCTTTTCTATGAAGTTGCTTATGCCCATAAGCATAATCCAAATTAGATAGTGAACTTTGTTACCCATGCTAAGTCTAATTTATTCCTATAACTGCTTGAGATTGTGTGGTATGTTTATCTAATCTCTGATTTACAAGCTTAGTTAGATTTACATTTCCCATTTTCATGAAATTCTACAATTAAGATTTGGAATAAATGTTAAGGGGGATTAAGATGAACATTGGTCATAAGACTATATCTTATGCACCATGTGAAGCCTTTGGAGCAACCATATTCCAACCATCCAAAAGAAGGAAAGAAAGAAAGAAAGAAAGAAAGAAATGAAGAAATGAAAAAGAAGAAGAAATGAAGAATGAAGAATGAAAACCCCCCATAACATGAATTCTTTCTAAATTGTAATTAATTCATTTGTAATCTAGGTTGTATAAGGGTAGAGCTCGACTACCTTTTTTTTGAGTTTGTGCGTGGAGCCCAACCATAAAGGCCTCTTATTCTTTTGCGCTAGCTTTATAAAATTATTTGATGTTTATTTAGCTTGTGCACTAAGATGGCATGCTTTTCCTAATTTCTTCCTTTGATGAATGGCCTAGATGTGATTAGGCTCTCAGGAAAAAAAATAAATTTTCTATCCAATTAGTCAACTTAAAAAAATTAAAAATTAACAACTCATAATCTCACCTAAAGCCTAGGTTACAACTCAAGATAAAAGATTTAGCAACCCCTTAGTTGGATGTTGTATGTCTCACATCATGCATAAAAAAGCATCTTGCTTCACTCTTACTTTTGGAGGGCTTCCACCTTTGCTAGAGAACTTGGCTTGACCTTTGAGAGCCATGGTGGAAACACACCTACTTCTTGCTGATTTTGACCCATAATCAATTTCTCATGCATTAGGCATATGAATCCCATAGCCTGTGTCAAATAAATTGTCCAAAAATAAAAATAAAATATACCAAAAATTTGCATTAGATTTAAGTCATTATTCATGCCCTACATGATCTAGTATCTTAGGGAGTGTGTTTAAGGACTTAGTCTCTTTCTAAATAAACAACAACCTAGCTATCTTGCAAAAGCATATGACTTGCCTACATGTATTTAAAATTGTAGGAGAAGTTAGTTGGCAACCATCTCAAGGAAGTTGTAAGTTCAACAGTCAGGTGATTTATCCTCTCTTGTTGAGGTAAATCATATGCCCATTTTCTCCTTAGATTTAGGTCATGCCTTGGCTCTCGCCAAAGCTCCATGGATTTAGGTTCAGAGGTTGTTGTTTCCCTTAGCAGACTATGAGCATAAATCATCACCTCTTAAGCATTTCCATGATCTTGTGTTGTGAAATTATAAGCCCTATATTTCTAATAAAAACTCAACCCAAACACATAATTCCTCTCAAATTTCAAAATTATAAAGCCCAACCATAGGATAGTTTGGGATGCTTGCTAAGTTTCCTAGAATAGTGAGCATCCCCTACTTATCTTCCTTTGGTTTCAATAATAACTCCATCTTCTTAATCAATCTCACTCAATCTTCTAAATATAACCAATTTGTTGATAGTCCTATCTTTAAAATCTTTGGAGATAACGATCATTTACTTTAATCGAGAGTATTCTTAAGGAATCTCATTCCTTAAGACATAATTAACAATGAGGGCTTGCCTCCATAGGAAACTTAACAAACCCAGTTTAAAATAAACCCTACTTTACTTTTTCATGTAAAGTAGGGGAAGAATCTCTGGTACATTTGAAGACCCATAGTCCTTAGAAGTCCTCATCAGGTGATTAGGTCCATTGCAGGATGGTGACCTCTTTGTCTTGAGATAGTACATCATTCTTCAATATTGTACTTGATCACCCTAATGAGAATATTTGTGGATCTACGTGGTGTCTAAGTAGTGTATATTTTTGTCTTCATTTTTTTTCAAAGATAGATGAAGATGAAAATAATTCGCCACAGTATTATGCATACGATTGTGACCATGGGATGGCATTGATGAGTTTTGCCACTTAAGATGTTTCATTAATTAACTCATTCATCAAGGTGGGAAAGCTTAAAGCATTCACAAGGAGGAAGGATAAAGAAGTCATCAAAAAAAGATAACAAACCCATCCCAACACATAAAATTCATATAGTTGGAGTCGTGCCCACTATCTTTGGAGGTGATGGGGAATCCTCAAGAAAGGTGAGCCTAATAAGATTATGGTCTAGGGAGGTAAACTCAGTCGCCCTATTATGAGCACAATTTACTTCTATAATACCAGTGAGTTTCTTAGAGAAAGACAAGCTCACCACTAACAACCTATATAACAACATAGTCTTCACCACCGCACTAATCACTAACTATTAAGTTGGAAGTATTTTTACTGATATGGGGAGCTCAGTTATTATCATTTTCAAGTCTATATTTGGTAGGCTAGTGATGGATAACTCTAAACTCATCCTTATACATGTAATTTTCCAAGAGAATAGAGAGAAACTAAAGAGATGATCACTCTCCCTATTACTTAGAGAAAATATAAGAAATAATTTGTTGACCTCATTTTTGGATGATGTTAACATCATCTCTAAAGTAAAATTATGACACTTAATCCTAGATTAGGAGTCTCTTGATTAAATATTTAGGACACTACTCTTGGTGACCTAATGAACCCTTCTAGGGTATAACCTATCCTAATAGGACTAAGTGAACTCAAATCTAAACAAATGATTGAATCAAACACATTATAACTAAAATTTAAATCCAATTGAGCTTAGACTAAGGTAATTGGGATGGTTAATCTAATTATCCTACTTAAGCTCAAAATCAACTAAACCCAAAGAAATTTAAATAAAATCAAAATAAATTGAAATCAAATAAAAAAAAGGTATAAAGTCAATGCATGAATAAAAAATGAACTTAGAACTAAGTCCAAATGAAGGTTAAAGATGGTTAACCATTTGACATAGAATTAATTTATGTGGGTCCCATTAGGTCAAAGGTCAAGCCATCAAAATTTGACCAAATGAAGTCATTCCAAAGACTTAAAATCATGAAATGAACATGTTTAAACATGCTTCAAATAAATTTATATTCAATAAGGTCTTATTTTTGCTAATTAGATCACTAGATCTAAATAAATACAAATGAACTTTACTAAAATCTAAATCTAAATAAAATTGAAATTAATCTAAATCAAATACCGAAAATCATTTTAAACTCACAATTAAACATAATCCAACCAACCAAACATTGGGTTTAATTTGACCCATATGAGTCCAACTTAACACACTAAGCCTGATTTGGGTCAAATGTGAAAAAATAGAAATAAACTTCAAAATAAATGAAATTAATCATCCAAATCATTCAACACATGTGATTAAACATGATTATAGTTTAAACATGTCTCAGTTAAGTCAAAGTGATCATGAACTCAACTTAATCATTTAAGTTAGAATGGGTCAAATTGAAACGAAAACAAAATAAATTCCAAATCAAAGGAAATTAATCAATTTAAAAAATCATAAATCATCAAATAAATATATATAAACCTAAATTTAAATCTTAAAAGACCATTTGAGCTAGGAGATCCAATTTGACCAATTTAGGTCAAAAGGGTCAAATCAATCAAAATCATCACCCTCACATGGAATGAATCAATTGACCTCCAAATTATCTGGATAATTAAAAATGATTGAAATTCATTTTAAAATCAATTAATCAAAGAAATATAATCAAATCACTTTAATCAAACTAAATCCAAATGGCATTGAGTAAGCTTAATCATCAAACTAACTCGGATGGATTTGAGTTTGACCCATGATTCATCATGGTTTGACTAATCAACCACCAATCTAAAAGGGTGTTGTGGTGGTTCTAAAAAGCCAAGATGCCATGTGAGATGAAATGATAAGAGATGAGGTGTAGTCATGTCATGAAAGTGGGAAATCCATGCAAAAAAAGGCAAATGCCATTTCCCTCCTCCATGCCTCATCCACCTCTTCATTCTAAATTGATATGGGCTCATCACAATCAATTGACTCTAAGGGTGGCAATCACCATGGAAAATCTAAGTTGACCTCTTATAACATAAAGAGCTCTTGACCACATATGAAAAGAAAGATAGATACCTTTTCTTGGCATTCTAACATCACACACACATTTCTCAAGTGAAACAAAGAAGAATCAACTCATTTCCTGATTCCCACGCCATTGAAAAGCTGAATTTTAACTATACCCATTGACAAAGAGGAGGAGCTTGACCTCTGAAGTAACTAGTGAGGAGGAAATTCAATTTCTTGTATCTAGAGGTTCCCTATATTCCCACAAGGGTGCTCGAAGTGTTCTCATCGACAAGGATTGTTGCCGTCAAGGTATCTTCACTTATCATTTCAGTTTGGTACTTTATGAAGGGAATTTCATCTCAAGTGTGATCAAACTATACAGATGCATTATAGATTAGGTCTTGATGGATTTACAATTGAAATCAAGTGATTTCACTAACCAATCCATCAAAAATTGCATTAATTCAATGGACGACACTCAAATTCTACTATTAATTGAGGACACATAATCTCCACAGTATGTTCCTTTTATTAGGAAGGGAAAATTAGGATATAGTTAGATAATTTGATTTAAACCTACATAGGAACCTCAGGTGAAATACTAACTATAAGAATGAAGATGGATAAATCGAATCCGTGTCCCATTTTATAACGTGGGAGCCATGTGGAGTTGACCATTTTAAACAAATTCTGATTTTTTGGATTTAAAAATTACAAAAAATCTTTAAAAATTTAAAAATATTAGAAAATAAAATGTATAATAAAAAAAATACAAATTAAGGCACTATAGATTCATCTCAGTGTGAAGTATCCATTAAATTTAAAATTTCTAATTTTTATTGAGTAATTTTGAGTTAATTTGAGTTTAATTGAATAATTAACCCAAATTAAACTTAAATCATAAATTCAATAAATTTTAAACTTTGGGAAATTGAAATTAAGGTGAAAACACACCTTAGTAACTCAAGAGCATAAATCAAACAAAGAAACTTTAATCAAATTAAAATAAACATAAGGTTAAATATAAGTTTAAATTGTGATACTATATACAACTTAAACAATGTAAAATTAGATAACACAATAATATGAATCAAATCATTTGACATCAAACCAAACCCAACTTAAATAAGTTATTCAAATGAATTCAAAAGAGGTTAATTAAGATACTAAGGATCTTAATTTGACCTTTAGAAATTATAAAAATTTCCATTCTACTAGGATTAAGATTTTGAATAGAATGAGTTCCATCTAAAATAGAATTTATTTTATCATACATTCTTTCAATCTAAATTCTATCTTAACATAAAATAATCCTAAAAATGAAAATAAACTGATAAAATCATTAAACCATTTAAATTGAAATTCCTTAATGATAAATTGAGCAAATTTTAAAATAAAAGAAATCAAATGAAATAAAAAATTTCAAAGTTGGCTATCATATGGTATATAGTTTGGACACCTGAGTTCTTAGGGCTACTGGTTTAAAAGAGATCTTGCTACCTCAAAGTTTTGATTTAACAATGACACGTACCTATGAAATAGAATTATGAAAAGTAAAAGATTAAATTTTAAACTAAACAAAAACTTGAATTTAAAAGGCTTTGTAAAGCTATACCACATAGACCCCTTTCACATATTGGATTGTTAGGTCACGACCTTAGACTTAGGGTTAGACCAATGATCTGATATTACTTATGTGATGCTTTTATTATTTTGTAGTGTAATATTTTGAAGCGGATTGTGTTTTTTATTAGTCTGGATGGTAAGACATTTTTTAAAAATAATACTATTTTCTACAAGGGGCTATGCTAAAAGGGACTATCATAATAAAATATAAATAATTACTATTTGCACATGTTGTATAAGTCCCTAAGCATAGCCTAAAGACAGGTGGGCTTGACAAGCAACTAATGCTAACCTTGTATGTCTAAAATATAAACTGTTAATGTGTTGTATGTATTTCCTAACATTTGTTTTGCAGTTATTAAGAATTTATTTTGAACATTTAGAATGTAATTGAAGCTTAGAATTAGGTTAGGATCTATGGGGACTAAGATTAGTAGGAGCTGACTTTACTAGTTGATGGTCCCTTGTCTAGCTCATGGAGGTCTTTAAAGAAGATGAAGATCTTTGAGAAAGACCTCATAGATCAAAACTTTTAGTTCTAGGCCCGGCTATGTAAGGGTAGAGCTCGGTACTTTTAATTGATCATTTAGAATGAGTGAGTGTAATTAGTTTGATTCAATTTGGATTAGATTTGAATTTGGTTCATATGATTTAATTTAGGTCAAAAGGGTCATGTTGACCAACTTGACTAAATTGGCCAAATTTGATTGAGTATATGTTAGGCTTATGTTCAATTGGTCATTTGCAAATGATTAGAATAGTTGATTTGAATTGATTTAAATTATGGAGCGATTTAGCTCAATTTGAACCTTTGGGTCAAATTAGGCTAAGTAGGCCAATTGGGTTGGGTTGACCAAATTGGGTTTAATTGAAGATTGGATCATGTTTAATACTCAATTAGTGACTAATCAGAATCATTGATTTCAATCAATTTGGTCTAAGATTTGATTTGGTCCAATTTGATACTTTGTTCAAATTGGCTTCATTGGGTCCAATTGATTTTAATGGAGTGTTCAATAAGGACCTATAATCATCAGTGAAGGAATTGGATGGCTTGGTTTCATCCAATGAGAGTTTGGCTTATTACCCTTTTAAGGTTAGTTTGGGTCAAGTGGCTTGGTCTAGTTAACTTGGATGATTGAGATATGTTTAATGATAAATTTTAAGTTGATTGATGGCTTTGATTATAATTGATTTGGGCTTGATTAGGTTTTGGCTCATTCAAATGGGCTAATTTGGGTTTATCAAATTCACATGGTTCAATGAGCTTGATTGCAAATGTTGGAGTAGTTTAAAATGATCTATTGAATACTTAGGGTGATTGAGAAAATTAAATTGGATTTAGTTTACTTAAATGAGTTTGAATGGAATTATAGGATTGTGGTGGATTAACTCGGGTTAAGGTCCAAATTGATTTCATTTGGAGCTTGGATTGGAGAACCAAATTCAATTAAGGTTTATTGAATAAGTTTGAGTTGGTTTAGATGCAACCACATGAGCTTAAGTTTGGATAAGTGGATGGACTTGAGTCTTAGTTTAGGCTTTGGTCTAGGTGAAACCTACTTGTCCTTAGGTAAACTCTAGGCTTAGGGACATGCTTTATAAGTCCCTAGGCCTAAGTTTAGTGTTCTCTTAATCACTAGAAGTGTCCTAGCACTAAGGAAGTCTAAGTGTCTAGAAGGCTACTAAATCTAAGATGGGAGGGATCAATCCACATTCCAAAAGTGAGGTCAATAGTTATGATCTATGATGAAATGCTTGGAATGTAGGCTCTTAGGAAAGTTCAATTTTATACACCATTTAAATTAAATAACTTGAATAGAAAATAAAATTCAAAACTTCATATTAATTAAAGCCCTAACAATAACTTAAAAGAAACTAGGAATAATTAGCATTTGCAAAACATGATAGTATGTTGTTTTTTCTTCTTGAATTAGGCACTTCACCCATTATACATTAGGGGGCATGTTACCTTTGGAGATGACCACCTTTCTTTGGGGAAGTGCGACTTCTTATTTTGATTTGGCCCATGACCACTTCTAACTGCATATCATTGTAGGTATAAATTGCATACTCGATATCTTAAAATGAATTATGAGTCAAAATACACAAAAGAAGGAATTTATTATATTAGTTAGGTGCATAACATGATTTTCATTATCTTATGAATAGGGAGTAAGTTAGACTTTTAGCTTCCTTCATAAATGCAACAACCTAGCCATCTTACATACATAAGATTGCACTCATGGTTTTCAAAATTGCTTAACTGGTGTTAGTTGCCAACCCTTCCAGGCAGGTGACAAGTCTAGAAGGGTCAAAGATAAGTTCATTTTCTCAAGTGAGAGCAAGAACCAATAATTTCTATGAAAATAAATTAGGAAAAGTGTCTAAGTTATATTATAAGTACTTATAAAGTTAGGTTTTGAAGTATCCTTTTAGAGTAAGTCTTCAACCATTAGGCATTTCTATGTTCTATGTTGTTGGAATCTAAGTCCTAGATTTCGAATAAAATATTAATTACAAACTTTATTAAATTCAATCTCAAAATATAAAGCCCAATGATAGGATAGTTGAAATGCTTATTGGGATTCCCACTATCTAAAAGCAATTCCTATTTAATCATGATTGGCCTCTAAAAAGAACTTTTGCCCCTTCAAGCATTCCTTATTGAATTTAACAAGTAACCATCCTTTTAAGACAAGCTTTGAAATTCATAGAAATAAAAGTCTATTTGTTTAATTAAGAGTATTCTTAGGAAGTAAGCCTTCATTTCTATGATGTAATTAACTATAAAGGCTTGGCCTTATAGGGGACAGTGAACCCTAGATTAAAAGAAATCCTATTATACCTCTCCATGTTGTTTAGGGGAAAACTCTTTGATACATCAAAGACTTATTAGCCTTAAAATTTCTTATTAAGTAATTGAGTCCATTATAAGGTAATATATTTATCTTTCAAGATAATATATTTATCTCTTAATAATGTATTTGATTACCTAAATAAGTACCTCAAAGATCTATATGGTGTTTTAAATAAAAATTCCCACATAATTCATGGCCATGGCCAACTTTATCATAAAGGAGGCCTCCTACAATGCCATTTTGACAAACTTCTATTCAATACATTCCAAGTGGTAGTGTCAAATTACCATGTAGCCATCAAATTATCCATTGGAGGCAAGGAGATCACTATTAAAGGTAATCTCAACCATTCCCGAGCATACTACTTGACAATTGTTGGCATGTATGGTAAAGTAGATGAAGTCTTATATCTTGAAGTTGTGGGAAATAAGATTGAAGTTCTCAAGGAGATAGAGAAGATTCCCACCATGCAAAGCACATAATGAGTTCTTAAGTTCAACGTAGCCTTTTACCCAGAGTACAAAGAAAAACTTACTAAAATGGTCTTGGATAATTATGATGTATTTTCTTGGACCATTGTAAAGATGTTGGGCATTAACATTAATGTCACCTACCATAGCCTTAATTTTGCAAGGATGCTTAAGCAGAAGATGAGAAAGATAGCTGCCTTACTTTCCAAACACATCAATTTTATTAGAGAATTGCAATTCTAAGAATGGGTGTAAAATGTAGTTATGGTCCATAAATTAAGTAGAAAGTGAAGAATGTATGTCAATTTCACCAATATTAACTTGGCATACTCAAATGATGGATACACTCTACCAAATATGGATGCACTCATTGACTCAATAGCTGGCTACTCAGTGATGAGCTTTCTTGACTCATTTTTTTAGATACCATCAAATATTGATGCACCATATCGACTTAGAGAATATGACTTTTATTACTATAGAAGGATTATACTAATATAGGGTTAATCCCTTCAAGCTCAAAAATGTAGGGGTGGCTTACCAAAGATTATTAGATCAAGTATTCAAAGAGTAGATGGGGAGTAGTGTGGAATTTTGCCTTGATGGCTTGCCAATCAAAAGAAAGTCACCCACTCAACACATCCAAGATATTAAGAAAATATTCACCAACTTGAAAAGGTAGAACATGCAACCTAACCCTTTTAAAATTCATTTTTATTTCAAGGTCAAGAATGTTTTTGTGATTTTACATTACCCCCTGAAGGCATCAAGATGAACCTCGATGAAGTAAAAGATATAGATTGCATCACCAAGATGGGAGAACAAGGTGCTATGGCTCACAAGATGAGTAGTAGGCATAAATAGGAACATTTCTAAGGCTAGAGAGTGTTGTTATTCATTCTTCAAAATTCTTAGGAGAGCAAAAGATTTTAGTGAACCTCAACATGTGAAAAAGCTTTTTTTTGACCATATGACCATACTCACATCATTGCCTCTACTATAGAGCTTGCAAGAAGAGAGACTTTACTGTTGTTCTTAGTGATAAAATAAAACTTAATCAGTTTTATTCTCATCAGAAAGAAGGTGGGAAGCACTACCCCATTTACTATGTTAGCAAATCTCTATGAGGTTTTTAGTTGAACTATCACTTATAAAAAAGCTCACACTTACATTAATTATTTTTGCTCAATGACTATGGCCTTACAACCAAGCACACTTGATCTAGGTAGTCATAGATAACCCCTAAAAATATGTATTCACCAAGCTTAATCATTGGGTGATTAAGTGGTCGAAAATTAAGCACATATCTTACTCACCAAAAATGGCTCATCTAGCAATTAGAATACTTTCTTATTGAATTTTATAACTCACATGATATCTCAATAAATCTTGTTCATCAGGCGACTAGGCCATAAACACCAATATTATGTTGAAAAGTCTGGCAAGGATAACTATCACACAATTTATCAAATTTAGGTTCAAAGTGACAAATAATTAATCCAAATATGAGGTTTTACTCACCAGATTGAGGTTCATTAGAGGACTCAAAGCCTCATATGTTGTAGCCTATTCTAACTCACAACTAGTAGTAAGATAAGTCAAAAGAGAGTATGAAGTCAGAGATGAGTCATTATAGAAATACATAGTGAAGGTGGAAGCATATATCATGTAATTAGAGTACATTAAGATTTAGTAGATACTTGGAGAGCTAAACAAACTGGTTAACCTGCTATCTAGAGCTAGTGGAATCAAGGAGTAATAGGTCAAACAACTAACCTAACCAAGCATAAAAAAGTAAGAATTCATACAAGTTAAATGCAATACTCACTAAGCTGGATGGACCCTATCATAAGTTATCTACAAACTATATAAATTGAAGAAAGGACTAAAGATTTAAAGATATTCAAATTCAAAATGTCTTAGTACTTCTTGATTTGGGGTGAGCTCCTGAGAAGGATGGTGACCTCACTCAACCTCAGATGTGTAAGAGAGTTAGAGCAAAGAAAAGTCCTAGAGGGATACACTTAGGAAAATATGGAAACCATTCAAGTGGAAGGATACTCACTCATAAGATCCTAAGATAGGGATACTTCTGCCCACACTCAGAAAAGATGAGGAAGACTTAATGAAATGGTTTGTACAATTATAAAAATTTGTAGCACTCCAATAGTAGCTATTGCAGCCTCTATAACCCACAAGGAGTCCATAGCCTTTTTCCATCTGGGGAATGGACTTAATAGGCCCCTTGCTAATAACCATCAAGAAAAGGATGTTCATCTTTGTCATGATTAACTACTTTAGCAAGTGGATTGAAGTGAAGCCACACACTAAGTTAACTTCCTAGATAGTTATAAACTTTATTTAAATTGACATCATTTAGTACCTCCCCATAGTCATCATGGATAATGGGTCGTAGTTCATCAAAAGGGGTTTGAGAGACTTTTGTGAGTCTTAGGGGATTAAATTGAAGTTCACCTTAGTGCATCACCCATAGAGCAACGGTCAAGTAGAAGTAGCTAAGAGAAAGAACCTTAACCTACTCAAGTAGAAGGTGGAAGGCACCAAAGCTAAATGAGTGGACACACTACCCTCCGTACTCTAGACCCTCAAAACTACTCCCAACAATGCAACATGGCACTCACATTTTACCCTATACCACAAAATGGAAGTTGTCTTATTGGTCGAGTATGAATTGTATTGCCAAAATTCCATTAATATTAAAGAATTATGAGGCAATGTTGGTGAGTGGGAAAGAGCAAACTCAGAAGCCATGGAAGATACCCTCAATATGCTTGATGAGTTAAGGATCGAGGCATCACTAAGAAAAGAAGAAAGAAAGAGGTGAATGACATGATACTACAATTATCACATAAAGGAAAAGCACTTCAAAAGCCATAATCTAGTCTTGAAGAAAGTAGATGGCATTGCTCATCAAAATGCATAGGGAAAACTCACTCACAATTGGTATGGACCATTCATAATCAAAGAGCAAGTTGTCCCTAGCACCTATCACCTATAATTTTATTCAAGTGAAGATATCCCTAAAACTTAGAGCAATAGGGATTTAAAAAGGTTTTTATCCCTAACGGGAGTTTCCTTTGTTTGTACTCACCAATTATCCATATGTACTTTATTATATTTTCATGATAAAGTGTTTTATAATTTCAAATAAATTTCTTAAGATATGCTTGCTTAAAAGTTGAAATAATACATAGATCAATAATGAATGTCAAAAATAAAAGAACTACACTTGGAGAGCTACCTCTAGAATGAAATCGCTCAATGTGTTATTTTTGGCCCAAGTTCGCACAAAACTTGGTGCATCATCTTTGACCCTGTGGTGTTAAAAAATGTGATAGGACACCCTACAAATCTTAATGGATACTTTTTGAAATGATTGTGTATGTCATCAAAGAATGATATACTACCTTGAATGATAGAAATATCACCATACGATGGACCCAATCACCTAATAATGACTCTTAAGGTTGATGGGTCTACATGTACTAGAGATGTTTCTCTTGCCTTGTATAGATGAAGTAAGATAGAGTTTATTTTAAGCTGGGTATGCAAGTTTCCTATAGGGATAAGCCCACATAGTTAATTGCATCTTAAGTGATATGAATCTCTCAAGAAAACTCTTGATTAAAGTGATCATCTCATCTCATTTCAAGCTTGATATTGAAAGATCAGTGAGTGTTAGAAATCAAGTGGAAGAACTCAATTAGGAAGAGTTCTCAATAGAATCCAAAGAAGGATATGTAGAAAGTACTCATAATTCTAGGAAGCCTAGTGCGCACTCAAGTTTATCTTATGGTAATATTTAAAATTTTTGTAGTAGGGAATTATGAATATTTAAGTTGACATTTTATTAGCATACTAGAACATATGACCTCATATTACAAGTTTGTAGAAATGCTTAAGAAGTGATGACTTACACTCATAGCAAGTGAGAAATAAGTAGCCTCCAAACTTATGTCTATTAGCGCTTTAGCATATGCTAAGATCTGGAGTTAATTCTACTTGTGGGATATAATGGCACATCCTTACTTAAGGATTTGAACCCATCTTGACTCTTTTGGACTTAAAACTATCTAAAGTTGCTGCTAGCTAACACCTCATATGCTTTAAAATCATGTGGGTGTGTTATGTCAATGTAAGATAGCTTTGTAATTATTTATTAAGAATAAAAGCCTAAGATCCTAAACTCACTCCTTAAAAGCTTAGATCATGATATGTATGAGCAATGTGCTAACTAATGTGATAAAATACCATCTTTTTATAAATTTTAGACTCTTACATTTTAACTGAAGCTTGGGTAGGCAGTATGCCTATATGCATGATAAAATTAGGCTATGGGTCAATTCACGATAAGGATGATCTTCATTCAAGGGGCTTGATGTTAATAGCTCTACACTCCCATTTATCATGCAAATAATGAAGATCTCTTATATTTAAGTAGAGAAGATAATATGCATGTATGATTGTTATGCATTCAGCACAAACCTAATGGTTTCTAAATATTTTATTTGATTAACTCTTAGGATTTAGGATGAGGTTGTGAGTTGCAATTAATTTTTAGTTTTGAGTTGATTAGTTGGGATAGTAAATTTATGTCATTAAATAACCTATTGAAATCAAGGTCATACATCAAAACATCACATTTAAACAAATCTAGAAAACATGCACAATCATAGTAGACACACCAAACACTCAATCAAATTAAGAGAATAATGAAGAGGCAAGTGTGGTTAGGTTCTACTATACACCTTGAAAGAAAACAAAGTGGGTTATTGAGCTCAACCCTTATTTAGCCTAAATTATAATTATATTAAAAAAATTAAAGCAAGCCATGTGGGTCTTCATCAACACTAATCTTCATGGATATGGATGCTCCAAGCTTCACATGGTCTCCTAGGGAAAAGCCTTATAGCCTTGGCTCATCCTAAACCCTATGGCTTCCCCATTATGTTACAAAATTACATTTAAAAATTCTAAAATAGAAATCATAACTTAACCTAAAAAATAGAGGTTATCTATAACTCACATATAATCTAAGCAAAAAAACGATAATAATAATAATAATAATAATAATTTATTTTTTTACATCACACAATTGGACTTAGCATTGGTGGGTGCCAAGTCTAATTGTAACGCCTAAAGGGATAATCAACATCTACAAGGAAGAAAATTTAATTTGTTTAATTATCATTGTGGCCTCTTTAATTAAGCACAACTCCATACAAAAAATATCATTAGTCTAATAAATAATACCATATCATTTAAACTAGCTTACAAGCGACCCTAACATCTACACTAAAATATTACATCACAAAAAAAAAATCCATACATCACTACAAAGTACTGACCTAACCTAAGTCTACGATTGGTCATCAATATTGCATGTGTGTAGAGATTAATGTGGCATGACGAAGATAGGCTTTAATATTTGGGTTGTTGTTCAAATGATATATTTAAATTATTAACCAAATGGTAATTTTGATCCAAGTGATTAGTGATTTAAGAAGTATATTTTAAGTTATGAATTGAATTTTTTACTTAAGTTATACTTAGTGTTATGAAGAGTGTAAAACTTTATAAGTTTCATTTAAGGTGAAACTTATTTCTCTTCAACACTCACTTGAAGGTTAGTCCTAAAGATGAATTTTAAAACTTGTAAGCCTGAATGGAGCATTAATATTTTTATTAATTCCCACATTTGAATTAAGCTTTAGTAAAATCATAAGCATATGACATACACTTTAAGCTTAATAAGAATAAGTTATGATTTACTTAATGATATCCTTTAACTCTTTATCACTTCAATACTTAATTTCAAAATTATTATGAATATATTTCTTATTAAGAAAACATTAGATTTTTACACAAACCAACACACACACACAAACACACACACCCACCCACACACACTCACGGGACACAAACACACACCCACCCACCACCCACCCACCCACCCACCCCACCCACACATACACACACACACACACATATGTATATATGTATATATATATATATATATATATATATATATATATATGTATATATATATATATATATATATATATATATATATCATTTAATAATTTTCATACATTAGTATAAAAATGAACAAGTGAGAAATAAATTCTTGAAAATTTTATAGTAATGAGTTTAAAAATGATTTAAACTCCACATCTATTTTCTACACTAGTTTTAAGGTACATGTCAATGTTCAATCAACCAGTTACTTTAGGCTAGTAGCCCTACACCATGAGATGCCCAAACTATATACCTTCAAAGAATATATATTATATACATAAATTATATATATTTACTCACTTTTATCAACCTAGATTCATATATATTCACTTATATATATAATTTTATATGTGAAAATTATTTTTTTGGATTTACTAGTAATAATAAACACACTATTCACATATCATGTATTTAAGGATTTTTAATTTATTTTAAACATGAATATGAATGAGATATAGAATTACAAATAAATATCATAAAGCAAGCAACCTAAACTATTAAATGATAATACTATTCATGTTTAAGTAACATCACTTAAGCATAATCAAAATTTTTTAGTTAATACATTCTAATTCCAATTGATTAGGCCTATTGAAGAGAAATAATAAAATAAAATTGTATCACACACACCCTTTGGTTGTTAAAAGAATTTTAAAAGTGCAATTTTTTTTAATTAGTTTAATTTTATAATTATTTAATCTAATTATTGTCCAAAAGAACTTAAAAATTAAGAACCCCTAATATATAAGGTTAAAAATTATAAAAAAATTTATTAACATTTAAAATTACATGAGAAATGAACAATAAATATTCCAAGGTATTTGGGCTAATATTTTGTGTTTAAATAATCAATTATGAAAAACCTTAATAACGCAATTACTCTTAAAATGTCCATAACCATTTAAGGATTTAAATTTCATTAATTAACTCTCTATTAGTTGAGCATAAAGATTTTGCAATATTTAGTGATTTTTCAATTAATTATGGATTTTTTTTCTTTTTGAATTTAATTAATGAATTATATAACTAATAAAAGCCGCTTTAATAGTGATTTAAAAAAATTATTGACCAAAGGTCCTAATAAATTTCTGTAGTTACTATTAAGCACCGCATGCACATTTAAACATCTACAATAATTTTCATACTTTTTCTAATTAAATAAATTTATTAAGTAGCCAAAATGGTGAATTACTTAACGTACCCACCCAATTAACTTAAAATAATTATGGGAGGTAGACGCCATCTCATGAAATGTTCTCCTAAAATTTGAAGTGACATGGCTATGTAATTACAGCTTAATTATAATATTAATAAGAATATTCAAATGCTAATTAGTCTCTATGTACTTAATAAAAACTAGGGCTTCTATTTTTCATACCTTCTCCTCTATTTAAGTTTTCTAAATAGTATTTATTTATATATTTAATTTTTTTATAATAAGTTATAATTTTTTAAATTATACCTAATTAATTACATTTTAAAACCTATTTGAACTAGAATACACATTTTATCCTGAATCATCCATTCTTTAAATAATGCACCATATGATTAGTTATTTAAATTGTCCCCCTAGGGCTACTTACTCAATGACAACAAGCACGATTTCAGTCTAAGCTAATCGACCAAAGATTGAAAGGCTATGGTTAATTTTATGATTTAAAATGGATTAAATAAAAAAAATTTGATGTAATTTATCATGGCAATACACTTTAATCACACGAGATGAATGACCTATAATTCATCTTCCTCCTTTGATGAGAGATGAACACCATTTGTTTTTTGTCACTTGATCCAAGCCAAACAAGGCTCATTTTGAGGTAGAAATATTTCCAAAATTATCAAGGGAGGAAATTCTAAGGATCTTTATTGTTTAATCGAATCAAATCATGCAAACACTTTTCAAAAGACCAACACCTAAGGGAGATCTACGGTTTGAGAGTGATTACCTCGATGTAGTTCAAGACTTGTAGTTTGACATATGAGATAGCTTTTTCTTGAAGAGGTGATGCCTTGCTAAGAAGGTGGTTGGTTGTCTCAATGCCATTTGCTTGAGACCGTGTCGCCAAGTTCAAGAGAGTTAGTCTAGAAAATCTTGTGCTTGAATCAAATTAATTTTATTTTATTCTTACTCGTGGGGATGCAAGAAAGGTGTGGATAGAGTTAATTAGTCTTTGGAGAAGGTTTGTTGAGGTTGGATGATTGGGATATTCAGGCAAGAGGAGGGTTGGTCTTGTTGATGATGAGATGCATGGGGTTCTCTAAGGATGTCGAAGACTACCTTTAGAGTTAGAATGAGGGTGTGTGTAAAGTTTAAATAGGTGATGAGGTCTATACTCTCCTTCCCATATGAATCACCATATCTAGTTAGTTTTGTCCATAGGATCCATCCAAGCAGTGGGTAGAGCTGGAAATGTCTTTGGATTAATGAGGTGGACTTCTTCCAATGCCTGGAGGAGTTTAATGGCCAGTGGTGATGCGAATAGCCCATGATTGGTGAACTAAGGGCTGACCATGGTGAAGGTGACCTCTCCTTAGTCAATGGTTATAACAAATAGCTTTCAATTAGTTGGCTTAGTTAGGGTGAGCTAAAGGCATGCTAAGAGGGTTACCTTGGCCAAAGGAGGGGTTGCACTTTCATATTTTGGGAGTTTTTCCTATTTGGAACCCTTGGTTTATTTAGTTTGGGTTGAATTTGGTTCACCATGGGTTAAGCTCACTTGGGTAGCTCAAGGGGGGTCAAATGATGAGTCATGCCAAGTTTGGTTAGGTTTGTACTTGACTTGGTTTGGGTTTTCATTTGGACTATAGTCAATTTGGGTTCAATTGGGTAGTTTGACCAATTAACCAAATTTAGTCTAAGGGCATTTTGGTTAAGTTTAAATGATGATTTGGGATGTGTTGGTGTAATTGGTTTGACTTAATTTGGAGTAGATTTGAATTTGGCTCATATGGTTCATATAGGCCAAATGGGTCAAGTAGAAGAATTTGATCAAATTGGTCAAATTAATTGGGGTTGAGTTACATTTAATTGTTCATTTGGGATTGATTATAGGCTTTAATTTAATTTGATATAGATTGATTGAGTTTTGGTTCAATTTGAACCATTATGCCAATTTGGGCTAAGGTGGTTAAATGGGTTGGAATTAAATTGGATTTAATTGATCATTAAAAAGTGCTCAGTAATCAATATCAGACTAATTACAAGTGTTGATTTAATTCAACTTGGATTAAACCAAGATTTGATTTAATTTAACTATTTAGGAAAATTAGGTCAATGGGTCAATTAGTCTTAAGTAGGCTTAATTGAGTGTTGGGTGATGATCAATGATTATCTCAAGATTAGTTGTAATAATAGATTTTGATTCAATTTAGGTTGTATCATCATTTGGTTCAATTTGTCCCTTTAGGTCAAATTGGATCAAAGGAGGTGAAGTTGATGAATTAGCTCAATTATCCTACTTGATATCAATTGAGGAGTTAGAATATGATCATTTGTTCAGTTGAAAGTGATTGTAGAGATTTATTTCATTTGATTTGGGTTGAATTGATTTCTTGCTCAGTTTGGCCTTTTAGGTCTAATTGGAATGAATTGAGTTGGATGAGTCAATTGTCCAAATTTGATTGCAATTGATTATGAGGGATATTCAATTAGATGATTGAAATGATTGTAAATATTTGGAATGATTCAATTTGGCTTAGTTTGAGTTGGACTTTATTTTGGCCTTATAGGGTCCAATTATATTAATTTGGGCTAGGTGAGCTAATTAGCTTAATTGAGTCCTGATAAGACTTCAATCAAGCATAAATGGTGTTTTAAAGAGTATGGTTAAGTTCAATTTGAAATGATTTGGATCAATTTAAGTTTAGTCCCTTTAAAGCCAAATGGGTCATATTAGGTCAACTTGGTCATTTGGCCAAATTGAACACCAATTAGGCATGGTTTGGATATGTTTGAGATTTTGGGTGACATATAATCAATTGGGTTTGATATATAAGGTTTGATTTGAAATCAAGGTCATTGGGTCCGACCTTGTCTAAGTTGGGGTCCTGGGGTTAAACTTTATGAGCCTTCTAGGCTTTAGGTTGATATCGCCCAAGCCACTGGAAGTGTCTTAACCCTAAGTGTAAAGAGCCTTAATGCCTAAATGAAATCTTAGAAATAAGAGTATGGTTGTCAACCTCACCAAAATTGAGAGCAATAAAAGAACCTCCAATAGGTGTGATGTAATATGACAACAAGCCGGTCAAATGGGTCCGAGGGATAGAAAATAAGGGTGTTTGTACTACACTCGAAGCATAAATTGATCATGATACTGATCATAACCTCAGAGACTTATGATTTGAATTTACTAGCATCTGAGTTTGGAGGAATATGGATAAACTCCAAAGTTATCTTATCCAAGGAGACATTGGGGAGTACTCCCTGAGGGTAAATTCATTTTAAATTATTTTGAAGGCATTAGGGAGACACTTCCTAAGGATCCTAATTATATGTCATAGAAGAGATGTAGATGTGGTTTCTACAAGGACAACTTGGGAAAAGGATTAAAGGAAAGTTCCTTGATGATGAGTCATAACTTGGTTATGAAGAAGATGTTAAGGAAGAGTTCTCTAAGAATATGCAAATATGATGATGAGATGTAAAAATATGTGAACATAATGGGAAAAATGGATATGAGGGTTAGGTCTCACCCCAAGAAATTTGAAGAATGGATATGGACCCTATTGGGGTGCGATAGGCCACACTTAGGAGGAGTCTCAGAAGCTTAGGGCCACCTTAGATTTACTAGCTCAAATGGGCAGCCACATCCATAATGATGTTATCCAACCTAAAGAGGCAACTATTAGGAGAGGGGCCATGATTACATGATGCAAGCCTACAATAGTCACTCAAGAAGTAGTCCATGAGGGTGTGATCCAAATTATAAAGGTGTATATGGACCATATTTGTGCATGATATACTATAATAAGGAGGAGCCATAGGGGCTTTGACTTTCCTTAGACTTACTAGTCCAAAGGGGTGGCCTGCTTATCTGTAAAGTGATGTAATCCAACCTGAAGGGGAAGCTATTAGGAGAGGGGCCATCGAGGCATAACTCAATTTTAAAGTTGCCACTTAAGAAAGGGGATGTGAAGGTGTGATCCTAACCCTAAATGTGTATATAAACCCTATCATTGTGCACTGTGTACACTAAAGAGGAGTCATGGGGACTTTGACCTACTTTAGATTTACTAGCCCAAATGGATGGGACACTTATCTATAGTGTGATGCCATCCAACCTAAATGTGTGTGTGGTGTTTTAATTTGAAAATAGGGATACCACACAGACTTATTGAAGTGATCGAGTATGATATTATGGTATTATGTACTATCTTGAAAGATAGAAATATCACCCTATAATGGACCTAATCATCTAATAAGGAATCCTAAGGTAGATGTCATATGAGTCTTTATATATACTAGAGATCTTTCCCACACTTTACATAGGTAAAGTAAAGCACGATTTATTTTAAGCTGAGTTTGTTAGTTCCCTATGGAGGCAAGCCCCCATACTTAATTACATCCTAGGAAATGAAAGTTTTCTAAGAACACTCTTGATTAAAATTGTCAATTAATATCTCCAAAAATTTCAAAGCTAAATTATTAAAGAATTGGCTCATATTAGAAATCAAATAGAAAGAGTTCAAATAGAAGTCTTATTTATGGATTCCACGGGAAGATAAGTAAGGAGCATCCAAAATACTAAGAAGCCTAGTGAATGCTCCAATCTAGTCTATGATGAGGCTGTATATTTTTGAAGAAGGAGAATAAATTTTTGTCTGAAATTTTATTAGAGTGCTAGGACTTATAACCTAACAACATGAGATTATGGAGATGCCTAAAGAATAAGGACTTATACTCATAGAGAAAGAGAAACAAGCTACCTCAGAACCTAAGTCTAAAATGCTTTAGCATAGGCTAAAAGTACGTCCTATAATGTAATTGGGGAGAATGGGATATAATGGTCTACCTCTACAAGAGAGAGTGAACACATCCTGACTTTTTTGAATTTATAGTCACCTAGAGTGGCCGCCAGCTAACACCTCTGTTGATTTTAAGATTATGTGGGCTAGTGATATGTAAATGCAAGATAGTTAAGTTATTATCAATTAGGAAAGAAGCTAGAATCTTAGACTTACTCCATATTAGACTAGATAATATTTGGTATGAAAAATATGATTAAAACTAATGTTAAACATTTACAAGTTTTGAGATCATTTTGACACATTTATTTTGAACCAAAGCTTGGGATAATTATGCCTACATGCATGATGAAGTTCATTTATGTGCTAAATTAGCTAGAAGAGGTGTTCTCCACTATAAGGGACCGCTCTCAAAGGTCAACCATATCCCATATAGTGCAAGAGTGGAGATCCTCTCTATTTAAGAGTGAAAAGATGACATGCATGTTGTTATAACATACAATCATTCAGTTAAGGGATTGCTAAATCTTTTATTATTTTGATTAAAAGCCTAGACTTTAAGGTGACATTATGATTTGATTAGAATTTAGTTGAAGTTATTAATGAGGA